>OV743717.1:37229549-38722894 GCA_928272305.1 Volucella inflata
GTGATCAATCTGGTTGACTGTTGATTGATCAGGAGTTCTCCAAGTCCCCTTGTGTATGTCGAGATGTGGGAACCGCGTGCTAGCCACGACAATGTTTCGCCCCGCCGCAAAGTCGATTAGCCTGAATCCGTTATCGGAGGTGGTGTTGTGCAGGCTATATTTTCCGATTGTTCCATCAAAGATACCTTCTCAGAGATCGTTACCGAGTTTAATTTCCCGTAATCGATTACCATGCAGAATTTTCGCCCACCGGAGGCATCCGCTTTTTCGGTGCAATCCATACGGGGTGAAAAAATACGGTGACCGTGAAGGTCGGATAATTCCGTCATTAACCTTAATATCATCATTGTGTAGAAAAATAGACAGCAAATTTGTTGTTTTCTTAATTTCTCAAAAACCACTAATTGCAAACTTCCGGAATTTTCAGACTCTGTTTATGACCTTGATTACGTTGTCTACCCTCATGTGTAGAATTCTACACATATGGACAGTAAGTGCATATCATATAAAAAGTCATTTGTTATTATTATTATTTTTATTTTTTATTTATTATTATTATTATTATTATTATTTATTATTTTTATAAATTTCACTAAATATACCAAGGATATTAACCTGCTAAGACACTTAACGCAAATGACTTTTTATATGATATGCACTTACTGTCCATATGTTTAGAATTCTACACATGAGGGTAGACAACGTAATCAAGGTCATAAACAAAGTCTGAAAATTCCGGAAGTTTGCAATTAGTGGTTTTTGAGAAATTAAGAAAACAAAAAAATTGCTATCTATTTTTCTACACAATTTTTCACCCCGTATGGATTGCACCGAAAAAAGCTGAAGCCTCCGGTGGGCGAAAGTTCTGCTTGCATCGATTACGGGAAATTAAACTCGGTAACGATCTCTGTCTAATTAGACAATCAACATAATCGAATTGTAATTAATTTTCTCTTGTTATTTTAGAAATAAATTATAAATGCGATTTTTCGGTTTAATAATAACAAAAAATTTAGAAAATACATTTAAATTACACATTTCCACACGAGGGTAGAGAACGTAATTTTTTTTAGGTTCGTTCTTAAGTTGATGTTATGTACCGATTCAGAAACCTGTTGTTTTAATTGTAATAATATATAATAAATAAAATATAAATAAAGTCACACTAACATGTAATTTTGTTTTGCAAAAATTACAGCCGACAGTCCTTTAAGGCTGTCTGTTACCGAAAATGGCGTGGAATGGTTTAAGATATGGCAAAAGGAAAAATTTAATACCCCCGTTCAGATCGAAAAGTTAGTTTGAGAATTGCATTGTGTGTTAATTCAATATTGCCACATATAGAATTTGCTAGAAAGTTTTTTTTGGAACCGGTGTCCACTGAAATTTCATGATTTTTTTTTTCAGGATGGAACTTCTGTAGTTTCGACGTTAAAATTTTTCTGCAACTTGTTCGGTAGTACGCTTGGGTGTAAACAAAGCACTTGTGAAACTTGAGAAAAGTGTTTGTATTGCTGTTTTTTAATTTAATATTAATTCCCCAGCGAATAATATTATGTACAGCAACTTAATACCATTAAATAAGCTGCAGCTAATGGATTGTACTTTTGGACGCTCTTGGTGGAACTGGAAAAATGTTCTAAGTTTTCTTGATCCTAACAAAAAATCCATTTCGCATTAGCTTCTTCAGCCATTGCTGTTATCTCTAAATAGAAAAAACTCAACTCCATTGAAAAGAAATACGAAATTTACAGTGGAGTGAAGGAAGTAAGTGATAAATTCTGAAATCTGGCAAATACAATTTATTTTGAGCAACAAGAATTCGAGTCATACATCTGTATACATATACATATATGATTTCAGACAACAAGAAATTAAATCATGTTATTAATGTTTATTTATGTTTAATCAAACTTAAGTCTGCTTAAATATATGCATGTATATATGTGCATACATTTCGTAGATCTTTTCAATATACCTCATCCCATACAATAATTTTGCGCGTCTAAAGAGTTGAGTTTTTTGGGAATTGCATCTTTTGAGTCATTTGCAGGCATAATTCTCCCTCCTTCTATCAACGTGGCAGCAATGTAAATTCGAAACATATTTCAACTTTCGATTGTAATCGAATCTCGTGTAAGGATGGTTATATTATAACTAGCTGAACCAAGGGTCTTCGCTCACGTAGTGTCTATTCGTATATATTGCTGTGGAGTAGTTTTATATAAAATTCAATTCAATGCGTTTGGCTATGGAGCTATGTGTAATAATAAGAAAATATATGCTCTTCGCATAAAATCATTTTCCGTTATCAGACTGATGGATTGACTATATGTTTTTTAGGTCAGTTTTCTGAATAAGCTAATGTGAGACGAAGCAATCGTTTTCTAAATTCAAACCGCCCTGATTGCCTTTATACTTTATTGATAGCAACATCGAACGCAAGGCGTATTGGAAATTGAAGTCGGTTGAATTCGAACAACTGTTGGTCTATTCGGTGAGTGATATTCTTGGAAGTAGTACACGTCTCCACATTTGTAGGTCAAATCACAATTGTTCATAAATTGTTTGACTTTATCATGTGCCATGAATTCAGATATTTCGTCGAAAAATTCACTACTTAACTTTTGTTCATTTATATCGATGCTTTAAAGTCATGTTTACTGATTCTTCCTTTGAGTTGAAGATGTTTGCAGAAGTTGATTTTTCTTATTTTTTTATTTGTAGGTGTACAATGCTATTACCGACATCAAGTCGAAGTGTATTTTCCAATGAAGGTAATCGAATTAGTGCTTCGGGATTTTTCATTGTCCATGACAAGGTTTGTAGGACGCAGCGTTCTAAGGGGTTCCTTAATATTTACCGCTGATCTTGATTTCAATATTTTTGCTAAGGTGTACTTCGAGAACTTGTCTATTGCAGTTAAAATAGTATGTTTGTTGGTAAAATAAATGTCAATATGGATGACATGACCGGTGTATGTAGGAATGGTGGTTGGTTGGAGTTCGGGTTTGTTAGGGTGCTTCTCATATTTATTCTCCTTACAAATTCTATAAATCTTGGTAATTCTCTCTATTTATTGTTTCATGCGGGGAAAATAAAATGTTTTTTTTAAGAGTTGAATTTTGTTTTCGCGCCCATTACGGTGAGCACGGTTATGTTCTTTTATAATTTATAATTTCCTCCTCTTGTAAATTTTCATCAGTGAGATCGATGACAAAATTTCTAAAGTAAGTGGGATATATTTCCTGCTCTTCGGTTTTGATGGCATTAGTAACAGATGGATATAGGTACTTTTGTTTATTAATTTTTCTTGGGTGTAGTTTGTATCAATTATAGTGTGCCTATGATATGTAGGGAAGACAATTTTAAATTCGTATGATGGACTATTTCCTATGCAAAGAAAGATTGGGTTTTTGAAAATGTTGATTAGTACGTCGACAACTTGAATGAGCTCATGTCCGGAACTTTCATCGCTGTGTTGGATGGCAGTACGGGAATTAATCTGGGTATCTTTTGGAGGTCTTGACAATGTATCTGCAACCACACTGGAAGAGCTTGTTTTATTATATTATAATATATATATTATATTATATTCATTATTATATTCTTCGAGAATAGCCTTCCAATGTTTCATTTTGTTATTTGTGTTTTAATTTCTGTTTGTCCATAAATGTAATTTCTTAATGACTTCAGAGCCCATACTATAATAACCAGCATTTCTTTCTCGTTAGCGGCATAGTGTTCTTCCGCTTTATTGAGAGTCCGAGAAATAAAAGTCATAGGCTTATCGTCTTACGACAGTACGGCTCCGATTGGATAGTCTGATGCATCTGTCGTAAGTTAAAATTCTGGATAAGATAAAACCACGTCTACGGAGACAAGAAAATGTCTGATTTTGTTAATGGCTTCCTTGGCTGCCTCATTTAGGAATATGAGTTTTTTGCTTAACGCAGATTTGGACGTATGTCCATTCTCCTCCCCTTTGAATCGTCGGTAAAATCCTGTAAGGCCAAGCAATGAGCGTAGTCATTAAGCATTTTTGGATACGGAAAGTTAACTATTGCTTCTACTTTAGTGGTGTTGGCTTTTATACCATCTGAGGATACTATAAAACCCAAAAATTCGACTTCTGGCTTAAGGAGCTCGCACTTGTCTAATTGTAAATTGTACTCAAAATTAGCTTCCTGAAGGTTCTTGAAAATACTATCTAAATTTTGAAAGTAAGTTTTGGCATCTTGGCTAAAAACGATATTATATCGTCGATATATATATATATATTCCCGATGTGTTTTCGTAATATATCGTCCAAGGCGCGTTGAAAAATAGCTGGAGCATTTTTCAAGCCAAAAGCGAGTCTAACAAACTCATACTTTTCGTTATTTACGTAGAATGCGGTTTTTTCTACGTCGCCATAGTGAAGAAGAATTTGGTGAAAGCCGCTTTTAAGGTCTAGCACCGAAAAATTTTTAGTTGAGGTAGGACTTCGTTAGGGTATCGATTAGAGATCGTTACCGAGTTTAATTTCCTGTAATCGATTACCATGCAGAACTTTCGCCCACTGGAGGCATCCGCTTTTTTCGGTGCAATCCATACGGGGTGAAAAAATACGGTGACCGTGAAGGTCGGATAATTCCGTCATTAACCTTAATCTCATCATTGTGTAGAAAAATAGATAGGAAATTTTTTGTTTTCTTAATTTTCAGACCTTGTTTATGACCTTGATTACGTTGTCTACCCTCATGTGTAGAATTCTACACATATGGACAGTAAGTGCATATCATATAAAAAGTCATTTGCGTTAAGTGTCTTAGCAAGTTAATATCGTTGGTATATTTAGTGAAATTTATAAAAATAATAAAAGATAACAATATCAAAAGATCTGAGATCAAGATCTGACAGAGGAAGAAACGGAAGCATTTTCGATTCGATTATTGCAACTGATTCACCACTTTTTTACTTTTAGATCGAAAAATGAAACTACAATTGAATTGTTTGATGATATTAACGGTCGTCCGGTGTTTAAGGCAATTATGTCGAAGAAAACATTTGAGTATTTGAATCGAGTTATTCGTTTTGATGATGTCATTAGCAGAGGGCAGCAACGATCTACAAATAAATTTGCACCGATTCGGGATATATTTGATAAATGTTCCAATTTATTGAGTGACTATTACAATCCACATGAATGTGTGACAGTTGACGAGCAATTACTTGGTTTTCGTGGAAGATGTAAATTTCGTCGATATATGTCATCAAAACTAATAAAATACGGACTGAAATTATGGTTGCTGGTTTTTTCTTATACCTGTTTTGAAAATCCAGCCATATTTGGGAAAGGCGATTAAAGCCAGTTCGAGTAAAAAAAGACAAGGCGATAGAGTAGTTTTGGATCTCGTTGATCACAACATAACAATGGATAACTTCTTTTCCTCATATGAGTTTGGGCAAAAATTGTTGTCCAAGGGCATTACAATGGTTGGCACGATGATAAAAAATAAAAGAAGCATCCCAATAAAGCTTCTTGAATGCAAAAATAGACCGTTGTACGAATCTACTTTTGCATTTACCGAAAACACAGCACTTGTTTCGTACATTGGACGCAAAAATACGTGTACCGTGTTGCAAAGTACTTTGCATAACCCAATTGAAATCGAGTCGACTGAAAAAAAGTTACTAGCCTATTACAATAAAACAAAAGGTTTACTCATATACTACTTTTTGAAGTTTCAAGACCCTCTAATCTTTTTTTTTCAATGTTACAGCTGTAAAAGAAAACTAACAGATCTAACAAAAAACAACAGTAAGAAGGAATTTTCTATGTGAACTTGGATAATCCCTTGCAAAACCACTTATAGAAGCTAGAAGTGCGAAGACAAGATCAGCATCGTCTGCTTTATTGCTTGCAACTGTTTTGGAAGAAAGTTCACCATCGACACCTTTAGAGAATGTTTCTGCAACAACTTTAACAAATCCACCAAAACGGTCAAGAAGCATTCCACCACAAATTAAAGTCAGAGCAAGATGTCACGTTTGCTATGAAGAAAAATCCGCCAAAAAAAATAATGCCTAATTAGACAACAATCAACATAATCGAACTTCTCTTGTTATTTTAGAAATAAATTATGAAAGCAATTTTTCGGTTTAATAAAAGCAAAAAATTTAGAAAATACATTTAAATTACACATTTCCACACGAGGGTAGAGAACGTAATTTTTTTTTAGGTTCGTTCTTAAGTTGATGTTATGCACCGGTTATGTTGTTTTAATTGTAATAATGTATAATAAATAAAATATAAATAAAGTCACACTAAAATGTAATTTTGTTTTGCAAAAATTACAGCCGACAGTTCTTTAAGGCTGTCTGTTACCGAAAATGGCGTGGAAGGGTTTAAGATATGGCAAAAGGAAAAATGTAATACCCCCGTTCAGATCGAACAGTTAGTTTGAGAATTGCATTGTGTGTTAATTCAATATTGCCACATATAGAATTTGCTAGAAAGTTTTTTTTGGAACCGGTGTCCACTGAAATTTCAGGATTTTTTTTTTCAGGATGGAACTTCTGTAGTTTCGACGTTAAAATTTTTCTGCAACTTGTTCGGTAGTACGCTTGGGTGTAAACAAAGCACTTGTGAAACTTGAGAAAAGTGTTTGTATTGCTGTTTTTTAATTTAATATTAATTCCCCAGCGAATAATATTATGTACAGCAACTTAATACCATTAAATAAGCTGCAGCTAGTGGATTGTACTTTTGGACGCTCTTGGTGGAACTGGAAAAATGTTCTAAGTTTTCTTGATCCTAACAAAAAATCCATTTCGCATTAGCTTCTTCAGCCATTGCTGTTATCTCTAAATAAAAAAAACTCAACTCCATTGAAAAGAAATACGAAATTTACAGTGGAGTGAAGGAAGTAAGTGATAAATTCTGAAATCTGGCAAATACAATTTATTTTGAGCAACAAGAATTCGAGTCATACATCTGTATACATATACATATATGATTTCAGACAACAAGAAATTAAATCATGTTATTAATGTTTATTTATGTTTAATCAAACTTAAGTTTGCTTAAATATATGCATGTATATATGTGTATACATTTCGTAGATCTTTTCAATATACCTCATCCCATACAATAATTTTGCGCGTCTAAAGAGTTGAGTTGTTTGGGAATTGCATCTTTTGAGTCGTTTGCAGGCATAATTCTCCCTCCTTCTATCAACGTGGCAGCAATGTAAATTCGAAACATATTTCAACTTTCGATTGTAATCGAATCTCGTGTAAGGATGGTTATATTATAACTAGCTGAACCAAGGGTCTTCGCTCACGTAGTGTCTATTCGTATATATTGCTGTGGAGTAGTTTTATATAAAATTCAATTCAATGCGTTTGGCTATGGAGCTATGTGTAATAATAAGACAGGAAGAAAATATATGCTCTTCGCATAAAATCATTTTCCGTTATCAGACTGATGGATTGACTATATGTTTTTTAGGTCAGTTTTCTGAATAAGCTAATGTGAGACGAAGCAATCGTTTTCTAAATTCAAACCGCCCTGATTGCCTTTATACTTTATTGATAGCAACATCGAACGCAAGGCGTATTGGAAATTGAAGTCGGTTGAATTCGAACAACTGTTGGTCTATTCGGTGAGTGATATTCTTGGAAGTAGTACACGTCTCCACATTTGTAGGTCAAATCACAATTGTTCATAAATTGTTTGACTTTATCATGTGCCATGAATTCAGATATTTCGTCGAAAAATTCACTACTTAACTTTTGTTCATTTATATCGATGCTTTAAAGTCATGTTTAATGATTCTTCCTTTGAGTTGAAGATGTTTGCAGAAGTTGATTTTTCTTATTTTTTATTTGTAGGTGTACAATGCTATTACCGACATCAAGTAATTGTCTTGAAAATATGTCAACTTTTGGATCGGTTTGAAGCCGAACTCTCATGTTTTTTGACTGTTAAATATTTTAAATCCAGCATGAATTCATAGCTTGTCTTGAGCGAGGAAGTATATTTTCCAATGAAGGTAATCGAATTAGTGCTTCGGGATTTTTCATTGTCCATGACAAGGTTTGTAGGACGCAGCGTTCTAAGGGGTTCCTTAATATTTACCGCTGATCTTGATTTCAATATTTTTGCTAAGGTGTACTTCGAGAACTTGT
The DNA here is from genome assembly GCA_928272305.1 of Volucella inflata. Classification (NCBI taxonomy): domain Eukaryota; kingdom Metazoa; phylum Arthropoda; class Insecta; order Diptera; family Syrphidae; genus Volucella; species Volucella inflata. Next base: position 37,237,725 of record OV743717.1, read on the forward strand.
CTATTGCAGTTAAAATAGTATGTTTGTTGGTAAAATAAATGTCAATATGGATGACATGACCGGTGTATGTAGGAATGGTGGTTGGTTGGAGTTCGGGTTTGTTAGGGTGCTTGTCATATTTATTCTCCTTACAAATTCTACAAATCTTGGTAATTCTCTCTATTTATTGTTTCATGCGGGGAAAATAAAATGTTTTTTTTAAGAGTTGAATTTTGTTTTCGCGCCCATTACGGTGAGCACGGTTATGTTCTTTTATAATTTATAATTTCCTCCTCTTGTAAATTTTCATCAGTGAGATCGATGACAAAATTTCTGGCGAAACGCGTTCGGTATTGATTAAAGTAAGTGGGATATATTTCCTGCTCTTCGGTTTTGATGGCATTAGTAACAGATGGATATAGGTACTTTTGTTTATTAATTTTTCTTGGGTGTAGTTTGTATCAATTATAGTGTGCCTATGATATGTAGGGAAGACAATTTTAAATTCGTATGATGGACTATTTCCTATGCAAAGAAAGATTGGGTTTTTGAAAATGTTGATTGGTACGTCGACAACTTGAATGAGCTCATGTCCGGAACTTTCATCGCTGTGTTGGATGGCAGTACGGGAATTAATCTGGGTATCTTTTGGAGGTCTTGACAATGTATCTGCAACCACACTGGAAGAGCTTGTTTTATTATATTATAATATAAATATTATATTATATTCATTATTATATTCTTCGAGAATAGCCTTCCAATGTTTCATTTTGTTATTTGTGTTTTAATTTCTGTTTGTCCATAAAGGTAATTTCTTAATGACTTCAGAGCCCATACTATAATAACCAGCATTTCTTTCTCGTTAGCGGCATAGTGTTCTTCCGCTTTATTGAGAGTCCGAGAAATAAAAGTCATAGGCTTATCGTCTTACGACAGTACGGCTCCGATTGGATAGTCTGATGCATCTGTCGTAAGTTAAAATTCTGGATAAGATAAAACCACGTCTACGGAGACAAGAAAATGTCTGATTTTGTTAATGGCTTCCTAAGCTGCCTCATTTAGGAATATGAGTTTTTTGCTTAACGCAGATTTGGACGTATGTCCATTCTCCTCCCCTTTGAATCGTCGGTAAAATCCTGTAAGGCCAAGCAATGAGCGTAGTCATTAAGCATTTTTGGATACGGAAAGTTAACTATTGCTTCTACTTTAGTGGTGTTGGCTTTTATACCATCTGAGGATACTATAAAACCCAAAAATTCGATTTTGGCTTAAGGAACTCGCACTTGTCTAATTGTAAATTGTACTCGAAATTAGCTTCCTGAAGGTTCTTGAAAATACTATCTAAATTTTGAAAGTAAGTTTTGGCATCTTGGCTAAAAACGATATTATATCGTCGATATATATATATATATTCCCGATGTGTTTTCGTAATATATCGTCCAAGGCGCGTTGAAAAATAGCTGGAGCATTTTTCAAGCCAAAAGCGAGTCTAACAAACTCATACTTTTCGTTATTTACGTAGAATGCGGTTTTTTCTACGTCGCCATAGTGAAGAAGAATTTGGTGAAAGCCGCTTTTAAGGTCTAGCACCGAAAAATTTTTAGTTGAGATAGGACTTCGTTAGGGTATCGATTAGAGATCGTTACCGAGTTTAATTTCCTGTAATCGATTACCATGCAAAACTTTCGCCCACCGGAGGCATCCGCTGTTTTCGGTGCAATCCATACGGGGTGAAAAAATACGGTGACCGTGAAGGTCGGATAATTCCGTCATTAACCTTAATCTCATCATTGTGTAGAAAAATAGACAGCAAATTTGTTGTTTTCTTAATTTCTCAAAAACCACTAATTGCAAACTTCCGGAATTTTCAGACTTTGTTTATGACCTTGATTACGTTGTCTACCCTCATGTGTAGAATTCTACACACATGGACAGTAAGTGCATATCATATAAAAAGTCATTTGCGTTAAGTGTCTTAGCAAGTTAATATCGTTGGTATATTTAGTGAAATTTATAAAAATAATAAAAGATAACAATGTCAAAAGCAAGATCTGACAGAGGAAGTAACGGAAGTATTTTTAAATGAAGGCGATGGCGATATCAGTGATGTTTCTGGAGACAGTGATGACGAATTTGTGCCAGATGATTCTGACGAAGAGCAAGCGAGTGGCTCAAATGAAAACAACGAATCAATTGCTGAAGTTGAAAATGCTGATCCACTGCTTATTTCAAAAGATGGTATTGTTTGGCAACTACAGCCATTTCAGAATCAAAGTGGTAGATTGCAGAATGAAAATATAATTTCCACCACAAATTCGAATACGTATGCACAAGAAACATATGGTAAGGATTTCAAACAAATCGATTCGAATATGTCGCAAGCAAATATTGGTGTTTTGTCGTAGTTGCTTTCTTTCTTACTTCAAATGATTCTCTACTTTTTTACTTTTAGATCGAGAAATGAAACTACAATTGGATTGTTTGATGATATTAACGGTCGTCCGGTGTTTAGGGCAATTCGTTTTGATGATGTCATTAGCAGAAGACAGCAACGATCTTCAAATAAATTTGCACTGATTCGGAATATATTTGATAAATGTTCCAATTTATTGAGTGACTACTACAGGAGTCCACATGAATGTGTGACAGTTGACGAGCAATTACTTGGTTTTCATGGAAGATGTAAATTCGTCGATATATGCCATCAAAACTGATAAAATACGGACTGAAATTCTGGTTGCTGGTTTGTTCTTATACCTGCTATGTTTGGAAAATCCAGCCATATTTGGGAAAGGCGATTGAAGCCAGTTCGAGTAAAAATGACAAGTAGTTTTGGATCTCGTTGATCACAACATAACAATGGATAACTTCGTTTCCACATAACAGATGGCCAATGGCTGTATTTGCAAACACATTCTGCTTTGAATGCATTAATTTTTTTCAAAGAAGTGAATCCAAGCAACACAAAAAACAACAGTAAGAAGGAATTTTCTATGTGAACTTGGATAATCCCTTGCAAAACCACTTATAGAAGCTAGAAGTGCGAAGACAAGATCAGCATCGTCTGCTTTATTGCTTGCAACTGTTTTGGAAGAAAGTTCACCATCGACACCTTTAGAGAATGTTTCTGCAACAACTTTAACAAATCCACCAAAACGGTCAAGAAGCATTCCACCACAAATTAAAGTCAGTGCAGGATGTTACGTTTGCTATGAAGAAAAATCCGTCAAAAAAAATAATGTCTTATTAGACAACAATCAACATAATCGAACTGTTATTTTCTCTTGTTATTTTAGAAATAAATTATAAAAGCAATTTTTCGGTTTAATAAAAACAAAAAATTTTGAAAATACATTTAAATTACACATTTCCACACGAGGGTAGAGAACGTAATTTTTTTTTAGGTTCGTTCTTAAGTTGATGTTATGTACCGATTCAGAAACCTGTTGTTTAAATTGTAATAATATATAATAAATAAAATATAAATAAAGTCACACTAACATGTAATTTTGTTTTGCAAAAATTACAGCCGACAGTTCTTTAACCCTTGTGTTCATACCCAAACTTACTAACGTCGTTTGGCACCCGGGGTACCCGGGTACCCGGGTACCCATTTCCTGGAATTTTTAATTTTTTAATATTTTGATTAACTAAAAAGTGTTTAGATAATTTTTTCTCTAAAATATACATTATTATTGAGTATTTGAGAGAGTTTTAAAACAAAAAATGCTGTAGAAATGTATTTAACATGACCTCAGGTAGTAGACACTATTTCAATTGTTCGGAGCACAGCAGCTGCTCCCTTCATAGAAAAGAATGTCAAGGTCAATTTTTGCCGTTTCTACAGCGTAGTGGAGGGAATGTTAGCTCCCGTCAGTATAGTTTGAGTTTCTGGTGGATTCAGACGTGTTTATAATATTCAGAGTCAAGCGGAAAGGAATAATGGAAGAACTATCCAGAGAAGAATTTGCTCGGTAAGTAAATTGTATATGTAAGCAATAATTCGATTATTTTTATATAAGCAATGTTTGCAAATTCCACATAATAGAATATCAATTAATATTTATTAATAAGAAGTATTATTGTACTATATTATGTTATGTATAGTATTATTGTACATAATGAAATATTAATTTATTGTTCAGAATGAGTGTAGCAGAACAAGAGGCCTACTTGAAGGTCATTTTCAGTGATGAAGATACAGATTCAAGTGGAGTGTCTGATAGCGAGGACGAAGACTGGGTTCCGGAGCCCATTTCAACTGCTCCAGTTTCAGATAACGACTCCGAAAATGAAGAATCACAAAATTATGAAAATATAGAGGATAATATCGACGAGCAAGCAGAAGAACAGGAAGCGATTGAGTCTCACAATAGTGAGAGTGAGGAAGACGATGAAGCAGAAACTGCAGAGCCAGAAGGTAGTGAACATTTTTTTGCTTATTGTGATAGAGAAGTCATTTTTTTATTTGAATATTAAATTTATTTTGTATTGATTGCTTATTGTAGAATTAGTAACCAGCAGTTTTATTGCAAAGGATAAAACTGAGTGGGGGGAAACGCCACCACATGATCATCAGACTGCAGCTCGTAATGTTTTACGTCAGCGAAGTGGACCTCATCGCAGCACGGAAACCTTATCCATAAGCGAAACGTTCAAGAAAATCTTCACAGAGAATATGGTGGACATTATCGTCCGACATAGAAATAAGAAAGTTTCATCCATCTATCAGAGTTACAATGAAAATCATCCAGATTCGCAGCGAGAATGGAAGCCTGTGACGATCCCAGAAATTTATTCATTCTTCGCTGTTTTGATTTGTGCTGGTGCAAATAATTCCAACATCGACCATTCTTCTGATATGTGGCATTCCAATTCATATCCACTGTATCGCGCGACAATGGGAATTAACAGATTCCACAACATCATGCGTTTTTTAAGATTCGACGACGCTTATACTCGCAGTCAACGCAAGAAAGAGGATAAAGCAGCTCCAATTCGGGATTTGTGGATAATGCTGAATGCAAATTTATCGCAAATGTACAAACCTACGGAAAATTCGACTATTGGTTAACAATTATATCCATATCGAGGTCGTACAGGATTTACTCAGTATTTACCTTCGAAGCCAGCTAAGTATGGTATAAAAATCTGGTGGATTTGTGATGCTGAAAACGCCTATCCTTTACACGGCATAATTTATACTGGCAAAATAAATGATACCCGAGAAACAAATCAGGGAGAGAGAGTGGTAAAAGATTTAGCAGCTCTCTACCGAGGAAGTGGAAGAAATATCTGCATGGATAATTTTTTACAACTCTACCCGTTGCAAAGCACTTGCTATCTTGGAATCTCACCATTGTTGGAACAATAAAGAAAAATAAACCATACATCCCTGGCATCATGGCAGCAAATAAGTCACGAGAGCAATACTCGACAGTTTTTGGATTTCACGACAAAGTAACGATGTGTTCTTACGTACCGAAAAAAAATAAAGCAGTAATTCTGATATCGACAATGCATTCAGATATGTCTGTGGGCAATGATGCAAAGAAGAAGCCTGATATCATCAGTTATTATAATAAATACAAAACTGGCGTTGATACTATGGACCAAATGCTCAGAAGATATACAAGTCAGCGGCGCAGTTCAAGATGGCCAATGGCAATGTTCGTCAACATATTAGACATCGCTGCACTCGCGGCATACCTAATTTATTATGAAAATAATAAAATGATTAAAAAGAAAACAGCAGAACGACGTCTGTTTCTACGCAAACTCAGTGAAGAACTTGCCAAGCCAATGATTGAAGAACGTATGACGAATCCTCAAGTGATGCGTAATTATACTACAAAAATTGCCATTGAGAGTATCATAGGTCGTGAAATAACAAGGGTAACGCAAGACCCTGGTCCATCGGTTGCAACAGACAAAACTGGAACAAAGAAAATTACTGGATCCTGTTACTTATGTTACAAAATGACAATAAAAAGACGACGAAAAACGCGGAAGAGCTGCAGTGAATGTGAACGATCGGTTTGCGATGAGCACACAGCTCATGTTGTAAAATGTATAGAATGCAATAAATAATATTATTTGTAAATAACCATGTGTAGTATTTCCTTGTTTTAATAATAAAATCAGTTATCATCTCTGAACAAAATTAATTTCAAACGTATTTCATACAAATACTGTTGTGGGTACCCGGGCGCGCATGATGCGATGGCTCAAGTTTAAGCCAACGAAAAAAATAATAAAAAAAAAAAATTTAAATACATAATTTGTTCGCTTTTCACCTTAATAACGAGGACCCGGGAGCTCAAAAAAAATTTTTTATCATTTGTCAGTTTTTATCACGAAAATATATCGCAGTGGGTACCCGGGTACCCGGGTATGAACACAAGGGTTAAGGCTATCTGTTACCGAAAATGGCGTGTAAGAGTTTAAGATATGGCAAAAGGAAAAATTGAATACCCTCGTTCAGATCGAAAAGTTTGAGAATTGCATGGTGTGTTAATTCAATATGCCACACATAGAATTTGCTAGAAAGTTTTTTTTGGAACCGGTGTCCACAGAAATTTCATGATTTTTTTTTTTCAGGATGGAACTTCTGTAGTTTCGACGTTAAAATTTTTCTGCAACTTTTTCGGTAGTGCGTGCTGCTGTACACTTGGGTGTAAACAAAGCACTTGTGAAACTTGACAAAAGTGTTTGTATTGCTGTTTTTTTAATTTAATATTAATTCCCCAGCGAATAATATTATGTACAGCAATTTAATTTGGACGTTCTTGGTGGAACTGGAAAAATGTTCTAAGTTTTCTTGATCCTAACAAACAATCCATTTCGCATTAGCTTCTTCAGCCATTGCTGTTATCTCTAAATAGAAAAAACTCAATTCCATTGAAAAGAAATACGAAATTTACAGTGGAGTGAACGAAGTAAGTGATAAATTCTGAAATCTGCTAAATACAATTTATTTTGAGCAACAAGAATTTGAGTCATATATCTGTATACATATACATATATGATTTCAGGCAACAAGGAAATTAAATTATGTTATTAATGTTTATTTATGTTTAATCAAACTTACGTCTGCTTAAATATATACATGTAATTTTAAGCATGTCATGTCAAGTCATGTGATTTATGTTTTTAATTTTAATGAATTTACGTTGTTACATTTTTTATTGACAGAATATTTATATTAAAACAATGTTCCATCTGCTGCATCACACTCCACCGCAAATTTCGTAAATCTTTTCAATGTATGACTTCATTGTACCTCATCCCATACAATTATTTTGCGCGTCTAACGAGTTGAGTTGTTTGTGAATTGCATCTTTTGAGTCATTTGCAGGCATTATTCTCCCTCCTTCTATCAACGTGGCAGCAGTGTCAACTGAATGCCAAAATTGCAAATTTGAAACATATTTCAACTTTCGATTGCAATCGAATCTCGTATAAGTATGGTTATATTATAACTAGCTGAACCAAGGGTCTTCGCTCGCGTAGTGTCTACTCGTATATATTGCTGTGGAGCAGTTTTATATGAAATTCAATGGAGCTATGTGTAATAATAAGACAGGAAGAAAATATATGCTCTTCGCATAAAATGATAAATGATGGATTGACTATATGTTTTTTAGGTCAGTTTTCTGAATAAGCTAATGATGAGACGAAGCAATCGTTTTCTAAATTCAAACCGCCCTGATTGCCTTTATACTTTATTGATAGCAACATCGAACGCAAGGCGTATTAGAAATTGAGATCGGTTGAATTCGAACAACTGTTGGTCTATTCGGTGAGTGATATTCTTGGAAGTAGTACACGTCTCCACATTTGTAGGTCAAATCACAATTGTTCATAAATTGTTTGACTTTATCATGTGCCATGAATTCAGATATTTCGTCGAAAAATTCACTACTTAACTTTTGTTCATTTATATCGATGCTTTAAAGTCATGTTTAATGATTCTTCCTTTGAGTTGAAGATGTTTGCAGAAGTTGATTTTTCTTATTTTTTATTTGTAGGTGTACAATGCTATTACCGACATCAAGTAATTGTCTTGAAAATATGTCAACTTTTGGATCGGTTTGAAGCCGAACTCTCATGTTTTTTGACTGTTAAATATTTTAAATCCAGCATGAATTCATAGCTTGTCTTGAGCGAGGAAGTATATTTTCCAATGAAGGTAATCGAATTAGTGCTTCGGGATTTTTCATTGTCCATGACAAGGTTTGTAGGACGCAGCGTTCTAAGGGGTTCCTTAATATTTACCGCTGATCTTGATTTCAATATTTTTGCTAAGGTGTACTTCGAGAACTTGTCTATTGCAGTTAAAATAGTATGTTTGTTGGTAAAATAAATGTCAATATGGATGACATGACCGGTGTATGTAGGAATGGTGGTTGGTTGGAGTTCGGGTTTGTTAGGGTGCTTGTCATATTTATTCTCCTTACAAATTCTACAAATCTTGGTAATTCTCTCTATTTATTGTTTCATGGGGGGAAATAAAATGTTTTTTTTTTAAGAGTTGAATTTTGTTTTCGCGCCCGTTACGGTGAGCACGGTTATGTTCTTTTATAATCTATAATTTCCTCTTCTTGTAAATTTTCATCAGTGAGATCGATGACAAAATTTCTGGCGAAACTCGTTCGGTATTGATGAAAGTAAGTGGGATATATTTCCTGTGTCTCGCCTAATATTGCTCTTCGGTTTTGATGGCATTAGTAACAGATGGATTTAGGTACTTTTGTTAATTAATTTTTCTTGGGTGTAGTTTGTATCAATTATAGTGTGCCTATGATATGATATGTAGGGAAGACAATTTTAAATTCGTATGATGGACTATTTCCTATGCAAAGAAAGATTGGGTTTTTGAAAACGTTGATTGGTACGTCGACAACTTTAATGAGCTCATGTCCGTAACTTTCATCGCTGTGTTGGGTGGCAGTACGGGAATTAATCTGGGTATCTTTTGGAGGTCTTGACAATGCATCTGCAACCACACTGGAAGAGCTTGTTTTATTTCATAATTATACTCTTCGAGAATAGCCTTCCAATGTTTCATTTTGTTATTTGTGTTTTAATTTCTGTTTGTCCATAAAGGTAATTTCTTAATGACTTCGGAGCCTATACTATAAGAACCAGCATTTCTTTCTCGTTAGCGGCATAGAGTTCTTTCGCTTTATTGAGAGTCCGAGAAATAAAAGTCATAGGCTTATCGTCTTACGACAGTACGGCTCCGATTGCATAGTCTGATGCATCCGTCGTAAGTTAAAATTCTGGATAAGATAAAACCACGTCTACGGAGACAAGAGAATGTCTGATTTTGTTAATGGCTTCCTTAGCTGCCTCATTTAGGAATATGAGTTTTTTGCTAAAAGCAGATTTGGACGTATGTCCATCCTCCTCCCCTTTGAATCGTCGGTAAAATCCTGTAAGGCCAAGCAATGAGCGTAGTCATTAAGCATTTTTGGATACGGAAAGTTAACTATTGCTTCTACTTTAGTGGTGTTGGCTTTTATACCATCTGAGGATACTATAAAACCCAAAAATTCGACTTCTGGCTTAAGGAACTCGCACTTGTCTAATTGTAAATTGTACTCGAAATTAGCTTCCTGAAGGTTCTTGAAAATATTATCTAAATTTTGAAAGTAAGTTTTGGCATCTTGGCTAAAAACGATATTATATCGTCGATATATATATATATATTCCCGATGTGTTTTCGTAATATATCGTCCAAGGCGCGTTGAAAAATAGCTGGAGCATTTTTCAAGCCAAAAGCGAGTCTAACAAACTCATACTTTTCGTTATTTACGTAGAATGCGGTTTTTTCTACGTCGCCATAGTGAAGAAGAATTTGGTGAAAGCCGCTTTTAAGGTCTAGCACCGAAAAATTTTTAGTTGAGATAGGACTTCGTTAGGGTATCGATTAGAGATCGTTACCGAGTTTAATTTCCTGTAATCGATTACCATGCAAAACTTTCGCCCACCGGAGGCATCCGCTGTTTTCGGTGCAATCCATACGGGGTGAAAAAATACGGTGACCGTGAAGGTCGGATAATTCCGTCATTAACCTTAATCTCATCATTGTGTAGAAAAATAGACAGCAAATTTGTTGTTTTCTTAATTTCTCAAAAACCACTAATTGCAAACTTCCGGAATTTTCAGACTTTGTTTATGACCTTGATTACGTTGTCTACCCTCATGTGTAGAATTCTACACACATGGACAGTAAGTGCATATCATATAAAAAGTCATTTGCGTTAAGTGTCTTAGCAAGTTAATATCGTTGGTATATTTAGTGAAATTTATAAAAATAATAAAAGATAACAATGTCAAAAGCAAGATCTGACAGAGGAAGTAACGGAAGTATTTTTAAATGAAGGCGATGGCGATATCAGTGATGTTTCTGGAGACAGTGATGACGAATTTGTGCCAGATGATTCTGACGAAGAGCAAGCGAGTGGCTCAAATGAAAACAACGAATCAATTGCTGAAGTTGAAAATGCTGATCCACTGCTTATTTCAAAAGATGGTATTGTTTGGCAACTACAGCCATTTCAGAATCAAAGTGGTAGATTGCAGAATGAAAATATAATTTCCACCACAAATTCGAATACGTATGCACAAGAAACATATGGTAAGGATTTCAAACAAATCGATTCGAATATGTCGCAAGCAAATATTGGTGTTTTGTCGTAGTTGCTTTCTTTCTTACTTCAAATGATTCTCTACTTTTTTACTTTTAGATCGAGAAATGAAACTACAATTGGATTGTTTGATGATATTAACGGTCGTCCGGTGTTTAGGGCAATTCGTTTTGATGATGTCATTAGCAGAAGACAGCAACGATCTTCAAATAAATTTGCACTGATTCGGAATATATTTGATAAATGTTCCAATTTATTGAGTGACTACTACAGGAGTCCACATGAATGTGTGACAGTTGACGAGCAATTACTTGGTTTTCATGGAAGATGTAAATTCGTCGATATATGCCATCAAAACTGATAAAATACGGACTGAAATTCTGGTTGCTGGTTTGTTCTTATACCTGCTATGTTTGGAAAATCCAGCCATATTTGGGAAAGGCGATTGAAGCCAGTTCGAGTAAAAATGACAAGTAGTTTTGGATCTCGTTGATCACAACATAACAATGGATAACTTCGTTTCCACATAACAGATGGCCAATGGCTGTATTTGCAAACACATTCTGCTTTGAATGCATTAATTTTTTTCAAAGAAGTGAATCCAAGCAACACAAAAAACAACAGTAAGAAGGAATTTTCTATGTGAACTTGGATAATCCCTTGCAAAACCACTTATAGAAGCTAGAAGTGCGAAGACAAGATCAGCATCGTCTGCTTTATTGCTTGCAACTGTTTTGGAAGAAAGTTCACCATCGACACCTTTAGAGAATGTTTCTGCAACAACTTTAACAAATCCACCAAAACGGTCAAGAAGCATTCCACCACAAATTAAAGTCAGTGCAGGATGTTACGTTTGCTATGAAGAAAAATCCGTCAAAAAAAATAATGTCTAATTAGACAACAATCAACATAATCGAACTGTAATTAATTTTCTCTTGTTATTTTAGAAATAAATTATAAAAGCAATTTTTCGGTTTAATAAAAACAAAAAATTTAGAAAATACATTTAAATTACACATTTCCACACGAGGGTAGAGAACGTAATTTTTTTTTAGGTTCGTTCTTAAGTTGATGTTATGTACCGATTCAGAAACCTGTTGTTTAAATTGTAATAATATATAATAAATAAAATATAAATAAAGTCACACTAACATGTAATTTTGTTTTGCAAAAATTACAGCCGACAGTTCTTTAACCCTTGTGTTCATACCCAAACTTACTAACGTCGTTTGGCACCCGGGGTACCCGGGTACCCGGGTACCCATTTCATGGAATTTTTAATTTTTTAATATTTTGATTAACTAAAAAGTGTTTAGATAATTTTTTCTCTAAAATATACATTATTATTGAGTATTTGAGAGAGTTTTAAAACAAAAAATGCTGTAGAAATGTATTTAACATGACCTCAGGTAGTAGACACTATTTCAATTGTTCGGAGCACAGCAGCTGCTCCCTTCATAGAAAAGAATGTCAAGGTCAATTTTTGCCGTTTCTACAGCGTAGTGGAGGGAATGTTAGCTCCCGTCAGTATAGTTTGAGTTTCTGGTGGATTCAGACGTGTTTATAATATTCAGAGTCAAGCGGAAAGGAATAATGGAAGAACTATCCAGAGAAGAATTTGCTCGGTAAGTAAATTGTATATGTAAGCAATAATTCGATTATTTTTATATAAGCAATGTTTGCAAATTCCACATAATAGAATATCAATTAATATTTATTAATAAGAAGTATTATTGTACTATATTATGTTATGTATAGTATTATTGTACATAATGAAATATTAATTTATTGTTCAGAATGAGTGTAGCAGAACAAGAGGCCTACTTGAAGGTCATTTTCAGTGATGAAGATACAGATTCAAGTGGAGTGTCTGATAGCGAGGACGAAGACTGGGTTCCGGAGCCCATTTCAACTGCTCCAGTTTCAGATAACGACTCCGAAAATGAAGAATCACAAAATTATGAAAATATAGAGGATAATATCGACGAGCAAGCAGAAGAACAGGAAGCGATTGAGTCTCACAATAGTGAGAGTGAGGAAGACGATGAAGCAGAAACTGCAGAGCCAGAAGGTAGTGAACATTTTTTTGCTTATTGTGATAGAGAAGTCATTTTTTTATTTGAATATTAAATTTATTTTGTATTGATTGCTTATTGTAGAATTAGTAACCAGCAGTTTTATTGCAAAGGATAAAACTGAGTGGGGGGAAACGCCACCACATGATCATCAGACTGCAGCTCGTAATGTTTTACGTCAGCGAAGTGGACCTCATCGCAGCACGGAAACCTTATCCATAAGCGAAACGTTCAAGAAAATCTTCACAGAGAATATGGTGGACATTATCGTCCGACATAGAAATAAGAAAGTTTCATCCATCTATCAGAGTTACAATGAAAATCATCCAGATTCGCAGCGAGAATGGAAGCCTGTGACGATCCCAGAAATTTATTCATTCTTCGCTGTTTTGATTTGTGCTGGTGCAAATAATTCCAACATCGACCATTCTTCTGATATGTGGCATTCCAATTCATATCCACTGTATCGCGCGACAATGGGAATTAACAGATTCCACAACATCATGCGTTTTTTAAGATTCGACGACGCTTATACTCGCAGTCAACGCAAGAAAGAGGATAAAGCAGCTCCAATTCGGGATTTGTGGATAATGCTGAATGCAAATTTATCGCAAATGTACAAACCTACGGAAAATTCGACTATTGGTTAACAATTATATCCATATCGAGGTCGTACAGGATTTACTCAGTATTTACCTTCGAAGCCAGCTAAGTATGGTATAAAAATCTGGTGGATTTGTGATGCTGAAAACGCCTATCCTTTACACGGCATAATTTATACTGGCAAAATAAATGATACCCGCGAAACAAATCGGGGAGAGAGAGTGGTAAAAGAATTAGCAGCTCTCTACCGAGGAAGTGGAAGAAATATCTGCATGGATAATTTTTTACAACTCTACCCGTTGCAAAGCACTTGCTATCTTGGAATCTCACCATTGTTGGAACAATAAAGAAAAATAAACCATACATCCCTGGCATCATGGCAGCAAATAAGTCACGAGAGCAATACTCGACAGTTTTTGGATTTCACGACAAAGTAACGATGTGTTCTTACGTACCGAAAAAAAATAAAGCAGTAATTCTGATATCGACAATGCATTCAGATATGTCTGTGGGCAATGATGCAAAGAAGAAGCCTGATATCATCAGTTATTATAATAAATACAAAACTGGCGTTGATACTATGGACCAAATGCTCAGAAGATATACAAGTCAGCGGCGCAGTTCAAGATGGCCAATGGCAATGTTCGTCAACATATTAGACATCGCTGCACTCGCGGCATACCTAATTTATTATGAAAATAATAAAATGATTAAAAAGAAAACAGCAGAACGACGTCTGTTTCTACGCAAACTCAGTGAAGAACTTGCCAAGCCAATGATTGAAGAACGTATGACGAATCCTCAAGTGATGCGTAATTATACTACAAAAATTGCCATTGAGAGTATCATAGGTCGTGAAATAACAAGGGTAACGCAAGACCCTGGTCCATCGGTTGCAACAGACAAAACTGGAACAAAGAAAATTACTGGATCCTGTTACTTATGTTACAAAATGACAATAAAAAGACGACGAAAAACGCGGAAGAGCTGCAGTGAATGTGAACGATCGGTTTGCGATGAGCACACAGCTCATGTTGTAAAATGTATAGAATGCAATAAATAATATTATTTGTAAATAACCATGTGTTGTATTTCCTTGTTTTAATAATAAAATCAGTTATCATCTCTGAACAAAATTAATTTCAAACGTATTTCATACAAATACTGTTGTGGGTACCCGGGCGCGCATGATGCGATGGCTCAAGTTTAAGCCAACGAAAAAAATAATAAAAAAAAAAATTTAAATACATAATTTGTTCGCTTTTCACCTTAATAACGAGGACCCGGGAGCTCAAAAAAAATTTTTTATCATTTGTCAGTTTTTATCACGAAAATATATCGCAGTGGGTACCCGGGTACCCGGGTATGAACACAAGGGTTAAGGCTGTCTGTTACCGAAAATGGCGTGTAAGAGTTTAAGATATGGCAAAAGGAAAAATTGAATACCCTCGTTCAGATCGAAAAGTTTGAGAATTGCATGGTGTGTTAATTCAATATGCCACACATAGAATTTGCTAGAAAGTTTTTTTTGGAACCGGTGTCCACAGAAATTTCATGATTTTTTTTTTTCAGGATGGAACTTCTGTAGTTTCGACGTTAAAATTTTTCTGCAACTTGTTCGGTAGTGCGTGCTGCTGTACACTTGGGTGTAAACAAAGCACTTGTGAAACTTGACAAAAGTGTTTGTATTGCTGTTTTTTTAATTTAATATTAATTCCCCAGCGAATAATATTATGTACAGCAATTTAATTTGGACGTTCTTGGTGGAACTGGAAAAATGTTCTAAGTTTTCTTGATCCTAACAAACAATCCATTTCGCATTAGCTTCTTCAGCCATTGCTGTTATCTCTAAATAGAAAAAACTCAATTCCATTGAAAAGAAATACGAAATTTACAGTGGAAATCTGCTAAATACAATTTATTTTGAGCAACAAGAATTTGAGTCATATATCTGTATACATATACATATATGATTTCAGGCAACAAGGAAATTAAATTATGTTATTAATGTTTATTTATGTTTAATCAAACTTACGTCTGCTTAAATAAATACATGTAATTTTAAGCAAAAACAATATTAAGTCATGTGATTTATGTTTTTAATTTTAATGAATTTACGTTGTTACATTTTTTATTGACAGAATATTTATATTAAAACAATGTTCCATCTGCTGCATCACACTCCACCGCAAATTTCGTAAATCTTTTCAATGTATGACTTCATTGTACCTCATCCCATATAATAATTTTGCGCGTCTAAAGAGTTGAGTTGTTTGTGAATTGCATAGTTTGAGTCATTTGCAGGCATAATTCTCCCTCCTTCTATCAACGTGGCAGCAGTGTCAACTAAAATGCCAAAATTGTAAATTTGAAACATATTTCAACTTTCGATTGTAATCGAATCTCGTATAAAGACGGTTATATTATAACTAGCTGAACCAAGGGTCTTCGCTCACGTAGTGTCTACTCGTATATATTGCTGTGGAGTAGTTTTATATAAAATTCAATTCAATGCGTTTGGCTATGGAGCTATGTGTAATAATAAGACAGGAAGAAAATATATGCTCTTCGCATAAAATCATTTTCCGTTATCAGACTGATGGATTGACTATATGTTTTTTAGGTCAGTATTCTGAATAAGCTAATGATGAGACGAAGCAATCGTTTTCTAAATTCAAACCGCCCTGATTGCCTTTATACTTTATTGATAGCAACATCGAACGCAAGGCGTATTGGAAATTGAGGTCGGTTGAATGTGAACAACTTGTTGGTCTATTCGGTGAGTGATATTCTTGGAAGTAGTACACGTCTCCACATTTGTAGGTCAAATTACAATCGTAAATAAATTGTTTGACTTTATCATGTGCCACGAATTCAGATATTTCGTCGAAAAATTCACTAATTAACTTTTGTTCATTTATATCGATGCTTTAAAGTCAGGTTTACTGATTCTTTCTTTGAGTTGAAGATGTTTGCAGAAGTTGATTTTTCTTATTTTTTATTTGTAGGTGTACAATGCTATTACAGACATCAAGTAATTGTCTTGAAAATATGTCAGCTTTTGGATCGGTTTGAAGCTGAACTCTTATGTTTTTTGACTGTTAAATATTTTAAATCCAGCATGAATTCATAGCTTGT
Organism: Volucella inflata; assembly: GCA_928272305.1. Taxonomy (NCBI): domain Eukaryota; kingdom Metazoa; phylum Arthropoda; class Insecta; order Diptera; family Syrphidae; genus Volucella; species Volucella inflata. The sequence continues at coordinate 37,254,175 of OV743717.1, forward strand.
CTTGAGCGAGGAAGTGTTTGCCTCAAGCCACCGAAAAGAAATACGAAAGCTCCACCGAGTTTAAGTTGATTATTTCGTAAGTATTTGAATGTATGCTCTTTGACTTCTTCTGAGTTATTGTACCATTACCCCATAAAATGATTTTGCGCTCCTGAAGAATTGAGTTTTTCTGTTTAGAGATAACAGAATACACCGTTTTTCTCCGTCCATCAACGTGGCAGCAATGGCTGAAGAAGCTAATGCGGAATGGATTTTTGTTAGGATCACGAAAACTAAGAACGTTTTTCCAGTTCCACCAAGAGCGTCCAAAAGTACAATCCATCAGCCCCAGCTTGTTTAATGGTATTAAATTGTTATGCGTAAGATCATAGTAAATATATACGAGTATAACTGCATACAAACTTAATACCCAGTCGACAGCTGTTTTGAATTCATAGCACATCTCCAAAAGCGCATTTATTCTTCAAGTTTTCGGTTGGAGTAGCCCAGTTTTATTCTACTGGTTTTTTTAACAATATATTACAAAAGTACGTAATATTATTCGCTGGGGAATTAATATCAAGTTTCACAAGTGCTTTGTTTGTGAAATATTTAGTTGTGTTAATTAAATAGCATGTTGCTTGATCAACAAAGCGAAGAGAAGAGAATAAGTGTCTACTCGTATATATTGCTGTGGAGTAGTAGTATTATTACTGAAGAATCTTACACGAAATGGCTGTTTAAACGGATTTTAGCTAGGATCAAAAAAACTTAGAACGTTTTTCCAGTTCCACCAAGAGCGTCCAAAGAGTACAATCCATCAGCCCCAGCTTGTTTAATGGTATTAAATTAATGGTAACATAACAGTAAAAAATACAAATATCATATAGCACATCTCTAAAACTCCATTTATCCTTGAAGCTTCAAAGGTCTACAATCAATTGTGGAAACCCTTAACGGTTGGAGTAGCTCAGGTTTATTAATTGTTTTCTTTAGCAATACATTACAAGAGTACATAGTATTATATGCTGGGGAATTAATATTAAATTGAAAAACAGCAATACAAACACTTTTTTCAAGTTTCACAGGTGCTTTGGATACATTTCTTCAAGCACGATTCTACGAGTACTTAAAATAACACGCTGAGCACTACGCAATTACAATTACTTACATAACATAAATGCTTGTGAAATGTTTAGTTGTGTTAACTAAATAGCATGTTGCTTGATAAACAAGGCGAAGAGAAGAGAATAAAATTGTTCGCGTTATTCAATTCAATAGTGAAAGCATTATAGTAATTTTTAATATTTTATTATTAAAAGGATCATTTAAAAAAACACAGTGGCGCTGGCAGCCCGGTACGAGCCATTCCTCATTTGGGTTGCTCATGTTGTCATTTTTGTCACATTTAAGCGGGGCCTACGGTTTATCGCCGCGTTCAAACGGCACTTTTTAGAAGCTTTTTCGTAGGCAGTTTAAACGATACATTTTCCCCAAAATTTCGATCAACGTGAAAAGAGCCAAAAAACATTCATCTGTAAGAAGGTAAGATTTGAATGAATTTGAGAAATAAGTAAGACAATAAGTAATAAACAATTTATTACGATTCATGTGGTTGATGGACATTTTTTCCTCTGAGTCGGAAGTAGCTATTTGTTAACGTTTTTACATATTTTCTCTCAGCGAAACATAGGCTAGCGTGAAATATATTAAACCGTTTTTCATCACTGCCCCAATCCCCCAAACCCAAACGAATTGGTTTTAAAAGCTCACGAATTAGAACAAAGTGATTTTGAAAATAAAACAGAACTGTTAAAAAATTATTTAGTATTTGAACGTTGCAAGTTAAAATGTCGAACAAAAAGAAGTTTGTTTTCTAATAAGTGCCTGTTAAGTGGTTGGGATTGGGTTGGTGGGTTGGTTGGGTTGAGTAGGGGGATCTGAGCGGTGCCTACGGTTTATAACCGAATCTGAACAGCCCTCTTTCATACGCAATTTTACTTTCGGGAGTTTGCTATTGCCCGCCGAAAGGGTAATGACGATTCGAAAATTTTTTGGTGATACCGAGGATCGAACCCGAACTCTCTGCGTGATAGTCCAATAGCTAACCATCGCCACCACCAAATTACGTATCATTAGTGACTTAAAAAATGTGTATATTTAAAAATTAGTGCACAATTGAATCTTAAGTGTACCAAAAGTCAGGTAACTGATTTTACTTTACTTACTTTAGGTGGCGCTACAGTCCTGGGTGGACCTGGGCCTCAGTCTGCCTCCAGTTTCGCACGCTAAGTTGGCTGAGGTCCTCTTCCACTTGCGTGCGCAACCTGAGTCTTGGCATTCCTCTACTGCGCTGTCCCTTGCGAGCGGATTCGAAGACTTTTCGGACCGGAGCACTAGTGTCCATGCGCTCTACATGACCCAGCCATCTCAGTCTTTCGATCTTCACTCTTCTGGCTAGGTCCATGTCGCTGTACAGTCCATATAGTTCGTCGTTGTATCTCCTCCTCCACTCACCGTCAGTGCAGACCAAAGATCGCCCGAAGAATTTTTCTCTCGAAGCAACCAACAACACCCTCATCCATTTTTGATAATGTCCATGCCTCTGCGCCATAGAGCAGGAGGTCTTATAACGGGTGACTTTTGTTGTCCGATAGAGGCCTTCGCTACTCAAGTGCGTTCTTAGCCCAAAGAGTTATTTTTCGCTTGATCTCAGCGCTGGTGTCGTTGTCTGTATTTATAGCGGAGCCTAGGTAGAGAAAGTCATTAACTACCCCAAAGTTATATATGTCGGGGGTGACGTTCTGCCCGAGACATCGGTGCTGGTTTTCCTTTTTGCTTGACAGCATATACTTGGCCTTGCCCTCATTGACCGCTAAACCCATTTTCGCCGCTTCCGTCTCAATACTCGCGAAAGCGCCACTGACATCACGCTGCTTTCTCCCGATTATGTCAATATCGTCGGCGTATGCGAGTAGTTGGACGGACTTTGGAAAGACAGTGCCTCTTGTGTTTGCTCGTAAGTTTTCTACTATTCTTTCAAGTACGATGTTGAAAAAAACGCATGACCACGCATCGCCTTGTCTTAATCCTTTCTGGAAATCAAAGCAGCGTGCATTAACCATCGTCATCCTGCATAGACGGACGAGTTTGACAGGGATGCCAGAACTAGACATTGCTCTGTACATCTCGTCTCTATAGATGCTGTCATACGCGGCCTTAAAATCGATGAATTGGTGGTGTGTATCGATCTGAAGCTCATGAGTCTTCTACAAGATCTGCAGTTATGTAAATATCTGGTCGATGGTGGGCTTTGCAGTGTTTCCAATGGTCTTCGATGCTTGGTGCTGGCGGCATTGGACCTCTTAAGAGATTAAGAGACACTCGATGGGAAAAGGACTTTGCGATCTCTTGCGATTGTAGCCTTCTGACGTGGAATTTTCTCACAGCATTAGTTTGTCTTGGCGTAGTTTGGGATATCCGCAACCGTATCTTGGCTACAACAAGGTAATGGACGGATATTCATAATACTGAAGGAGTGTCTTGCGTCGTTCGCAATGTGATCAATCTGGTTGACTGTTGATTGATCAGGAGTTCTCCAAGTCCCCTTGTGTATGTCGAGATGTGGGAACCGCGTGCTAGCCACGACAATGTTTCCCCCGCCGCAAATCGATTAGCCTGAATCCGTAATCGGAGGTGGTGTTGTGGAGGCTATATTTTCCAATTGTTCCACCAGAGATACCCTCTCTTCCTAGCTTTGCATTAAAATCACCTAGGACAATTTTAATGTCATAGCTAGGGCATTGCTCCTAGGTCTTCTTAAGGAGCTCATAGAAGGCATCCTTGGTGTCGTCATCTTTCTCCTCTGTGGGGCATGCGCGCATGTAAGGATAATGTTGGCGAATTTAGCGCTGCTTTTACCGTTTAGTTTAAACTATAGATTTTTCCACAGAATTGGATCGACGTGAAAAGAGTCAACAAAACAGATGAATGTAAGAAGGTGTTGGATAAACCAAATCGGTTCTCATAGCTCTTGCGTGAAATTTATTAAATTTTTTTTCATCAGTGCCCCAAGAAGTGTCATTACCGAAGGCCGCAAAGGGTACCCGGAATCACTGAAGAGAAAACATGTATCAGTGTCATCAGAATATTATTATAACTTCATACAAAACTAACACCCTAATACTCATGTCAATAGCTTTTTTGAATTCATAGCTCATCTCCAAAAGCGCATTCATTCTTGAAGCCTCCCAATTATAGGGCGCTAACAAGTTTGGTTTTAGAGTGATTTTATTTAGTTCTAATTATAGATTTTTCCACAATATCGACGTAAAAAGAGCCAAGAAAAATAGATGATGGCTTTAAACAGTGAAAGATCAACTTCTCTTACTAAATTTTGTATTCCTAGAGTGAATGGCTGCAGAAATGGTACGCATATCGCAGAAAATACCTCCATTGCTGTTTTATAACAGCAAAAGTTTATTTTCGTTTTTATGTTTCGACACCCAAAAACAACCATAGGTGTGATGAAAAATGAAGACAGTACTCGCAAGTTGCTTCTCGTCTAAAGTAGCTAAAGTAGCTACACAAAATGAAGTGTGATGAAGCGGAGGAAGCGTATGATTGCAGCATTGTCTTAACATGATTATTGTGCCAATTTAAAATGTAATAACGTAAATTTATTGGTTGGCTGTATATTGTCTAGTGCTTTAAATTAAATCAGAATCACATGACTTAATTTTGTTTTTATTTAAAGTTAAATATATATATTTAAGCAAACTTAAGTTTGATTAAACATAAATAAACATTGCATGATTTCATTTCCTTATTGCTTAAAAGTATATGTATACAGACTTCAATTGAATCAAAAACAAATAAACATATCACATGACTCGAAATAAATTGTATTTATACAGATTTCAGACTTTATCACATACTGTGTTCAGCGTTCACTCTCCATCGTCATTCTGCACAGACAGACGAGTTTGGCAGGGATGCAAAAACTAGACATTGCTCTGTACGGATGCTGCCATACGCGGCCTTAAAATCGATGAATAAGTGGTGTGTATCTGTCTGAAGCTCATGGGTCTTCTCCAAGATCTGCCCTAGTTTGAATATTTGGTTGATGGTGGACTTCCTGATATGGACCTATCAGGTAGTTGACGAACAGCTTCAGGCGTTCACACAATACTGCAGATGTCTCTGTAGTTGGCGCAGTTCAGAGGTTCTCCTTTCTTGAGAATCGGACAAACCGTGCTTGGGTTCCATTCATCGGGCACACTTTCGTCCTAGTCATAGCCTGCCGCTTTGAAGAGCAGTCAGGCCGTCCGCTACAGCAGCTTGGACCTAAGCTTAGATATAGCTATCTTCAATTTATCCAAGTCGGGTGGACGGAATCGTTGGTCATCATCGTCCCGGTTGAAAGGTTGATTCTGCCTGACAGTGATATTTTGTTCGTCATCGCCGTTATACAGTCTGCAGAAATGATCTTTCCAAATCCTCAGCATCGACTGCGATTATACTACGACGTTCCCTTGTACATCTCTACAGGCTCTGCGAACCTTTTGCGAACTTCCGAATCTCATTCCTGGAGTAACATCTCTCAATTTCCTCGAACGCGCGCTTCTCATCCTATTTCTTCTTCCTCCTGAGAAACCGGTTTTCGTCACTTCTCTTTTGCTCATAGAGCTCGTGAACAGCTCTGGTTTTTTTTTGCTGTGCCGCATTGCGTGCATGTGCTAGCCGTGTCTCTTAATCTCTTAAGAGGTCAAATGCCGCCAGCATCAAGCATCGAAGACCACTTGAAACACTGCCAAAACGCCATCAAAGATGCCGCTTCTGATGTGCTGGGTTTCACTCGTCCACCACAACGAAACCCCTGGTTCGATGATGAATGCCGGCAAGCACATGCAGCTAAGTAAGATGCATATAACGCGGCGCTGCTTAGAAAGACCAGAGCTGCTCATGAGCTCTATGAGCGAAAGAGGAGAGACGAATACCGGCTTCTCAGGAGGAAGAAGAAAGAGCATGAGAAGCGCGCGATCGAGGAAATTGAGAGATGCTACTCCAGGAATGAGGTTCGGAAGTTTTACTAAAATGTAAAAATAACATGCCGCGGAGACAAACCCCGAACCGAAGCCTGTAGAGATGAACAAGGGAACATCGTAGTAGAATCGCAGTCGATGCTGAGGATTTGGAAAGATCATTTCTGCAGACTGTATAACGGTGATGACGGACCAAATACCGCTGTCAGGCAGAATCAACCTTTCAACCTGGACGATGATGACCAACAATTCCGTCCACCCGACCTGGATGAAGTGAAGATAGCCATATCGAAGCTTAAGTCCAACAAAGCTGCTGGAGCGGATGGCCTGACTGCCGAGCTCTTCAAAACGGCAGGCGATGACTTGGTAAGGAGCATACACCAACTCATCTGTAAAATATGGTCGGACGAAAGTATGCCCGATGAATGGAACCTCAGCATTGTTTGTCCAATTCTCAAGAAAGTAGACCCTCTGAACTGCGCCAACTACAGAGGCATCAGTCTCCTTAACATCGCATATAAGATCTTATCCGCCGTATTGTGTGAACGCCTGAAGCCGTTCGTCAACAACCTGATAGGTCCATATCAGTGTGGTTTCAGGCCAGGAAAGTCCACCATCGACCAGATATTCACACTACGGCAGATCTTGGAGAAGACCCATGAGCTTCAGATCGATACCCACCACCTATTCATCGATTTTAAGGCCGCGTATGACAGCATCTATAGAGACGAGCTATATAGAGCAATGGCTAGTTTTGGCATCCCTGCCAAACTCGTCCGTCTGTGCAGGATGACGATGGAGAATGCACGCTGCTCCATCAAGGCCGGTAAAGATCTCACCGAGACCTTTGATATCCAGAAAGGATTTAGACGAGGCGATGCGCTGTCATGCGATTTTTTCAACATCGTACTTGAAAGGATAGTGCAAAACTCACGAGCAAACACAAGAGGCACTATCTTTCAAAAGTCCGTCCAATTACTCGCATACGCCGACGATATTGACATAATCGGGAGAAAGAAGCGTGATGTCAGTGGCGCTTTCGCGAGTATTGAGACGGAAGCGGCGAAAATGGGTTTAGCGGTCAATGAGGGCAAGACCAAGTATATGCTGTCAAGCAAAAAGGACAACCAACACCGACGTCTCGGACAGAACGTCACCCTCGACAGATATAACTTTGAGGTAGTTAAGGACTTTGTCTACCTAGGCTCCGCTATAAATACAGACAACGACACCAGCGCTGAGATCAAGCGAAGAATAACTCTTGCCAACCGCTGTTTCTTTGGGTTAAGAAGGCAATTGAGTAGAATAGAAATAGAAATATAGAAATATCACAAGTCACCCTTTATAAGACTTTAATAATCCCGGTCCTGCTCTATGGCGCAGAGGCATGGACATTATCAAAAATGGATGAGGGTGTTCTTGGTTGCTTCGAGAGAAAAATTCTTCGGGCGATCTTCGGTCCCGTCTGCATTGACGGTGAGTGGAGGAGGAGATACAACGACGAACTGTATGGACTGTACAGCGACATGGACCTAGCCAGAAGAGTGAAGATCCGAAGACTGAGATGGCTGGGTCATGTAGAGCGCATGGACACCAATGCTCCTTTCCGAAAAGTCTTCGAATCCGCCCCCGAGGAACAGCGCAGTAGAGGAAGGCCAAGACTTAGGTGGCGCACGCAAGTGGAAGAGGACCTCAGCCAACTTAGCGTGCGAAACTGGAGACAGCTAGCCAGGGATCGAGCTAGCTGGAGAAGCTTGTTGACTGAGGCCCAGGTCCACCCCGGACTGTAGCGCCACCTAAAGTAAGTAAGTAAAAACAGCTGTCAAATCGACAATAGTCTATCACAATCGATACTCACAATACCGAAATTAAAAATCGACAATAGTGGATTGTCGATCAACGATCGACAACCGCAATACGGGCCTTACTAAATTTGGTGTTCCCAATGTCTGCTGAAATGGACCTCCATTGAAAAAATTAGGAATCTGTTTTATAACAGAAAAAATTGTAGTTTTTTTTTGTTTTTATATTTCAACACTTTAATTAAATTACTTACTTACTTTAAGTGGCGCTACAGTCCGGGGTGGACTGAGGCTCAGGTTTCAGTCAACAAGCTTCTCCAGCCAGCTCGATCCCTGGCTAGCTGCCTCCAGTTTCGCACGCTAAGTTGGCTGAGGTCTCCTTCCACTTGCTTGCACCACCTGAGTCTCGGTCTTCCTCTCCTGCGCTACCCCTCGGGAGCGGATTCGAAGACTATTCGGACCGGAGCATTGGTGTTCATCCGCTATACATGACCCAGCCATCTCAGTCGTTGGATCTACATCAAATATGTATGTCCGCAAATACTTTAGCCTGTGCTAAAGATTGATTAAAATTAAATCTCATGACTTTATTTTGTTTTTGCTTAAAATTAAATGTATTTATGTATACAAACTTAAGTTTTATTAAAAATAAATGAACATATATCACATGACTTGACTTCTTTATTTCTTAAAATAAATTGTGTTTATGCAGACTTCAGACTTTATTACATAACTTCGTTCACTCTCATTTAAAACATACGCGTATATATTTTAAATTAACCTAATAGTTTTAAATTCAAGCAACTTTTTTGTACCTCTAACTTTTTACGTATATTTCTTTGTACCTCCGAATTATGTCTTTGTTGCTCCTCGTTTCTTTTCTTTACCCGATATTCAATGTTTGGAAGTTTTGAAGAAATTTCCTTTCCATTACGTTTTCATGACACCTGTTTCCTATTTGATGCTCTTCCCTCATAAATCAAATGGCAGACAACTTTTTTTGTGACGATTGTCGACTACTTCACATAAGCCATCGGGGAAAATCTTCAACTACCGAGGAAGTAGTTATTTTTTATTTCTCTTGGTTCTCGGAGTTTTTCTTTGTTCGGATCACAAGAGATTAAGCCAAAATACCGCACCGCTGGCTTTGTTTACATTAATTTCAACTGAGTAAAAACTGCTAGCTTATTGCTTTATATTCTGACTGATTCTTTTTCTTGTCATATTTCACTATTTCGGCTATTTTTCTTCAACGTTTCATTATAATCACCCCAAACCTAAAATAAAAAAATTTGTTTAAAAATAACAGTTTTGAATTAATCGAATTTTAAATTTAAATTTGTATTTATTCTTTTTCCAATTTTTCTGGTTGTCTTATTTGAGTGAGCCTTGTTTAAAATAAAATAAATTATTTTATTTATTAAAGCGAAACTCACATGTCGCTTCTCTTCCGACGGAATTTATTTTTCGAGTAAGAAGTGATACTTGTTTTGTTTCCTTTGAACGCCGGAATATGTCAATTTTCGGATGAGAAATGAACCTTTGAACGCAATCGAAACAAGCAAATTATATCGAATAACTTTCGATTGTAATCGAATCTCGGAATAAAGGTTATGATATTATAACTAGCTGACCCTATTAATCGTGTGCCATTGCATAACTTTGTCTGATTAATTAATTAAAGGGCTGGCCAGGAGATATGTATTGTGTTGGCGCTTACGACTATACATGTATTCAACTTTTTACAGTTCGATATCAGATGCAGATCCAAACTTCACATTCACATTCTGGTCAGCCCTTAATGTAATTGGCACTCCAACTGTAAAATTAGAAATGTGTAACAGCAATCCGGGAGCATCGAGAGAATTAAGACACTTCATTAGAAAATACAATACCTCACTTTGGTTCATCATTGTATTGAATGCCACCGTTTCACCTGCAATTCTGTTTAGAATAATGTTGTTCATTCAAGATGTTTGTAGAAATAAGAAGCGAAGGTGATTTTTATATTTAGGTACAAAGCTTTTACCAACCACAAGTTATTGTCTTGAAAATATGTCAGCTCTTGGATCGTCTTGAAGCTGAATTCTTCTAAGAATTGACTATTGAAATGACTAAGTTAAATATTTTAATCAAGCATCAATTCATTATCTGGTGTTGAGCGAGGATCAACTGATAATTTTTGCCTGAAGTCACCGGATAGTACAATCCATCAGATTGGTTACCCACAGCTTGTATGATGATTTCGAATTCTATCTTTTGTTCTGGAAGGAAGTTCGGTGTGTTTTCTTTGACGAACTCTAAGTTTTTTCAATTGTATGATTGCTATCTGAGCTGTTTTCTGTCGGACATATGTACATAATAATCAATGTATTTTGTAAGTTTCAGCCTAATTGGATGGTTAGTTTTTGAGTTTTGCAAACGAAATATTTGCCAAATTGCAACTACCACTGCATTTACCAATACTGGCAATCGACGAGGCAGAAGTATGCAGGAAATTCAAATGCAGAAGGTCGACAAAGGTTGATCAAGTATAACACAAAATGGTAAAATCTTAGCTGAGCTGAATAAGGTGCTTGGCAAAGGTTAGCACGAATAGAAATGTGTATTATCTATATAATAATAAAGTATTAATGAACTTGTTTTAATGTGATAAAGTAACAAGATAGACTGATTTTTTTGAAAGACATTTATACTTTTTTTTTCTCCCAGCGAAGCTTGCTTGTATCCGAAAGGAGGCATAGGTCTGAATTTGATTAAATGGCTAACTCGCATATTATAGAAAACGCACTACGCCTTTTTGATTTTATCCGCAGATGAAGGTGACGTGTTCAAACAAATTTGCATTCAGTTTTTCAATGCATTCCTTGCTCTTGCGTGAAATATATTTCTTTCATCACTGACCCAAGAATATTGTGTCATTACCGAAGGCCGCAAGCCTCCAATACATAGGCATGATGGGGGTCGCCAGCAAGGTTTCATTTCCTGCCAGAATTTTTAGATTATAGTCAAAGGTCCAGAACAATTGCTCTAATAACTCTAGGGAACTCGGTTGCAAATAAAACCGAAAACAAACGTATCTATATATTCAAAAAATTGCTATGATTGATATCCTTTTCATATTACGGACAAACTATCCTCTGGCATTTCGAGTGAAATTTCCGTGTCTGTTAACGATCTTATTTCATGCTATGATGTGCATATCGCGCTCCACGATTTTCAGCATACAATGTGTGCCAGCTGCCAAGACCACCACCCCGCTCTCTCCACTCCCTGCCACAGATACATCGTAAATAAAGAAGTGTTTATAATGAAAATAAAAAACAAATCAACTCTAAACGGAAGCTAAACGTATTCAATTCCAATCTATACCCCACCATAACAAAACAAATTACTCATTCAAAAAATTAGCATACACTTAATTCGATATCTTCAAAACAACAACAAATAACAAAAAAAAAACCATCAATCAATAACTCAAACAGTGTAGACAACCATCGATGTCTACGATTCCCCTTCCACCTCCTCTTTAAAAAATAAATACAGCTATAACAGCAAGAAAAGTACAAAGACACCTGTCAATGCCTCCTATAGATTTACTACTTACTCCAAATAAGGAAAAAATTCTTCATTTAACACATACTATAACTTCCTTCACTACCACACTAGGCAGTTCTATCGAATCTCAAACTGATGAAATATAATATAAATCTTTACAACAGTAACATTGACCCCGCTACTCGTTCACGTCAGAGCCGCGGAGTCAACACAACTATAACCGAAATTTCACCGTCTTACATTTCCGCAAAAACCAACAATATAAATTCTCCCATATTAATTACTGGTAACTTTAATTCTAGGTTTCTTCTTTGGGGATCCCCATCTGTGAATAAAAGAGGAAAAACTTTAGAATTTTCCTCCAATCTCGACGTTTTAATCCGACCCACAAGACATTTAAGCACATCGACCTATCTTTTATTTCACCCCAACTATCCCCCATTACCAGCTGGTTAACACTTCCAGATCTACATGGCAGCGATCATTTTCCAATAGTTATTAACATAACTTAAAGCAAACAGAAGGGAGGAATAAAACCATATCCCAAGTTTAAGTCCGATAGAGCCAATTGGACAACTTTTCAGGCGAGAGTCTTAGAATATTTTGACTCACAAAATCATTTATCCAATACAAGCAAAGAAGCAGCTATAATTACTAAAGGTATCCGTTCTGCAGCCAACTACTCCATACCCTAAACAAAAAGTCCTGGGGAATCAAGGCCTTAAAAATATACGCCACCAAAAAGAAGCTGCTTGGCAAACCTTTAAAAAACAGCCAATTGATCAAAACTTAATTAATTATCGTAAACTCAATACCTTATTCCGAAAAAATTCCAAAGCAGGAAAACGAAAAGGCTTTGAAAACTTTACTAGTTATATCAATCCAAATTCATCTCTTAAAAAAATTTGGACCGACATAAAAACTTTTACTGGCCGCTGGCAGCACTCAATTCAAAATATTAACACACCACACACTTCGCTAACTTGGCCTGAGTATTCCGAAGACTCATCCTTCTCTTCTACAATGGTCACAGATATGAAACACTTACCAAACAAAAGCAATTCCTCTATTAACATAATTGAAATTCCAATTAATCCAATTAATGGCTTTGACAAGATCGACTTTCAAATGAAAACTCCCCTTCAAGTCTGTTAATAATATTAATATATTATGGTAATATTCCCCAAATATTGAAAACTGCTCTTTCAACAAAACCCGACAAACAATTCACCGAGAAAAATGGATACCGCATTATTTCCCTATTACCTTGCTTAATTAAAAATCTTGAACAAATAATATCTAAAATATTAATGTGGTTTATGGAAAAAAACAACTTAATTGATATAAGGCAAGTTGGATTTAAGCATGGACGGGCCACCATAGACGCACTGCTACATATTGATGAACATATTACTTCCGCGATTTTTACCAAGAACCATGTCTCAATTCTCAATTCAATTGAGTTTGAAAAAGCATGTAATCGTTTTGGTGCCCACGTCATTAGTAAAGTAAACTTACTACATACTACATTACATAATCTCAAAAATGGCATTCCTCAGGGCTCCCCGCTATCAGCAACGTTATTTATAATTGTATTCAATAAAATAAACACTTTCCTCTCAACATCTAAGATAATCAAATATTGCCTTTATGCAGACGATATTATTATTTTACAAAATGTAAAGAAATATCAAAAATAATTAATTCTTTTTCACAAACCCTTGGTGACCTTGAATCAAGGAGACTATATTCCGGGTCAAGGATCTCCTAGACATATGTATAAAAACAACTGTTTTAAAACTAAATCTGTTACCTTTAATAAACATCTGTAATGTAAAATTCTAAGATCTAAGAATAGATCCGCACATACTAACACCCGATCAATATTTCTCAAAAATTGACAACGGACTGGTAATTTATGGTAAATGTTCCAAAACAACTCAGCAGTGCTTACAAACTTCATACCATGCGGTATGAGAGCTTAAATAACGCCAATCAAAAACATACTTATAGAAAGCGTCTGCCTTCAATCGAACATAGATATAACTATCTATCCTCTCTCCTAATCACTAAGGTGCTCACATCATCCAAACAACCAATATTTGAAGACACAAGAAAATTTATCAAACGAAAGAAAACTAAAAAGAAAGGATACTTCTCTTTCGAACACCATCGACCTGTCCAATTAATACGCCATTCCAATTATCACTAAAAAGTAGCGACCCACCATCTACCCATCCTGACTATTTCCGAGAGCTTCTGTAATCACAAGCCTTGCTAAATTTCCGAAACACTCTACAAGCCACTTAGTTTACAAACAAATGTTCAATGAAATCATACATAAACTGGAACATTCTCTATACCGAAGGAACAAAAAGTGATGTGGGAACATCGTTTGCCGTCATAAATGAGCCTAGCAACATTATATCTAAAGGAATCCTCCTCGAATTCTGCTCCATATTTATAAGCGAAGCATTTGCTGTCCTACAAGCAATAAAGATGATCCAGAATACAAAAACTAATCTGTACTGACAGCTCTACTTTCAAGCGATTTCAAGCACACAATAACACAATCATCAGCGAAATACGTGACAAATTAACAGAAAAGAAAAACTCACTAAGGCTTATACGGGTCCCCAGTCATATCCAAATTAATACTAAATACTTCCTGCGTCTGTCTTGGACATTCACAAACCACCCACGGGCATTTAATCACAAAAAATAGGCCGCCTACCTGCCATCTCTAGCACACATCACCCACATTAACCATCATCACATTATCCACGACTACCCAGCCGTCAAACGATTAACAAAATCTTATTTTACTACAAATAGTCTTATTTATATCCTGTATAACCCAATATCAACAATTTTTATAAGTTATTAACTCAAATAAATTTAGAAAGTAGTTTATGAACGATAATGTTATTCCAAACGGCTGAAGGCCCGCCCTGGTTAATATATTAATAATATTAAATAAATAAATAAATGTAATAAACCGAATGATCTAATTCAAAAAAAACGAATGCGACTTGATTCTACTTGTTTTGTTTCGTAAGGAAAATGTTTTTCCACAATTTTTCCACTGGAATGCAAAACCAAATATATAAGTAAACACAAAAAATATTAGAACTCGCATTATACTAGCTGAGTGCAATGCTCCCACTTCCGCCACATGCACTTCAAGTTTCAAGTGTGTGGTTCTGCCCAATTCTGAGAAATCTGACCCATGCATTCAAAGGTTCACACGCTCTATACAAGGCAAATTCCGAGAAGCTTGCAAACCACCTGTAACAGCAAGAAACTAAACCAAAATTGCTGAACTAGTAGTTTGTCGCATTTGATGGTAACCTTACCTTATAAATAATTGTAAATTAGATTTTAAGCTTCAGTTCGAATTGGCACAATAAAGTGGGCAGTAGTCCCAAATAAAAATAAAAAATTATTTTCTCTACTTCACCGCGGATAAAAGTATAACTTATATGTCACGACCTAAGTTACAGCAGCTGAGTTGTCAAAATCGAGAATTTAAAACATATTTTCATCACTCCAGCAGCTCTGTACAACAAAGTAATGATCTATGGAGACACGGTAAACTGCTTTCAGCGCCAATTGCGGCAACATTTTATAACCAATTGGAAGAATTAAATAAAAATTGCTAGAAAATCATTGGGAATGTGAATGTTAATATGTCGGAAAAAAAAGTTAGTTTTCTTATAATCAACTCAACTTACTTTAAATAGAATCGTGCCTTAAAAAATGAGAACAAAACACTTGTAAAACCAAAAGAAATTGTTTAGTCACAAGTGAACCCAATCCACTTAGGATTATTGGCCCGTTGTGGGATCTGTGTGGATCTGTGATCCTCCTACTACAGAAACCATATGGGGATTTTGATAAAGCGTAGGAGACTTTTGATGTCTTTGGAAATTTTATTCTTTGCGTGAGAGAGCCTGACATGTACAGAGGAGGTAAGGGATTGTCTTCTCCGCCTCTTCGTCCATGATTACTCTACTTTAGGTGGCGCTACAGCCCGGAGTGGAGCTGGGCCTCAATCAAAAAGCTCCTCGAGCTGTCTCGATCTTGTGCTAGCTTCTTCCAGTTTCGTACGCTAAGTTGGCTGAGGTCTCCTTCTGAATAGGTCGATATCGCTAGACAGTCCATACAGTTCGTCGTTGTATCTCCACCTCCACTCACCGTCAACGCAGACCTGATTGAAAATCACTCGAAGGATTTTTCTCTAGAAGCAGCCAAGAGCACTCTGCGCTATGGAGCAGAACTGAGATTATTAAGGTGTTATATAAGGTAACTTTTGTTGTTCGAGAGAGGGCTTTACTACTCAATTGCCTTCTTAGCTCACAGAAGAAGCAAGCGACTAGCAAAAATTATTCTTCGTTTGATCTTAGCGCTGGTGTCGTTGTCTGAATTCTTAGCGAAGCCTTGGTTGATGGCTCTCTAGTTTGCGCAGTTCAGAGGGTCTCCTTTCTTGATAATCGGACAAACAATGCTGCGGTTCCGTTCATGGGGCATACTTTCGTTCGACCATATTTTACAGATGAGTTGGTGTATGCTCCTTACCAAGTCATCGCCTGCCGCTTTGAAGAGCTTGACTTAAGCTTCGATATCGCTATCTTCACTATATCCAGGTCGGGTGGACGGAATTGTTGGTCATCATCGTCCAGGTTGAAAGGTTGATTCTGCCTGACAGCGGTATTTGGTCCGTCATCGACGTTATACAGTCTGCAGAAATGGTTTTTCCAAATCCTCAGCATCGACTGCGATTCTACTACGATGTTCCCTTGTTCATCTCTACAGGCTTCGTTTCGGGGTTTGTTTTCGCGACATGTTATTTTTACCTTTCGGTAAAACTTCCAAACCTCATTCCTGGAGTAGCATCTCTCAATTTCCTCGATCGCACGCTTCTCATGCTCTTTCTTTTTCCTCTTGAGAAGCCGGTGTTCGTCTCTCCTCTTCCGTTCATAGAGCTCATGAGCAGCTCTGGTCTTTCTAAGCAGCGCCGCGTTATATGCATCTTTCTTAGCTGCATGTGCTTGCCGGCATTCATCATCGGACCAGTGGTTTCGTTGTGTTGGACGAGTGAAACCCATCACATCAGAAGCGGCTTCTCTGATGGCGTTTTGGCAGTGTTTCCAATGGTCTACGATGCTTGATGCTGGCGGCATTGGACCTCTTAAGAGATTAAGAGACACTCGATCGGAAAAGGACTTGGCGATCTCTTGCGATTGTAGCCGGGTGACGTCGAATTTTCTCACAGCATTAGTTTGTCCTGGCGTAGTTTGGGATATCCGCAACCGTACCTTGGCTACAACAAGATAATGGTCCGAGTCGATGTAGGCTCCTCGGAATGTACGGACATCCATAATACTGGAGGAGTGTCTTGCATCGATCGCAATGTAATCAATCTGGTTGGCTGTTGATTGATCGGGAGTTCTCCAAGTCCCCTTGTGTATGTCGAGATGTGGGAACCGCGTGCTAGCCACGACAATGTTTCGCCCCGCCGCAAATTCGATTTACCTGAATCCGTTATCGGAGGTGGTGTTGTGCATATTATATTTTCCGATTGTTCCACCTAGCTTTGCATTAAAATCACCGAGGACAATTTTAATGTCATAGCTAGGGCATTGCTCGTAGGTCTTGTTAAGGAGATCGTAAAAGGCATCTTTGGTGTCGTCATCTTTCTCCTCTGTGGGGGCATGCGCGCATATAAGGCACATGTTGGCGAATTTAGCCTTGATACGGATTGCCACAAGGCGCTTGCACACATACCAGAAGCTTAAGACTTCTTGTCTCAGTCTGCCTCCGACAACAGATCCGCATGCAAATAGGCGCTGCTTTTGCCGTCGATAGCAATCGCCGTAGTAGGAGGGCAGTTTTTCATCCTCTTTATGTCTGCTTATCAGCAGTCTAGGGCCTCCGCTCCGCGTTGCCGTCCGCCACCATCTCTTTTCCAAAACCCTGACTAAGTCCTTTAAATCCTTACCGTAAGCCCGGATAAGGTCTTGTTTTATTTTTCCGACACAAATCCTGATTTATGCCGCAGGAAACTCGCCATTTGTCCCCTTTACTATGCAATCTCCAGTGAGATTCCGTTAAGTTTGGCTTATTAGCAGAGCTGCAAGAAGATGTTCGGCTGCAGAGGCTCACTCTCGTTATTTAAAGAACCAGCACCAGTCGGAAGATGCTACTTCTACGAGGCCTTATACTAATCGTTGCCATAGTCAGATACAACTTAAAATTAACCCGTTGAACAAATGGAAAAGGTATGTGTTTATTATTTTGAAGTAAATTTATTAAGTCTTAATTATAGATTTTTCTACAGTATTGGATCGGCATGAAAAGTGCCAAAAAAAAGGTGTGGATAAACCAAATCCGTGGTGGTAGCAGTAGCACCCCGAGAATTAAATGACTTTGAAGACTACATTCCCAAAATTATTGTGTTCATATGGTTGATGGAGGTTCTTTCCCTGAGTCGGGAGTGTCTGTTTCTTTATTTTTTAGATTTGTTCGCAGTTTTCGTGTCTGCAGGGATGAGTTTAAATATGTTTTTATCGAATTGTTCGCAGAATGGAACAAGCGCTTGACGTTTTGGTGATTAAGCCCTGCCTAAGCTAGATAAATTTTTAACTCTTAGAGGAATAGAATCAGATCGGATTGTCTTACTAAATTTGGGGTTCCCAATGTCTGCAGAGATGTAGCTCCATCGATAAAATTAGGAATCGGTTTGTACAATAGTATAGCAGAACAAATTGTAGTTTTTATGTTTTTATATTCCAACACTTTAATTAAATTACTTAATTACTTAAGTGTTTGCTCGTTGAAAAAATCGCATAACAGCGCATCACCTTGTCTAACTCCTTTCTGAACATCAAAGGTCTCGGTGAGATCTTTACCGACCTTCATCCCGCACAGACGGACGAGTTTGGCAGGGATGCCGAAACTAGACATTGCTCTGTATAGCTCGTCTCTATAGATGCTGTCATACGCGGCCTTAATATCGATGAATTGGTGGTGTGTTCAGATCGATGAAGCTCATGGGCCTTTTCCAAGTTCTACCGTAGTGTGAATATTTGGTCGATGGTGGGCTTTCCTGGCCTAAAGCCACGTATATATGATATGAACCTATCAGGTTGTTGACGAATGGCTTCAGGCGTTCACACAATACGGCAGTTAAGATCATATATACGATGTTAAGGAGACTGATGCCTCTGTAGTTGGCGTAGTTCAGAGGCTCTCCTTTCTTGAGAATCGGACAGACAATGCTTGGGTTCCATTCATAGGGCATACTTTCGTCCAACCATATTTTACAGATGAGTTTGTGTATGTACCTTACCAAGTCATCCTCTGCCGCTCGGCAGTCAGGCCGTCCGCTCCAGCAGCTTTGTTGGACTTAAGCTTCGATGTAGCTATCTTCACTTCATTCAGGTCGGGGGAACGGAATTGTTGGTCATAATCATCCAGGTTGAAAGGTTGATTCTGCCTAACAGCGGTATTTGGTCCGTCATCGCCGTTACACAGTCTGCAGAAATGGTCTTTCCAAATCGTCAGCATCGTCTGCGATTCTATTACGATGTTCCCTTGTTCATCTCTACAGGCTTCGGTCCGGGGTTTGCTTCCGTGGCATGTTATCTTTACCTTTTGGTAAAACTTCCGAACCTAATCAATCAATCAATCTGGTTGACTGTTGACTGATCAGGAGTTCTCCATGTCCCCTTGTGTATGTCGAGATGTGGGAACCGCGTGCTCGCTACGACAATATTTTGCCCCGCCGCAAAGTCGATTAACCTGAATCCGTTATCG
The DNA here is from genome assembly GCA_928272305.1 of Volucella inflata. Taxonomy (NCBI): domain Eukaryota; kingdom Metazoa; phylum Arthropoda; class Insecta; order Diptera; family Syrphidae; genus Volucella; species Volucella inflata. Next base: position 37,273,376 of record OV743717.1, read on the forward strand.
GAGGTGGTGTTGTGCATGCTATATTTTTCGATTGTTCCACCTAGCTTTGCATTAAAATCACCCAGGACAATTTTAGTGTCATAGCTAGGGCAATGCTCGTAGGTCCTGTGAAGGAGCTCATAGAAGGCATCCTCGGTGTCTTCATCTTTCTCCTCTGTGGGGGCGTGCGCCTTGATGCGGATTGCCACGAGGCGCTCGTTCACATGCCAGAAGCTCAGGACTTCTTGTCTTAGTCTGCCTCCGGCAACAAATCTGCATCAGTCAGCAGAAGATCCGTACATATTCGAGACTTGTTGATGCTTCGTAGGCTAGGTTAGGTTAGGTTAAATAGGGTGTACCATATAACACAGACACTAGGCACCAGAACGGGCCCATCGCGATCCCCTGTGGGTTAAAACCAACTCCAAAAGCAGAAAACCTAAACTGTTTCCCTATTAAAGCACCCAATTTCTCTACAAAAGAAATTGTGGTTCTGCCCAATTCTGAGAAATCTGACCCATGCATTCAAAGGTTCACACGCTCTATACAAGGCAAATTCCGAGAAGCTTGCAAACCACCTGTAACAGCAAGAAACTAAACCAAAATTGCTGAACTAGTAGTTTGTCGCATTTGATGGTAACCTTACCTTATAAATAATTGTAAATTAGATTTTAAGCTTCAGTTCGAATTGGCACAATAAAGTGGGCAGTAGTCCCAAATAAAAAAAAAAAATTATTTTTCTCTACTTCACCGCGGATAAAAGTATAACTTATATGTCACGACCTAAGTTACAGCAACTGAGTTGTCAAAATCGAGAATTTAAAACATATTTTCATCACTCCAGCAGCTCTGTACAACAAAGTAATGATCTATGGAGACACGGTAAACTGCTTTCAGCGCCAATTGCGGCAACATTTTATAACCAATTGGAAGAATTAAATAAAAATTGCTAGAAAATCATTGGGAATGTGAATGTTAATATGTCGGAAAAAAAAGTTAGTTTTCTTATAATCAACTCAACTTACTTTAAATAGAATCGTGCCTTAAAAAATGAGAACAAAACACTTGTAAAACCAAAAGAAATTGTTTAGTCACAAGTGAACCCAATCCACTTAGGATTATTGGCCCGTTGTGGGATCTGTGTGGATCTGTGATCCTCCTACTACAGAAACCATATGGGGATTTTGATAAAGCGTAGGAGACTTTTGATGTCTTTGGAAATTTTATTCTTTGCGTGAGAGAGCCTGACATGTACAGAGGAGGTAAGGGATTGTCTTCTCCGCCTCTTCGTCCATGATTACTCTACTTTAGGTGGCGCTACAGCCCGGAGTGGAGCTGGGCCTCAATCAAAAAGCTCCTCGAGCTGTCTCGATCTTGTGCTAGCTTCTTCCAGTTTCGTACGCTAAGTTGGCTGAGGTCTCCTTCTGAATAGGTCGATATCGCTAGACAGTCCATACAGTTCGTCGTTGTATCTCCACCTCCACTCACCGTCAACGCAGACCTGATTGAAAATCACTCGAAGGATTTTTCTCTAGAAGCAGCCAAGAGCACTCTGCGCTATGGAGCAGAACTGAGATTATTAAGGTGTTATATAAGGTAACTTTTGTTGTTCGAGAGAGGGCTTTACTACTCAATTGCCTTCTTAGCTCACAGAAGAAGCAAGCGACTAGCAAAAATTATTCTTCGTTTGATCTTAGCGCTGGTGTCGTTGTCTGAATTCTTAGCGAAGCCTTGGTTGATGGCTCTCTAGTTTGCGCAGTTCAGAGGGTCTCCTTTCTTGATAATCGGACAAACAATGCTGCGGTTCCGTTCATGGGGCATACTTTCGTTCGACCATATTTTACAGATGAGTTGGTGTATGCTCCTTACCAAGTCATCGCCTGCCGCTTTGAAGAGCTTGACTTAAGCTTCGATATCGCTATCTTCACTATATCCAGGTCGGGTGGACGGAATTGTTGGTCATCATCGTCCAGGTTGAAAGGTTGATTCTGCCTGACAGCGGTATTTGGTCCGTCATCGACGTTATACAGTCTGCAGAAATGGTTTTTCCAAATCCTCAGCATCGACTGCGATTCTACTACGATGTTCCCTTGTTCATCTCTACAGGCTTCGTTTCGGGGTTTGTTTTCGCGACATGTTATTTTTACCTTTCGGTAAAACTTCCAAACCTCATTCCTGGAGTAGCATCTCTCAATTTCCTCGATCGCACGCTTCTCATGCTCTTTCTTTTTCCTCTTGAGAAGCCGGTGTTCGTCTCTCCTCTTCCGTTCATAGAGCTCATGAGCAGCTCTGGTCTTTCTAAGCAGCGCCGCGTTATATGCATCTTTCTTAGCTGCATGTGCTTGCCGGCATTCATCATCGGACCAGTGGTTTCGTTGTGTTGGACGAGTGAAACCCATCACATCAGAAGCGGCTTCTCTGATGGCGTTTTGGCAGTGTTTCCAATGGTCTACGATGCTTGATGCTGGCGGCATTGGACCTCTTAAGAGATTAAGAGACACTCGATCGGAAAAGGACTTGGCGATCTCTTGCGATTGTAGCCGGGTGACGTCGAATTTTCTCACAGCATTAGTTTGTCCTGGCGTAGTTTGGGATATCCGCAACCGTACCTTGGCTACAACAAGATAATGGTCCGAGTCGATGTAGGCTCCTCGGAATGTACTCGGAATCGCAATGTAATCAATCTGGTTGGCTGTTGATTGATCGGGAGTTCTCCAAGTCCCCTTGTTTATGTCGAGATGTGGGAACCGCGTGCTAGCCACGACAATGTTTCGCCCCGCCGCAAATTCGATTTACCTGAATCCGTTATCGGAGGTGGTGTTGTGCATATTATATTTTCCGATTGTTCCACCTAGCTTTGCATTAAAATCACCGAGGACAATTTTAATGTCATAGCTAGGGCATTGCTCGTAGGTCTTGTTAAGGAGATCGTAAAAGGCATCTTTGGTGTCGTCATCTTTCTCCTGTGTGGGGGCATGCGCGCATATAAGGCACATGTTGGCGAATTTAGCCTTGATACGGATTGCCACAAGGCGCTTGCACACATACCAGAAGCTTAAGACTTCTTGTCTCAGTCTGCCTCCGACAACAGATCCGCATGCAAATAGGCGCTGCTTTTGCCGTCGATAGCAATCGCCGTAGTAGGAGGGCAGTTTTTCATCCTCTTTATGTCTGCTTATCAGCAGTCTAGGGCCTCCGCTCCGCGTTGCCGTCCGCCACCATCTCTTTTCCAAAACCCTGACTAAGTCCTTTAAATCCTTACCGTAAGCCCGGATAAGGTCTTGTTTTATTTTTCCGACACAAATCCTGATTTATGCCGCAGGAAACTCGCCATTTGTCCCCTTTACTATGCAATCTCCAGTGAGATTCCGTTAAGTTTGGCTTATTAGCAGAGCTGCAAGAAGATGTTCGGCTGCAGAGGCTCACTCTCGTTATTTAAAGAACCAGCACCAGTCGGAAGATGCTACTTCTACGAGGCCTTATACTAATCGTTGCCATAGTCAGATACAACTTAAAATTAACCCGTTGAACAAATGGAAAAGGTATGTGTTTATTATTTTGAAGTAAATTTATTAAGTCTTAATTATAGATTTTTCTACAGTATTGGATCGGCATGAAAAGTGCCAAAAAAAAGGTGTGGATAAACCAAATCCGTGGTGGTAGCAGTAGCACCCCGAGAATTAAATGACTTTGAAGACTACATTCCCAAAATTATTGTGTTCATATGGTTGATGGAGGTTCTTTCCCTGAGTCGGGAATGTCTGTTTCTTTATTTTTTAGATTTGTTCGCAGTTTTCGTGTCTGCAGGGATGAGTTTAAATATGTTTTTATCGAATTGTTCGCAGAATGGAACAAGCGCTTGACGTTTTGGTGATTAAGCCCTGCCTAAGCTAGATAAATTTTTAACTCTTAGAGGAATAGAATCAGATCGGATTGTCTTACTAAATTTGGGGTTCCCAATGTCTGCAGAGATGTAGCTCCATCGATAAAATTAGGAATCGGTTTGTACAATAGTATAGCAGAACAAATTGTAGTTTTTATGTTTTTATATTCCAACACTTTAATTAAATTACTTAATTACTTAAGTGTTTGCTCGTTGAAAAAATCGCATAACAGCGCATCACCTTGTCTAACTCCTTTCTGAACATCAAAGGTCTCGGTGAGATCTTTACCGACCTTCATCCCGCACAGACGGACGAGTTTGGCAGGGATGCCGAAACTAGACATTGCTCTGTATAGCTCGTCTCTATAGATGCTGTCATACGCGGCCTTAATATCGATGAATTGGTGGTGTGTTCAGATCGATGAAGCTCATGGGCCTTTTCCAAGTTCTACCGTAGTGTGAATATTTGGTCGATGGTGGGCTTTCCTGGCCTAAAGCCACGTATATATGATATGAACCTATCAGGTTGTTGACGAATGGCTTCAGGCGTTCACACAATACGGCAGTTAAGATCATATATACGATGTTAAGGAGACTGATGCCTCTGTAGTTGGCGTAGTTCAGAGGCTCTCCTTTCTTGAGAATCGGACAGACAATGCTTGGGTTCCATTCATAGGGCATACTTTCCTCCAACCATATTTTACAGATGAGTTTGTGTATGTACCTTACCAAGTCATCCTCTGCCGCTCGGCAGTCAGGCCGTCCGCTCCAGCAGCTTTGTTGGACTTAAGCTTCGATGTAGCTATCTTCACTTCATTCAGGTCGGGGGAACGGAATTGTTGGTCATAATCATCCAGGTTGAAAGGTTGATTCTGCCTAACAGCGGTATTTGGTCCGTCATCGCCGTTACACAGTCTGCAGAAATGGTCTTTCCAAATCGTCAGCATCGTCTGCGATTCTATTACGATGTTCCCTTGTTCATCTCTACAGGCTTCGGTCCGGGGTTTGCTTCCGTGGCATGTTATCTTTACCTTTTGGTAAAACTTCCGAACCTAATCAATCAATCAATCTGGTTGACTGTTGACTGATCAGGAGTTCTCCATGTCCCCTTGTGTATGTCGAGATGTGGGAACCGCGTGCTCGCTACGACAATATTTTGCCCCGCCGCAAAGTCGATTAACCTGAATCCGTTATCGGAGGTGGTGTTGTGCATGCTATATTTTTCGATTGTTCCACCTAGCTTTGCATTAAAATCACCCAGGACAATTTTAGTGTCATAGCTAGGGCAATGCTCGTAGGTCCTGTGAAGGAGCTCATAGAAGGCATCCTCGGTGTCTTCATCTTTCTCCTCTGTGGGGGCGTGCGCCTTGATGCGGATTGCCACGAGGCGCTCGTTCACATGCCAGAAGCTCAGGACTTCTTGTCTTAGTCTGCCTCCGGCAACAAATCTGCATCAGTCAGCAGAAGATCCGTACATATTCGAGACTTGTTGATGCTTCGTAGGCTAGGTTAGGTTAGGTTAAATAGGGTGTACCATATAACACAGACACTAGGCACCAGAACGGGCCCATCGCGATCCCCTGTGGGTTAAAACCAACTCCAAAAGCAGAAAACCTAAACTGTTTCCCTATTAAAGCACCCAATTTCTCTACAAAAGAAATTGTGGTTCTGCCCAATTCTGAGAAATCTGACCCATGCATTCAAAGGTTCACACGCTCTATACAAGGCAAATTCCGAGAAGCTTGCAAACCACCTGTAACAGCAAGAAACTAAACCAAAATTGCTGAACTAGTAGTTTGTCGCATTTGATGGTAACCTTACCTTATAAATAATTGTAAATTAGATTTTAAGCTTCAGTTCGAATTGGCACAATAAAGTGGGCAGTAGTCCCAAATAAAAATAAAAAATTATTTTTCTCTACTTCACCGCGGATAAAAGTATAACTTATATGTCACGACCTAAGTTACAGCAACTGAGTTGTCAAAATCGAGAATTTAAAACATATTTTCATCACTCCAGCAGCTCTGTACAACAAAGTAATGATCTATGGAGACACGGTAAACTGCTTTCAGCGCCAATTGCGGCAACATTTTATAACCAATTGGAAGAATTAAATAAAAATTGCTAGAAAATCATTGGGAATGTGAATGTTAATATGTCGGAAAAAAAAGTTAGTTTTCTTATAATCAACTCAACTTACTTTAAATAGAATCGTGCCTTAAAAAATGAGAACAAAACACTTGTAAAACCAAAAGAAATTGTTTAGTCACAAGTGAACCCAATCCACTTAGGATTATTGGCCCGTTGTGGGATCTGTGTGGATCTGTGATCCTCCTACTACAGAAACCATATGGGGATTTTGATAAAGCGTAGGAGACTTTTGATGTCTTTGGAAATTTTATTCTTTGCGTGAGAGAGCCTGACATGTACAGAGGAGGTAAGGGATTGTCTTCTCCGCCTCTTCGTCCATGATTACTCTACTTTAGGTGGCGCTACAGCCCGGAGTGGAGCTGGGCCTCAATCAAAAAGCTCCTCGAGCTGTCTCGATCTTGTGCTAGCTTCTTCCAGTTTCGTACGCTAAGTTGGCTGAGGTCTCCTTCTGAATAGGTCGATATCGCTAGACAGTCCATACAGTTCGTCGTTGTATCTCCACCTCCACTCACCGTCAACGCAGACCTGATTGAAAATCACTCGAAGGATTTTTCTCTAGAAGCAGCCAAGAGCACTCTGCGCTATGGAGCAGAACTGAGATTATTAAGGTGTTATATAAGGTAACTTTTGTTGTTCGAGAGAGGGCTTTACTACTCAATTGCCTTCTTAGCTCACAGAAGAAGCAAGCGACTAGCAAAAATTATTCTTCGTTTGATCTTAGCGCTGGTGTCGTTGTCTGAATTCTTAGCGAAGCCTTGGTTGATGGCTCTCTAGTTTGCGCAGTTCAGAGGGTCTCCTTTCTTGATAATCGGACAAACAATGCTGCGGTTCCGTTCATGGGGCATACTTTCGTTCGACCATATTTTACAGATGAGTTGGTGTATGCTCCTTACCAAGTCATCGCCTGCCGCTTTGAAGAGCTTGACTTAAGCTTCGATATCGCTATCTTCACTATATCCAGGTCGGGTGGACGGAATTGTTGGTCATCATCGTCCAGGTTGAAAGGTTGATTCTGCCTGACAGCGGTATTTGGTCCGTCATCGACGTTATACAGTCTGCAGAAATGGTTTTTCCAAATCCTCAGCATCGACTGCGATTCTACTACGATGTTCCCTTGTTCATCTCTACAGGCTTCGTTTCGGGGTTTGTTTTCGCGACATGTTATTTTTACCTATCGGTAAAACTTCCAAACCTCATTCCTGGAGTAGCATCTCTCAATTTCCTCGATCGCACGCTTCTCATGCTCTTTCTTTTTCCTCTTGAGAAGCCGGTGTTCGTCTCTCCTCTTCCGTTCATAGAGCTCATGAGCAGCTCTGGTCTTTCTAAGCAGCGCCGCGTTATATGCATCTTTCTTAGCTGCATGTGCTTGCCGGCATTCATCATCGGACCAGTGGTTTCGTTGTGTTGGACGAGTGAAACCCATCACATCAGAAGCGGCTTCTCTGATGGCGTTTTGGCAGTGTTTCCAATGGTCTACGATGCTTGATGCTGGCGGCATTGGACCTCTTAAGAGATTAAGAGACACTCGATCGGAAAAGGACTTGGCGATCTCTTGCGATTGTAGCCGGGTGACGTCGAATTTTCTCACAGCATTAGTTTGTCCTGGCGTAGTTTGGGATATCCGCAACCGTACCTTGGCTACAACAACATAATGGTCCGAGTCGATGTAGGCTCCTCGGAATGTACGGACATCCATAATACTGGAGGAGTGTCTTGCATCGATCGCAATGTAATCAATCTGGTTGACTATTGATTGATCGGGAGTTCTCCAAGTCCCCTTGTGTATGTCGAGATGTGGGAACCGCGTGCTAGCCACGACAATGTTTCGCCCCGCCGCAAATTCGATTTACCTGAATCCGTTATCGGAGGTGGTGTTGTGCATATTATATTTTCCGATTGTTCCACCTAGCTTTGCATTAAAATCACCGAGGACAATTTTAATGTCATAGCTAGGGCATTGCTCGTAGGTCTTGTTAAGGAGATCGTAAAAGGCATCTTTGGTGTCGTCATCTTTCTCCTCTGTGGGGGCATGCGCGCATATAAGGCACATGTTGGCGAATTTAGCCTTGATACGGATTGCCACAAGGCGCTTGCACACATACCAGAAGCTTAAGACTTCTTGTCTCAGTCTGCCTCCGACAACAGATCCGCATGCAAATAGGCGCTGCTTTTGCCGTCGATAGCAATCGCCGTAGTAGGAGGGCAGTTTTTCATCCTCTTTATGTCTGCTTATCAGCAGTCTAGGGCCTCCGCTCCGCGTTGCCGTCCGCCACCATCTCTTTTCCAAAACCCTGACTAAGTCCTTTAAATCCTTACCGTAAGCCCGGATAAGGTCTTGTTTTATTTTTCCGACACAAATCCTGATTTATGCCGCAGGAAACTCGCAATTTGTCCCCTTTACTATGCAATCTCCAGTGAGATTCCGTTAAGTTTGGCTTATTAGCAGAGCTGCAAGAAGATGTTCGGCTGCAGAGGCTCACTCTCGTTATTTAAAGAACCAGCACCAGTCGGAAGATGCTACTTCTACGAGGCCTTATACTAATCGTTGCCATAGTCAGATACAACTTAAAATTAACCCGTTGAACAAATGGAAAAGGTATGTGTTTATTATTTTGAAGTAAATTTATTAAGTCTTAATTATAGATTTTTCTACAGTATTGGATCGGCATGAAAAGTGCCAAAAAAAAGGTGTGGATAAACCAAATCCGTGGTGGTAGCAGTAGCACCCCGAGAATTAAATGACTTTGAAGACTACATTCCCAAAATTATTGTGTTCATATGGTTGATGGAGGTTCTTTCCCTGAGTCGGGAGTGTCTGTTTCTTTATTTTTTAGATTTGTTCGCAGTTTTCGTGTCTGCAGGGATGAGTTTAAATATGTTTTTATCGAATTGTTCGCAGAATGGAACAAGCGCTTGACGTTTTGGTGATTAAGCCCTGCCTAAGCTAGATAAATTTTTAACTCTTAGAGGAATAGAATCAGATCGGATTGTCTTACTAAATTTGGGGTTCCCAATGTCTGCAGAGATGTAGCTCCATCGATAAAATTAGGAATCGGTTTGTACAATAGTATAGCAGAACAAATTGTAGTTTTTATGTTTTTATATTCCAACACTTTAATTAAAATACTTAATTACTTAAGTGTTTGCTCGTTGAAAAAATCGCATAACAGCGCATCACATTGTCTAACTCCTTTCTGAACATCAAAGGTCTCGGTGAGATCTTTACCGACCTTCATCCCGCACAGACGGACGAGTTTGGCAGGGATGCCGAAACTAGACATTGCTCTGTATAGCTCGTCTCTATAGATGCTGTCATACGCGGCCTTAATATCGATGAATTGGTGGTGTGTTCAGATCGATGAAGCTCATGGGCCTTTTCCAAGTTCTACCGTAGTGTGAATATTTGGTCGATGGTGGGCTTTCCTGGCCTAAAGCCACGTATATATGATATGAACCTATCAGGTTGTTGACGAATGGCTTCAGGCGTTCACACAATACGGCAGTTAAGATCATATATACGATGTTAAGGAGACTGATGCCTCTGTAGTTGGCGTAGTTCAGAGGCTCTCCTTTCTTGAGAATCGGACAGACAATGCTTGGGTTCCATTCATAGGGCATACTTTCGTCCAACCATATTTTACAGATGAGTTTGTGTATGTACCTTACCAAGTCATCCTCTGCCGCTCGGCAGTCAGGCCGTCCGCTCCAGCAGCTTTGTTGGACTTAAGCTTCGATGTAGCTATCTTCACTTCATTCAGGTCGGGGGAACGGAATTGTTGGTCATAATCATCCAGGTTGAAAGGTTGATTCTGCCTAACAGCGGTATTTGGTCCGTCATCGCCGTTACACAGTCTGCAGAAATGGTCTTTCCAAATCGTCAGCATCGTCTGCGATTCTATTACGATGTTCCCTTGTTCATCTCTACAGGCTTCGGTCCGGGGTTTGCTTCCGTGGCATGTTATCTTTACCTTTTGGTAAAACTTCCGAACCTCATCAATCAATCAATCTGGTTGACTGTTGACTGATCAGGAGTTCTCCATGTCCCCTTGTGTATGTCGAGATGTGGGAACCGCGTGCTCGCTACGACAATATTTTGCCCCGCCGCAAAGTCGATAACCTGAATCCGTTATCGGAGGTGGTGTTGTGCATGCTATATTTTTCGATTGTTCCACCTAGCTTTGCATTAAAATCACCCAGGACAATTTTAGTGTCATAGCTAGGGCAATGCTCGTAGGTCCTGTGAAGGAGCTCATAGAAGGCATCCTCGGTGTCTTCATCTTTCTCCTCTGTGGGGGCGTGCGCCTTGATGCGGATTGCCACGAGGCGCTCGTTCACATGCCAGAAGCTCAGGACTTCTTGTCTTAGTCTGCCTCCGGCAACAAATCTGCATCAGTCAGCAGAAGATCCGTACATATTCGAGACTTGTTGATGCTTCGTAGGCTAGGTTAGGTTAGGTTAAATAGGGTGTACCATATAACACAGACACTAGGCACCAGAACGGGTCCATCGCGATCCCCTGTGGGTTAAAACCAACTCCAAAAGCAGAAAACCTAAACTGTTTCCCTATTAAAGCACCCAATTTCTCTACAAAAGAAATTGTGGTTCTGCCCAATTCTGAGAAATCTGACCCATGCATTCAAAGGTTCACACGCTCTATACAAGGCAAATTCCGAGAAGCTTGCAAACCACCTGTAACAGCAAGAAACTAAACCAAAATTGCTGAACTAGTAGTTTGTCGCATTTGATGGTAACCTTACCTTATAAATAATTGTAAATTAGATTTTAAGCTTCAGTTCGAATTGGCACAATAAAGTGGGCAGTAGTCCCAAATAAAAATAAAAAATTATTTTTCTCTACTTCACCGCGGATAAAAGTATAACTTATATGTCACGACCTAAGTTACAGCAACTGAGTTGTCAAAATCGAGAATTTAAAACATATTTTCATCACTCCAGCAGCTCTGTACAACAAAGTAATGATCTATGGAGACACGGTAAACTGCTTTCAGCGCCAATTGCGGCAACATTTTATAACCAATTGGAAGAATTAAATAAAAATTGCTAGAAAATCATTGGGAATGTGAATGTTAATATGTCGGAAAAAAAAGTTAGTTTTCTTATAATCAACTCAACTTACTTTAAATAGAATCGTGCCTTAAAAAATGAGAACAAAACACTTGTAAAACCAAAAGAAATTGTTTAGTCACAAGTGAACCCAATCCACTTAGGATTATTGGCCCGTTGTGGGATCTGTGTGGATCTGTGATCCTCCTACTACAGAAACCATATGGGGATTTTGATAAAGCGTAGGAGACTTTTGATGTCTTTGGAAATTTTATTCTTTGCGTGAGAGAGCCTGACATGTACAGAGGAGGTAGGGGATTGTCTTCTCCGCCTCTTCGTCCATGATTACTCTACTTTAGGTGGCGCTACAGCCCGGAGTGGAGCTGGGCCTCAATCAAAAAGCTCCTCGAGCTGTCTCGATCTTGTGCTAGCTTCTTCCAGTTTCGTACGCTAAGTTGGCTGAGGTCTCCTTCTGAATAGGTCGATATCGCTAGACAGTCCATACAGTTCGTCGTTGTATCTCCACCTCCACTCACCGTCAACGCAGACCTGATTGAAAATCACTCGAAGGATTTTTCTCTAGAAGCAGCCAAGAGCACTCTGCGCTATGGAGCAGAACTGAGATTATTAAGGTGTTATATAAGGTAACTTTTGTTGTTCGAGAGAGGGCTTTACTACTCAATTGCCTTCTTAGCTCACAGAAGAAGCAAGCGACTAGCAAAAATTATTCTTCGTTTGATCTTAGCGCTGGTGTCGTTGTCTGAATTCTTAGCGAAGCCTTGGTTGATGGCTCTCTAGTTTGCGCAGTTCAGAGGGTCTCCTTTCTTGATAATCGGACAAACAATGCTGCGGTTCCGTTCATGGGGCATACTTTCGTTCGACCATATTTTACAGATGAGTTGGTGTATGCTCCTTACCAAGTCATCGCCTGCCGCTTTGAAGAGCTTGACTTAAGCTTCGATATCGCTATCTTCACTATATCCAGGTCGGGTGGACGGAATTGTTGGTCATCATCGTCCAGGTTGAAAGGTTGATTCTGCCTGACAGCGGTATTTGGTCCGTCATCGACGTTATACAGTCTGCAGAAATGGTTTTTCCAAATCCTCAGCATCGACTGCGATTCTACTACGATGTTCCCTTGTTCATCTCTACAGGCTTCGTTTCGGGGTTTGTTTTCGCGACATGTTATTTTTACCTTTCGGTAAAACTTCCAAACCTCATTCCTGGAGTAGCATCTCTCAATTTCCTCGATCGCACGCTTCTCATGCTCTTTCTTTTTCCTCTTGAGAAGCCGGTGTTCGTCTCTCCTCTTCCGTTCATAGAGCTCATGAGCAGCTCTGGTCTTTCTAAGCAGCGCCGCGTTATATGCATCTTTCTTAGCTGCATGTGCTTGCCGGCATTCATCATCGGACCAGTGGTTTCGTTGTGTTGGACGAGTGAAACCCATCACATCAGAAGCGGCTTCTCTGATGGCGTTTTGGCAGTGTTTCCAATGGTCTACGATGCTTGATGCTGGCGGCATTGGACCTCTTAAGAGATTAAGAGACACTCGATCGGAAAAGGACTTGGCGATCTCTTGCGATTGTAGCCGGGTGACGTCGAATTTTCTCACAGCATTAGTTTGTCCTGGCGTAGTTTGGGATATCCGCAACCGTACCTTGGCTACAACAAGATAATGGTCCGAGTCGATGTAGGCTCCTCGGAATGTACGGACATCCATAATACTGGAGGAGTGTCTTGCATCGATCGCAATGTAATCAATCTGGTTGACTGTTGATTGATCGGGAGTTCTCCAAGTCCCCTTGTGTATGTCGAGATGTGGGAACCGCGTGCTAGCCACGACAATGTTTCGCCCCGCCGCAAATTCGATTTACCTGAATCCGTTATCGGAGGTGGTGTTGTGCATATTATATTTTCCGATTGTTCCACCTAGCTTTGCATTAAAATCACCGAGGACAATTTTAATGTCATAGCTAGGGCATTGCTCGTAGGTCTTGTTAAGGAGATCGTAAAAGGCATCTTTGGTGTCGTCATCTTTCTCCTCTGTGGGGGCATGCGCGCATATAAGGCACATGTTGGCGAATTTAGCCTTGATACGGATTGCCACAAGGCGCTTGCACACATACCAGAAGCTTAAGACTTCTTGTCTCAGTCTGCCTCCGACAACAGATCCGCATGCAAATAGGCGCTGCTTTTGCCGTCGATAGCAATCGCCGTAGTAGGAGGGCAGTTTTTCATCCTCTTTATGTCTGCTTATCAGCAGTCTAGGGCCTCCGCTCCGCGTTGCCGTCCGCCACCATCTCTTTTCCAAAACCCTGACTAAGTCCTTTAAATCCTTACCGTAAGCCCGGATAAGGTCTTGTTTTATTTTTCCGACACAAATCCTGATTTATGCCGCAGGAAACTCGCAATTTGTCCCCTTTACTATGCAATCTCCAGTGAGATTCCGTTAAGTTTGGCTTATTAGCAGAGCTGCAAGAAGATGTTCGGCTGCAGAGGCTCACTCTCGTTATTTAAAGAACCAGCACCAGTCGGAAGATGCTACTTCTACGAGGCCTTATACTAATCGTTGCCATAGTCAGATACAACTTAAAATTAACCCGTTGAACAAATGGAAAAGGTATGTGTTTATTATTTTGAAGTAAATTTATTAAGTCTTAATTATAGATTTTTCTACAGTATTGGATCGGCATGAAAAGTGCCAAAAAAAAGGTGTGGATAAACCAAATCCGTGGTGGTAGCAGTAGCACCCCGAGAATTAAATGACTTTGAAGACTACATTCCCAAAATTATTGTGTTCATATGGTTGATGGAGGTTCTTTCCCTGAGTCGGGAGTGTCTGTTTCTTTATTTTTTAGATTTGTTCGCAGTTTTCGTGTCTGCAGGGATGAGTTTAAATATGTTTTTATCGAATTGTTCGCAGAATGGAACAAGCGCTTGACGTTTTGGTGATTAAGCCCTGCCTAAGCTAGATAAATTTTTAACTCTTAGAGGAATAGAATCAGATCGGATTGTCTTACTAAATTTGGGGTTCCCAATGTCTGCAGAGATGTAGCTCCATCGATAAAATTAGGAATCGGTTTGTACAATAGTATAGCAGAACAAATTGTAGTTTTTATGTTTTTATATTCCAACACTTTAATTAAATTACTTAATTACTTAAGTGTTTGCTCGTTGAAAAAATCGCATAACAGCGCATCACCTTGTCTAACTCCTTTCTGAACATCAAAGGTCTCGGTGAGATCTTTACCGACCTTCATCCCGCACAGACGGACGAGTTTGGCAGGGATGCCGAAACTAGACATTGCTCTGTATAGCTCGTCTCTATAGATGCTGTCATACGCGGCCTTAATATCGATGAATTGGTGGTGTGTTCAGATCGATGAAGCTCATGGGCCTTTTCCAAGTTCTACCGTAGTGTGAATATTTGGTCGATGGTGGGCTTTCCTGGCCTAAAGCCACGTATATATGATACGAACCTATCAGGTTGTTGACGAATGGCTTCAGGCGTTCACACAATACGGCAGTTAAGATCATATATACGATGTTAAGGAGACTGATGCCTCTGTAGTTGGCGTAGTTCAGAGGCTCTCCTTTCTTGAGAATCGGACAGACAATGCTTGGGTTCCATTCATAGGGCATACTTTCGTCCAACCATATTTTACAGATGAGTTTGTGTATGTACCTTACCAAGTCATCCTCTGCCGCTCGGCAGTCAGGCCGTCCGCTCCAGCAGCTTTGTTGGACTTAAGCTTCGATGTAGCTATCTTCACTTCATTCAGGTCGGGGGAACGGAATTGTTGGTCATAATCATCCAGGTTGAAAGGTTGATTCTGCCTAACAGCGGTATTTGGTCCGTCATCGCCGTTACACAGTCTGCAGAAATGGTCTTTCCAAATCGTCAGCATCGTCTGCGATTCTATTACGATGTTCCCTTGTTCATCTCTACAGGCTTCGGTCCGGGGTTTGCTTCCGTGGCATGTTATCTTTACCTTTTGGTAAAACTTCCGAACCTCATCAATCAATCAATCTGGTTGACTGTTGACTGATCAGGAGTTCTCCATGTCCCCTTGTGTATGTCGAGATGTGGGAACCGCGTGCTCGCTACGACAATATTTTGCCCCGCCGCAAAGTCGATTAACCTGAATCCGTTATCGGAGGTGGTGTTGTGCATGCTATATTTTTCGATTGTTCCACCTAGCTTTGCATTAAAATCACCCAGGACAATTTTAGTGTCATAGCTAGGGCAATGCTCGTAGGTCCTGTGAAGGAGCTCATAGAAGGCATCCTCGGTGTCTTCATCTTTCTCCTCTGTGGGGGCGTGCGCCTTGATGCGGATTGCCACGAGGCGCTCGTTCACATGCCAGAAGCTCAGGACTTCTTGTCTTAGTCTGCCTCCGGCAACAAATCTGCATCAGTCAGCAGAAGATCCGTACATATTCGAGACTTGTTGATGCTTCGTAGGCTAGGTTAGGTTAGGTTAAATAGGGTGTACCATATAACACAGACACTAGGCACCAGAACGGGCCCATCGCGATCCCCTGTGGGTTAAAACCAACTCCAAAAGCAGAAAACCTAAACTGTTTCCCTATTAAAGCACCCAATTTCTCTACAAAAGAAATTGTGGTTCTGCCCAATTCTGAGAAATCTGACCCATGCATTCAAAGGTTCACACGCTCTATACAAGGCAAATTCCGAGAAGCTTGCAAACCACCTGTAACAGCAAGAAACTAAACCAAAATTGCTGAACTAGTAGTTTGTCGCATTTGATGGTAACCTTACCTTATAAATAATTGTAAATTAGATTTTAAGCTTCAGTTCGAATTGGCACAATAAAGTGGGCAGTAGTCCCAAATAAAAATAAAAAATTATTTTTCTCTACTTCACCGCGGATAAAAGTATAACTTATATGTCACGACCTAAGTTACAGCAACTGAGTTGTCAAAATCGAGAATTTAAAACATATTTTCATCACTCCAGCAGCTCTGTACAACAAAGTAATGATCTATGGAGACACGGTAAACTGCTTTCAGCGCCAATTGCGGCAACATTTTATAACCAATTGGAAGAATTAAATAAAAATTGCTAGAAAATCATTGGGAATGTGAATGTTAATATGTCGGAAAAAAAAGTTAGTTTTCTTATAATCAACTCAACTTACTTTAAATAGAATCGTGCCTTAAAAAATGAGAACAAAACACTTGTAAAACCAAAAGAAATTGTTTAGTCACAAGTGAACCCAATCCACTTAGGATTATTGGCCCGTTGTGGGATCTGTGTGGATCTGTGATCCTCCTACTACAGAAACCATATGGGGATTTTGATAAAGCGTAGGAGACTTTTGATGTCTTTGGAAATTTTATTCTTTGCGTGAGAGAGCCTGACATGTACAGAGGAGGTAAGGGATTGTCTTCTCCGCCTCTTCGTCCATGATTACTCTACTTTAGGTGGCGCTACAGCCCGGAGTGGAGCTGGGCCTCAATCAAAAAGCTCCTCGAGCTGTCTCGATCTTGTGCTAGCTTCTTCCAGTTTCGTACGCTAAGTTGGCTGAGGTCTCCTTCTGAATAGGTCGATATCGCTAGACAGTCCATACAGTTCGTCGTTGTATCTCCACCTCCACTCACCGTCAACGCAGACCTGATTGAAAATCACTCGAAGGATTTTTCTCTAGAAGCAGCCAAGAGCACTCTGCGCTATGGAGCAGAACTGAGATTATTAAGGTGTTATATAAGGTAACTTTTGTTGTTCGAGAGAGGGCTTTACTACTCAATTGCCTTCTTAGCTCACAGAAGAAGCAAGCGACTAGCAAAAATTATTCTTCGTTTGATCTTAGCGCTGGTGTCGTTGTCTGAATTCTTAGCGAAGCCTTGGTTGATGGCTCTCTAGTTTGCGCAGTTCAGAGGGTCTCCTTTCTTGATAATCGGACAAACAATGCTGCGGTTCCGTTCATGGGGCATACTTTCGTTCGACCATATTTTACAGATGAGTTGGTGTATGCTCCTTACCAAGTCATCGCCTGCCGCTTTGAAGAGCTTGACTTAAGCTTCGATATCGCTATCTTCACTATATCCAGGTCGGGTGGACGGAATTGTTGGTCATCATCGTCCAGGTTGAAAGGTTGATTCTGCCTGACAGCGGTATTTGGTCCGTCATCGACGTTATACAGTCTGCAGAAATGGTTTTTCCAAATCCTCAGCATCGACTGCGATTCTACTACGATGTTCCCTTGTTCATCTCTACAGGCTTTGTTTCGGGGTTTGTTTTCGCGACATGTTATTTTTACCTTTCGGTAAAACTTCCAAACCCCATTCCTGGAGTAGCATCTCTCAATTTCCTCGATCGCACGCTTCTCATGCTCTTTCTTTTTCCTCTTGAGAAGCCGGTGTTCGTCTCTCCTCTTCCGTTCATAGAGCTCATGAGCAGCTCTGGTCTTTCTAAGCAGCGCCGCGTTATATGCATCTTTCTTAGCTGCATGTGCTTGCCGGCATTCATCATCGGACCAGTGGTTTCGTTGTGTTGGACGAGTGAAACCCATCACATCAGAAGCGGCTTCTCTGATGGCGTTTTGGCAGTGTTTCCAATGGTCTACGATGCTTGATGCTGGCGGCATTGGACCTCTTAAGAGATTAAGAGACACTCGATCGGAAAAGGACATGGCGATCTCTTGCGATTGTAGCCGGGTGACGTCGAATTTTCTCACAGCATTAGTTTGTCCTGGCGTAGTTTGGGATATCCGCAACCGTACCTTGGCTACAACAAGATAATGGTCCGAGTCGATGTAGGCTCCTCGGAATGTACGGACATCCATAATACTGGAGGAGTGTCTTGCATCGATCGCAATGTAATCAATCTGGTTGACTGTTGATTGATCGGGAGTTCTCCAAGTCCCCTTGTGTATGTCGAGATGTGGGAACCGCGTGCTAGCCACGACAATGTTTCGCCCCGCCGCAAATTCGATTTACCTGAATCCGTTATCGGAGGTGGTGTTGTGCATATTATATTTTCCGATTGTTCCACCTAGCTTTGCATTAAAATCACCGAGGACAATTTTAATGTCATAGCTAGGGCATTGCTCGTAGGTCTTGTTAAGGAGATCGTAAAAGGCATCCTTGGTGTCGTCATCTTTCTCCTCTGTGGGGGCATGCGCGCATATAAGGCATATGTTGGCGAATTTAGCCTTGATACGGATTGCCACAAGGCGCTTGCACACATACCAGAAGCTTAAGACTTCTTGTCTCAGTCTGCCTCCGACAACAGATCCGCATGCAAATAGGCGCTGCTTTTGCCGTCGATAGCAATCGCCGTAGTAGGAGGGCAGTTTTTCATCCTCTTTATGTCTGCTTATCAGCAGTCTAGGGCCTCCGCTCCGCGTTGCCGTCCGCCACCATCTCTTTTCCAAAACCCTGACTAAGTCCTTTAAATCCTTACCGTAAGCCCGGATAAGGTCTTGTTTTATTTTTCCGACACAAATCCTGATTTATGCCGCAGGAAACTCGCCATTTGTCCCCTTTACTATGCAATCTCCAGTGAGATTCCGTTAAGTTTGGCTTATTAGCAGAGCTGCAAGAAGATGTTCGGCTGCAGAGGCTCACTCTCGTTATTTAAAGAACCAGCACCAGTCGGAAGATGCTACTTCTACGAGGCCTTATACTAATCGTTGCCATAGTCAGATACAACTTAAAATTAACCCGTTGAACAAATGGAAAAGGTATGTGTTTATTATTTTGAAGTAAATTTATTAAGTCTTAATTATAGATTTTTCTACAGTATTGGATCGGCATGAAAAGTGCCAAAAAAAAGGTGTGGATAAACCAAATCCGTGGTGGTAGCAGTAGCACCCCGAGAATTAAATGACTTTGAAGACTACATTCCCAAAATTATTGTGTTCATATGGTTGATGGAGGTTCTTTCCCTGAGTCGGGAATGTCTGTTTCTTTATTTTTTAGATTTGTTCGCAGTTTTCGTGTCTGCAGGGATGAGTTTAAATATGTTTTTATCGAATTGTTCGCAGAATGGAACAAGCGCTTGACGTTTTGGTGATTAAGCCCTGCCTAAGCTAGATAAATTTTTAACTCTTAGAGGAATAGAATCAGATCGGATTGTCTTACTAAATTTGGGGTTCCCAATGTCTGCAGAGATGTAGCTCCATCGATAAAATTAGGAATCGGTTTGTACAATAGTATAGCAGAACAAATTGTAGTTTTTATGTTTTTATATTCCAACACTTTAATTAAATTACTTAATTACTTAAGTGTTTGCTCGTTGAAAAAATCGCATAACAGCGCATCACCTTGTCTAACTCCTTTCTGAACATCAAAGGTCTCGGTGAGATCTTTACCGACCTTCATCCCGCACAGACGGACGAGTTTGGCAGGGATGCCGAAACTAGACATTGCTCTGTATAGCTCGTCTCTATAGATGCTGTCATACGCGGCCTTAATATCGATGAATTGGTGGTGTGTTCAGATCGATGAAGCTCATGGGCCTTTTCCAAGTTCTACCGTAGTGTGAATATTTGGTCGATGGTGGGCTTTCCTGGCCTAAAGCCACGTATATATGATATGAACCTATCAGGTTGTTGACGAATGGCTTCAGGCGTTCACACAATACGGCAGTTAAGATCATATATACGATGTTAAGGAGACTGATGCCTCTGTAGTTGGCGTAGTTCAGAGGCTCTCCTTTCTTGAGAATCGGACAGACAATGCTTGGGTTCCATTCATAGGGCATACTTTCGTCCAACCATATTTTACAGATGAGTTTGTGTATGTACCTTACCAAGTCATCCTCTGCCGCTCGGCAGTCAGGCCGTCCGCTCCAGCAGCTTTGTTGGACTTAAGCTTCGATGTAGCTATCTTCACTTCATTCAGGTCGGGGGAACGGAATTGTTGGTCATAATCATCCAGGTTGAAAGGTTGATTCTGCCTAACAGCGGTATTTGGTCCGTCATCGCCGTTACACAGTCTGCAGAAATGGTCTTTCCAAATCGTCAGCATCGTCTGCGATTCTATTACGATGTTCCCTTGTTCATCTCTACAGGCTTCGGTCCGGGGTTTGCTTCCGTGGCATGTTATCTTTACCTTTTGGTAAAACTTCCGAACCTAATCAATCAATCAATCTGGTTGACTGTTGACTGATCAGGAGTTCTCCATGTCCCCTTGTGTATGTCGAGATGTGGGAACCGCGTGCTCGCTACGACAATATTTTGCCCCGCCGCAAAGTCGATTAACCTGAATCCGTTATCGGAGGTGGTGTTGTGCATGCTATATTTTTCGATTGTTCCACCTAGCTTTGCATTAAAATCACCCAGGACAATTTTAGTGTCATAGCTAGGGCAATGCTCGTAGGTCCTGTGAAGGAGCTCATAGAAGGCATCCTCGGTGTCTTCATCTTTCTCCTCTGTGGGGGTGTGCGCCTTGATGCGGATTGCCACGAGGCGCTCGTTCACATGCCAGAAGCTCAGGACTTCTTGTCTTAGTCTGCCTCCGGCAACAAATCTGCATCAGTCAGCAGAAGATCCGTACATATTCGAGACTTGTTGATGCTTCGTAGGCTAGGTTAGGTTAGGTAAAATAGGGTGTACCATATAACACAGACACTAGGCACCAGAACGGGCCCATCGCGATCCCCTGTGGGTTAAAACCAACTCCAAAAGCAGAAAACCTAAACTGTTTCCCTATTAAAGCACCCAATTTCTCTACAAAAGAAATTGTGGTTCTGCCCAATTCTGAGAAATCTGACCCATGCATTCAAAGGTTCACACGCTCTAAACAAGGCAAATTCCGAGAAGCTTGCAAACCACCTGTAACAGCAAGAAACTAAACCAAAATTGCTGAACTAGTAGTTTGTCGCATTTGATGGTAACCTTACCTTATAAATAATTGTAAATTAGATTTTAAGCTTCAGTTCGAATTGGCACAATAAAGTGGGCAGTAGTCCCAAATAAAAATAAAAAATTATTTTTCTCTACTTCACCGCGGATAAAAGTATAACTTATATGTCACGACCTAAGTTACAGCAACTGAGTTGTCAAAATCGAGAATTTAAAACATATTTTCATCACTCCAGCAGCTCTGTACAACAAAGTAATGATCTATGGAGACACGGTAAACTGCTTTCAGCGCCAATTGCGGCAACATTTTATAACCAATTGGAAGAATTAAATAAAAATTGCTAGAAAATCATTGGGAATGTGAATGTTAATATGTCGGAAAAAAAAGTTAGTTTTCTTATAATCAACTCAACTTACTTTAAATAGAATCGTGCCTTAAAAAATGAGAACAAAACACTTGTAAAACCAAAAGAAATTGTTTAGTCACAAGTGAACCCAATCCACTTAGGATTATTGGCCCGTTGTGGGATCTGTGTGGATCTGTGATCCTCCTACTACAGAAACCATATGGGGATTTTGATAAAGCGTAGGAGACTTTTGATGTCTTTGGAAATTTTATTCTTTGCGTGAGAGAGCCTGACATGTACAGAGGAGGTAAGGGATTGTCTTCTCCGCCTCTTCGTCCATGATTACTCTACTTTAGGTGGCGCTACAGCCCGGAGTGGAGCTGGGCCTCAATCAAAAAGCTCCTCGAGCTGTCTCGATCTTGTGCTAGCTTCTTCCAGTTTCGTACGCTAAGTTGGCTGAGGTCTCCTTCTGAATAGGTCGATATCGCTAGACAGTCCATACAGTTCGTCGTTGTATCTCCACCTCCACTCACCGTCAACGCAGACCTGATTGAAAATCACTCGAAGGATTTTTCTCTAGAAGCAGCCAAGAGCACTCTGCGCTATGGAGCAGAACTGAGATTATTAAGGTGTTATATAAGGTAACTTTTGTTGTTCGAGAGAGGGCTTTACTACTCAATTGCCTTCTTAGCTCACAGAAGAAGCAAGCGACTAGCAAAAATTATTCTTCGTTTGATCTTAGCGCTGGTGTCGTTGTCTGAATTCTTAGCGAAGCCTTGGTTGATGGCTCTCTAGTTTGCGCAGTTCAGAGGGTCTCCTTTCTTGATAATCGGACAAACAATGCTGCGGTTCCGTTCATGGGGCATACTTTCGTTCGACCATATTTTACAGATAAGTTGGTGTATGCTCCTTACCAAGTCATCGCCTGCCGCTTTGAAGAGCTTGACTTAAGCTTCGATATCGCTATCTTCACTATATCCAGGTCGGGTGGACGGAATTGTTGGTCATCATCGTCCAGGTTGAAAGGTTGATTCTGCCTGACAGCGGTATTTGGTCCGTCATCGACGTTATACAGTCTGCAGAAATGGTTTTTCCAAATCCTCAGCATCGACTGCGATTCTACTACGATGTTCCCTTGTTCATCTCTACAGGCTTCGTTTCGGGGTTTGTTTTCGCGACATGTTATTTTTACCTTTCGGTAAAACTTCCAAACCTCATTCCTGGAGTAGCATCTCTCAATTTCCTCGATCGCACGCTTCTCATGCTCTTTCTTTTTCCTCTTGAGAAGCCGGTGTTCGTCTCTCCTCTTCCGTTCATAGAGCTCATGAGCAGCTCTGGTCTTTCTAAGCAGCGCCGCGTTATATGCATCTTTCTTAGCTGCATGTGCTTGCCGGCATTCATCATCGGACCAGTGGTTTCGTTGTGTTGGACGAGTGAAACCCATCACATCAGAAGCGGCTTCTCTGATGGCGTTTTGGCAGTGTTTCCAATGGTCTACGATGCTTGATGCTGGCGGCATTGGACCTCTTAAGAGATTAAGAGACACTCGATCGGAAAAGGACTT
Source organism: Volucella inflata (assembly GCA_928272305.1). Classification (NCBI taxonomy): domain Eukaryota; kingdom Metazoa; phylum Arthropoda; class Insecta; order Diptera; family Syrphidae; genus Volucella; species Volucella inflata. Next base: position 37,296,195 of record OV743717.1, read on the forward strand.
GGCGATCTCTTGCGATTGTAGCCGGGTGACGTCGAATTTTCTCACAGCATTAGTTTGTCCTGGCGTAGTTTGGGATATCCGCAACCGTACCTTGGCTACAACAAGATAATGGTCCGAGTCGATGTAGGCTCCTCGGAATGTACGGACATCCATAATACTGGAGGAGTGTCTTGCATCGATCGCAATGTAATCAATCTGGTTGGCTGTTGATTGATCGGGAGTTCTCCAAGTCCCCTTGTGTATGTCGAGATGTGGGAACCGCGTGCTAGCCACGACAATGTTTCGCCCCGCCGCAAATTCGATTTACCTGAATCCGTTATCGGAGGTGGTGTTGTGCATATTATATTTTCCGATTGTTCCACCTAGCTTTGCATTAAAATCACCGAGGACAATTTTAATGTCATAGCTAGGGCATTGCTCGTAGGTCTTGTTAAGGAGATCGTAAAAGGCATCCTTGGTGTCGTCATCTTTCTCCTCTGTGGGGGCATGCGCGCATATAAGGCATATGTTGGCGAATTTAGCCTTGATACGGATTGCCACAAGGCGCTTGCACACATACAAGAAGCTTAAGACTTCTTGTCTCAGTCTGCCTCCGACAACAGATCCGCATGCAAATAGGCGCTGCTTTTGCCGTCGATAGCAATCGCCGTAGTAGGAGGGCAGTTTTTCATCCTCTTTATGTCTGCTTATCAGCAGTCTAGGGCCTCCGCTCCACGTTGCCGTCCGCCACCATCTCTTTTCCAAAACCCTGACTAAGTCCTTTAAATCCTTACCGTAAGCCCGGATAAGGTCTTGTTTTATTTTTCCGACACAAATCCTGATTTATGCCGCAGGAAACTCGCCATTTGTCCCCTTTACTATGCAATCTCCAGTGAGATTCCGTTAAGTTTGGCTTATTAGCAGAGCTGCAAGAAGATGTTCGGCTGCAGAGGCTCACTCTCGTTATTTAAAGAACCAGCACCAGTCGGAAGATGCTACTTCTACGAGGCCTTATACTAATCGTTGCCATAGTCAGATACAACTTAAAATTAACCCGTTGAACAAATGGAAAAGGTATGTGTTTATTATTTTGAAGTAAATTTATTAAGTCTTAATTATAGATTTTTCTACAGTATTGGATCGGCATGAAAAGTGCCAAAAAAAAAGGTGTGGATAAACCAAATCCGTGGTGGTAGCAGTAGCACCCCGAGAATTAAATGACTTTGAAGACTACATTCCCAAAATTATTGTGTTCATATGGTTGATGGAGGTTCTTTCCCTGAGTCGGGAGTGTCTGTTTCTTTATTTTTTAGATTTGTTCGCAGTTTTCGTGTCTGCAGGGATGAGTTTAAATATGTTTTTATCGAATTGTTCGCAGAATGGAACAAGCGCTTGACGTTTTGGTGATTAAGCCCTGCCTAAGCTAGATAAATTTTTAACTCTTAGAGGAATAGAATCAGATCGGATTGTCTTACTAAATTTGGGGTTCCCAATGTCTGCAGAGATGTAGCTCCATCGATAAAATTAGGAATCGGTTTGTACAATAGTATAGCAGAACAAATTGTAGTTTTTATGTTTTTATATTCCAACACTTTAATTAAATTACTTAATTACTTAAGTGTTTGCTCGTTGAAAAAATCGCATAACAGCGCATCACCTTGTCTAACTCCTTTCTGAACATCAAAGGTCTCGGTGAGATCTTTACCGACCTTCATCCCGCACAGACGGACGAGTTTGGCAGGGATGCCGAAACTAGACATTGCTCTGTATAGCTCGTCTCTATAGATGCTGTCATACGCGGCCTTAATATCGATGAATTGGTGGTGTGTTCAGATCGATGAAGCTCATGGGCCTTTTCCAAGTTCTACCGTAGTGTGAATATTTGGTCGATGGTGGGCTTTCCTGGCCTAAAGCCACGTATATATGATACGAACCTATCAGGTTGTTGACGAATGGCTTCAGGCGTTCACACAATACGGCAGTTAAGATCATATATACGATGTTAAGGAGACTGATGCCTCTGTAGTTGGCGTAGTTCAGAGGCTCTCCTTTCTTGAGAATCGGACAGACAATGCTTGGGTTCCATTCATAGGACATACTTTCGTCCAACCATATTTTACAGATGAGTTTGTGTATGTACCTTACCAAGTCATCCTCTGCCGCTCGGCAGTCAGGCCGTCCGCTCCAGCAGCTTTGTTGGACTTAAGCTTCGATGTAGCTATCTTCACTTCATTCAGGTCGGGGGAACGGAATTGTTGGTCATAATCATCCAGGTTGAAAGGTTGATTCTGCCTAACAGCGGTATTTGGTCCGTCATCGCCGTTACACAGTCTGCAGAAATGGTCTTTCCAAATCGTCAGCATCGTCTGCGATTCTATTACGATGTTCCCTTGTTCATCTCTACAGGCTTCGGTCCGGGGTTTGCTTCCGTGGCATGTTATCTTTACCTTTTGGTAAAACTTCCGAACCTCATCAATCAATCAATCTGGTTGACTGTTGACTGATCAGGAGTTCTCCATGTCCCCTTGTGTATGTCGAGATGTGGGAACCGCGTGCTCGCTACGACAATATTTTGCCCCGCCGCAAAGTCGATTAACCTGAATCCGTTATCGGAGGTGGTGTTGTGCATGCTATATTTTTCGATTGTTCCACCTAGCTTTGCATTAAAATCACCCAGGACAATTTTAGTGTCATAGCTAGGGCAATGCTCGTAGGTCCTGTGAAGGAGCTCATAGAAGGCATCCTCGGTGTCTTCATCTTTCTCCTCTGTGGGGGCGTGCGCCTTGATGCGGATTGCCACGAGGCGCTCGTTCACATGCCAGAAGCTCAGGACTTCTTGTCTTAGTCTGCCTCCGGCAACAAATCTGCATCAGTCAGCAGAAGATCCGTACATATTCGAGACTTGTTGATGCTTCGTAGGCTAGGTTAGGTTAGGTAAAATAGGGTGTACCATATAACACAGACACTAGGCACCAGAACGGGCCCATCGCGATCCCCTGTGGGTTAAAACCAACTCCAAAAGCAGAAAACCTAAACTGTTTCCCTATTAAAGCACCCAATTTCTCTACAAAAGAAAGTCTTTGAAGTCCGTACCGTCTATTTCCTCTAAGTTTTCAAAGAAATATTTTCCTAAGAATCTCCTTTGGCTGCGCGATATTGCCTCACATTCACATGATATGTGTGTTATGTCCTCAACCGCTTGTAGATCCCCACAGAATCTACAGGTGTCTGTATTTGTAAGTTTTAGTCTCTTTGCGTGCTTCAGCAGTAAACAGTGTCCTGTTAGTATTCCTATAAGCATCCTAAGCTTATCCCTATTTAGCTTAATAAGCTTCCTAGGTCTGTTACCGTCGAGAAGTGGCCATAGAGCCTTTGATACCCTATGTCCTACCAGGTTCAGCCACCTTATACTGGCGGCCTTTATGATTTTTTTCCTCAATAGTGCCCCTTACTCTGCAGAGGGGTGGTTTGACATTCACAACCTCACTACTGTCGAGTAGCCCTCCTCTTCTTGCAAGCTCGTCTGCTCGTTCATTTCCTTCTATACCGCAGGCCCTGGCACCCAGCACAGTCTCACCCTATTCTGAACACATAATGCTTTGGGCATTGTGAGACAGCCCCTGACTGTGTCAAAGTTAATGTTGTTTGACTCCATTCCCTTAAAAGCGGCCTTATGGAGACTCTTAGTTCCGGGTTCTCCGAGAAGATTCCGGAACCTGTTCCTTCCTCTGTCTTCGAGCCATCTGTGAAAACTGCAATTTCGTTTGATCTTGTCATTGCATTTTCTCTCCTCTCCGGAATGTCGAAATCGATTAAGGAAGGGATTTTATCCGTTTTAATTGTATTGCCTGGTAGTAGCTCTTCCAGGATTGTGCCGTGTCCGAAGCTACTGTTCTTGAAAAGACCCAGATTAGTGAGTCAAATCGCACTGTTACCGGCAAGTTTTTTTATCTGTAAATCAAGCGATACCAGGTGTAGCAAAGTGTCCAATGCTGCCGTAGGGGTGGTACGAAGCGCTCCTGTAATGGCTATGGTAGCCGTTCTCTGAATCGCCGCTAATTTTCCGTAAGTCGTTTTCTTAGTTGTTGAATTCCAACATGCTAGTGCGCCGTATGGGTCTCACCACTACCGTATATAACCAGTACACCATAGCAAGTTTAAGGCCCCAAATTTTTCCCACAGTTCTTTTTCATATGAATAGAGCATTATATGCCTTTTTAATTTTTTCCGCTACGTTGAGATTACAATTCAGTTTCTTATCCAGAATCACACGAAGGTACTTCGCACTATCGGAAGGGGACAGCTCAATTCCCCCGAGTTTTGGCAGTGTGAATTGCAGTATCTTATACTTTCTGGTAAAGAGAACCAGTTCCGTTTGGAGGAATTGACATTGAGAACAAAGCTGCCTGCCCAGGTGCTGAACGTCTTCAAGGAAGTTCCATGATCTCACTTAAAATGTTTAAGTCATCCGCGTATGCCGTGGCGCTAATACCCATTGAATTAACCTTTTTGAGAATGTCATTTATGACCAGTACCGAAAGGAGTGGAGATATAACTCCCCCTTGAGGGCTTCCCCTGGTCGCTGACATTCTAGCCGAGCTTTGTCCAATGGAGCAGTTTATTACTCTACCTGCAAGCATGTTGCAGATCCAATTTGTTATCCCTTGTTCTATGTTTGGGTCTACTAAAGCATCTTTGATGGCGCAAAGCTTTACGTTATTGAAGGCCCCTTCTATATCTAGGAAGGCCGCCATCGGAAACCCACCAAAGTTTAGACTTCTTTCGATTTTCCCCACCACCTCATGTAGGGCGGCTTCCACGGATTTGCCCTTCATGTAGGCATGCTGTGACCCGGTCAAAAAACCGTTACTGCATCTGTTCCTGATGTGAATTTCCAGTTAACGCTTCAGGGTTTTAAGCATAAAAGATGACAGACTTATTGGTCTGAAGTCTTTAGTTGTTTTGTGTGGCCTTGCTTGCCGGCCTTAGGTATAAAAACTACCTTAGCTTCTCTCCATGCATTTGGAATATAGCCCGTATTTAAACTGTATATCGGAATTTCCACAATGTTTTGGATGACAACCTCCGGCGCTTTCTGCAGCACAATGGGTAGAATGCCATCCGGTCCGGGGGATTTATACGCTTTAAAGGATTGGATTGCCCACCGTATTTTTTCCTTGTTTATAAGAACACCAATCTCTCCTTCGGAGAGGGAAGGATTGATGTCATCAGTGTGCCGTGGCAAGCCGGAGTCAGCTGATAATTTTTAATTTCCCTAGGACGATGGGTCGGTTACACCGAAGCCAGTAATCCGTTTCGGGATGTGAGCGCTGCCGTTGGCCCATCTCTTTTCCAAGACCCTGACTAAGTCCTTTAAATCCTTACCGGCCTGAGCTCCAAATATGTAGGAGCAGCCCGGATAAGATCTTGCTTTGTTTTTCCGTCACTAATCCTGATTTATGGCACAGGAAACTTGCCATTAGTCCCTTCGCTTCGCAATCTCTAGTGAGATTCCCAGATAGCTCCACGGGGAGGCGTGAAGTAGGGCTTATTAGCAGAGCTGCAAGATGTTCGGCTTCAGATGCTCATTCTCGTTATTTAAAGAACCAGCAGCTGTCGGAAGATGCTACTTCTCGAGGCCTTTACTAATCGTTGGCATTTACTTAGTATTGTAAAATATACGTGTTTCCTAAAAATGCGTTCATATGTACATATTGTAGGTATTATCTATACGAGATAAAATGAGTTGAGCTTAAATTCTTAGAGTAATATAAAATTCGGATATTTCTTTAAACGTTTCCGAAAAAAAATCTTCGGCATAAACAAACTTAAATTGATTGCATTGGCAAAAATAACTTTAAATTACCTTCGGAAATGGAGATGGAGAGGTCCTATTATAAGTCGAAGTTCGAATAGGAATGTGGTGAAAAAAAATCTGTGTTTTAAGAGCAGGAACTAAAAAAAATTACCAAATGTCCAGAAGGAGCAGAAAGTTCATGTTCAATCTTTTAAGTTTAACAGTAAATGAACCAATTGGCAACTCAGAACAAGAAGGTATTTAAAAAAAGAGAGAAAGATGCATGTATATGTATAGAGACAGAGTGGTATGATCATTCCTGCGTTAACTTTCATTGAGTGAAGACTAATAAATTAGCATTGTCTTGAAGGTTTTGTGCAGTTTTATTTATAGTAAAGTTGAGCTATCTAAAAGTTGCATTAAAGATCAGAAGTGGGATAGAACCCTAAAATAAAGATAAGTGGATTTGCGTATTTGAAATTTGATCTTTTGGTATAGCATAACTGATTGTTTTGTGTGAGTTTTCAGAGCATATTGTGAAGAATATGTAATTTGAATTAAATGATCCAATATTTGAATCTGGTATAAGAAATGTTATGTTTTTTCGATTTTGGTGCACAAAGCTGTTATGTGTTGAATCATGACATTATAAAAGACTAACGGAAACTTCAAGTAGAGACGCGACATGAACCATTATTTGTTCTGCTTAATCTCTGTCGCTCAAGGGAATAGAACAATGGGAAGTGTTCATGTTGTCTACCGCTGTGTTGTTGCATAGTTCGCATAAGGGATATGAAGGTTTGAAGCGAAAGAGATGGTTATACTTTAACCGATTGAAGTAGATGCATCTTGGTCTACGAAAAAGCTTATGTCTATCCCTACCTGCAACAAAAGAAAAGTTTAGGATAAACCTTTTGGTGAATGTTTTTATATATGAGTGTGCTTTTTCGGTCAACGAAAAGGCATATTTTTATCTTTGTCGATATTGAATGTATCGTGTATGAGTTTGTATCTTGACATATAAGCTGTAACGATTTTGGGATATGCTCTGAACATTTTTGTAGATCGGGAAGTTACCTTTTTCTGTACAGCAAATTTATTGAATATCTTTGATAAGGACATGCATAGTTTGAATGTCAACTAGCTTCAAGAGGAGTCGAGGAAAAGCTACCTTCCGATTAGCGGCTCCAAAAGATCACTTATTAAGAGAATAAATGATTACGACAGACAATTAAACCCAAGCGAATCTCTTTCTAACTCCAATTTAAACCAAGATGTAAGACCAAGTGAAATTGATGACAACAATCGAAATACAACCACGATCTCAGACTCGCGCACATTAACTGAGGAAGAACTAAAGGTCAGGGAATGGTCTTTGATAAAGCGCGAACGAGACCTTCTTGAGAAAGAAAAAGCTATTTTTCCAAAGGAGCGAGTAATTTCTGAGAAATTGAGGAACTTAGATACAACCAGATTGTCCCAAGATACAATCCAAAACCGACCAAGGGTAAATTGTACCATCAGAGAGATCGCCGATGTATTGCCTGTCTTCTCACCAGGAGAGATTCATTCAATGTCAGCTGAGTGTTGGGTAAGCCGCGTTGAGAACCTGAAAAACATATATGGTTGGGATGATATGGTGCTGCTGTTGGCGGCCTCACCACGAATGCAGGGACCAGCAAGACACTGGTGGGACTCGTGCCAGGAAGTACTAACATCGTGGAGTCAGTTAGCCTTAGGACTCAAATCGAACTTCCCATACCACTGCAGTGAAGTTGAAGTACATCAGCAATTAATTAAAAGAACCCGACAGTCTTCAGAAACAATTGAACATTTTTGTTTTGAGATGAATCTGATAGGAAACAGAATTGATCTGTCAGATAAAACAATTATTCAGCATATCTTCTCTGGTTTGAACGACATATTGCAGAATTAATTAAAAAAATGAAATGGTACCAGGGCATTCGTATGCATTCACGGTCAGCAACTTACTCAACTAGACTCAGAGTCATAACATGTTCGCGGCTTTCAACCAGCGAATCCACTAAATGGCAGCTTAATCTTCTCTCGATTCCGAAAAATCATATTTTTGTTACAACTGTAATTGGCCAGTACATTTTGCGAAAAATTGCCCCCAAACAAGAAAAAGACACTGGAATAATAGCAAAGACATCAACGAACATTTATTAACAAAGACGGACAAAACGCCAGAAAAGAATTACCGTGTTAACGTGATTTGGAACGAAGCACAGTCAGATTGTTATCTTAAAGACATTTTAATAGTAGGCAAAAAGTACGCTGCACTTCCGGATTCAGGAAGCGAGAAGACGATTATAACAAAACAGGTTGCCACAGACATAAACTGTAACATAGATAAATGCGAAGCTATTTTGCACGGATTTGGAGGTGGAAATTGTCGAGCGATTGGAAGCGTTACATGCCAAGTCCAGATAGATGAAGCTTTCTTCCCAGTTCAAGCAATTGTGGTAGAAGATAACTTCCTTTCTAAGCCGGTATTGAATGGAAAAGATGTTCTGAATAACCCCATGTGCAATATGCAGAAACAAGGCAAAAGTTTGAAAGTGCAAAGATTGGATGTTGAAAATTGTTTCGTTAAACCAATATCTGCCTCGGACATCCAGATAGACAAAGAAGAAGAAACACCTGTACTCCTTAAACTTCTAAATGAATTCCGAAAATTGCCATGAATCAGCATGAATTGGGCCGAATCAAATTGATTGAGATGGAAATAGAGCTGGTAAATCAAGACCCAATAGTCCACCAACCGTACAAAGTGCCGTATGCGAAGAGACAAACATTAACTGCAACGATTTCTAGCTTGATGGAATGTGGAATTGTCGTCGAATCGCATTCTGACGCTTCACCGGTGGTTCTTGTCAAGAAAAAGAAAGAAGAGGACAGAATGTGCGTCGACTCAACGATTTAGTAGGTTATAAATACTACAGTGTGCTTGACCTAGCATCTGGAATTTACACATTACACTGCTTTCATTACTCATGACGGTTTATACGAATTTACATCGATGCCTTTCGGACTTGTAAATGCTCCTTCCATTTTTTCAAAGTTAATGAAAACCATCGTGCGGAAAATGAGACCCACTAAAAGAATCTGCTGTATGGACGATGTAGTTATTCCGTCCATAACATTTGAAGAAGGGATAGAAAAGTTAAGGTCATTCCTGAAAATACTTAAAGACAACTTAACTCTCAACCTCAAAAAGTGCGCCTTCTTCAAAAGACAAATAGAATTCTTAAGACACGTGGTAAAAGATGGCACAATCCAACCTGATAAAACTAAAACTCTGGCAATAGAAAAGTTCGAGACTCTGAAAAACGAACGAAGTTCGGCAGTTTATAGGGCTACCAACTATTTCCTCAAGTTCATTAAAAACTATTCTCCGATCGCTCTACCTTAAACGAATTTGACAAAGAAGAACTGTGAGTTTCAGTGGGGCCAACATGAGCAGAATGCATTTGATATATTAAAAAATTGTCTGGTAAATGAGCCCGTACTCGCCCTTTATAACGCAAACAGCGATCACGAACTCCACACTGACGTCGTTCTCATGGAGGAGTATTATTACAATGGGAAGATGATTCGCTTCGTCCAGTGGCATATTGTAGCACGAAAACTTCGGACGATGAATGTTTCTTTCACAGCTATGAGCTTGAGGCTCTAGCAGTTTCTCCTTGGCAAATATTTCAAAATAACGATGGATTGCGAAGCTCTTAAGACAGCCGTGACTAAGAAAAAGTTAATCCCTAGAATAGCCCGTTCGTGGCTTAAGATGCTTGAGTTCGATTACGAAATAAATCACCGGTCCGGAAAGCTCATGCTACATGTTGACGCTCCATCCAGAAGTCCTTATGAAAAAGCAACCCAGTCTGATGTTGTCGACATGAACGTGTTGAAAGTAAGTATAGACTATTCTGATTGGTTGTATTCATTGCAGCTCCAAGACGAACATATCGCTGAAATCGCACAATGTCTCAAAAAACAACCTAACAGCAATGAGAAAAAATACACATGGACTACGATCTTATGGATGACCGGGTATACAGGCGAGAAGAAAACAACCTTAAATTGTACGGGCGTTCGTAATCGAGAAATGAGGAATAGTCACGACCTGATGAGCCATTTCTCCGAAAAGAAAACAAAGAATCACTTGAAAAGTAGATACTGGTTCCCAGGAATGACACAAGTTGTAAAGAAGTACCTATAACAATAATAAAGTGCAACGCCGTGGAGAACTTCATCTCATAAAAAAAAGGATGTTTCCTATGACACAGTACATATAGATCATTTGGGACCGTTCATAAAGACTACCAAGGGAACTTCATATCTGATATTATTAGTCGACGCGTTCACCAAATGTACGATCATGAAAGCGCTACCAAGCACGCAAACAAAACGCGTTTTAAATTTTCTTTTACTGGAGCACCCAGGCGCATTATATCGGACCGAGAAACTGCGTTCACATCGAAAATGTTTGAAGACTTTATTAAGAGTTTTGGAATTAACCACGTGCAAAACGCCACTAAAACTCCCAGAGCTAACGGCCAAGTGGAAAGATATAACCGCACTGTCCTTTACTTGCGAGTATAGAAGATGAAGACGGGTGGGACCAAAGGATAAAAACAGTGCAGTGGGCAATTAACAACACTTATAATGAATCTATCGGTAAAACAGCACAACAGATGATGATGATGAGGAATATATTCCTTATGATCCATGGCCAGATGTTCTCGCTCAACAAGTAGATTTAAATCTACAAGTTGAAAATTTGGAAAGTATTCGTGCAGATGGCTTGGAACACATAACTGGAATCTAATCTAAACAGAAGTCCCGACACGACGGCAAATGGAAAAGCAAAGCAGTATAACGTAGGTGACTAAGTAATGACGAAAAACGATTCTGTAAGCTCGACTGGTTCTCGCGTAAATTAGAGGCGAAGTATAAAGGACCCTATATGGTAGTTGCTAAGCTCCAATATGATAGATACCAAATGCTTGAATTGCCCTTCGCCCAAAGGAGCCAAAAGCCCTATTCATCAGTATGGGTAGCCGACGGAATGAAGCACTGTATAGAATTCGATAAGGAACTCGACGATGACAGGATGGCCGAATCTTTAAAAAAAATTAACCAATAGGCAGAACAAGAAAGTATTTAAGAAAAGAGAGAAAGATGCATGTATATGTATAGAGACAGCGTGGTATGATCATTCCTGCGTTAACTTTCATTGAGTGAAGACTAAATAAATTAGCATTGTCTTAAACGTTTTGTGTAGTTTTATTTATAGTAAAGGTTATATAGTTGAGCTCTCTAAAAGTTGTATTAAATAAGTTTCATTTCAAGCAGAAATGGACAGCTGCCAGTAATAAAGAGGATCATTTTTTAAGTAGAAACCAGGAATGGCTTAACTCAACCGTAAATCTACCTACCTGGGGGGCAACAAAATTGGGTCGACCAATAAAAAACTTTGAGGAATCTAGTGAAAGAAGTAAGCGGCGAAAAATAAATGTTTTGTCTAGTAAACTGTGAATTTTACTGTTTATCAAATTGAAATCTGTAATGTAGGCGTGTTGTTAAAAATGTGAAATTGTTGGAAGCAAGATGTATCAATGTCATGTTCATATCTGTTAATTGTGTAATACTTAATACGAAGCATATATCTTATAAAAATACGTGTGCATCTGTTCATCTAGGTTTTATCTGCAGCGAATGAGCCAGCGTGCTTAAGGAAATATTGAAGTGTCAAAAATAATGAGAGCTGTAACACTTACACCAACCAGAGCTTCAAAATATATGAAAACGCTAACTTCCGCGAAAAACACTATAGTGAAAAACATACTCCTTTAAAAGCTCTATCTCATTTCGTCGATTGTGATATGACTGGAAAACAATACGGAGTTATTCACGCTGCTAATAAAACCTTTTATCCATGCTATTCACTTTTGTAAAGACCGAAAATGGATTGCTATCCTCGAGAAAAGTGACAGAAAGCACTGAAATCGACCCACAGGATAATATAATATATAATATAAGCCAAAACTCGTTTCTAAAATGCAAAAGTTTTATTAAATCCACCCTATATTATTGTCCACATTTTTAGGTAAAATACTCGTATTCCTCTGTGAGACGGAATATGGTCAACTTTTGGATGAGAAATGAACTTTCGAAAGCTATTGAAACAAGCGAAATGAATCGAATAACTTGCGATTGTAATCGAATCTCGGAATAAGGATGATTGTAGTATACTATCTACTCGTATATATCGCTGTGAAGTAGTGTTAAATGAAATGGATTTGGAAAGTAAATAAATGTATTCTAACGAACACAGATTCACCGAGAAAACATATTCAATGATATAGAATGATAGGAAAGGAAGAAAACTTTTTTTTTGCACATAACCATTTATATATTTATATTTTTTATGGTCCATTTTTTACATAAGCATAATGATAAGACGAAGCAATCGTTTTCTAGATTGAAACCGCACACTTGTAAAAATTGCCTCTACACCTCATCGATACTGAAGTCGTTTGAATTTGAACAGCATGTCGGTCGGAATGAGTGGTATTCGTGAATGTAATATGTCTTCACATTTATAAGGCCAAATCAAAATTTTTATTAGACTGTTCATCAATTTTTGAACTATTAATAGTGTGCATAACTTTGGCTGATTAACGTTTCAGAGTAAAGGGCTGGCCAGATATGTATTGTGTTGGCGCTTACGACTATAGATGTATTCAACTTTTGGCAGTTCGATATCAGATACAGGGCAAAGCTTCACATTCTAGTTCGCCCTTAATGTAATTGGCAGTCCACCTGTCAAATTCAATATGTGTAACAGTAATCCGGGAGCATCGAGATAATTGAGAAACTTCGTTAGAAAATTCAATACCGTACTTTGGTTCATCACGGAGTCAATGGATTTGATTGTCACCGTTTCACCTGTAATTCTGTTTAGAATAATGTTATTCATATCGTGTACGTTAGCCACTAGAATAGTAGCTTTTCCCCTCAACTATGCGTGATTTCGATAATTTGTATCGATGCTTTGAAAACCTTGTTTACTATTCTTCTTTTGAATTCAAAATGTTTGCAGTGATATGATGCGAAGGTGATTTTTCTTTTTTCTTTATTTTTAGGTACAAAGCTGCTAAAAACCTCAAGTTGTTGGCCCTTGTTGCGAGTGTCGTTTGTCTATTGCGTCGATTGACTTTGTATTTGGTATTGTGTAACCCAATCGACAAAAAATCATTTATAGCCATTTGACATTTACATTTTCTGATAAAAAATCCTTTATTATTTTTTTTGAAACGACCGCAAATTTCTATGACTACGAACGACTGATAAATCGACAATTGTCAATCACAATCACAGTACACAATAACAAAACTCACAATCGACAATCGACGGTCGATTGTGCTTGAAACTCTACAACAGCCACAACATGCCTTTACACGCAGATTTTTCTGACTGCGTTCCAATTACACAATTGAAAAACTTGTTATGAGTAGGATTCGAACCTTGACCCTCCGAGTGATAAGCGATGGCCACTAAACCACGACCACCCGTGGTTTCCCACACTTGTATGATGATTTCAAATGCGATATTTTGTTCTGAAAGGAGTTTTGGTGTGTTTTCTTTGACGAACTGTAAGGTTTTTCTATTGTATGATTGCTATTTGAGCTGTTTTCTGTTGGATATATATAATAACCAATGTATTTTGTAAGTTTCAGCCTAATCACCTGAAAAGAAACACTTCATACAAACCCAATGGCCATGTCGAGAACTCTTTCTCAGATTCATAGCGCATATACTCTTGAAGCCTCCAGTATATAGGCATGATGGCAAGTCTGCATTTCCTGGCAGAATTTTTAGATCATAGTCAAAAGTCCGGAGCAATTGCTCTAATAACTCCAGGGAACTCGGTTGCCCATAAAACTGGAAACAAACGTATCTATATATACACAAAACTGACAAAACTGGTATGGTTGATATCGTTTTGATATTATGGACAAGCTTTCATCTGGCATTTCGAGTGAAATTCTCGTGTCTGTTAGCGATCTTATTTCAATGCACATCATATATCGCGCTCCACGATTTTCAGCATTTATGAGTGGAACAATTAACATTTTTTCTCTATTTTTTTTAATTCGGTACAAGAACATAACAAACCGTAGTGGTCGGCTGACCGTCAAAGCTTTCGCATTTCAGTGAGCCTATTGATCTGTTCCATGTGTTTTCTTACCTCTCACGTGTTTATTTATTTTTGTTTTCATGTTCTTTATTTAGTTGTTCGGATTTACCCCTCATTCACCGCTGCTAAGCAAGTGCAAGTGTAGGTATTATATATGGCCTCAAGACCAAAGAACCGTTCAGCCATTAGGTTCGGTGATCAGGAGGAATGTTATTGATCAGAAATTTAACAACTCACCTTCTTTTGAATTCCCTGAACTCCCTACTCTTCAAAAATCACCGATTTAACCAAATCCATTCCAAATATTTGTCAGAAACTCAGCGTATTTGTGCTAAAAAAATCATAGATGCCATTACACAGCAATACGAAAAATTTCGCTGCTGAGATATTTCTCCGTCTTGATTCTAGTTCAAGACCAGCAAACTGGAAGATTCATTCGATCCAAGAATCTGTACGAAATCTGCTCAGTTACCATTAAACTCCATCCTTCTCTTTATTTCTTTAAAGGCGTCGTCTACGCCCCTTGCCTAATCAACGTCAGTGAATCTGTGATCATCTGCGAGATGAAATCTCAAGTTGTTGACGTTAATAAATTCACAAAAGTCCACGATGGACAAAAAAAAACTTCAGGACTCATTCTCCTCTCGTTTGATCGTTTCCTCATCCGTGACTTAGTAGAAATAGGATGGTATGAAACAAAGTTAGCAGCGTATGTTTCAAATCCCAGGCGATGTCGACAATGTCAACTTCTTGGGCATACAATTAAATGGTGCAAATGACCAACATCATGCACAAACTGCAACCTTCCACCTCACTGCCTACTTGATTGCGCACTTACAATGTGCGCGCGCTACCAAGACCCCCACCACGCTTCCTCCACTCACTGCACAGATACATCGTAAATAAAGAAGAATAAGTTGAAGCAAAACGTATTCAATTCCAATCTATACTCCATCACAACAAAACAAATTACTCGTTCAAAATTACATACACTTAATTCAATACCTTTAAAACAGCAACAAATAACGAAAAAAAAATTATCAATCAATAACTCAAACAGTGTAGACAAACATCGAGGTCTCCAACCAGGGTGGACCTGGGCCTCAGTCTGCCTCCAGTTTCGCACGCTAAGTTGTCTGAGGTCCTCTTCCACTTGCGTGCGCAACCTGAATCTTGGCATTCCTCTACTGCGCTGTCCCTTGGGAGCGGATTCGAAGACTTTTCGGCCCGGAGCATTGGTGTCCATGCGCTCTACATGACCCAGCCATCTCAGTCTTTGGATCTTCACTCTTCTGGCTAGGTCCATGTCGCTGTACAGTCCATACAGTTCGTCGTTGTATCTCCTCCTCCACTCACCGTCAATGCAGACGGGACCGAAGATCGCCCGAAGAATTTTTCTCTCGAAGCAACCAAGAACACCCTAATCCATTTTTTGATAATGTCCATGCCTCTGCGCCATAGAGCAGGACCGGGATTATTAAGGTCTTATAAAGGGTGACTTTTGTTGTCCGAGAGTGGGCTTTGCTACTCTGTTGCCTTCTTAACCCAAAGAAACAGCTGTTGGCAAGAGTTATTCTGCGCTTGATCTCAGCGCTAGTGTCGTTGTCTGTATTTAAGCAGAGCCTAGGTAGACAAAGTCCTTAACTACCTCAAAATAAATCTGTATATGCTTGACAGCATATACTTGGTCTTTTCCTCATTGACCGCTAAACCCATTTTCGCCGCTTCCGTCTCAATACTCGCGAAAGCGCCGCTGACATCACGCTGCTTTCTCCCGATTATGTCAATATCGTCGGCGTATGCAAGTAGTTGGACGGACTTTTGAAAGATAGTGCCTCTTGTATTTGCTCGTGAGTTTTGCGCTATTCTTTTAAGTACGATGTTGAAAAATCGCATGACAGCGCATCGCCTTGTCTAAATGCTTTCTGGATATCAAAGGTCTTGGTGAGATCTTTACCGACCTTGATGGAGCAGCGTGTATTCTCCATCGTCATCCTGCACGAACGGATAAGCCAACAAAAAAATAAATACAGCTATAACGACAAAAAAAGCACAAAGACATCTATCAATGCCTCCTATATATCTTCTACTTACTCCAAATAGAGAAAAAAAAAATTGTTCATTTAACACAAATACTTCGTTCACTACCAAACTAGGCAGCTCTATTGAATCCTGAAATGATGAAATATAAATAAAATAAATATATACAACAGTTCTCAAAGGTTACTTAAATAATCTTAATGAGTTACATATATTAATTAAAGAACTACACTCATCCATTATCTCCAAGAAACACATATCCCATTCAAAAAATCCCCCCTTCCACCAACGCAATAAAGGGAGAAATAAAACCATACCCAAGTTGCAGTTCAAGTCTTAGAATATCTTGATTCGCAAAATAATTCACCTAATACTAACAAAGAAGCAGCTATAATAACTAAAGCGATCCGTTCTGCAGCCCACTACTCCATACATTAAACAAAAAGTCAAACACAAAACGATCGTGCCCTGGTGGAATCAAAACCTTAAAAATATACGCAACCAAAAACGCTTGGCAAACCTTAAAAAAACAGCCAACTGATCAACTTTACTAGTAATATCAACCCAAATTCATGTCCTAAAAAAATTTGGACCGACATGAAAACTTTTTCTGGCCACTGGCAGCAGACTCAATTCAAAATATTAACACATATTACCCACACAACACCACAAATTGCAGAATACTTTGCTAAAACTGCCTGAGTATTCCGACGACTCCAACTTCCACTCATCCTTCTCTTCTGCCAACAAAAAAATGGTCACAGATTTGGAACACTTACCAAACAATAGCAAATTCCTCTATTAACATAATCCCAATTAATACAATAGAACTCGAAACAAGCATCCAAACTGCAAAAGGCAAAACTCCTGGCTTTGACAAGATTGACTATCAAATGATAAAAACTCCTTAATTGATATAAGGCAAGTTGGATTTAAGCATGGACGGGCCACCATCGGCACTCTGCTACATATTGATGAACATATTATTTCCGCGATTTCTACCAAGCACCATGTCTCAATTCTCAATTCAATTGATTTTGTAAAAGCATTTGATCGAATTGGTGCCCACGTCATTATAAGTAAACTTTTCGAATGGAATCTAAGATATTTAAATAGGTCTAATCTTTTTTAGTTAATCGAAAAGTCAGCAGTTCATTTTCCCACATCGTAATCTCAAAAATGGCATTCCTCAGGGCTCCTCGCTATTAGCAACGTTATTTGTAATTGTATTCAATGAAATAAACACTTTCCTCTCAACATCTAAGATAATCAAATATTGCCTTTATGCAGACGATATTATTATTTTACAACATTTAAAGAAATATCAAAAATAATTAATTCTTATTCACAAACGCTTGGTGACCTTAAATCAAGGGGCCATGTTCCGGGTCTAATATCTCCTACACATACGTAAAAAACAAAAAGCTGTTTTAAAACTAAATCTGTTACCTTTAATAATACAAACATCTGTAATCTAAAATTCTTGGTATAGTCTTTGATTCTAGTTATAATTTGAAACCTCACTGTATAGCCCTTAAGAACAGCCTAGTCGCCAGATTAAATATTATAAGATACTAAGATCTAAGAATGGATCCACACATATTAACACCCGATCAATCATTCTATCAAAAAGTGATAACGGACTGGTAATTTATTGTAAATGTTCCAAAACAACTCAGCAGTGCTTACAAACTGCATATCATGCGGTATGAGAGCTTTTAGAAAAACGCCAATTAAAAACATCTTTACAGAAACGGTCTGCCTTCAATCGAACATAGATTGAACTATCTATCCTCTCTCCTAATCACTAAGGTGCTCACATCATCCAAACAACCAATATTTGAAGACACAAGAAAATTTATCAAACGAAAGAAAACTAAAAAGAAAGGATACTTCTCTTTCGAACACCATCGACCTGTCCAATTAATACGCCATTCCAATTATCACTAAAAAGTAGCGACCCACCATCTACCCATCCTGACTATTTCCGAGAGCTTCTGTAATCACAAGCCTTGCTAAATTTCCGAAACACTCAACAAGCCACTTAGCTTACAAACAAATGTTCGATGAAATCATACACAAAGACACAAACTAGAACATTCTCTATACCGACGGATCAAAAAGTGATGTCGGAACACAGTTTGCCGTCAGAAATGAGCCAAGCAACATTATATCTAAAAGAATCCTCCTTGAATTCTGCTCCATATTTATAGCCGAACCGTTTGCTGCCCTTTAAGCAATAAAGATGGTTCAGAATACAAAAACTCTTATTTGTAATGACATCGATTTTAAACACTAACGACAATAACACAATTATCAGCGAAATATCGTAGAATACTTCGGGAGAACTTTTCGCTGAAATTCACAACTTTTGATCGTTGAATACGTTCGAAGTGAATATTTCACTTGTCGGTAAGGTGAATGCGTTTTCAGACCATCATAGAAAACCTTCGAATTAAAACTCCCCATACAATTTTTGACATTTCTCAAACGCAGCTATTTCATTGCGTATTTGGGTGTCTGTTGTAAGGTTGTGCTGGATTCAACGGGTTTTTTTTAATATGCTGTGAGTATACGCATATTTTTTTTATTTTTAATATGTATATTAGTAAATGTATCGTATTGCAGCAAAAAAAAACCACAAACCGCAATCAATTTAGAGAATTGATAAATATATATATAAGATGTAGCAAGGAATGATTGCAAACGACCACCTTAGTACCTCTGGTTCTGGAATGACCTTAGATAAATTAAATAAAAACAAATTAATAAACTCTTTCATTAGAATTAATAAAACTTTGAGTTTTAGAATATTTACACTGAATCTGGAAGTTACATAATATCTTCTGCAGTGCCTCTTAAAGATGCACGTATTTTTCTACCGCAGGGTTTTTCGTCCTCATTATTCGATCTATTTAAGTAAAATAGCTATCCACCTTCTATTTCACTTGCTTAACTTGAATTCTTTTCCTACATTATTCCCGTCACTTTTCACAAAACAGCTGCTTTGCCGTGCCAACTTCGAATTTGAAATACGTATAGGTAATGTAGTTCGCCCGGCGTATTCTACGATGCATATGGAAAGTGAAAGTGAAGTGAATCTCAGATACGGCGTATTCTACGATAGGGGTGATGGATCCCCGGTCATATCCAAATTAAAGGCAATGAAGTGGTAGACCCTGCTGAAAAACTGGCTACAAAAGAATTGCTTTTAACATTCTTTATCACCAATGGGAAAGTCGTAGAAAAACACATCAGGCATATTTACAAAGACCGCAAAAGTGAAGAGTGGTCTAATTATAACCACCATTACTCTTCAATAAATCGAGAAGGTGAAGCAGCAACATACCCAAATAATACTCCAATTAAACTGACTAAATACTTCCTGCGTCTGCGTCTTTGACATTCACAAATCACCCACGCACATTTAATCACCAAAAATAGCCCACCTAACTGCCATCTCTGCCACACATCTCCCACATTTACCATCAGGCACATTTTTCACGACAATCCAGCCGTCAAACGATTAACAACATCTTATTTTACCAATAATTGTCTTATTTATTTTCTATCTAACCCAATATCGACAATTTGTATAAGTTATGTATTTACTCAAATTGATTTAGAAGTAGTTTATAAACTATAATGTTATTCCAAACGGCAGCTAGTGCTGAAAAAAAAATTTATGATTATGTTGAAATTTATTTACATTATAATAAATATAACAAACCGAATGATCTAATTCACAAATAACGAATGAGACTTGATTCTGCTTGTTTTGTTTCGTAAGGAAAATGGTATTACACAATTTTTCCACTGGAATCCAAAACCAAATTATTTTGCGACCTTGTCAAATTGTCAAAACCGTTAATTTGAAACATATTTTCATTACCCGAGAAACATCTTTGTACAACAACATAGACCATCTATGGACACTCGGTAAACTGTTTTTAGCGCCACTTGCGGCAACGTTGCATAACCAATTGGAAGAATTGATTTTTGACAGCTCGCAAGTTAGAATAAAGTGAAATCGAAAATTCAGTGCCTACACAGATTAAATGAAATTTTTAAAAAATCATTGTGTATTTGAATGTTAATATGTCGGAAAAAAAAGTTAGTTTTCTTATAAGTGTCTGTCTGGTGTTTGGGAAACTTACTTTTAATAGAATCGTCCCTTAAAAAATGAGAAAAAAACACTTGTAAGACCAAAAGAAATTGGTTGTGTTGATAACTTTCATTTTATGTAGAGTCCTAGCCGATAGCCCTGGTAGCTAGCGCTGTATCATATAGATTAAGATGTAAATTTATTTACGTTTTAATAAACAATAACAGTAATAATTATAATGTAAAGTCACATGTGAAACCAACCCACGTAGGATTATTGGCCCGTTGTGATGACACGTGGATCTGTGATCCTCCTACTACAGAAACTATATGGGGATTTTGATAAAGCGTAGGAGAATTTTGATGTCTGTGGAGATTTTATTCTTTGCGGGAGAGAGCTTGACATGTACAGAGGAGGTAGTGGATTGTCTTCTCCGTCTCCTCGTCCATGATTACTTTACTTTAGGTAGCGCAACAGCCCGGAGTGGACCTGGGCCTCAATCAACATTCGTCTCCAGCTGTCTCGGTCTTGTGATATTTCTATATTTCTATTTCTATTCTAGTCAATCGCCTTCTTAGCCCAAAGAAGCAGCGATTGGCAAGAGTTATTCTTCGTTTGGTCTCAGTGCTGGTGTCGTTGTCTGAATCCATAGCGTGGTCTGTTAAGAATAATTGAACGTCGTAGTAGAGTCGCAGTCGATGCTGATGATTTGGAAATAGCATTTCTGTAGACTGTAAAACGGCGATGACTAAACAAATGATGCTGTAAGGCAGATCCTTTCAACTTGGATGATGTGGACGAACAATGCCCTCCACCCGACCTGGGTGATGTGAAGATAGCAATGTCTATGCTGAAGTCCAACAATACTGGTGGAGCGGGAGGTCTGAGTGCCGATTACCAATTCATTCATGTACCAATTTCTGGTCCAGAAAGTCTTCGAATCCGCCCCAGAGGGACAGTGCAGTGGGAAGATCAAGGTTCAGATGCCGCACGCAAGTGGAAAGGGACCTCACCCAACTTAGCGTGCGAGACTGGAGGCAGCTAGCCAGGGATTGAGCTGGCTGGAGACGCTTGTTGACTGAGGACCAGGCCCACCCTGGACTGTAGCGCCACTTAAAAAAGAAGATAAATTTTTTTTTTTTTTCATAATTGTTTCCTTGTTTTTGTGACTCTAATTTATGTCATTTTTATAAAAAAAAAAAATACCACGGACACAAACCCTGAACCGAAGCCTCTAGAGACGAACAAATGAATATCGTAGTATAGTGGCAGTCGATGCTGAAAATTTGGAAATATCATTTCTGTGGACTGTATAACGCCGATGACGAAACAAATACCGCTGTTAGGTAGAATGAACCTCTCAACTTGGACGATTAGACCAACAATTCCGTCCACCCGACCTGGATGAATTAAAGATAGCAATATCTAAACTGAAGTCCACCAAAGCTGCTGGAGTGGAAATCCTGTGTGCTGAGCCCTACAAGGCGGCTGGCGATGACTTCGTTAGAAGCATATACCATCTTTCACACGGCATCTTAATCGGTTTTTCATCACACCTTTGGTTTTCTCAGCAATGTTCCCTTCATGCTTCGGAGTGATTGATTTTCTTTCTGCTCTCGTTACTGCCTCCAGATGGTGTGCGATATGGTTCTAAATGATATTCGACATCTACATACAACAAGTGAAAACAAATTCGAAAATATTCATAACATTTTTTTTACCGAAAAGAAAAGATGTACTTCCGTGATCGTGATACTGTGCAAACAGATAGACACTAAGGCATCGAGTGTTGCACCTGGATGTGATACGTCAATGTAAAAGATTCTCATAGAATCATCTGGTATATGGGGTATTTAAGTAAATTAAAGCGTCAGAACATAAATCGAAAAAACTTACAGATTCCTAGTTTCTTTCGATGGGCGTTTTTTTCGATATGCGTACCATCTTTGCAGCCATTCACTCAAGGAATACCAAATTAAGCAATACAGTCTGATCTGATTCTACTCCTTCCACTTTCTAACAGCTGAAAATTTATCAAGTTTTGGCATTGCTTTGTCACCAAAATGTCAAGCATTTGCTACCACAGTTTGTCAAAAACATATTTAAAGCCATCTTTGCAGACACGAAAATTGCAAACAAATCTGAAAAATAAACAGCCATTCTCGTCTCAGAGGAAGTATCTCTATCAACCACATGAATCCTAATAATTATGAGAATTCATTTCCTAAAATCAATCAGATCTCAGGGTACATCTGCACTACCACCATCACAAGTTTCTTTGCTACAACACCTTTATCTCTTTTTTTCTGGCACTTTTCATGTCGATCTAACACTGTAGAAAAATCTATAATTAAAACTTTAAAAAAATCAAACTAAAATAATAAACACGTACCTTTTTCCATTATTTAACGGATTAACTGTAAGTAATATATATCACGTTTCCAGACAATGAGTTTAGTAATTTGTTTAACAAAATATGTAAAAAATACTTAAATTTATTCACCATTTAACTGATAGTGAACAACATTAACAGTTTTATTTTCTTCTTCAAGTGCTTTGTTTACGCTGCATCCAGCAAAATGCTACTTAAGCTAATAAAACTAAACAGTTCACAAGCACTTATTTTAAAACATTCGTAAGTTTTCTTCATGTTCTAATTCAATACGTATTTAGAAACAACAATCTCTGTAACACATTTTTTTATCTTATTCCGATCTTAATTTTCACCTTACATATAAAGCGCTGAAAGCATTCGAACAAGTCTCACTTTAGCTGTGCACTTTGTAATCTCTGGAACACTTCCATTAAGTTATCTCCATGATCTTGAAAACTTTTCCCGACCACAATGACATCATCCAGGTAGAATAGACTAAACAGCTTTTCCATGTAAGGGCAGACCCATCATAGGTGTAAAGACCCGTACGACTACGTATGTAAATGTGCGATTACAAGTGATTTTTATCTCGCACCCATAATGTCGGATTGCTCGGTTTCGTCGATTTTTCGTTCACTTTTGTGAAATTGCGAACAGGATCGCATTTCTGGATTTCCATGGATTCGCATTACCAGGACTATTCGTTTTCTCGTGTGTTAGGTTCTTGCGCTTCTCTCGTACGATCTCCTTATGTTATGTTTTATTCTGTTTCTCATGCGCTGTAATCGATCTTATCTTGAGAGGGTCAATATCACTCGGTCCTGCACAGCATTAAGTCGTTCAGCCCGTTCATATCAGCGTCGAGTGTCATCATATTTGTACCAAACAAAACGAAGTATGGTTACACACCGATTGAACTATGCATAGAACTCCTCAACGATCCAGCTATGTATGTCACTTATGTGAAGATCCCAATCACAATAGTCATCCGCGACGTAGGATCTTATGGCAGTGATTATTGATCTATTAACTCTCTCAGACGCATTCGATTGAGGCGAGTTATTTTCATTTCTCAGGTGTCGTATTTGCAGTATTGTCAGAAGAATATTACATTGTACACCGAACATATTGAAAACATTTTGTAAATACTGGACAACTCTGGAGGAACCTGCATTTTTGAGCGCAAACAAATGTTGAGAAATGTTGATCATCTATCGAGGACTACAAATAGAAATCTTTTTCAGATTTTGATCTGGGATAAGGTACGAAGAAATCTATATAATATACAGTTTCTGGAATGGACGATCTGTACAAAAATCTATTGACATTAGCGGACGTTGTTTGAGGTTAGACATATATTTACGAATTTGAAGGGTCATATTCGGCTAATAGAAGAACTGCTACTATCATACTATCATGCGAAGCTTTCGGAGGATTGTATGATCGATCCGACGGAATCCATCTCCGTACGGTGCACAGTGGCGGATCGATGACCAAAACCCGTTGAAAAAATATCGTCCAAATGACGATTTTTTTGGTTGTGGTTAGTAAATATATGCTGAGGAATCAAATACGCGCATGGACATGTGTTAGTTCCAAACAACTAACTAAGCGACATCAGTCGAAAGTTTGACTACTCGACAAAAGAATTTATTTGTTGCCTAGTCGGTGAATATACATAACTCTTATTTCAAAGTAAAAGTGTGTTGCGATTTAGGCCTCGATATATTGAATGTATACATACAGTCCAACTTTATTCAAAACACAAATATAGGTAAGTAATTAAAATAAAAATAATAATGGTAATTTAAGGTAGAACATGTAATACATACCATATATTTATCTCGGAAAACCTTACTTAACTACTATACAGACGTTGTTCTAAAAACAACCATAAAATGCTCCTTTTTAGTGGACAAGGTTCAAAATATTGTTTCTAATCAAGACGGTTTATTACCTACTTCAAAGCAGTTATTATCTGGATTTATCAGTAAATACAAACGAAAATGGAACAAAGTTAAACGAAGCGAACCACTCGTATATTTTAAGGAAAAAGAAAAAGATTGGTTAGAAACTAGTATTGCTTTTCCGCTTAATATTCAAACAAGTAATAGCGTTAGACTAACAGTTTCAACACTATTATATGCTGCTCAAATGAAACTTAGGGGTTGAGGGAAAGCCCTCTACCGCAAAAAAATTAAAGATTTCCTTAGAAAGTGGAAAGATTACAAAATCTTATATTTCCTATAAACCAGATGAAGCCTTAGCACTGTTGTAGAAGCCCATCTTACCAAATATCAATGTAATGGAGTCTTTAGCTTGGATTCCTCTTCAAAATTTACTAGAATATACTGCTCAGAGATTAATGAAGGCTCATGGAGAGCCTTTGTCGGAAAATGAGAGAAAAAATTTGTGTATGATAACCAAATGGTGCTGTGTTGGTACTTCTGGCCAATCAGAATACATGCAAATATTTCAGGATAAAACAATTTCTGATGCTTGTATTTATTTAATTTCAATTGTGCCTATACAACTCGTATGTGGAAATATAGATGATGCAAATAGGCTAGTTTTATGGCAAAATTTAACAGCATTGCAGGGCCATAAAAATATTTTTCGCAAATGAGACAACTGAACTAATAAACCAATTCTGTGATAGCTCAAACGGAAAGTCTATGAGAATATGAGAACAAGAACTTTTTAATTAAACAATTTATTTTTAGTATGATTGATTGAAAAACCGCTCATGCTGTAACGAATACCCCGTCTTATCAAAGGTGCTATATTTGCAATTTAACTTCAAAAGACTTTAATAAAATTTCAGTATGTTTAAATGAAGATAATATAAGCCAACAACAATACTTCCACTTAGGAACATCAACACTGCATGCGTCGATTATGTTTTTCGAATGTGTTCTTCATATTTGTTATAAGCTACCAAAATGCAGATGGGATGCTCGAAAACCAGAAGAGAAGGTCAAACGAGAAAAATGAAGTTGAAAGCACGAACGTTTTTTCGAAATTTCGAGATATCTGCTGAAGTCACTGGAGTACACAAAAATCTAATAAATCGTTTTTATATAATACTCCTTGCTCTCTCCAGGTTCCCGATTCCGCAAGGGTGAATTTTGCTGTGTACACAGATTTGTTCCTGTTCCGCAACTGTGAGTGAGTTTTTTGTACACTGTTTACAATGAAAAGATTTATTCACTTTCGTTTTGGCTGCGAGTGTTTTGCAGTGTACATATTTGTTCGTGTACACAGCCAAACTCATCCTTGCGGAATCCGGTCCCAGCACTAATGCAACCATAGATACAAAAAAATTCAAATTGTAGTGTCTAAAAATTTCAGAAATTTTCGCTAAAAATTACCCTTGGTATAGATCACTACGACTGTACACAAGATTTTATTTCAAGGACATACCATTATAGAACACGCAATAGTACCCATTGGTTCTTTATCAGAGGAAACGCTGGAATCTTGAAACTAAGACATTAAGAATTATAGAGAGAGGTTTTTCAGAAAAATGTAACGTACAAAAACAATGGAAGATGTTGTCCACAATCTTTTAATATCTTCAGACCCGTACATTACGAATCTAACCATTAAAGGGCAGAATAAGAACAAGTCTATAGTTGATTATCCCGAAGAATTGAAAAAGTTATTCTTAGTTAATGATTTATAGTGAAGTTTTTTAACTTTATTTATTTTCATTAATAAAATTTATATAAAAAGGCTAATTATTTGTCTTTTATTGACTTAACAATAATAAAAAAGTCATTACGAACTTATTTAGGATTTTGACCAACTATTGTTCGTAGCCCCGCCACTGTGCGGTGGTAGCAACCGCTTATACACGAAGTCGTCATATATTTTAAGATCTGACAATTCCTCTTGGTGTTGTCGGACTATTTCCATCAGCTCTAATATGCTGTCGATATGTGCACGGGACAGAGTATCAGCTACAATGTTTAGCGAACCCTTTGGTGCTCAATTTGGAAAGTGTATTTCTGGAGCCTGTAGTCTGGACTCCATCTTCCAAGCCTGCCGGACAGGTTCTTGAGGCCCGTCAAGTGCCGCTGCTAGGCATTCTCTCTCTGCCACACTATAATTTCGACTACACGAATTGCATTTTTGGGAGAAGTACGCGATGGGACACTGTTCCTTAGCTTTGTTGGGTTGGAACAGGACTGCTACTATTTCCAAATCAGAAGCGTCGCACTGTATGAAGAATCGTTTCGAAAATCAGAATGATGGGTACCGGAGCAGTGGTTTAAGCCTGTTTTAACAATTCGAAGACTTTCCGCGCCTCATCAGTCATATGGAAAGGTTCCTTATTTCTCTTCAGGGTCTAAGATAGGGGCAGTCAAGCTTGAAAAGTCCTTGATGAATCGTCTGTACCACCTAGCGACGCCGAGTAGACTGCATACTTGGTTTCTTTTTTTCGGTACTGATAGGTCGACAACCGCGTCGACTTTGATCGTATCGGTCTTTAGCATGCCATCACCAACTTATAGCCTAAGTACCAAGCTCTTTGAAACAAAACTTTGACTTAGGCAAGTTAATAATGAGGTCCACTTTCCGCAAGCACTACGCGACCTCCTCGAGCAAAGCGAGATAGCTCTCGAAGTCTGGAGATACGATGAGCAAGTCGTGGACATAAACGAAAACTCTTTCTCTCAAACGGGATGGGATGACCTTATCCATGAACTTCACATGCTTTGGGCAGTACTACATAACCCAAATGGCATGGCCGTGAACTAGTTTAAGGGTCTCCCCGGAACCGTAAAAGCAGTTTTCTCTCTACTCTGTTTCTCCAGCGGTATCTGCCACACGGCATCTTTAAAATCGACACTGCTGATAAAGAACGTGTCTTGTAACCGGCTGAGAAGCCCGTCGATATAGGGGGAGCGGGTAAGCGGGTAGTAAGTTCGTTGACTTCATGAGAAATCAGGCAAAGCCGAATTTTACCTGGTTTTCGTATAAATGCAATGGGCGAACACCATGGGTTCTCACTCTCCTCGATTACGGCGAGGCCTATCATTCGGTCTATCTCTGCGTATTTAATATCCTGTATGGCTGAGCAAACAGAGTAGTGACGTTGCTTTACAGGTTCCGCATCCCCAGTGTTGATGACATGATCCTCCAAAGATGTTTTTCTGAGACCATGCTGAGTGAAACAGCGATATTTTGTTTTGACTGCCTCTAGTCTGGACTGATCTCGTGCTGATAATATGTAAGTGTTTGCATCATGTGTAATACCTGGCATCATTGAACTTATTATTTCAAGCGCTAGTTGAACAGCTTGCCAGAAATTCATTCCCAGATACAATTTCTGTTCAAGACTTGGCACTAGAAAAGCAATAACTCTACCGATTATAGCCAAGTTCTTTCCGTTGGCTATTTTAACGCTAGCTCCATGAAAATAAGTTTAGCTTTTTTACTAACTGTAATTTTTACGTAATATACTTATCGTGCCCCACTATCTAGTAACCCCAATGCGTCATTTTCTCTAATTCTTATTTTGGCGTAGGGCCTTGGGTCAGAGCATGTGTCGACTATAGTTGACGCTATCGCTCTTCCGACCACTTTCCTAAAGATTCAAATTCCCTAACTTTTAAAATTTTACCTATAATTCTATATCTTGCTCTTTCATACTTCTACTTTCTATCATGTAGGGGCTTTAGTTCCGAAGGATGATGATGATGACAAAGCCTTGATTGTTTATCATTTGCGTTTGCGTCGAATGCGACTTCTCTGTCGACATCACATTCCCTTGACAGATTCCCGAGTTGCACCAGCGTCATTCAGGGGTTATCACTCCCTCTTGTCCAAACCTATAGCAAAATATATTTCTGCTAGTGGAGAGACAATCCATAAATGTGTGGTCCTCGACCCTGCAGTCCTAACAATACAATTTTTTTCAGCTCTGCAGAACTGTTTGTCGGTTTTGGCAGTTGATAACCATCTCTTTTATCTGCGTAACGCTATCTTCCAAATTGTCATGGCATATTGAACTTAGGTTATACCTTACTGGATGTTTTCTCCTGCGGCTTTTCAGGCGTATCTCAGTTGGTCCGAGGTAAAAATTTCCATACGATAAACCAACTTTCCAATTCATGCATTTAAGTTTCTTTTAATTGTTTTGACCATTTCAAACATTGCGATCTCTGCGAAAAAATTATCAGTCTGTTATGTTGAAATTCCGGCAACTGTCAAAGCTGCCTAGAATCAAAAACAACTTTGGAATCCCCACTACTGATTCCAAATGTGGGTTCGTTCACACGGCAAGTAGCGCTTTAATGGCAGATAAACCTGGAAAAAAACACGAACAAAATGTTAGGCGCCACGTGATCTTTACAGGAATCATGAAACCTTTAATTACCAAATAAAAAAAGGAAACAACGAAAAAAACTTCTCAAGATACTCTCGCACGTTCGGCCTACCGGAGTCTTTATTTTTCAATTTAAAAAAAAAAACGATTTCTGCACTACACTGCACTATTCTTTTCACTATACTTACCTTCTTTTTTTTGTTCCTGGCGGTTCTATGCCCCTTCTGGCACAATTTTCCTTTGTAAATCCTTTTGTCCAGCTACTCCTGACTATCCTTCATCTTATCCTTTCTCCTCTTACCGGTTTTTTTCTTGTTCACCAAGAACTCGCGCTGGAAAAAACTGCTTTACTTTATGTATTTTTTTTAAAGATAAAAGAAAAATTGCTTTTCGCGATTCCAATTAAAACGCACTCAAAAAACTTTCTGGATGCTCTCTAAACGATGGTGGTCGTCACAAAAGTGACTTCCAGATCTTTTTTTCCTTTCACAAACTCCCGCCAGGCGCTCACACGCATTTTAACACACACATTCACTTGACTCTAGCGGACCCAACGACGGGGTTTCCAGCCACACGATTAGCAGACTTTGCTAATTCCTTGTCCAACAAGGCTTCGCATACATTCCAATTGTACACATTCGTACTAAACTCCTTAGTTACTGAGTTCTCTCCCGCTTCCAGTGATAACTGGGAACTCTACTGAGGGAGTTTATGAGAGTTTGTGGATCCTAGCTATGCCCAGCTATTTCCATAGACATTAGATTTTATTTGAAATGCGAGAAGCAATGATTCTCTTATTGCTGGTGTAAATAAAAACAAACGCGAAGGAGAAACAAAGTCTGATCGAGGGTAAATGGAGTGTTGAAACGTAGGAGGAAAGTGTGCATATAATCAGGTTAGGATTAGGAGGACTGGTCATTCTCTAAATCGCCGTCCTAAACAAAGCTAAGTATCAGTGCCAGAGCCACTGTACCCCGGGTTCCTACTTACTCCGGTGGATCGGCGTCCAGATTTGGGGGGAGTGGGGACAGACCAATAGCGGGTTATTCCTTACATAATTATTTATTTTTTCATGTCCTGTTTGTTTTTGTTGTGGGCCTTTCTGCCCGCCTGGAATTTATTGTTATTTTGTTGTTATTGTTATAGTTAATGTTATTTATTATTGTTGTTTATATTATTTATTGTTGTTGTTTATCGTTAATGATTATTGTCATTTACTGTCGCTTATTGTTGTTATTATTTAGTTCTGCGTATTCCCTCGTTTGAAGCTGTCGAGTGACTTGGCCGTCCGCCGGCCGCCCATCGAACATTGGGATGTGTCTTATTGTGTTGGCCGTCCACCTACACACCACCGTTGCTCCCTCGTTGGGGGTGTAGCTATAAAGAGATCGTCATCTCTTCCCCCTTACACATTTTAAAGTTAGCATCCACATCGATTACGAGATGTGATGCTTCTTGTCGCCACATCGATGGCAAGATGTGAGATTCCTCAAGTCTTTTTAAAACTTCGCTTTCGTTGGGTTGTAAGCTCCGGGGATCGTCCTCCCCCACCCATCATCATCATGTTGGGGTGTCCCCTTCACCTCCTAGATAATGGGCTTCAGAAACACAAACCATTTCCTGACGGCAAGGGCTACTTGGAAAAACATTCCCATCAAGGCCAATACCGTCAGTCCTATACAATTCCAAAACCAAAATTTTGACCCAAGCGGTCCTTTAACCTACTCTACTATTAATGGGAATTAAGACTTTTCTAGCTCATCGCTATAGTGCTTAAAGTCCTTAGCGTGGCAGGTACCTTTGTTCTGATCATTCGAATCCACCAAACTGTAAGTCCCTGCTGACACACGTTTGTGGATCCTTAATCGTTCCACGAATTTCGGTGATATCTTGGCCGCGTAAAATTAGTTGCGTCAGATAATACGAAATTTAGTCGCCATACTAACATGTTCGGGAGACATTGGACATCTCGCCGTCGGAGGTGGTAGACTTTCGCAGACTTCTCTGCTGCCGCCACCAATTTTCTACGTATGTCCTCCCTTAACATCTCAAATCTCCTACATAACTCCGGTATCTCTAGTTCCTTAATTACCCTATTGTTCTCCCTACTTTCAATCTATAAGTCCCTACCTTTAGTACCTGTGGTTTTTCTACCTGGTACTATGTCCCTACTACCTATCACATTACCCTCGCTACCTATCCTACGCTGGAGGTAATCCCTCGAGGCACCAAACTCCGTGCCTCGAGTCACCATCTCCGTCCCTCCTTGGGAAATTGTTGGGCTGGGCGAATCGTGCACCCTACCTTCGCCAACTGCGAATCCCAAACACGGTGATTTTCGGAGACATACGCTGTGAGCGTTGTCTTTATGATCTGGTTGATCTTTTCCGCAGGATTCGCCTGCGGATGGTAATGGGCAATAAATCTGATTTTTGCCTCATAAGAGTCACAAAGCGTCTTATGTTCCCTCCTCCTAAACTGAGGATCGTTGTCCGAACAACAGAAAGAAAGATATCATCCTCGCGTTCCCTACAAACTGCTTTCGCAGTTGCCAAACGTAGAGGAAACAACAAAGGGAATTTAGAAAAATAATCAACAACCGTAAGGATATACATGTCACCTCGAGTGGACTTGGGAAGTGGGCCTACTACATAAACACAGTATCACTGTCAACCTCACCAAAAATGATTTACTCCACTGCACTATTCTACACTACACAATACTTAGCTGTTATTCCTGGCGGTTCCTGTGCCCTTTCCTGACACTGTTTCCCTCGTCCAAATACTTCTGAATAATGCCTTTAATCTTCTTCCTTTCTCCTTATCCCCTTTTAGCTTACCGGCCGCCAGAAGCCAAAAAACTCGCGATTTTACTCAACTCTACGTTACTAACTTTCAAAAGAAAAATTGCTTTTCGCAATTCCAAACAAAAAATTGCAACTATAAAGAAAACCTTCTACAGCTGGTCGTCACCAAAGTGCCTTTCTGATCGTTTTTTCTTCCACAAACCCCGCGAGAGTCTCACACGCATTCTCACACCCACTCAGACACACATTCATTTGACTCTAGTGGACCCAACAACGGGGTTTCCAACTACACGACTAGCAAACTTTGCTAGTATGTGCTCCCGTGTCCAACTAGGCCTCTCATACATTCCAATTATACACACTCACACTGAACTCCTCAGTCACTGAGTTCTTTCCCGCTTCCAGTGATAACTGGGAACTCCACTGAGCGAGTTTATGAGAGTCTGTGGATCCTAGCTATGCCTAGTATTTCCCTAGAGGCAGATGGAAAATTGCGAGAAGCAATGTTTCTCCTATTGCTGATCCCCGGGTAATTTTCCCCCATCGAACTTCTCAAAATTGCAAAACAAACGCGAAGGAGAAAGAAAGTCTGATCGAAGGTGAGGAAAGGTTGTGTAAGTATAATCCTAATCTGATTATATCCCGATCTAGCCATTCTCTAAATCGCCGCCCCAAACAAAGCTAAGTATACGTGCCTCTGAGATAATACTCGTACGGCCCCTATTCCATAATTCGAGGCATCCGTCTGAACTACGAACAGCCTACGAAATGGGCGCCGTAATTAGACATTCCTTCGCATTCCTAAAACTTTCCTCACACTCGTCCGTCCATTTAATTCTCCTATTTTTCTTTAACATGTCTGTTAAAGGGCTAACTAACGCGGCGAAGTTTGGTACGAAACGTCTGTACAATGAGACTGTCCCTATAAAGCTCTTAATTTAGTCCATTTATATCTACTACATAACCTAAATATTTTAAAGACGGCCTACAAAAGTTAAATTTTTCCCGACTAACTTTTAACCCTGCCTCACACAATCATTTGAAGACCTCCTCCAGTACTTTAAGGTATTGGTTGAATGTCTTTGTGACAATAATGATATCGCCCAGGTACACAAACACGTGTGGCTCTAGATCAGCACCTTTGTACTATATAAACGGACCGACTTTGTACTTCAATTGGTAGATACACGACCATTACTACATCTATACTTTTCCGTCCGCAAAAGCGACGGCCCTAACGTCATTCTTTCCTAAACTAAGAATTAAGTCCTTAATTATTCTCCATCTCTCACCCCCTATTAAAGTGCGAGAAGCGCCACTATCCAAAAGACCTAACATCCCTATACCGTAAATACTAACTCCTACATATGGACACCTATCCCTACCGTTTGTCTCCAAGCCAAAACCTCAGTAAACTATAGAGCTTCCCAACTGATCTCCAGCAGGCGACCTACCCCATACTTGCGCCGGCGCTCCCGTCTTATGACCCGGAAGCCCGTTGCGCGTTTCCCGACGAGCCACTGCAACGTCGGTACTCTTTGCGCCCCACACCCGTAGCAGCGCTTAGGAGCTGATCACGTATCCGAAAAATGGCCCTCGCCATTACAATTAAAGCACCGGATGGTTGCACGCGGTTGGTTGGCATCCCTGGTAACTGAAATTCGTGGTTCCTCCAAGTTAACATACCCCAAATTTGCTCCAACAAACGCGATAACGACGCGACCTCGGATTCGGTGGCGGAGCAAACGTTTCCACACACTCACTACCTCCTCCAGTAGGACATCATCATATTTCGGGGAAGAAACTCCAGTTTCAATTCCGCCACCAACTCTTGCCAAGAAGAGACCGACAACCTAATAGCCCTATAAAAAATAAGTCACCCGTCTTGGTTGACTGAGCTCCTCCACCCGCTCCAAGAAAGAATTAACCGAGGCATCACAGCGTTCCCCCGTGAACTTCAGATCCCACCTGGCCAGGTTTTCACACCTCGCAATCGGCAAACGCTCACTGTGTTCACCAGTGGTTGCGTAGAATCCGGTTTCTTCCGCAACGCAAGTCGTCACTGGTGACCTCATAGCGCGGACTGGTATTCTGTCCGTAGCTTTCTGCTGCTACTAGGTCAACCTTTTATGCCGGATCCCGTCTTATTGTTGATGTTGTTCACCCGTCGATGGCTCTGATGCTCGGTTCTTGTCGAGTCTGGAGCACGTTGGCTCTTGCTCATCCTCGGCGCCTACCTCGTCCTCAATGTCGGAATCCTCCTCGGTACCACCGGCTACCTCTCGGGCTGGTACAATCAGCCTATGTCTGAGAGTACACTTCTCCTCAATCTCGTCCGGAGATAAAAATCCAACAAAATGTAGCTGGTCGCAGTAAAAACTCAAAAAACATCACCCCAAAGCACAAGAAAAGAAAAAAAAGTTGCACCAAAGAAAAACAAATAAATAAAAGAAATCACACCAACAATATTATAAAGTGTAAATATTTATGTATACATATTTGCATATATGTAAATAAAAGAAAATTATATATCTTGTATAGAATATACGAGTATATAGTATATACTATAAATGTGTAAGTATGTATGAATATTTAATTACTTTACTTACTAACTTTAGGTGGCGCTACAGTCCGGGGTGGACCTGCGCCTCAGTCAACAAGCTTCTCCAGCCAGCTCGATCCCTGGCTAGCTGCCTCCAGTTTCGCACGCTAAGTTGGCTGAGGTCCTCTTCAACTTGCGTGCGTCACCTGAGTCCTGGCCTTCCTCTACTGCGCTGTCCCTCGGTGGCGGATTTGAAGACTTTTCGGACCGGAGCAATGGTGTCCATGCGCTATACATGACCCAGCCATCTCAGTCTTTGGATCCTCACTCTTCTGGCTTTGTCCATGTCGCTGTACAGAAACAGCGGTTGGCAAGAGTTATTTTTCGCTTGATCTCAGCGTTGGTGTCGTTGTCTGTATTTATAGCAGAGCCTAGGTAGACAAAATCCTTAACTACCTCAAGGTTATATCTGTCGAGGGTGACGTACTGCCCGAGACGTCGGTGTTGGTTGTCCTCTTTGCATGACGGCATATACTTGGCCTGGCCCTCATTGACCGCTAAACCCATTTTTGCCGCATCCGTCTCAATACTCGCGAAAGCGCTGCTGACATCATGTAGCTTTCTCCCGATTATGTCAATATGGTCGCCGTATGCGAGTAGTTGGACGGACTCTTGAAACATAGTGCCTCTTGTATTTGTACTTTCAGGTACGATGTTGAAAAATTCACATGACAGCGCATCGCCCTGTCTAAATCCTTTACGGACATCAAAAATCTCGGTGAGATGCTTACCGACCTTGATGGAGCAGCGTGCATTCTCCATCGTCATCCTGCACAGACGGACGAGTTTGGCAGGGATGCCGAAACTAGACATTGCTCTATATAGCTCGTCTCTATAGATGATGTCATACGCGGCCTTAAAATCGATGAATAGGTGGTGGGTATCAATCTGAAGCTCATGGGTCTTCTCCAAGATCTGCGGTAGTGTGAATATCTGGTCGATGGTGGACTTTCCTGGCCTGAAGCCACACTGATATGGACCTATCAGGTTGTTGACGAACGGCTTCAGGCGTTCACACAATACGGCGGATAAGATCTTATATGCGATGTTAAGTAGACTGATGCCTCTGTAGTTGGCTCAATTCAGAGGGTCTCCTTTCTTGAGAATCGGACAAACAATGCTGCGGTTCCATTCATCGGGCACTCTTTCGTCCGACCATATTTTACAGATGAGTTGGTGTATGCTCCTTACCAAGTCATTGCCTGCCGCTTTGAAGAGCTCAGCAGTCAGGTCATCCGCTCCAGCAGCTTTGTTGGACTTAAGCTTCGATATGGCTATCTTCACTTCATCCAGATCGGGTGGACGGAATTGTTGGTCATCATCGTCCAAGTTGAAAGGTTGATTCTGCCTGACAGCGGTATTTGGTCCGTCATCGCCGTTATACAGTCTGCAGAAATGGTCTTTCCAAATCCTCAGCATTGACTGCGATTCTACTACGATGTTCCCTTGTTCATCCCTACAGGCTTCGGTTCGGGGTTTGTTTCCGTGGCATGTTATTTTTACCTTTTGGTAAAACTTCCAAGCCTCATTCCTGGAGTAACATCTCTCAATTTCCTCGATCGCGCGCTTCTCATGCTCTTTCTTCTTCCTCTTGAGAAGCTGGTGTTCGTCTCTCCTCTTCCGCTTGCGATTGTAGCCGTCTGACATCGAGTTTTCTCACAGCATTAGTTTGTCTCGGCGTAGTTTGGGATATCCGCAACCGTAGCTTGGTAACAATAAGGTAATGGTCCGAGTCGATGTTGGCTCCTCGGAATGTACGGACATCTATAATACTGGTGGAGTGTCTAGCGTCGATCACAAGGTTGACTGTTGATTGATCAGGAGTTCTCCAAAATCCCTTGTGTATGTCGAGATGTGGGAACCGCGTGGTAGCCACGACAATGTTTCCCCAGCCGCAAAGTCGATTACCCTGAATCCGTTATCGGTGGTAGTGTTGTGCAGGCTACATTTTCCGATTGTTCCACCAAAGATACCCTCTCTTCCTAGCTTTGCATTAAAATAATCGAGGACAATTTTAATGTCGTAGTTAGGGCATTGCTCGTAGGTCTTGTTAAGGAGCTCGTAGAAGGAATCCTTGGTGTCGTCATCTTTCTCCTCTGTGGGGGCATGCGCGCATATAAGGCTAATGTTGGCGAATTTAGCCTTGATGCGGATTGCTACGTGGCGCTCGCTCACATGCCGGAAGCTGAGGACTTCTTGTCTTAGTCTGCCTCCGGCAACAAATCCGCATTCAAATAAGTGCTGCTTTTGCCGTCGATAGCAATTGCCGTAGTAGATATCGCAGTTTTTCATCTTATTTTTGTCCGGCCCATCCCATCGCATTTCTTGAATGGCGGTTATGTCTGCTTTGCAGCAGTCTAGGTCCTCCGCTGGTTACTTGGCTGCACGTGGTCTATTAAGGGATCTAACATTCCACGTGCATATCCAAAGCTCTTGTCCTTAAATCGTTTGCGTGGGTTGTCAACAGTAGTCCGTCCATATCCGAGGCTTGTTGATGCTTCGTAACTTATTTTTTTTTTTAAATGGCCAGGCAGTTATTCCGGCGGCACAACCGCCAACCTGGAGGACCAGTTCCATTTCTAATGCCCCTAGGACGAGGTTACACCGAAGACAGTAACCCGTTCCGCGATGTGAGTGCTGCCGTTGGCCCATATAGCGCTCATCCGCCACCATCTCTTTTCTAAGACCCTGACTAAGTCCTGGAAATACTTACCGGTCTGAGTTCCAAATATGTCGGAGTGGCCCGGATAAGGTCTTCTTTTGGTTTTCCAACACTAACCCTGATTTATGGCGTAGGAAACTCGCCATTTGCCCCCTTCACTTCGCAATCTCTAGTGAGATTCCTAGATGGCGCCACGGGGAGGCGTGAAGTAGGGCTTATTAGCAGAGCTGAGCATTCTCGTCATTTAAAGAACCAGCACCTGTCGTAAGATGCTACTTCTACGAACCCTTATGCCAATCGTTGCCATGGATGGATATTTATTTATTTTTTAAAACCAGTATGTCTTCTATGCAAAGCAAAGTGCAATCCCACTAGGAAGGGGGTACATTAAAAAGTCACCACGCAAACAAGAAAAAACAAAGACACCTACTTGTGAACCTAGTACTTGCCCAGGCACACGAGTATGAATCCTACTTGTTGCTCCTATTCTGTAATCCACAGGTACTTCTTCTTTTCCCTGATCAATTATTGCTTCTAATTTCTGTTTCGCTCTTTGCACTGTTGATCTTGTTGCACTTGGTCTTGCCTAGAAAAAAAAACACAAGAGTATCAAAAATTCTCAAACAAAATTGAACATACGAGTACAAACAACTACTTCCCTAATTATTATCAGCTTCCGAACACAAGTTTCGCAAAAAAAAATATTTTCCGAATAATAACAAACGAATGAGAAAATGAGAAATAGTCAATCCCCATGTCGGGCGGCAATTGTTATGTTTACATTCCGGCAACTGTCGTCAGCCGTTGCCATGAATCAAAAATAACTTTGGAATTGCTAACTCTCCGGCACCTTGTCTTCGGTCCATGAGGTGTCTCATTTTTTCGAAGTCCGACTTCGCATTGCGGAATTGACGCATAGTGCATCACGTAGATTTACCAACCTGAATAGTTATTGGCTCTGCTAAATTGCCAATGCCATTCGTTTGCGGTACTAGAGAGGAGAATTATGAAATCGCGCAAGATTTCAGATCATGAGCACTCGTGTTAACGCTAAGGGTTTCTACGTCTGACGGTATGCAACTTTTGCCTTTAATGTCACTCTCTGTATTATTTATGTATGCATTTCTGTTACCTTAGTAACGCTGGACCGAGTGCTTAGATTGAGTTATTCTACCCCTACGGTTTCCTGCTGACTAAGGTGGATGTATAGAGTCGCTTGAGCCACCATGGTTGAGAGGGTTGGAAGGAGGTGGGAACTTTGAGAACGAACTACCTGACGGCGGATAATTTGAAGCTGGAATTTTTTGCAGTGGTACAGCGAGAGTAGCATTTTCAGTATTTCTCGGCAGTGCAGCTGATGTTGGAGGTGGCACTCTACCAGCCGGTGGACTGTTCTGGACTTTTGTGAGAAACTTGTGCTCGGATCAGCCTGCAGTTTTCTTCAAATTCATTGCTTCTACTAAGCTCTTTTTTTCTTTTTCAGATCCATCCATTTTAAAAAAGGGACTACCAAATACGATCTATAAACATACTCCTTCAGATTCAGATAAATACCTATATATGTATTGGTATAAAGAATATAAAGAATTTAAAAGGATGTTTACCTAATCTTTCACACAGATTATGCTCTGTCTTATCTATGTTATAGGTCGAAATCTCAATGCACGTAGGGAGTGTATCGCAACAAGACAAATCAGATGTGAAGAGATATGAAGGTTGATGTAATAAATAGTAAACAAATATTAATAAATAAGAAGGACAACAATGACCTGTTTTTGTTATGTATGATTTAATGTGTAAACATGAAGAAAATTAATGTACGTATTATATTATATTGTTATAAAGAAAAAGGTATTTTATTTACGCATATCTTTCGGTTTTCTTTTGAATTGATATTAGTTTTTTAGTATTGTAATATATCGGCTAGGGTTCGAAATGATAAAACGTTATTCTGTTGAAAAAACACTATAGATTATTATTTAAAAACAACTTTCAATTGCTTCACAACCGATTTTACTGCTATTTGCCAAATTCAAACCTCTTATCGTAAACTATTAAGACTTAACTCCTTTTCTGTCGCTTTCCAAAAATCAACTTATCGTACATTGTTTCTCATCCTGTATTTATACCACATTTTGTCGGGTTCTAGTTC
The DNA here is from genome assembly GCA_928272305.1 of Volucella inflata. Classification (NCBI taxonomy): domain Eukaryota; kingdom Metazoa; phylum Arthropoda; class Insecta; order Diptera; family Syrphidae; genus Volucella; species Volucella inflata. Next base: position 37,335,273 of record OV743717.1, read on the forward strand.
TTTCCCGTAACTACTGGTTTGAAACTGGGATAGTAACTGAACTCTCAAACGTGAAGAGTTTATTTATGATGTATGATACTATGATGGCAACGATTAGCATCGGGTTTTCTAATAGGGACTTGACAACTTTGAATTTAATTTTTGAACGCACTCTTTCACTAATCATCAAACTGTCACTGTCAATTTATTCAGTAAATTCAACATTTTCATCAACGTTAAGCACACGAACGAGCAACTTCTGCAAATTATAAAAATTTTCTACCGAAATTCGGAGTCGCTGACTGTAACTTTAAGAGCGTTAATTCCAATTTTCGGTCCTAATTCTCGCCCTAGTAGACAGGCAATAACAAGTTTAATGCAAAAATTTGGGTCAACATATTCGTTGTGTGATGTTGCCGTGTCAGTGAGACAACGGGTTGGTTGAAGTGTCGAAAATATCGCTGCGGTTCAGGCGTCCGCAGGAAACGATCCAAATCAGTAAATTTCACGTCGTTCTCAAGAATTGGACATCGCTCAGACCACATTATGGCGTTCGTGCGATTTAACGCCGCTTGACTATTTTCGGTGGGGCTACGTTAAGTCATTGGTTTATGCCAACAAGCCGACGACGTTGGAAGAGCTCAGAGCCAACATTGAACTCGAAATAGCGGCCGTTTTGGCCGAAATGTGTGGCCGAGTCGTTGAAAATTGGGACCAATGAATCGACTGTTGCAAACGTACCCGCGGTGGCCATATGAACGAAGTGGAGTTCCATTCATAAATGTTTTGATTGTATTTCAAGCCGATAATAAAGTTTTTGAAATATCTCAAATAGTTTGCGTTTTATTTTAAAAAAAAGTGGTCAAGTCCTTATTGGAAAACCCTATATAAGGCCTCGTAGAAGTAGCTTCTTCCGACAGGTGCTGTTTCTGTAAATAACGACAATGAGCCTCCGCAGCCGAAAATCTTGCAGCTCTGCTAATAAGCCCTACTTTATGCCTCTCCGTGACGTAATTTGGGAATCTCACTAGAGATTGCGAAGTGAAGGGGACAAATGGCGAGTTTATTGCGCCATAAATCAGGATTAGTGTCGGAAAAAAAAGACCTTATCCGGGCTACTTCGTCATATTTGGAGCTCAGGCCGGTAAGGATTTCCAGGACTTAGTCAGGGTTTTGGAGAAGAGATGGTGGCGGACGAGCCCTATATGGGCAACGGCAGCGCTCGAATCCCGGAACGCGTTACTGGCTTCGGTGTAACCGACCCTCGTCCTAGAGGCATTAAAAATGAAACTGGTCCTCCAGGTTGGGGATTTTGCCGATGGGGTAACTGGTTACGAAGTATCAAGCCTCGGATATGGACGGATCTACTGTTGACAACCCACGCAAACGATTCAAGGAAAATGAGCTTTGGAGATGCACGTGGAATGTAAGAAACCTTAATAGACCACGTGCAGCCGATCAACTAGCGGTGGCCCTAGACTGCTGCAAAGCAGACATAACCGCCATTCAAGAAATGGGATGGGCAGGACAAAAAGGCAATAAAAAACTGCGGCATCTACTACGGCAATTGCAAAAGCAGCACTTATTTGGATGCGGATTTTTTGTCGGATTCAGACTAAGTGAAGAAGTCCTGAGTTTCTGGCATGTGAACGAGCGCCTCGTGGCAGTCTGCATTAATTCATAGGAGAAAGATAACGACACCAAGGATGCCTTCTATGAGCTCCTTAAAAAGACCGACGGGCAATGCCCAAGCTATGAAATTAAAATTGTCCTCGGTGATTTTAATACAAAGCTAGGATGAGAGGGTATCTTTGGTGGAACGATCGTAAAATTTTGCCTGCGATAACGATAACGGATTCAGGCTAATCGACTTTGTGGCGGGGCGAAATATTGTCGTAGCGGTACGCGGTACATCTCGACATACACATGGGGCCTTGGAAAACTCCTGATCAATCAGCAGTCAACCAGATTGATCACATTGCGATCGACGTAAGACACTCCTCCAGTTTTATGGATGTCCGTACGTCCCGAGGAGCCAATGTCGACTCGGACCATTACCTTATTGTACCCAAGGGACGGTTGCGCATATCCCAAACTACGCCAGGACAAACAAATGCTATGAGGAAATTCGACGTCAGACGACAGAACATCGCGGGGTCTTTTTCCGATCGATCTCTTAAGAGGTTCAATACCGCCAGCATAAAGCATTCAAGATCACTAGAAACACTGCCAAAAGGCTATCAGAGATGCCGCTTCTGATGTGCTGGGTTTCACTCGTCTACCACAACGAAGCCACTGGTTCGATTATGAATGCCGGGAAGCACATGCAGCTAAGCAAGATGCATATAACGCGGCGCTGCATACAGGACCAGAGCTGCTCATGAGCTCTATGAGCGGAAGAGGAGAGACGAACACCGGCTTCTCAGGAGGAAGAAGAAAGAGCATGAGAAGCGCGCGGTCGGAGAAATTGAGAAGTGCTACTCTTGGAGAAGGCCCATGAGCTTAAGAACGATACACCAAACCTATTTATCGATTTTAAGACCGCGTATGACAGCATCTATAGAGACGAGCTAAACAGAGCAATGTCTAGTTTCGGCATCCCTACCAAACTCGTCCGTCTGTGCTGGATGACGATGGAGAATGCACGCTGCTCCATCAAGGTCGGTAAGCATCTCACCGAGATTTTTGATGTCCGTAAAGGATTTAGACAGGGCGATGCGCTGTCATGTGAATTTTTCAACATCGTACCTGAAAGTACAAATACAGGAGGCACTATGTTTCAAGAGTCCGTCCAACTACTCGCATACGGCGACCATATTGACATAATCGGGAGAAAGCTACATGATGTCAGCAGCGCTTTCGCGAGTATTGAGTTTAGCGGTCAATGAGGGCCAGGCCAAGTATATGCTGTCAAGCAAAAAGGGCAACCAACACCGATGTCTCGGGTAGAACGTCATCCTCGACAGATATAACTTTGAGGTAGTTAAGGACTTTGTCTACCTAGGCTCTGCTATAAATACAGACAACGACACCAGCGCTGAGATCAAGCAAGGAATAACTCTTGGGCGATCTGTGGTCCCGTCTGCATTGACCGTGGGTGAAGGAGGAGGTACAGCGATATGGACCTACCAGAAGAGTGAAGATCCAAAGACTGGGAGGGCTGGGTCATGTAGACGGTATTGACACCAATGCTCCGGTCCGAGAAGCCTTCGAATTCGCTCCCGAGGGACAGCGCAGTAGAGAAAGGCCAAGACTCAGTTGGCACACGCAAGTGGAAGAGGACCTCAGCCAACTTAGCGTGCGAAACTGGAGGCAGCTAGCGGTCTTGGTAGCTGGAGACGCTTGTTAACTGAGGCCACGGTCCACCCCGAACATTTGCAAGTTAGTGGGGAAAGAGCATCCGCAATGCGACTTGTCCTTCAGGAGTTTTAAATTACAGCAACTACTTCAGAGACGCATGATCTCTGCAAAGAATGAATTTCCGCCCGTACAGGTACTTATGGAAATGCATTTTTGCCAAGACCACACCAAGAAGTTCCCGCCTGCATCTGCATCCACAATAAATGTTTTTCCTGGAGTAGGGTACGCTAGTATGGGGTTCTCACAACGTTGTTGTTATTGAGTTTTGAAACTTCTTTCGCATTCACGATCTTGCAAAACCCTTCACAAGCCGCCTGTTGTAGGAAGCGAGTCCCAGAAAGATTCTCAGTTGATGGTTGTCCCTTAGGACTGGCCAATTTTTCACTGCTTCGACCTCCTTTAAGTTATCTTGATGTTCCTGAGAAGTTTTACCGACCACCAACATCGTTCATGTAGACCAGACAGGTCTTCCATGTTCGTCCTAGCAAAACGCGCTCCAAAGGTGCTGAAGCATTGCACAATTAGAATGACATAACTGTGAATTGCCAAAGCCCCATCCTGCGAGGCAAATTCGTTGATTATTGCATCGGTTTGATTTGCCTGAGTATAGTTCTTTTTAGCTCGGCTGTGCTACTTGATGGTAAAGATATGCAGCATTTTCTTCGGACAACTTGGTTCCAGCCCTTATCGGTACGCAAGTTCCGATCGACTGTCCTTGCTGAAGTTTGATGCTCTTCTTTCCCACATGGAACCACATTGCCTTTCGGCTCAAAGAACATCTTTCCCACGACGGATGATGTTCGGAAAATGATTTTTGGAGTCCGGCTCAATCAAATAGAATCGATGGCTCCCGGGATCACCTTTCAGCTTCGCCCAAATAAGTGTCTCTGCGGAACTCCAATGACCAACTCCAACGATGCACTCTTCGCATATATCGGTAGAATACGTGGGCGAATGTTAGTCCTGTCAGATTGATCGTAAGAAGAACCTCTCCATACACCTTCGCCATTACTCCTGTTGCTGTTTTCAGACTGAGGTACTGGTATTGTATCATGAGCGATTACGCTTCCTATAGTAGAAGCGGTGGCAACGGTGTCAATGGTGGCCACGAACTTATTCTGGTTTTATTTGGGTGACTTGGATATTGATCACGGGGGCGTCCATTCCAGAAACCAACTTCTGCCCCTCGAAGTTAGTCCTTATAAGTTTCCTGTGTATTCCCTTGATGATGCGCTGCTTGCCGGATAGATGTTTTCCCTGTCAGATGCTTTTTCCCTTTGCCTCTTAGCAGCGCATTGCGGACAACTGTGTTGTACAAGTGGAGCCCTACACTGACGCTGCAGATGTCCTACTTTGTTGCAGTTCCTGCACGCACATTGTTCTCCTCCACGACCTTTATTCGTTGGCATGAGCATTCCATGGCTGTCACTTCCCTCACGCGGTGGACTCCTTGAGATGCTTGGTCGGCAAATTTTATCGTCAGGGCAAATGCCAGGACCTCAGAAAGGGTTCGTTCGTGGAGAGTTTATTAATGATGTATGATCCTAAGGTAATGCAACATTGGACTTTTGATTTTACCACGTCTATACCACAACATCGCCCTCTTAAACTTGTTCGTCCCGAATAAACCCGTCGATATTCTGTCCAATATAGCGACGTATCCGATCCACATGAACCACTTTCATCTTGCCTTTTCCTCGCTGAATGCGGTAGACAACATCGTTGATGCGTTTCACCACTTTCTAGAGACTTTCCCAGTCATGCAGTAATTTGGGGGACACATCTTTCCGTTTATGAGGGTTTGAAAGCCACACTAGATCCACTCCCTGGAATCCCGCTGTGGTCGCCCAGACATCATACCTCGTCTCCATGCGGTCACTGGCTATCTTGATCTCATCTCTGATTCCTTGGTGCACGTCCCTAATAATCTGTCTGAGGTCTGCAACATAGTCGTCTTCATTTCTTTTCTCTTCAGACGACGGTGATCCAAACATCAATTCACTAGGTAACCGGACTGTTCGACCACTTACTGAAGTAGTCCATAACAACAAGAATGTAGCGGTTTCCAATTTCGGTTTCAGGTAACGGTCCTGCGACCGTATATGGACGGATCTACTGTGGACAACCTACGCAACCGATTAAAGGACAATGAGCTTCGGATAGGCTCGTGGAATGTTAAGTCCCTTAATACACCACGTGCATCTGAATAATAAGCCGAGCCCCTAGACTGTTGCAAAGCAGACACAACCGCCATCCAAGATATGCGATGGGGTGGGCCGGACAAAACGAGGATGAAAAACTGCGACATCTACATCTACTGCGATTACTATCGACAGCAAAAGACACTCCTCCAGTACTATGGAGTACTACGTACGTTCCGAGAAGCAAACATCGACTCTGACCAATACCTTGTTGTAGCCAAGGTACTGTTACGGAGAACCCAAATTACGCCAAGACAAATTAATGCTGTGAGAAAATTCGACGTCAGACGGCTACAATCGCAAGAGATCGCCAAGTGCTTTTCCGATCGAGTGTCTCTTAATCTCTTAAGAGGTCCAATGCCGCCAGCATCAAGCATCGAAGACCACTGGAAAAACTGCCAAAACCCCATCAGAGATGCCGCTTCTGATGTGCTGGGTTTCACTCGTCCACCACAACGAAACCCCTGGTTCGATTATGAATGCCAACAAGCACATGCAGCTAAGCAAAAAACACGCAATGCGGCACTGCAAAAAACACCAGAGCTGCTCATGAGCTCTATGAGCGGAAGAGGAGAGACGAACACCGGCTTCTCAGGAGGAAGAAGAGAGAGCATGAGAAGCGTGCGATCGAGGAAATTGAAAGATGCTACTCCAGGAATAAGGTTTGGAAGTTTTACCAAAAGGTAAAAATAACATGTCGCGAAAACAAACCCCGAAACGAAGCCTGTAGAGATGAACAAGGGAACATCGTAGTAGAATCGCAGTCGATGCTGAGGATTTGGAAAAACCATTTCTGCAGACTGTATAACGGCGATGACGGACCAAATACCGCTGTCAGGCAGAATCAACCTTTCAACCTGGACGATGATGACCAACAATTCCGTCCACCCGACCTGGATATAGTGAAGATAGCGATATCGAAGCTTAAGTCAAGCTCTTCAAAGCGGCAGGCGATGACTTGGTAAGGAGCATACACCAACTCATCTGTAAAATATGGTCGAACGAAAGTATGCCCCATGAACGGAACCGCAGCATTGCTTGTCCGATTATCAAGAAAGGAGACCCTCTGAACTGCGCAAACTAGAGAGCCATCAACCAAGGCTTCGCTAAGAATTCAGACAACGACACCAGCGCTAAGATCAAACGAAGAATAATTTTTGTTAGTCGCTTGCTTCTTCTGTGAGCTAAGAAGGCAATTGAGTAGTAAAGCCCTCTCTCGAACAACAAAAGTTACCTTATATAACACCTTAATAATCTCAGTTCTGCTCCATAGCGCAGAGTGCTCTTGGCTGCTTCTAGAGAAAAATCCTTCGAGTGATTTTCAATCAAGTCTGCATTGACGGTGAGTGGAGGTGGAGATACAACGACGAACTGTATGGACTGTCTAGCGATATCGACCTATTCAGAAGGAGACCTCAGCCAACTTAGCGTACGAAACTGGAAGAAGCTAGCACAAGATCGAGACAGCTCGAAGAGCTTTTTGATTGAGGCCCAGCTCCACTCCGGGCTGTAGCGCCACCTAAAGTAGAGTAATCATGGACGAAGAGGCGGAGAAGACAATCCCTTACCTCTTCTGTACATGTCAGGCTCTCTCACGCAAAGAATAAAATTTTCAAAGACATCAAAAGTCTCCTACGCTTTATCAAAATCCCCATATGGTTTCTGTAGTAGGAGGATCACAGATCCACACAGATCCTACAACGGGCCAATAATCCTAAGTGGATTGGGTTCACTTGTGACTAAACAATTTCTTTTGGTCTTACAAGTGTTTTGTTCTCATTTTTTAAGGCACGATTCTATTTAAAGTAAGTTGAGTTGATTATAAGAAAACTAACTTTTTTTTCCGACATATTAACATTCACATTCCCAATGATTTTCTAGCAATTTTTATTTAATTCTTCCAATTGGTTATAAAATGTTGCCGCAAGTGGCACTTCTGATATACTGGGTTTCACTCGTCCACCACAATGCGCGCGGTCCAACAAAGCTGCTCGAGCAGGTTGGAAACGCTTGTTGACTAAGACCCAGGTCCAACCCGGACTGTAGCGCTACGTAAAGAAAGAAGAAGAGAAATGTGAGGACGATTGTTAGTCCTTCCAGATTGATCGTAAGGAGAACCTTTCCATACACTTTCGCCATCACTCCTGTTGCTGTTTCAGACAGTAGCTACTGGTATTGTGCAGCCATGAATCATGAGCGATATCCCTTCTTATAATGGAAGCAGTGGCACCCGTGTCAATGGTAGCCGCACACTTTCTGACATATGTGGGCTTCCACTGTAAGAATTTTGTTACTTCGTTTTGTATGGGAGACTTGAATTTTGATCCTGGGGTCGTCATTTTCAGAAACCAACATCTGTCTGGCCTTTACACGTTTCCCGCCTGTTGACTTGATGATGCGCAAGACAGATGTTATCCCTGCCAGATGCCTCTTTGTTACGCCTCCAAGCAGCGCATTGTGGACAACTGCGTTTTTTAGTAGATCCCTGCACTGACGCTGCATATGACCTCTTTTCGTTGGCATGAGCATTCCACGGCTGTCACTTCTCTGCCGCGGTGGACCCCTTAGGATGCTTGGTTGGCAGGTTTCATCGTCAGGGCAAATACTAGGGTGCGTTTTCCAGCCAATTACTTGGAAGTTATTTTAAATAATAATAAATTAAGCGTTCTGAAATAGAACAACGTTTTATCATTTCAAATCCTAGCCGAAATATTACAATATATATATTTTTTTATATATTTGAATAATTAAAACAAATACTGCACAAAACGAGATAAAAATAAATTTCTTGTAAGCTCGAAAATTAGAAAAAAAAAGTTTTTGCGAATTCTAGTTTTCAAATGTTTTCAATTTCCATGTGTTTTTTTAAGAGAGGAGATGATTATGTGAACCTATATTTTTAATGCAAAGTAAAATGAAGAGCGTACACTGTGATATTTTTTTAAGAGGGTGTAGTAAAGATATAAAGGAATACAGTCTCATAATTTCAAACAATTATATCTTATTTATTTATTTGCTACACAACCCAGCTATACGGTTACGGAAATAATGAGAACGAAAATCTATACTGATGCGACAATTCACAAAACACAACGAACAAAAACAATGGAAAGTTTCCTTAATATTTTTTATCCGTCTAGACGAATTTCTCGCCTTAACTTCTCAAAACTAGATTTGAGGGAAATACCTCCGTATATATGATTTTATTTCAGACTTATAATTCTTTAGCCTTAAAATTGGAATATGGTATTCTTCTAATTTCCAAGCTGTTCAGCCAAATAAATTCTTCACGAGTTCTAATTATCGAGATTTGCCTGTACACGGGAAAAAAAATCGTTAGAGCTGCTTTCTTTTTTTGTAACCTTCAATTTTTTTTTGCCGCTTTCTTTGGAACGGCGGAGCTGTTCTTTTCCTCTCAAGGAATTCTTGTTGTTATATATATAGTATGTATACGTTCTATTATTTTTTTAAGAAACTGTTAAGGCTGGCGATCGCTACAATTTTAATCGTGATCACCTCGTTTTCACTTATTAGGGTAAATGCGCGGTTGCGTATGTTTAAAGTTTCGTAAAATCAGTATATTATTCCCTCATTCAGTTGAGATTGCCAAATAAGCAAACAAACAAACGATCAGGAAGCTCTTCTCATTGCATATTGTAAGGAGTTGAAGATATTTAACGTGAACATCATTGCATGCTCTCATTAAAAACTGAAACAAGCTTTATCTTCGTTTTGTATGGTAACTTTCAAGGCATAAATCTCCTAAACTGTAAAAGTCCGACCCTAAAAATATATATCAAAATTAAGCGAAAAATTTCTATTCTCACATATTAAAATTCCATCAAAATCGGAGGTGGTGACGACTTTTCTAAATAATTACCTTAATTTTTTCTTGCTGTTTTTAAACTTTGTCACTTTGTTTAATAATTTCGATAGTTTTTTATATATTTGTGCACATGTTTATTTATTTTTTACTTTCACCTCCCGTTTTTTGTTTATTGTATATTTTGTTTTTAAACTGTCATTTCCTCTGCTGATAGATGCTATTTATTTATGATTTATGAGGAAAATGACAGTTCAGGATTTTTTATAAGCCATGTATGTATGGGTATGCAGAATACATAAAGTGTGTTATGTGCGGAATGTGTACAATGTGCGTGTGGTTTTAATATGTGCCAATTACATAAATTGTATTTCCTAAGGATAGGAATTAGTAGCAAGTTACATATTACTTTGCCTGTGGCTTTACATTTTTTACCACGTGCGGATGTGCGTTTTTTATATGGTTCTTGTGGACTTTCCTACCTGAACTGGTGTGACAGTTACCCTGTTATTCCTAGTTACGACTTCTCTCTTATATAAGGGTTTATTTTATCCCTGTATTTTCTTAAAAGCCGTGAAAATTACGTCGCCTTTGTGATATTTCCTAGGTCAAGACCTCTTTACATTTCGTCTTTCCTTGTCTACCTTCTGTTTCCTCTCTATTAAACCCCTCAAATCGTTGTTGACCTTAGCGCGAAAGTTAACCAGGTTCTGATAATTAATCCTAGAACTCCTATTAAAGAATATGTCCGCACGTTTATTCTTAGTTACGGAGTGCAATGTGTGGTTGTAACTATCCATTGCTATGTTAAGTAACTCCTTTGGTCTCAAATCCTTGTATACCTTTTTAATGCAACGGTAAATTTCAAGAACAGTCGAATGAAACCTTTCGACTTGCCCGTTGACCTCACTGCGATGCACTGGTGTTAGATAGATTTTTATATTAAGTTTCCTGATAAAATTCAACACTATCGGATTTAAGAAACTCTTGTTATTGTCAGTTACCAGAACTTTTGGTACTGAGAAATAGTGTAAAATGTTAATCACCTTGTCCCGCAAATGAAGAGAAGACTTGTTCTTGAACTTCGACAATTTGTCTAAAAAAACTAATAAATTTTTCTTTTTGCAGTTCCATAATGTCCATGTGAAGTATGATGGTACTGGGGTCAATTGAAGTTCAGGCTGAATGGGATGCCTGTCATATTTATTAGCCAAACAAACCTCACAATCTTTAACATACTTCGTTATGGGACTGTTCATTCTAGGAAAACAATAATTCTCTAAAAACTGCGTCTTATTTTCTCTGGGGTTTCTATGGGCCCTTCCATGTTCTTCGCTTATGAGGCTCCAAACGCGATCTTCGTTCTTGACATCTTCCACGATTCTTTGCGGATTTTATAATCAACGAAGGTCACCAGATAAACTTCCTGTAATAGGCCCATGAGGGATTCGGGGATCTTAAGACCGTTTTGGACACTAGGTTTCCATTTTTTCTTCAGAATATCCGCGAGTTTGGTCTTATCTGCGTACCTCAAAGCAACATAATGCCTAGAGAACCCAGGGTGTGACTCTTCATGAATTTCGAGGTTCTTTCCTAATTTGATAATTGAGGAGGAATGAGATCGGAGCTATCCTGATCAGCGCTATGTACAGTTTCACTGGCTGTGTCCGTTGAAACTTCGTTTCTACTCACAGTTTCTGTTGTGAAACCAGATTCACTTGCTATTTGTGTGTCTGAGCCATGATTCGCCCTTTCCGAACTTACTACCAGTTTGGCTTGTGTTGAGTTGGTCAAATGGTTTACTTGGGTCTTTAACCTTGATAGAGCATCAGCGACTAAGTTTGACTTACCAGGTTTGTAGACCAACTCACAATTATATTGTTCAATTCTGGCTTTCCAACGCTTGAGCCTCGCATTAAGGTTCCTATTCCCTAGCGCGAACGTTTGCGGTTGGTGGTCAGTGAAAATACGTGTTTTCCTTGCACCGTATACATAAGAACGAAGGTTATCTAATGCCCACACTATTGCTAACATTTCCTTCTCATTAGTAGCATAATTCTCTTCTGTCTTGTTAAGAGAACGAGAAATGTAAGCAATAGGTCTATCACTCCCAGAATCTTCTTGTGACAACACTGCTTCTATAGCATAATTCGATGCATCCGTCGGATCCGTCCGAAATCCGAGAATGCAAGGACTTCCGGGGAGGTAAGTAGTATTTTCAGTTTATTGAAAGCCCGAAGTGCCTTTGGCCTGCGCATTTTCACCTCTAGTGATATATGTAAGAGGCTTGGCTATTTTCGCGTAGTCACGAATAAATTTACGATAGTCGGACGTGAGCCCAAGACAGCTTTTAAGGTCTTTGAGGTTTTCTGGTGGTAGAATTTTCTGAATGGAGTCTACTTTTTTCGGATCTGGTTGAATACCATCGGAGGTAATAATGTATCCTAGGAATTCTACTGAAGTTTGCATAAATTGGGTTTTCTCTAAATTTACTTCTAGGTTCGCATCGAGGAGGGTGGAGAATATGATATCCATATTTCCGAGAAGTTCTTCTACACTGCTACCGAATATTATGACGTCGTCCATGTAAACATAGCAAATTTTGCCAATGTGTTGATTTAGCACGTCATCAATCATTCTTTGGAATATTGCAGGGGCATTCTTTAGCCCAAATGGTAGCCTTAAGAACTCATATTTCCCGTTAAGGGTTGAAAACGCTGTTTTCGGGATATCCGATGTTTTTATAGGAATCTGGTGGAATCCTGAAGTAAGATCTAAAGAGGTGCAGTATTTTGCCTTCCCCAGGCTGGCTTTCGTGGCATTAATGTCTGAAATAGGATAGGCATCGGTCTGTTTAGACGCTTAAAGTCAGCAACCATTCGATATTGTTTCTCTCCGTTGGGTTTCGGCATCTTTGGGACGACCTAGATCGGGGAGTTATAAGGACTTTTCGATGGCAGAATAATACCTTCTTTCAATAACTTACGGATACGGGTAACTTTTGGTGTAAATTGGTTCATTGGTACTAGCCTTAATTTCAGCACGCACGGCAGTATTAACCGCTTCGTTGCCATTTATGGGGCCGAAAATAGTTTGATATTTTTTTTAGCAAGGTCTCAATCTTGGATTTAAAATGAAACGGTAGGTTAACATCAAGCACAGCGTCAACCTCTGTAGAGACCTTTTCTTTAAAAGGAAGTTGCACGCCAGGTTTCATCGTAAGTGTGTTATTTTTGAGGTCAATAATTGCCTCGAGAGATTTGAGGGTATCGTCGCCTATGATACCATCGGAAGAAGAAAGGCCAGGCAGGACATAGAACACTATTGTTGAATTATTACCTAAAGTACTGAAGAAAGTTCCACTTACACTCTATTTTATCTCAATGTAACTGGCAGCAGAGCGAACTTTGAAGGGTTTGGACAGGCGGGATTAAATCGAACGATTCACATCCACCCGCTCTTCGGGCTTGGGTGCAGTTGGCCGCGGTGGAGGACTCTGCGCTTCAGTTTGGCGTTTGTTCCCTTGAGAATGTTGGAATTTGTCGAACCTGTAGTTACGCTGTTTCTGGTGTCTATTTGGTAGTGTACCAACTCGTGTTTCACTGATTGATTGATGGGGGTTGTGACTGTGTTATACGCGTGTGGGGTGTGGATTGTGTGGTTCCTGAAATTCAAATTTTGAATCTCCAAACACGCTGTATAGGCCTCAGGAAGAGTCTTGGGCTCTTAGATTATCAGCATTCGTGACAGATCTCCATCTAAGCCACGTATGAATCTAGGGCCCGGTTACGGTATGTTTCAACCAGAGCTGACACAGTTTCTTCCGAGTACGACTCGGTTTTAACCTTATTAATTATTAAGGAGAACTGTTGGTTTATCGTAGCGTAAGACTCATCCAGAGTCGAGCCCCTTTGCACGAGTTGATTAAGCTGGTGCTCTAGCGTCCTTATATCTTGTTTGTCTGCGTAATGCAGAGACAAGCATTTTTTGATTGCGCTCCAATCATTGTCAAATATATCATAGGAAATCAGCGCGGTGTCCGCACTGCCTCTTATTTTTTGCCTTATATGCTGCAGAATTGCGCGATACATGGGCTTACTCTTAACGGGATCGAAATCTTTAAGAATACCCTCTCCTGTATGGATCCAAGACACGTACTGTGTTGGATTTTCATCGAAAACCTGTAGCTCTTTTACGCAGTCAGGCAATCTACTTATATCCCGTAGATCTGCATCTGTCCTTGGAGCACAAAGAGGGATGGATTGAGCACTAGTGCTAGCATTCTCATTAATAGGACTATCTTCAAGCCGCTGAAGGCGGACCTCGAAGCCTTCAACTGGCCGAGAACTGCATTCACGGCACCCGTCAACTCGGTTTAAGATTTTTTCAATTACCTCCATTTTAAATAAAATTAAAATTCTTAACTGAGACTTTTTAGGGATTCACAAATTTAATAGGCTTATGTTTCGCCGGGTTGTCACAGAATTCAGGAGTGCCACACACTTATTTCGCACTCTTATCTGACTGATTTTTTTCACACATGCACGACTTACTAGTCAAAGGTCACACTTAGTTACTCGAACTATGGGAATATTGAATTAAAAATATATACACATATGTATATATAAATATATATATTTTTTTAAACTGCCGGTTGAATTAGGTCTTTTTAGTCTTTCCTTTTTATTCTTCCTTTTTTTATGCTCCCCACTTACAGAAGAATGGATTTATACATTAAGGTTTGGCTAGGTGTTTCGTGATTTCAAGGGTAGAACGGAGGAGAGAAGAAAGGGAAAGTGGAAAAAAACGTTCGATTAAATTCGGATTCGGTTATGGAACAGGCTCTTTCCGGAAGGATCGTGTTTATCCGGTTTAGTTACCAACGTTTATAATTGTAGGCAACCTACTGAGGCACGATTGACTTCACAAGTATCCTTTAATCTTTCTGTGTTCTCCAACGTGTTCCCATGGGTACGAAGAAAGGAGCGAGACGTCTTGGAATAATCATTTTGTTCCCATGGTACAATGATGTTCACCCGAGGGGATGTTCCAAGTCCTTTCCGGTTAAGAACGTTCGCAACTATCACCAAGAAGAAAGGATATCTAGAGCCTGTCCCTGCTCGGGCGCCAGTTAAGAATTTCTAATCTTTGAAAGATAAAAAAAAACGAATGCCGACTTACATTAGTCGGCCCAACTTGTTCGTGCAAAATAAAAGATTCCGTTTAGATATAAAATCTTTATTTCATAACCGCTCACGGGTAGATACAAAACAGTACTAACTCTTATTTAAAGTAACTTAAAATATCGCCACAAGGTTTCCTCCCAAATATTAAGGGATCTACGCGTGTATGAATGCAGTTTGCACAATCGTGGGAAAATGATGACCAAGCTGAATACAGAACTGCTCAGCAGCGATGTATAATATATCTGCTTGGATGTGTGGCGTGTTAACTTGACTTGGTTAGTTTTGTTTATGGTTTCTCTCTGTTTCATTAAATTTTCCTTTGCAGGGAGATGTAACAGTGGTTGATGAAGACCTTTCCCCTGAGTCGGGAGTAGCTGTTTGTTTATTTTTCAGATTTATTCGCAGTTTTTATGTCTGCAAAGATGGCTTTAAATATGTTTGTGACGAACTGTTCGCAGAGTGGTAACAAGTGCTCAAGGCTCAAGTGGTAGTGTATTGAATCAGAAGGTTCGGCGCCACCCCCAACCGCGCCCGAAAGACATACTTTTTTCAGGCATTTAAAATCAACTGAGATGTCTATGGTACAACAAATAGTTAACTTACGCTAAAAATTAGTCTCCCCATGAAATGTTGGATGGAGCGAAATAATCATTGAGCCAAAATATCTTTCTCTCTTTCTCATATCATATCTCATTTTCCGAAAACCGTAACACGTACTCTGTCATTTTAAGAGTAGTCGTATCCTCTTGAGTATAAAGCTCTTTTTAAAAAAAAAAATTAAAAAATTTTCAGCTGTCGGAAAGTGAGACTTTAAATTGTCTTACTAAATTTGGTATTCCTAGAATGAATGACTGTAGAAATGGTACGCATATCGCAAAAACCTCCATTGAAAGTATCTATAAATCTATATTATAACAGCAAAAATTGTAAGTTTTTTTTGATTTTATGTTCCGACACTTTAATTAAATAATTACTTAAATACCCCAGATATCGGATGAATCTATGAGAATCAGGTATATAGACATATCACATCCGAGTGCATCACTTGATGCCGCAGTGTGTCCAGCGCCAAACCCTATTTGTTAGTACAATTCCGTGATGTCGGAAGTACATCGTCGAGTTGAGAGAACCATAAGTGTGATGAAAAACAAATTCAGATGCTATTTTAAAAAAAAACAGTACTCGCCTGAAAAAGCTGCTCAAAGAGCAAATGTTTTTGTTGCTTTGCATAAATTTGTATTCATTTGAAAGTAGCTACGGAGCATCCGAATTACATCACTTTTACCTGAGTTAAAAACTGCTTAATTATTGCTGTTATATTCTGACTGCTTCTTTTTCTTTTCATTTCCACTATTGCGGCTATTTTTCTTTCATGTTGAATTTATAATCACCCCAAACCTAAAATAAAAAACAATAGATTTTG
Source organism: Volucella inflata (assembly GCA_928272305.1). Taxonomy (NCBI): domain Eukaryota; kingdom Metazoa; phylum Arthropoda; class Insecta; order Diptera; family Syrphidae; genus Volucella; species Volucella inflata. The sequence goes on from OV743717.1 coordinate 37,351,245, forward strand.
AATCAAATTTTGAACTCAAATTTGTATTTATTAACTTTTTCCAATTTGAAGCGTTTTTATATAGTGGACTCAAAGCATTTAATCTACCGGCAACATGTTATAGTATTTTTACACCGACACGAAATTAAACATTTCGAAATAAAATTCCGGCATTTCATTTCACCGTTTACATTGAACAAAAAACATTTATAGTATATGACAACTGCTGTCTTCCCACTTCATCCTTTTTTTGATTGAGGCACAAAGTCGTTAGTGATTGTAAATATTGGAACAGCTGATTTCTTTCAAAGTTGTTTTTGTAAGCGCTATGACGTGCGGAATAATAAAAAAGGTTTGTGCGATTTAACAACCTTCTAAATGCAGAGACGAGATACATCATTTCGATGGAATTCAACATTTCGAAATGCTGGATATGTATGGAGCATTTAGGCTGCAATTTTGAACTTGTCCGAAATGCTCAATCTCGGGTCGGTGTAAACGTCCTATTACCAGACAATTTTTTTCTGTTGAAAGTACAGTGCCTTAGGCCGCGCAGTAAGCGGCAAGCGGCGAAAGAAAATAAAACAAATGAATTTGTATGGTTACGGCCACGCAGTCTCTGAACGGCAAGCGACGTTTCCGAGCGGCGTCGCTCAGCTTTCAATTATTTTCTATTATTTTATTGTATAGCTGAGCGGCAAGACGTAATCATGACGAAGATTGATATTGAAAGTTTTATTTCAGAAGTACAAATCCGTCCTGCATTATGGCAGGATAAACTTTTAGAAATAAAAAAATTATAATATTATGGTCTATAACTCTAACTTCGTGCGGTTTGCTAAGAGATGGCGTAACTTGTGTTATTCCATTGTTATTATTTCATTGGAATATGCGTTGGAAAGCTACTGTCATTGTACGTCATTTCAGTATATGTCATTCATTTGAAGCGTAAACAACAATAATTTTTTTTTCACTCAAATATGTCGAACTTTGTGCCTGAAAAAGGGTTTTGCGGGGAGTTCTTCTTCATTACTTTAATATGAAGAAAACTGCTGCCGAAAGTCATCGTATTTTTGTGAACATGTGCTAGCTGAGCGAACGTGCCAAAAGTGGTTTGCACGATTGAAAAGTGATGATTTTGGCTTGGAAGACGATGAACGTCCTGGGCAGCCAACAAAGTTTGAAGATAAAGAACTGGAATCATTACTCTATCAAGATTGTTGCCAAACACAAGAAGAGCTCGCAGAATCTTTGGGTGTCACTCAAGCAGCCATTTCAAAATGTTTAAAAGTAGCTGGATAAACTCAAAAGCAAGGAAATTGGGTTCCACATGAACTCAAGCCGAGAGACGTCAAAAGGCGGTTTTGCATGTCCGAAATGCTGCTGGAATGCCACAAATGGAAGTCATTTTTGCATCGGATTGTTACTGCTGATGAAAAATGGATCCATTACGACAACCACAAGTGCAAAAAACCAGCCAAATCTGCGGAAAAGCCGAATATCCATGGCGCGAAGGATGCTCTGTATTTGGTGGGATCAGATGGGTGTGCTGTATTATGAGCTGCTAAAACCGGATGAAACCATCAATGGACAACGCTACCGAACACAATTAATCCGTTTGAGAAGAGCAGTAGCAGAAAAACGCCCGGAATATGCGACCAGACACAAGGCAATAATTTTCCATCATGACAACGCTCGGCCCCACGTTGCTATTCCGGTTAAGAACTATTTGGAAGACAGTGGATGGAAGTCTTATCCCACCCGCCTTATAGCCCAGACCTTACCCCTTCTGACTACCATTGGTTCCGGTCGATGCAGAACGCCCTCACTGAAATACGATTCACATCAGAGCAGAATATCAAAAATTGGCTTGATTCATTCTTGGCTGCCAAGCCGGCGCAGTTCTTTTGGGATGTGATCCACAAATTGCCAGAAAGATGGGAAAAAGTCATAGCTTCAGATGGACAATACTTTGAATAATACTATTGTACATGTTTTTCTTTAATAAACGTTCAAATTTTGAAAAAAAAAACAGCACGAATTAAGTTATATACCAATATAATAAAAATATATAATACAAACTGTGGAGTCAAGTTGGGAGAAAAATGTTATTGTTTAGGTGTGTTTCAATTTATTTATTTTAATCTTGGTTTAATGTCCAAAATCCCATAAATGTTTTGTGAGTTCTGTTCTGATATTCAATGCTGTTTGACTGCTTCTATTGAAACGTGCACTTGGTTCTTGGCTAAGTGTATTTTCTAGAGTTTCGTCATTGTTCAGTTGCATTGTAACCCGGATGTAACCAAGATCACTATCGCTATCTCGTTCTCGTACAAAATTGTGTATTATGCAGGCACATTTAATTAAATTAATTGCAGTGTTTGCTGTTGTCTCGATACTATTTTGCAGAAATCGCAATTTTTCGGATAAAATTCCAAATGCGCATTCAATGCACTTCCTTGCCGTTGAAAGTCGGGTATTGAAATATTCTGTCTGGGCATTTAAATTTCTGCGTGGATATGGCCTTAACAGATAAGTATGAAGTGGGTTTCGTCACTAATTAAAAAATTTGGAAGAATAATATCTGATACAGGCAATGCTTGTGAAGAGGGCACATTCAATTTATCAGTTTCCAGTAGTTCAGCTAGCTCCTTCCCAAGTAAGAACCGAAAACGGCCAAAGATAGTAGACGTGGGCAAACAATTGCTTAATATAAATAGAGAACGTCTCGAAATATTAAAAGAGGACATGAAAAGGACGGAAGACAATGCAGACATGAAATTTTTCCAAAGCTTATTACCATTTATGGAAAAATTTAATGAAATCGAAAAACTCGAGCTCAAAGGAGAGTTTTTGTTAAAAAAATTATTTTAAACAAATTGAAAGCCAATGAACAATGAACAATCAAATACAAACGTGTGTTTTTTTAACTATCTTTAATGTTAAGACAAGCTTCTGTTCTGCAAAAATTGGTTTCCTTCGTTTTGTAATTTAAGAACGAACTTTGTCCAACAGCAAATCAAAAGATTGTATTGACATACGTAGGTATTGCCTGAATCGATCTTCATGTTGGCGAAGATTAATATACAAATGGGGCAGTTCGCCATTAACTAATCTTTTTCGGTTTATTGGACGTACACTAGTTAAATTAATTCATATCTTTAGCTCGCGCATGCGATTCAAAGTTTCGGGAATTTCCGAAAAAACAACCTTTGGATAAGCTTTATATTTTATTAAGAAAAAAATTTGTATATTAATATTATAAGAAGGATTATTAAGAAACATTACATAAAATTCATGAACAATCAGCATAGTACAAACATTTGGTAATATGTGTATATATGTATTGTGTATGACATGGAAGCTTTAAAAAAATTAAATTTTCGTCGCCCTGAGACTCAACAACTTCCTTTATTTCTTGATTTGTGATGTGTTGAAGAATTGGTGGATCGCAGAATATTTGTTGCCAATCTATGAGGTCAATATGCCTACTTGCATCAAAATTGATTAGCGGCACTTCAAACACACGAGGTAGCTTTTCTGTATGAGGTGAACTTCGTGCTTTTGGTATCCTCCTGGCAGCGAGTTCCCTCACTGTTTTGTTTTCATCTGACAACATCGAAAGAAGCAAATTTTCGGGGTGAGCAAAATAGGCGTTACGTTGAATTACGGGATCTACTATTAGTTTTAACTCTGCTGGCAGGTATCGAGAACTTTTAATTAATTTCCACAAATTCCTAGACCCATCCTTGCAAGTTGGATTTGCTTGGAGCATATACTTTCACACAATATTCAGCTAATAGTTTTAATTAATTTGATGGATTTGATGTAGCAATATATAATCGCAATATTCTATTTGCTATTTGTATGGGACATTTTTCCTGGGGACCTGGGGCCGTTACTTAATTCCACTTTTTTTTACGTTCGTATCAAACTTGGGGATCGATGCGCGGGCTGTTACACATAAAATAAATGAATAATATTTTACAGGTTTGTAATTGACCTAATAAGACAACATATTTTCGCTATTACAAATCGATTTTTAAACTTAAGATAATTCTAAACGAATTTTAAAACGACTTTCTTGTAAAACAATGCGGCGAGCAGCACTCGGTAACGACATTTTCACAACTAATCGCTCAAGAATTGCCGCTCAGTTAATGACCCAGCTGCCCAGCTTTTTGCCGCTTACTGCGTGGCCTTAGCCTTAGCTATATTAGAATGTCTTTCCATCAGTTCGTACTGCACTTTGCTTGTCTAATTTGAGTGAGCCTTTTATAAAATAAAACAAATTATTTTTTTGATTAAAGCAAAACTCACATGTAAGAAGTGATGCTTGTTTCGTTTCATTCGAACGTCGGAATACGATCAATTTTCGGGTAAGAAATGAACTTTCGAAAGGTATCGAAATGAGCGAAAGTCAAAATACCGATTACTCGATATCGAATACCTACTACTCGTTTGGTGATCGCATAGTTTTAATTAATCTTGTTCATGGTCCTTCGAGTCCTTCCACGATTAATAGCGATTAATCTGTGTGTGTGCTAATTTAAAGAAATAGAATTAAACATCAAAACATATAAAAAACAACTAGACTGGTTTTTTACCTTAAAAAGAACAGTGAGTTTTTTTTTGGAAGTCCAAAACGGTTTTCCGCGCCGCGCAATTTTTTCTAATTTACAAAGTGCAGACTTTTTGCAATTGCAACTTTGCATTGTTTCATCGCATACATATATGTATGTCCTTTAAATTCCACCGTTGGATCAATTCAAGAAAAAGTTCCACGAACCGTTGAATCTTTCAACAGTGGCTAAGTCCGCTAAGTCCGTTGTGACCGCAAGGACTCCATTGGGATATTCATTACAACTCCGTAACATACTGTTGAGTCTTATAAATACCGGAACATTAACATTCCGTTTAGAGATTTCTGCAATTTGCATTTTGCTGGATTTATTCGGAATTTTAGAATTCTTAATATACGAAATCCAAGGATTTCGATAATTTGTGTAAACGATCGCCAAAGGAAAGGACAAAGAATTATATTACCAATAGGATTTCCATTCTGGAGGACAGCTTTAAAGTAAGCACCCAACACAATGCTGAGGGAATTTCCTTAATCGAAGCTGGAAAGGAAGAGGAATTTGAAGAAATTTTCGAAAAAATCAAGGACACTTATTTGGAATACAAAACAGCGTTATTGGACAATGTGGATAAACTGCAAGTAACGGTTGAAGCTTCAGTACGTGCTATAATAAGTTCCTGTGGCGATAAGAACATTATTCGCCTCCCAAAAATAAATTTTCCAGTTTTTAACGGAGATTATCAGTCCTGGAGATCCTTCCACGAACTTTTTGTTTCTTTGATCCATACCAATAAGCATTATCCGAGGTAGAAAAATTGCATTATTTGAAATTCAGTTTAGGGGGTGAAGTTGAGCGCCTTTTAAATCATTTAGCCATTGACAATGGAAATTATAGGCCAGCATGGGAATTCTCACACAAACGTGTCCTTGTTAATGCACAGATTAAAATTTTCTTCGAGCAGGAAACCATTCATCACGAGACAGCTGCATGTTTGAAGAGGTTGCTGTATACATCAGTGGAATGTCGACACGCGCTGAAAAATCTGAGCTTACCTGTAGAGCACTGAGATACCATACTCATTTTCTGCTTAGTGAAGAGACTTCCTCCAATAACCCAACAACTATGGGAAGAAAAGTTAGGTTCAGATAAGGAGCTACCCGAGTTCAAGGTTTTCTGTGAATTTTTAGAGGCTAGGATACAACAGGATACAAATTCAAACAAAACTTCTAGGGCCCCTGTCACCAAATCAAAAACGTTTCGTTTGAAACAAAACCGAAGGAGCCAGTTCAGTTGCAAAGTGTGCAACAAAGGAGCTCATTCGCTTCGAACCTGCAACCAGTTCTTGAAACTCGACATTGCAGCACGTAAAAATGCAGTAGACAAAATCGGCGTTTGCGAAAACGGTCTGGCTTACAGTCACGCAACAGGGCAATGTCCAAGCAGAGTTCGTTGCTATTTCTGCCAACAACTTCACCATTCCCTTTTGCATTCTAACCCTTACACACACACCAAGGTCCCAAAACGCAGATTCTATTATCAACAGCCATAGTTAGGGTAAGAGCCTCTTCGGGAGTAGATTCCCAACTCGGAAGTTTGATAGATCCGGGGTCAGAACCCACTTTCATTTCAAGCAAATCAGCCAAACGTTTAGATGTAAAAGGCAAACGCACTTTCGTCGAGGTGTCAGGGCTGGGGAAGGTCAGCAGCAGAACGTCTCACAGCTACGCTGAACTTACCCTTGGGTCTCTACATTCGGGTTACGAGACGAAAAACCGAGTTCTAATTTTTCATACGCTGACCAGCCTCCTTCCGGCAAATGAACTGGCATCAAAGCGTTGGAACCATATCAGTGGCTTGACTCTGACTGATCCAAAGTTCTACGAACCTGCTGAAGTCGATCTGTTACTGGGAAATGACGTCGGCTCCGAAATAGTGAATGAAGTATTAAGAACTCTCATCACTATTTCATGCCACATCATGCTGTATTCAAGGCGTCCAGCTCAACCACAAGACTCCGGGTCGTCTTCGACGCTGCGGCTAAGACGATGGATGGGACATCGCTGAATCAGCATCTTATGACAGGGCCTAAAACGAAAAAGGATATAATTGAAATCGTTCTAAAATGGAAAAAATGTATCGGCAAATTCGTGTCGGCTCTGAGGATTCCTACTACCGGCTGATAGTCTGGCGCGACTGTGATTCCGAACCGATCAAAGTGTACCGTCTTCAAACCGTCACATTCGGTACAAGTTGTGCAACCTACCTTGCCATTCGAGCACTCAATCAACTGGCTGATGATAAATCATACAAACATCCTCTGGATGCGCGAATGGTGAAAGAAGATATATATGTAGATGATCTGTTCTCTGTAGCTTCTACTGTGGAAGACATATTGATTAGGCTTCATCAGGTCAATAGTTTACTGTCGTCGGGAGGATTTAACCTATGCAAATGGGCAAGAAATTCAGACGAGGTTTTGGCTCAAATACCCGTAGACCAACGGGAAGTTGATTTCTCCTTACCCATTAATACTTCTGAACACGTTAAAACTCTAGGGATCAAATGCTTCCCAGTAGAAGATAGTCTCTCTTTTCAGAATACCCAATTGGATGCTGCTGAACCAACGAAAAGGACCATTCTTTCCAATATGGCAAAACTTTTCGATCCTCTCGGTTGGATTTCACCCTGTATCATCAAGGGCAAAATGCTGATGCAGCAATTGTGGCACAGTGAACTGAAGTGGGACAGTCCTATTCCTTTGGAACTGAAGAGGGAGTGGAACACCTTTCGAGAAGATTTGCCTTACCTTGAAAAACTTCGCATTCCACGCTGGATCCACACTGACGACACACACAAAGATCTGGAGTTACACGGGTTCAGTGACGCCTCCGAGGATGGGTATGGTGCGGCGATTTATCTACGAGATGCTCCAGTGAAAACCCAAACGCTCCCACGACTTGAAATCTGCGGAGCCGTAATTCTTGCTACACTACTGGACTACACATCAAGGGTTTTAGGATTGCGAGGCGTGAAGCAGTACGCATGGACCGACTCAACAATCACTTTATCATGGATCGCGGCTCCTCTAATCAAGTGGGCCACCTTCGTTAATATCCGGGTAACGGCGACTGGTCAAACCAGACAGCTGGAAACACTTTCCCAGCGTGTTGAATCCTGCAGATTTAGCATCGAGGGGGATGGGCCCTTGTGATTTTCAACTCCAATAGCCTTTGATGGAAGGGTCCAGACTTTCTCCGCGAATGTTGGGATATCCAGGGTCCACAGCAGCCGACAAATCTAAGCACAGAAGAAGAAAAACGTACAATCAAAGTTCACACGGTCAGTGAGGTAAAAAATTATTTCTATAGTTTAATGATCAAACAATCTAGCTTGACTAAGCTCATCAGAATACTTGCTTGTTGCCGAAGGTTTGTATCAAATGCACGAATTTTACCAGGTTCTTGAAATTTTGATTTGCTTGCACCATCAGAACTACATTCTGCCACTCTTTTCTTTATGAATCTCGCGCAATCAGAAATGTTTGCTCCAGAAGGAAAGGTCAAAGTTCCAACCGCATCTGTCCTTTCACTGACTCCGATGGTATCATGCGAGTTGGAGGTAGGTTGCAACTCTCAGAGCTTCCATTTGAGCAACGACATCATCTGAAAACATTACACGGAGGGCTGTAACAAACCACAGCATATCTACGAAACATGTACTGGATCCTGAAATTTAAAAATTGCGGACTCATAGACAGCTGTATCATCTGTTTTCGCTATAGAGCAAAACCGACACACCAACTCATGGGTAGCCTACCAGCTCCAAGAGTCCGCATGTCCCAACCCTTCACGCAAACTGGCGTAGACTACGCTGTGCCAATCGACATCAAAGCGTGGAAAGGTAGAGGTGGCAAAACACACAAAGCGTACTTCGCCATATTCGTGTGTCTGGCTACCAAGGCCATACACATAGAGCTGATAAGCGATTTAACCACCCAAGCGTTCATTGCAGCCTTACGCAGATTTACGGTCAGGAGAGGACTATGTTCACACATCTTCAGCGATAATGGGAAGAATATCATAGGAGCCAACAACGACTTAAAGAAAGCATTCGAAGAAGCCAAGCTCAGGTGGAATGACGTTGAAGATACAATCTCCAAAGACGGAATCCAGTTGCACTTCATTCCTTCGGAGGACTTTCGGAAACGGGAGTGAAATCAATTAAATACCATCTTAAGAGGATCATCGGTGTAGAGACATACACATTTGAGGAACTCACCACGCTTTTATGTCAAGTGGAAACATGTTTGAATTCGAGGCCTCTATTTCCAATGACCGACGATCCACATGACTTCACAGCCCTTACCCCTGTACACTTCCTCATCGGTAGAGCAATCAACACCATACCTCAGCTAGATCTAACAGACATCAAGATCGGACATTTGCAACGATGGCAACGGCTACAGAAATTGCAATAACTTTTCTGGAAGAAGTGGAAATCAGAGTACTTGACAAGACTTTAACAGCGGCCAAAGTGGTTGAAAATTAAGGTACAACCAAAAGTCGGAGATTTGTCTTCATCAAGGTAGATCACTTACCACCAACAAATTGGAGTTTAGCGCGGATCATCAATGTTCATCCGGGGACAGGCAATTTAATTCGGGTCGCCACATTACAAACACAAAATGGAGAAATCAAGCGACCTATCAAGAAAATGTGTGTGCCTCCCTCCAACAATGTATACGCGCCGCAATCCAAGTAAACTTTTATATTTTCAACCCTTCTCAACCCATTTAATCGATATACACATTCAAACATACAAATCCACACAATCGTTTAAAAAAAATAATTAAAATAAATATAAATAAAACACCAAATTTCATTACAGAATCCTACACACATTCGCTCTCATGCAATAGATACACAGACACAACTCATCCACGCAAATATCAAGCTTTATATCGCAATACAAACAACACAACACTACAAATGTTTTTTGCGTTGATGGCAAATCAATAATCACTCAATATGCATGCGTAAATAACCGCATTTCAATTGCAAACGTTACAGTACACATAGTAAATAAACCGTCGCGAACCGAAATATAGCAACACACACAAAACCCGTTGCCGTCATATTATTTATACACGCACATGATAAACAAAAAAAAAATTTTGTTTTCACTAATGTACATTTTTAAGTCTTTCGTTCCAGGTCAAGGTACAAGATATTTAAATAAATTTTACTGGAATCCAAAACGACACAACACATGACTCAAACTTCGCGGAAATTCCCTATACGAAATTCATGAACAAAAAACAAAGAAGTTGAACGAAATGCTGCTACGCATATCCACCAACAACACCACATGAGCGATAAATATCAAAATAAAAGAAGAAACCAACCCCAATTTGTGAATATATTTAATCAAATATAAATTAATTTAATATCATTCACCTCAATCATTTTCTTCACATTGAAACAACTGAATAATATGTACTTTAAACTTTATTTACAAAAAAAAAATTATATAGCACTCGGTCAAAGCACCCGGCACAGTACAACACAAACAGAGAGAAAAACAATGGGCGGCCATTGCTGGCAAGGCAACAACTTCAACATGACGAAAGTACTGATCGAAAAAATCTGATTGAGGGGCAGTTCACATTGCGAACGTTGTTCACGGCCGGGGGAGGTGTTTGAGAAGCAAAAGATAGATGTTTGAGAAGCAAAAGATAGATGTTTGAAAAGCAAAAGATATTTATAAAAATTCTATCGAATTGTTAATGACTTATTCTGATTATTAAAAATTACATAAAGACACTGTATTATCATACCTTAATTGTGTAAAGAACTTTAATTCTAAACAAATGTCAAGTAGTAAAATAAGATCAAGTGTCAAAAGTAAAAGGGTCAATTTTATCTATTAGCAGAACACTTTGAAATCAATGTTAAAAGCGAACAGACGTCACGAATAAAGTTATTATAAAAGATTTACCCTTTTTTCTTTTCCTTCTTTAAGTCGAAGTAGGTGAACGCATAGTTTTAATTACCATTATTCACCTTTGTATGGGTAATATCTAGAGATATTCTTAGAAAATAGAACTGCATCATTAGAAAAAAAAATTTATTAAAAATCTCGAGATATCAGTAACGATACTCGTATATGAAAACTAGTATTTTAATTTCACATCTTTTGATTTTAAAGGGCTGTATCTTTCTTTTGGAGCCTTTAATTCGTACGAATTTTTTCTTCAGTATGTTACTTTTAAAATTGTGTTTTGAAAATTAATTTCAGAAATTTAGTGGGATAAACTTTTAAGAAGCTATGGTATCAAGTATTATATCAAACCGTTTTTTATAAACTATTTGCGCGTCTGGCAACGTGAAGGCGACATGCATAACGTCTGCGACCTATAAATTCGTTATTGTTAACGTTTGGTGTATTAATATTTTGGTTATACCTTAAAACCAAAAACCGTTGACGTTTTCTATCATGTTAAAGAAGATTTAAGTGGTTATAACAAAAATCCAGTTATATCATCACACCCAAAATACGCTGTGGGCTGATTAATGCTTCAGAGTAATGTAATTAGCACTCTGATTGCCAAATTCAGAATTGTGTCGATTATTGTTCGTGAAATGGATAGTGTCGGATTTTTTTTTGTGTGCCCTTAGAACAAAATAAAAGTGATTCTAGAGAAACGCGAAGAAAAGTGAGAGCTATGGCAAGTGACATTTTTCTTTTGCCCGAATCTCAGTGAGTTATATAAGCAATAAAATGTTGAGCATTTATTCGTCTGTTGGTTTGTAAAACAATTTCAGCTTAATAAAGAATCCTTGTACCAGATCGCAATCCATCGCTTCGTGATGTTGCTTTAGTATCTGACCCAGATTTAATTTTGCATTATGACCAGATCTTTGAACCTGGTTTCTCTCACCATGATATGATATTCCTGACAGTAGATATATTTCCAGCAGTTGAAACTGAGACAACTTTCAAAACATACCAATACTCTCGAATTAATTTAGAGACCCTTTGTAATGACTGTCAGACCTTGGATTGGTCTCCAATTTATAATACAAATGACACAAGCTTCCAAGTTTCTTTTTTTAATAACCAAATTTAATATCTTTTTACTAAACATGTGCCTTTGCGAAGCTTCAAAAAGACCAAAATTAAATTACCTTGGCTTACTCAGGAAGTCGTCGAATTGATAAAAGCTCGAAATTTGCTATATGCCAGATGGAGACGTTACAAATGTATGGAAATTTACAGAGAGTTTAAAACCACTCAAAATGCTGTAACACGTCTCTTAAGAAAGAATAAATCTTCTTTTTATAAAAACAGACTTGAATCATGTTCTTCAAGTTCTGAATTTTGGAAAAATATTCGCCAGATGGGTCTTACCTCGAAAAGAAAAATATCACCTTCCAATAGCATGAATCTTGAAGAACTAAATAAGACTTTCGTCTCGGCCTGCAGAGAGCCAATGCCATTAGATATTCATAGCTCTCAAAATCTTACGAGCAATTGTACTGACTCGGCTTTTTCTCTTTCTTGTGTAGATGTAGTAACTGTCGGAAATGTTATATGGTGTAAAGTCAAATGCAGTTGGTTCAGACAACGTTCCACCTAAATTTATTAAAACTATACTTCCTTCTGTCTTGCATCCGATCACTCACATCTGTAATACAATTATAATGACTTCGGTTTTTCCGGAAAGCTGGAAAACAGCAAAAGTTCTACCCCTTCCTAAACCGCCAAACAGGAACCCGGTAGAATACCGACCTATAGCAATTTTGCCGTTCTTAAGCAAAGTTTTTGAAATCATAATAAGTCGACAAATAAAAGCACATCTAAACGCTAAGACCATAATATTGAAATACCAGTCAGGATTTCGCGCAAATTTTAGTTGTACTTCAGCTCTACTAAAAATCTGCGAAGATTTGCGTGCTGGTTGTGACAATGACAAATTAGGCTTAATAGCGTTTTTAGACTTTTCAAAAGCATTTGACTGCGTGAATCATGAATTTTTATTAAAAAAACTTAAATATCAATTTCTGTTTGATAACACGTTGGTTAAACTGATATCTTCGTACCTATCCAACAGATCTCAGTACGTCTTTTATGATAACAAGCAATCTTCGTGCCTTCCTGTCCGTTCAGGTGTACCTCAAGGCTCTGTTTTAGGGCCACTTTTATTAATTTGTTTCGTAAACGATATCTCCAAATGCTTTTCTGCTTGCAGCTACCATATATATGCTGACGATGTACAGATATATACACTCTTTCCAAGTGCAAGCAAGCATCAAACGGTAGAAATGTTCAACCATGAATTAAATAATGTCTATAAATGGTCACTAAACAACGGCCTTATGGTAAATCCAACCAAAATAAAGGCAATGGTAATAAATGCCGGAAGACGTACAGAGTTTATACCTCCATTATTTCTGAACCATTCCCCAATCGAATACGTTGACCACATTAAGAATCTCAGTGTCTATTTGAGTTGCAATATGAATTGGAACGTTCATATAAATAAAATTGTTTCAAAAATTTATGGAGCACTCCGAGGTCTTAATCCCACTGCTAACTACCTTCCAACAAATACTAAACTAAAACTTGTAAAGGCATTTATTCTCCCGATTATTCTCTATGGCTGTGAATTGTTCACAAATATGGACCATGGTTCTGCCAGAAAATTAACTGTCGCATACAATGCCTGCGCGAGATACATTTTTAATGTAAAAAGATATGATCACATTTCTGCATATAGCAAGCAAATCGTCGGCTGTTCCTTGATTGGACTTGTAACATATCGTTCAATTTTATTTTTACATAAAATTTTAGTAAAGAAAACCCCAGAATATCTGTTCGAAATTGTAAGCTTTCCGAGAAATAAAAGAACTTTACAGCTGGTAGCACCTCGGTGCAAGTATTTAAATACATCTCGGCAATTTTTTGCACATTCAATTCAACTTTGGAATCGTTTGCCCTTAGCCATCAAGCGCATGAGTAACACAAGTTCTTTCAGCAAAGAAGTTTTTAAATATTGTGCTGAAAACTTCTAGTAAAGTCCTCCTGTGTGTCCCAATTTCCTGTTCTCCGAAATTTATATCTCCGCCATCATAAAAAATAAAACACCTCCCTTTTTAATCTAAGATAGAAATCTTATTATCCCATCTATATTTCTTTTCTATTTTTCCTTCTCTATCTATTTCTTAATCTATATTTGTTAGATACGAGTAGTATTTTATTGTTTCATTTCTTCTTTTTTCTTTTTTTCTTTTTAATTTTTATTTGAAATATTGTTAAAGCTTGTTCCAATTTTTCAAAAGATGTTATAAAATCTTATGTGAGCAATGAATTAGAAATCAATAAATTTGTAATTTGTTAAAAAATAAAAAAATAAACAAGTGCCAGTAGTAGAACTTGTAATGAGCAATCCGCGACGTTTTACAGCGATGTAAAATGTCAAAGTTTATATGGAGTGCGTTTTGAATAATGGCAACATTTTACCGACATTTATTTACTTGCATACCGAAGTTTACAATGCGGTAATTAACTCCAAATTGGAATATATTCCCTCCGCAGTGCATCCATCGGATTCAATAATCGACATTATGCTAAAAAAAAACTCCACACATTTTGTGACGTTTTCAATTCGGATTAAATTGGTTGCGGATTTCGAGGATGAAAGACGAGTTGGTGCAACAGAAAGTAAGTTTTAGATTTTAAATGAACAAAAATGACCTACTTTTATTTTTAGAAAACAAACAACACGGTTGCAGTTCGAAGCAAGGTGTAATGCCATTAAGAAAAATCCGAACATTGCGAAAAACTACACCAAGATAAACCCTGAAGGCAGAAAAGGCAATAGCCGAGTGGAAAAAGATGCTACTCGTTACATTCTTTTAATTAAATTAATTTTTTAAATAGCAGTATTTATCCGGATTATTTTAATTTAAGTCTGGTCAGATCAAACTGGCTCACAATAATCGGAAAAGGAGCGCTACAGGTCGGTTGTGTCATTCCAACATCAAAGTCCTTGTCAGTACGGATCTGATATCCACCCTCAACTAGGAACCTGAAACATGCTGCTGTGGTTCACCCGCCGTTTTCTATAACAGGGTTGAATTGCGGATTCGATGAAGTCCCTCCGCAGTCAATCCGCCGTTTCCCATAATCGGCATGAATATATAATCTCTTGGATCGGCTTGAAGCTGAACTCTCACATTTGTGGTTAAGTTAAATATTTTAATCAAGTATCAATTCATTATCTGGTGCTGAGCGAGGATTAACTGAAAGTGTTTGCCTGAACTCACCGGATAGTACAATCCATCATATTGGTTGCCCACAGCTTTTATGATAATTCCAAATGCTATATTTTGTTCTGAAAGGAGTTTCGGTGTGTTTTCTCCGACGAAACTCTAATTTTTTTCTTTTGTATGATTGCTTTCTGGGCTCTCATCGCGTAACTTTTAAGACGATCATCGTCCAAACGATTGTATAAAACGACGTCTTCAAAAGTTTGCTTTGTGTAACACTACAATCGCATCGTCCATCGTTCAAACTGAAGACAGTTTGAGAGCTACTAAACAGGTTAAACGTATAGAAAATGGCATTTATGCTGTCACTGTTGAAATTCGTTATTTTGTTCCGATTTATTATTTATCTACTCGTATAATGCACAATAATAACAATTATCTCTAATCTTATTGCGATTCTTTTATTGAATTTCGAATTCTTTCTGCAAAATCCTTGATACGGTCATTGGAAATACTCGTATCTCTATTTGCAGTCTCATTTTCCATCGAATTGTCATCGTTCGGTTCGGTATCTGCAATATTGTTGTCCATATTGTGGAAGATGCATATCTTGTGCAATGCGGCGCAAACATTAGCAAAAATAGCAACTTTGCTAGGGTGGTACCTGCTCTTCCTTTCCTCCATTAAGATTCTCCATCGACCTATAGTACGAACAGTCATTTAGGAAGACATCGGCAATTGGTTTTTTTTTTTATAATTTACGCGCGCCTCAAGAAGTTTATGATATCCTTTTACTGTTGCCATGGCGTGGGTGGAAAGATAGAAGGAGGAGAAAGGAAAGTTGTTGTGATGTAGTGGTTTGGAACTCAGGTGTATTTGGTTTCGTTATTGACCCTTCAGGGGTGGGAGTCCGAATAGGACGGAGAGTTTTTCTTCACTCGGAATGACTCAGGTTGTAAATTTTAACGTTTTGTTTTTGTGCTTGAAACCCTACAACAACTCTAAAGGTTATACCTTTATAGATTCCAATACATCTTTCTATTAAGTTTCTTGTCTTAGCTGGGTAATTAGATACTCAAGAGGGTATTCCCTGTCACCTACAATGATATATGTGAGGATTACACAAGGATACAAATAATTGCGTACCTACCCAAAAGCCAATAATTATGGTTGCGTCAGGTGAAGTTTCTAACGAAAAAGGCTCTTTCGGTGGAATGCTGCCAAACCAATGTGTCATGTGCGGATCCAGCGTAGCTAGCATTTATTGCAATTATACGCATTTTACGGTCGCAAATCTTAAATAAAACAATTGATTGCACATAGCTTTAGTTCTAAAGCTTTTATGGTCTCGCAAACTATCTCTGAAAGGGTACTTTGGCCAACAGAAATTCAAAAGTCGGTACCACTCAACCATTGGTAGCCACCACCAGCTAGGACCCCCAAGGTAGCACCCAGACTTAAAATTGGGGGAATATATGCTAACCGCGAGCCGCCCCTTAGGCTTACCATTTCCAGCACTAGTACAAACGCCTCTTCTGATAATCGAAAACGTTGAATAAAAAATGCAAAATTCAATTAAGCAAGTTTATTGTTTAAAAATAGTTTATAAAATTTGTACTTTTTCATTGGAAGTGAAAGGTGATCCGATGCATCTCTAAGCGTCCTTCTTATTCATAATAGTCCAACAGAATTTTCACTTTCTTCGTCATCGAGAAACAACACATTGTAATGCCGACGCATTAACAAACAAACAAAACTAAACAACAATTAACCATTTAGTATGAAACGATTGTAAAATAGTAATCATTCAATCGTCATTATTTGAGAGTTCAATGAGTTATACGAATTGTGAATTTTCCAAAACGAATTTGTACTTTTTCGTTGGAAGTGAAAGAGGATCCGATGCATCTCTAAGCGTCCTTCGCATTCATAATAGTCCGACAGGATTTGCACTTTCTTCGTCATCGAGAAACAACACATTGTAATGTGACGCATTTTAATTAAAAATTTAATAAACAAAACTAAGCAACAATTAACCATTAAGTATGATTCTAAAATAGCTATCGTTCAATCGTCATTATTTGACAGTTCAATGAGTTATACGAAGCATTAGTGAGTCTTCCAAAACGACGTCGTCCGGAAGGTTGGTCTATTTAGTGTTACATGCAGCAATACAATCGTCGTCTTATGCGATGAGAGCCCTGAGCAGTTTTCTGTCGGATATACTATATATAATAAACAAATGTATTTTGTAAGTTACAGCGTAATGCGATGTTTAGTTTTTGAGTTTTGCAAATAAAATATTTGCCAGATTGCAACTACCAATGCATATATCAGATATATGCAGAATGTCGACAAAAATGTTGATCAAGTATAACAAAAGATAGTAAAATCTTAGCTGAGCTGAATAAGTTGCTTGGTAAAGGTAAGCACGAATAGAAATTTGTATTATCTATATAATAATAAAGTATTAATGAATTTGTGTTGATTTCATAAAGTAACAAGGTAGACTGTTACCTCGAAGGGAGGTATAAGTCTGAATTTGATTAAATAAGACGTGCTGAACCAAGTCGTGGCTAACTTGCATATTATTGATTTTATCCCCAGATGAAGGTAATGTTTGCAAACACCATTCAGTTTTTCATTCCTTGCTCTTGCGTGAAATATATTTCTTTCATTCATAACCCAAGAATGTTGTGTCATTACCGAAGGTCGAAAAGGGTATCCCGAATCACCTGAAGAGAATAACTTCATACAAACCTAATAACTATGCCGATAACTTTTTCTTGGATTCATAGCGCATTTATTCTTGAAGCTTCCCATACATAGGCATGATGAGGGTCGCCAGGTTGCATTTCCTGCTAGAATTTTTAGATTATAGTCACAGGTCCAGAACAATTGCTCTAATAACTCCAGGGAACTCGGTTGCCCATAAAACCGGAAACAAATGCATCTATATATACACAAAATTGTTATCGTTGATTTCCTTTTTATATTATGGACAATATATCCCCTGCATTCTCGAGTGGAATTCCCGTGTCTGTTAATGATCAATTCACATCATATATCGCACTCCACGATTTTCAGCAATTATTAATGGAACAATAAACATTTTTTTCTCTATTTTTATAATAGGCTGCAAGAATATAACAAACCGCAGTCGTCGGCTGACCGTCAAAGCTTGCATCGCATCGCAGTGAGTCTATTGTGCACTCGTATTCCAAGTGTTTTCTTATCTCTCACTTGTTTATTTAATTTGTTTTCCATAATCTTTGTTCGTTGTTCTGATTTACCGCACATTCACCGCTACCAAACAAGAACAAGTGTAAGTAATTATGGAGGAAGGTGACCGTGACCTCGAGAAAAGTTTTCCATCAGATCTACCGGATCGTTTTCGGCGTATAAAATTTAACAACTCACCTTCCTTTGAATTCCCTGAACTCCCTACCAAACCATGTTTAAAAATCCCCGATTTACCCAATCCATCCCAAAGACTCTGACAAACCTCTTAGCGTATTTGTGTTAAAAAAAATAGAATGCCATTACAAAGCAATATGAAAAAATTTCTCTACTGAGAGATGGTTTGTCTTGATTCTAGTTAAACACCAGCAAACTGCTGAAAGATTCATTTGATCCAAGAATTTCGACGAAATCTGCACAGTTACCATAAAACTCCATCTTACCCTTAATTTCTCTAATTAAGAGACATCTACGCCCCTTGCCTAACCAACGTCAGTGAATCTAAGATCATCTCCGAGATGAAATCTCAAAGAGTTATTGACGTTTATAAATTCACAAAAGCAAACGATGGACAAAAAAAAATCTCATTCTCCTCTCGTTTGGTCGTTTCCTCGTCCCTGACTGATTAGAAATAGGATGGTGATTACGAATGCCTCAAACAAAGTTCAATAAAACAAAATATTTCAATTGTACAACTTGTTTAATTAAACATTGGCAATTCGATCAAGACTAAATTCTCGAAACCCTAAGTGATCTCTATTGGTCTTGCAAAATTTGATCAAACAGCAATTAAACACACAGCAATCGCTAGTAACCAGTATTTTGACGTCATCAATGGTCCAATATGGAAATGATAAAAGAAATGCAGTAATCGATAATTGAACAATCAAAATTAACGGTTCGAGAGCATGTGTGTGTCATTGCAGTCATATTGATGCACAAATTTAAATTTACTTTTCACATTAGAGAAAATTTGATAAAGCAAAGAGAAATTAAAGCACATAAGGAATATGTTCGAGCCATAGGGTATTAACAAAATGTTTGGCAAAATTAAACGTACAAATTAAATTTACAAATATTTTAAGAAACAATTCAAAGAAATCGAATCAAATTATTAAATATAAAAGTATTAGAATAAAATATAATCCATTTCTCAACATGCCGCCCCCGCATGCAGAAAGTTAATGTGCGCATCCAAAAGAATAAGCTGGGTAATACGATTATTTTTGGGCAAAATTGTGGGATGTTTTACGCTATAAGGGACATCTCTAGCGTTTGCAATTCTTCCACCGACACGCAACAACCGGAATCCTCAACAAAGGGCGAGAGCGAGCACAACTTGGACTTCTTGGAAACACACCGATTAGCCTTGAGATCAGTTATTTCGACCCGGAACACGTTTTGAGCCCACTTGAGACAAGTTTCCTTAGCAACACGAAGCTCTGAGAGAGTAAGATATCCATGTTTTCTATTTTCTTTTGATACACGACAAAATCTTATGAAGCGATACATATACGCAACGATCCTTATGAGCTTTCTCCAAGCAGATAATTTAAGTGAAAGGTGTTCAAGGAAATGTTCAACCGCAACGGACACGTGAACAGCAATATTCTTCTTCCTCTCCTCAAGAATTTCTTCAGTCCCAACTTCGCGAGTAATTGGCCAGAAATCTATCTCTTGATATAATCGAGACGGACCATGCCACCACATGTCGAGATTAATTAAATCCTTGGGCGCAAGACCCCGGGAAGCACAATCAGCTGGATTTTCAGAAGAACGCACATGATTCCAAGAAGAGCGAGGTAAAGACGCCAATATTTCGGAGGTACGATTCGCTACGAACGTATTCCATCTTCTTGGAGGAGAAGAGAGCCAAGATAAGGCTATTTGAGAGTCACAAAAGGCAAAAACTCGAACTTGTGTTCCATCTAACGACGACCGAATGAGCTCAACTAACCGACACAAGAGCAAGGCGCCACAGAGTTCGAGACGCGCAATTGATAGCTGTTTTACCGGAGCAACACGCGTTTTGGCTGCAATTAATTGGACCTCAACAACACCGTCTCTTGAGCAACTACGACTGTAAGCTACCGCAGAGTAAGCGTTTTCTGAAGCATCTGAAAATCCTATTAACTCCAAGCTTTTAGAATTTAAGGTACACCTTCGAGAAATCCTAAAGTTTTCAAAATAGCTCAAATTCTCCCGATACGATTTCCATTTTTCTGCTACTTCAAACGGCAAGGGGTCATCCCAGTCTATCTTCGTTTTAGCGATCCACAGCTCCTGAAATAGAATTTTCAACAAAATTGTGGAAGGAGCCAAAAAACCCAAAGGATCGAAAATCTTCGCAACTTCCGAAAGTAGTTTACGTTTTGTAGGCAAAAATGGTTCTGGCAAACTAATTTTATACGTAAAGATGTCACTGTGCGGGTTCCAAACTAAGCCAAGGACCTTGGTGCAAGGCAATGAACTACCTAAGTCAAGCGATATAGCCTCCTCACGATCGATCTCCCTCAAGATCTCCCAACAGTTTGAGCTCCACTTGCTTAGCTCGAGACCTCCATAAGACAGCATTTCAACGATCTGCTTCTTTAGCTGCAATGTTTCTGACAATGAATCCGCCCCTGTCAATAGATCGTCCACATACATATCGTGCAAAATGGCACGCGATGCCAAAGGAAAGTGGTACTGGTAATCAAGTGCTATTTGCCGAAGAACTTTCATCGACAGATAAGGTGCTGGAGATGTGCCATATGTCACAGTACACAACCGAAAATGGGAGATTGGGTTTTCAGAGGATTCTCTCCAAACAATACGCTGGAAATCTCGATGTTTCGGATGCACCCAGATCTGCCGAAACATTTTAACGACATCAGCACAAAAAACGAAACGATGCAAGCGAAATCGTATACAAATGTTAATTAAATTGCGTTGAAGAGGAGTTCCTACATGAAGCATTTCATTAAGGCTACAATTGTGAGCATCCTTATGCGAACCATCGAACACGACGCGAATTTTGTTTGTGATGACCGCGTGATGGGGCAAGTAGAAAACACTTCCCGAGGTAGGCTCTATTTCTTCATCCGGAATACGCTCCATATGTCCTAAATCCAAATAAGCTCTCATAAACTTATGATATTCTACCTTAAGGTCTTCATCACGTGCAAACCGACGTTCCATAGCAAAGAGTCTAGATAGTGCTCCGGATAGGGTATTAGAAAACCTTACACTGTCCTGTCGAAAAGGAAGCTCTACCATATACTTGTTGTCCGATGTTCGAGTAAGGGTCTGGGAAAACCTTGCATCCACCTCATCTTCGCCTAACGTTCCAGAAAACTTGTGTGGAACCTCCTCAATTTCCCAAAAAGACTTCAAAATCACATCAAGGTTAACACCTGCGTGCAAAGAAATGATAGGTTTATCAGACAAGCAACCCGTTACAACCCACCCAAAAAGTGTCTCATGCGCAACCACCCTTCCTGCTTCATCTGAGCGATGACCGCCTCTTAGAATACTCCAAGCCTTGTCAGCCCTCAAAAGAATATCAATATGACCTGGCCTATTGAATCCTGCATCTGCTAATTGAAGGTTTTTGAGAAAAGTGAAGTTGCTACATTCGAACGGGAACGATGGAGTTTGCGAGGTGATTTTGCTTAATATGAAGGCTTCAATTTCTATCAAATGTAAGACATCAAAGTTAAATTTACAGCACCTTGAGTAACACCAGCTTCAACCGACGAAATTCCAGATATAGTCAAACGAGCATGAGAACGACGGAGACCAAGTCTTTTTACTAGGCTATCAGTCACAAATGATACTTGCGAACCCGTATCCAATAGAACGCGCGCGAGATGAGTCTTTCCAATAGTATCGAATACTTTTACGACGACGGTTGGTAATGTACCGGAGGAACGCGATTCATTTTTCATGTGGTTGCTCACGACTGATACAGTAGAATTGTGGGTATCACCGACGACATTGGCAGGACTAGATGAACCAGAAGATTGGTTAGTGTTATCGACGTGTACTAAGCTATGATGACGAGCATTACAAAATGAACAACGCACCTTAACTCGACATCGCATCGATGAGTGCTTAGTACCGAGGCAATTGTAACATAATCGTTGATCTCGGGCGAAACCGCGACGCGAACAAACCGACATTAAAACGAATTCTGGGCACTGTGGAAGATAGTGTTCACCTTTGCATTTTGGACATGATGCATTCACAACAGCTAAGCTTTTAATGTTTGCTGTATTTGAAGCACGAGAGTTCTTAACGGCACGAGTCGTTTTAGAATCACTAAGTTCTAAAGCACTTGAACGCTCTTCGAGGAATTCTAGAAGGTCTTTTATAGTTGGTTCTCCAGAATTTTTGCTTTCAAGAGCCCAAGCCTTTTGAGTTTCCGAGTCAGTTTTATTCAATAGCAAGTAAATGAGCCACGGATCCCTACCTATTGCCTTTACCGCTTCTAGGCCACGAATAACCTCATCTGATTTGTCAACTAGCTTACGTAAACGAATACCATCCCCCGAACCGACGCTTGGAAGTTTTAGAAATTGTTCAATGAGCGCATTTATTATGTAAAGCGGCTTATTGTACCGGCGCTCTAGCTCCTCCCAAGCAAGCAAATAATTAGAGTCTGAAACGTGTATACCGTTCAACAAATTAAATGCGTCTTCGCGTAAAACCGATTTCAGGTACCGAAATTTTTGAGCACTAGAAAGTTTAACATTGCAGTCCACCGTTTGTATAAATACATCACGAAAACCCGGGCATTCACGGTAATCGCCAGAAAATGGGGTAATATTCATGGGCTGTAACACTATCGCGGATGAATCTTTGGTACCAGGGCTAGAGGAAGCCGCACGCCCTAGCCTTTCCAAAAGTTTAGTTTGAGTATTCACTAATTCTTTAAGCGAAGCGTCCCACCAACCAGTAAACGAAAAAAAAACGATTCTAATATATCCGCGCGTAGAAGGACCAACTATGATTACGAATGCCTCAAACAAAGTTCAATAAAACAAAATATTTCAATTGTACAACTTGTTTAATTAAACATTGGCAATTCGATCAAGACTAAATTCTCGAAACCCTATGACTCGACTGCCTGGTTTGGTGGTTGCTACAAAAGTGATCTCTATTGGTCTTGCAAAATTTGATCAAACAGCAATTGCTAGATACCAGTATTTTGACGTCATCAATGGTCCAATATGGAAATGATAAAAGAAATGCAGTAATCGATAATTGAATAATCAAAATTAACGGTTCAAGAGCATGTGTGTGTCATTGCAGTTATATTGATGCACAAATTTAAATTTACTTTTCACATTAGAGAAAATTTGATAAAGCAACGAGAAATTAAAGCACATAAGGAATATGTTCGAGCCATAGGGTATTAACAAAATGTTTGGCAAAATTAAACGTACAAATTAAATTTACAAATATTTCAAGAAACAATTCAAAGAAATCGAATCAAATTATTAAATATAAAAGTATTAGAATAAAATACGAGTATAATCCATTTCTCAACAGATGGTATAAAATAAAGGTAAGAGAATATGTTCTTAATCCCATGCGTTTTCGACAATGTTAACTTCTTGGACAAACAGCTAAATGGTTCCAACGACCAGCTTCATGCACACTCCCCACTTGATTGCATACGTACAATGTGCGCCAACTGCCAAGACCCTCACCCCGCTTCCTGCCACGGATGCATCGTAAATAAAGGAGTGTTAATAATTAAAACAAAACAAAAACAACGCTAGCGGAAGCTAATCGTATTCACAAAAAACAAAACCCTATAATAACATTGACGTCTCCACGAAATAATATGCTAATAGTATGCTATGAAAAATTGCATTCTATGGATTGCTTAGCTCATAACATTCTATGGATTGCTTAGCTCATAGCATTCTATGGATATCATTCTATATGATATATATAGTTTGATATTTATGTTCATTTTTTTCGCGATGGCTGAGTGGCGGGTGGAGGAATTAATTAAATTTATTAATAATTATCGACAATTCCAAGAATGGATTCACCCAAAACGTATGCTTCATTTTCTCCGTTTGTTTTTGCAATTTATCTATTGCCTTAAGTGCGAGAATATACCGAACTGTTTTGCTTTGCGACACTTCAACGAATGAAATACAGTAATGCCCGGATAAATGCCCCTCGCTTATTTGCGTTACCGTTTAATTAACCCGAAACCTAGGCAAACACAAGATTTCATAAGAAATATACACACAATTTCCCGTTTAAATGCATTCCACTTAATTGCGTTCCCCTGTTAAATAGTACAAGTTGTAAATAGTCACTGTTAATAGTTTGTTAAATTTACACAAAAATGGCGATAAATAAGCCAGCATTCATTGCTGCGGATAAAGTGTTAAAAATTGAAAGTCAGATGGCGCAATGTATGCTATAAGAAATGATTTTGTTTTATGAAGGATGCGTTCGTTAATTATGTGTTTGTTTTTACTCGAACTAAAAAACAATAGAGAGAAAAATACTTTTTATCTTAAATTTGTACATGTTTATGTTTAACATTTTTGTGAAATTCAAACGAGTTTCTTGCTTTTGTTACTTTATTCTTAAGTTTTACCAGAAAGGTATTTTTTTACATGCACAGTTATACAAAATATATATTCCCAAATCAAAACCCACCCGCAAGCTTATTCAACAAGTCAAATGACGTTTGGAGTGAGTTAAATTTTTTTATTGGCATTGAATGCTGAGCTGGCTACTGACCCGCCAATAAAATGCACCTATAGATATGACTATTTATCCCCTCTCCTCGCTCTATCACTAAGGTGTTCACATCATCCAAATCACCAATATTTGAAGATACAAGAAAATTTATCAAACGAAGAAAACTAAAAAGCAAACACCATCGACCTGTCCAATAAATACGACATTCCAAATGATACGACCCACCATCCACCCATCCCGACTACTTCCAAGAGCTTCTATAATCACAAGTCCTGGTAAATTTCCAAAACACTCAACAGCCACTTAGCTAACAAACATATTGGAACAACCTCACAAAGTAGAACAGATTCGGACAGAAATTTATTTCACTTTTACTTTTCTGTTCCGAACATATTGAAACAACCTCACTGAACAATCCTTATATGTCACGACCTCAGTGACAGCAACTGAACGGTCAAAATCGTGAATTTCAAACATACGAGTATATCCATCACCAGAGAAGCGGCTCTGTGCAACAAAGAAATGATCTATGGAGAGTCAGTAAAGTGCTTGCAATTGTATGAATTGATTTTTGACAGCTCGCAGATTAGAATAAAGTGAAAGCGAAAATCCAGTTCTGCACAGATCAAATAAAATTGTTAAAAAATCATTTTGTATTTCTACGTCATAGCCTTTTACACCGAACCAAACCTAGGTTTTCGCAAAAATACGGAAAAACCACATTAAAATTTGAAAAAATTTTGTGGTTTACCAAAACAAAGTTTTTTGATAATACCTTTCAAAAACTACTTGGAATTGAATGTTCAACTAATCAAACAAACCTTTGGAAGCAAGTTCAATAAATTGTAGTGAATTCACAAACCTTAAAAAACAGCTGGCAAGATGCTGTCAGTTGAAATTCAATTAAAATTGTTTGGATTCTAAAATTGAGATGGTTCCGTTTACTTTTTAAAATGGAAGAGTGAGATTAAAAGAAGTCTAGCAAAATCTTCATATCTTTCTCAGCTTTATTTCCATGATTTACATTTAAAATGTTAGAATTCATTCTTTTAATCGTATTGTTTTAACTTTAAATACGCACAAATTAGGTATTTATTAAAAACGTGAAAATTTCACAGCTGATCAGCACTTGGGGTTTTCCGAAAACTTAGCCAAAAACCGCGTTTAGAAAAGGCCACGGTGAGAAAAGGCTATTAATATGTCGAAAAAAAACAAGTTAGTTTTCTTATAAGTGTGTGTCAAGTGTTTGGGAACTTACTTTTAAACTTTCGC
The DNA here is from genome assembly GCA_928272305.1 of Volucella inflata. Lineage (NCBI taxonomy): Eukaryota > Metazoa > Arthropoda > Insecta > Diptera > Syrphidae > Volucella > Volucella inflata. The sequence goes on from OV743717.1 coordinate 37,377,307, forward strand.
TGCCAAAGTGGAAACTAACTTTGGACTCCCCACAGGGGCGTCCGACGACGTCGTCATGGCTTGTCAAGTAAACTGTTATTGCTGAGTGCATGAGGCCGTCGGCGGTCTTCTTCCTCCGACCCACCAACACGGAACTTCTGACTTTGCCTATGCAACCAATAGAACCGTCATTTAGTACATCCGTAAAAACATACTTACTTTTCTCGAAAAAAAGTGGAAAAAATTAGTTAAAATCTTATTTAAGCGCTATGAATAATAAAATAAATCAATGAAACAAGATACGAGTACATAAATCACAAACTGATTTACGTCGCACGTGTTATAATGCTACGATATAAACAAAAAAAACATATGATAAAAAGAATTGTCAGTTGATCGAGTGCAGTGCTACTACTAAAAACCATGAAAATTGTTTATTATTTTTTGTATTGGGAGGCTACCAGCAAGATTTTAATGTTTCACCACTAAGCCATTACGAAAAAGGACCAATATAAAAACTATGTGTGCTAACCGCGCCTCATAGCACCTGGAGGTATCACATATTGGGGCCGCCGGCGTCCTCATGGCAGCGAATATGTTAAGTAGTGCCTTAAAAATGAGAACAAGACACTTGTAAGACCAAAAGAAATTGTTTGTGGTGTTAATTTTTATTTTAATTTAAAGTCACAAATAAAATTTAATTTGCATTTCAATATCTCAGTTACTGTGGTTGCTGATTTATTTAACATTATATTATAAAAACATTTAGTATTATTCACAAGGGACATAAAATTAAATTAACCTAGTTAAGTTAGGTTAAAGTGGCTGTTGGAAAAGAAAACCAACCCACTAAGGACAATTGGCCCGTTGTGATGACACATGGATCTGTGATACTCATACCACAGAAACCATACGGAGATTTTGATAAAGCGTATGAGAATTTTGATCTTTGTGCAGATTTCTTCTTTGGGACAGAGCTGGACATGTACAGAAGAGGTGAGGGATTATATTCTCTTCCTACTCGTCCATGCTTACTTTACGTTACAGCTTGGCATGGACCTGGGCCTCAATCAACAAGCTTCTACAGCTAGCTCGATCTTTTGCTAGCTGCTTCCGTCTGAAAACTTACATAGGCGCCACTGACATCACAATGCTTTCTTTCTTCATTCTTCTACCATCGGCATATGCGAGTAATTTGCGCGCGAGTCTTGCACTATTCTTTAAAGAATGATGCTAAAGAAATCAAATGACAACGCACCGCCTTGTCTGAATCTTTTTTTGACATCAAAGGTCTCGGTGAGATGTTTACGGACCTGATGGAGCAGCGTGCATTCTCCATCATCATACTGCACAGACGAATGGACCTATCAGATTGTTGATGAAGGGCACCAGATACAGATAACAGATAAGATTTTGGATACGATGCTAAGCAGACTGATGCCTCTGTAGTTTGCGCAAACAATCTGAGGTTCCATTCATCGGACATTCCTGCGTCCGACCATATTTTAGAGATTAGTTTTAGTATGCTCCTTACCAAGTCATCGGCCGTCATCGGCGGTCGGGCCATCCGCTCCTGCATCTTCATTAGACTTCAGTTTAGATATTGCTATATTCACTTCATCCGGGTCGAGTGGACGGAATTGTTGGTCTTCATCGGCCAGACTTCCTGTGCGGCCCATTGCCAAGGGATGGGAGTTACATAGGACCTCCGCTATTTGTTCGGCTGCTCGTGGCCTGTTAAGGCACCTAATATTCCACGTGCATATCCGAAGTTCGCTGTCTTTAATTCGTTTGCATGGGTTCTCAAAAGTAGATCCGTCTGTCTCCGAGGCTTGTTGTTGATTCGAAACTCTTAAATCCTTCAATGGCACAGCTTAACAAGGTGCAAGCAAAGCGGCGCTGCATTTGAGGACTAGAGCTGCTGATGAGCTATATGAACAGAAGAAGAGAGACCAACCGGCCTCCCAGGAAAAAAAAGAAAGAGAATAAGCAGCGCGAGGTCGAGGAAATTGAAATGACATGAGCTGAGATGCTACTCAGGAATGAGATTTGGGAGCTTTACCAAACGGTCAAAAAACATGTCACGGACACAAGCCCCGAACCTAAGCCTGGAGACACGAACAAAGTCACGTCGTAGGCCCAGGTCCACCCTGGACTGTAGCCAATGAATTTATGTTATTTCATTTTAAACTAGTACAACAATAAGCTTAAAACAGCTTTCGAAACATATCTAGTCTTGCTCTAGCATCGTGGAAGTAACTACTTTCATCCATCTCATTAATTTTTCCTCTTCATTCACTTCATTACGAAAACTTTCCTCGTTTTGTGCAGGATATACTTTAAAATTAAGGCAAATATTATGCTAAGCAACAGACATATTTTCTATTTGAGTATATACTTCAGGTAGTAGTATCTTAATCTTGCGAGTACAGTCTGGCTTTCAAACAATATTTTAATCTGTTTTTCATCACACCTATGGTTCTCTCAACTACATTTTTTTTTCTCGGAGGGTAGGTAAAAACCTTCATAGGTACCATAAGAACGCACACATAGGAGCACCAACACAGCAGGCACCATAAGCACGAGCACCTACTGCCTTCCACAGTGGCATAGCAGCATAGCAAGCGCTATGGTAGTATGAGTTTCCTACTCACTAAAAAACCTCCCATTTTCTAGAAGACTACGACTAAGTTTCCTAAACAAGTAGCTCAAGCTTCTGTAGTTTATCTCGTTTGGTAGGTAGCTTTCCAGCGAAGGCTCCTACTATCACCGTTATTTCATACGGCTTCTCTTTAAGGGGCTAAGTTCTTTGAAGTCGTCGCACAAGATTTGTCTCGTCCAATCTCCGGACTATTTCCTGGTTGCAATGATGCACAACACGAGTGCAAAGCTTACGAGCAACGCTTGTTACTTCGTCTTTCACGGTTGCAATTGCTAGATCGCGGTAAATATCAATATTCCTTATATACCATGGAGCATTTACGATTGCTCTAAGCACTTTGTTCGTGAAATTGGCGTGTGTTGACTTAGTCTCGTTTAGCACGATTCGCCAGCTCTTCGTCCACTCAAATATTTTGTTCAGAGCTCGTTGAAGTTTTGCAGTCGAGGATTAAACTGTTTGTTCTGTGGCGAGGATCACCGTGTCATCCGCGAACGTGGCTTCCACAGTCTCTTCATCTACAGGAATGCTCTAGTGTACAGTAAGATTAGGTATGGCCCCAGAACGCTTCCTTGTGGAACGCCAGATTGAATTTCCTTGAATTCAGATTATTCAATCCCATATCTAACCTGAAACAGTCTATTTTCAAGACAAGTATTCTATTCATTTCTCACGGTACAATTTTTTGTAGATTATACTTCAAGCCCACTTTCCATGCCTTGTCGAAGGCTTGCGATACATCGAGAAAAACGCTTGAACATATCTTTTTTCCCTCTAGCGCGTTTTCAATTACATTTGTTATGCGATAGACCTGATCGATTGTGGAATGTTTGACCCTAAAGCTGAACTGGTGATCCGGGATCAATCGTCTTTCTTCAGTTATCGGTTTTAAACGTTTAAGCAGACTTAAACTCGAAGACTTTTGAAATTATCGGCTGGAGCGAAATGGGTTTGTATGATTTTTTGTCGCTTGGACTTTTCCCCGGCATTGAAACCATTATAACTTCTGCGACTTTCCATTGGCCTGGAACGTATAAAAGTCTCATGGACGCTTTTATAATGTGGAGGAGTTTGACAAACGCTTTTCGAAGTAGCTCCTTTAGAATTTCACTTTTAATCAAATCGTAGGTTTTTTATTGTTTGCTTTAGCTCAGGCAGTGATATGGATTTTATATTGTAGTTGTCAGATCCTGTTGTGGGATTTAGTTCTTGGGTCAATTGACGTCCTTCGAACGGTTTGAATGTTTCTTCCAAGTGGTCGGCAAACAAATTCGCTTTCTCTTTGTCTCTTTCTTATATTCTCGCAGCATTTACTTTAGCTTATTTGATAAGCGGTTTTAGTAGGATTTATGCGGGTGATTGTTGCCATCTCCTCCGTGCCTTCCATCGGGCGCGTATATTTGCCTTCCCCCTTTTATTGCTCTTGTTCAAAAGAAAGTGTTGTTCCACGCAGCTCTTTGGATGATTTCCACGAACTTGTCAACTTCGTCTTCTATTTGCAACGGCGTCGTAAGTGGAACTCTTTAAGCAAAATTTTCCTTGCAATTTCTTCTGAAACCATCCCAATTTGCTTCCTTATTCGTCAATCTGATCGGTCTTTCGGTCCATGCTATGCTCCTGCCGATTTTACAAATTACTGGCAAGTGATCTGAGCAGAGATCATAGGATTCTTCTATAGTCGTGAGATATTTGGGGACCCCTTTTGTAATGAAAACCTCAACCAGGTGAGCTTCGCCCTCCAAAAAAGTCCAAGCTACGTTTCATACTTGCTTGGTACAGTTTCTTGGCCCTCGTCGAAATACATCTTGAGCCCCAAAATGTAGAATAAAGTTTGACCCAAGTTGGTAAAAAAGGAGATCTAGGTCGTCGTCTGCCATCTTATATCTCGGAGGGAAATAACAAGATGCTATATTACGGTCTAGTATTTGCAAAGATTCAAGTTCTATTGTTACTTTGTCGGCGTGCTTAATGCAGTCTTTAATATAAAGTGAGGATCCACCCCTCGCGTTTTCTGAGGATGATGCGCGTGATAACAAGAGTAACCTCTTATCTTGGGTTTAACTCCCTTTTTTAAGCGTTTTTCCGAAATCAGGCATACGTCAATATAGATTTTTTTCAGAAGGCCATTTGCGTTCCATGTTAAAATCTTAGTCAACTGTTTAATTTTAATTTTTGTTAGATTTTTTCCGAGTAACGAACTCGAGCTTGCTTAGTTTTTCAAATAAGAGCTTATTTATTTTAGTTGTTCATCCAGTTTTTCTAAAATGACTGCGAGAATCAGAGGCAGCGGATCTGTAGTGGCCGAATCTATTTTGTTGACTTTTGACGCGACCTCAGTGTGTGAACTCGCGTGGACCGTTACAGGTATTTTATTGCACTTGATTCGGCTACGATATTTTTGAGCAGATCTATGCTTTTGCATTACTGGTTGTTTCATTGTGGCTCTCTTAGCTGTCTTGGGCTCATCAGTTTTAGGATTTTGCAAATGAAGATCCGGACGAGTGAATCTCGTGGGAGTTTTGCACCTCTTTTGTATTTCTTTGGCGACCTCGCAACCTCGGTAATTAGCTGAGTGATTTCCTGTGCAATTGGCACAAACTGCTGGGATTTGCTTATTATCGCTTTACCTTATTAATTATGTTCACGGGGTCAGTAATATTTCATTTCTGCTTGCATGTCTTCTATTATGTCTTGTTTTCTGCACAACGGGTGAACTCTCCTAGTGAAGACTCGTAACGGTTTTTCAAATTTATTTTCATAAGTTTTATTTATTTATTACGGAGTGAAATTATATAGAACTTTCCTTCGGAGAAGGTCCAGTAACTTTGCGTGGTCTGCAATCCCAACCACATTTATTGCGGGTGGAGGTACGGTGGGCTTATTTTCATCTCTTGCTCTTAAAAGTTCGGGAAATGAGTCTGCCTTACGTTTTTTGCCAGGTCTTTTCACGAGTACCGGATTGGTTTTGCGAGCAATTTCTTATTCGTCCGTAGGGTATTCCACTGAACGGTTCGACTTGCAATAAACGAGAGTTTTTTAGAACCTCGTTAAGTTTTCGAAAAGAATCTACTTCATTTTTAAGCTCGTAAAAGAGTCGTTGCATTTAATCGAGTTTAGCTCGGAGTTCGTTGTTCTCTTTTTCGAAGCATTTACTTTTCACTAAGTCCTGGCTAACTGGCGGACTTCGTCGGACATATGCGATCTAGATGGTGGAGATCGGAGTACCTTTGATATTTTTGCAAAGGGATTTGATAGCAATAAATGGCTCTCCCAAGAATCCGTAGACAGTGCCTCCGAAGAGGGTGAATTTGCCAGTGAAACTGGATTGCCACCTGTTGTATAACTTCCGTTTGTTTTGTGTATTTCATTTTTTGTATGCTCACACACTCGGCATACAAACGGTGGATTTTAGTCGCCTTTTACGATATGCATGCCTAGCTCGGATATATTCTATTTCCCCTACCCGAAGGGAACACCTCATGTTTCAGAATGATGGGTGTTGTATCTGCTCTCATTATTGCCCCCAGATGGTGTGCGATACACGGTCATAGTCTATGGTTCTAAATGATCATCACCTAAAAATACAGCAATTGAATACAAATTTGAAAGTATTGTTAACATTTTTTTCCCAAGAAGAAAAGATGTACTTCCGACATCGTGGTACTGTGCCAAAAGATTTACACTAAGGCATCGTGCGTTGCACCTAGATGTGATACGTCAATGTACCTGATTCTCGTAGAATCTTCCGATATCTTTGGTATTTAAGTAACTATCAAATTAGAGTGTCAGAACATAAAAATAAATAAACTTTAAGCTTACAATTTTTGCTGTTATAAAACAGATTCCTAGTTTCTTTTGATGGGGGTTCCTATCGATATGCGTACCATCTCCGCAGACATTCACTCTAGGAATACCAAATTTAGCAATACAATTTGATCTGATTCTATTCCTCTCACTTTCCGACAGCTGAAAATTTATTAAGTTGTGGCATTGCTTACTCATCAAAATGTCAAGCACTTGATACCACAGTTCGTCAAAAACATATTTAAGGCCATCTTTGTAGATACGAAAACTGCGAACGAAACTGAAAAATAAACAGCCAGCCCCGACTTAGGGGAAGTATCTCCATCAACCACATGAAGCGTAATAATTTTGAGAACTTATTTCCCAAAGTCAGTCAAATCTCGGGGTCCACCTACACTACTGCCACCAAAGGTTTAAGTGATACGACAATCTCTTACGTTCATCTGTTATTTTCTGGCACTTTTCATGTCGATCCAACACCGTAGAAAAATCTATATTTGGAACTAAAAAAAATCAAACTAAAGTATTAGACACGTATCTTTTGCATTATTCAACGGATTAACTGTAAGCTATGTTTCACTTTCCCAGACAATGAGTTTAGTTATTTTTTTATATAACCATGTTTATCTATACTTTCACACAAATAATGCTCTTTGTTATAGGTCGAAATTCTCAATGCACGTAGGGAATGTATCGCTACAAGACAAATCAAATATAAAGATATATAAAGGTTGTGGTAAGGAATTTTTTTTTCATTATTGTTGAAAACTAAAACAACTTATAATAACTTATTCCAACACGTAAATTTAAATTATAAAGCAGTAATAAGTAGCACATACCTTGACACTAATAATTTAAGTATTGTACTTCAAAAAAAGATAGGTATTTTGTAAAAAGTAGGCAACCAAAAACGTGTACATGTACTCGTATGTGTACGAGTATAATACTACTAATGCATAAATAAATAATTTAATCAAAAAAAGATAAATAAATTGTGTGCATACGAGTACTATGTAATAAAGAAAAATGTATTTTGTTTACGCATGATGATATTTTAGCTGATGGCCTTGAAAATTTGACCGAGGACGGACGTGATGTTGTTCCTCAGAATGGTAAATAGGTAAACAAAAATTTAATACCAAACACAAAACCAGGCGCATAAAATACGTCACTTATTGCTCAGGCAGTTTCAGACCGGCCTGGAGGCCTTTGCTGAAAGACTTTGAGCAATTCGGTCAGTATACAAGAAGGAAGCTTAAATATATCGACGGAACAGTGCGACAACAGCATGCAATAACTATACATTCATACTAGAACACAGTAAACGTTTCCAAACGAAATACGAATGAAAAGGAAAATTAAAATTTTTTGATAGATAGGTAAGTAAAATTCACATTTAAAAAAAAGAGTAGGAGAAAACGTAGTACTACAAATTTAAGTGAGTTGTTTTTGTGGTCATCATCAATGTCACCCGTCGTGATTCAGGTTGGATTGTCAACTGACTCCCACTTGAAGATTTTAGGGTCCTTTGGTGATGGCCACTGGAACATCTGCGGACGGATGACTAGAAGGGACATTTGACAAGCCAAAGGTTGGGCGCCATTTTGTAATAATTAAAGTATAAGAGGAGTTTGTTCAGTTTTGCGGGTACCTATAGCAAAGTAGTTAGGGGTTAGGGCTTCATCAGTGGGTGAATCAAGGGGGATGTGTGTTAGTGGTCTCGAATTGACGATATCTTCTGCCTTGCACATGAGGCTACACTGGTTGTGCTCTTGAAAGCGTTCGTCGTATAGAGCATATCCCATCGCTGTTTTCGCACTTCTTACCAAACGCTCCCAGCATCCACCGGCGTGAGGGTTAAGCGGACAGTTGAAAACCCACTCGATTTTTCTGTTCGGCAATGCGATTTTTTTTTGTTAAAATCATTAAGCTGTCTCCGTAATTCAGTTCAACTCCGATGAACTTTGAACCGCTGTTCGTACGAATGCACACGGGAGTTCATCTGCGGTTATCAGCAAGGAATAGATCGACATATCGTCATCTCTGAGTCCTCGATTTCGGAAGGCGCTGCAAAACAGTTGTTACGTCTCAATCTACTGGAAGATGAGAACCTTTCAAAATCGTTAGAAACTGAATTTTGTTCGCAATTCTTAGCTGGTTGCTGCACACGGTTGATTGGTGGGCCAAGGAAACTCTTCACCTTCCAGAAAACTTGGTCCTTTTATCCAAAACGAATCGCGTTGTCCATTTTTCAAGCGAGTTCCAAAGTCCGCCGGGTTCATTGATGATGTCGTTAAGAAGATGAGCAGCATAGGGCTTACAGAGTCTGTGATCCGATCTGATCCACGAAAGAACAGGACGAAAATCGGTTTACATAAGTACCTTGCGTGGTACAACGTTGTGTTTTTGCTGTTTCCAGTATCCTACGACAGCGTGCGCTATTTTCCTGGCATCGGCAAACACATGAAGTTCAACTGAACTGGTAAAAACCTCATTCCCGTAGCAACGCGGTACCGATATGTGTTCCAGTTCTTTCAGCTTATCCAACCATTTCACCCACAAAACGTAAGCGTCAGCGGTAGACCTCATGGTCTACCTTCCCAAATGCCATCAAAAATGGTTGGTGTCCTAGTGCATCCCTAAAACTTTTTGGTATGTTCCACAGTATCTTTTATCAAGGCTTACCACTGATGTTGTTAGCTATTTGGTGGGTTTATTTGCGTTAGAAATGCCAAAATGGGGTAAACACAAGGTGGGTGGACCTCTGCACAATGATTTCTCGAGTACCCTCTTAGTTCGTAGTCCGCCATGATGCGACAGAATTCTTGACGGTAGTTCTCGTCTCGTCGAAATTTATTTTCCAGTGCCAAAAATCTTCTTTCAGCTAGCGCTCGACTTGATGGCAAAACAAAGTTGTCCTTCTTCCATAAGAGACCGGTCTAATAGATTCCGTGCGCGAACATTCATTGCTGATTCTATGTGCTTTACCTCTCAGACGTTCAGACTCTCATTTGCCAGATATTCTTGAACGAGTCTTTCTAATCCGTCCATTGACCTATGACTCTCCTGTGCAAAATACGCATCTTGGTTTTGTTGAGGTCTTCTCTTACTATCCGCACCCTAGACAACCCAGTCAAGTTTTGTTAGAACTACCGCCGGCCCTTTCCTGCCATAAGCCATCAGCTATCACCCGATGAGCGTCACCTAGATGAGCATTGTCTAGCCCAATCAATAACTCCGGTGCTGAAAGATCATAACTTTGAATCGGAAGATTTTTTCTGTGTCTGTGTCTTTAAATCGATGACGGTTCTTACCTTTTTAGAAGAAATTTTTGCTTCGGGGACCAACACCTGATATAAGCATATCAACACAACTCGACGGCTCGGTAGCGCTCGTATTGCCGAACTACTGCTAAGTTAGTGGTGTTCATAATTTGCAGCTTCGAAGAACGACGAAAAATGTTGGACCTTGGTTGCACACGGTAGCAGCAAGTCAACTCGATGTTCTGTTGTAGGCTGAGGTTGACGTATGCGGTGAATTTGACTCCTCACAAGTTGTTCTGGTTGTCCAAAGCGTTTCTCGTCCAGAGTGTCAATAGTGCGTTGTATGTTACTGCTGGGAATGAATAAATACTCAACAGCCTTCCTTGCTTTACCCTTGACCGCTTTCTGGAGTCGCATTATATTTTGGCTCTCGTTGTGCCGGTACTCTTCCGTCGGCAACGCAAAGGCCTCTTTGAATATCGGCCACTGGTTCGGACTTCCATCAAATTCTGGCAAGTCATATATTTTTCGGTTGTTCTCCACTCTTGACGATGACAAATTGTGGTTAAGCTGTTCCAACGCAGCACCAGGAGACGCCGACTCTTCAACGACGCTCTTCTTTCTCAGCGGGGCGCTGTTTGCTTTTTGCTACTTCAACTTGCAAATCTTGAATCTGCTTTAACATCCCATTTAAACGCTCTTCGGTCGAAGACAACGGCGTCGGTACCGATCCGTTATTGTAGCGGTCTCGTTTTCGCAGGTGGTAGCGTTGAGGGCGTCGGCAGCATCTGTTTCATCATTTGTCACATTCAGACTCGTTTTTCGCGATATTCTTTTCATATTGAAATTCCGCGAACATTAACTTAAATCGAAATTCGACAAACACACCCCTTATCAGAAATCAAACCAAACTTGACCAACACACCATTTATCTGAACCCAAATCCAAACCCAAATTTCAAAGGTATGCACTGTTTAAATTGTGAAGGTCGAATTCCGCTGCTTACAGTTGCATGTATATAGATTCGAGCGACTTCGATGGTGTATATTTGGGTGACGCACACCATTAAGCTGCTCACAGCTTATCACCAACTTCGATTTGTGAAATAAGACACTCGCCAGACAAAAAGCGAATTAAAAATTGTTGTAATATCGGGTGCTCCGGCTTCGAGGATTAATTAAAACAACACATATATGTATTGTTTTGGCGTTTTAATTCCTAAATAAAGATTAACTTGAGTACATATATATATACATAAACTAAATTTACGCTTTTGTGCGTCCCAAACAAAAGAATTTTCGTTAAGACTTCGAAACTTCGTCAAAGGCGAGAGGGTGCTCTTACAATTGAGTTTCAAACATGTTAATTAAAAATGTAAGGCATTCAGCTGGCAACACTAGTGACACAAAGACGTATGTCAAAATTTAAATTTTTTTAGGATAATCTCTTTTTATTTTTTTTTTGTACATATTGTAAGACTCTTATTTTTTCATTTTCAATTTTAAAATTTATTAAATTCTACTTTTTGACATCAAGAATTACTGTACACACGCCATGCGGCTGGCACTTTCAACAAGAAGGATGGAACGAGAAGAGAAAAAGGATGTATCCAAGCTGGCGCACCTGTTCCATATCACTCCAATAAGTGAACAAAATTAAAAAAATTCATGACAAAATTGAGAGTATTTGCTAATGCAGTTTTGATAACGGATAATTGATAGGTAAGTAAACAGCATTTTCTCCTTGCTTAAACGCGTGGAAATGATTTTACAGCGAGTCAAAGTGGAATGTGTTAAATAAAATGTCAAGTGCACAATGATCAGCTTAGTTTTATTCATTCTTAATTCTTTTGTGTGGAAATCAAACCAAATTGTTATGGATTCATATAACCAGAGTAAGTAGACAATTTTAATAAGTTTTGGAAGTCAATTTACCTGTCTTTTTAAAAAGATTTTTAATTATAAAGTTGTAACGTTTTTTTGAACCATTTTTATTTTGCATAGACTTTTAACTATGAGTCCTACCTTGCCCTGGGTCAATTTTTTTTTAATATAAAGCTTGACTTCTTAGTTTTAAACTGTGCAAAAATCAAAGTGCGCATACGTGCGCAAAAAAAGTAATGTTTTTTTTATAGGGCAACCGAATTGCATAACGAAGGGACAATTTTTTAAGATATGGAAAGCCATTTCGAAAGACGCAGAAATGATTCCAGGCTTTCTTCAAAGATGAAGATAAAGTGGAATAGTGCTGGTAGATGGTTAGATCGCTTTTTGAATAGCAAAAGCTCTTGGTTGGAGGAAGACTTCCAATTGTACAAGGCTAAAGAATATTCTTTGGAAATCAACGATGATGTCCCATCCACTTCACGTGGTGCTGGTAGGCCTTTATTGGCTTTTATCGGCTTCTGTGAAGACAAACAAACGCCGTATCCAAGATATAATATCTTCTCATTCAGAATCCGAAATCTTGTTTGTGGCTGAACAAACCAAGCGACTTTCAGGACAAAGATCTATTGCTCGTAACATAAATGAAGTTTGCAGCGATAGAGCTACCCTTGTAACTAATAAAAGAAAGAAAGATCCAAAACAACGTAAATTTACTGCTTCAGAAGCATTAGCACAATATTTTGACTGTAAAATGACAGTTCATTCATACAAGTTGATAAGAAAACAGACAGAAAGAGTCGGCGAATATATATTTATCCATGATGCCATGACTTAGCAAAAGCAAAAGTAGCATTCCAGACCAATGAAAGCAGTATTGGTTACGGAGGTCATTGCTGTAATAAATTTACAATCCTTAATAGACTTAACAACGTATCGTTTATGCAAAGTTCAGAAAGATGTTTTGGACAGAACTGATTGTACTTTATTAAAATTAATATGTACTCGTATGTGGGGCTGCGATGGCAGTTCGGGCCGAACGTCAGTACAAGCAAACGTTTAATCGGACTGACGTCACTGACGAGTATTTGTTTATGGTATCCTTTGACCCTTTAACTTTTATTACAAACTACGGCACACTTATTTGGAAAAATTCAAGGCCCTCTGATGATAAGGTCGGAAACTCTTTGACAGGGACCAAATTTAGTCAACACTGCTACATTTGTAACGCTACACCCAAAGATATGAATTTACCTCATATATTTAGGCAACCAAACACTTATACTTACGCCTTTGGTATATCTACACTTCATGCCTGGATAAGACCTTTTGAGTGCTTACTCATAAAAGTTATAGATTATGTTTTAAAACATGGCAAGCTAAAGGAGAAAATAAGGCAGTGCTAGAGAATACAAAACGAAACATACAAACACGTTTTAAAAATGAATTGGGTCTACTAGTTGACATCCCTAAACCAGGACTTGGGACGAAAAATTACGGTGACACAGCTCTCAAATTTTTTAAGGAACCTGTTAAAGGTGCCTCTATAACTGGTATTGACCAAAAATTAATAAAACGCTTTGGTGTCATTTTACGGGCTTTGTCTAGTGTGTACCAAATCAACATAACCCAGTTTGAAAAATATGTTGAAGAAACGCGAATTCTTTGATTGGATCTGTATCCATGGTATAACATGCCCGTTACGATTCATAAAATATTATGTCATAGCTTGGATATAATAAGACATTGCTGCCTTCCTATTGGCCAACATTCGGAAGAAGGTCAGGAGGCCAGAAATAAGGATTGCCGGAGGTTCAGGGGAAAACCAGTCACATTGATTTATTGGCCATGCTACTTATTACTACCGATCCGTTATTAAATAGTTTTAGAGAAGTACCGAAGAAACCAACAGCCAATATTTCCGCAGAAGTTATGGCCTTGTTAGTTGGCCCTACTCTCCCATCACCCCCTCCGGAATAAAATCATTCCTGAATTCAATTACAGGATCTTATGAAATCTTCGGATCTGAAGACTCATTCTTTAACAAGAGTTATGATAATGAACGAGTTATAAACAATTTACAAAAAAATATATGAATAATTAATAAAAAAATATCAATGAAATATACATTTTTTTATTTTTTTATTTTCTTTACCTATAAAATAGTCACAAAACGTAAATAAAATAATAAAAACACAAGTTTTTTTTACTACAATATACTTAACTCATAAAAATAACACGAAATAGTCGAAAAAATAATTCTGTCTACTTAATATATACTACGTGGAATACTGTGTGACGGTCTGAACAGAAGTTATAGTACGTTTACATCAACCCGAAATTCAACATTTCGAAATGAAAAACGTACTCCTAGCTGCCATACTTTTCCTTGACGTTTGTTACACAGTCGGAACACTTTCTTTTTCTTTCCTTTACAACTTAAGTATATGTAACCCTTGTGACAAATACGAGTTACAGTATTCATAATTTTTCGATATGTGCGTTGATAAATTTGAAAAGATTACTTATGAAATTTCAAGTTAAGGTTTATTATTATCAAATAGATTAAACATTTTTCACTTAACACATTTGTGTTTAATGTTTAAAATGTAGTTACAGTTACGTTAATGTGCCTACTAAACAAAATTGAACGTAAAATCTATATCTATATACATATGTATGTAACTTTAACTAGGTATAACTTATAAAATACGCAGTCGAAACAATCATACACCGAAAAAATTTTATATTATGACTATATGTATAGTATATATATATATATTGAGATGGCGTAAGATTAAAGCTATTTGTTTGAATAACTTTTTAAAATAATTTTTATTAACACAGAAAATGGCCGGAACAATCTCTTCGTTTTCAGTGTTCGCTAACTCATGACAATTTAATAGATGACAACTTATTCACGTACATCTGCTACTCCATTCATACTCACACTCATACATCAACATTCACATCAACACACTCTCGTTTGCTCGCTCACCCTCTTACAGCTCGGCCGTTCTAACGATAAGCCGACCTCGGTTGCGTAAGGTGTATCTGAAGCTTTACACAATTACTAGAGTGCGCTTTCGATTTCACAATTTCAAATTTTCTACCTAAGACACTAACATAGGTTCTATTTCTAAGTGCACAGGTGTTGTTTTTCTTGGCTCAAGCACACAGTTATCAGAAGGCTGTATCCACAGCTTCAATTTATTCGCTTCTAACACTCTGTCATACGGAAGTTGGGTTATTTGGCATCCGTCAATATCGCGAATGACATATCTGTCATTCGGAAGCCTTTTATGCACTACATAAGGACCGTGAAAACGCTGAATCAGTTTCTTGTTTTGCCCTACGGAAGTGTCAACATTCCTTATTACTGCGTAATCGCCTAGTGAGAACTCGGAGGCGGCACGATGATGTCAATAAAAGTATGCCGTATTTTACTCTTGTGACTTTTCAAAGTTTCTTAAGGCTTCTTGTCTAACTTCAGTAAGATTATCAGACTTCGGAAGTTCTTTTCCTTCCAGAAACTCTGTCAATTCGTCCACAATTTTGCACGGAAGGGGAAAATTTCGTCGTCGAACGACATGAATTATTCAATGCAAATTCTACTTCAGTGACCTTTGAGGCCCAACCGGAATGGCTAAGGGGTTCGGAAAGCTGTGATATCATAGGGGTCACTACACTATTCGCTCTATCATCAATAATTCTTCGGGGTCGGCTGTAGTTTACGAAATAGTGGCCCTCTAGATCTTGGCGCACCTCTTTCGTATTAGTGGTAGCGGCAGGGTATAATTTCACAAACTTCGTGAAGGCATCAATTACTACCAGCAGATATTTCTTATTAGAGCGTAAAGATGGCAAGGGTCCTAAGTGGTCAATATGAATCGTATCAAAAGGACTAGGTTTCTTCGGAATGCTGTGAAGGGTGGCCCTGTTATTCTCCGGGGAGGCGGAATAATAAATGCACTTAAGGCAGTTGCTAATAAAATTATGGCGTACGTCTTCATATAGGGGAACCAATAATTTTTCTTAATCTGCGAACAACATTTATCGGTTGCTAAATGACCCAATTGGCGATGGCGATGGCGCGATAGTTAGCTAATTGGACTATCACGCAGAGAGTCTAGGTTCGATTCCTGGCTGGGTCACCAATAATTTTTCAAAATCGCCATCCCCTTTCGGCGGGCAATGGCAAACTCCCGAAAGTAAAATTGCCTACGAAAAAGCTTCTAAAGAGTGCCGTTCGCACTCGGCGATAAGCCGTAGGCCCCGCTCAGATGTGACAAAAATAACAACATGAGCAACACAAATGAGTGTCAAGAAGCTAGGCCATGGCCCATACCGGGCTGCCAGCGCCACAGTGTTTTTTTTTTTTTTTAAATGACCCAATTTCTCATGCGTTCTGCGAATCACATTGTTTATCATTTCGGAAGGAACGCATAACTGTAAGTGCGCAGCTGGCGATTGATGGTATATCAATCCATCACGTAGTCCCAAATCCTTTACTTCAGTGATCTCGAGTTTTTCCCTTAATTCACTAATCTTGGGGTCACGGTTTTGAGTTATTTGCAGGAGGTGGTCTAATTCGGCTGAGTCTACATATGCAATCGTTTCTGTCAAACGGCTAAGGGCATCTACGTGGGCCATGGCCTGGCCGTGGTCCGATTCAGGACCCGAAGTTGTTCTAGAAAAATATGAATTTTGATGGAATTTGCCATCCCCTTGTTTTTGCAGAAGTACTGCTCCGAATCCTGCAGTGCTAGCATCACAGTGCAATTCCGTTTCGGCCGTGGGCCTCTAACAGTTAACTACGGAGGGTTCGAAAAGCTACAGTCTTCAGTGAATTCAAAGGGGACATCTTTTTTCAGAAGTTGGGTCAAAGGGCGCGCTATTCTAGAAAAGGAAGGGACAAAACGTCTAAAGTAAGAAAACAGAAAACACCATAAGGTGTGCCCTTCTTAGGGAAATGCCGGAAGAATTGGCCAAATACCCTAAATATTTTGACTTTACGTATGTAAAACGTCGTTAAGTGGGTATCAAATTTTGTTTATGCAATAAGAATGTCATCCATGTACACTACCAGCAGGCCCTTTCTAATAAACTCTCCCAGGACTAAAGTCACAAATCGTACAAATTCCTGAGGGGCATTACACAATCCAAAGGGCATATACAAATATTAGTATTGTCCATCGGGGGTAACAAAGGAAGTGTATTTCACTGAATCAGAGTGCATTCCACTCTTAAGGTCAATCACAGAAAAGAAACTTTTACCTCCCAAATGTTCAATGCAGTCAATTAACGGAATGGGGTGATTATCTCGTGTGGTAATTTTATTAATGGGCCGATAATCTACACATTTTCGTAAACAGCTGTCCTTTTTTCTGATAGGGACAATGGCTGAAGCATATGGAGAGCGACTGGGGCGAATTATCCCCTCTTCTACCAATTCATCAATTATTTTTCTCACTTCAAGTCTTTCATAGTTAGACAATCGGCGAGGTCGGCAGAAAATAGGATAGCTATGCTTAAGGTTAATTTTCATATGATATTCCATGGGTCTTCTTTTATCGGCAGGAAAGTCATTGTACGCATCAGAAATCGCTTCTATGAGGCGCTTATCCAAGTCAAGGGTAGATCAGGTTCAACGAGTCACTGTCAGAAGAGCTCACTGTACAAATATTCAGAAGATAATTGTCACAAGGGAGCACATCAAGGGTCACTACCGAATTCTGAACCTTATTTTCTTTTTTGTTCTTCCTTTTTGGTCATTCAATTCAATTGGGGACTGATTAAGCGTTTTACCTTTTTCAACTGTATGCCTGCGACAAGGGGTCAATAAGTTCAATGAATTAGGAACATCAGTGAGTTTTTTGCTAATTCCGTGGCAATTAAACATTTTATTTATACGAATTAATCTATTTTTGGTATACAATGGCTTAAGTTTACATCAGTTGATATTGGCTACTTTAAAAAAATCTCGACCTAATATCATCGGAATTGACATTTGCTCATTTGTTACCACTATCAATTCCTGTAGTGATTGTCTACCGCTGAAGTTCACTTATCCGTCGATTTTTCCCAAGGTGTTTATTGTTGAATTGCCAATGCCACGATATTTTGTAGTAACAGGTTGAGGGCTACTAAGGCTGGGCACTTCACTTTATCGTATCAGACTCTTTCGGCTATCGGAATCAAACAAACAAAAAATATTTTTCCTAAGCTCACTGTGTTCTAATTTTGACCCAGAAAAAACAACACTTACCATTTGCAATGTTTCCATGGATTCCACTATTACATCTTCATCGGCAGGAGGCGCTGGCAGAAGGCCGGCAACGATGCCACGATAAGGACAATCTTTGTAAGCGTGATAGTTGCACACTATTGTGTGCAGGGCATGCTTGAGTAATGCCCGTATTTGGAGCAATTAAAACAGCGTAATTCGGCAAGTCGTACGGTAGAGGGCACGGAAGGTGCTCCTGACGACGGTCCTGGTACATGCGGAGGGGCGGCAGTTCTGATTGTGGCTGAAGGGCGAGGGGCACTAACACTCGATCTGATGCTTGGAAGGCTTCTGGGTACGGCACTGGTATGGCGCTGTCGCTTGCGTTCATATCGCTCTAACAATCGTTTCAAGTCGGAAATCGTATGGGCCGCATAAAGTACACTTATGTTACTCAAGCTATCGCCAATGCCATCGATGATCATATCTATTAGCTCAAGTTATGGGACGCCAGCTTGCATAGCGATCCCTTGCATATCCAAAATGCAACGATGAATATTTTCTCCTGGACGTAGTCGGCGAGAAGTCAACATGAAGTACACTTCCTGGGCTGTACGGCTTCCGGCGAACTCAGTAATCAATGCGTTTCTCAAGTCATCGTAGGAAAAGACCGATATTGTGCGTATGAACACCCTTGCCGTGCCCTCTAACATACGCCGGCAGGCTATGAACTTCAGTCTTTCATCTAAATGCAGCATGACACATGTATCTTCAAGGTCACTAAACCACTTTCTGATGTCGTAGTGGTCATCACCGGAAAATTTCGATACCATTGCTTCTATGAAACTGACATCTGTCCACCGGTCGGAAGGTGCTGAAGTATTTTTGGCGGATGAACTTTGTGATAATGCATCCACTTCGGCTTGTAATAGAAGCAACTTATTTCGTTTACGTAGTTGCACTAATTGTTGGTTTACTTGCTCATCGGTAAGTTCAGAAGCATTTTTACATACGGAAGATATATGAGCTGCAGCACTTGCAATCGGAGGTTGAGACACTGTTTCACCATGTGCAGCTGGTGAATCGGACGTAGCACTAATCTCGTCAATGGAAATCGAATCTAACGGAATATTTTGTTCGAACATTTCTCGAATTTGCACTAAAGTGGCATTCGATGGTACCAAAATGCCTGCATTTTGCAATGCGTTCAACAGAGCTCTTTTGTAGCTCGAACCATGTTGACGTAAATTGGGTTTTATTTCAACAAAAAATGCGGGGAAATTCACGAAATTCACTCAACTTTTATTACTTTCGGAAAGCCTAAGCGATTTTATGTAAAACTATCCCACTTCTGGGATGTGATGGCGTAAGATTAAAGCGATTTGTTTGGATTACTTTTTTAAATAATTTTTATTAACACAGAAAATGGCCGGAACAATCTCTTCGCTTTCAATGTTCGCTAACTCATGACAATTTAATAGATGACAACTTACTCACGTACATCTGCTACTCCATTCATACTCACACTCATACATCAACATTCATATCGACACACTCTCGTTATCTCGCTCACCCTCTTACAATATATATATATATATTTTTTATAGAATATTTAAAATATAATTAAATACTGACGAAACGAAATAAAAATAAGATTTTTTAAGCTTGTGCATAAGTTACTTAAAAGTTACTGGTCAGCCCTTTATCCTAAAAAACAATAGCTTTGTCCCCTTTTTTTGCTGGCCTTGTCTTCGTAAGGAATTCTTGTTGCTATATATAGTATCCATATGTGTTTTTTTTAGAAACTGGAAAGGGTGGCGATCACAACAATTTTAATCGTGATCGCCTCGTTTTCACTTCTTACTAGATGTCCTTACTTCCCCCCGAAAATTTAAAAATATTATAGTTTTCTCCGTTTTTTGTTTGCTTAGGCACTTACCCTAAATTTCCTTCTTTGTATTTTTTTGCTCTTTGTTTTGATTAATTTCGATATTTTTTTTTTATATATTTGTGGACACGTTTTTGTTTATCTTTGACCCAGAGCCGTAAGCCCTGGCAGCTAGCGCTCTATACCTAAGTTAGTATGTAGTTTAATTATATGCTAATAATCTATAATAATAATAATAATAATAATAATATCTTTCACCTCCGTTTTTTTGTTTATTGTATATTTCGTTTTTAAACTTTGGCACTTTGTTTTATTTATATATATTTTTTTCATTATTTTTGTGCACACGTATTTCGCTTGCTGCTACTGAATTTTGTTCTTGTTACTCTATCACGTCAGTGTCCAGTAAAATGTGGGTTGATGAGTGATGCACTTGGGTTCCTTAATACCATCATTTCTTTCTGTTATTTCCCCTGCTAAAATTGACACCTGTCAAAGCTTGACTAACGCAATTAAAGTGGGCTCTCAGAAAATATTTAACATTTAACATTTTTAATAAGAACAGTAACAATAGCAGTGTGGTACATATATCGGCTAAACTTCTAAGCGGTGTATTTTAAAAATGTCATTGAAATCTCTGCTTATAAAAGAAGCCGTTCCCCAGCAAAACGCGATGGTATACATTCCTATCGTAGACCTCAAGGCCTACGTATTGAGGGTTCCATGCCTTCACTGCTTGATGGCAGACTGCAAAATTTTCCGACATAGTCCGATTTGGCTGGCACATCACAGGAAATGCTCCATATATCAATGCAAACTGGAATCGAGCCTGAGTCTAGGGCTAAAGAATTATGTCTGGAGTTTTGAACACAACGGACAGCTCAGTAGCTGCAAATATGTGAACGTTGCGATCAAAAAACAACCTAGCAAATGTCAATGTCCGAATGAGGAACAGGGCAGATGTGGAACGCATGCTACGATCAGAAACTAATTTACTCGACACTGGTTCTTCGATGCATAAGGATTACACGGAAGCATCCAGAGAAAGAAGGAGGCAATTGTTAAAAATGATGGTGCTCCCAAAAATGGTATGGAACGAGAACAAAACCGCCCAATATAGAACGAAAATTGATGAGAAATTGCAAGGAAGAATTATTACGACCGCAGCGGATATGGAGCAAATTATAAAAGAGTCCTATCCACCGTAAATCCAAACACCCGCAAACAAAATAAAGAACCGTGGTTCGATAAAAATCGTCAGAGAAAAAGACGTGTGTCATTTGCGTGGCTTAAATTATTTCGTGTTTCCAACACAGATACTCTCAAAAAGTCTTATCTCAGAGCGAATCAGGAGTATAAGGATGTTTGCAGACAAAGTACGCGTAATTAATTTGAAAGAGAGGTGCGCAGACTGGGGTGTTGTAACAACGCATCCGAGTTCAGGAAACTTGCAAATGCACTTAATGGAGGAAGATATGTGATCAACAGAGGTCTTAGCCCTAATATCCTGCTAGAACATTTCAAGAGGCTACTGAACCCATCAGTGAGCAGTGCTAGCTTTCAATATGCTGCGCAAGATATGCGAAACAACATTTTAGATGACCCTATATCTCATTAGGAGCTCGCGGGTGCGCTGCTTGATCTGAATGTTAGAAATGCTGCAGGGTCGGACGGTATAACGAGCGAATTTTTTAAATATAGTACACATGGGCTAAAAGACGACCTCATTGGCTTATACAACAGCATATTATATCATGGGACAGTGCGCCAAAGGTTTAAAGAAGCTATGATTTTTCCCATCCACAAAAAAGGCGATTCATCGGATCCTGCTAACTATCGGGGAATATCGTTCTTAAATGCATCGTACAAAATCCTTGCAGCAACATTGCGGAGGCGGGTGTGCTCATGGATAGAGGCCAATAATCTGCTTAGGGAATTTCAGGCTGGTTTAAGGCCTGGTTACTCAACTGTCGACCACATTTTCGTATTGATAAGCTTTGCAGATACGTTGATAAGCCGAAATAAAAAATTCTACGTCTTCTTTGTGGACTTCAAAGCGCCCTTCGATTGTGTGAACCGAAACACCTTATATTATAAGTTATATAATATGGGCATGACATCGATGTCATCGAATTTCGGAAGCGTTTTACAAAATCTTTATGAAGATACCAAGGCAGCTGTTTGGGATGGTGAAACGATATCGCAATGGTTGCAGACGGAGTCAGGGGATGTTTTCCGAGCCCAAATCCATTTGCCCTCTTTATAGACTGGACTTTCCTCAGGAGGAATAGAAATTAAAGCCCTCCTGTTCGCAGACGATATTGTACTGTTGGCAAGCTCCCCGGATGATCAATAAATTGTGCGAGTACTGCAACCTATGGAGTCTGGCCGTGGATTTGGATAAATGTAAAATCAATATCATTATACTGAAAAAGAGAGGTGGTAAACTTGCTTACAATGAAAACGGAGAAAGAATATAAGTTGTAAATGAGTACATGTATCTTGGAATCCTTTTAACAATTAGCCTGAGTATGATAAAACATCTGAAGGAGAAACTCATGAAATTTAAAACCGTTATCAATGTAGTGTGGACAAACTATTTTAGCAACTCACAGATTACGCACAGCAGTAAATTCAAAGTATTTGAAGCTGTATTGGAGGCAGAATTGCTCTACGCGGCGCTAGTATGCGGTTATAAGCCACATGTGGAAAGGCTCCGAACTATATACTCATGCTTTTAGCATTAAAACACTTACTTTGCAGGTAAACTACATACTAAGGGTTATAAGCATGTCAGACAATGTACTTTCAGAGATAGTGACCTTACACGCGATTCGGAATAAAATAGCATGGTTCGTAGAATGGCTGGAATTAGCTCTGTGGTGTGGAGCTGAATGCGAAAGCTATGAACTGGGAGAGCTCACTACACCAGCTCATAACAAGAGTTGATAAACAGACAAGAATGAATATTGTATAAGAAGCGACTTGATAACTACATCGTAGTACGAATAGCCAGTTAAATCACAATCTGGAGGATAAAAACTACTTCATAGACAGCCATAGCAGTCTCGAAATATCAACAATGTTTAAACCGCGTGGATAACTCCTAAAACTTAATTATATCCCCCATAGAGAAGATCTTCCTATATTCTGTAGTATGTGCAATTTGTAAGAAAGAGAAGATACTGTAGAATTTCGGCTAGGGTTCGAAATGATAAATCGTTATTCTGATTCAAAACACTCTATTTATTATTATTTAAATACAGCTTTCAATTAATTCACAAACGATTTCACTACTACAATATTTCACAATTCAAATCTCTTATCTTTCACTTATTAAGACTTAAGTCCTTTTCTATCGCTTTCCAAAAATCAACTTATCGTCCGCAGTTTCTCATCCTGTATTTATACCACATTTGTTGGGTTCTAGTTCTTTCTCGTAACTTCTGGTTTGAAACTGGGGTAATAACTGAACTCTCCAACATGGAGATTTTGTATGATCCTAAAGTTATGCAACACTGGATAATTGATTTAATCACATATATACCACAATATCCCCCTCTTAAACTTGTTCGTCCCGAAAAACTCTTCGACATTCTGCCCAATATAGCGATGTATTCGATCCACATGAACCACTTTCATCTTGCCTCTTCCTCGTTGAATACGATAGATAACATCGTTGATGCGTTTTACCACTTTATATGGTCCTTCCCAGTCTAGCTGTAATTTGGGTGATACGCCTTTCCGTCTATGAGGGTTATATAGCCACACTAGATCTCCTTCCTGGAATCCCGTTGTGGTCGCTCTGACATCATACCTCGTCTTCATGCGGTCATAGGCTATCTTGATCTTATCCATGGTTCTTTGGTGCACGTCCCTAATAATCTGTCTGAGGTCTGCGACATAGTCGTCTTCATTTCTGTTCTCTTCAGATGGCGGTGATCCAAACATCAATTCACTAGGTAACCGGACTGTTCGACCGAAAAGGATTTCCGATGGAGTGTGACCTGTGGTGTTGTGTACTGCACTCCGATAGGCTAATAGAAACATTGGAATTTGCCTATCCCAATCGCATTGCCTGTCACCAACGACCTTTGATAGGTGTTCATTCAAAGTTCTGTTGAAGCGTTCTACCATCCCGTCCGATTGTGGGTGGAGCGGTGTTGTTCTCGTCTTTTGATACCCAGTAGCTCGCAAACCCCTTGGAAAATCTTGGATTCGAAGTTGCGCCCTTGATCCGAGTGCAATTCCATCGGTACGCCGAACCTGCTCACCCAGTTGTAAGCGATCTGTTCAATCACGGTTTTGGCTTCCTGGTTAGGGATAGCAAAATCCACAGGCCACTTACTGAAGTAATCCATAACAACAAGAATGTAGCGATTTCCCTTTTCGGTTTCAGGAAACGGTCCTGCGATGTCAACTGCGATTCTCTCGAAGGGCGCTTCAACGTTGTATTGCTGCATTCTGCCGTGAGTTTTAACCCTCGGGCCTTTACTGGCGGCGCAGGTGACACATTTTCTGCATCAATTTTCTACATCGTCCTTGGCGTGCACCCAATAAAAACGTCCTCGCTCTTTTTCTAACGTCTTATTCACTCCTAAGTGGCCTCCGGATACTCCATCGTGCAGTTCCCCTAGCACGTCACTGACTCTCGACCTTGGCACAACGAGCTGCATCACAAACGACTTCCCATCCGAGCTTTCCCACCTTCGCCTCAAAACACCATCTTGAACATGAAGCGAGTCCCACTGTGCCCAGTACGGCTGTCACTTCTCTCACGCGGTGGATTCCTTGAGATGCTGGGTCGGCAGCTTTCATCGTCAGGGCAAATGCTAGGGCCTCAGGGAGGGTTCGCTTTCCAGCCATTTAAAACTGCCTATCTGCAATCGCTTGGGTAAACGCCTCTACAGCCATTTCGTTGATAAGGTCTTCTCCGGCATTAGGTTAAGATAAATGCGCTAACCGTTCGATATCGGCCTGCAACTGCTGAAGTGTTTCGCCCCTCTTCTGGACTCTGCTGCGCAGTTGGACTCTGTTTACCTGCTGCGTATGGTTAGCGCATTTCTATGGCTTTAACCAAAGCGTCGTAGTTGAGTTGTTTATCTTCTGAGATGGTTTGCAGCAATTCCGCAGCTGTACCTCTCAGTGCCAGCGTTTGTGCAATCGACTTTTCTCCATCATCCCAGTTGTTGGTCATGGCAGCTGCTTTAAATTGTCTTCTATATATTGGCCACGATGTTTGGTCATCAAAAACAGGTGGTTGCATCTCTTTCCTTCTAGGGTAGTCTGTAGAAATTTCTCGGACCTTCTGTTTCTTCACTCTCTCTAGTTCTTTCGCAAGATTCTCGATATTTTGTTCAACCTTCTTGAATTGTGTCTCGTGCATATTTAATTTTTGATCGATTATTTCGGATTTCGCTTCTAGAGAATTCTTGAACTCTTCGACAGTGTCTTTCTGTGCGGAAATAATCGAATTCTTCTGTTCTTCTAGAGAATGCTTCTGATCTTCTAGAGAATTCTTCTGTTCTTCAAACTTAGAATCCATACTTCTCCTTTGCTCGTCTAAAGAATTCTTCTGTTCTTCTAACTTAGAATTCAATCGACGGAGTAATTCCATCATAACGGCCATGTCAACTCCTGTGCTCACTTGTTCTTCTTCTACCTCGAATAAAATGGATTTCGGATCTTTTCCAGCTTTTTCGATCGCTTCTTGTAGCCGAAGTATCAAATTTTTCTAGAATAAAACAAATTAATATATTCAATGAAGCAAATTTTTCAAACCAAGAACAATAGTTTAACCACATGTCGCTTCTCTTTTGACGGAATTTATTATTCGAGTAAGAAGTGATATTTGTTCTGTTTAATTCGAACGTCGAAATACGGTCAACTTTCGAAAGGTATCGAAACAGGCGAAAGTAAAGATACCGATTACTCGATATCGAATAAATTTCGATTGTAATTGAATGTCGGAATAAGGGTAATTATATTATAACTAGCTGACCCGAGAGGCTCCGAGAGGCTTCGCTCGCGTACTATCTACTCGTATTAATCGCTGTATTCTAACGAACACAGATTCACCTTGAAAACACATCAATTCAATATTATTGCCTGCGTCTGGCTATGTGACTATGTGAAATAATTAGAAAGGAAAAGAGAACATGTTATTCACATAAAATCATTTTGTATCGTAAGGCTAGTGGATTTACTACAGTTTTTGTTGGTTCGTTTTCTGCTTAAGCATAATGATGAGATCAAGCAATCGTTTTGTAATTTCAAACGCACAATTGTATAGATTGCTTTTACACTTAATTGATATTGAAGTCGTTTGAATACGAACATGTTAGTCGGAATGAGTGGTACTCGTGGAAGTAGTACGTCTTCTTATAAATTGTTGCTTCAATTAGACTGTTCATCAAGTTTTGGACTATTAACTATGTGCTATTACATAACTTTGGCTGATTGATGTTTCAGAGTAATGTAATTGGCACTACAATTGTCAAATTCAGAATGTGTAACGGTAATTGGGGAGCATTTAGAGAATAAAGAAATTTCTTTGGAAAATTCACTACTTCACTTTGGTTCATCACAGAGTCAATGGATTTGAATGTCACCTGCAATTCTATTTAGAATGAAACATTTACAGTTTGAGCCACTAGAATAGATTTTCCCCTCAACGATGAGTGGTTTCGATAATTTGTATCGATGCTTTGAAAACCTTGTTTACTAATTCTTCTTTGGAATTCAAGATATTTGCAGAAATTAGATGCGAAGGCGATATTTCTTTTTTCATTATTTTTAGGTAGGTAAATGTCTTGAAAATATGTCAGCTGTTAAATTGGTCTGAAGCTTAACTTTTATATATGTTGTTAAGTATATTTTTTTGACTCTATTCTAAAAAGGTGAATATTTTTAGCAAGCATGCAATTTCTAAGCTGGAGTTGAGCGAGGTTTAACTGGAATTGTTTGCATGAAATCACAGGATAGATACTCCAATGGTCCACCAAATGGTACCTACTGATTTCGTAAATCTTTCAATGTATGCTCTACTATACAATAGTTTTGCATGCCTGAAGAACCTGTCCCATTTCTGATGCTTTGAAATGTTACATTTTGGGAAATGCAGGAAGAAGCTAACCCAAAGTCGCCGTTTGAACGGATTTTAGCTAGGATCAGGGAAACTAGAAATGTTTTGGTGATTAAGTTATAAAAAAAAATGGTAAAAGCTTAGCTATCCTGGATAAGTTGCTTGGCAAAGGTAAGCACGAATTGAAGTGTGTATTAGCTGTATTGTAATAAAGTATTAATGAGTTTGTTTTAAGTAATAAAATTCCAAATAAGACTGACTGCTTTGTTATGCTTTTTGTGCTTAATAATATAATGAATAAATACATGTGCAATATGCGGTTATGCGGTGGTCTTAACATATTTTCTATCCCAGCGAAATTTGTTTTTACTCTGTGCTCTGTGCATTTTTCTCATGACATCTCGCAATTAAATTCTTGATTTAATTGTATCAGAGGGGAGGTATGAATCGGAAATTGATACAATACACCCCTCGTTCATAATTTTGACCGCGGATGAGGGTGACGTGTGAAACCCAGACTTAAGCCCACCATTCAGTTTTTCAATGCATTCCCAGCTCTTGCGTGAAATACATTAAAATTTCTTTCATCACTGACCCAAGATTGATACGGTGTCATTACCCAAGGTCGCATAGAGTATCCGGAATCACCTGGTGAGAAAAAATTGTATTCGTGACAACACAGTTAATAAAAATAACTGCATACAAACTAAATAACCATACCGAAAGCTCTTTTTTGGATTCATAGCGCATCTCCAAGATCGCGTTTAGTCTTGAAGATTCCTACATACGAGTATAGGCATCGTTGGGGGCGCCAGTAAGTTTGGCATTCCCTGCCAAAATTTTAAGATTTTAGTCAAAGACCTAGAGCAAGCAATCAATTGCTCCAATAACTCCAGCGAACCCGGTTTTCCATAGAATCTTAAACAATCGTATCCAAGATTTGGAAATTGAATCCAGCTTGCCATCAATTTGTGTTGAAGAATTTCAGCCACTTCATCCACAGGAAATCTAAACCATGATGAGACTATAAAGTCCTGTCTAATGTCTCTCTGTAAGGACCCAGTGGCAAAGAAATGAAGAGCGGCGGATACGCGATTTCGGATTGGTAAAAATGTGTTTCTTTTTCCTTTAATCAATTTGGGGCTTAGAGCATCAACCATTGATTTTACTGACATTCTACTAAGGCGATATTGTTAGCGAAATCTTTCCTCTGGTATTTCGAGTGGACTTCCTGAGTCTCTTAACCTTCTTTGAATTCACATCATATCGCGCGTCATGATTTTCAGCAGTGGGGAACACTTAACAATTTTCTCTATTTTTATAATTCAAAAATAACGAATGAAACTTGTTTGCACTTGCTTTGTTTGATAAGGAAAATGGTTTGTCATGATTTTTCCACTGGAATGCGAAACCAAATTTATATGTTATGACCTCAGTTACAGCAACTGAATTGTCAAAATCGTAAGTAATAGTAGTTCACGTTTTAAGTTAAAATCTTAATAAAAAAGGTAGTTTTCTAATAAGTGCCTGTTAGATTTAGGGAACTTTACATTGAATAGAATCGAGCCCTAAAAATGTTAATAAAGCACTTGTGAGACAAAAAGAAATTGTCTTTGTTTTTCTCTTTTCATTTCAATATCAAGTCACTAGTGAAATTTTAAGTTGCATTCTACTTTCTCAGAAACTGTTTTTACCCACGGACTCTTAGAGCCTTCAATCAACCCTTGATTTTCCATAGTCGAAACCACTTCTGCAACCTCCGTCTGCTTAGCTAATGGTAAACGCCTAGGAGGTTGACGTATTGGTCTTGCACCTCCAGTGTCTATTCGGTGTTGTACCAAATGTGTGCTGCCATATACGCTCGTTGCTCCTGGTTCAGCTCGGTTTGCCTGAGTATAGTTCTTTTCAACTTCGCTGTGCTACTTGATGGAAAAGATATAGCAGCATTTTTCTTCAACAACTTGGTGTTAGCAGTTATCGGTACACACGCTCCTATCGATTGTCCTTGCTTTAGTTTGATTCTATTATTTCCCACATTCAAGATTATTACTGGGACCATTTTGCCTTTCGGCTCAACGAGCTTTTTCCCATGACGTAATTCTGATAATGAGTTTTAGAGTCCGGCTCAATCAAATAGAATCGATGGCTCCCAAGATCACCTTCCAGCTTCGCCCAAATAAATGTCTCTACGGAAGGTGATAAGATCTCATCCTTGCTGACTCCTGTCCAACGGCATGCGGCATTCTCATTCCCGTACACCATCGGAATCTCAACGTTCCTGTACTTAAGAACTTGAGTTCCAATGTCGAGCACTACATTATGCGCCTTCGGCCACTAGGAATACGTGAATGAATGTTAGTCCTGCCAGATTGATCGTAAGAACAACCTCTCCATACTCCTTTGCCGTCGCTCCTGTTGCTGTTTTCAGACAGTAGCTGCTGGTATTGTAAAGCCATGAATCATGAGCGATATCACTTCTTATAATGGATGCAGTGGCATCGGTGTCAATGGTAGCCATACACTTATTCTGACCTATGCGGCCTTCCACTGCAAGACTCTTGTTACTTCGTTTTGTTTGGAAGACTTGGAGTTTGATCCTGGGGGCGTCAATTCCAGAAACCAACTTCTGCCCCTCGAACTTGGTTCTTACACGTTTCCCGCCTGTTGACTTGACGTTGCGCTGCTTGCAGGATAGATGTTTTTCCTACTAGATGCCTCTCCGTTACGCCTCCTAGCAGCGCATTGTGGACAACTGCGTTGTTTAAGTGGGTCTCTGCACTCACGCTGCAGATGTCCTATTTTATTGCAGTTCCAACAACGGACTTGTCCTCCACGCACACTGTTCCGCTCCGCGACATCTGTTCGTTGGCATGAGCATTCTACGGCTGTCACTTCTTTCACGCGGTGGATTCCTTGAGATGCTTGGTCGGCAGCTTTCATCGTCAGGGCAAATGCAAGGGCGTCAGGGAGGGTTCGTTTTCCAGAGCGTCGCAGTTGAGTTGTTTATCTTCTGAGATACGAGAAGTTTGCAGCAATTCCGCAGCTGTACCTCTCAGTGCCAGCGTTAGCGCAATCGACTTTTCTCCGTCGTTCCAGTTGTTAGTCATGGCAGCTGCTTCAAATTGTCTTCTATATATTGGCCACGATGTTTGGCCATCAAAAACAGGTGGTTGCATCTCTTTCCTTCTAGGGTGGTCTGTAGAAATTTCTCGGATCTTCCGTTTTTTCACTCTCTCTAGTTCTTTGGCAAGATTCTCAATATTGTTTTCAACCTTTCCGAACTGTTCCTCGACTTTCACGAGCTGTTCCTGGAATTCGGTTCCAACATTTGCGAGTTTTGCCTTGAACTCTTCAACAGTGTCTTTCTGCGGGGCAACAATGGAATTCTTCTGTTCTTCCATACTTCTCCTTTGTTCTTCTAAAGAATTCTTCTGTTCTTCAAACTTAGAATCCATACTTCTCCTTTGTTCTCCTAAGGAATTCTTCTGTTCTTCAAACTTAGAATCCATACTTCTCCTTTGCTCGTCTAAAGAATTCTTCTGTTCTTCTAATTTAGAATTCAATCCACGGAGTAATTCCATCATAACGGCCATGTCAACTCCTGTACTCACATGCTCTTCTTCTAGCTCGAACAAAATGGATTTCTGGTCTTTTCCATCTTTTTCGATCGCTCCCTGTAGACGAAGAATTAAGTCACTCTCAAACCAGAGGTTACGAGAAATAACTAGAACCCGACAAATGTGGTATAAATACAGGATGAGAAACTTCGGACGATAAGTTGATTTTTGGAAAGCGATGGAAGGACCTAAGTCTTACTAAGTGAAAGATAAGAGATTTGAAGTGTGAAATAGTACGAGTAGTGAAATCGCTTGTGAACTAATTGAAAGTTGTATTTAAATAATAATAAATAGAGTGTTTTGAAACAGAATAACGTTTTATCATTTCGAACCCTAGCCGAAATACTACATTGGTGTCAGAAGTTGGGTGAAACTTATTCTGAGTGCTGCGAAAAAAGAAAAAATGCTACGTGCATTGCTGGAACTAAGTATACCCCAGCTGAAAATTGAGCTAGAGAAGCGGAATCTCTCCGCAGCTGGAGGGAAAAGTGATTTGATTCTTCGGCTACAAGAAGCGATCGAAAAAGATGGAAAAGATCTGAAATCCATTGTGTTCGAGGTAGAAGAAGAACAAGTGAGCACAGGAGTTGACATGGCCGTTATGATGGAATTACTCCGTCGATTGAATTCTAAGTTAGAAGAACAGAAGAATTCTTTAGACGAGCAAAGGAGAAGTATGGATTCTAAGTTTGAAGAACAGAAGAATTCTTTAGACGAGCAAAGGAGAAGTATGGATTCTAAGTTTGAAGAACAAAAGAATTCTCTAGAAGATCAGAAGAATTCTCTAGAAGAACAGAAGAATTCCATTATGTCCGCACAGAAAGACACTGTCGAAGAGTTCAAGAATTCTCTACAAGCGAAATTCGAAATAATCGATCAAAAATTAAATATGCACGAGGCACAATTTGAGAAGGTTGAACACAATATCGAGAATCTTGCAAAAGAACTAGAGAGAGTGAAGAAACAGAAGGTCCGAGAAATTTCTACAGACTGCCCTAGAAGGAAAGAGATGCAACCGCCTGTTTTCGATGGCCAAACATCGTGGCCAATATATAGAAAACAATTTGAAGCAGCTGCCATGACCAACAACTGGGACGACGGAGAAAAGTCGATTGCGCTAACGCTGGCACTGAGAGGAACAGCTGCGGAATTGCTGCAGACTATCTCAGAAAATAAACAACTCAACTACGACGCTTTGGTTAAAGCCATAAAAATGCGCTTCGGGCATGACCATATGCAACAAGTATACAGAGTCCAACTGCGCAGCAGAGTCCAGAAGAGTGGAGAAACACTTCAGCAGTTGCAGGCCGATATCGAATAGTTTGCGCATCTATCTTATCCTAATGCCGGAGAAGACGTTATCAACGAAATGGCTGTAGAGGCGTTTACCCAAGCGATTGAAGATAGGCAGTTGCAAATGGCTGTAAGAATGGCTGGAAAGCGAACCCTCCCTGAGACCCTGGCATTTGCCCTGACGATGAAAGCTGCCGACCAAACATCTCAAGGAATCCACAGCGTGAGAGAAGTGACAAACGTGGAATGCTCATGCCAACGAACAGACGTCGTGGAGCGGAACAGTGCGCGTGCAGGACAAGTCCGTTGTTGGAACTGCAGCAAAATAGGACATCTGCAGCGTCAGTGCTGGGCTCCACTTAAAGAACGCAGTTGTCCACAATGCGCTGCTGGGAGTCGTAACAAAGAAGCATATAGCAGTGAAAACATCTATACTGCAAGCAGCGTATCATCAAGTCAACAGGCGGGAATACGTGTAAGGACCAACTTTGCGGGGAAGAAGTCGGTTTCTGGAACTGACGCCCCTAAGATCAAAATCCAAGTCTCCCAAACAAAACGAAGTAACAAGAGTCTTACAGTGGAAGCCCACATTGGCCAGAATAAATGCGTGGCCACCATTGACACCGGTGCCACCGCTTCCATTATAAGAAGGGACATCGCTACTGATTCATGGCTGCACAATACCAGTAGCTTCTGTCTGAAAACAGCAACAGGAGCGACGGCGGAGGTGTATGGAGAGGTTCTTCTTACGATAAATATGGCAGGACTAACATTCACCCACGTATTCCTAGTGGCTGATATATGCGACGAGTGCATCATTGGACTTGACTTTATGAAGGCGCATAATGTAGTGCTCGACATTGGAACTCAAGTACTTAAGTACAGGAACGTTGAGATTCCTATGGTGTACGGGAATGAGAATGGCACATGCCTTAGGACAGTAATCAGCAAGGACGAGATCTTATCACCTTCCGTAGAGAAACTTATTTGCTGCGTGGATTATCGCCAGCTTAATTATGTCAACAAGAAGCATAGCTACCCCTTCCCAAGGATTGATGACACAGTGAACACACTGCCAAGAGCGCAATTGTTGTCCACACTTGATCTGAAGAGTAGCTACTGTCAAGCACAGACCCATCTGGGCTTCGGCAATTAACAATAATGCCATTTGGATTGTGCAATGCTCTGTCGACCCTTGAGCGCCTAATGAAACGCGTTTAGCTGGGACCAACATGATTTCCTTGTGGTTGGCAAAACTTTTCAAGGACATCAAGATAACTTTAAGGAAGTGTTTAAAAGATTGTGACGTGCAGATCTTAAGATAAACCTGAAGCACTGTAATCTCTTTAGGCCAGATGTCAAATACTGGGGACACATCATCTCATCCGAAGGTGTAAGGACAGACCCAGAAAATATCGAAGCGGTGAAAAATTGGCCAGTCGCAAGAGACAGACACCAACTGAGAAGCTTTCTGGGACTCGCTACCTACTACAGGCGGTTTGTGAAGAATTTTGCTGGGATTGCAAAGAGTTTGCATCAACTAACAGAAAAGGGAAAAAAAATTCAAATGGTCAAGTGAATGCGAAAGAGGCTTCAAAACTCTCAAACAACAACTATGTGAGGCCCCTATACTAGCGTACCCTACTCCAGGAAAAACATTTATTGTGGATGCAGATGCCAGTAACGTCGGAATTGGAGCTGTCCTTTCGCAGATGCATGACGGGCAAGAGAAAGTAGTTTCCTACTTTAGTAAGGTGCTCTCTAAGCCGGAAAGGAACTACTGTGTCACAAGGTGGGAACTTCTTGCTTTGGCCTTGGCAACAAAGCATTTCCATAAGTACCTGTATGGACGAAAATTCATTCTTCGCACAGACCATGCGTCTCTGAAGTGGTTGCTGCAATTTAAAAATCCTGAAGGACAAGTCGCAAGGTGGATTGAATGACTCCAGATGTACGACTACGAGACAGCATCGAAAGGGAAGCCTTCACTCTAATGCTGATGCTCTGTCCCGGCGACCTTTCAAATCTGATTGCAAACATTGCGCACTACAAGAAGAAAAAGATGCGGTATCCACCCAACGGCTAAGAGCTGAGCCCACCGACGGTGAAATGCGAAACGCCCAAAAAGAGGATCCGGATATCGAGCCAATACTCGCTTGGAAAGAACACGAAGAAAAACCTGATTGGCAGGAAATATCCAATAAATGTCCCGAACTAAGGGCATACTGGGCACAGTGGGACTCGCTTCATGTTCAAGATGGTGTTTTGAGGCGAAGGTGGGAAAGCTCGGATGGGAAGTCGTTTGTGATGCAGCTCGTTGTGCCAAGGTCGAAAGTCAGTGACGTGTTAAGGGAACTTCACGATGGAGTATCCGGAGGCCACTTGGGAGTAAATAAGACGTTAGAAAAGGTGCGAGAACGTTTTTATTGGGTGCACGCCAAGGACGATGTCGAAAATTGGTGCAGAAAGTGTGTCACCTGCGCCGCCAGCAAAGGCCCGAGGGTAAAAACTCACGGCAGAATGCAGCAACACAACGTTGGAGCGCCCTTCGAGAGAATCGCAGTTGACATCGCAGGACCGTTTCCTGAAACCGAAAAGGGAAATCGCTACATTCTTGTTGTTATGGATTACTTCAGTAAGTGGCCTGTGGATTTTGCTATCCCTAACCAGGAAGCAAAAACCGTGATTGAACAGATCGTTTACAACTGGGTGAGCAGGTTCGGCATACCGATGGAATTGCACTCAGATCAAGGGCGCAACTTCGAATCCAAGGTTTTCCAAGGGGTGTGCGAGCTACTGGGTATCAAAAAGACGAGAACAACACCGCTCCACCCACAATCGGACGGGATGGTAGAACGCCTCAACAGAATGAACACCTATCAAAGGTCGTTGGTGACAAGCAATGCGATTGGGATAGGCAAATTCCAATGTTTCTATTAGCCTATCGGAGTGCAGTACACAACACCACAGGTCACACTCCATCGGAAATCCTTTTCGGTCGAGCAGTCCGGTTACCTAGTGAATTGATGTTTGGATCACCGCCATCTGAAGAGAACAGAAATGAAGACGACTATGTCGCAGACCTCAGACAGATTATTAGGGACGTGCACCAAAGAACCAGGGATAAGATCAAGATAGCCAGTGACCGCATGAAGACGAGGTATGATGTCAAGGCGACCACAACGGGATTCCAGGAAGGAGATCTAGTGTGGCTATATAACCCTCATAGACGGAAAGGCGTATCACCCAAATTACTGGGAAGGACCCTATAAAGTGGTAAAGCGCATCAACGATGTTGTTTATCGTATTCAACGAGGAAGAGGCAAGATGAAAGTGGTTCATGTGGATCGAATTCTTCGCTATATTGGGCAGGATGTCGAAGAATTTGTTCGGGACGAACAAGTGTAAGAGGGGGATATTGTGGTATACATGTGATTAAATCAAGAATCCGGTGTTGCATAACTTTTGGATCATACAAACTCTCCACGTTGGAGAGTTCAGTTATTACCCCAGTTTCAAACCAGAAGTTACCAGAAAGAACTAGAACCCGACAAATGTGGTATAAATACAGGATGAGAAACTGCAGACGATAAGTTGAGAGTTTTGTATGATCCTAAAGTTATGCAACACAGGATACTTGATTTAATCACATATATACCACATTTACAAAAACACTTGATATTATTCACTAGTAACTTAATATTAAATTAACATAAAACAATAGAAACGATTTACAGCACGATTGTGTTTAAACTGTGCCTTCAAGCTTATTTTATAACCACTTATTTCAAAACTTCCGTACATTTTCTACAGCTCGGGCGTAAGAACAAATTTGTACGAGAGGTCAAAATTTAGACTCGAGCAAAATTAAAAAATTTGTTGAGGAAATTTATGTTTTCAAATATGATTGGGAAGCGGTAGTGAAGGATTTAGATGAGTTAGTTTAAATAGAATCGTCCTTCAAAATACGTAAAACACTTGCAGAGGGAGTAATTAAATTTGTTTGTGTTGTTATTTTTTATGTTGTTGAATAAATCAAAAAAGACGGTGCCTGGGACGGCAATATGCAACTTAAAATTTACATAGATGAATTCTACTAATGAAGTACACTATTTCAAAGGAACTATTTCACTTGGTAATATCGAAAACATGCTGGGAGATTCATTCAATTCATATCCATATGTAACCGATATTAATTCAATCAGAACTTAAAGACCTAGCTTACTACCACACACACACAAATTCCACAGAGTAATATACGCGCGCCTGAAGTTGTCATGTTGTGGTTTGAAACTCAGGTATGTTTGGTTTCGATATTGATTCTCCAGGAGTGGGAGTTCGAACGGACGGAGAGTTTGTTTTTCTTCACTCGGAATGATTCAGGTTATAAATTTTAACGGTTGTTTTGTGCTTGAAACTCTACAACAGCCGAATCTACATGCCAGTGTTATGCCTTCACACGCAGATTTTTCTGACTGTGTTCCAATTACACAAGTGAAAAACTTGTCATGAGTGGAATTCGATCTTAGATGATCTTAGATATTCTCGGTACTGGTTTGTTTAGCAATATATTACAAAAAAACTTAATATTATTCAGTAGAGAATTAAAATTGGAAAACAACAATACAAACACTCTTTTCGAGTTTCAAAAGTGTTTTTTTTATCAAAACATACCCATGTGTTCCCAATATTCTAATTCAACACGTATTTTAAAGACACAATTTCTTTTAAAAAAATTGTAATCTTATTCTGTTGGGAATAAGCACTATCCATACATACTTGTTCTAGTCAGCAAGATGTCAAAAATAGATGTCGCCAATTGGTTGTTAGAAATATCCAGTTGAGACCCTATTATATGAATTAAACAGTAGGTTCTTCTTCTTCTACAATGCGGGGTTAACCTGGGCCTCAAACAATATTTCTCTCAAATTAGCCCGGTCCTTAGCTAACTGCCTCCAGTTTCGCACGCAAAGTTTTTGAGGTCATTCTCCACTCGAAGGCGCCAGCTAAGGCGAAGTATTCCTTTATTGCATTGTCCCACCGGATTGGATTCAAAGACTCTGTGGGCTGAAGCTAGACGTCCAATGCGAAGCCACCTGACAAGGTATATGCCGCTGTACAGCTCGTTGTTGAATCTTCTCCTCCAAAGTCCGTCAACGCAAATGAGACCGAAAATCTTGCGAACGACTTTTCTCTCGAATCGCCCAACGATGTGTTCGTGTGCTTTTCGGTGTTGTGTGTCCTTTTTTGGTGACAGCAAGTACTTGGTTTTGCCTTCGTTTATCGCCAGACCAATTATGTCGTATAATTATGTCTACATCGTCTGCATATGCAAATAGTTGAACCGATACCTGGAAGATCGTACCTCTTCTGTTTGCTTGGGAGTTTCGTATGATTCTTTCAAGAAATTGCATGACAACGCATCTAAATCCTTTTTTGACATCAAAGATCTCGGTGAGGTCATTACCGACCATAATGGAGCAGACAGAATTCTCCATTGTCATCCTGCACAGGCGGAGGACTTTAGCAGGGATGTTAAAAATAGACATGTCTCTACAGATGCTGTCATAGGCGGCCTTAAAATCGATGAAAATGTGGTGGTATCGATTTGGACTTCTTGGTTTTTTTTCCAGGATTTGATCGGTTGTATACTTTCCTGGGCAAAACTAGACATAACTCTATATAGCTTGTCTCTGCAGATGCTGCCATAGGCTGCCTTAAAATCGATGAAGAAGTTGTGAGTGTCGATTTGGACTGCTTGGGTTTTTTCCAGGATCAGCCGTAGTGTGGGAATTTTATCGATTGTGGACTTTCCTGGCCTAAAACTACTCTGATATGGACCAATTAGGTTGTTGACGAAGGGTTCTATGCGATCACACAAAATGGCAGATAGGATTTTGTACGCGATGTTAAGGAGACTGATTCCTCTGTAGTTGGAGCAGTTGAGGTGGTCTCCCTTCTTGTGGACTGGACAAACGATGCTGAGATTCCATTCGTCAGGCATACATTTATCTGACCAAATTTAAGAGATGAGTTTGTGTATGTTCTTTTCAGAGTCATCTCTAGCTGCTTTAAAAACAGTATTGGATTGACATGAAAAGTTCCAGAAAAAAAACAGATGAGTATAAGAAGTTGTTGAATAAATCAATCGGGTACCCGCCCATACAAAGCGCGGTCAAAAATAGAATACATGCTTTTTTTTACATTAAACACTGTTATTATTATTTTTATTTGTTTTAACTTATAAAATGTATAAGAAAATGTAAACAAATACATACAAAAAAAAAATATTTGGAAAATAGATTAACAATTCTAATGCATTTTTTGATAAAAACTATTTTTTATTGGTAGGCAATTTTCTCAAATTTGAAATAAGCGGATCAGAAGTTAAAATAAGTCTATTCAAAAGGTCCTTATTAGTGATGACCCGAGACATTTTTCTTGTATGATTCATTCGGTAAATTTTAATGTCCTTATTTCTAGACTCTGCGGCTTCCTCACTTAACTCGCCTATAGAAATAAGCTCATGATGCTCGATCACCAATGCACCATGCAACAACACTTTGTGAACTGAAGCAGGTAAATAGTACCACGGATATGTTCCAATTATTTGTTCAGCTGTATCTAAGGCGAAAGCTTTGAGCTTATCTGCATCGATGTTATAACCTGAATTTAAAGCCTGTAAAATAGTTGCGCCAATCAATGTTTTGTCGATTGAGAGCTATTTGAGCTGAAATTTCGGAATTGTAAAAAAATTTCCTGACTGTATTGCCATCATTAGAGGAACCACTACCTCCCGGTTTCGGTCTATCCACAATCAATCAGAGTTTTGCTCTGAACTCAGCTTGGACTATTTTCTTTTTTCTTTCGAATTCTATTTTGTCATCACCTCTAATCTGCCATTTTTTAATATTGAGTCTGTAGGAAATATGAACGAAAAACTCGAAGAATCTAATCCAAGCACGAAGCAGGGACAAACCAAAACATAAACTATTCTCATTGACCTCTTTTTTAAACCATAATTCAATGTTGTTCATTTCCTTTGGTGTCGCTCCGCATATGTAACATTTTAAAGATGTTGTTTCGTTAAGTGCATTGCATACTTTTCCATCAACCATAGTTAAACGTAAGTTGCTAGTGGCTGTCCATTCTTTAGCATTGATTGTTATACTAAAAGGTTGCAAGGCATTTATTTTTTCAGTATAATATTGTTCTTCAAAAACAGATACTGCAGTAGTTTCTTTTTTAAATTGAAATCTAATTGGGCGGCAGTATCGTGTTGAGGCAGGTCGAGGATTTTTCCAAACAACAACATCTTCATTACTGTCATTTTTGAATTTAAGCTGCAATGGCACATAAGATGTAATAAATAAATCGCTGTCTTTAGCATTAGGATAATGAAAGCTTTGTTTGTACTGTACTTGTTTGTACTTTGGCCTGTACTTCCATCAAATCCCCGTTTTCCTTCTAATTTTATGCTTCTGCATGAGTCTTTATTGAGAGTGTCAAGAACGTTTTTCTGCGAAGTAAGAATTCTTCTTGCCGCATGGTTAAGTAAAGCCTGTAAGTCTACTTCGGCACCTGCCTCGGTGACACTAATTTTGTCGGCTTCTGGATAGCAGTTTTCTTTTTCCGTCTTTATAATTTTCTAGCTAGGCAATGCATTTTTTTTAATCTTGGTGTTGACAAAACTCTGAATAAGTAAGTACTGATTCTTTGTAAGCTTTGCTTAAACAAAAAGCGACAGTACTTAAAAAGGCGTTACACTCATGGTATTTTCTTCTCCCAAATCCGAATTAATTGCATATTTTCGTCAGGATAACTTAAAAAGACAGTCTCAAATTTGTCAAGCCAAGAGGAATGATTTGTCATAATTAAATGTTTTCTGGCTTTATTTTTCGTCTAAAACTCGGTTAACATCTTGCATACGAAATAAATTCGGTCATAGAGGGGATCAAATTTAACATTCTCAACACCTTGATAAGGCCAACTGCATTTGATGTTTTCCAAGATTTGGTTGGCTTGCGTTGACCATGTTGAATTATTTCCTCGATGCCATTTATCAAATAAAAAATTGCGTTGAACTACGCATTGATAACCAGCACCTACCAAAGATAAAACGATCAGGCAAAACAGTTATTTTTGTTTATTTTCCAAAACCGAAAATTAACGAAATATAGTTCTTAACTCGAAAAAGGGAAAAAACGAGGAAAAAACACTTCATTATTTAAGAAGGCAGAACAATATTCTACATTTTAGTACCTCATTTGTAGCGGGCACTCGAAGGCAAACCAACAAAATCTTTAATTTACTGTACACTAAGCTAAAAAAAAAAGTTACAAAAAGTGTTTCGCGCAGTCCTATTACAGTTACGCTTTAAGTTATTAAACAATAAAATTTATGTTTTTAGAAAGTACTCACCTTGTTGTTTAATATCCATAACAATTAAATATTGCTCCCACTTTCTTTACACAAGTTATCACTATCACAAGTTCTCTAGTAAAGAAAATGCACCGATAGGCGAGCTGCATGTTTTATTATACGTTATCTTTGAATGGCTATGAAGGAATGAAAAAAAAAATAATGCGTCAATATTTTTTTTGGTTTTGGTTTAGCGAGAGTTTCAAGAACCGTATTGGCACTTTGAATTCTTGATAAATGACATCTAATTCTTTTAATTTCGACCTATGGAGGTACCCACTGTGCGGTGGTGGTGTAAATATTAATTCGGTAATGCACTACTGACAAACTTCAATCGTAGGCAGACCTTGCAGGATAAAACGTGTTTCACTTTATGCGCCATTTTCTACAGAATTAAAGAGAAGTTGAAACAGTATTAGTTCAGAGATTTGAATGACTTTGAGGAATAAATTCTCAAAATTATTACGGCTCTTGTGGTTGATGGAGATTCTTCGTCTAAGTCGGGGGTGTCTGAAACCGTGGTAAAAGCACGTCCCAATGTGGCAGTCATAAATGAACTAACATCGATGGCAAACTCTAGTAATACATTTGGGAGCCTTGGTCATTTCCACAAATACTCTGTACGTGAGTAACAAACACTTATGCAAGCCTTTAAGTGTAACCTGTCAAAATATATAAAATGACATTAAATTTCGCAAAGCGTCCACTGGGTATGTGTAATAAAAGTCAAGCTTTTAAGAAAAAATATTTTGCCGTGGTCAGTATTTATATCATCAGGTTTCATTTAAAGACATAAATTAATTTCAACTACAAAATTCCTTAAACTAGCTTATCAGAAAACTAAAGCTAGTATTTTAAGTTAGTTGTGTAAGCTTTTTGTATGTAAAGAAGCTCTGGACATGTAATTAATGAAACGAATTGTTAATTAAAAGTTTATTACCAACGATTTACAAAATAAGAAAAAGACCAATCAAAATCAAAAAGCATTGCTTTGCAATATTTTATCTTTCTTTCAATTAAAATGAATGTTGAAATCGAAGGGAATTGCTCTTTCAAATAAAAGAACGAGTAGCAGTTGGTATTATGGTTTTTTCCCTAGAAATAATTAAATTTTAATATAATTTTGCATGTGAATTTTATTTTTTCTTACTTTTTCGTAGTAATTTCATCGCTTGAACTCTGACT
This sequence comes from Volucella inflata, assembly GCA_928272305.1. Classification (NCBI taxonomy): domain Eukaryota; kingdom Metazoa; phylum Arthropoda; class Insecta; order Diptera; family Syrphidae; genus Volucella; species Volucella inflata. The sequence goes on from OV743717.1 coordinate 37,418,609, forward strand.
CCGCGATAAATCATTTAATAATCGATCATTTTGTTTCGGAATTAGAACAGGAGCCATGGTAGCTTTTAAATGTTTACTGCAAAATCGGTCAAACGAGAATGTCTGGCAGATACCAATCGGGAACATTGTAAGTTTGGTATCTTTTTAAAATTCAATTCATTGGAATTAGATTATTTTTTTTTTTTTGAATTAAGAAATTCATGTGAGAAAACTACCATTTGCCATATACCTATAGCATTTTTATTTTCTATTTTGAACTAAATATGTCCAGTTACGCATAATATACAAATGTATATATATTTGCAAATTTTTTTAAAAATTAGTTAATTCATTATTGTACCTAGAAAAAACAAATTCTTAATAGTTTGCTTATTGTTTTGTTTCCTCTTTGTTACTTAATCAATATTTTTACTTAATTTAATCTGAGGGTAGAATTGTGAGAATTTGTCTACTCACGGCACAGTCTTCAGGAAGTTATGGAGGGGAGAACAGAAATTGTGAGATTGCCCGAGCTAATCCGCCGATTTGGATGGATAGAATCCCAATTCCACTGCCCGCTGGTTACGAGTTGCAATCCGATATTGGGTCTGAAATGGGCTCGCCTACACGTCTTATGTCAACAATGAGAAATTGTACACAAATGTCTCGATCGAATCCACTTTTCGTTTTCTGCAAATAATGAAATAAATTTCATATCATTTCATTTACGAATTAAATTTTTGGTTTCCAAATCATTTTGGATTTGTTTGGTAAAGCTTTTTTGATGTTCATTGAGTGATAAACCCTCTTTGAACTTATTAATAGAAGATAACCAGCAAGGCTCTGTGAACTCCAATTCACCTTTCTCTTTATTCTGAAGCTTTGTTCGGAGTTTTCGTCTCCGCAAAGACTGCTAAAAATACAAGTGCTTGACGTTTTGTTGAGTATGCTTTGCCAAAATTTGATAAATTGTCAGGTGTCGGAAAGTGAAAGCAATGGAACCAAATCAAATTGTCTTACTAAATTTGGTGTTCTTAGAGTGAATGTCTACATAGATGGTACACATATCGCAATAAAACCTCCATCTAAAGAAACTAAAAATCGGAAATACGAGTACATCTTTTCTTCTTGGTAGACAAATTCTACCAATATTTTCGAATTTGTTTATAATGGTTGTATAGGTGATGCAGGACATTCCTTAAACCCATAGATTATGACCCCGTATCGCACCACAGCAGGGGGCAGTCATGAGAGCAAATACACATCACTCCGAGGTATGAGATGAAGATAAGATAACCGTAGGTGTGTTGAAAAACAGATTTAGATACTGTTCAAGATACTGATCAAGATACAACTCGGCTGAAAAAGCGGCTCGAATAGCAAATGTTTGTATTGCTTTGCATGATATATGCATTCATTTCAAAGTAGCTACGGAAGTATACCCTATACAAAGCGAAGAAAGTTTTCAAAATGAAGTGGATGAAGCGGAAGAACTGGATGAGGTGGATAAAGGAAATTACATTCTCAATAGTGCCCAACATTTAATATGTATGTACACATAATAGCTATCGTTGATATCCTTTTCATATTATGGAGAAGCGTTACCCCCGTATGATGCTATCATACTCTTTGCAAATTGAATCCACGTTGCCGTCAATTTGTTTTGAAGGATTTCAGCCACATCATGCACAGCACGGAATATTATGGTTCTACTCAATGGGACTATAAAGTCCCGTCCAATGTCTTTCTGAATGGATTCAGCGGCAAAGAAATGAAGAGCGGCAGATACGCGATTTTGGACTGATACAAATGTTTTTTTTTTCACCTTTAATCAAATGTGGGCTTAGAGCGTCAACCATTGATCGTGCTGATATTCTACTTAAGCGATGTATTTCCCGAAATCTATCCTCTGGCATTTCGAGGTATTCGCGAGTCTCATAACGATCTTCTTTGAATTCACATCATATTTCGCGCGTCACGATTTTCAGCAATAATTAGTGGTGCATTAAAATTTTGTTCTCCATTATTATAATAAGCTGCAAGAATATAATAAACGGAATGATCTGATTCACAAATAACAAATGAAATCTGATTGCACTTGTTTTATTTCGTAAGAAAAATAATTTTCCACTAGAATGCGAAACCAAATTTATACGTTACAGCAAATGAATTGTCAGAATCGTAAATTTCCTACATATTTCAATTACCCGAGAAATGGCTCTGTACAACAAAGTAATGATCTACGGAGACTCGGTGAAGTGCTTTCAGCGCCACTTGTCGCAACATGTAATAACCAATTGGATGAATTGATTTTTGACAGATTAAATAAAATTGGCAAAAAATCATTGAGTTATTGAAGGTTTTAAGCTAAAATGTTCGAAAAAAAACAAGTTAGTTTTCTAATAAGTAGCTGTCAAGTCTTTGGGTACCTTACTTTAAATAGAATCGTGCTTTTAAAAATGTCAACAAAGCACTTGCGAAATGGTTTGTGTTGTTAACATTCATTTCAATGTAATAATATAAAAAGTTCTAATTTTAAATTGTAACAAATCAACAATGCCTGAAATAGTGAAATAGATCTTAAAATGGTAATAGATGTAACGACACTAATATTATAGAAGAATTTTCAAAGGGGCTATTTCACTTGGTAAATGTGTAAGAATGCTAAAACTTGGATACGATTTTTATTGAACGGATACTTCGAGTCCAGCTGCAGAACAACATTTTAATTATTCTGTGTATCATTCATTTTCCTTTTTTTTTTAGCTTTAAAAAAAATTCATTTTTTTAAGAGACAGGCTTTCCTCTGTTCCACTAAATTAACCCCTGCTGATCTTACCCAACAAATATCACTAATTAATATTATTATTATAAAACATATAACACCTAAATGAACCTGAAATTGGAAGTGCAAACCGAAATGGGAAACGCGTTACCAGAAAATGTTCGTAATTATTTTTTATAGTTTCCTTAAAGAAAATCATTTCTCTTACTTTCGAAAACAGAAAAAACTTTCGTTGCAAATACTCGTATGCAACATATACTTAATATTTATTTTCATGAAAAAAATCAACGAATTAATTATGCACAACTTTTATCGAAATTATTGTAATTGTGGTATTGACTGTTTATTTTAAAATTTCAAAGGGCGAAGTTTACTTTATATTAAAATTGGGCTTGATTACAAATGGAGATAATGTCTATCGAACAGAACAAACCAAAATCAACTTCGAAAAAAAAAAAACGACGAAATGGTATCGTGTTTGTTCATCACCATCTTTCACAGTTGAAGGCGAAAATAAGAATGACCGAATAACGTTAAGATGTTTCCTTAATTATAATAATTATTTTTTGAATTTAAGTGTTTTCGAACATATTTCGTTAACTCGTACTCAATCTGTCAAGAGTACTTTGAATAATGCGCTGAGTATACAGACACCGCTGAAAAGAAAAAAGAGCAACCTCATCCATTTTTGATGTATTCCACGCCTCTGCGCCATAGAGCAGCACTGGGATGGTCAATTTCCTTCTTAGCCCAAGGACGCAGCGGATGGCAAGTGTTACCCTTCGTCAATATCACCGGCATATGCGAGTAATTGAACGAACTTTTTATAGATTGTGTCTTTAGTGCTCGCTTGTTAGTTTTGCGTTATTCTCTCAAGTATGATATAAAAGAAATCATATGAAACTGCAACTTAAATTCTTGCCTAAATCCTTTTTTGATATCAAAGGTCTGGGTCAGATTTTCACCGACTTTAATGGAGCTTTCTTCATTGGTAAAACTTCGGAATCTCATTCCTGGAGTAGCATATCCCAATTTCCTCGAGCATGCGCTTATTATGCTCTTTCTTTTACCTACTGAGCAACCGGTGTTCTTCTTTCCTTTTCTGCACATAGAGCCCGTGAGCAGCTCTAGTCTTTCTACGCAGCGTCGCTTTGAATGCATCTTCCTAAGCTGCATGTACTTGCCGCCATTTGAGAACAAACCGATGGTTTGTTGTGATGCTCAACTGAAACCCATCATATCAGCAGCGGTATCGCTGATGACTTTTTGGTAGTGTTGCCACCGGTCTTCTATGCTTGATGCTGGCGACAGTGGACCTTTAGAGAGAAATAGGATTTAGCAAAATTCCTCCCAGCATTTGCTTGTTTTTGTTCTATTCGGGATATCCGCAATCACACCTTTTGGTCGAAGACGTCATTGGCTCCTCGAAACGTTTGGACATCCATCATACTGGAGGAGTCACTTTCGTCGATCGGAATGTGGTCAATTTGGTTGACGGTTGATTCATCAGGTGTTCTGCAAGTCCTTTTGTGAATATTGAGATGTGGGAACCGCGTGCTAGCTAGAAGTCGAATAGCATGGATCCGGAGGTAGTATCTTTTCCTAGTCATTGCCGAAGACAATTTCAATGTCATAGCTAATTTTATTGCTCATTGGTCTTGTTCACCCCACACTGTGGGTGAAAGTGTGGATGATGTTTACCTTTTTTTCCTTTGTTTTTAATATATCAGTAGTGTGACCGACGACTTTATCCGGGCTACTCTGACATACTTTGAGCTCGGGCCAGTAAGGATTTCCAAGACATACTCGGAATCAGGCACACAGACGCCGTCTACGCCACTACTAAGTGAGCAGCAACACAGAAGCGAGCAGCTCAGTGAAACACCTACTAGCGGTTTGACGTATAAAACCAGCGAAGAAAGAGAAAAGCTTGAAGACATAAAATTCCTAGGAAAAAACATCACGGCGCTGGTGGAATTTATCAAGGGGAAAAATAATGTTCGCCATAAAATAAGGAAGCTGGCAAGTGCAATACGTAGACAATACAACTGTGTAGTAGAAGGCGAAAAGGATAAAATAGATAATATAAAAATATTCAAAGCCACTCAAACAATCCAAACACCAGAAGTGAGAAGTGGCTTCTGTTCCGCAATCGTTGGAACAACTACCAGAACCCAAGCGAAAAAGGACTAGATTAGACACCAAAGCATCGACACCACCATACGCCGACATTGTCACGAAAAATGGGGCAACAAAGGAAAAAACCGATGCAAGATTACGCGTCAAGCCGGATGCATTGGTAATTAAGAAGACTGGCGAAATATCCTATTGTGATATACTCAGAAAGGTGAAGACTAGCCCGGAGTTAAATGGACTAGGCTCTGATGTAACTCGCATAAGGAAGACGGCTAGTGGAGAATTATTGCTTGAGCTCCAGAAAGCATCGGATGAGAAACGTCAGAGCACCGAATAAAAAATGAAAAAGTTCTCGGGGAAGTTACGGAAGTGAGGTGCCTAACGCACGAGGTGCTTATTGAATGTAAAGATCTAGATGGCGTCACTACAAAGAATAAGATTTGCCAAGCCCTGTCCAAGAAGAGTGAGGAACTACGAGGTACTCAGGCCTCAGCCAATGAATCCTTGAGGACAGCCTACGCAGGGACGCACACAGCAGTCATAAGCCTCCAAATTAACGCTGCCGAAAATATTCTGGACATGTGAATGAGATGCGTCCTTTGCGAAGAAAGAAGAAGTAGCAATACCAAACAAGCGGCAGGAAGTTCAGTATGCCCTGCATACCAAGAAGCTGCAAAGACCACCAGAAGAATACGAAAGTGCTGCAACTTAACTTAAATCACTGCGAAGAGGCACAGGACCTTATAATACAAGCTGTTATTGAGCTGAAGATTGATGTGGCCGTAGTAAGCGAGAAGTTTAGGAACCTCGATGATAAAGTTTGGGCAGCAGACGCCTCGAAGATAACTGCTATTGGGATCTGCGGAGACTACGCATTTGAAGAAAAAATGGGGTATATATAAACAGTTGTTACGCATCTCAAAATGGCACCCTAGAAGAATTCCAGAGAATGCTAGATAGGTTCGTGGATGATGCTAGAGTTCGAGTTCCATCAATCATAGCTGGTGACTTTAACGCATGGGCCACTGATTGGGGCAGCATACGGACAAATAAGAGAGGAGAGGTTCTCCTAGAAGCAGTATCGTCACTTGATGCAGTAATGCTTAATACGGGCAACGAACACACATTCACCAGACACGGCGTAGGCTCCAGAGTTGATGTAACTTTTGTAACAAGTTCCCTAGTGAGAGTATCAAGATGGAAAGTCAGAAAGTCAGTCAGTCAAGACTACACCCACAGTGACCACCAGGCTATCCTATTTGAAGTGCAAGAAAGGAGAGCAACCCAGAAGCGCCTTCCAAAGAAGGCACAACGAATGGAGTGGAAAACAAGCACACTGGATGAAAACACCTTTTGCCTGATTTTTGGAGAATCTACAATAAACCCAAGAGCAGCAAACACGATGGCGGCGGAGGTTACTAAAACAATATCCAGGGCTTGCGACGCATCTATGGTACGGAAAATGCCAACAAACCGCCGGCCACCAGTATACTGTTGGAACCAAGAGATAGCAGAGCTACGCAGCAAGTGCCATAGAGCTAAAAGACTATGCCAGCGATTCATAAATCCCAGCAGGATTTACAGGTGCAATACAAAGATAGGCGTAGGGACCTTAAATTAGCCATTCGGAGAAGCTAAAACAACAGCTTTAGAGAACTCTGTGAGGAAGCAGATATTTATCCCTGGGGAACCGCCTTCAGGACGGTCATGGCAAAACTATAGGGCTCTAGGGCACCCCCACCCTCGTGCCCTTTACTGATGCAAAAAAATAGTGTCGGCATTATTTTCACAGAAAGAACCATCGCAGGAAATAGGTGAGATCCCACCAGTTACGCGGAACTTCTTGGTGTATGCAAACGATTAAGCAATAATAAATCGCCTGGATTGGACGGCATACCAAATAAGGTCCTTAAGCTAGCCGTCAAAATGAATAAAGAAGCATTCGTGGAAATGTATAACAAGTGTTTAACAGAAGGGGTTTTTCCAGACCAATGGAAAAGCAACGTCTTGTGCTACTGCACAAATGGAATAAACCACCAGATGCGCCCTCGTCATACCGTCCCATATGCTTACTAGACACGATGGGTAAAATGCTGGAGCGAATTATATGCAACCGATTGAGCCACTTGATGAAGCCGGAGGACTTTCACACCAGCAGTATGGATTTAGAAAGGCTCGCTCTACAGTAAATGCTATTCGGAAGATAACTACGACCCTAGAAGAAGCCATTCAGGGCAGAAGATGGAGAGGAGGTACCAAAAACTACGGCGCGATATTAACGTTGGACGTCAAAAATGCTTTCAACTCTGCAAACTGGGGGCTTATAGTACACTTTCTGAGGTCAATGATGGTGCCATGGTTTTTAATAAAAATTATGCTGAGATACTTCGACAATCGGTTCCTACTCTACGATATAGACGATAGCCTAAGGCAGTACCACATAACTGGCAGAGTTCCACAAGGATCGGTATTAAGACCTCCCTTATGGAACATAATGTACGACGGGGTTCTAGGTCTTGGGATCCTGATTAAGGCTTAAATCATAGGTTTTGCAGATGATATTGCAATCGTTGTGGCGGCGAAACACCTGGAGGAGATAGATGACATTAGGAATGAATGTATTCGAAAAGTTAGACGGTGGATGGCAACAGTTGGGTTAGAGCTGGCAGAACATAAAACGGAAGTAGTTCTGGCAAACAGTTGCAAGAAAAGAGAAACAATAACCATCCGGGTGGGCAATCACGATATGGCATCGAAACCGGCTATCAGATACCTAGGTATGATGATCGATGCTAGGCTCACTTACAAGGAACACCTTGAAAGATCGTGCGACAAAGCTGCGCGCAAAGGTGAGCCCTGCCTTATCCAGAATAATGGCAAACATAGGAGGACCCAGACAACAAATGAGAGTTCTGTCAAGGGTGGTGCAGTCAATCACAATGTATGCGGCACCAATATAGGCGAAAGTATTGAAAACTAAGGCATACGCAAGAAAGACTAACTCTGTTAACAGGCTATGTGCTCTGAGAGTTTGCTGTGCATATCGGACAGTTTCAGATGATGCTATATATTGGCTACTGAGCTACAAATGACCTTTGACGCCAAAATTCGGGAACCCGGAGTTTCAATGGAAGACATCAAGCCGTGAGAAAAGCTGCGCCGCACGTGCGTGCGTGGCAAGAGAGATGGAACCAGTCTACATAGGGAAGTTGGACCTACCGACTTACACCCGATATTCGTAAATGGGTAGAATGTAACTACCGAGAAGTAGATTATTACTTAAGTCAGCTGCTAACTGGACATGGAATCTCCCTTCTGCTTAAACTGCGAAGCGGCTAGGGAAGATGCACAGCATTTTTTTTTCAGTGCCCACACTTCAGAATAGAGCGCCATCCAAGAAATGCGATGGGATGGGCCGGACAAAAAGAGGATGAGAATCTGCGACATGTACTACGGCAATTGATATCAACGGCAAAAGCGGCGCCTATTTGAATGCGGATTTGTTGTCGGAGGCAGACTAAGACAAGAAGTCCTGAGCCTTCGGCATGTGAGCGAGCGCCTCGTAGTAATCCGCATCAAGGCTAAGTTCGCCAACATTTGCCTTATATGCGCGCATACTACCAAGATGACGACACCAAGGATGCCTTCTATGAGCTCCTTCACAAGGCCTACGAGCAATTATCCTCGGTTATTTTAATGCAAGCTAGGAAGAGAGTGCATCTTTGGTGGAACGATCGAAAAATATAGCCTGCACGACTCCACCTCCGATACCGGATCCAGGCTGATCGACTTTGCAGCGGGGCGAAACATTGTCGTAGCTAGCACGCGGTTCTCACATCTCGATATACACAAAAGGACTTGGAGCACTCTTAATCAATCAACAGTCAAAAACATTGCGATCGACCCATCCTTCATTATAGATGTCCGTACGATCCGAGGAGCCAACATCGACTCAGACCATTACCTTGTTGTAAGGTCTTTTTCCGATCGAGTGTCTCTTAATCTCTTAAGAGGTCTGATTCCACCAGCACCAAGCATCGGAGACCATTGAAAACACTGCCAAAATGCCATCAGAGATGCCGCTTCTGATGTGCTAGGTTTCATTCTTCCACCACACCGAAATTCCTGGTTCGATGATGCCGGCAAGCACATGCAGCTAAGCAAAAAGCACGCAATGCGGCACTTCAAAAAAAGACCAGCACTGCTCACGAGCTCTATGAGCAGAAGAGAAGAGACAAACACCGGCTTCTCAGGAGGAAGAAGAAAGAGCATGAGAAATGCATGAGAAATGCACGGTCGAGGAAATTGAGAGATACTATTCCAGGAATGAGGTCCGGAAGTTATACCAAAAGGTAAAAGTGACATAATAAGGGAACACGTAGTAGAATTGCAGTCGATGCTGAGGTTTTGGAAAGACCATTTCTGCAGACTGTATAGTGGCGATGACGAACTTAATACCGCTGTAAGGCAGAATCGACCTTTCAACCTGGACGATGATGACCAACAATTCCGTCCACCCGACCTGGATGAAGTAAAAGCTATATCGAAGCTTCAGTCTAACAAAGCTGCTGGAGCGGATGGCCTGACTGCCGAGCTCTTCAAAGCCCCAGACGATGACTTGTGAGAGAGTATACGCCAACTCACCTGTAAAATATGGTTGGACGACAGTGTGAGCGTTAAATGGAACCACAGCAATGATTGTCCGATTCTCAAGAAAGGAGACCCTCTGAACTGCGCCAACCACAGAGGCATCGCATGCAAGACTTTATCTGCCGTATAGTGTGAACGCCTGAAGCGGTTCGTCAACAACCTGAAAGGTGCATATCAGTGTGGCTTCAGGCCAGGAAAGTCCACCGTCGACCAGATATTCACATTTCCGCAGATCTTGTAGAAGACCCATGGGTTTCAGCTTCGATACACACCACCTATTCATCGCTTCATCGCTTTTGAGGCCGCGTATGACAGCATCTATAGAGACGATCTATATAGAGCAATATCTAATTTTGACATCCCTGCCAAACTCGTCAGTCAGGTCGGTTAAGATCTCACCGAGACCTTTGATGTGCACAAAGGATTTAGACAAGGCGATGCGCTGTCATGCGATTGTTTCAACATCGTACCTGAAAAAATAGTGCACCCACAAGCAAACACAAGAGGCACTATCTTTCGAAAGTCCGTCCAATTACTCGCATTCGCCGACGTTATTGACATAATCGGGAGAAAGCAGTGTGATGTCAGTGGTGCTTTCGCGAGTATTGAGACGGAAGCGGCGAAAATGGGTTTAGCGGTCAATGAGGGCAAGACCAAGTATATGCTGTCAAGCAAAATGAACAACCAACACCGACATCTCGGGCAGAATGTCATCCTCGACAGATATAACTTTGAGGTAGTTAAGGACTTTGTCTACCTAGGCTCCGCTATAAATACAGACAACGACACTAGCGCTGATATCAAATGAAGAATAACTCTTGCCAACCGCTGTGTCTTTGGGCGAAGAAAGCACTAGAGTAGCAAACCCCTCTCTCGGACAACAAAAGTCACCCTTCATAGGACCTTAATAATCCCGGTCGTGCTCTATAGCGCAGAGGCATCGACGTTATCAAAAGTGGGTGTAAATTATTTATTTGTGCATGACATCTATCTTTCGATAGCATCAAAGGATACTTCACGTCATCATGGCATCATGCCTTTAGATGCGGTTGGTATCCCTTTCCATGGTCGGTCATTCCCAGCCATATTAATTTTTGGCTGATTAGATCTCTTTCTTTTTATTCTTGAACCCATGGGAAGAGGTGCAAACCGCGAAATAAACCTTTTGTATTTAAACAGAGTTTGAGCGTGCGCCTGCTCTTATTCCCTGTTCAAGAATATCTTTATTTCGCGGTGCTATAATCTGCGCATGAAATGCTGAATTGTACGCCACCGCCTCGCCGTAGCCCACGCAACCAGGGCATAAAATAAATCGTTTTAACTACTTGCTCAGCCGTTGTAAGTACCGCCGACACCGCATGAATTTCTGAAATAGCTGCACCAGTCACTGCAGCGACAGCAACTCTTGCTCCGTTTCCTTCAGCCACCATCAGCATCATCGCCATCGATGAGACTCCTGGGTTGCGGCTCCAACTACAGTGAATCCTTTATCGACTTCGCCAGTATCGGCCAGTGGATCGTCGATATCTTCAGCAATACGAACTGTCTCAGCCAGAACAGTTCCAATTTCGACTTCTGTAGCTGCCATTGGCGAAAGTCTTGTGCATCCAACACCTACTTTGTGTACTACAAAGGTCCAGGATCTTCCGATGTTCTCCGGGGATCCTGATGACTGGCCAATGTTTTTTAATACTTTCCTCTGGACAAACGCCGCCTTTAACTATACGAACTTGGAGAACAACCAGAGGCTTTTTATTCATCCGGATAATGTTGGAAGTATCCTAAAAGAATTACGTTTTGGTTTTGGTCGTCCGGAGCAACTTATCAACAGTCAGCTGAGTCAAGTTCGTGAGATAGAGCCAGTCACCGAATCCAACATGGCTCGTCTCGTTGTATTCGCAACAAAGGTAAGGAATTTGGCTGTATTTTTGCAGTCAGTTAACAGCCAGCAGCATATCGCGAACCCATCCCTGCTTAAAGAGCTAGCTAGCTAGCTGCCTATGAAATATGCGAAATACGCAACAATGATTCAGCCCTATCCAACGATTGTCAACTTTAGCGACTGGGTCTCTGAAGTAGCCAGGTTAGTTTGTTCCATCCAGGACTACCACGATAAGGAGCCGAAGTGAGGGACACTCAGGTGTCCTAGGAATCCTTGAAATCAAAAACTATGGTCTTTGCTTTACTTGTCTGAAGAAAGGACATTCTATTCGGAGCTGCCGTGTAAGAAGTGTTTATGCCACTAACGGATGTCAGCGTAGACATCATAAGCTTTTACACGAAAAGGTACCAGCAGTCAACAAGTTCCTGGAAGTTCCAATGCTGGTAGTACGCTAACTACTAAGGAAATCACCAACAATAGTCAAAGGTTACTGTTTCGAGTCCTTTCAGTTACGCTGTATGGGCCCAATAAAGCAATAAACAGTGACGCGCTTTTTTATGAGGGATCTTCGATTCTTATCCTTGATGCCGGTCTTATTAAGGAGTTGGGCCAGAAAGGCAGCCCACGACAAATCAATATGCAATGGGTAGCTGGAAAGCAAGTACAGGAGTCATCGTTGGTTGTGGACTTTCAGGTAAGCGGAGCAGGTCGGTATGATCTACTGACTCAAAATCCAAATTGAGTTCCATTTTAAGTCAACTAAAGGAGTTACCGATGAAGTTATATTCGAACGTCGTTCCTCGACTTCTGATCGGCGTTGACCATTGTCACTTAGGCCTGATGACGGAACATCAAAAGCTTTGTAAGAGTGGACCATTTGCGACTTGAACGAAGCTTGGGCGGGCTATATTTGGTCCAACGCTGACGACCACGCACAAAGACACACCTTCGTGTCTCTTGACCTACACCAATTCCGCGGATATTTCACTGCAAGGTCTGGTTGAGGACTATTTTCGAACAGATAGCTTTGGAGTGCTAGCATCCCCACCCGTTAAATCTAAAAAAGACGTTCGTGCTAGAAGTATCCTTGAATCAACGACGAGGAGGATTAATTGATTGTGATATTGTCTAGTTTTTCCAGTTTTCCCATGGCGATGAAAAGCTTGGTGGGTGTAGAATGTAAGATGAAGACGAACGAACATTGCCGCGTCTTACAAATCAATCATACGAGGTAATCTGGGCAAATGCTATAGCCAAAAGCTGCACCCAGTAGAAGCCGCCGTCATAGGACCAAGGACTTGGTTCTTGCCTCATCTCGGGATAGTCAACCATAGTAAGCCGCAAAAGCCAGGTACCAGCCACTTACATCCCTTCTCTTTAACTTCCGGGAAGGAGCCATCGCCGTGTGTGGAAGCATCAAGGAAATGTCAGGAGGACAGATGTGTCCAACGGTTTTTGTGGCGTAATGGAGATGACAGCAAGCCGCCTGGTGTCTACCAGATGCTGGTGATGACATTTGGTGCGGCTTGCTGTTGTAATAGAATGTAATTCCTGTGCCACTTAATGCCAACCCTGTATACGAGTACTATGTCATCTATATATAAGTCAGATTAATAAAATTTAACTTCCTTCTTCTTCGTTGTTTCACCAAAGCGTGTTGTGTTTTTAGTAAGTCTCAATTTCTTTTGATCGTAATATTATTTTTCAACACCTGCTCGCCTTGCGCTGCTCAACATGTGAAGCTCAAAAACGCCTTAGAACACAGCAGCATAAACGACCCTCGTGCAGTCAAATCCATCACTGGTTTTCATTATGTCGACGACTTGCTCGATAGCTTCGGATATGTCGAGCAAACAGTCAAGATCTCAACTCAAATTCAGGAGATACACAAGGTCGCTGGTTTTGAGTTACGAAACTTTACCTCTAACTCGAAAGCCGTCGTCAGAGCCTTAGAGTGTTCCACCTGGGAAGCGAGAGATTTCAGTACAAGCTGCAGTTTCATCGAGTGAGCAAGGAAGTCATAGATGGTAACAGACGTCCCACGAAACGAGAGCTGCTCAGCATATTCATGTCGGTGTTCGATCCACTAGGATTCCTAAGCCCTTTCGTGGTAGCTGCGAAGCTTTTGATGCGCGAGGTTTGGCGACGGAACATAATTTTGGATGAAGAATTTCCTGAAAACATATGCACCCTTTGGAGCAAATGGCGTTTGCACGATCGATATGGCAGTTCCTCGCTTTTACTTCACCGGTGGTATTCCAAAGGATCTCCAGCTCCACATTTTTGTCGACGGAAGCACAGATGCCTTCGCGGGTGTCGCATATTGGAGGTCAGTGAACCAGCACAATGTGGTGGAGATCTAATTCATATGCACCAAAACAAAGTGTTCATCCCTCAAGTCGATGCCAGTGTGTCGTATTGAGTTTCAGGCCGCTGTTCTTGACTCACAATCCATAAAGACCATACTTGAAGGACATTCCGTCGCTGTAAGCCGAAGGATCCTCTGGAGTGATACCTCGACCGCGATCAAATAGATCCATAGTGATAGCTGAAGATATAAGCCTTTCGTAGCTCATAGGATCGCTGACATTTTGGAGACCACGAAGCAAAGAAGCTGAGGACAGGTGCCTACATGCCTACAGGTCAACTTCAGTCCATCATCATCATACGCTAAGGAAAGGAAAAATGGCCAGTCAGTACTAACGTTCAGGGTAATCATGATGCCGGGGAAGAACTTCGTCCAAAATACACTCTTGTAGTTATAAGCAGTTGCCTGAACGATTGGAACCGGTTTTCCTCTTTTAAGCCTTAACAGCTGATGAGTAGAATATTGCGGAAAGATAACTTATTCGACAAGCTCAACTTGAAGTCTTTTGAACAGAAATAAGCCTTAATTGCCGTGACTTAAAAGTTCCAGATAAAAACGAACTCTTCACGCTAATGCCGTATCTAGACGAAGAACACATGCCGCCAGAAGACCTATCATCCTGCCGTTTTCTTCATCGCCTTTCAATGCTCGTGGTCGCCCATTACCACGATAAAATGATGCATCAGGATACCGAACCTGCAATTTGTGAGGTTCGACGCAAATATTGGGTGCCCCGTCTGCGTCGGGTGATGCGTAAAGTCATCTCGAACTAAAGGGTTTGCAGACATCCTAAGACAATGCCAGCTACACCAGCTCTGGGTCTGGAAGACCGTTTCACACAGTACCTGAGACCATTCACGTATAGAGGTCACGATTACTTTGGACCACATACAGTGACTGTTGGCAGTCGCATTGAAATACGGTGGATTGCGCTGTTCACTTGCCTGACGGTAAGGGCCATCATTTAGAAGTAGCACATAACCTGACACGGATGCGTGTATTATGGTCATCCGAAACTTTGACAACCACCGAGGATTGCAAACTTGGTCTTCATCTGTGATCCGCATATGCCGAGACGAGCCGAGGTTCAGACGAGCAGTCTCAAGGTTGGCCATATTGGATATTGAAGCTGATGGTGAATCGGGCCTATTCACGGGGGCGGTGGTGTAAATTATTTATATGTGCATGATATCTATCTCTCGATAACATCAACGAATACTTCACGTTATTTGGCATCATGCCCTTAGCTGCGGTTGGTCTCCCTTTCCATGGTCGGCCATTTTCAGCCATTTTAATTTCCGATTGATTAGATCTCTTTCTTTCTATTCTTGAGGCAATGCGAAGAGGTGAAAACCGTGACATAAACTTTTTGAATTCAAAAAGAGTTTGAGCGTGCGCCTTCTCATTTTTCCCGTTCAAGAATAACGGTGTGGGTGTTCTTGTTGCTTCGAGAGAAAAATTCTTCGAGCGATCTTCGGTTAAGTCTGCATTGATGGTGAGTGAAGGAGGAGATACAACAATGAACTCTACGGATTGTACAGCAACATCGACCTCACCAAAAGAGTGAAGATCTAAAGACTGAGATGGCTGGATCATGTAGAGCATATGGACATCAATGCTCTGGGGTCCGAAAAGTCTTCGAATCCGCTCCCGAGGGACAGCGCGGTAGAGGAAGGTCAAGACTCAGGTAGCGCACGCAAGTGGAAAGGGACCTTAACCAACTAGGTGTGCAAAACTGGAGGAAGCTAGCACAAGATCGAGTTAGCTGGAGACGCTTGTTGACTGTAGCACCACCTAAAGTAAAGTACTATAAAAAAATAAGTCGACTTGTCATGTCTATATAAATTATCCTTCTATTATGTACCACTTATATTTCTTTGTTAGAGTCATTTGTAAGTATTAGTAGAGTTTTTTTTATAAATGTTGACTATTTTTTCTGGGGCTAGACCATAGCTGTTGTTCATCTTGCGAATGTACTGTTGCGTTATGTGAGATATTATTTATTGATTGGTTTTCTGTATTGTTATTTGCATTATCTTCATTATAATGTTCTTGAATTCGGCTTAAGAAGTCTGCTATTTTGTTTTCTTTCCCTTTTAGGTACACGATATCAGACTGGTATTCTTGTAGTTAAGTAACCATCGTTGATTTCTCTGACTAAACTCTTTTCCGGTATATTTTTTATGGTATGGTATATACTTTATGGGTAGAAGATCGGTTCTTATTTTAAAGTCTTTCCCCATACTTACGGCCTAAAATATAATACTGCCCATACTATAGCCAGGAATTGAGTTGACATTGTCATCTGTCGAGGAAAAGTAGTGGAAAAGGATCTCCTGCAAAACTTTTACAAAAGAAAACATAAAAAGTGAAGATATTTAGGAAACAACTTAAAAAAGTGCAATTTAAGACTCTGCAATTAGAGTGGTTATTCAGAGTAAGTCATAGCATTTAAGATCGTACTTGGTGAAACCAAAATCCATCCCAAAGCTAACCTCACCAAATGAACAAAAGAGGCGTATCAGAAATTTTTCCAGAACACCATTAGAACGAAAAACGTCGCCCAAGTTTCAATGATAAGAAAAATATAGCGGAAATTTACAAATTAACTGACATCAGCTTCGAAACCCTAAAAAAATTGCTCGATGAGGAAAATGAAGAATTACTTCAGGAACTTCCATCAAAGTCCGACTTCCAGCTTCTTTGTGCAGAGTTATCCGGCTTAAAGATACGCCAAGACGAAACATCGGAAAGAGTAACCCAACTAGAGAAGAGAAATGAGTTTCTAGAAACTCAGCTGGATAGGCTTATGCAAAAAAAAATACTGAATCCAACGTTGTGGTGCACCTACCTGCTGAACCTAACACCGACATGCAGGAAAAGGAAACATCCAACGTTGTAGACTCTGCGTACAGTGTGTGAGCCAGAGCCCCACATACCTCAATCATCATCGTGAAGATGTCGTCGCGAAATTATGCTTGGAGTGTGCTACGTGGAGCCAACAAATTAAAAGGGACCAAAATAAGCATACACAAAGATCTACCATTGCACGCGCGGCAAAAAAGAACGAACATGGTACCAATCATGCAAGTCTTCCGCAGAAAGAATCCCGAGGTGAAAATTGTCTTAGGAAGACGATAAATTGTACGTCACGGATAAAGTACTCACTTGGGATTTCTAAAAAGGGTTGAAATGCGGCGGGTTTGAACTGTTAAATAATTTACATGGAGACATTTTACTACCGAAACATTTTATGAATGAACATGTAAACAATAACATTAGTGCTCGTGAAACGTCAAGTATGTCACAAAATGTCAATGCTGCCAATGTTATCAACAGAGATGTCATTGCTGAAAACCGTTTGGGTGGACACGCAAGTATATCTTCACGTGTAGTTTGAAACTCAGAAGTCTACCAGAATAAAAATATTATTAAATTAAGTATAATAAGTTATAACTTAGCTGGATTAAAAAATAAATTATTATTTGCAAACTTTTTTAATTATGTCAAAAGATTCAACATCTTTGTATTGTTCGAAGAAACTTGAAAACATATTCTTAAAATACGAATTGAAGTGGATCCCTGCAATTAAATCATCAACATTTGGAAGGGGAAGTGGTGGAGAATTGTATGGTTATCGGAAGGGTCTTAATTACGCAGATGTTAATTTTAAAAGAGTATAAGAATCGTATGTCCTCGGTGTAAGAACAAATAACAGCGCATTGTTTATAATTCCCATTTACTTGAACGTTAGCCACTGGCAACGCGATTATGAAAATCTTAAGGAAGTACTACAAAACCTAAGGGAAACAAATTTTATGCTCATTGGTGATTTTATGGTCGGCTAGGACTTTCTCAAGATAATTTTGTGAGTGGTTACAAAACCCCCACAATGCGTATACATCGCACTTCTAAAGATGAAATTTGTGACCCTAAGGGTAGAAAGGTACTGGATCTTGTGGATGCATGCGACTGCAGTATTCTAAAAGGAAGTTGTGAATGCGAATCCGTGGAAAAGCGTGCTCAGCGGAATAAATTCATAAATTTCAATGAAAACAAATAACATCGCCGTCACTTAAAACAACGCAGCTAATGAGCCACTTTGCCAATTTACTTAATTCTCCACAGATCTCACTACCACTCCAATATGCAGCTCTACTGATTATCGATGAATTCCTAGATAGCCCTAATCAATGAAGTCTTTGAATCAGCAAATATTCCAGAAAGTTTAAAAAAAGCGATTATCTATACACTGAACAAAAAAGGTGACTATGACGATCCTACAAACTACAGAGGAATACCTTTTCTGAAAACCTCTGAGAAGTTGCTTGCCGCCATTATATACAACAGACTTACCAGCTAGGTTGAAAATAAAAAAAAGTTTTGCAGGAATTTCAGGCAGGACTCAGAAAGAATTACTCGACAGTCGATCAAGTATTTGCACTCCTTAACATCGCCGAGATTTATAAACAGAAAAAGAAAAAACTATATGCCTTCTTCGTTGATTTTCGAGCAGCCTTCCACACCATAGCGCGCGAGGCTCTGTTTTACAAATTATACAATATTGTCTTCTCAACGAAAATAATTAATATCTTAAAAACAATGTATGAAAATAATGTGGCATATGTATGGGATGGCGAGTCCATTTCTAAAGAGCTTACAACAACGATGTGTGTGAAGCAAGGAGGTATTGTGAGTGCGTTACTGTTTATTCTATTTATCAATGACATATCAGACACTGTAAAGGGTGGAATCGATTGGCATCATAAAAATTCCGAATCTCAAGCATGCGGATGACATCGTTTATTTTTTAGATAAACTAACTAACTATAGCCAAGAATTCTTCGTCCATAACAGAGTAATTCTTCTTATGGTCGCTTAAATATTGTGAGGCATAATAGATCGGTTGTCCTTCTGCATTAAAACCGCACCGATCGCATAATTGCTTGCGTCAGTGTACACCGTTAATTCTTTCTTGAAGTCAGGAAACTTAAGTATCGGGTGTTTAATAATTTTTTTTTAAGTGTTTCAAATGCCTGGATATATTCTGTATCGTTAACGTTTATGTTCTTGTCTTTTTCAAATATTTAAGCATCGGAGTAGCTATTTTAGCTATTTCTAAAATAGCCAGTGACACCGAGAAAGCCTTTTAATTGCTTTTCTGTTTTAGATAAGGGATAGTCTTGAAAACATTTTATTTTCACTGGGTTCGGTTTCATACCATCCGCTGATAGGATGTGTCCCAAAAAATCCGTATATTCTTTCATGAACGAACTTTGAGGTTTTGTTCGGCGAGCCTCTGAAATATTAATTTTACAGAACTTATATATTCCTGTAAGCTGGTTGAAAAAACCAGTATGTCATCTTAATAGACGACACAGATTTTGTTAATATATTCTCCCAGAACCTCATTCATCAACTTTTGAAAGGTTGCTGGTGCGTTCTTTAGGCCAAATGGCATTCTAACGAATTCATATAACCCGTTTAGGGTAACAAATGCCGTTTTATGAATGTCATTGGCATGCTTATTTATTTGATGGTATCCCTTAGCCAGATCTAATGAGGAGAAGTATTGTGCGCTTTCTAACTTATCCAATATCCCATATTTATTTGGAATCGGATACTTATCGTCGATTGTAATCTCATTTAACTTTCTATAGTCAACGCACAGTCTAAATTTCTGTCGTCCTGAACTATCTATCTTTCTGGAAACAACTACTATTGGCGACGCGTATCTACTGTTTGATTTTCTTATAGTACGTTGCGCTTCCATCTCTTGTAGTTGTCTTCTGACTTCGTCTTCATGTTAAGGTGGTAGCTTTGCGTTAATTTGTTGGTCGGTCCTAGATCTTATCTCGTGTGTGATGGAGTCTGTATTTATCAACAGATCGCCTTAAATGGGGGTAAATTAGCTTTTTATATTGATTAAAAAGAGATTCCATTTGTTGGAGTTCCTCTTTATTAAGATGGCTTATACCAATCTCTTTTTTGCAGGGACTGAGTTCGAAACAATTAAGAGTTGCTGCGTTCTCTACCAAATAAATCGGTATAACCGTTTCATTCTTCAAAACGATGTTTTTATCAATGAAAACGATTTTACTTAGCAAATCCATCTCCACCAATACATTGTAAGGTTTGTCGCCTAACTTCATTGTGTACCACCGTGTTGCTCCCTTTTTGTCATAGTTAAATTCCGTCAGTATACTTGTAATGACTCTGTCGATTATTTCTGTCGTTGCACTATTTACAGAAAGAGTTGCAATCGGGCAGAATGTCACCCTCGACGGATATAACTTTGAGGTAGTTAAGAACTTTGTCTACCTAGGCTCTGCTATAAATACAGACAACGACACCAGTGCTGTGATCAAGCGAAGAATAACTCTTGCCGAACCGTCGTTCGACGAACTGTATGGACTGTACAGCGACATGGACCTGGCCAGAAGAGTGAAGATCCAAAGACTGAGATGACTGGGTAATGTAGAGCGCATGGACACCAATGCTCCTGTCCGAAAAGTCTTCGAATCCGCCCCCGAGGGACAGCGCTGTAGAGGAAGGCCAAGACTCAGGTGGCGCACGCAGCCAACTTAGTGTGCGAAACTGGAGGCGGCTAGCCAGGGATCGAGCTGACTGGAGAAGCTTGTTGACTGAGGCCCAGGTCCACCCCGGACTGTAGCGCCACCTAAAGTAAGTAAGTAAAGCACTATTTATTGTTTGCAGTGTTAATTTAACTTTTTCGTTAAGTTGAGCCCGTGTCAATGAGTGTTTTGTATGTTCATTTGTCAATTGTCATGTCTGTAAATATCTTATTCCCGAGGCGGAAAGAAGAAAAAAATCCGGTTCGATATTGTGAACCTCTTCAGAAATTTGCCCTTTTCTCACCTGTTCCTCTTCATTACCATTATAGGTGATTTGCCCTAACTCCATTGGTTGCAGAGTCTGTTGTGCGTTCCTGAACTGGCTTGATATGTTGAACACTGGTTGTGGGTTTTGATTTTAACTCTGATGGTTATTATTACCTAGCTTGCCCTACGTTTTCCATATTCTAGTTCTTATTATTGTTGTTCGAGTGAGAGTTTTTATGTTGGTCATGAGAATGCTGACTATTTTGTTGAGCTCTAATAGTCTTATTGTCTTGTTTCTGAGTTTTGTTGTTCGACTGTTGTTATCTATTGTGTGCTATAAAATTCCTGTCTAAATTATTAAAATCAAATCTTATATAACTGTTGAAATTTCTTTAACTTCATGTAGTGCAAATTTATCTCTTGGAGTGTTGTTAAGAAGTAGCTCTTTCGCTGATCTGCAAAATTTTGGTATTCTGGATCGGCTGCCGTAGCTCCCTTTTCGTTTGTTCTTCGACGCTGTGCATGATGTAAGCGATTTCCCTCATTATCGTCACGGCTCTGTTTTTGACCGGATTTCTGTTAGCCAATGTTTCCATGGCTGCTGTTAGTCTTTCTGCTAAAACTGCATCCATCTCTTCTTGTTCGATTTGTCCTTCGAAGAACTTAGAAACATTGTATTTTCGACAAATTTTGGACAGGTTCTTTTTTTCTGAGTTAACGACTTAATGTTCTAGCTGATTTTAAGCTAGTTTTTGTTATTTTCGGTAACCTGTTAGTGTTCTAGCTGATTTTTAAGCTATATTTTTTTTTCGAGTGCCAAGTTAGTGTATTAATTCTTGTTTTTAGATACACTTCCCCTATTTTTGAAAGCTTTTTTGTTTTTTTTGGGGTCGATGTAGAGTTTTCCTAATTTTAAGATACGAGTACACTTCTACAATTATGTACATACACTGTCAAGAACTAATTTTTCTCATGCGTATTTGGATTCTCATGGATTCAAACAATTTATTTGGATCCTACCGACTGAGCCATTTATACTACTCGTACCGGGGCTTGCTTATATTTTTATTTATTCCAAACCAATTAGCTCTTACAAAATTTTCCTACTAACTAAGTGGTGACCATTCGTCACTCCCTTATATCAAATCTAACATTGCTAACTGAGCTACCTTCTATGCAGCGCGTGTGAACTTTTGCGACATTGGACACTTTCTTTAAAACATTGTTGCTGATATTAGATTGCCGTGATGGCGGAAAGTGTGGGAAAACACTTTATATTGAAGTTATTTTAAAAAAGAAAAAATGGATGATGTATCAGATATATGTATCTACTAGTAGATATCGCTGGTGAGTAGTTTGATATGAAATGAATGGAAAAGTTCGGAGTAATAAAACATTACTCTGTTGCAAAACACTCAACTTTCAATTAATTCAAAACCAATTTCACTACTATTCCTTTCTCGTAACTTTTGGTTTGAAACTGTGACAATAATCGAACTCTCCAAAGTGGAGAGTTTAATAATAATGTATGATCCAACAATCGATTTCTGATTGAATTACATCTATACCACAATATCCCCCTCTTAAACTTGTTCGTCCCGAACAAACTCTTCGATATTCTCCCCAATATAGCGAAGTATCCGATCCACATGAACCACTTTCATCTTGCCCCTTCCTCACTGAATGCGATATACAATATCGTTGATGCGTTTTACCACTTTATAGGGTCCTTCCCAGTCTCGCTGTTATTTAAAAGATACACCTTTTCGCCTATGAGGGTTGTCGTCTTGACATCACACCTCGTCTTCATGCGGTCACTGGCTATTTTGATCTCATCCATGGTTCTTTGGTGCATGCTTCTAATTATCTATCTGAGGTCTGCAACTTAGTCGGTTACATCATTTCACTACGTAACCGGACTGTTGGACCGAAAAGGGTTTCCGATGGAGTGTGACCTGTGGTGTGGTGTACTGCACTCCGATAGGCTAATAGGAACATGTGAATTTGCCTATCCCAATCGCGTTGATTGTCGCCAACGATCTTTGATGTTCATTCAAGGTTCTGTTGAAGCGTTCTATCATCCCGTCCGATTGTGGGTGGAGCGATGTTGTTCCCGCCTTTTTAATCCCCAGTAGCGGTACACTCTTTCGAAAATGTTAGACTCGATGTTATGCCCTTGATCCGAGTGCAATTCCATCGGTACACCAAATGTGCTCACCCAGGTGTAAACGATCTGCTCAATAACGGTTTTTGCTTCCTGGTTGGGGATAGCGAAAGCCTCAGGCCACTTACTGAAGTAGTCCATAACAACAAGAATGTAGCGATTTCCATTTTCGGTTTCAGGAAACGGTCCTGCGATGTTAACTGCGATTCAAGGGTGTATTGCTGCATTCTGCCGTGAGTCTAAACTCTCGGGCCTTTACTGGCGGCGCAGGTGCACCAATTTTCGACATCGTTCTTGCCGTACACCCAAAAAAACGCTTTCTCACCTTTTCTAAGCAGCAGTTCCCTTAGCACGTTACTGAGTTTCGATCCTGACACAACGAGCGGCATCGCAAACGACTTTCCATCCCAGCTTTTCCACCTTAACCTCAAAACACCATCTTGAATATGAAGGGAGTCCCATTGTGCCCAGTATACCTTTAGTTCGGGACTTTTATTGGATATTTTCTGCCAATCAGTTTTTTCTTCATGTTCCTTCCAGGCGAGTATTGGCTCGATATCCGGATCCTCTTTTTGGCCTTTTCGAATTTCACTTTCATTCCAACCCTCAAAAGGCTCAGCTCTTAGCCAATGGGTGGACACTGCATCTTTTCCTACCTGTCGTACGCAATGTTTGCAATCCGATTTGCAAGGTCGCCGGGACAGAGCATCCGCATTAAAGTGAGGCCTTATCTTTCGATGATGTATCCCGTAGTCGTACATCTGGAGCCGTTCAATCCACAATTCGACTTGTCCTTCAGCATTTTTAAATTTCGTAAACCTCCTCAGAGACATACGATCCGTGCGAAGAATGAATTTTCGTCCATACAGGTACTTATGGAAATGCTTTATGACACATTAGTTCCTTTCTGGCTTAGAGAGCACCTTACTAAAGTAGGAAACTACTTTCTCTTACCCGCCATGCACCTGCGAAAGGACAGCTCCAACTCCGACGTTACTGTTGTTTTTCCGGGAGTAGGGTACGCTAGCACAGGGGCCTCACATAGATGTTGTTTGGGAGTTTTGAAGCTTCTTTCGCATTCACTTGGCCATTTGAATTGTTTTCCCTTTTCTGTTAGTTGATGCTAACTCTTTGCGATCCCAGCAAAATCCTTCACAAACCGCCTGTAGTAGGTAGCGAGTCCCAGAAAGCTTCACAGTTGGTGTCTGTCTCTTGCGACTGGCCAATTTTTCACCGCTTCGATCTTTCTGGGTCTGTCCTTACCCCTTCAGATGAGATGATGTGTCCCAAGTATTTGACATCTGGCCTAAAGAGAAGACATTTCTTCGGGCTTATCTTAAGCTCTGCACTTCGTAATCTTTGGAACACTTCCTTAAAGTTATCTTGATGTCCTTAAGAAGTTTTGCCAACCACAAGGAAATCATGTTAGTCCCAGCTAAACTCGTTTCATTAGGCGCTCAAATGTCGACATTGCACAATCCAAATGGCATTATTGTGAATTGCCGAAGCCCAGATGGGTTTGTACTTGACAGTAGCTACTCTTCAGATCAAGTGTGGACAACAATTGCGCTCCTGGCAGTGTGTTCAGTGTGTCATCAATCCTTGGCAAGGGGTAGCTATGCTTCTTGTTGACATAATTTAGCTGGCGATAATCCACGCAGCAAATAAGTTTCTCTACGGAAGGTGATAAGATCTCGTCCTTGCTGATTACTGTCCTAAGGCATGTGCCATTCTCATTCCCGTACACCATCGGAATCTCAACGTTCCTGTACTTAAGTACTTGCGTTCCGATGTCCAGCACTACATTTTGCGCCTTCATAAAGTCAACTCCAATGATGCAATCGTCGCATACATCGGCCACTTGGAATACGTGGGCGAATGCTAGTTCTGCCAGATTGATCGTAAGAAGAACCTCTCCATACACCTTCGCCGTTGCTCCTGTTGCTGTTTTCAGACAGTAGCTACTGGTATTGTGCAGCTATGAATCATGAGCCATATCCCTTCTTACAATGGAGGCGATGGCACCAGTGTCAATGGTAGCTACACACTTATTCTGACCAAAATAGGCTTCCACTGTAAGACTCTAGTTACTTCGTTTTGTTTTGGAGATTTGGATTTTGATTCTGGGGGCGTGACTTCCAGAAAAAAACTTCTGCCCTTCGAAATTGGTCCTTACAGTTTTCCGGCCTGTTGACTTGATGACGCGCTGCTTGCAGGATAGATGTTATCCCTACCAGATGCTTTTTCCATATACCTAGTAGCGCATTGTGGACAACTGCGTTGTTTTAGTAGAGCCCTGCAATGTGGACTCCTTGAGATGCTTGGTCGGGAGCTTTCATCGTCTGGGCAAATGCTAGGGCCTCAGGGAGGGTTCATTTTCCAGCCATTCTAAAAGTCATTTGCAACTACCAGTCCTCAATCGCTTGGGTAAACGTCCCCAAAGCCATTTCATTGATAAGGTCTTCGCCGGCTTTAGTATTAAATTAATTTGACAACCGTTCGAGATCGGCCTGCAACTGTTTCTCTTTTCTTCTGGACTCCGCTGCACAGTTGGCCTCTGTATACTTGCTGTATATGGTCATCACCGAAGCGCATTTACGTTTTGAGATAGTTGTCAGCGATTCCCAGCTGTACCTCTCAGTGCCAGCGTTAGTGCAATCTGTATATTGGCCACGATGTTTGGCCATCAAAAACAGGCGGTGACATCTCTTTTCTGCTAGGGCAATCAACAGTGTCTTGCTGTGCGGCAACAATGGAATTCTAAATTTTCTAAAGAATTCTTCTGTTCTTCAAACTTAGAATTCAATCAGAGGAGAAATTCTGTCATAGCAGACATGTGAGCACAGCACATTCGCTTGTCTAGCAATGTACGGGGCATTGTTTTTTTTTGTAGTTCCACAGCAATCAGAATAAGTTCTATCCCACTTCTGACGCCAATCTAATATTTCGGCTAGGATTCGAAATTATAAAACGTTATTCTGTTTTAAAACACTCACCTTTCAATTAATTCAAAACCCACTTTACTACTTCACCAATCAAATCTCCTATTGTTTTCTATCGTCGTAACTCCTTTTCTGTCACTCATAAAATTATCGTCCGCTGTTTCTCATCCTGCATTTATACCACTTTTTTCGGGTTCTAGTTCTTTCTCGTAACTTCTGGTTTGAAACTGGGGTAATATCTCACGATATAAATTGTTAACATTACATTTATTTGAAATCATCCTACGATATGTAAATATCTCATTACATTTATTTTCACACACTTTGTAGAAACTGCCAGTAGAATCTACGTTTAAAAGCTATTGTAAAATAAATACTTTTGATTTTTGGTCAAACTTCTGTGGAGATAAGCGAAATGAAACGTCACTTATTCGAGACCTCCACGACCTACGTCAAGGATCACAGTCGATCGAACAATTTTATAGCAAAGCGATTGAAATTTTCGCAACTATTAGAAACCATGTGACCGTCCATGAATCCAACAAAGAGGTTACTTACTTACTTTAGGTGGCGCTACAGTCCGGGGTGGACCTGGACCTCAGTCAACAAGCTTCCCCAGCCAGCTCGATCACTGGCTAGCTGCCTCCAGTTTCGCACGCTAAGTTGGCTAAGGTCCTCTTCCACTTGCGTGTGCCACCTGAGTCTTGGCCTTCCTCTACTGCTGTCCCTCGGGAGCGGATTCGAAGACTTTTCGGACCGGAGCATTGGTGTCCATGCGCTCTACATGACCCAGCGATCTCAGTCTTTGGATCATCACACTTCTGACTAAGTCCATGTCGCTGTACAGTCCATACAGTTCGTCGTTGTATCTCCTCCTGCACTCACCGTCAATGCAGACGGGACCGAAGATCGCCCGAAGAATTTTTTTCTCGAAGCAACCAAGAACACCCTCATCCATTTTTGATAATGTCCATGCCTCTGCGCCATAGAGCAGGACCGGGATTATTAAGGTCTTATAAAAGGTGACTTTTGTTGTCCGAGAGAGGGCTATGCTACTCAATTGCCTTCTTAACCCAAAGAAACAGCGGTTGGCAAGAGTTATTCTTTGCTTGATCTCAGCGCTGGTGCCGTTGTCTGTATTTATAGCAGAGCCTAGGTAGACAAAGTCCTTAACTACCTCAAAGTTATATATGTCGAGTTTGACGTTCTGTCCGAGACGTCGGTGCTGGTTGTCCTTTTTGCTTAACAGCATATACTTGGTCTTGCCCTAATTGAAAGCTAAACCAATTTTCACCGCTTCCGTCTCAATACTCGCGAAAGCGCCACTGACATCACGCTGCTTTCTCCCGATTATGTCAATATCGTCGGCGTATACGAGTAGTTGGACGGACTTTTGAAAAGTAGTGACCGATGAGTTCGTGTAAGCTCCTTACCAGGTCATCGCCTGCCGCTTTGAAGTGCTCAGAGTAGCATCTCTCAATTTCCTCGATCGCGCGCTTCTCATGCTCTTTCTTCTTCCTCCTGAGAAGCCGGTTTTTGTCTCTCCTCTTCCGCTCATAGAGCTCATGAGCAGCTCTGGTCTTTTTTTGAATTGCCGCATTGCGTGCTTTTTGCTTATTTGCATGTGCTTGCCGGCATTCATCATCGAACCAGGGGTTTCATTGTGGTGGACGAGTGGAACCCAGTACATCAGAAGCCGCATCTCTGATGGCGTTTTGGCAGTATTTCCAATGGTCTTCGATGCTTGATGCTGGCGGCATTGGACCTCTTAAGAGATTAGTTTTTTTGGCGTAGTTTGGGATATCCGCAACCGTACCTTGGCTACAACAAAGTAATGATCCGAGTCGATGTTGGCTCCTCGGAACGTACGGACATCCATAACACTGGAGGAGTGTCTTGTGTCGATCGCAATGTGATCAATCTGGTTGACTGTTGATTGATCAGGAGTTCTCCATGTCCCCTTGTGTATGTCGATATGTGGGAACCGCGTGCTAGCCACGACAATGTTTCGCCCCGCCGCAAAGTCGATTAGCCTGAATCCGTTATCGGAGGTGGTGTCGTGCAGGCTATATTTTCCGATTGTTCCACCAAAGATACCCTCTCTTCCTAGCTTTGCATTAAAATCACCGAGGAAAATTTTAATGTCATAGCTAGGGCATTGCTCGTAGGTCTTGTTAAAGAGCTCATAGAAGGCATTCTTGGTGTCGTCATCTTTCTCCTCTGTGGGGGTATGCGCGCATATAAGCCCAATGTTGGCGAATTTAGCCTTGATGTGGATTGCTACGAGGCGCTCGCTCACATGCCGGAAGCTGAGGACTTCTTGTCTTATTCTGCCTCCGACAACAAATCCGCATTCAAATAAGCGCTGCTTTTGCCATCGATAGCAGTCGCCGTAGTAGATGTCGCAGTTTTTCGTCCTCGTTTTGCCCGCCCCATCATACCGCATTTCTTGGATGTCGGTTATGTCTGCTTTGCAGCAGTCTAGGGTCTCCGCTAGTTGCTCGGCTTCATGTGGTCTATTAAGGGAGCTAACATTCCACGTGCCTATCCTAAGCTCATTTTCCTTAAACCGTTTGCGTGGGTTGTCAACAGTAGATCCGTCCATATCCGAGGCTTGTTGATGCTTCGTAGCTTATGTTTTTTTTTTAAATGGCCGGGCAGTTACCCCAGCGGTACAACCCCCAACCTGGAGGACCAGTTCCACTTTTAATGCCCCTAGGATGAGGGGATGTGAGCGCTGCCGTTGGCCCATATAGGGCTCTTCCGCCACCATCCCTTTTCCAAGACCCTGACTAAGTCCTGGAAATCCTTACCGGCCTGAGCTCCAAATATGTCGGAGTATCCCGGATAAGGTCTTGTTTTGTTCTTCCGACACTAATCCTGGCTTATGGCGCAGGAAACTCGCCATTTGCCCCCTTCACTTCGCAATCTCTAGTGAGATTCCTAGATGGCGCCACGGAGAGGCGTGAAGTAGGGCTTATTAGCAGTGCTGCAAGATGTTCGGCTGCAGAGGCTCATTCTCGTCACTCAAAGAACCATCACCTGTCGAAGATGCTACTTCTACGAGGCCTAATACTAATCGTTGACCTAAACCAACAAGGAGGTTATCAAAGCTAAAAACAATTTGTACTCAGAAATGTGTCTCAACTCGTTTTTGATTGGCCTCCGAGAGCCAATCGCTCCGCTACACTAATAGCGATGAAACCAATCTCCCGTCCGGATGCGTTCTCTTATTGCATTAAGGAAAAAAATATATTTTACGCTAAAACCAAATCTGTTCAGGGACAAACTCGACCAAATCATTCCTTAGGAACTAGATTTTCCTCCTCTAATTTTCAAATTCCACAACAACCAAATTTATATTCTTTCGGGCAGCAACCCCCAATCCCTTTTCAACATCAACCCAATATGTCCTTCCAAAATGCATTTCCTTTCCAACAAAATCTTCAACGGCGAGCCTTTGTTCCACATCAACAAAACCACCAAAAACCACCGTAACTCCGCATCAAACCAACACCCAACAACAACCCCAAATAAACTCTTCATCAAGAAATTTACCACCACCAGAACCCATTGATTTAGGATCTGGTAATACCAGACAAACAGTTGGAACTCAAAGAAATTCCAATCAATTTAGATCTTCAATAATATCTATGAAGTGGAACAGCCAGGAACGTCTCAAGCTGCAAAAAACTTTATTGCATACCAACAAAAACAAAATATATCTTATCAGCCTCAACTAGAGCAATATTATCAACAATTCTACAACCTAAAAGCAGACCAACATCAATAGTACAAACCAGAAGCAATATTTCATCAACAAATGCAGAAAACTGCAACCTTCCATCAGAAGTTTCAACACACGAAATTGACGATTTTCAATCGAATGCCTCGGCAGTCAAATCGGATACCTAGATGTTAAAAAACATGGCTCAGTTCTTCCCTATATTACAATACTATCCTCTTCAGCTTCTCCTATTAAATTTCTAATCAATCGATACGGGTGCATCAACTTCATTTATTAACCCCGAGTTGATACATCCCGAGGATATGGTTAAAATAAAACCCATAACAATCAAAACAGTTCTGAATTCTCACAGTCTCGATGAAGAGGTCACTCTTCCAACCTTTGGTGAATTTAATGAATCTGGTAAATTAAGATTTTTAGTATTTCGTTTTCACCACTACTTTGATGGATTAATTGGGCTTGATGTCTTCCTTAAGAGCTTCAATCAATCTATCTAATAATCTTCTTATTACTAAAAATGCTAGAATTCCACTTGAGTTAAAATCAAATATAATGTCCAAAAAATTTACTATTTCTGGGAACTCTTCCTTGAACATCCCCTCACAGCTTCAATTTACAATGCAAATGTCCACTAATAGCTCAGACACTGATTCCATCCATTCCGATGATATCACAAAACTTATTAGAACCTCTCGTCTTAATTTAGAAGAAAAAAAAACAGTGGTCAAAATTTGTAGAGAATACGATGATATATTTCTTAAAGACGGACAGAAACTCTCATTTCAAACAAAATTAAACATCAAATCAAAACCACTGATGACACCCCAGTTTACACCAAATCGTATAGATACCCCCAGATCCATAAAGAAGAAGTGCAAGCTCAAATAAAAAAACCGTGAGCGATAAATATCCAATCCCAAATATTAATGATGTATCAGACGAATTGGGAAAAAGTATGTACTTCACTACACTCGACCTTGCCAATGGATTCCATCAAATAGAAATGAATCCAGCAGACATTAAAACGACAGCATTCACCGTAGATGGCGGAGACTACGAGTATGTACGTATGCCTTTTGGATTAAAGAATGCACCATCAACCTTTCAACGAGTGATGGACAATGTCCTGCAAGATCTTCAAGGCTTAGTTTTTCTAGTGTACATCGATTATAGATTCATTCTACAAATTAAGAGAGGCATATTTCAAAATCCACCTGGACAAAGCTGAGTTTCTTCACAAGGAAGTCGCATTTCTAGGTCACATTGTGACAAGTGAAGGTGTTAAACCTAATTCAGAAAATATTCGTGCAATCCAAATCTTCCCTATCCCACGAACTCAAAGATATATTAAATCATTTCTAGGCCTTTTAGGTTACTATCGAAAATTCATCAAGGATTTCGCCAAACTTACTATATCCCTAACAGCTTGTTTGAAAAAAGGTAGTTCAGTAAAATTCAGACCCTATTTTTTTGGTCATAAATTTACTATCGTTACTGACCACAAGCCACAACAGTACCTTCCAGTCTCAAGGACCCAAACTAAAAACTAATAAGATGGCGATTTAAAATTGAAGAGTTTGATTACCAAATAGTACACAAAAAAGGTTCATTGAACTCCAAAGCAGACGCCTTAAATAGAATAAAGATTGAAAGCCCCAAACTTGTAAGGTAATGTAATATAAACAGTACTAACGTCTCAACCTCAGCTGCAGAAAATGCAAATGACCATATCTATATTTCCCAATGAGTTTAATATTCAGTTGACTCTCTCTAGAACAGACACCGAAATGCCAATATCATCCCAAGTACCTTTTAGAAATAAACTACGAGTACGACGCACAATTTTTAAACTTGTGTTTACTGAAATTTTACCGACAGTGGTACACAAGGTTAACTTACTTCAGACTACCATACCAACAATAATCACAGACGTATTAATGAAGCCTTTCTCCACTTAAAACGAAGTTACTATTTCCCATTCTTGAAATCGTCAATAATTGTGAGAAATATCAGACAATTAAACACGAAACTTCCGAAACCCCCGATAACAAGAGGAAGATTTTAACAAAACTAGACAAATTTTCACAATTCCAACCTGGATATACTCTGTTAACTCAGAGCAGTCTTAGAGTTATAATTACTTTAGCCTCCCCGGCGTATCCAAAAAACCTATACCTGACCAAGGTTCAGAATTTACGTCCACAATATTTAATGGTTTTTTCAAGCAGTACAACATAAAACTTCACACAACCTCCTTTCAACAAACTAGCAGTAATTCTCCGGTGGAACGTGTACACTCTACTCTCACGGAAATTTACAGAGTAATATAAAATGGAAAAAAAAACAAGAGACCACGACGAAATTTTTAATGATTCTATTCTCACTTATAACAATTCTATCCACTCTGCTGCCAAATTTACATCATACGAAATATTTTATGATAGGACACATAAATTTGATAAAGATAGACTGTTTAATAATAATTGTTAATACATTAAAAAACTTAATGAATATAAAGAAAAAAAATTTCCCAACCATTAAAAATAAGTTAGAAATATTGGCATTAGGAAACATAACAAAATTAAACACAAATAGAGCAAAACCAATAGATTTAAGAGAAGACACAATCATATTCAGAAAAGAAAATAGAAGACATAAACTAACACCTAGATTTAGCAAGCACTAAATATAGAAACAAATAAGAAAGTTAATATGATTACTAAAGAAAATTAACATAAGTAAAATTAAAAACAAACGTAAATTTCAGACTAGTTATACTAACGACTATAACACTAATGACCAATGCACAAAAACTAGAAGTACCTATATGACCTAGCGAATAACAAAAGATTACCGACGATGAAACTTGGACCAGCCAAAATTATTAAAAATTTTAATAACTTAATACATGTTGTCAGACTTGTCGGAATACAAAACAAACAATGACAAAATTAGCAATTCATTATTAACATTTAGAAAAATGAATGATTTCAAAGACTCAATATCCATCCTTGATATAAAAATTAAAGCACTACAACATAAACTTGATAGGATTTCACCAAATATCCGAACACCAAATATCGTACGGACTAGGTACGATTATTAAAATGATTTCAAGCAACATGGACGCAGACTATGCACTCAAACTAAACAAACAAATCGATGACCTTAACAGAGATAGCGCAACAAATTCGGAAAACAGAAACAGAATTACAGCGGTGAACATTCGGATGCAACACAGGTTTCAAAATTTAACAGATCAAATGAATAAACAACAGGAAAAAAATTGGAAATTAGTTAAATTACTCCCGCTTAGAACCAAATAACAGAATCCTCAGATTCACTCAGTACTTAAAGCAGATAAATTGTAATATCGGCCTTTTAAATAACCATCTATCTAGTATAACGGAATCTTTAATATTGGCAAAGTTAAACATTATTCCTAAACAAATCTTACACCCCGAAGAACTTGAAAAAATTCTTTATAAAATACAAAACAAATACTTAGAAATAAAAATCAGAAACACACATTTACGAATTATTTAGTCCACAGACGTACTATACAATACTAATTTGATTTTCAATATTTTTATCCCTCGAATATCTATTCTTTCACATTATTCCCCTTCCAATTAACAAAATTAAACAATTGTTACCCCGAGAACCCTATCTACCTAGACAACAAATGTACAATAATCCAACAAATTTCCCTTCGTCATATACCATCTCGAGGAAAATGGACATTTGTGTCACTACCATCATTGAACAAAAACCAGCAACTTGTAACCTGAAGGAAGAACTTCATGACATAAACGAAATTTGGCAATCGGAACCAAACTATATTCTATTAATGAACACTCCGTATGCAACCATTTATTCATCCTGTGAACTTCAAGAACTCACTACAAGCGGCACAGTACTACTCCATTTCAAGAATTGTACCATCAGGATCAATAACATCAACTATCAAAGTCTAGACAGTGCTTATTTTGACGAAATCCACATCTTCCCTACCACAGTTATGAACAGAAACACTTCAACTTTAATCGAAGCACCCAAACTACAAAAACTAGAAGACTTCAAGAACGACGACAAAAAAATCATGGTCTCCAAGCAAAGACGCATTATTAGAGCTAACATCATCAGCAACTGCACCCTACTACTAATGGTCGGCTTGGCAGTAACCTTCATCTGTTTCATTCGAAGAGGAAAGGGTGTTCCGCAACCTAAACCTATATGCCTGCAACTTCCACCATCACACATAATCGCTCCAACCATCGGAAATCTGAAACAAGAATTCCTATGGCCGCCGCTCCATTCTTAAATTTTTTTTTATATAAATTGTTAATGTTGCATTTTCATTTATTTTAAATTGCCTCACAATATAAATTCTTAATATTGCATTTATTTCAAATTGTCCCACGATATGCAAATACGGCATTACATTTATTTTCCCACACTTTGTAGGAACTGCCAGCAGAATTTATGGATAAGAACTACTAAATACTTTTGCTTTTTGCTCAAACTTCGGTAGAGAACAAGATGGTTTTTTTTCCTGTCCGGGTACATCCCAAACATAGTTCGCGCGCAAATCCCAATCAACAAATGGCATCCAGGTGGCCATAAACCACATCATCAGAGCAAACTTAATGACAATGAAAACCACTGCCACGGACGACAGGCAACCAGAAATACCGCTTCACGAGGCACGAAGAAGAACACATAAAGGGTAGCAGCCGATAACATTCAGTTGTACACAACTGACGAGACGATGCCCACGGGATCTGCGTCCGACAACTGTGCTGTGTCGTATATAATCTTGCGGGAGTCACATTTATTTCCATGAGTTCTTATCACATCGAACTGTGCTGTTTTTCATTTCATTTCATTTAATTCAGTGCGTTTTTATTTTTTTTTTTTTTGATGAGCTATCCGAAGACCGACCTGGAGCAATTGTCTTGAAAATATATCACCATTTGGATCGGTTTGAACCTGAACTCTCATATTCGTTTTTTGTGCCGGAAACACCATTCTTCTTTAAACTCTAGAACGAAAAGTTGTACACAGCTACATAATTTGTAGACACTGTGCCCGGCTAAATATTTCCATAATAAATTTTTAACATAACTAGAAAGAAATATCATATCAGTATAGATCACGCATATGTCATTTTTTATGAAATCCCCACTTGAAAAAGTACCTCTAAAATATCTACAAATTAATATTTCCCTTTGCAATAATTCTTTATGTATAAGCAAATAACTACTGAAAAAGACATTTAAATCCAAACTGCATTTATCTATTATTTTAAGTAAACGAAAGAGTTTTGAATCCATTTTCAAATATTACTTCAATGAAACCTACATTACATTGGATGCTTAAGTCCAAATGAATTAAAATAACGTTGGTTTGTAATTTATTTAAATTGAAGAACAAAAAAAATAACAACACAGAGTTTTATTATTTAATTTTTTTACTTAACTTATGGAATTGATATTGAGTGATTCAAGGTTTAATTTTAGCATATCTGGAGTCTAGCGACTTTTATTTTCCCTTCGAGCAGGTATCGTACTGATGCTTGCACTTAGTCACCGTACCAGCTGCCATTGTCATTCGACACGGTCAATAACTGATGGACAGTAGGTTGTGTGTGAGAATTTTGAAGGTGTACTGTGTCATATTTTTATAAGGGCATAACACATGCAGTAATTTGATTCGGTAGACCAATGACAAACAATTTTTACTTCACGGCCGTGTTTGGTACCGTCGGTGTTTGTGTTTTTGTGTTTTTTTTGTAATTATGCCTCAAAAGTAATCAATTTTCTACGTACATCCACGTCTGCAATAACAGGCCAGCTCTTTGGTACGTAGTGAAACACAGGTAGATCCCCTACGAACTAGTATATATTCTTCTCTTACCGCGGTCTCGCCATCTACGTGCGTAGTGGTGTATACTTATTAAATCAATTTCTTCCATATATGTAGGTAACAATAAATAATAATGTATACCATATTGTTTTTTACTAAACTAGTGCATGCAAATTGTTACGTAAAATATCTTTAATTATT
Organism: Volucella inflata; assembly: GCA_928272305.1. Classification (NCBI taxonomy): domain Eukaryota; kingdom Metazoa; phylum Arthropoda; class Insecta; order Diptera; family Syrphidae; genus Volucella; species Volucella inflata. The sequence continues at coordinate 37,454,174 of OV743717.1, forward strand.
CTATTTATATTCGTCATTAACGTTGTTAACACTCGATAACTTACTGGTATTTTATTATTGTTCATATTATTTATACTTCCTGTCATTTCATTTATTTTGTTTCGAATTTCTTTGTTTATCTCTATTTGTATGTCATTTTGCCTCACTAATTCATTTTCTTACATTTATTTGGAAATCTTGATTATTTGGTGTTCCTGCAACAAACTTTATGGCTAATCCGATAAAGTCTATAGATCTTCTAGTGCTAACAGGAGCATTCAGTATGCGAAATAACCGATCGATATCTTTAACATCCGGTTGTAAAATTTCCCAATCATTTTCGTCTTTTATCGTATTTAACAGTTTTATACGAGTATTCTAGGTAATAATTAGTTTTAAGATAAACCTTATCGCCGTGCTTACATTCTTCCTGTTTGCTTCTGTAATTATGGTATTCTAGATCTTTGATCTGTTTAGTTTTTAGTTTTTTAATAATTTTGTTTTTTATTTTGTCTGTGATGTCAGAAAAGGTGTCTATGGCTTATAGCCCGTTACAGAATGGATCGTATGATTAAATTTAAAAGTCGAAAGGAGCATTAGTTCAATTAAACTAGTTGTTGAGACTTTTGTTCATCTAACTATTTCAGCTAGGGTTGAGTTAAATCGCTCAACTTGACCAGTACTTTCACTATTCATTGTCTGTTACCATTATTTTCAGATTTATGAAATGTGAAAATATTTCTATCAAGGTATTTCTTACTTTCACAGAGTTAGAAAGAGGCAATATGCCTCTGAAAATTTATCAACACATGTAATAAAGTAATTTTTTCCTGTATTATACTCGTACTATAAATACCTACTTATATGATTTCTGGAATTGGTGTTTTACCGATTGGATGATGAGTTGGTCTGCGTTGATATTTATTTTCTTTGCACATTTTACATTTGATGTGAAGGTTTTACACAGTTTCTTTATGTTCGGAAAGTAATATTCGGCGATAATTTGTTTGCATTTCCCCTGTGGTCCCCTATGTGCTTTATCTTGTTCATTTACAATAATCTCTTAGTCAAGGTCGTTTTTATTGAACAAGTCTTGTACCAATTTCTTTGTGTGTTTCATTTTAATTTTGAGGAACACTTCCATGAGGTCATTCTGTACTTTTTCTAAAGTTTCGAGACTGCAATAAATTCCATTATTTGTACCTACATTAACAACATCACTCAATTTATTTATTAGTTCTGGTACTGATCCAAATGTTATTGTATGTCTAACCTGTTTTTTGAAGAGAATTTTCACTTTTTTTCTTTTCTCGCGACCCTGCGTAATAAAGCTTTGATTCTTAAAGCAGTTGATTGGATTCTCGACTGTGGGATTGAACTTTGTTAATGAACTTTCGATGTGAACGGTTCCTTGTCCTTACCTGGTTTATAGTTAAAGGTTGGAAGATATTTCTCAATGAAAACTCTCCATCTTTCAATTTAGTATTAGGATTTGTATCGAATATTGCAAAGGTGAGCGGTATTAGGAGCGCCATATAGGTAATTTCTAAAATTTTTGATTGCACAGACTATGACTAACATTTCACGCTCATTAGTAGCGTAATTCTCCTTGGTTCTAGTTAAGGTTCGAGACATCATTGTGATGGGTCTACCACCTTGAGAAAGTGCCGCACCTATTGCAATAATTGCTTTTGCCTTTAATTGAATTTTAACCTTCTTAGATTCGTTTGTTCCAATGCAATGTTTCCGCTTTCTCCTCTGATATATTTTGTTAAGGGTTTGGCTATTTGAACAAAGTCTTTTATAAAGTGGCGATAATAGCCGGAGAGATCAAGAAAAGAAAGATGGTTATTTGGTTATTTCGAAGGAACCTACTGATATCGATGATGTAGCAACAAAAAAGTAGGTTGATTAAAACAAAAATGATTTAACTAAAAGATATCTTCATGTATACAATTGATACAATAAAACCTTACAGTAATTTATATTGATGATCAAAATCTTAACACACATATGATAAATTTATTTAGAGAATATTTTCTTAGAGTTCTTGATAAATTTAAGGTAATCATTGACACAAATCTTCAAACTGTAGAAAGTAACGATAGAATGAAGTTCCCACCAATTTAAGCTAGTTCAGTTTATATTTGGAAATCAAACCCAAAGATGCCTGATACTTCTTTCATTTTGGATAAGATTTTAAAATTTTTGAAGAATAAACAATACTCTCTTACAAAGAGATTATAGATTGTATATTGTTATGCCTGATCTGGCACAGTTTTTATATTGTACCTCAACTCACACGCAAGCTGTTGTTATGGGAAGGGTTTTTTCCATCAGCTTTACCTTTGTGTATTTGGAATTGGAAAAATGCTGCTGCATTTGAGCACTAGCGGAAAAAAAAGAAAAACGAAAGAAAAAAAGCAAGATCGAAACCAAAACGAACGAACAAGTGACTACGATTAACCAAAACGAACGACAAGTGACGACGATTAACCAAAAATAAAATAATTTAAACTCACAACAAATTTCAGGTGTATTGAAGTTTTTTTTTATTTTTGTTTCATGTAAGCTTGTTATCGAAAAAATGAACTGTACAGTCATTCTACTGCAAGTTCTTATAGCTGCAATCTACTGCTGCTTTTGCCGATAATTCCCATTTCTTTGTTGCAATGCTGACTCTGCATGCTGGCCCGAAATCAAAGACAAAATGATGTAAATTTCAAGGATAGTTTTCAAAAGAAATTTGAATATGCAATCCATTTAAAATAAATTCAGAGTCTAAAGGAAGTGCAACTTCGGAGTCTAAAATGAGGGAATCAACAAACATTAAATATTATAAACTAAACGAAGGAAATAATGGAAATTGTATTATATAAATATAAAAGAATGTGATAACAAATATTTTTGTTTAAATTAAAATTAAAATAAAAAACCGTTTTTTTTTTGTTTTACATTAACTGCGATTTATTAATCCACGAATTGTGTTCACTTGAAAATCCTAGCCATTTAACCAATACTTAATTGTGTTTAGTTTTTATTACTATTTCTATTAGAAATACATCGGGATAATTAGTTTTCAGCAACTCCAATACCTTGAATTGACTGACCTCGGAAATCACTCAACAAATATGTTACAGGGTTTGCGATATTGTGTATTCACTTTTCTTATAATACTCGTAAATATCTCCGCTGTCCAATTGGATGTATAACCTTTTTGAAAAGGCATGTTTAAACTTACTTATACCAACTTTGTATTTTCTTCTCGAAGCGATGTTAATAGTTTTGTTAGCCGAATATAGTATAATACAATAAAGTTTTGAATTTTCCTTATTTATATCATTTTTATTGTTCTGTGTATAAAATGATTATAGGTATCTAACATATAAAGGGTAATCCCTTTATAATTGCCATTGAAACTGAACTCTAACCACATTTTTTCCTTAAAAGTTCGATTAAATCGTTCAATAATTGATGCTTATAAACTGCCTTATGAGGAAAAGTGGTTAATTATATATATTTTAGTTAAACCATCATCGGTTTGCAAATTTTTTGGTATTCTGTAAGAACTATTAAATATTTTCTCCATTGATTCTGTAACAGATTCTGCAGTTTTATTTTTTAATGAACTGCCTATGAGTATTTTGAAAAAGCGTCAATAGCAGTCAATAAGTACTTATTTCCATTATTTTCTGGACTATCATTTCTGCTAAATCTGCCTGCCATAAATCACCAAATACTTTGATGGTAACTCTCCGTCTTTTAAAATGTTTTCGTGCGGTCATGTGTAGGTCTTGTACTACACTCCGTTTACTCATCATATAAATTAATGAATAACACAATTATATTTATTTACATTTTATAATGACGCAGGCATAGGTACCAATCCCCTCGCTACATAAATATCTTTTAGTGTCATTACAACTCAATGCTAACTTATTAATATTTTGGGTATAAGTAGTATGCACCAAACTCCTAAATATATTTTTTTTATTTTTAATTAAGCATTTACGGTTATACACTATAATCCATTATATCAAACAGTTTCTCGAGAAATATGAAATTGATTAGTTAAATTTATATCGTTAACGAATAAATACGCAAACCACATCAAGTATACTATTTTGGGCATTCAAAGATATAAAGGATCAAATAATAAATTCTTTGCAAAGGAAATAGCATTACTACAGAGTAGTAATCATCATCAACATTTCATACTGAAACCTCCATACAGACCTATCAATTAACAACATCATTTAAGAGACAAGCTGTATGGCTTTATCACAACTATCATGGTTTAACTTGGGATGAATCTTTAACATAAGAACTTAATGATTTAAAAGAGTAATTAATAATGAAAAAGTTCACGTAATTAAGATTGAAGATCTTGGATGTGTAAATCTAAAAGTATTAAGACACCTCTATCCTAACGAACCGAAATGCTTGCAACATAATAAATGCAGTGCCCTGCAAAATGTTTACTTCTTAAACAAAACTTGTAAATCAGTCTGTAAAATAAATAATTATTTAAAAATTAGAAAACCAAGAGGATTTTTTTTTGTTGAAAAAAAAATATTTTATTTATTTATTTCGTTTATGAAATCGACAATTGATAGGTTTGTTAAACTATTCTCATTTCCAAAAGCTCGCAATTGGATTTAAATCCTGTGTAATAGGATGAGACATGTTAAACTTTCCCATTACTCAAAATTCAGATTCATATTCACGATATTCAAAACATTTTATGACTAATGTTTTCTTCTCAAAGGCACTATTGTAAGAGCATCGAATTTGTTAGCTTGAAATGCTTATAAAAAATATGATCGCTCTCTTATTGAGATTGGATTTATTACCCAACAATATTCATTTCCTTTCGTATAAGTTCTTGCCTGTTAGTCGACTACTATACGGGGCACGAGTTTAATGCGCATTTTTTCATTATTTTCTTTTGAACTGTCATTCGGTTATGCGCGCATTATTCCACGAAGCCTTTTCTCATTCTTTAGAATAGGATAAAAAGAAATGTCAAAAAGATGCAAGGAAAATCTTACCCACATGCAGTGGGTAAATTTTATTTTTTTTTTCAGCATCCCTCTCTTTTGCACCCATTTGAATCTCTCGAAACATGCGCGGTTAATAGCGGATTTACATATTTCGATTTTTCGCTTTCATTATTGAATGCATAAATAACATTTGGTTATTTAAAGGTAGTGTAATCAACTCTGTATCATGTATACAAACTATTGGAAGTATAATTAATAAAATTAGATATTGAAATCTCATTTTCCTGCTAACTGTCACTAATTAATTTAGTTCACAACCGTGTAAACAATGAGTTCGCTTTCATATTTTAAGCTAATTTTCTCTTTCTCCCTTTTATCTCATAAGGATATTCCATATGGATTTTTCTAATTTCTTTCTTCTAAAACTTTCCTCTTCTGTTGTTTTCCTTCATCATTTATTTCATCATCAACCATAACTATTGCAGCAAATTCCCAATCAGCTTCATCAGCGAATGGACATTCTGATAAAACATGATTAACTTTCAATCTTTTTCTACAGTTATTTTCAACTGTTCCTACTAAAGCAATAGCTCCACTTATTGTTTCTATTTTGATGTGTTGCCTTATATCAATATTTGAAGTCTTAATACTTTGTAGTATATATAACGATTCCCCATTTGCAATTTTTCCCAATAATGTTCTGCTTCCATCTTCTGGCGTCACATATACTTTTAGAACATTAATAATTACAAAACTTGTGACCATCCTTTAAAGTTTCACACCAACAAATTTTTAATTTTTAACGCTCTTCCCTTAGCTTATTAAAACACCAATACTTTCTTTTTCTCAATTAACGTATTTTATTTACATTTATTCAATCAAAACTATTAGAATAAATATTTTTTGCAGCTGTTGCTTTTATAACTCAACCCTTTACCCCTTCTTCCAACCCCTTACTCACACAAGCTTCATCACACTCAACCAACCTTTACCTATCTAGAAAATATGATACTTCAAGACCACACTAGCCTTCAGCTACGTGTATGTACGTACTATGAGCTCCACACTCACCGATAACATATGTACATGGCTCAATTGCTGCTTCCAAATCACAAGATTCTGCATTCGAACCCCAGCCGCGTGCTGCTGCCCCAAAGACATTTTTTCTTTCAGTTTTTAGCTCCACACTTTTTGATATTTGATAATTTACATAATAACCACTCCAAACACACAACCAATATTTACTTACATGGCCGTGGCTCAAGTGCTGCTGATAAATCACAAGATTCGCTGTTCGAATCTCATCCGTGGCCCTCGAAGCTCCACACTTTCTGATAATGTAACTAACCATTCCACACATACCCACAATAAGTTGCCATGACTCAAGTGATAGCGAGCTCCCGCCTTCCAAATCGAAAGGTTCGCTGTTCAAATCCTAGCCACGTGCCGCCCCTCAAAAGACATTACTTTTTTCACTTTTGTTTCAATACTGAACCACTTATATGAATCCTTGTCTAATTTACTGAACCACTTATATGAAAAACTGTCGAATTATACGAACACCATGTCGTTCAGGGACCTTACTTTACATGGGTTATTATTGGGCGTAGCTTTCAACATGGCATCTTCCTAATGTAAGTCTTGACTAGGATTCTCATAACAATTTTATTATCGAGTTTCTTTTCAGCATAGGGAATAGCCGACTTTACTAAAACTAGTAAAGCTCCTAATGAATTTATTAATTCCTTATTACCTGAGTACTCTATCGTGAGGTTTTTTTCTATTTCATCATAACAATCTGATATCGGCAATCTTCCTGGTATAAAACGCTCATTTGATTTTCGAGAACGTGAAGTGTTCTTCTATCACTATATAGGTGCGTGTTATCCAATCTTGGTATAAACGCATCGAATTTAGAACAGTATTAAATGACGAGATTATCAGGTCCGCTGGGGCTGTTGTTTATTGCGGATTATCGCTACCGCTTGGTACTATTTTTCGGCCCCTACGTAATTTCGAAATAATTCAATAAAAGTGTGAGCTGCCTCTCGCCATGAGAGATAACGCGTTCGTTCACCTGAAAACTCCGGGAATGACTTCACTAAGTCCAATGTGGTTGGACAAATAGTTGTGGACGTTATCGCAACAGGTTGATAACTAGCTAGTTCTGTTTTAGCTCAAGACAATTCAACTTTTCAGTTAATATATTTATTTGAAATATTGTGTTTCTCTGCGTTCCTGTTAGAGACCTCGGACATGCGTTTGAGAACATTTTCACATGCCTATTCTACAGTAATTTCAATAGCAGATGGAATCAATGCAGTTAAATTTTGTGTGACTATATTTCTTATTTTGTGAAAAACTTTAAAAACAAATTGCGCTTTACATATAACTTTTAAAGAAAACTTATCATATCTTATCTTAAAGCTTAAGCAATACAAATTTTTCTTAAAACTTAAAATACTCCATTCACAAGGAGAACACATTCATCATCCTCCTCCTTTGTTCCGAGGTTACTTGTATGTTTTGCGTTTTACACTTATTTAGTTGTTCAGTCGAACGACACCAATAAAAAAAAATTATATTTATGTAAACTTCAAGAAGAGAAAAAAAACCTTCCCCAGGTTCGAGGATTCTTTTTATTCGGTTTTTAGCAGTATTAAAAAGACTTAATATTATCTTCCCATGAAGATTTTGGAAGCACACAAAAGTTCGCGGGAAATGAAAAGTTGGACGCCAGTTAAAAGACATATGTCTTCTTTTCTAGTCTGCCATAGACTGCCTTTTCCTTTTGAACCTAAACGTAACCTACCTTAACAATAATTTAGCTTACTGACCTAAATGCACTTGGGGTGACCGTGCTGAGGTATAGCGGATATGACGACATGGGGATTTAAGGCGAGTGTGTGCACTTGAGTTGATCGCGCTGGGTATTGAGAAAAAGCTGACACGGGGATTTAAGATTATTGTTTTGGGATGTTCCTGCTTGTGTATGTTGTGTGCTGGAAAAGCTGATATAGGTAATTGAGGAATTTCATTGGAGTTATTGATTTGCTCATTAAGTTATACATAATTCTAAGTGGCTTCCGCATTCCAGAGAGACAACACCCGAAGGACGGTCAGCTTAATTCTCATACCTTGACCACATAGTTACAAAAAATATTCCTAAAAGAACCATATGGCAATACTAGAAAACCAATTGGAGTTGAGTTAAGAGCTTCTTAAGAAATTTCATCTGGTCGCTATGTTTTCTCGACAGCGAAGTGGATGCGGCTGCTGAAAACCTTTATCGCTAACCCGATTGAGATCAGACCAAAAGAAAAGGCATGATACGGGCTGTAAAGAGCTGGTCAAGTTCACCGTGGAAAGGGCTTAACCATTGTGTTTTATATATCTGTCCACTACTCCTCGAATCAGTACACAAAGGACGAATGGAAAACCATCTAATCGATTTAGGTGGTCCGATTTAGAGCCCAAGATGAATGACGAAGACGTTCAACCAACAAGCTCGCAAATACTCACAGCATTGGCAGAGTAAATAAATGCCCTTATGGATTCAGTGGAGCAACTACGAAATGACACTAGTGTAACCCAAGCCGATACACAGTGTTTGCGTGAGGCAGTCGACCGCCAAGTCGATTGTACAAGTTTAGAGGCGTACAGAGAAGGGAAGTTTGTCCTTATCAGGAACTCAATCAATGGCCCAGTCAACCGAGGATGGACTACCAATAGTTCAACAATACAAGAAGCTCTACGATCTACCTATGTTTTCCCGTAGGCCTGAAGATTGGCCGCTTTTTCTTGCCAGCTACAACAATTCCCGAGTCGATCGACTTATTCCATTCGCCTCGATGGTCGAGAATGTGGTGACCTCTTTAGCGTCTGCTAACTGTGAACAACACCTAGCCGATCCCACACTACTAAATGAGCTAATCACAAAATTACCAATTACCAAGAGATTTGACTGAGCAAGACACGCTGTGGATATACAGCGGTATCCCATGCTTAAGCACTTTTCTGCTTGGCTAAGTGGATTAGCCAAAGTTGTCCAGCTAATCCCATATCCCACTAGCGGAAGAGCCAATGCCGCAGAAGGTCAGAATATATATCCACGAAGAATGCTAAACAGAAAGGGAAAGTACCGTGATAAAGCAGTATGGAGCCGTATGCATTTGTTGCGAAGCCAATCACCAGGTGAGTGTCTGCTATTCATTTAAACACTTAGCCATTGTGTAGCGGTGAGAGCCCACCAAGCACCTTTGTTTCTCGTGCATCTTGCCGTAGTAGCAAAAAGTGCGATGTAAATGAGTGTTGTTCCACCACCTTTTTTACAAGAACATAATGGAGAAGTCTCACCGTCTGTGCTAGTGAGATTGCATAATTGCTGTACCCAGAATTCCAACTATCTCTATTTTTCCTGTAGTTTTATTCGATCCACGAGAAGGGTACATGCCATGTTTGATGAAGGCTCATCGCTCACGATTTTGGAAGGTGAGATAGTAACGGAGTTAGGGTTCTCGGGTAAGCCGGGATCTTTGACTTTACGGTGGTTTTCGAGATATTGTCGTCAACCAGAACCCTTAATGTGGCCGTGAAATCCGTGGAATTGAGAAGGAGTCGCCTATTTTCTCGATGAGAGACGTGAGAACGGTTCCAAAGGTTCAATCCTTTGACAAGGAAAAATTAGATCACCGTTGAAAATTTTGGAGTATCAAACTCAGAACGTATAATGGCTTCCAACGATGACACGCGAGCGAAGTCGATTTTATGAGAGACAACACATAGAGTAGGATAGCATTTCGAAACCGGTTTACTACGGCGACGGAATAATTTTGCCATGCCAGAGAGCCTGCAGATGGCGACAAATCGATTATACAATCTCGAAAATAAAATGAAGAGGGAAGCGGAATTTGTCGAAAGATATAAATCTCAAATAGCTAATTACATCAAAAAAGGATTTGCAAAGAAATTATCACCAAAGGAGGTAACAGCCAACAGTTATCGAACTTCGTACCTGCCTCATTTCGGAGTCATTGATCCACACAACCCAAACAAACTTCGAGTCATTTTTGAGTTCTACGAATCCCATTAAATTCTATGTTGCTAAGAGGACCAGAGCAAGCCAAGCCCCTTATGTCAATCCTTTTCAAATTTAACCAAGGTATCATTGGTGTGGCTGCCGACTTCAAAGAGATGTTTTGCTAAGTTAAAAATCGTACCGAGGATGTCAATTCCCAGAGGTTCTTGTGGAGAGATGAACTTCGAGGCAAACTAGTTCGCACTTATGCCATGAAATCGATGATATTTGGTGCCGTGTGCTCTCCTTGCGCAGCCGAATATATTGAAAACCTTAACGCCAGTTTTTTCACGAGTGAGTTTTCAGACGCCGTCGACACAATCGTAAATAATCATTATGTGCATGACTTTGTATGCAGTTTCCCCAGCCAAGCCGATGCCGAACGATGTCAAGTGCATCCACGCGGTGGTCTTACTCTCCGCAACTTTCTTTCCAACAACAAAGACGTGCAAGACAAACTTAACAATATTCATGTCGTCCCGAAGCTATGGTACAATACATTTGGAAGCAGACAAAACCAATGAAAAAATACTAGGTATGCATTGCTAAAGAAGTACTCGAATCAACGAGACCACCAACGAAGCGAAAGAGATGGTTGGAATTGTAATGGCAATTTTCGACTTTTTCGGATTTCTCGCAGACTATTTGGTCTACGAGGGCGGGTGAATAAGTCCGTGACTTTTGGATTAAAACACAGATTTTTTGATAAAGAAATAATTTTATTTTTCAACGTAGTCTCCCTTGAGCTCTATACACTTTGTCCAACGCTTCTCCAATTTTTTTATCCCTTCCAAAAAAAATGATTTGTCGAGGTCCTCAAAATAGGCCTTTGTTTGCGAGATGACTTCATCATTGGAGTCAAATCTTTTTCCACCAAGCCATTTCTTCAGGTTTGGGAACAAGAAGTAGTCGCTCGGAGCCAAATCTGGAGAATAGGGTGGATGAGGGAGCAATTCATAGCCCAATTCATGGATTTTTGCCATTGCAACTGCGATTGCGTTTGTGGTCGACTGTGAGCAAACGCGGCACCCATCTTGCGGAAAGCTTTCTCATGCCCAAGTGATCATTCAAAATTGAAACCACTGAGCCATGCGAGATCCCTACGGCTTCCACAATCTCTCGCACTTTCAATCTTCGGTCGGCCAACACCATATCGTGAATTTTTTCGATTGTTTCGGGTGTAGAGACCTCAACTGGGCGTCCAGGACGTTCGGCATCTTCAGTGCTTGTACGGCCACAACGAAATTCAGTAAACCACTTTTTTACCATTGAAATCGATGGTGCAGAGTCCCCATAGTATTTATCAAGCTTAGCCTTGGTCTCGGTAATGGTCTTTTTTCGCAAGAAATAATGCTTAATAAGCACACGAAATTCACTTTTTTCCATTTTCTCCTCAAATTAGTGAGTAGTCTGATAAAAATAGCTGTCAAACACAAACTAACTGACGCAGCGCGTTTAAATTTTGACAGGAGTCAACTGACAGATGCCTGTTGACAGGAGCAGTGTTGCTGTTTCAGTAAAGAGGTCAGAAATTCAAAAAGTCACGGACTTATTGACCTGCCCTCGTATTCCAAAAGATTACTGCAGAGTGTCTGGAGAACTGGTATCGGATGGGATGATCCACTTCCTCAGAGTCCTCATTGCCGTTGGAAACTGTGTTGGGTTGAATTAGAGAATGCAAAACAATTCCGATTAAGTCGCTGCTATTCGCTGAAACTGTTTAGTGCACAAAGTGTGGAATTACATATCATTACCGGGAAGCCGTTTGAAGGCCACTATTAAAGCTGTTCCTGAATTTACCATCTCTCGAGTTACTTACTGGAGTGATTCCAAAACCACAGTCGCTTGGATTCGTTCTTCTGAGCGCAGGTATAGCCCTCTGGTTGCCAACAAATATGAATGTGGCTGATACATACCAAAGTTTAACATAAACAGCCGATGGTTGGTCGGTCCCAAATTCCTTTATCTTGCCGAACATCAATGGCTATGCTGTGTGGATGACCTGATTGCAGAGTTGCCCGAGGAAGAGCTTCGCCCTAGAGTTCTTCATATCAATCAGGCAAGTGGCCCTTCAATTAACATTACTAACTTTTCTTCTTTGATTAGGGTATAACGTATAATACCTTGGGTCCTAAAATGTCTTGGGTCTTTAAATCGTGCGAAAAAAGAATTGCGGCTAAACGAGATCCAAAATTTAAAAGTGTAGCCTTCGACAATCACAATGCCGTGCCTAGGAGAGAACTATCTGTTGAAGAAGTATCCGTTGCCGAGTTATTTCTTTGTCGCCAAGCCCAGCAGGAAGCATTTCATGAACAAATTACTTCACTCGAGAAGAATATTGTTTCTAAAACAGCGTCATCGTTGGACTTGCACCATTCTTGAACCCACACCGCTTGTTACGCCTTGGTGGGGGCATTGATTGTTTGCCAGTCGATACAAGACATCCATTTTCCTACCACCAAAACATCCACTCACACAATTAATCGTATACTACCACCATCACAAGCTTCATAATCAGATTTTAGAAGCGTTAGAATCATGAATATTTTGCTGACCAAAAGAAGTAAGTTTCGTCCTCTTGAAGTCGGTAACTTGGTTATAGTTTGTGACGCCAGCCAGCGGATATGTGAAAAAAAAAGACAATTTGAAAGAAGTATTTAAAATAGTTGTTAAGCTTTGAATGCTGAAAAAAAAATGGTTTACAAATAAATCCCTACAGTTTGCCTCCGCAACCAAGTCAACTTGTTATAATTTTTTTTGTAATATACATCACAAAACCCAGATGACCACGAAAGTTTATAGTTACCAACATATGAACACCTATGTATGTATATATGTAACTTTTTTTATTTTGCAGTCACAGTTAACAGCATGTAAACAATGAGATGAGTTTGTTGGGCCATGCTGCCTCCCTGCAACCATCCTGTTTGGGTTCACTGTTGGAATAAGAGTAGGTGCGAGGTTGGGTGTGTGCAAAGTTTCTTTAAAACCAATAGATGCTTTAAAGCTAAAAGAAACTTTGCATCTACTCAACCTCGCACCTACTGCAATTTCAACAATGAACCCAAGCAGGGGGGTTGCATACCCATCTCACTGAATTCACGGCACCACCAAATTGACTTCTTATATTCTTTTTCGTTATCTACGCAAAAAAATAAACAATTTTTTTTTTAATATTGTAATATTTCGGCTATGGTTCGAAATGATAAAACGTTAAATACAACTTTCAATTAATTCACAAACTATTTCACAATTCAAATCTCTTATCTTTCACTTATTAAGACTTAGCTCCTTTTCTATCGCTTTCCAACTTATCGCCCGCAGTTTCTCATCCTGTGTTTATACCTCATTTGTCGGGTTCTAGTTCTTTCTCGTAATTTCTGGTTTGAAACTAAGGTAATAACTGAACTCTCCAACCTGGAGAGTTTGTATGATCCTAAAGTTATGCAACACTGGATAATTGATTTAATCACATATATACCACAATATCCCCCTCTTAAACATGTTCGTCCCGAACAAACTCTTCGACATTCTGCCCAATATAGCGATGTATTCGATCCACATGAACGACTTTCATCTTGCCTCTTCCTCGTTGAATGCGATAGACAACATCGTTGATGCGTTTTACCACTTTATATGGTCCTTCCCAGTCTTGCTGTAATTTGGGTGATACGCCTTTCCATCTATGAGGGTTATATAGCCACACTAGATCTCCTTCCTGGGAACCCGTTGTGGTCGCCCTGACATCATACCTCGTCTTCATGCGGTCACTGGCTATCTTGATCTTATCCCTGGTTCTTTGGTGCACGTCCCTAATAATCTGTCTGAGGTCTGCGACATAGTCGTCTTCATTTCTGTTCTCTTCAGACGGTGGTGATCCAAACATCAATTCACTAGGTAACCGGACTGTTCGACCGAAAAGGATTTCCGATGGAGTGTGACCTGGGGTGTTGTGTACTGCACTCCAATAGACTAATAGAAACATTGGAATTTGCCTATCCCAATCACATTGCTTGTCACCAATGACCTTTGATAGGTGTTCATTCAAGGTTCTGTTGAAGCGTTCCACCATCCCGTCCGATTGTGGGTGGAGCGGTGTTGTTCTCGTCTTTTTGATACCCAGTAGCTCGCACACCCCTTGGAAAATCTTGGATTCGAAGTTGCGTCCTTGATCCGAGAGCAATTCCATTGGTACGCCGAACCTACTCACCCAGTTGTAAACGATCTGTTCAATCGGCAAAGCCTCGGGCCACTTACTGAAGTAATCCATAATAACAAGAATGTAGCGATTTCCATTTTCGGTTTCAGGAAACGGTCCTGCGATGTCAATTGCGATTCTCTCGAAGGGCGATTCAACGTTGTATTGCTGCATTCTGCCGTGAGTTTTAACCCTCGGGCCTTTACTGGCGGCGCAGGTGGCACAATTTCTGCACCAATTTTCTACATCGTCCTTAGCGTGCACCCAATTAAAACGTTCTCGCACCTTTTCTAACGTCTTATTCACTCCCAAGTGGCCTCCGGATACTCCATCGTACAGTTCCCTTAGCACGTCACTGACTCTCGACCTTGGTACAACGAGCTGCATCACAAACGACTTTCCATCCGAGCTTTCCCACCTTCGCCTCAAAACACCATCTTGTACATGAAGCGAGTCCCACTGTGCCCCGTATGCCTTTAGTTCGGGACTTTTATTGGATATTTCCTGCCAATCTGGTTTTTCTTCATGTTCTTTCCAGGCGAGTATTGGCTCGATATCCGGATCCTCTTTTTGGGCGTTTCGTATTTCACTTTCATTCCAACCGTCGGTGGGCTCAGCTCTTAGCCGTTGGGTGGATACCGCATCTGTTTCTTCTTGTAGTGCGCAATGTTTGCAATCAGATTTGCAAGGTCGCCGGGGCAGAGTATCCACATTAGAGTGAAGGGTGCCCTTTCGGTATGTCGTAGTCGTTACTGAATACTGTGCTAAGGCATGCGGTATTCTCATTCCCGTACACCATCGGAATCTCAACGTTCCTGCGCTTAAGTACATAAGTTCCGGTGTCAAGCACTACATTATACGCCTTCATAAAGTCAAGTCCAATGATGCACTCGTCGCGTATATCGGCCACTAGGAATATGTGGGCGAATGTTAATCCTGCCAGATTGATCGCAAGAAGAACCTCTCCATACACCTTCGCCGTAGCTCCTGTTGCTATTAGTATTGTACAGCCATGAATCAGGAGCGATGTCCCTTCTTATAATGGAAGCGGTGGCACTGGTGTCAATGGTGGCCACGCATTTCTTCTGGCCAATGTGGGCTTTTAATGTAAGACTCTTGTTACTTCATTTTGTTTGGGAGGCTTGGATTTTGATCTTAGGGGCGTCAATACCAGAAACCGACTTCTGCCCCTCAAAGTTGGTCCTTACACGTATTCCCGCCTGTTGACTTGAGGGTACGCTGCTTGCAGTATAGATGTTTTCCCTGCTACATGCTTCTTTGTTACGCCTCCCAGCAGCGCATTGTGGACAACTGCGTTCTTTAAGTGGAGCCCAGCATTAACGCTGCAGATGTCCTATTTTGTTGCAGTTCCAGCAACGGACTTGTCCTGCACGCGCATTGTTCCGCTCCACGACGTCTGTTCGTTGGCATGAGCTTCCAACGGTCGTCACTTCTCTCACGCGGTGGGTTCCTTGAGATGCTTGGTCGGCAGCTTTCATCGTCAGGGCAAATGCTAGGGCCTCAGGTAGGGTTCGCTTTCCAGCCATTCTTACAGCTATTTGAAACTGCCTATCTTCAATCGCTTGGGTAAACGCCTCTACAGCCATTTCGTTGATAAGGTCTTCTCCGGCATTAGGTTAAGATAAATGCGCCAACCGTTCGATATTGGCCTGCAACTGCTGAAGTGTTTCGCCCCTCTTCTAGCGCATTTCTATGGCTTTAACCAAAGCGTCGTAGTTGAGTTGTTTATCTTCTGAGATGGTTTGCAGCAATTCCGCAGCTGTACCTCTCAGTGCCAGCGTTAGTGCAATCGACTTTTCTCCATCATCCCAGTTGTTGGTCATGGCAGCTGCTTTAAATTGTCTTCTATATATTGGCCACGATGTTTGGCCATCGAAAACAGGCGGTTGCATCTCTTTCCTTCTAGGGCTGTCTGTAGAAATTTCTCGGACCTTCTGTTTCTTCACTCTCTCTAGTTCTTTCGCAAGATTCTCGATATTGTGTTCAACGTTCTCAAATTGTGCCTTGTGCATATTTAATTTTTGATCGATTATTTCGAATTTCGCTTCTAGAGAATTCTTGAACTCTTCGACAGTGTCTTTCTGTGCGGAAATAATGGAATTCTTCTGTTCTTCTAGAGAATTCTTCTGTTCTTCTAGAGAATTCTTCTGTTTTTCAAACTTAGAATCCATACTTCTCCTTTGCTCGTCTAAAGAATTCTTCTGTTCTTCTAACTTAGAATTCGATCCAAGGAGTAATTCCATCATAACGGCCATGTCAACTCCTGTGCTCACTTGTTCTTCTTCTATGTCGAACAAAATGGATTTCGGATCTTTCCCATCTTTTTCGATCGCTTCTTGTAGCCGAAGAATCAAATCACTTTTCCATCCAGCTGCGGAAAGATTCCGCTTCTCTAGCTCAATTTTTAGCTGGGTTATACTTAGCTAAGTTAAGACGATTGTCACGTCTGACAATATTGTTAGATCTGTCATTTGTCATACAATGTGTGCAAATCAGCTGACAATTGCAAAAAACCTTACAATGAAAAATTGTCAGTTCACACGATTGGTATAAAGTCTGACAATCTCGTTGTCAGCTGGCCGTGAAATTAAACTGAAAGTTTTGTTCGTCGTGTGTAGAGAAAAGTGAAAGTGAAATATCTGAAATACTGTAAATAAAATGGATCGTAATACCCAGCCTGCTACCATTCTAACTGCCTATGTGTGGGAAGAAAGTGATGATGAAGAATTGCGACAAAAACGACCGCGACGTAGTGTTTGGACCAAGGATTGGGTGTCCCGTCGCCAGGAAGAGGGATTCTATGCTAAATTACTCATCGAATTGCGCGCTGAGGAGCGGGCATTGTATCACAATTTTTTGCGGATGGACTCGAAACAATTTAATAATCTTCTTGCTTTGGTTACTCAAATTATTAAAAAGCAAGACACAAATATGCGCGCGAGCATTTCAGCGGGTGAACGACTTGCATTGACTCTACGCTACGTAGCCACGGGTGATTTTTTTTGGTCTCTGCATTACCTGTTCTGCATTCCTGTCCCAACGATCTCGTCCATCATTCCAGAAGTCCTGGATGCCATTTACAAAGTGCTAGTGAACGAATATCTACAGGTAAAATTATTTTACTACATAGTTCAATGTACACACTATTGAACAGAAAATGTCCTTTGATTCTAGGCACCAACAACACCACAGGCTTGGGATGATGTTGCCAGCAAATTCTACGATCTGTGGCGGTTTCCAAACTGCATTGGAGCAGTCGACGGAAAACATGTGGTGATGGTCGCACCACCAAATGCTGGCAGCATCTTCTATAATTATAATGGCACACACAGCATTATACTGATGGGCATTGCCGATGCCGAATACAAACTGCTATTTATTGACGTCGGTCGCAATGGGCGATTTTCTGATGGTGGTGTTTTTAATCGCTGCACATTTGGACAAGCGCTTGATAATGATCAGCTAAGCTTACCACCACACAAACCACTACCAGGTAGAAATTTGCCTGTGCCTTATGTTCTGGTCGCAGATGATGCGTTTGCTTTGCGGCCGAATATATTGAAACCATTTAGCCAACGCGTTCTTTTTATGGTCCAGCGTGTTTTTAATTACCGCTTGAGTCGAGCTCGCCGAATAATAGAAAATGTTTTTGGAATCATGTCGGCACGTTTCCGAGTGCTGCACAAACCCATCAATTTGGAAGCCGAGAAGGTAAAGAAAGTCACGCTTGCATGTTGTGTGCTCCACAATTACTTGATGATAACAAATAAAAAGAAATATGCCCCGAGCAATTCGTTCGATCATTATAATGATAACAATGAATTAATCTGTGGTAATTGACGGAACGCTGAAGCGACTGAAGGCAGAACTTTGCATTCTTTGGAAAGGTCACGGGATGATACTCAGATCGAAGGTACAGATGTACGAAACGAATTTAAGACATACTTCGTCGAAGAAGGTGAATTAGAGTGGCAGTATAGGCTTCTTTGATTTCAAAAATAACACCTGCTCTCCAACAACAACATTGAAACACCAAAAAAATAACACACAAACAAAATAAGTAAACTCTATTTAATTTATTTTCACTCATTCAAGAAGATTTTTTTACAGGTCGATGGGGTTATCGATGGTGGTGGTTGGAGTTATCAATAATTCGTCGGAGTCGCTACACTCTTGTACCAGCATATCTTGCGGCAGCTCCTCATGAGACGAAGACTAGAAGGAAAAAACTAACTAAAAATGTATATCTAATGAAGTAATAAATATGTACGCACGATCAAAGAAACTTGGTCTATAATATCATTAAACCCACGCCTCAATTGCGATCTGGCATATGCACTCTGCTGCGGGGTTAAATTTTTCAATTCCGATGCCATGTATTCGTATAGCGATGTGTTCGGATCCTTTTTCTGAGAACGAATGGACTGCAGTGCTTCAACCGCCATTTGCGTTAGGTTCGTGCTTGTGCTAGTATCTGCTGAGGATGGCAATGGTGTCGACATTCCAACCTTCTGTTGAAGACGCTTCCCCGGTCTAGATGTTGATGGCATATCACACTGTCCAAACGATTTCAGAAAGGAATGGTCGTCAAGCGTGGAATTATGTAAAAAAAAAAAACACAGAAATCAAAATTGATTCTTAAAACCAAAAACAACGAAGAAATATTTACCAATTCCAAAGATGATGTTGATTGTGTGGATTGTAGCACTTTGTTCGCCTCCGGGTACATCATTTCTTTAAAATATTTCCAGGAGATTGGGATGGATTCATTTGCAGCTTGACCTGATTTTTTTTCGAACTCTGTCTAGGTTGCTGTTTAATGTAGTGTGCAGATTTGACCACTTGCCTTTGCATTCATTAATCGGCATATTAATGGCTTCCGCAACTTCTTACCACAGAAGTTGTACTCTGCGCATTCAACATCCCACAAGCTGCGTCGCGTCTCAATCTCCTGGATTAATTTTAAATTGTTTTCGTGCGACCACTCACTTTCCACTTTCTTCCTATGACTTTTTTGTTTTATTTTTTTGTTTTTTTGGCGATGGAGATTTCGGCGATTTCTCTACATAGTCTTCAACTTTTCGCTCTTCACATAAATCCATTTTTTTTGTTATAAATTTTTCACAAAAATCACGCTCTTATTTGAAATGCACCGCTTTCGCCTCTGCAATTATAATCTGACAATTGAAAAATTGTCACAAATTGTTAGATGTCATTAACAACACCTTCTTACAATTTCCAATGAATCTGACAATTTTTCAATCTCTGACAATTAATAAAAATTGTGTGTTCAGACGTGTTCAGGCGGTTGTCGTCTGACAATGACCTGACAATGACGTTTCTTACAATATTGTCAAAAAAAATTGTAAGCTCACATGGTTGTAAGACATTTCAGACAATTTTTTTACCGACAGATCTGACAATATTGTCAGACCTGACAATCGTCTGAACTTAGCTTTAGGTTCAGTAACGTACGTGTCATTTTTTTTTTTTTTTCTAACAGCACTCAGAATAAGTTTAATCCCACTTCTGACACCACACCACTTCAGTTTCTCATCCTGTATTTATACCTCATATGCCGGGCTCTAGTTCTTTCTGGTAGCTTCTGGTTTGAAACTGGGGTAATAACTGAACTCTCCAACGTGGAGAGTTTGTATGATCCTAAAGTTATGCAACACTGGATAATTGATTTAATCAGATATATACCACAATATGTTTTTTGTGTATTGGGTCTAGAACTTAATTCGTGCGGTTTGCTAAGAGATGGCGTAACTTGTATTATTTCATTGTTATTATTCCATTGAAACATGCGTTAGAAAGCTACTGTCATTGTACGTCATTTCAGTATATGTCATTCATTTGAAGCGTAAACAACAATAATTTTTTTTCACTCAAATATGTCGAACTTTGTGCCTGAAAAAGTGTTTTTGCGGGGAGTTCTTCTTCATTATTTTAATATGAAGAAAGCTGCTGCCGAAAGTCATCGTATTTTGGTGGAAGTTTATGGTGAACATGCGCTAGCTGAGCGAACGTGCCGAAAGTGGTTTGCACGATTTAAAAGTGGTGATTTTGGCTTGGAAGACGATGAACGTCCTGGGCAGCCAAAAAAGTTTAAAGATGAAGAACTGGAAGCATTACTCTATCAAGATTGTTGCCAAACACAAGAAGAGCTCGCAGAATCTTTGGGTGTCACTCAAGCAGCCATTTCAAAACGTTTAAAAGCAGCTGGATACATTCAAAAGCAAGGAAATTGGGTTCCACATAAACTCAAGCCGAGAGACGTCGAATGGTGGTTTTGCATGTCCGAAATGCTGCTGGAACGCCACAAAAGGAAGTCATTTTTGCATCGGATTGTTACTGGTGATGAAAAATGGATCCATTACCACAACCACAAGTGCATAAAATCATATGTGAAACCCGTCCAACCAGCCAAATCAACGGCAAAGCCGAATATCCATGGCGCCAAGGTAATGCTCTGTATTTGGTGGGATCAGATGGGTGTGCTGTATTATGAGCTGCTAAAACCGGGTGAAACCATCAATGGACAACGCTACCGAACACAATTAATCCGTTTGAAGAGAGCAGTAGCCGAAAAATGCCCCGAATATGCGACCAGACAAGAGCCAATTATTTTCCATCATGACAACGCTCGGCCCACCGTTGCTATTCCGGTTAAGAACTATTTGGAAAACATTGGATGGGAAATCTTACCCCACCCGCCTTATAGCCCAGACCTTGCCCCTTCTGACTACCATTTGCTCCGGTCGTTGCAGAATGCCCTCACTGAAATACTGTTCACATCAGAGCAGAATATCAAAAATTGGCTTGATTCATTCTTGGCTGCCAAGCCAGCGCAGTTCTTTTGGGATGGGACTCTCAAATTGCCAGAAAGATGAGAAAAAGTCATAGCTTCAGATGGGCAATACTTTGTATAATACTATTGTACGTGTTTTTTTTTTTAAATAAACGTTCAAATTTTTAATAAAAAAAACCGCACGAATTAAGTTACGAGTATATACACAATACATTACGAAAAAAAATTTGAGAAGTCGATTTGGTTGCACATTCAACGTTTTATATTTTTTTTCGTTATCTATAGGGTGAGTTTTTTAAGTTGAGACATCCAAATTACTCGAATTACATATCACGTTATATGTTTTTTGTGCAGATTACGAAAAAGATATAAGGCCTTGGTTCTGCAACGTGAAAAAATGTTATGAAGGACTATTCATCATGATCTGATTTATAAATTAATAAAAAACAAACAATGAAAGTCGTAAAATTCAATTTAACTGAGAATAAACTATTTAAATTCAAAAGCTGTTTTTTTAATTACAGTTGTAAAAATTGTTGGCCTTTTGTCAAAAATATTAGAAATTCTGCCTCATCCTCCATCCCAACGCTCATTAATAATAACATTCCAGCTGTCAGCTCTTTGGACCAAAACAAACTGCTTGTTGCATATTTTGTGCCCAGCTCAACACTTTCAGATTGTGCTTTGCCTCCGCCTACACTTGGGGGGCATTTAATCTTCAACGGGACGAATCCACTTTCGTACTCCTGTAGTAATAAGCGTACTTAAAGATCTTAACATTTACAAATCCGCCGGTCCAGATGGTACATCTCCCCTTCTTCTGAAAATGTGTTCTTCTATGCTGGAAAAACCACTACGTAAGCTTTTTCATCAATCCTACTCTTTAAAATTCTTTCCGACATGAAGGAAAACAACATTTTTTCAGCTCGTCCCTTATAAAGGCGATTCTTCTTCTCTCTACACTTACAGACTCATTACACTTAGGGTCAGTTGGGGTTAATGTAAACCGCCGTTATTTCAGCATTTTAAAACAAACTGTCGGAACCCAGACAAATAAAAAATCAGAATGTGAAATGTCGCGACACCGATGCATGTAATCTCTTGCAGCTGTCTTTCGGATTTCGTTGGAAAATTTTGTCGTGAAAAGAACCTGAACCTGAAACGGAAATTCATATCTGTTTACTTTAACCCCATACGCGAACTCCTAGCACTAAGGAGACGAAAGTAAGATGTTCCCATTTACCCCAGTATATTTAAAAACTATGGGGTAAATGTAAACACTACCCTAAATCACATTTGAGTTCTTATACCTTAGTTTGGAAATAATTAGTAGAATATTTGGTAAGTCATAATATAATATCCGTTTTCCAAAGTTTAAAAAGGTAAAAATTCAATACTTTTTATTTTCCTGAGAAAATTTGCCATTAAGTTATTGCAGAAACTATTCACATCTACCTGACCCTACGTCTTTTTGATTTTCATCAATGATCTCTTCTCTGCTACTTCTAATCCAATATATTCCTTTGATGTCGAAGGTCTCTGATGTTCAAATTCGTTTCCGGACTCCTGTTCCTGCTCTTTGGCTGTGGAACGGAAATACCAGCGTATGTTACAATGAATTCATTAAATTCTAAACTTAACAGAATAACCAGTGGAATTCAATGGTTTCAAAACACAATGCTAAGGATTGCCACTCAAGCGAAATTAAAATACCCTGTCCTAATCCATGGGGCGCAGACCCACTTAAGTGAGATATACGACATTTTTGCACGCTCGGAGAAATCTAAGTTACAGGCAAAGGCCGAACAGTTGTTGACGGTTGTCGCATAACCGGCTAAACTCTTCGGAGAAAAGGGTGCAATCCTGTTAGCGAACGAGGCGTATGGACACGCTTCGTCGTTGTATTCCATGTTTAGATGTCTTAGTTCAAATAGATTCGTGCTTTAAAAAATATAAACAAAGCACTTGCAAAAACCAAAGAAATTGTGTTAACATCAGTATCAAATCAATTGTGAATAATATAAATTGTTTCTTTAACATAATGTTTAACAAAATCCATAAACTAAGGTTCCTAAAAACCCCATAGGCACGGCACTTATTTGAAAATTTACATATTTTTTCCCCACATGTTAAGTTGAAATAAATTTTGTAAAGAACAAACGAGGAAATGACTGCTCTTGAAATGCCGGAGCACTTCTTAAGTCTTTCGAAAAATTGGATAGAGACAGAGAGAGAAAGAGAAAGATCTTTGGGCTCAGTAGTTATTCATGGGTAGCATCTATCATTAAATTGGGAGGCTAATTATTAGTATAAATTGACTCGCACGATTTTAATTGCCAGGAAAAGAGAATGTCCTTTGGGCACGGTTGGGATTGAACTCCAAACCCTCCGATTGGGAAGTCAGTAATTACTACCTGAGCTGTGGAGGATATTAATTAACAAGTCAACAATGCAAAAAAATACTGTGGCGCTGGCAGCCCGGTATGGGCCATGGCCTAGCTGCTTGATACTCATTTGTGTTGTTCATGTTGTCATTTTTGTCACATCTGAGCGGGGCCTACGGTTTATCGCCAAACCCGAACGCCACTCCTTAGAAGCTTTTTCATAGGCAATTTTACGCTGACGCTTCTGTCGTATATGGGGCAATATGAGATGTTGCCACAGACACTCCCTCTCCAGTTTTTTCCCCAGTATTTATGGTGGGATGAAAACTTATATTCGGAATATCTTCTTGTGATGCATTTTCTGATGTGTTTTATATTTGTCTTTCTATATGAATTGGTTCAGGATTGGAGTACGACTCAGTTGTGATGTGTGCTAGTTTTAGCCTTTCTATTGTAATGTTCTTGAAATTTCCATCGAAGTTAATGGTGAAGACACGGTCTCTGACTCGGTTTACCACTTCATAGGGACCAATGTACCGCTGCTCCAATGGTTTTTCTACATGGTCGCAACGAACGAGACATGCGTGCAAGTGTTGATGTTCTTTATGAGAAAAATGCGGGTCTACGTGTGATGTGCTGTTGAAGTTGGTTTCATCGCCCGCATGATCAGCCTTTGTCGTCCTATGAATGTTTGTGGATCTGCTGGTATGTACTGCTGCGTACAAAATTCGCCTGGGATGCGCAATGTTACTCCATAGAGAAATTCCGCTGGCGATGCTCTTAATTCTTCCTTGTACGATGTGCTTAGTCCAAGCCGTTTGAAGCTGGATGAAATGGTGTTGTCCTGATCTTCTTCGCTCCAATGAATCGAGCTAGTGCTCCGAAAAGCTGCATTTCAAATTGGGGTCCTTGGCCCGTAGTGATCTTCGGATGTGAAAGGCCATGGATATATAAGAACGCTGTCATGCGTAGGTTGGCGGGAATGTATGGTCTTACCACACCTCAAGACAAGTCGCAGTATATGGTTGTATTAAGTTCTATTGTAGTTTTCTGAAGTTTTAGTGATGTGTTTGTTTGGAGATCTTGAAGTTCGGGGACCTGATTCTGTGCTATTTGGATCTCTTCAGCAGTGTTATGAGCTATTTTTATTAAGAATTTGCGGCACTCGAGGAGATGGCCAAAGTATTTTATTGCGGCGTATATGGCAAGCAGCCATAGAAAAAGAATCCCACTGGTGCCCAATTTATGTCAAGCTTTTGTTTCAGGCCGACTCCTATTGCCAAGTTATAAATTCTTTTAATAAATTAAATAAAAAAATTTATTTCTGAGACAAGTGTCTCGCTTTATTGCCAACTTAAATCTAATTACAATTTTAACATTTGGTTCTATTTATTGAATTTATGGTGGGAAAATGTATAACAAATTTGTGGGAATGGGTTATGGAATTTATAATGACTAAGCAAATATGTTGCAGTCGGATATTCGATCCGTATCCGCTGCAGTTCACAGGTTGCTAGCGCGTGTGCTGACTTAGCTATCTTGATGTTTCAGCTTTGCCGGCGCGTGTGCTGACCAATGCTTGTTTGATGTGATAACTCTTCCCTCCTTAAAAGTCCATGTCTCGTGGATCAAAGGTTTAGCTTGATGGGTTGTTGCGGAAGGTCATTCACTTGTGGAACAGCTGATGATAAATTGATCTGAAATGCTGCTTGCTTCTTTTTGGATCTACATCTATTAACAATGAATACAAGGATGATACTTAAAACAAGAAAGATGATTACATCTGTAACGATTGAGAACTGATTAATTAATGCAAATTTTTGAATTTTTTTAATATTTTCAAGATGCAAACTATGAAGATATTCTAAATCTAGTTTTATTTCTCTAACTGTCAAGTTAG
Organism: Volucella inflata; assembly: GCA_928272305.1. Classification (NCBI taxonomy): domain Eukaryota; kingdom Metazoa; phylum Arthropoda; class Insecta; order Diptera; family Syrphidae; genus Volucella; species Volucella inflata. The sequence continues at coordinate 37,479,550 of OV743717.1, forward strand.
CTTGGAGGATCGGAGGCATAATCTGGTATGTGGTAACTTCTTGGTTTGTATACTCTTTATCGTTGATAAATACTGAGTCGTTATTGAGCTGCAACAAAAACGTTCCATTTAAAGTCCTGGTTTCTTCTTGATGTTTGATGATCCCGTGGAAGTTGGTTAGGAATACGGAATTTTCATTGATGAGTTCAATGACTTCTTTGTTGTGAAACTGGTAATCGCATTTTGCGCTAATTCCCTTAAGCAGCTGACTTATACAGTGGGTTGAAGATAGTTTTTGAAGCTGGTTACTGTTGCATATTAATGTATCTCGCATTCGTATGCACTGTCCTTTGATTCCAAATAGTTCTTCATGATTGATTAAAATTTCGTTTGTTTCTAGATATATTCGCTTGTTATCTTTGATCGAAGGTCTAATAAGAATATGGTTAAATTCGGTTAGTCTTGTTTTTGGTAAAGAAATGGCGTAAAGCAGAATTGAATTTTTCTGAAGCACCATTGGTTCTGCATACTCAATAGCTTCGATTTCATTATTATATGGTAGAGTTTCCATTTGTGCAATAATATTCTCGATTTCAGATTTGTCCAAAAGGTTTGTATTTACTATTCCTTTTTAAGCTAATTGAATGGCTGTAACAATTTCATTAACTTCTTCTTTTATTATCCTTAATTTATTGTATATCATTTGTTCAAATTTATCTATACTTGTATTATCGATTCGTTGAATAATTCTATTGTAGTTTTCCAAAATTCCTTGGGTTACTTCTGTTAAGCGATTATTAATTTGGTATTGGTTATTATTGTTTTCAATAATTACATTTTGTGTTTTTAAAAGACTATCCCAGTCGGAAGCATCTGGGGTTCCGGCAATCCATTTCCATGCAGAGCCTAACCAATTTATTGACCTGGTTGCTCTTGCTTTTTTGCCATCTAGCTTTTTTAGGGATTCTTGAATTTGATGTAGTTGATAGAGAATTTGAGGCTTGAATATACTGCTTTTGTCCATCTGTTCGATTGTGGGGATAGAGGCGCTGACTATTTCGGTGTATGATGTGAGATTTATCAAGTGGACCATTTTAAAACATCCGTTAATTATTTTACCGTTGCCATGTTTTATTGTTATAAGTGGTGTATTGTACTCAAATATATTAAGGGTTGCTGAAGCCAATCCTATTGACCTAGAATAAAAAGAAGAGAATTATCGTGACTGTTCTATGTTTTTGATCTGTGTTTTATGGATTCTTTTCCCAGTTTCTGTTGTAATTGTGACCCGATTATCTTTCTGAACTTTTTCCTTTTTAAACAGAGGTTTCCTCTTTCCATCTCGTCGTTTAATAGCAGCATAAACGGTTTCACCTTCTTCATAAGCTCGAGGCTTGGTTCTGGTCCGATTCGTTCTACTTAACCTTTTCCTTTGATTCTTACGAATCAATTCTGTTAAATCTTCGTTTACTTTTTCCTGAAAATCCATTAAATTTTTATAATTTATCCTTTGAATTTTGCCTAAAAAAGTATCGCTTGGCTTTTTCTTTGTGACGGAATGGATAGAATTGTTGTAACGGTCGACTGCAATGTTTATGAGCTCTTTTGTGGAAAAGTCTGGATACTCAGTGCGCAAGCACCTAATCATCTCAAGTATGGTTGAATGTACTCGTTCGATTGTGCCATTCACTTCGCTTTTCTGAGAAGGCGTTAGATATATTTTAACTCCTAGAGTTTTGATATAGTTTGAGACGATCGGGCTAATAAATCCGCTTTCATTATCCATAACTAAGATTTTTGGCACTGTGAAATAATGTAATACTTTAATTAGTTTGCTTCTTAAGTATAGGGCTGATTTCTCCTTTATACGGAAAAATTTCGTGAACTTAGTGAATTTGTCTATGCAAGTTATATATTTTTCATGATCTATTTCGAAGAGGTCAATGTGTATTATTTCTGAAGGATATGTGGGAGTGGGGGTTTCTTGGTACTCAGGTTTAAGAGGGTGGCGGTCGTATTTGTTTAGATTGCAAGTTTCGCAACTTTTGGTATATTTTTTTATAAGTTTACTCATATGCGGGAAATAGTATTTTTCTAAAATTTGATCCTTATTTTCTTTGAAATTTCGATGGGGTCTACTATGCTCTTGTTGAATGACTCTGAATTGATTGTCTTCATTTGCCAAATCTTCTACGATCCTTTGTGTTAGTCGAATTTTATATTTCCTGAAATTTCCTTTATATATATCCTGTAATAATTGTACGTATTCTTCGGGAATAGCAATTCCATTTAGAATGTTGGGGTTAAGTTTCTCCTTTAACGTTTGCAGTAAGTTTTCCTTGTTTATTTCCTTTAAGCCTATGTAGTGGCGATAATAACTTGGATGGGGTTCTTCGAAAGCATATAGTTCTTTCCCTATTTTAAAGACCAACTGATTTTTGAAGACGTTTAGTGGAGCTTCGCAGTATGGGATCAATTCTGAGCTATCTTCTTCTGCACTGTGCATTGTTGCTGCACTTGAAGAGGTTAAACTGTTTAATTCTGTCTTCAGTCTCGACAATGCATCAGCCACAAGGTTTGTTCTTCCTGGCTTATAAATAAGCTCATAATTATACTCCTCTATTCTGGCTTTCCAGCTCTTTAGTTTTGCATTAGTGTTTCTCGTACTTAAAGCGAATGGTAGAGGCTGGTGGTCGGTTAGTATTTTTATTTTCTTGGCTCCATATAAGTAATTCCTTAGGTTTTCTAGGGCCCAAACTATCGCTAGCATTTCTTTTTCGTTTGTAGCGTAGTTTTCCTCAGTTTTACTGAGCGACCTAGAGACATAAGTAATTGGCCTGTCTTTTCCAATTTCGCCTTGAGATAACACAGCGCCAATTGCCGTATTTGAGGCATCAGTTGTTAAAACAAAGGGTTTGTCGAAATCAGGAAAAATTAGTACTTCAAATGATGTTAGAAATTCTTTAAGGTTATTAAATGCTTTCATCTCATCGGGATTGAGTTTAATCTGGACTTTTTTAGATTGGGAGGCTTTAATCTGAGCGTTCTCTCCCCTCGTTAGATTTGTAAGGGGCTTTGCAATTTTTGCGAAGTCCTTTATAAATCTTCTGTAATAAGAGGCGAGGCCAAGGAATCCTTTTAACTCTTTAAGATTGTCTGGGGGTTTAATATTACGGATTGCTTGAATTTTCTTAGGATCAGGTTTAATTCCTTCCCTCGTTATGAGGTAGCCCAAGAATTCAGTTTCTTCTTTTAGGAATTCTGTTTTGCTAAGGTTTACTCTAAGGTTGGCTTTTTCTAGTTTTGCAAATATCGTTTCAATGTTTTTTATATTTTCTTCTTCTGTTTCGCCCAATATAACAATGTCATCGATATACACAAAGCAAATTTTTCCTATTTCCTCACGTAAGACATCGTCTATTGTTCTTTGAAAAATTGCGGGTGCATTTTTCAATCCGAATGGAAGTCTTGTAAATTCATACTTGCCATTCATTGTAGAGAATGCTGTTTTTGGTATGTCTGAAGTTTTCATTCTTATTTGATGGAACCCTGAGGTCAGGTCTAGAGTCGAAAAGAATTTGGATTTTCCTAGACTGGCTATTGTATTTGAAATATCTGGGATCGGATATGTGTCTGGGACTGTAACTGCATTTAGGCGTTTATAATCAATGACTATACGGTATTTCTTTTCCCCTGAAGCGTCCGGTTTTTTGGGGACTATCCATAGAGGCGAATTATAGGGGCTTTTAGATGGTCTTATAATGCCGTTTTCTAGCAACTTTTTAATTTGTGTCTCTACTTCGCTCCGTAAATTTATAGGGTAAGGATATGATTTTGTATATATAGGTTCGCTCGTGTTTGTTTTTATTTCTGCTCTTACGCTTGTCTCAATCACTTCTTGATCATTAATCGGACCAAATATTTTGCTATATTTCTTCATTATGGATTGGAGAACCTTCTTAGTTTTTTCAGTCAAATGATTATCTCTAATTTCTATATTGTAAACTTGAGTGGATTGTTTTTCTTTCAGTTTAAATTTTATATTTGGTTTTATGGTGAGTAAATTATCCTTTCTGTCTATAACGGCTTCTAATTCTTTTAATGCATCATCGCCGATTATGCCATCGAAAGATCTCAAGCCAGGTAGAATAAAGAATTCTAAATCTGTGTTATTACCAACACTTTTAAATTTAAATTTACCATTCACCTTGCGTTCTATTGTCACTTCACCGCCTGCAGATCGAATTTTGAAAGGTTTTTTTACGGGGATAGAATTTTCGCCTAATGCGGGGCAAATAAAATTTTTATTCGCTCCTGTGTCCACAAGAAATTTTAGGATGTTGCCTTCTTTGGTTCTATACTCTAGGTATGGAATGCTAGAGAGGCATCTGTCATAAAATTTTCTTCGGTGGTCGGTTCCTCTTCTTCTGCTTCATGATTATAATCTTGGAGGTACTGCAAATAAGCTTCCATTTCTGCAGCATAATTTTGGGAACTATCGTCCAACTCTTCGTTATCATTATTTTGAGGGTCTTCTGCTTGCGTGACTGTGTTAAATAGCCTTTGTTGCTTGGGACGGAAGTTTTCTGAACCATTTGGTCGCTTAGATTGGAAATTCTGTCCTTGATTTGCCGGCCTATTTGAATAGTCAACTTGCTTCGTTTGGATCGACCTGTCAATTTCCATTTGCTCTAATGGCTTAGGGGGTCTTGGTGGAGGAGGATTGTTTCGTTGATGTTGGTTATTGTGCTGTATGTTAAAAGCCTTTATCATTTGTTGTATGGGAAGCGACCTTGGAGGTAGATGATGCTTCCTATGCTCTTGTTAGCTTGTAAAAATTTGATTTGTAGGAGCTGAGATGGTATTAGTTACGTTTTTCTTATGAATGGTTACATTTCTGAAATTTAAGTTCTGTATCTCCAAGCAAGATGTGTAGGCTTCTGGTAAGGTTTGCGGTTTCTGTATTATCAGCATTTTGCTAAGATCACCATTTAGTCCTCTTACAAACACATCTAGTGCGCGGTTTCTATAATTTTCGGTCAGTGCTCTTATAGTTTCGGCTGAATAGTCTTCAGATTTAATTTTGTTGATGATGAGAGATAGCTGGTGGTTTACACTAGCATAAAATTCATCTAAGGTCGAACTTCTTTGGGACATAGTGCTTAGTTGATGCTCTAGTGTCCTAATATCTCTTTTGTCGGCATAGTGTAGAGATAAACACCTTTTTATCGATGCCCAGTCCTCATCAAATATATTATAGGATATTAGGGCTGTATCGGCATGTCCTCTGATCTTTTGTCTTATACTTTGCAGTATAGACCTATAAATCGGTTTTTGTCGGACTATTTCGTAATCCTTAAGTATGTTTTCTACAGTATGTATCCATGAAAGGTACTGTACTGGATTGCCGTCAAAGATTTGCAATTCTCTGACGCAATCTGGAAGTTTGCTTATTTCCTTCAGGTCGCTTTCAGTGAGGGGTGGTTGAAGGGTTTGAGGTGATACAGGATCACTTGTGATTTTTCCTTCTAATGTCGAAAGCCTTGAATCTATTTTCTTAACTAATTCAATTTGTGCGTTAAGTGCACCGGTTAACTGAGTAATCGCGGAGTGAATCGCTTCCATTATTAGTATATATTTTAAACTATTGCTTTAACTTAATTCAATTTCTTGGTGTTTGAAGTGAAAAAGGGGTTTTTGATATTGATATTGTTACTTAATCAAATTCGATTTATTCGATTGTTTCAAATTAAGAAGGGTTTTTAATATTGGTAAGTAATTTTACTAATTGAATATTATGTACTTAATTTTGTACTCACATGAGTAAAATCAGCATCTTCTTTATTGAGACTTGTTGGCAAGATCCAGCGCTGTCCGGATGTTCGGTATATTTTCCTTTTTGACCTTTTATAGTCTACTAGTGGTACTCGAAACAATCACTTGACACTGTCTTTAATTCTGTTTTTGCGAGTATTGTCGCGACATTAATTTGTATGTATAAACACTCGCGAAAGAGTTCTGTCCTTATAAAGTTTTAACTTTAAAATCACGTTTTAATGTTCTCACGGGTATTTAAATGCTTAGGACTGTCTGTTTTTAAGGTTTCTTCATAAATCCTTTCACTTCACGTTCGAATGATCTTACTGGTATTAAAACACGAGTGACTGTCTATTATATAAGGTTCCAACACAACATTAAACCTTTCGCAACGCGTTCGAATGATCTAACGGGTATTAAAACACGAAGGATTTTTCACTCTTTTCTGGTTCTTATGTTATCGACACACGTATTAATGTTCTTACGGTTATTAAACGCGTGTCCCTGCTCGAGCGCCAGTTATAAATTCTTTTAATAAATTAAATAAAAAAATTTATTTCTGAGACAAGTGTCTCGCTTTATTGCCAACTTAAATCTAATTACAATTTTAACATTTGGTTCTATTTATTGAATTTATGGTGGGAAAATGTATAACAAATTTGTGGGAATGGGTTATGGAATTTATAATGACTAAGCAAATATGTTGCAGTCGGATATTCGATCCGTATCCGCTGCAGTTCACAGGTTGCTAGCGCGTGTGCTGACTTAGCTATCTTGATGTTTCAGCTTTGCCGGCGCGTGTGCTAACCAATGCTTGTTTGATGTGATAACTGCCACGTCGGCATCAGTAGACAAAACTAAAGGTGCGGTTAGTGATAGGAATTATGTTGTCGCTATTGTTGTTTGATGGTCTCAAACGCTTCTTTAGCTTCTTCTGTCCACTTCAGAACCCTTTTGTCGTTCTTCCTGGAGTCGGTAAGGAAACTATTCAGCGGTGCTTTTATTTTTGCTGCATTCGGGATCAGTCGACGATAGCAGTTGATGGTGCCAAGGAACTTACGGAAGTCTTCAATGGTTTGCGGCTTGGGATAATTCGTAATTGCTTCCACTTTGTCTTTGGGTGGCTTACCTTTATATCCGTTGGCTGTGATTGTGTAGCCCAGATATTTGACTTCGGATTGCCCAAACTCACACTTGCTCGAATTAGTTTTTAGACCGTGCTTTCTCAACCTTTCAAATACCATACACAGATGTTCCAGGTGTAGTTCGTGCGTTTCTGACATGATGATAAAGTCGTCAATATAGCTGTCTAGAGCCCGACGGATTCCGGGGGCGGGCAAAATGAAGTTTCCAAAATATTTTCCTAAACTTCGGTTTGCAAGTTGGAACGTCGGATCGATGACCGCAAAAAGTTTAGAACTGGAAGCGATTATGCGTCGCAGAACTCTACAAATCCTGTGCGTACCGGAAACGAAGTGGTGTAATACAGGAAATAAAGCGCGTTTTCTAGATTTTAAAGCTAAGGCATTTAAGATGTGCTACCATGGAACGGCCAATGGACGAAACTGTGTTGGAATCGTTGTTGCAGCGGATCTTCTAAACAACATCGTTGGTATCTTGAAAATAAGCGACCGCTTGATGAGTATTAAACTCGTCATACACAATGAAACGTGGAACATTGTTAGCGCGTATGGATGCGACCAATCGGAAAAGATACATTTTGGTCAGAGTTCGGTAATTTGCTTAGAAATATACCTATCGATGAGATGCTCTTCGTATGCGGAGATTTAAATGGCCACGTCGGAGAAACAAATGTTGATTATGAGGACTGCCATGGCGGTAAAGGCTTTGGAACCAGAAATTCAGCTGGCGAAGACATCCTTGTAGCGTGTAGGGCTTACGGCTTAACCATCTTAAATACAATGTTTATTAAACATCAACGACATCTTATCACCTATAGCAGCGGAGGCCACGAAACGCAAATAGATTACCACCTCTGCAAAATGTCGATGAAAACCGTGTTAAGGACTGTAAAGTAATACTTGGAGAATCGCTAGTAAGCCAACACCGTCTGCTGATTACAGAATTTTTCACAGCGGAACCATCGAAAACACGGGCATCGTTTGGAAAGCCAAAAATCCGGTGGTATAATCTATCGAAGGAACGAAGCGCAAGATTTATCGCACTGGCTAAAGAAGTACTTCAAAATATAAATGGTATAGCAGACTCACTTAGCCCGCAAGAAATGTGGAACAGCATGCACGAGGAATGCATAACACTCGCAAAGTCCCATCTGGGGACTATATCAAAATACCATTACGTCGGCAAAGAAACATGGTGGTGGAATGACGAAACCAAACGAGCTGTGGCCGACAAGAAGAGTGCATTCCAAGCGTGGACAAAATGCGATCGGAGCGACGATATCGAAAAAGCTCGACTGTCTCTTGAATACGAGCGTCTTAAAAAGATCGCAAAGAAAGTCCTGGCTCGAACTCGAGCGGCAGAAGCGGAAAACCTGTACCAGGAGTTGGAACAAATATCCTCACGATCGGCGGATAGAAGACAAGCTATCCAAGAAGTTCAAACGTCGTACAGTACTAAAATGCCAAATATTTTTAAGCTCGCTGCACAGAGGAGAAAAAATTCAATGGAAATAACCTCGCCGAAATACATCAAAAACGCAGACGGTCGCTTATTAACAAATGAAAAGGAAATTTGTGACCGGTGGCTTGAATACTGCAAGGAGTTGCTTAACAAACAGTTTCCACGTGATATCGTGCCGACAGCTGGTCTATTCGAGGAGGAAGTTTCGGACTTTTCAATCGAAGAAATAAGTATAGCAATCGGAAAAATGAAGCGGGGGAAAGCGGCGGGACCAGACAGCATTCCATCAGGCAGCGGAAATGAAAATGTTAAGGATGTCTACATATAAAGAACTCGGTAACCGAACAGCTTGAGGCGAATAGAATAAGTTGGTATTGCCACGTTCAAAGAAGATCTGCGGAAAATCCGGTTAAAAAGGCACTATCAACTACGGTCACTCCAACTGTAAGAAAACGAGGTCGGAAAAAGAATTCCTGGATTTCTCAGATGGCAAATGCGCAACAACGTCTGGGGTTAACCACTGAAGCGATCCAGGACCGAGCATTATGTAGACGCGTTCTGCGGTCTGCGACATTAGCCAACCCCATAAGCGGAGCAGCAGCGATGCAGTAAAAATGGGAAACTCGTTACGCATAAGTTCGTATAACGAGGAAAGGGTTAATAAAAGGATAAGAAGAAGAAGAAGAAGTCCAGAAGTCCAGGTCATGGAATATAGAGTCTACGTGGTATGTTTCTGATGCACAGCGTAGTCCGTAAGGCATCTTCAAAAACAGCCCAAAAGGAGTAATGATGGTTGTCTTTTGAATGTCATCTTCTGCCATGGGAACTGGATGATATGCGTTGGTCAAGAGTGATGGAAACAATTTTTCCGTGCAGTCTCGGAAATAAATCCTGGAGAGTGCTGGTGAGTATTTGTCAGGCGTCGTTTGGGCGTTTAGTCTGCGATCGTCACCTTTGGTCGCCACTCGCCTGTCCTCTTTTGTCTGAGAAGAAGTGGACTTGCCCACGGACTTTTTGAGGGTCTAATGGTACCTTTTTACAATGTATTTATTTCTTACTTCGCCGCTCTCAACTTATCACCGGCAAGACTGCCAGTCCATTCAACAGCTGGTTGTCCATATGTTTCAATATAGTGGACTACATCGGAGTTGGAAGTGTTGGCAGGTTGGTTGGCTGGCTGAGTAATGTCTATATATGATGAAATGAAGTCCGTATATTGTTTGGTGTAACTGGACGGAGATATGTTAGACGTGTCTATTGTTGAGAAATTTCTGCTTCTGCGTTGTTTTAGATCAATAATCAGCCTGTAGTGTGTGATGAGATCGGCTCCAATCATTGCTGACTTGACGTTGGCAATGGTGAAGTTCCAGTTGATGTCTCGTCGTAGACCCAGATTGAGATAGAAGTGTTTTTGTCCGTATGTGCTGATGATGGTAGAGTTGGCTGCATAGAGCTTATACTTTAAATTTGATGTATGTTTTGCTGTTGTCCAAGTTTGCGGAATGACGTATACGACAGAATCCGAGTCAATTAAAAAATTGTGGCCAGAGTGTTTATCGTACACGTAAAGGCGATACTCACCACACTTGTCCACGCAGGCGGTGGACAAGAGCGAGTTTAGTTTTTTGTTGAAAGTGCTGCTCTGAAGGTGCAAGGTGAAATGAATTTGCTTGCACTCTCTCCGAATTTTGTGTGGAAGTAGCATCGTCCTTCGGCAGTGTGAGTGTGTGAACGGGAACGTGATCGAAATCGGTAAGGCGGTTTGCTAGTTTGTGGCCATTGCTGTTGTATGGAGTTTGTGGTTGCTTGTCTGCATTCATGAGTTCTGCGAAATTTATTCAATCTCTTCTCCAGGTATATATAATCCGAGATCTGAACAATGAACTCGGCAAACCGCTTTTGTTTTCGCTAATAGCCATGACGTATGGTGCATGAGTGTTGTTTTCCATGATACTGTCGGCTATATCACCTAGCTGCGTTAAGCTGGCTTTCTGTACTACCTTTAGGGTGTTGTTCACGTTAGCAGGTAGCAAGTGCAGTGGTTGGCACTTTGTACGCAACAGATCATCCGATGCCTTGTTTTTAGCCAGGTCTTTCATGTGCCATAGGAGTTGTGACTGCTTTCTGTCCCCAAGTTCGACTTCGGACAAGAGTTTATGAACTTTTGATTGGATGGTTCTTCAGGTTTGCGTATCTGTCTTCGACGGGTGGCACCATGATTACGTCTGAAACTTCTGCAATCGCAGATTCATCGAGGGTTTCGACGACTGCGGAACACTGACTCTATTTGGTAAAACCAAAGCTGAGGCTTACCTTTCCAGGAACTCGGAAATTTTTATTGCCGTTGAAACTGCAGGGACTTCGTTGACTTTATCTCTTAAATATTCAAAATCTACTTAAACCTCGTTTGTCGCCGTCTGTCCTGGATGATTTTTAAAAACAAACTTATGTTTAGCGCAGGCATAAAATTTGTTTCCTAGGACGCCGTTGTATTCTCAGTGGCGAATTTTGGGATATATGAGATGTTGCCACAGAGTCACGGCCTTCCACATTTGAATGTTACATTTACTTGAACAAAGTTATTAATTTAATTTCGGGCCAAAATAAAAAACTTCGTTCGAAGAGCGAGGAAGATTTTAAAAATCAATGAAGCCAATTTAGATTCGGAACGAAAATTCTAACTAATATTTGGCGCGTTTCATTTTCCAGGGACTAAAATTTTAGTCAAACCTAACATAAGGAACGGCAAATTTGCTTGCAAACGCAGGTGACATTTCCATATATTTTATAGGTCATAACTGGATATTTAATTTTAATTCTAATAAGAACTTCTTAACGAAATGTTTCAGTAAACTTACCTACTTCATAGTTAAAAGATAAAATAGGATAATGGGTGAGATACAATAGAAGATGAAATATTATGTGAACACATGTGCTACTTGTATAGTGTTATACAACCGTACTCACATATTTGAATACGAAGACAGTAAAGAGTTTATTTGAAAGGGCTTTATCCAGATGATAAAATTAACACTGAAACGGAACACGGAAGTGATAGTGGAGGCGAAATGAAACGAAACTTCTTGCTTTCCTTATTAGTTAGTATTTCAAACATGTAAGTGCTTGTGAAATGTTTACAAGTATTAGTTTGAGTAGAATCGTGGTTTATTTAATGCAAACAAATTGTTTGTATTTTTGGCGGTTGCCAGTTAATATAAAAACACAAGAACTTTCTAAATAAAAATCTTTTATTTTATCTTAAATATCAAACGCGTATATATATATTGATACCAGCTTCTGCAACGCACTAAATCGAAGTGAGTTGGTATTTTTCCATAAAGGATTTGTAGACACCCAGTTGCTTTTGAAAACGGCAGATGGTGGAAGTTCCCTTTTGTTGTCTACATTGCCATCTGTTATCAGATGCTGACATTAAATCCTGTGGTGAAGTTGCCACAGTACTCCCCCTCTAGTAACGAAGTTACGATTGGTTTCGAATGTCAAATCTGACTTCGTTGTCGAAGAGTTTTGTTTTTATTTGTTGCGAGATGGTTAATTATTGAAGTTGAGAAATGTTCAGGATTGTTTATTGCTTCGATGGCTTCCGAATGAATATATGCTGGTTTGAGTCGGTCTATTGGTATGTTGGTTAATTTTCCGTGCATGTTGATTGTGAAAAGCTGATCGGTAATCCTTTTAATTACAGGATGCGGTCATATACCGGACCGGCTGTTGGGGTTGTTTTTTGACTGCGACGCATCGAAGGAAGACGTGTCTGCACTTAAAGAGGTTGGGTGAAACAAATAGTTTCTGTTTGGCGTGATTCTTCGACCCTCTTGGTCCAAGTTTTCGCATTATCTCACGATGTCTCTCGATGAAAATCTGTGGATTGGATGCTGCATTTTCATTTGAGAAAAACTCACCAGGAACTCTGAGATTCTTTCCATAGACTATCTCTGCTGCAGAAGCTTTGTTGTCCTCTTTGTACGCTGTTCTTAATCCCAATAAGACTGTTGGGAGAGAATCGACCCAGTTGGTTTTTTCGTGGCACATAAGGGCAGCTTTAAGTGAACGATGCCAGCGTTCCACTAGTCCATTTGATGCTGGGTGGTATGGTGATGTGCGAATGCGTACTGTTCCCAATAAGTTGGTGAGTGCCGTGAATAAAGCAGACTCAAACTGCGTTCCTTGGTCAGTTGTTATTTGGACAAGTGAGCCAAATCGTGAAACCCAGTTCGAATAAAACGAATTTGCAACAGTTTCTGCAGTCATGTCACGAATAGGTATAACTTCTGGCCATCTGCTGAACCGGTCAATTACTGTCAGACAATATCTGTAGACTTGACAGAGTGGCAAAACGATGATGTCAATGTGCACATGATGGAATCTCTCTTCTGGAACGGGAATAGGTTGAATTTATGTTTATTTACCTTTGATCGTTGGCATTGTATGCAAGTGCGTGACCAATTTAATGCGTCCTTTCGAATGTTTGGCCAAACGAACTTTCGTCAGCTACTACATTGTCTTCGCCAGGTAGGTATGTTATGTCGATTGTATATGGAGATATGAAATCTAGTTGTCTCAACCGACGCTGAGGAGCCTTATCGGAACGCTGAAATGTGTACATCAATGGTTTGTGATCTGTCTGAACTGTGAACCGTCGACCATCTAGAATGTGTTTGAAAAATTGGATAGCAAGATAAACTGCTAGTAGCTCACGATCGTAAGCGCTGTACCGAATCTGTGTTTTCGAAAGTTTGCAGGAAAATAGGCCAATTGGTTTCTTTTGATCGGATTCTACTTGCTCCAACTTGGCTCCAACTGCAACATCCGAAGCATCTGTTGTTAGAATTAATGATGCTTTTGGATCGATGTGAAACAGCAATGTTGTTTGTTTTATGCTTTTCTTGCAGTTTTCGAAAGCTGTATCAGCCAAGTCCACGGTACAGGTCACCTGTCGTTTTTCCTGGAATCCTCTATAAGATCGTTCAACGGAGCTTGGATGTGTGCACTGTGACGAATGTATCTTCTGTAGTAGTTGACGATTCCAAGAAATAGACGCAATTCCAGGATAGTGACTGGTTTTGGGTAAAGTGAAATAGCCTCTACTCTGTCTTCGGGCGGTTTACAGCCAGATTTGTTGTTGTGTGGTACGTGACCTCGGACTTCCCAAATATGCACTTTTTCAAGTTTGGTACAAGGCTGTGCTCTTGAAGACGTTGTAGAACTTGTTTCACATGCTGGATATGTTCATTTTCTGAATTAGAGGCGATGAGGATGTCGTCCACGTAGCAGAGCACAAAGTCCAAACCAAGGATAACCATGTCCATGAACCTTTGGAATGTTTGAGTGGCGTTCTTAAGCCCGAACGGCATGACTGCAAACTCAAACAAACCAAAGGGGATGGTAACAGCTGTTTTTTTAATGTCTTCAGGCGACATAGGGATTTGGTAATCCGCCTTATCGAGGTCCAATATCGAGAAGTAGCTTTTGCAGTACAAGTTCTCGGTGAAATCCATGATGTGCGGTATTGGATAACTGCCTGGTTGTGTTTGTGCTTTCAGACGACGATAGTCACCACAACATCTCCAGCCGCCAGTCTTTTTTTGAACAAGGTGGATTAGACTGGTCCATGGACTGTTGGACATACGACAGTACCCCTTCCGGTGAAACTCCTCAAAATCGATTTTGGCTTGCCTCAACTTGTCGCCGGTAAGTCGTCGTGGGCGTTTGGCAATTGGTTGATCTGTTGTAACGATGTAGTGTTGCACAATGTTGGATTTCGATTTGAAAGAACATTTGTCTTTGCTGGCCAGGAAGAATTTATTTACCAGACTAATATATGGTTCAGGTCCGAACAAGGACAATAGTCTGGTAACTCCAGTGGAATGAATTTTCCCTGGCACACTTAGTGAAGTTGTCTTGTCAACAATGCGTTTGGATTTCAAATCGATCAGAAGTCTGTAGTGTGCGAGTAGGTCAGCGCCAATGATTGCTGTTTTGACGTCAGCAATGAAAAATGGCCATGTAATTGCTCGTCGGAGACCGAGGTTGAGGGTGAGAGGTATCTGCCCATACGTGTGGATTGGAGATTTGTTAGCTGCCAGCAGTGTTGTTTCTCCTCTTTTGTTTGGGCGGTCTCGAGGACGAGGTAGAACGCATATGGTCGATCCAGAGTCTAACAGGAATTTTTTATGCGTATTTTTGTCGTAGACGTAAAGGCGGCATTCGGGGTTGAATCTTGAGCTGTTGTCAACCGCCTTAGGTAACAACAGGCTTCCTGGTTTTTTTGGACGAAGTTACAGGGCTTTTTGCAGTTAACAGCATTTTCGCCTAACTTCTTGTGGAAGTAGCACAATGACGAATGCGGTCCACGAGAGTTAGGCCTTGAGCTAGACCTAGTTCGCGACATGGTACGGGATCTACCGTGAGACTGATTCACTGCCAATTTGCTGACGAGGGCTGTCAGATTGGTGAGGGTGGACTCGATGACTGTCAGTCGCCTATCAAAGTTGATGCTGTTTGTATTTTCATCGCTGACTTGGTTGCAAAAACAGCATTAGTTGTCGTGTTGTCCATAATTTTATCAGCAATGTCTGACAGTGCAGTGAGATCAACGTTATGACTAGCTGACAATATTGCACGTATATGACTTGGCAGTCGTGCCATCCAAATTGTGAACAACATGTCATCAGGAACATTTTGTCCGGCTAGTCGTCTCATCTCCCGTAACAGGCTTGAAGGGCGTTTATCACCGAGCTCAAGTGATGTCATTAGTCTGTTGAGCTGGCGTTCTTTGGACTCAGTGAACCTAGCTATTAAATGAGTTTTAAAAGTCAGACACTTATCTTCGTTTGGTGGCTTCTGGACAAGATCCGACACCTCGTTCAAAACCTCTGGATCCAAGGAAGCGATGATTGCGTTAAAGCGGCTGTTGTCGGAAGTTATCCGTTTATTGTGGATCTCCAACAGATGCAGCGTTAGCTAAAGATGGAGTTGCATTTCCAGCAGTTGAAGCTCCTGGGTTTGCCGTATCAAACATGGATATTAATTCAAAATTTAATTTTAGAAGCTTGTGGAATCACGTCGGGGTCACCACTTTGGCAATTGGTTGCCAGTTAATATAAAAACACAAGAACTTTCAAAATAAAAAACTTTTATTTTATCTTAAATATCAAACGCGTATATATATATTGATAACAGCTTCTGCAACGCACTAAATCGAAGTGAGTTGGTATTTTTCCATAAAGGATTTGTAGACACCCAGTTGCTTTTGAAAACGGCAGAGGTTCCCTTTTGCTGTCTACGTTGCCATCTGTTATCAGATGCTGATATTAAATCCTGTGGTGAAGTTGCCACATATTGTTATTTTTCAAAAAAAATTTTAAGTCCATAGTGACTAATAAAAAGTGTTTATATAATTATAATATGTGGTATAGTGAAATGCAAATCACGATTTTCATATACGGAATTCTATATGTATATATATGTAATATATATGTAATAGGTGTGTTGTTTGGCATCGGTTTCAGCGCTCAATTTTGAAAACACAGAGAACGGGTATCGGCGTTAACTGTTAACGTTTGTATAATTTTGCGGTACTAAAATGTAATTTTCCCAAAAGTAACATATTCGTATTTCATAATATCATGGAAAAAAAAGGTCTTGTAATTATCCACTATTGCTATCGATGCTAGGGCTCAACCATAATGGGCGAAAGCAAACTAAAGCTAATGTCAGAACTGGACTAAAAGTTTTCTTAGCTCTTTTCAAATGTACAAGTAAACCATAATAGGAATTTGTTTTGTGTGCGTGCAATTGTTCTCGAAAATTATTTTCGATCGTCTATGAAAAATTCCTGTAAATAATTTATGTCCACCACACTAGTTATATGTTTCTCTTTTTCTAATATTAATGAAAATTATAATTAAATAGACTGTGTTTTTCAAAGAAATATGTTTGATAAAACAATCAATTTACCTCTCTAAGTTAGCACCTGAAGGTAATGTTTCCAACGTAATTTACATGTGCATTATACTGGAAATAAACCGATTCCAAAGGACACACTTATGAAGCCGAATATTTCAAAGGCAATATTCGGAATAGTAGGAGTAAAAATGGATGACAGTGAGAAAACCAGTATTTGCCCCAAACGAATTGTCAGAAATTGAAAAAGAGATCTACCTTAGTACAAAAAATATTCGCTAGGAATTTCGTTTCTAGCTCAATAAAAAACTTATAAGTTTGTTATCTTTTATTTTGTGTTATTGTGGATAGGACTTAATAGTTGACTAGCTGATAGCTCTAAGCCATCAACCATTAGTGAGTAGGTACTGCGGTTGTGTGTATGAAACGTGGCAATTTAAAATAGAGAACTACGAGCTACGAATTATACCACATGAAAGAGATGGTGAGAGAAATTATTTTTGTTTCTTCTTCGTAATATCACTCCGTAAAGCTGCGTTGTCCATTATCGAAATCATTTTATCATGGTTAAGTTAGGTTATATCGTACACATCAAATCATAGAACTAGTTTGTAAGCTAGAGTTTTAAGCAAAAACTATTTAGTGGTTTGAAGTGCGAGTTTTTATGAAAATAATTTCTTTAAACGGTGAGATTAGAACATAATGTTTTTATATAACTCTTTATTCCAAAATATTGTGTAGTGTTGCTCCAATTTCTTATAAAGAAGGGGGCGCTAAATTGGCGATGTGTTAAGCAATACTGCTCTGAAATTAATATTCCGTTTTAAATATGGGTGTACGAAATTTCCTGCTTGTAACTTGCATTTTGAATTTTTTGGAAATTTAACTAAATTGTAATTCGTTCGTGATTTTACATAAACATCCATTTTCATTTTTGTAATGATATAAATGAGTACATACATTTCTTTAAAGTGTGTATTTTAAATGTATTTATAATTAAAATAAATAATGGTGTATACATTGCAAAAATATTAAGAATTAATAAAAGAATAATTTGAATTATCATATACATGTACCTATATGTTTGGAATGATACACGACGAATATCGCACACTCGAATATATATATATATATATATATATATATATATATATATATATTCGTTATTATAATATTATATTATGTATATATTGGTTATTATAATAATATGTTGTTATATATATATATATGTTTAATAGAGTATATATATATGGATGCGATGCCTTAATAAAATATCTCTATGCATATGCATATATAAAGATATGCATGTATGTATTATATACGTTTTAATTTCCACCATATCAATATTCGTCTCTTTCATTTATATTTCAGATTTTCTATTTTAACGTAGACAGCTAGTTTGAGGTAGTTATCCGCAAGCTTAAGATAAAAGAGCATAGCTCGTATATACATTGATCTCCAGCAAGCAACCGGCATTTCTACATATGAATCAAAGACTGGAGAAGGAAAGTTATACGAATTATAATTAGAAAGTTACGTGTCGACTTCAATCATCTTTGAAGTGGTTCTCAGCTTTTTTTGTCCAGTTTATATATTTAACATAAATATATACAAAATTAGTTATAGACAACAAATAAATAAGTAACGAGAAGCAAAAACTTACAAGAGCCAACCTCGACCATTCTTCAAACCTTTTCATTTTTTACAAATTGAGATTAATTGAGTCACAATTACGTCAATTAAAAAAAGCCCGCAAAAAATTATGGAAGAAGATGAAAGAGGCAAATTATTTGTTGGTGGTTTATCATGGGAAACAACGCAGGAGAATTTGTCTCGGTATTTTATTCGCTTTGGTGAGATTATTGACTGTGTCGTAATGAAAAATAATGAAAGCGGGAGATCACGTGGATTTGGATTTGTTACATTTTCTGATCCTGCTAATGTTAACCACGTGTTGCAAAGCGGACCTCACACGTTAGATGGCCGAACAATTGATCCGAAACCATGTAACCCCAGGACATTGCAGAAGCCTAAAAAAGGAGGGGGATATAAAGTGTTTTTGGGAGGCCTTCCTTCGAACGTTACTGAAACTGATTTAAGGACATTTTTTGGAAGATATGGAAAAGTAACTGAAGTGGTAATTATGTATGATCAAGAAAAGAAAAAATCTCGTGGATTTGGTTTTCTATCGTTTGAAGAGGAATCGTCTGTGGAACATGTTACTAATGAGCGTTATATTAACTTGAATGGCAAGCAGGTAATTGAGTTATTTGGTTTTATTTAAGATTAAGAATTACATTTAGTACACAATAATTGGGCGTATTCGTCTTTAAAAAAAAATCTGGTGTAAATGATGACTGGCGAAAAGTCTTGTTTCAGTACGCTACTAGCAAATTTAGTTTTGTTTATAAATAATAAACATGAAAATACGAATGTGCGTTATAAGCCATTGCAATTATATTTTTTATATTTATTTCAAGCAATTGCAAACAAAGCTTTAAGTAAATGATACATAATATAATATAAAAAAAAAAAAAAACACTGGCGCTGAAAGCCCGGTATGGGTTATGGCCTAGCTTCTTGACACTCATTTGTGTTGCTCATGTTGTCATTTTAGTCACATCCGAGCGATGCCTACGGTTTATCGCCGAGTCCGAACGGCACTTCTTAGAAGCTTTTTTGTAGGCAATTTTACTTTCTGGAGTTTGCCATTGCTCGCCGAAAGGGTGATGGCGGTCTGAAAAACTGTTGGTGATCCAGCCAGGAATCGAACCCAGACTGTCTGCGTGATAGTCCAATGAGCTAACTATCGCACCATCGCCACATAATATAATATAGTCGAACAAATAATATCTCTGTTCGTGTACTGCCCAAAACAAAAATAATCAAAATAAAGACGGTTGACATCTATTTGTATCAAAGTGTGCAAAGTCCGTTTGCTTACTTTTTTAAAAAATTTACTCTCAGAGAGAATTTCTTCCTCACTTATCTGATCTCTGATATGACAGTTTTTACATATTTAATCTAAAAAGAACGCGAATAGGTCCCTATTGTGTCAAACTAGATTTCTGTTTTCGAGAAATCGACTGAGTTTTCCCAATTTATTTTGAATGTTTAAATTTATTCGCAATCAAGTATCAAAAGAATAATAGAATACATATAGAGGCAGAAATAAATAATTAATAGGACGAACTCTGGCATTTCTTTTAATAAAAAAATAGTGTAATAAAAGTCTGTCTTTTACTCAATATATGCAAGTGTTCCATTGGAGAGAGAATATCATCAGATCTACCAGTTTAGTTTTTATATGCTTAGTCCAAACTCAAATGAATCTATTATACATATTATTATGTATTACTAGTTTTCTTAGCAAATTAATTATTTTTTCCTCTAAATCTTGGTCTTCGGAACGTCTCCCTCCTCCTCCTCCCTAAATCGGTAAACCAGCCTGTACTATGTATCGTTCTTCGATTTAACGATTTTCTCAGCACGCACTCATACTCATATGGCCCTTAAATTAGGTTCAATATATTCAAATATTTTTCTTAATTTAAAGCAAATCAAACGAAAAAATTTGAGGAGTTTTGTTTGAAGCTTTGCATTGATCACAGATTTGACATTACTTAAGCCATGCCTGAGTGTTTTTTGTTGTTTTTACATACTGCATTTTCATCGGTCTATGTTAAAGAGAAGTTTAGGAGCCGACTTACCTTCCGTCATCCAATAAAGTTGCACCGATGACGGATGAAGCAATTGCTACTGCAGTAAGTGAGACGTTTTTCCAATTCCACCCGGCGCTTCGTTGATTGAAGCCAAATCGTTAGTATAATTCATCAAGCTGTTTATTTTTAAGAATAAGAATTCTACGTTTATATTTATCTACTTATTTTTTATATTGAAGTTTAAAAAATATTTTAAATCTCACAAATAATCGAATCCTAAAGAACCTTAAGAACATCTTAACAAAACAAATATGTCGTGTGAATATGACCCCATGCGTCAAATCGTTCCGAAGTTACACGATTACTAACAGACGCACTAACGATTATATACTCGTATATTAAATAATCGCAAAAATTAGAGTGCGTGTAAATACATGTAAATACGTGTATGTTTACCACTGTACAAATGTCAAACAAAACTTAGTCAATATATAGTGTGTACGCCTCAATATGGTTTCGTAAACGGTTTATCGAAAATTCGGTTTTCGATGCGTTGTGAATACAGTATTATGTATTTTTGCAAAAAAAAAAATAAAATAAAAAACCGAAGTAATATGCTCCGGAAATTCTTGTAGAAAAAATACAAAAATAGTCGAGTTCAAGGATCTGCAACCCACAAAGAAATGCCTAATGCTATTTTTATGACAAACCTAACAAAAAATACGCAGCATTTAGTTTATTTCTTTGCTATATGCGTTTATTAATTTGATGACACTGTTTGTTTTATCGGGCCTAAGTACATAAGCTTCAATAGCTATCCAGAATAAGTTAGTTTTTGTATTTTACATATGACATTTTATCTAAGCCTGTATGGAATACCAAAAAACACGCCTAATAAAGGGGTAAGTTACACTTTCACGAATTAAAAACTTTTTGTTCTGCAAAACTCTTTTTCATCCCATTTACACGAATTTAAAACTTTTGGGTTTGCAAAACAACTATATCAAGATAGACCACTAGAGCACATTCCCTTGTTTTCACGAATTTAAAACTTTTGGATCTGCAAAACTATTTTTCATACCATTTTCACGAATTTAAAACTTGGTTCTGCAAAACTATATTTTACCATCCATGGTTCATACGTAATATGTTCGGCATATTTCCAATGCTACATAACTAACTTATAAAATTGTAATTGTTTTTGTTCACATAAAATCAGTTTCCCAATTAAAAAACCGAACTAACCGTTCTTATAATGCTTTGATTTGATGGTCGTCAGTCGGAAACCCCACTGGATTGACTTTACGCAACTTTTTTCTTGCCGCAATTGCAATCCCCTCTTTTGAAGTGAAACTGCTAAATATGTACGGTCAATATGATCTTCAAAATTGATCATGTTCTAACCACAATGGCAAATGCCTCGACCGACTTGTGCCAACTTTTGAGATTTGGTACAAAAAACCTGGCGGATATTTTTAGCAACCAATTGGCTGCATTAAATTTTGACAGCTCGCTGACAAATTTGTATGAAAAGCTGAAATTAGCTGAAATTTGAAGTTAAAGGGTCGAGAAAAAGTACGTGAGTTTTGTGATGAGTGTAATAATAAATTTTGTGAAATAGCTTGATTTGATGTCTTGGTTTAAATGGAATCGTGCTGTAGAATTGCAGATATTGTCCATAGACTCACTATTGACTTGGTATTGAAATGAAAAATAACAACACAAAAAATTTCATATACTTGAACGTTTTTTCAAGCACGATTTAACGTATTTAAACTATCTGAAAGTTCACAAGCACTTATATCAAAATATAATTTTTTAATTATATTCCAGTCCGAATTTGAACTTCCCATACTAATTTGATCTAGCGAGCGTGCTGCAAAAGTCAATGCAGCTAATTTTCTTCGAAATAATGCCACAAGAGGCGCGTCAATAAGCAGGAATTGTATTTACTAGTAGTTCAACTTCTTATCCTTTTATTAACCCTTTCCTCGTTATACGAACTTATGCGTAACGAGTTTCCCATTTTTACTGCATCGCTGCTGCTCCGCTTATGTAGTTCAACATACTTTTTTATTTTTAAATTTTAAGATTGACTTATTTTAATATGTTTTGGTCACGCGATTTCAGAAGAATTGTCTTATCCGCATGAGTGACCCAACCATCTCTTGGCACACGTCCAGCTCAAATAGCAATCTATCCCATGCGATTGTTTCAATCATTGAAGTCACTAAATATCTCACGCATCTCATGCATTGCAACTGCAAAATAATTAATTTGTATACAAAAAATTAAATTCCGCACGAAAGTAAACGAAACACACGAATTTGAGCAGTTCGGTAAAAGGGGAAAAAAAAAACATTGCATGTCCTCCTACTCCTAGTACTGCACTAGCTTGCATCCAGTCAATGACGGTTGATATATTATATGTAACTACCAATGAAAAGAGGGTTGTGATAGCAAAATTCGAGGAATTTTTTCTCATTATTATTACGGTAGATCTGCATTTTTTGTTAGAAGTAGAATTTCGAATGAAACGCTATTGCAAATCCAATAAGCCTATTGATCGGACTTAGCATGTCTAGAATATCACAAACACTATATACCTTTGTCACCAAATCATGTTTTAAGTTTGAATGAAGTTTTATATGCCGGGGTTGAGTTAAAAGCTGATGCTAAAACTATTTTTGTTTTTGAGTGTTCGAATTGTACGAGTATTGTAAATCTCTTGGTTTGAATTTATAATTTTTTATAATAGCCGATATACCCTGTGCAAATTAGTTTTGCATACATTTGTTTTATGCAAAATATTAAATAAGAGTATTACCAAGTTAATTATATTGGTTTGTTTTAACGTTATGTAGCAATAAATTAAAAACCTTACCTTACTTTACTTTCGGAGGCGCTGCAGTCCGGGGGTGACCTGGCCTTCAATCAACAAGCGTTTCGTTCGCTATATTGAGGTCTTTTTCCAATTGCGTGCGCCATCTGAGTCCCGGTCTGTGTCTACTGCGCTATCCCTTGGACTTTTCGGACCGAAGCGTTGGTGTCCATCAGCTCTACATGACCCAACCATCTTAATCGTTGGATCTTCATTCTTCTTCTTCGATCGCTTTGTACAGTCATACAGCTTGTATGGATGGACACCGACAATGCAAATGGGACCGAAAGCAGCCAAGACCACCCACATCCATTTTTGAGGAATTCTTACAAGCTAGACAAAAAAACGTTTAAAAATAATCTTAAATAACTTTAAACTATCTTACTGTAACTTATTGGTACCATACGGGCAGCGTAGGTTAAGCATAACACTAAATCTATGTCTTTCGACGTTTTTTACAGTATTTTTTTTAATTCTATTATATTACTAAATTTCATTAAGTCCAAAACTTAGTAATTTTTAAAATTTTAAAAAACTTAAAACTATTGATTTTTACGATTATTTTTTTAAGTTTTATGAAATTTTTTTTTCTTTCTTAAAAACTTCCTTAACCCCATTTAAGCCTTTGTAAGCCGGCCATGATTAAAGAATTAGGCTGACCAACTCTGCTCCCTAATGAAGCTAACCTGTGCTAGACAATATCGCTTCCTCTCCTTCAACAAGCCACCAAAATTGTTGGTTCTGTCGAGCATCATCCCTCATGTCGCGAATCTCTACCACCCTACTGAACCGGAGACACTCCGCACTGCCGTGTGCGACGTCTTTGTCGTAGTTGAGTCGCCTGTCCGCAGTTGTTCGAACGACGTAGAAGATTGGCGGCACTGCTCATCTGTTCTGGATCAGACCTTTCATATCTCGTGATACATATAATCCAGTTGTTCGACGAGTTCATTGCTCTTGCAATGTGCCTTCGAGTCAACTTAATTACTAATTTTTCCACTCTTATTAGGTTCGCCGTATTGTACTCAGACTCTGGTGTTCTGTGTAGGCGAAGACAAGCCCTAAGGTAAGCCTTCTCAAACACTCGAATCTTTTCCAAAAGACTTGTTTTCACGTTGAACCACCCTCGCATCTGGTTGCCTACTATAACAGAGTCCTTTTGTAGGGGCAAAAGCACCTTTGGCTCTGGCCAAAGCAACATATGTCGTCCAGTCGTCGCTATATTGTTTAACTTTATCGAAGTCACGTTGCAAAATATTGTTCATAAGTTCAATCTTTGGACCCGATCTGTACCCGATTAAGTCGTCTGCGTACGCTATGGCATTGTGAAGTGAACCTTGTGAAAATGTTGAAAAGGATTGGTAAATTGACCGTACCTTGTTGCAAACCGTTTTTAATGTGGAATGTACCAGTAGAAGTCACATCGCCATTCTTCACGATGAACTGTCTATCTATGAGCATATTGAAAAGAATGGTTTACTAATACCCAGTCTGTTCAACTTGTAAAACAGTCTCTCTATCCATATGGTATCCCTCTATCCAGGATGTCGAAGCACAATGTTCGGTATTCCATCGGCTCCCACTGATTTCTTACTTCTAGTTGTGTCGAAGATTATTTGAAGCTCTTCCTTCGAGATGAACGGAGCCTTTCATTGACGATGACATTATTCGCCATATTCTCGTCACTGAACTGGGTGAAACCCGAGCTCTCGATTCGCCAGTTCACTCTTTCATTTCGAAGGTAGAAATTCTTACCTATCAATTGTATCCGTGTGTCAATCAGCAGGAGATCCAAATAGGAACCATGTCTAGGAAACGACGGACTATCTGTCGCCTTAAGGCCGAGTCGTGCTGACCCCACCAACCCACCAATTGAATGGTAGGTTCCCTCTAGTGTTTGGTGTATTATATCCCCAATCTCTGTTTGGCGTTAAAATCTCCGCCGATAATGAAATAGTTTCCCTCCAATTCCAGTCTCAGAAATCGAAAAAGTGTATCGAGCTCTGAGATGAATAGGGTGGATTGAGTAGCCTCCGGTGCATAAACAGACACCATGTAAAAACCGCTTTCCACTACGGAGGGGGATATACACGATGCATGCTTCTAGCAGCTGAAACCTACGCCATACATGACTGTATATTCTTTTAAAACGTATGTCTTTTCTTACAAAGATCGCAACGCCTCCTCTCTACATGAATTGGGTCGGATCCTTCGTACTTTACTATATCTTCAGCGCCTCATTTTGTGTCTTGCTTAGCTTAGTTCCGCTAACCAAAAGTACATCAAGGGCTTGGTCTTTAAACAAACTTGAATGGTGTGGCTCTTCGCTAAAACCTAATCAGTGAATTAATATTCACTGCAAGGACCTTCAGGGTTTGCTCCGCCATGTACGTACTGCCTCCCACCTTTTGCTGCCTCGCCAAATCTACTCTTTTAATGTACTGGAATTTGGGACAACCCCGATAATTTGCAGTGTGTATTCTTACATAAAACGCAAGAGAGTTGGCTTTTTTTTGACGCTCCATCCTTACCCAGAGCGCATTCTTCTGATTTGTGGCTCTTACCGCACTTGAGGCGGCATTAAGCATTTCGACGCGGCGTGCCCGAACCTTTACTGTTTGCTGTCGGGAGTTAGCTAAACTAGGAAGAACGGTAGTTTCCGTTTCTCCCTTTTGGTTCTGGCTGTGGTGAACGGCTTGACCCCTACAAATTTGAGCTCTTCTCACTCTTTGTCTTTGAGCAGTGCGAAGAGCTCCTCCGGATCAGTTGACCCCCCTCAGTTCTATCCCCCTCAGCAGCATGTTTTGCAGCTTTTCCCCCTTCGGAGTAAAGTAGAAGAACTCCTTGGTCGAATTCCTTAACAAGTTTTTAATTTTATTATTTTTTATTACTTTATTGCAGTGGATCGCATGCCTGTTGTTGATTATTTTAGTGAAATGGACTTTTTTCTTTTGACTGTACTGTGTGATCGTTAGAATTTGTGTTGTTTTTTTTTCTGGTTTTGGTTGTTGCCAACTATGACTCATTTTTAGTTGTTTAGTCTCGCTTGTTTGTTACTGAGAGCTAAGGAGCTGTTGATGTTGCTCCTTCTCTCTTCTCTCCCACTTGTTTGGCTTTAATTAGCTGCACTTTTTGTTGAAGCTGTTTAATGCAGTCAGAGATGCGAAGGTATATTTACCCATATAGTGGCCTTCTCCACCAACGGGACACGTATGGGAAATCGCCTTCGTCTGATTCAGTTGCCGCCCTTTTTCTCGTTATAAGCGCCTCTTTCCTAACTCCACCAAGCAGCTTTTTGGTAGGGGTTGAATGGGAAGGACGCTTTTCTAAGTTTGGAGTGGGTTTCACCATCTTCCTCCTCTTTATCGTCATATGTTGCAGTTTTTGTTGTTGATGTTTTCTTTTTAACTGGCTTAACGACCTGATTATCAGATGACATCGCGCCATCCTTTAATCCCGACATTGACAACGGACCGCTCGCCGCCACTCTTCGTTCGATCACATTTTTTTATTTATACGAGTACATGATATATTGTCTTTTGAAACACTTATAAATACATTATATATATATATATATTGCTTTCCTCACTTCACCCAGGTTGGATGAATGGAATTGTTGGCCTACATCGTCCAGGTTGAAGGCTTCATTCTGTCTGACAGCGATATTTGGTTCGTCATCGCCGTTATACGTCTGCAAAAATCGACTAGGACTTTACTACGATGTTCCCTTGTTCGTCTCTAGAGGCTTCGTTTCGGGGTTTGAGTCCGTGGCATGTTTTTTTTATAATACCTTTTGGTAAAACTTCCGAATCTCATTCCATTCATATCTCAATTTCCTCGACCGCGCTTCTCATGCTCCTTCTTTTTCCTACTAAGAATTCGTGGTTTACCTCTCCCCTTCTGTTCATAGAGCCAGTGCGTAGCTCTAGTCCTTCTATGCAGCGTCGCTTGGTATTCGTCACCAAACTAGGGGCTCCGTTGTGGTGGTCGTGTGAAACCCAGCACATCAGAAGCGGCATCTCTAATGACGTTTTGGCAGTGTTGCCACTGGTCTTCGATGGTTAGTGCTGGCAGCAGTGGACCTCTTGAGAGATTAAGAGAGAGACGATCGGAAGGGGAGGAAAAATTCCGATATTGAAATATTTTTGTTTTCAGAAATGTGCACTCCTGAATCGATTTCATCAAGATCGGTCAAGCCGTTTCAGAGGAGTTCGATAAGAAATCAAATATTGGGTTTTCCAATAGGGACTTGACAACTTTGAATTTAATTTGTGAACGCACTTTTTCACTAATCATCAAACTGTCACTGTCAATTTATTCAGTAAACTCAACATTTTCATCATGGTTCGTGTACGAGCAACGTTTGCAAATTATAAAAATTTTCTACCGAAATTCGGAGTCGGTGACTGCAACTTTAAGAGCGTTAATTCCAATTTTCGATCGTAATTCTCGCCCTAGTAGACAGGCAATAACAAGTTTAGTGCAAGAATTTGAGTCTACATATTCGTTGTGTCATGTTGCCGTGTCAGTGAGACAACAGGTTCATCGAAGTGTCGAAAATATCGCTGACGTCAGCCGTTCGTAGCAAACGACCAAATCAGTCAATTCCACGGCGTTCTGTGAATGGTCTGCGTTATCGCGCCATGATTACCGATTATTTTTGGCCTGAATTGGAAGATATGGACTTGGACGACATGTGGTTTCAACAGGATGGTGCTACAAGCCACACATCACACTTTACGAACGATTTATTGAAGAGTAAGTGTGGTGAGCGTGTTATCTCAAGATTGGCCGCCTCGTTCGTGCGATTTAACGCCGCTTGAGTATTTTCTGTGGGGCTACGTTAAGTCATTGGTTTATGCCAACAAGCCGACGACGTTGGAAGAGCTCAGAGCCAACATTGAACGCAAAATAGCGACGAACGAATCGACCGCTGCAAACGTGCCCGCGGTGGCCATATGAACGAAGTCGAGTTCCATTCATAAATGTTTTGATTGTACTTCAAGCCGATAATAAAGTTTTTGAAATATCTCAAATGGTTGTCAAGTCCTTATTGGAAAACCCCCTCTACATCTGACAGAATAATTTTTTCTTGTCATTCAAGGAATTTCTCGAGAATTTTTTCTTAAAAAAAAAGGTTTCGATTGTTCTTTTAATCACAAAGGAATTGACTTGATGTCGATTTATGTAATCTGTTCGAAAAATTATTTCATGCCACATATTATTGGAAAATTGTATAGGGCATACATGCATATGTTCGCCACGGTTACCTCGTACAGAACGCATTTTCGAGTTGAAGGAATGGTTTGAACTTTTATGTTCAAGAGTTTGAAGAGGAGTTATTCAAGTTGTGTAGTCTGGTTGTTAAAGTTTTGGACTCCAGCGTTTTCATTTTGGTTTGTATTTTGGCTTTTGTTTTAGGCTATAGGTTATTTTGAAAAGCTTGAATGTGGGAAAGGGGGGCAATGATGTTAGATTGGATTGAGATTAAGTTTTTCCTTCGCATTAGGATTTTCTTGGGTTATTTGTTGGGGCTCGTAATTGATGCAGCGAGGGGTTTTTGTTATATATTGCTATGAAACGTCAAAATGAAGTTTCCAAAATATTTTCCTAAACTTCGGTTTGCAAGTTGGAACGTCGGATCGATGACCGCAAAAAGTTTAGAACTGGAAGCGATTATGCGTCGCAGAACTCTACAAATCCTGTGCGTACAGGAAATGAAGTGGTGTAATACAGGAAATAAAGCGCGTTTTCTAGATTTTAAAGCTAAGGCATTTAAGATGTTCTACCATGGAACGGTCAATGGACGAAACTGTGTTGGAATCGTTGTTGCAGCGGATCTTCTAAACAACATCGTTGGTATCTTGAAAATAAGCGACCGCTTGATGAGTATTAAACTCGTCATACACAATAAAACGTGGAACATTGTTAGCGCGTATGGATGCGACCAATCGGAAAAGATACATTTTGGTCAGAGTTCGGTAATTTGCTTAGAAATATACCTATCGATGAGATGCTCTTCGTATGCGGGGATTTAAATGGCCACGTCGGAGAAACAAATGTTGATTATGAGGACTGCCATGGCGGTAAAGGCTTTGGAACCAGAAATTCAGCTGGCGAAGACATCCTTGTAGCGTGTAGGGCTTACGGCTTAACCATCTTAAATACAATGTTTATTAAACATCAACGACATATTATCACCTATAGCAGCGGAGGCCACGAAACGCAAATAGATTATCACCTCTGCAAAATGTCGATGAGAAACCGTGTTAAGGACTGTAAAGTAATACTTGGAGAATCGCTAGTAAGCCAACACCGTCTGCTCATTACAGAATTTTTGACAGCGGAACCACCGAAAACACGGGCATCGTTTGGAAAGCCAAAAATCCGGTGGTATAATCTATCGAAGGAACGAAGCGCAAGATTTATCGCACTGGCTAAAGAAGTACTTCACAATATAAACGGTATCGCAGACTCACTTAGCCCGCAAGAAATGTGGAACAGCATGCACGAGGAATGCATAGCACTCGCAAAGTCCCATCTGGGGACTATATCGAAATACCATCACGTCAGCTGTGGCCGACAAGAAGAGTGCATTCCAAGCGTGGACAAAATGCGATCGGAGCGACGATATCGAAAAAGCTCGACTGGCTCTTGAATACGAGCGTCTTAAAAAAGATCGCAAAGAAAGTCCTGGCTCGAACTCGATCGGCAGAAGCGGAAAACCTGTACCAGGAGTTGGAATAAATATCCTCACGATCGGCGGATAGAAGACAAGCTATCCAAGAAGTTCAAACTTCGTACAATACTAAAATACCAAATATTTTTAAGCTCACTGCACAGAGGAGAAAAAGTTCAATGGAAATAACCTCGCCGAAATACATCAAAAACGCAGACGGTCGTTTACTAACAAATGAAAAGGAAATTTGTGATCGGTGGCTTGAATACTGCAAGGAGTTGCTTAACAAACAGTTTCCACGTGATATCGTGCCGACAGCTGGTCTATTTGAGGAGGAAGTTTCGGACTTTTCAATCGAAGAAATAAGTATAGCAATTGGAAAAATGAAGCAGGGGAAAGCGGCGGGACCAGACAGCATTCCATCAGAGTTTTGGTCGAAGATGGAGGGGATCGGCAGCGTTTGGCTATCGAAACTTTTAAATAAATTAAAATGTTGACAACCTATGCCGAATCAATGGAGAAGTAGCTTCTTGGTTCCATTATACAAAGGAAAGGCGACACTCGAGAATGCAACAACTACCGTTCAATCAAGCTTATGTCACACACAATGAAAATCGTCGAAAGAGTCTTAAACGAACGTCTTCGGCAAATAATAAAGCTCGATAATAGCCAGTGTGGATTTGTTGAAGGAAGATCGACGGTGGACGCTATCCAAAGCCTACGAATAATAATGGAAAAGCACCGAGATTCGTCTAAGGATTTACACATGGTATTTATCGGCCTCGAGAAAGCATTCGATCGAGTGCCTAGGGATCTCATATGGGCCGCGCTGAGGTTTCAAAACGTACCGGAAACTTATGTTAGAATAATACAAGACATGTACGGAAACGTGAAAACAGCTCTACTGGACTAACGAGAGAATTTCCAGTTAATGTCAGAGTGCATCAAGGAAGCGTACTTAGCCCTTTCCTCTTTAACGTAGTATTCGACTATCTTTTAGAAGACTGTATGCGCGAAGCAAATGTAACGCCAATTCTCTTCGCTGACGACGCAGTTATACTTCATGGAGAAATGCGCTAGAGAGAAACGGGTTTAAAATAAGTCGTTCAAAGACGGAGCATTTGACGTGCCCATTTGCGCATCCGTTGTGACCTGTTCCGGATATAATGTTAGACGGAATAGTTCTTCCGAAAAGCACTATCTTTAAGTACTTAGGATCAATTGTTAACATGGAAGCGAAATGTGACGACGACGTAAACCACAGAGTGAGTGTGGGGTGGATGAAATGGCGGGAAAATTCGAGAATCTTTTGCGACCGAAAATTTCCACTTAAATTAAAGGGGAAACTCTACACCACGGTTGTTAGACCAGCTCTTATGTACGGTTCACAGTGCTGGACAATGTACGAAGCGTTTAAAAACGAAATGACGGCAGCGGAAATGAAAATGTTAAGGATGTCTAGTGGAGTCACTAAACGCGATTGCATTAGATCTACGCGTATAAGAGGAAGTCTACATATAAAGAATTCAGTAACCGAACAGTTTGAGGCGAATAGAATAAGCTGGTATTGCCACGTTCAAAGAAGATCTGCGGAAAATCCGGTTAAAAAGGCACTATCAACTACGGTCACTCCAACTGTAAGAAAACGAGGTCGGAAAAAGAATTCCTGGATTTCTCAGATGGCAAAAGCGCAACAACGCCTGGAGCTAACCACTGAAGCGATCCAGGACCGAGCATTATGTAGACTCGTTCTGCGGTCTGCGACATTAGCCAACCCCATAAGCGGAGCAGCAGCGATGCAGTAAAAATGGGAAACTCGTTACGCATAAGTTCGTATAACGAGGAAATGGTTAATAAAAGGATAAGAAGAAGAAGGTTTATTTATTCCATATACATGTTATAATACGAGGGCGGGTCAATAAGTCCGTGACTTTCTGAATTTCTGACCTCTTTACTGAAACAGCAACACTGCTCCTGTCAACAGGCATCTGTCAGTTGACTCCTGTCAAAATTTAAACTTGCTGCGTCAGTTAGTTTGTGTTTGACAGCTATTTTTATCAGACTACTCACTAATTTGAGGAGAAAATGGAAAAAAGTGAATTTCGTGTGCTTATTAAGCATTATTTCTTGCGAAAAAAAACCATTACCGAGACCAAGGCTAAGCTTGATAAATACTTTGGGGACTCTGCACCATCGATTTCAATGGTAAAAAAGTGGTTTACTGAATTTCGTTGTGGCCGTACAAGCACTGAAGATGCCGAACGTCCTGGACGCCCAGTTGAGGTCTCTACACCCGAAACAATCGAAAAAATTCACGATATGGTGTTGGCCGACCGAAGATTGAAAGTGCGAGAGATTGTGGAAGCCGTAGGGATCTCGCATGGCTCAGTGGTTTCAATTTTGAATGATCACTTGGGCATGAGAAAGCTTTCCGCAAGATGGGTGCCTCGTTTGCTCACAGTCGACCACAAACGCATGTGCAGTTGCCATGGCAAGAATCCATGAATTGGGCTATGAATTGCTCCCTCATCCACCCTATTCTCCAGATTTGGCTCCGAGCGACTACTTCTTGTTCCCAAACCTGAAGAAATGGCTTGGTGGAAAAAGATTTGACTCCAATGATGAAGTCATCTCGCAAACAAAGGCCTATTTTGAGGACCTTGACAAATCATTTTTTTTTGGAAGGGATAAGAAAATTGGAGAAGCGTTGGACAAAGTGTATAGAGCTCAAGGGAGACTACGTTGAAAAATAAAATTATTTTTTTATCAAAAAATCTGTGTTTTAATCCAAAAGTCACGGACTTATTGACCCGCCCTCGTATAACACCTGAAGTATCTTTGGAAAAAATTGCAATTAAAATTATCAATAAATAATGATTGATTATTATAACTCTGAATATTATTAATATTGTTTTAATTATAATTATATAAAAAAAAAGATTTATTTAAGATCCTGCAATAGATTGCAGCTGTTTTTTTTTTTGCACGCATGCTAGCGATCGTTACAAGAAAACGGCTCAAATTCGCTTAAGAGTTCATCATAAAAACTTGGCAGCACAGACATGTCTATATTGGTGAACAAATTTAAATTGTTTTGAAAAATTTTGTACAACGATACATCAAAAACGTAGTAACTACGATTTGAGGGCACTATTTCTTTCATATCTGTTAAGTGGATAGTGTATATAAATTGATCGCTATGTCACGACTGCATGGCAGCTCTTGTTTGCAGTTTTGTTTATTTACATACGCATTCAGCAGAGTTGTAAAAGAATGCATTCTTTTAGTACTGCATTCCTTGAAATCGCAGTCAATATTTCATATTTTTAATAGAAGTAGAATTTCTTCACTTCACCTTTAAAAATGCAATAGCCATTCATTTTTGAAGTATTATATAAAAGCAATCAATTTGAGTTATAAAAATGCTGGAAAGTCTTTTTGATTGCCCTCATTCTTTGAAGTCTTCTTGAATTCGTTTGAAGTCTTTTTGAAGTAATTTGACTACACAAAAGTACTTTTACTTCAGTGAAGTCTTTTGACTTCATGGAAGTATTTTGGCTGCATTGAAGCCTGAATGCTGGTGTTCTATAAGTATAACAAACATTTTGTTGGAATTGTACGTACATTTATAAAATTTTTCTCCAAACATGTGATAATTTTTGAAATTTGTCTTTATATGTCAGATTTGCTGCCTTCATAAAATTCAATGAATAAATCTCATTTAGCAAATATACTAAAAATAAATTTATTTTCTGTTTCAAAAAATAGATTAAAACAAGTGTGCCAAAATACGCTAAAAGTATTTAAATTTAAAACTCTATGATTGAAGTTTCAAGAGATTAATGAAACTACTGGAGTCTTAAAACTCACAGACAGTAAAAAGACTTCTTAAAATGAGGGCAATCAAAAAGACATCCATTCCATTGACTTGAATGATTATTGCATTTTTGAAGTTAAAGCCTTTCAATGAAGTCTTGAAATCCTGAATTCAATTGAATATAATTCTCAAAAGAATGCATTCTCTTACCACTCTGGCATTCAGCCAGGAAAAGGCTTCATTACTGAAGACAATTTTTCGATAAAGAAGCAGATCTTCCTCCAGCTCTTTTAAGGCCCACTCACCGAAAATTGAACGCTTTGACAGAGCACGAATTTTGATAATAAAATTCAATGATTTGTAAGCGTTTTTTGGGTCTTTCCATGATAAAGTGGCAATGCTAACTTGACTTTAACACATGTCGTAAAGCACGAATATGCTTGATAAAGGAGTAATTCATTATAACTTCATGCATTATTGCTATTGCGACAGCTGATTTGTGGGCCGGTGCGTTGTCTTGGTGGAATAGAACTGTTTTCCTCGCCAAATGCGGTCGTACCAACAAAGCGGCGCCAAACCATCACGAACGACCAATTTAAGTAAATTAGTGGTTAACGATTTATCAGTTTATTTTCTTTGAAATCTAGGCAAATTGATCAAATCTATTGATTGACTTAATAGTTGTGTTTTTATACTCACATACATATATTGAAAATGTTTTTCAAATCCGAACTATAGTTGGTAAATGTTATTTTCTTTTTTTTTTAGGTTGAAATTAAAAAGGCGGAACCACGGGACGGATCGGGCAACAATAGCAACAACAGTGGAGTTGGTAGTGGATATGGTAAAATGGGGAATGAATGCAACCATTGGGGTCCACACCATGCGCCTATAAACATGCTTCAGGGTCAAAATGGGCAAATGGGTGGCCCGCCACTAAATATGCCTATTGGAGCGCCAAACATGATGCCAGGTTATCAAGGATGGGGTACTTCCCCTCAACAACAAGGTTATGGCTATGGCAACAGTGGACCAGGTTCCTATCAGGGTTGGGGTGCACCACCAGGTCCACAAGGACCGCCACCTCAGTGGAGCAATTACGCTGGACCGCAACAAACTCAGGGTTATGGAGCATATGATATGTATAGTTCAACATCAACTGGGGGTCCATCCGGTCCTTCGGGTGGTGGAAGCTGGAATTCATGGAATATGCCACCGAATTCCGCTGGACCCGCGGCACCAACTGCTGGCGGTGGAACTGCTTCAGATATGTATTCACGGGCTCAAACTTGGGCTGCTGGTGGACCTTCCTCAACCGGACCTGTTGGTGGAATTCCAAGAGCTGGGCCAGGCAATTCGGCTTCCAAATCTGGTTCAGAATATGACTACGGTGGTTACGGTTCTTCGGGCTATGATTATGAATATAGCAACTACGCTAAGGAACAAGGTGCATCAAACTATGGAACTGCTCCAAGATCGGCATATGGAAATGAAAATTCATCTCAACCGCCATATCCTGCATCTCAAGCTGTGTAAAGTAGCTATTGAGCTAATGAATAAGCAAACAAAACTTGTATAAAAGTTTAATTAAACGGATAAACTTCAATTTTCAATTCATATACATCAAATATTTGACAAAATTATAAAATTTAGCCAATTAAATATTAAAACCTGTTTGCTAAATATATTAAAATTGCAGATAATTAATAACTAACTTTGCCATCTGCTCATAATTCTGTTTTAGAAAAGTTATTGTTAATTTGAACCGTGGTGACGAGAATATTTGCACATACACACAAAGAAATGTATTACCTACTTTGCATTATGAATTTAGATGTTTATTTAAATGATACCATTTAGGGTGTATATATACATGCATATACATATGTGTATACATTTCTATACAATAAAAATACGTCGGAAGAGAAATGTATTCGGCTACAAATAAATAGTATATTGTAAACAAATTTATTATAAAAGTTAAATTAAAGAGATATTTTAAAGAGACAATTTACTAAATTAAGAAATAGGTAATATTAAACTTCTACTACTACTTAAAATGGGATAAGTTCAAAAATAACGCAAGATTCACCTGACGTAATTATAAATATAATTAATCAAATATTTCATAGAGAAAAATAAAGAAAGTAGAATTAAATAAAGTAAAATTAAAAAGAAAAATAGTAATAAAGCGATTAAAACTCCGACTGTTAATTATAAACAATTTGTTTAACTATGAGAAATTCAATATACACCATCTCCTTATTGGTTGTCATATTCTTTAGCTTTTAAAGCCCCTTACTTTAAATAAATATCTTGAATGCATAGGTTATTAGAAAATATCCGTTATATATTATTTTATGTAAGGGAAATGTCCAAGTAAAATACGATTTGATTAAATTTAATTATTTGAAATAATTTATTTTAAATATATGATCTTTTTGTTTAATTTTATATTGTCATTCAGCAATTTTTTTTTTTTAGTTTTCGTTTATAAATATTATTACATTTTTGTACTTTGGTTAAATATAACCTAACCGTTTTTTTTTTTTTGAGGAAATTTTGACTTGTTATAGAAAAAATACAAGTTTCAATATTAAGAAATTGACTGATTTTACAATATTATGAAATATGAGCTAACGATACTTTCTTTTAAATATTTTAGATATAATTGTTCTAAGATTTAAAACAATATTGTGTAAGGCCCTATGTTCTTTTTAACGAAATTTCAGCAATAATTATATCCAGTAAAACTAATGTTTTAAGGCTGTAAGGGTGTAAAATATGAATACTTTTCTTCTTTCTGATACATATTTCTAATGTTTGTTTTTATTTTATAATGAACACAGTGCCTAAGTAATCAAATATCTATTCAAGGACATTGTTACTAATATAAAAAAAATAAGTATAAACTCCTTCCGAGTTGTGTTGAATTTACTTAATAACATTAAAATAGTATATAAAATAAGTGATTAGCTCAGTATAAAACCACAATAAATTCGTAATTTTTACATGGACATTTAAGATTCTTTTAAATTTTTGCAACCAGGGACTTACTTTATTTTTCTTTTACTGTATGTACGTATTTATAAATACTTTTTCATTCGAAGCATATATATGGTTTATTTAATAAACATTTCAAATTGGTGAATGTTTTTAATGGATACTGTTCTGATTGCTTTTATTTCGAAATATATCATAATTAGCTGGCATTTGAGTATTCATATTATTAAATATGCGCATGTGCATATATATATAGAGAGAGAGCGTTTCGGATAATGTTTCGGGATCTTAAGGTGAGATTCCTTCACATATTTCGAAAAGAAAATTGTTAACTCAATTCCTAATGTCGTATTTCGACTACATTTTGCATTCGAATTGTTATTCCCGAAGTTGAATGCGATGTGCACAACGACCCATCGCATGCAACGCATTCCAACGCTTGTTGGAAATATCAATAAAGAAAAAATCGATTTTTTTTTTCTTTTTAAGGGATAATTTCATGTTTAAATGAAAAATATGTACTAAATTAATTTATTTTTTGACAGTGGGGATAAATTGGCATCGACTCGCAAATAATTCATTCAAACATTCTCCCCGATGTGAATTTCGACTTTCGTATTAGCCGAATGAATATTCGAAATGTATATCTTACTATTTTACAACAAAGTAACTCGCCCTTATTTTGAGATTCGTTTTCATTCGAAAGTGAGAAAAAGTCGAACGATCCGTATTTTGACATTCCAAGGAATAGAGTGTTCATTTACTAAACGAAAGTTCATTATTGTTGGTATTTTGAGATTCTGGCCGTTATTGCGGTTGTCGATCGTCGATCGTCAATTCGACTGATTTCATGTTTGGTATTGTGTAACTCAATCGACAAAGGATTCTATTATTGTGAATAAAAACCATAAAAGTGACTATTGTGAATACAATTTGTTTGACAGTTGTTTGCTTATTTATTCATTGCCGCAATATTCTTCAAAAAAAACTTAATAAAATGAGCTCCATCGAATTGCTTAAGTTATTCAGATGATTTGTTTTAATGGCCAGATAAAAATAAAGGGTTAAGAGATGCCTCAAACTCTTTAGAACTGGAGAAAAGGGTGTAAGTATTTCGTTCGAAAAATCAGATACACACATACATTACTTCAATTTATCTTCTGCAGTTTCGTAAGATATTTCCGTTTGTCTAAATAGAAACTAAGCAGAAGCCAACTGTAAGAAAGTATTTTGAAACCTGAATGTGTTGTATTGGTCACTTGCTTCGCCCTAAATTCAAATTATTGTTGTTTTTACATAAACTTCAAGTTTTTTATAAAAATCCTTACATTTAAATTTATTTTTCTGCTACCCACAGAGCAACGATCAGGAAATTTCGATCGACTAGAAACAGCTGTCAAATCGACAATAGTCGATCACGATCGACACTCACAATACCGAAATTAAAAATCGACGATCGAAAACCGCAATACGGGCCTCTATTCCTTTGAAATAACTGTAATTTTTTATACGTTTGCAATTTTCCGGACGTATAGATTTTTTTAATATAAAATAAATTTCAATTAATTATCTGTTGAGGAATATGCAAAAAACGCAAAAGGATTTTTTTTTTTGACAGTACTTAAATACAAAAGTGTGACCAGATTTGTTATGGGCATATCGATTGAGCAATTTCTTATTCAATAGAATGTATTGTTTTATTTATTTTGTTTGTATGTTTGATTTGAATAATATGGGTATGCAGCTTTTTAATAAACACTCTAATTTCACATTTTTGTAATATTTAGAATATTGTAATATTCCTCACTGAAAAAATTATATATGGTCAACCTACAAAACTTAAAAATGTCAAATGTTTCAGTTCATTTGATGATATTTTTCGTTAATGAACCTTATTCCTTCGAATGTCAAAATACGTAAAAATCTTTTGAAGGAATGGAGTTTATCGAACGAATTGACTATTCATTCGAATCTCAAAATAAGAGTGATTAACTTCGGGGATAACAATTTAAATGCAAAACGAGTCTCAATACTAGCTGACGTACGATATTGGGAATAGGGGTGATTGTGACATGCTTTTCAGGAGTTTACTCACTTTATGAGGAGTGAAATTTAGTCCGCTTTCATATTGGTATCTTAGGTTTCTTTACTAAAACAATACATAAGCAAGTTCTAAGTAAGAATTAAACGTAAATATCGAATCATAACGTGTAAAATGGCATATTTTACGCTGCAGGTTTGGGTTTGACTAAAAAATTGTGACTAAAATTTGGAACGTGCATAATGTCGAATTACGAGGGCGGGTCAATAAGTCTGTGACTTTTTGAATTTCTGACCTCTTTACTGAAACAGCGACACTGCTCCTGTCAACAGGCATCTGTCAGTTGACTCCTGTCAAAATTTAAACTTGCTGCTGAGAAAGCTTTCCGCAAGATGGGTGCCGCGTTTGCTCACAGTCGACCACAAACACATGTGCAGTTGCCATGGCAAAAATCCATGAATTGGGCTATGAATTGCTCCCTCATCCACCCTATTCTCCAGATTTGGCTCCGAGCGACTACTTCTTGTTCCCAAACCTGAAGAAATGGCTTGGTGGAAAAAGATTTGACTCCAATGATGAAGTCATCTCGCAAACAAAGGCCTATTTTGAGGACCTCGACAAATCATTTTTTTTGGAAGGGATAAAAAAATTG
Organism: Volucella inflata; assembly: GCA_928272305.1. Taxonomy (NCBI): domain Eukaryota; kingdom Metazoa; phylum Arthropoda; class Insecta; order Diptera; family Syrphidae; genus Volucella; species Volucella inflata. The sequence goes on from OV743717.1 coordinate 37,518,611, forward strand.
GAGAAGCGTTGGACAAAGTGTATAGAGCTCAAGGGAGACTACGTTGAAAAATAAAATTATTTTTTTATCAAAAAATCTGTGTTTTAATCCAAAAGTCACGGACTTATTGACCCGCCCTCGTACCTATTCAAAGCTCAATAACTTACTAGATATGGTTAATGGTTTTTTGTTTTTAGAGATACTAGGTTTCAAGTATTAATCGACTATTACAATGATAACAGTGAACATTTTAATTGTTTAAGAAAAATAAACTTACTTTTGATCTTCAGTGTCTTTGAGACATTAATTTGAAGGCAACATTTAAATTACTCATAATAACGAGTTCAACGGTACTCTATTTATTGCCATACACGCATAAATTTGAATGTTATTTCAAATAGGAGTGAAAATAGGGCAGCATCAGGTTTTGCTTACCTGTATCTCGGAAAGGATGCATTTCCGACCACTACTCAATTCATACTCACCCCGATTCCCAATATCGTATTTCACTTCGACCGAATTTTCTCATTTCGAAAGTCGTACTATACTCATAGCTTATTGCTTACTGTCAAAAGCTAAGCATCACATTCGAATGTCAAAGGGGCGTAATTTTGTTTTTGAATTCCTTTTATACTAAATAAAAAAAAAATTATTTTGAGTGATGGAAATCTTTGTTTGAACCTTTACAATTTCTCTGTTAAGTGAAAAGATAATATCCGCCAAGTGGCTGTCGCCAGTGTTGATACACATTTGTGCCCGCTTTATCGCATTTCCATGACTTTCCGTATGATTTCCGGCGATAACTGTTCGCATTCCTGTTGAATATTCTCCTTAAGGGCTGCGATTGTCTGAGGCTTGTTGGCATAAACCCGCGACTTCAAGTAGCCCCAAAGAAAGAAGTCTAAGATGGTTAAATCGGGCGATCTTGCTGGTCATGCCAAAACGGGAGATTACGCGACTGGAAACGCTTCCTTCGCAATCTCCATTGTGGCTCATGCTGTGTGTGCGGTTGTACAGTCTTGTTGAAACCACATGTTCAGCAAGCACCGGTCATTCAATTCCAATCACTCCTCCCGCGTGAACGCCGCAACACACAGTGGCTTTGAGTGAATATAATGTCTCGTGCATTACACGCGGATTTTCGGTGCACCAGAAACGTCGTCGCTTATGATGATTTTCGACACAAAATCGTCCTCTTTGTTGTTGAGATTGAGGATGGCTTGACAGTAATTCACCCGCGACTGACGAACAGGAGGCATTAACTGATGCACTGTTTGCACTTTGTACGGGAACACGTGTAAAATCCGTCTGGTGATGCCCAATTGCGTGGCCGGTCGTCTGGTTGATGTTTCTTCATTCTTAGCGAGATTGGCAGTCCGGTGGCGGCCACGGCCCGCATGTTCTCCTGTGGTTCCAGTCTGTTCGAGTCGAGTAGCTAAGCGTCGGAATGTTTACATAGTTTGCGCGCCTCGATTAGGGAATCGAAGTCGAAAATCACGCTGCGCCAACACCACCGACCGATTATTGGTCAACAAATCGACACAATTATTCCACGCTCTTGCGGAGTATATTGCTCCATTTCTTGTCTGTTGGTATACTGCAGCTGTTTAGTTCACAAATGTCAAAAATGATTGACGTAGGACGCCATTTGCTAAAATTATAACATAACGAAAGTTATTTGTTCGAAAACTACATTATGAAACACGTTGCATTTGCACCATCTTCGGTAAGCAGTATTTGCAGGCTGATATTCATAAATGTGATATGTGCTGCGCAGTAACATGAATTCAAAAATGACGTCAATTTGACAGTCATTGAAGCATTTTCGTTACTGCTTTAAAAGTAAATTGCTTGTTAATTACGACAATAACAAAGCGATCAACGCTAAGTCAATTAAAATCCGCTATCTATTAAGCGAATTTAAAACAGTGCTTCGAAGTCATATTTTCTTCGTTTCGGATGAATCGTTTCATGTTACCATGATCTTCCACAATATTCCGATGTCCTCATCTATGCGACAACAAAAAATCAAGACAGGTGCTACAATTGTTCCAAGTATGACTAAGTATGACCAATTGCCTAGATGCTTAGAGACCACACGAGACCATTACACGGTGACCTTTGAGTCACGACTCACACCAGTGCAAATGTAAAAGTAAGATGAGATAGAAAATCACCAATCTTGTGAGTCGTCGGGAAAAAATTTCAATGACTCTTTTTGACTTTTCTGCTCTCCTCACTCGTTATTTTTCTATATCGCTTTATTTCTATTCGTTCTTCATGAAGGGTGGTTCCCAATAAAAACGGAAGAAATTCTTTGGTCAAAGGAATCAGGAAAAATTTCAAAATTTTTTTAAAGCGAGCGAATGGTTTGTGTTTAAAGCGAAAGAAAAAAAATAAAAGAGAGCTGTCAAAAAGAGTCGTTTACTCAAAAGTCGCCGTGTAATAGCACGCGCCTCACCGAATAGAGAATTAAAAGTGAACTGTCAAAAAAAGAATCATGACTCCAAAGTGATCGTGTAATACCGGACATATTAAAACTGTCCAAAGGTCATAAAAAACAAGTAGGAGCTGTTACTGCAGATGGTGGCTCTAAATATTAAAGAAGACTGTCTCAGTGGCGATGATATGGTAGAGTTCTTAAGCACCGTGGAGTTGGCAAGCGTTTCTTTAAAAGACAGTAAGTGCACTAAGTTTTTTTGTTACAGTTCTCTTTTGGACCCCGGTAGTCCAGTTAGCTTTTTATAAGAAGTCATTGTTGTCTGAGCACATAACACTCGCGAAGTTATCATGTTCGAATTATAAAGGATTACGAAATACTAAGTTATATAGGTATACTTATGGCATGGTTAGTTGTAATGTTATCCTTTCGGGTCATCAAAAGAAAGTTAATTGTTTTGTTATTCTGGACGAAGTCATGCCTATTCCATTACTTATTGGCCGCGACAGACTTGAAATTTTTAATTTCACATTACGGTATACAATCGTCTTCAGCTCAACCATCTACTTCTGATACAAATAAACAATTCTATTTGAAACATATGTAATTGTGAGAGTGTGAGAGTTCTAATAAATTTGGGAAAGTAACACCCAGTGGTTATTCTGACGTGGAAATTCCAGCTCTTCAGGTTTGTAAAGACCTCTGTGCGACTTCCGTGATAGAATCCATAAGTGATGAAGAATTAAGGGCTAGGCCAAATCTTAGTTATCAGTGTAAGAAGTAAATTCGTTCCGTAGTGAAAGAAATATATGTGAATTTTAACGAGTCGAAAACCCTTAGACTTTGAGATGCGTATTCGACTTACGAATGATACTCCTTTTTTTGTTCGCCTCGTTGGTTGTCGCTTAATGAGAAGCAGGAAGTGAATAAATTTATTAAGAATCCCTTAAGTCGAAAGATTATCAGGCCTAGTTACTCTCCGTATTCGTCCCCTATTGTCGTAGTGAAGAAGAGAGTCTCCACTAGACTATCGGGGAATAAATAAACTTACGATTCGTGAAAATTATCCGCTTCCGCTTATTGAAGATTGCGTAGAGTATTAATAGCGAAAGAAGACTTTTATAGTTCTAGATCTTAAGAATGGATTTAATCAAGTTAGTATGGCTTGTGATTCTATTCACTTAACCTCGTTCGTAACACCAAGTTGACAGTTTGAGTATCTTAAAATGCCATTTCGATTTAAGAATGCGCCTAGCGTATTTCTTTCTGTGGTTTATCGATAAAGGATTAATTATGCTTTATTTGGATGAAAGCATCATCGGAAGTACCAATTTTAGTGAACTTCTTAAGGTGGTGGGTCTCGTTCTTCATTGATTAGCAGAATATGGCTTGAGGCTTAGATTATTAAAGTGCCACTTCGGATACGCCACAATAGAGTACCTTGGGTATAAGGTAAATAAACATTGAATCCAACCTAGTGACTCGCACATAAAAGCAATACTTAAATATTCGATTCCGAAAATAGCAGAGTTGCATTCATTTCTTGGTTTGAGTTCATAATTCAGGCGATTTGTCCGTTGGTTTTCCAGTGTTGGTAGACCGTTGTATAATCTTTTCAAAAAGATGTCCTATTTGATTTCTCTTCAGTGTGTGTCGATGTTCGATATATTCCGGTATTTGAAAAAAATCTTTTCGTCCCCTGTGCTAGCACGAGACCGAGTTGCATTGCGACGCCAGCTCACTGGGGTACGGTGCTGTTTCGTTACAATGACAAGATGATAACAAATTTCATCCGGTAGCCTTTATTTCTAAAAGCACTGTTCAGGAGTCTAGATACCATAGCTTCGAACTTGAGACCCTTTCGATTATCTTTGCTATACGCCGCTTCCGAGTATACCTAGAAGGTATCACTTACATTGACACTGAACAAGAAAATTGTAAATCAGCAAGCAAGGTGGGCACTAGAATAAGAGAATTATAACTACAAAGTTAAACATCGCAGTGGAAGTAATATGGGTCACCCGGATGCATTAAGTAGATACATTTTAGTTTCTGTTGTAAATTCTGAAGATATACGAGTAGATTTCTAGCTGAGTGCTGCTCAGAACCGAGATTCAGTGATCTAAAATTTAAGATATAAGTTAACCAATGAGTGTTCGAAACTATATTCCCTTCACGATGTTACAGAATAGCGAAAGGAAAACTGCTGTTTTATGTTCCCAGTATGGAGAGTAACTTAATAAGGCATGTACATTAGGAGATTGGTCATTTAGGTAAAGAGAAGTGCTCTCAACAAATCAGGATGAATTATTGGTTTTTAGATATCAACACAACATTCCGAAAGAACCAGTTCCGTTTCATACCATTCACCTTGATTATTTCGGACCCCTTCCATCTATCCAATCGAAACGAAAACACGTCCTTTTAGTCGTCATTGATTTTACGAAATACGCTAAACTTTATTCGGTAATATCGACGAGTACGAAAGAAGTGTGTGCTGCTTTGAGCAGATATTTTGAATATCAAGTAGGCCCTCTAGAGTTGTTTCCGATGGGGGTCGCTGCTTAACTTCTTTCCTAGTGGATAGGAATATCTCTCACGTAAAGGTAGAAGTTCAGTTGCCACAGGCTAATGGCCAGGTCGAGAGAGTGAATAGTGCTTTAAATAATAAACTACACAGATCTTTAGGTACCGCACCCAGTATGCTCTTATTTGGGGTTGATTAAAAAGGGCTTAATGTTAAACAATTGACTGAATATCTCCAAAAAAAAAGGGGTTAGACCTGCAAGAAAGGGATTTAGCCAAGGATAGGAAAGAGGGTTCTGAATCCATTGCGAAGGTCCAGGAGTACAATCTGAAGAAGGTTGAAGAACACCACCGTCCCGAACCACTGTTTGAAGAAGGAAACTTTGTCATCATTAAGGATATCGATACCACCACTGGTGTCAATAAGAAATTAATACTTAAGTACAAAGGGCGTATGTTTTAAAGACAAAGAGAACTGTCAGATTACACAACTTCCATATAATCAGCTAGTTTTAAGGTTTTAAAGAAAAATTTTTTTAAGGAACGCTTGTCATTAAAGATTTAGTTCTTTCCTAGGGTTAAGAATATTTCACGATGTATTGATTTTTCTAAGATCGAGGTCGATCTTATTGTCAGATTGACCGAGATGTAGTGTGTAAATAATTTCTTTAAGAACTGTACCAAAATACTTGGCCCAATCAGCTTTCCTGGGATTCCTTTGAAAACTACGTATCCTATTCTAAAAGTTAACCTTGAAGCATATCCCTCTGTGATTTGACATCGATGCTTCATCGACTACTCTCCATTCCTTGATTTCTAATCCTTCTATATTTGATGGTGATATCTATCACCTCCTGCCTGTTTTGTACCACAAAAGTGGCTGAATTCCCTCGGTTACAAATTATAACATTGGACAGTATAAAATCATACAAACCCTCTTGTTGACGTCACTGCTTCCCCATTGTTTATGATGGGTGCTCGCATCACAGCTCAACACCAGCATTAGATCTTTCTGCTTTACCAAGCCCTTCAGTTTCTCTAAGATAACTACCTCAGAGTCATAGGGTAGATAGGCCGAGGCCAGACACGGTGGTTTGCCACACTTCCTTTCGCATATTGCAACTGTCAGATCACCTGAGCTGAATTTATTCAAAGAAATTACTTTATTTGCTTTTTTGTTAAGGATGCAAGTCCTGATCCTACCTATTACCCTGAAGAACAAGTCATAATTTCTTAGCCTGAGTCCCTGGATCGAAGACGGAACTCTTACCCAAGCCGTCGGCAGAGTGTACTTTGCCAACTCTGCCACTGTTGTAGATTTTAGTTTGATGCCGTCCCAAGCATCGCAAAACCTCCTCGATATAGTGCCTTATGAAGTCCACGGAAGAATTACTCCTTCCATTGGGCGTCTTGAAAGTTCCCCCCGCCGTTTTTCTACTTCCACAGCAACGAGAAGCTTGTCCTTCGGGTCGCTTTGCTTACGACGCAATGCGTGCAAAGCCTTAACCTTTTTCGCGTCGTTTGGCTTCGCGGTATTGTGGGAGCTGCCTCTTTTGCTACCAAGGTTCCCTTCCGTCCAGAGGCCCCTTCTTTTAATTTTTCCGCATAGGGGTGAGAGACGGCCTGATCGGTTTCCTCTCCCGCCTTTACAGCGACATCTACTTAGGCAGTCATCTGTCGAAGGAGCGATTGTTTGGCCAGGATGACTTTCTCTCTCTCGAAGACGGCTTTTTCCCACTCGCTTAGGTTGTTGGGATCACAACCTTCATACTTTGCTAACTTACGCCTAGTGTTACGTAGCAGAGGCCTTGCCTTTGATGTGGGGTTTCCGCACTCTTAGTAGAGGCGTTAGAAGTGGCGGGCGCACCAGCTGAGCTAGCTGTTTCTACCTTTCCCATATCCACTACATTGCCCTGTTTTTTCCGATTTACGGAGGTAGCTTCAGCAGCGGATGTCCCGCCTACTGTGGCTTCTATATCGAGGTTCTGCCCTGTGTATCGCCGGTGTGAGTGCCAGCCTGCTCACCGGTGATATCGCTCACGTAAGTGAGTGTTCTCTCAAACTCCTCACTATCGCTAGCCAGAAGCTCATTTTAATTAAAATGCCCTTACTAGGATGGAGGGGGATGAAGTGGAGATTTCGCCTTCATATACTTCTTACTCTTCATGGACACTGATTGCTTATTTTTTTTTTAATTTTTGATTTGTTTAAGAGGTTTCCCATTTTAAGTTTTGTTCCCCCGAGTATGGCTGGAAATAAAAGATCAGCCCAGGCAGCGTTGAGATACCTGGAAAAGGCTTAGTATAGCAGGCCCACGTCAAGGCGCCTGAGGGAGCTCGTTCGCGGTTGGTCTTAGCCCCAACCTTGCATTCTTCGGCACGGTTTACTATCTGCTTACACTATCACTGAGTCAGGTCTGGCAGTTCTTGTTTCGCCACTCCTCAGCCAACCGTAGTCAATTAAATCACTGCGGCTTAAGTCTCCGCACCGCCTTCATTAAAGGTGACGCTCACTACAAGGTGCCTGCCACGCGGAAGCTTTCGACTGTAAAAGGACACAAATATGAGTGAGAATACCAATGAAATTCGAGAGTCGAATGCGATGCTTTGATTTTGGCAATAAGTAATGAGTATAATACGACTTTCGTAATAAGAAAATTGGCTTGAAGTCGAATTGATACTGCGCAGCGCGTATCACGTTTGTATATACGAGTATTTTATACTGCTTTATCGAACATGGTGCAAATGTAGTGTGATTCATAATGTGGTTTTTGAACAAATGACTTTCTCAGCTTGCGTTTAAAAACATTTTTTAAAATGTTTTTTTTTATTACTTGTTCTCAGAAAATACATACAGATTACTTAATTTATAAACACAGATAAAAATAAACAAATTAGCAGAAATATTCGTTGCATGATTTCCTCTGATTCATATAATTCCTAATACACTCTTTCAAAATTTATGTCAAACAGCATTGTTAATTTCATGAAAAAAATCAACGAACTAATATATTTTTCTTCCTTGACTGAAATTATAGGGAGAAGGTTTTCGTCTTATACTCCTGTACTACCTCACAAAATGTCACCCGGGCTCTCGACCAATCAGAATCGGCCTACTACTCTGCCTCATTTTGTCGTACGTTAGTGTCTTTTACGTACGATAGCTACAAAGTTAGCGCTCGAATGGATTTGGTGTTTACATTAAATTATAATTCAGGTATAACGAAGCGAGATTAATAAAGTAAAGAAAAGAAATTAACCTGTCTTATGCTTCTCTGGCTGTCATATTCAAACAAAAACAAATGTTGACAATTGAAGGCCAGGTTTCGAAGAATTTGAAAAGGATTAACATTAATCACATTAACAGCCGATGGATACAACATTCAGGAAAGCATTTAAAGAAAGAGCAACCCGAATAAACTTCGCAAATCAACAACAAAAATCCTAGCGCTAGAAACATAAGAAACGCAATATACACAATAGACGCGTTAAAACACATTTGGTTCAAAAACGTTATAAATTATTTTATTTAACAGCAAAACATAACACTTATTTTATGCTCACAATTATATTCATAATTGAAAACAAAGAATACAAAATTAAGATTAATTTATATTTGATATCTGACATTTAGTTGGTTTGAATTGTTGAAGTCTGCTTGAACAGTGCTTGTGCAAAAGTTGCATTTGATTTTATAGTAACTGTACCCCTTGCGAAGTAGGATACGTTTGATTTCACAACTCTTGCTTCCGAGGAGATTATCTAGAAGTTCTAAAATGAAGTTCCTTTTTAGTGCCTGTCTACACCATAAATGAACTAATATATATGGTAAACTCTACTAATCCATTTGCAAGCCCTGGGCTTTTTCACAACAACACTGTAAGTGAGTCGTCAACACTTATGCAAGTTGTGTCAAATGAGCTAAAATGAGAGCAAATTTCACGGAACGTCAACACGGTATGTATAATAAAGGCAAAATTAACGGCCATATCATTCACTTCGGGTGTAAATCAGGTTAAACTTTAAAACTTTATTTTCTTTTTATATTTCACACACTAATATCTCTTATATTGTAGCTAGGGCAATGGACAACACCAACCCCATTAACTATGATGTAAATTTTCCTAACCAGACAATCTTTCTCCGCATTCGAACAAAGTCCACCATTGAATTCAAATGAAGTTTATGGGGAAGTACCGATAATGCGGCCTATGCCGAAACGGACGACGTATACGAAAATTATGAAAGTCTTCGCACATTGTCGCCCGTCGATGATAAAGCATAAGAAGAAGACGAAGGCCTGACTACGAATAAATGAGATTTATATTTTTCCTTTGTTAATAAATTAATATAATAAATTCAAATAGATATTATTAAAGAAAAGCAATGAACAAAAACGATATGATATTGCTGTTCTTGTTGTCCTTGATGTTGTTGTTGTTGTTCCCCATCATGTCGCCGTTGTCCTCATTGAGATGCATTTCGAAAGCGAAAACCTCCTGCCAGTGGATCAAAAAACTCATTTACGATTACTTCGCGTGCGATTGGCCGACGAACAGCACGACCAGGACGCGCATGAGGACAGATTTGCGATGGTGTTGAGGGTAGTCGTGAATCCATGGCGATTTCGAAATGGCATCACATACCCTTGGTAAAATATGGTTGGTTTCGCACTGCTTATGTAATCGGCTGCAGTAAACTATTGTTAACTATAACTATTAACGTATTGCCACAGGCAAACAACGCAACACGACCAACAGCTTATAGTATGTTCGGTTGAAAGCTCTCGTGACCTAAAATGAAGACAAAGTCAATAAATCGATAGCGATATTTAGGTATTGAACACCATACCGACGTTCAACACCATCCAATTCCCATCGAATCATCGCATGTAGCCACCAAAATAACTCCTTTTCAGCCGGAAATCAGCTTGCTTGTGCACTCGGTAAATTCGACGACGAGGACAATGTTGACTAACAATCTGCTGGTCCATAAGCTCTTCGGTTGATTCATATTCTGACGACCAACCCATCAACATTACGTCAATATCACGAATAAAATTCACATTTTTTTACCGTCTCGATAGTTATTATATTTTATTTCAAATTCTTATTTCCTGCCTCCCGATATCGAAGAAATGTCAAAAATTTGATTGGCCTAAACAAAAAGAGTGAATATTATGAAATTAAGTTTTAACCTGAGTTTAAGAACTTAAACTGGCAGGTTAAAGTCAATCGGATTAAACGCCGTCAACTTTAACAAAGTGGGTATATGTTCTTGTTGAACGAGTGAATATAATGCACTTGGGTTTAATTTTTGGGTTACTTACTTACTTTAAGTGGCGTTACAGTCCGCGGTGGACCTGGGCCTCAGTCAACAAGCTTCTCCAGCCAGCTCGATCCCTGGCTAGCTGCCTCCAGTTTTGCACGCAAAGTTGGCTGAGGTCCTCTTCCGCCACCTGAGTCTTGGCCTTCCTCTACTGCGCTGTCTTTCTGGAGCGGAATCGAATGCTTTTCGACCCGGAGCATTGATGTCCATACGCTCTACATGACCCAGCAATCTCAGTCTTTGGATCTTCACTCTTCTGGTTAGGTCGATGTCGCTGTACAGTCCGTAAAGTTCATTGCTGTATCTCCTCCTCCGTTCACCTTCAATGCAGACGGGACCGAAGAATTTTTCTCTCGAAGCAACCAAGAACACCTTCATCTAGTTTTGATAATGTCCATGCCTCTGCGATATAGAGCAGGACCAGGATTATTAAGTTTTAATAAAGGGTAACTTTTGTTGTCATCATCGTCCAGGTTGAAAGGTTGATTCTGCCGACAGCGGTATTTGGTTGGTCATCGCCGTTATACAGTCGGCAGAAATAATCTTTCCAAATCCTCAGCATCGACTGCGATTCTACTACGATGTTCCCTTGTTCATCTCTACAGGCTTTGGTTCAGGGTTTGTTTCCGTGGCATGTTATTTTTGGGTAAAACATCCGAACCTCATTTCTGGAATAGCATCTCTCGTCTCTCTCCTCGACGGCGCGCTTCTTTTGCCGTTTCCTCTTCCTCCTGAGAAGCCGGTGTTTGTCCCTCCTCTTCTGATTATAGAGCTCGTGAGCAGCTCCGGTCCTTCTATGCAGCGCCGCTTTATATGCATCTTGCTTAGCTGCATGTGCTTGCCGGCATTCATTATCGAACTAGGGGTTTCGTTGTGGTGGACGAGTTAAACACAGCACATCAGAAGCGTCATCTCTGATGGGATTTGGCAGTGTTTCCAATGGTCTGCGATGCCTAATGCTGGCGGCAAGGGACCTCTTAAGATATTAAGCGACACTCGATCGGAAAAGGTCTTGACGGTTTCTTGCGATTGTACCCGCCTGACATCGAATTTCCTCACAGCATTAGTTTGTCTTGACGTAGTTTGGGATATCCGCAACCGTACCTTGGCTACAACAAGGTAATGGTCCGAGTCGATGTTGGCTCCTCGGAACGTACGGACATCCATAGTACTGGAGAAGTGTCTTGTGTCGATCGCAATGTGATCAATCTGGTTGAATGTTGATTGATCAGGAGTTCTCCATGTCCCCTTGTGTATGTCGAGATGTGGGAACCGCATGCTAGCCACGACAATGTTTCGCCCCGCCGCAAAGTCGATTAGCCTGAATCCGTTATCGGAGGTTGTGTCGTGCAGGCTATATTTTCCTATCGTTCCACCAAAGATACCCTCTCTTCCTAGCTTTGCATAAAAATCAACGAGGACAATTTTAATGTCAAAGCTAGGTAATTGCTCGTAGGTCTTGTTAAGGAGCTCATAGAAGGCATCCTTGGTGTCGTCATATTTCTCCTCTGTGGGGGCATGTGCGCATATAAGGCTTAATTTAGCCTTGATGCGGATTGCTACGAGGCGCTCGCTCACATGCCGAAAGATTAGGACTTCTTGTCTTAGTCTGCCTCCGACAGCAAATCCGCATCCAAATAAGCCCTGCTTTTGCCGTCAATAGCAATCGCCATAGTAGATGTCGCTCTTTGCAAGATGTTCGGCTCCAGAGGCGCATTCTCGTTATTTAAGGAACCAGCACCTGTCGGAAGATGCTGCTTCTACGAGGCCTTATGCTAATCTTTGCGTGTTTTTGGGTTAAACACACTTTTAATCCGGGTGTCAGTCTTAAACCGGATTAAAATGAGTGAATAATATTTCCGTAAAAGAAAAAAGATTTTACCGTGGTCAATATTTATTTCAACATGGTGGAAAAGTAAGTATAGAAGAATATATGAAAAAAGACTTTTGTTTTGCTTTTTTTGCACCAAAAGATGATGGTTTCAAAATTAAATTAATAAAAAAACCTTGAAATCATACTTTAAAAGTTCCATTTTAAGATATAAATGAATTGCAAATCAGCTTATCAGAAAACGTAAACTAGTATTGTTAGTCAATTGCGTAAGCTTTTTGTATGCTTAGGAACTCTGGACATGTAATCAATGAAAAGGGTTGATAATTAAGGGCATACATTTTATTGTTTTTATTTGACAAGTGCTAAATAATTCTATCTAATAAATAATAAACTATTATTTTTATCGTTTTTAAGTGTTACAAGAAAATATTTGTTTTCTCATTTAATTTAAAAATTTTGCAGAATATTTCAAGAATTTTTTTTTTTTAATATAGTTTGAATAATAATGGTGTCTTTTGTGTTAGTTTTCATCTCTTGGAATACCCAACGTATAACGTTATTGTTGGACTAATAAAATTCCCACCAAAATTCACCATTTTAGCGTGATATATGTAAAAAGTATAGCTTTATGTTTACATAGACTTATTTATTTAAATGGACACAAAAACTGAGCAGCGAATTGGGAACTTTTATGTTTGTTATAAAATGAATGGCACCAAAAATTTAAAAGAGTATTACCAACGATCCCTTTTAAAATAATACCAATCAGATTCGAGAAGCATTGTCTTTCGTAGTTTTTTCATTGAAAACGATTAAATTTTAATATAATTTTGCATGTGACTTTTATTTTTTCTTACTCTTTCATAGTAATTTAATCACTCGAGTTCTGTCTCCGCGACAAATCATTTAATAATCGCGCTTGTTGCTTTCGAATAAGAACAGAGAGTCCCTCGATTTTAGTGGAATTCTCTAATTAATTCTAATTCTCTAAATTTTTCAAATTTGTAAATTCAAAATGTTTTTATGTGTATTAGTTAGATTGCTTATGTCAAATTTTATTTGTTATTCTGATAAGTGCTTACCAAAATGTCGCAAATGATGAGGATTCTAGTATCATGTTTATTATTTACCTTTCCATTTCTATTTAAATAAATTCAAAAGTACTCGATTTAAACGCAAAAACATAATTTTCTAAAATGTTTATTTTTTAAATTTCAAAAGTCAATTCGACATTTCGTTTTTATATGTAATGGCGCACTTTGAAATGAAATTAGGAGTGTACAATTTCACTCTGAAAAGGGTGCTTTTTTTGTCCAATGGAAAACGCCATAAATTGGGTGGAATTTTAAAAATTAATTTATTGACAGAAATTTTTTTAATTTCGAAATTTATGTAAGAAAACTACCATATCCCATGTATCATTTTTATTTAAAACTATGCTTTTAAAATATTACCTATCTTGTAGTATTAATGTAATTTTAATCTAAATACAAATACAAATACAAATACAAAATACAAATTTCTCTATGTTGAACTATATGATGTCCAGTTTGTTTAATAGAAGCTAAATACGCTTCAATACGCCTCTATTGCATTTTGTTTTGCGGAACCGAGCCGAATTTAATAGACATATAGTTTGTGAAAAAAGAAAACAGTTTTTCTTCTTTTTGCATGTGTTGTTTGTTTAAAAAAAAAAAGTTAATTTATGTCAAAAGATTGTGGGTGTGTCTGTAAAATGATTTTACAGAATGGGTGAATAGCTTCCTGGAGAAACCGAGCACCCAACCAAATAAAATCTGTTAATGCGCCACTATGCATACCTCAAGGGAGCTGTAGAAATGTATAATCTATAATACCTAATAAATCAACACAATTTTTTTTTTAAGTAAATATATTTTATTTATCAAAAATAAGTGAATATGAATGAAATATGAATATTTAAGTAAATAGAATATGAGAATAGATATATAACTCATCAAACCGTTAGGTGTCTATAGTTAGAAATCAATGCCTCCACTCTTTAAAAACATAGGATTTTGTTACTGCAAAAATTGAATCTGCGAAGAAAAAGGCATTAAATACACAGCTAAACTGAAACAATAATATATATTTAACTCACATGTCTATAGTTAGTTACCAATCTTTCCACTCTTCAATAGCATTTGTCAGGATGTTGCGACTGAAAATGTTGAATCTGCGAAGAAAAAGGCAATCAATACACGATTAAACTGAAACAATTACATTTAACTCACATGTCTACAGTTAGTTACAAATGTTTGCACTCGTTTATAGCATTTACCAAGATTTTCGGACTGCAGATGTTGAATCTGCTTAGAAAAGGGCATTCAAAATACTGCTACACTAAAACAATTACATTTTACTCACATGTCTAAAATGTGGAAGTGGCATCTTCCGACAGGCGCTGGTTCCTTAAATAACGAGAATGAGCCTCTACAGCCGAACATCTTGCAGCTCTGCTAATGGTAATCTCTGGTAATCTCATTGGAGATTGCGAATGGGACGAATGGCGAGTTTCCCGCGGCATAAATCAGGATTAGTTTCGGAAAAACAAAACAAGACTTTATCCGGGCTCCTCCGACATATTTGGAGCTCAGGCCGGTAAGGATTTCCAAGACATAGTCAGGACGAGCCCTATATGGGCCAACGGCAGCGCTCACACCCCGGAAAGGGTTACTTAAAGATGGAACTGGTCCTCCAGGTTGGAGGTTGTGCCCCCGGGGTAACTGCCCGGCCACTTAAAAGTTACGAAGCATCAACATGGATATGGACGGATCTACTGTTGACATCCCATGCAAACAATTTAAGGACAACGAGCATAGGATATGCACGTGGAATGTTGGATCCCTTAATATACCACGTGCAGCTGAGTAACTAGCGGAAGCCTTAGACTGTTGCAAAGCAGACATAACCGCCATTTAAGAAATGCGATAGGATGTTTTTTTTTTTTTTTTTTTCCTCGCGCCTCAAGGGGTTTATGATACTCTTTTTCTGTCGCCAGGGCGCGGGCGGAAAGATAGAAGGAGGAGAAAGGAAAGTTGTCGTGATGTAGTGGTTTGAAACTCAGGTATGTTTGGTTTCGATATTTACTTTCCAGGGGTGGGAGTCCGAATAGGACGGAGAGTTTTTTCTTCACTCGATATAATACAGGTTGTGAATTTTAACGGTTGTTTTGTGCTTGAAACTCTACAACAGTCAAATCTACATGTCAGTGTTAGGCCTTCACACGCAGATTTTTCTGACTAAGTTCCAAGTACACAATGAAAAACTTGTCGTGAGTAGGATTCGAACCTTACCGTCCGAGTGAGAAGCGATGGCTAGTCCCACTACACCACGGCCACCCCCAGATGGGATGAGCCGGACAAAAGGAAGATGAAAAACTGCGACGTCTACTATGGCAATTGTTATGGACGGCAAAAGCAGCGCTAATTTGGATGCGGATTTGTTGTTGGAGGCAGACTAAGACAAGGAGTCCTGTGCCTCCGGCATATGAGTGAGCACCTCGCCAACATAGGCCTTATATGCGCGCATGCCCCCACAGAGGAGAAAGATGACCTACGAGCAATGCCCTAGCTATTACACTAAAATTATCCTCGGTGATTTTAATGCAATGCTAGGAAGAGAGGATATCTTTGGTGGGACGATCGGAAAATAAAGCCTGAACGACACCACCTCCGATAACGGATTCAGGCTTCTCCAGTTTGTGGCGGGGCGAACATTGTCGTGGCTAGTACGCGGTTCCCACATCTCGACATACACAAGGGGACCTGGAGAACTCCTGATCAATCAACAGTCAACCAGATTGATCACATTGCGATCGACGCAAGACAATCCTCCAGTACAATGGATGTCCGTACGTTCCGAGGAGCCAACATCGACTCGGACCATTACCTTGTTGAAGCCAAGGTACGGATGCGGATATTCAAAACTACACCAAGACAAGCTAATGCTGTGATGAAGTTCGACGTCAGACGGCTACAATCACAAGAGATCGCCAAGTCCTTTTCCGATCGAGTGTCTCTTAATCTCTTAAGAGGTCCAATGCCGCCAGCATCAAGCATCGAAGACCATTGGAGACACTGGCAAAACGCCATCAGAGATGCCGCTTCTGATGAGCTGGGTTTCACTCGTCCACCACAACGAAACCCCTGGTTCGATGGTGAATGCCGACAAGCACATGCAGCTAAGCAAAAAGCACGCAATGCGGCACTGCAAAAAAAGACCAGAGCTGCTCACGAGCTCTATGAGCAGAAGAGGAAAGACAAATACCGTCTTCTCAAGGGGAAGAAGAAAGAGCATAAGAAGCTTGCGGTCGAGGACAGAGATGAGAGATGCTATTCCAAGAATGTGGTTCGGAAGTTTAACCGAATAGTGGAAATAACATACCACGGAAACAAACCTCGAACCGAAGCCCGTAGAGATGAACAAGGGAATATCGTAGCAGAATCGCAGACGATGCTGAGGACTTGGAAAGACCATTTCTGCAGACTGTATAACGGGACGATGATGACCAACAATTTCGTCCGCCTGACATGGATAAAGTGAAGATAGCTATATCTAAGCTCAAGTCCAGCAAAGCTGTTGCACCGGACGGCCTGACTGATCGGACGAAAGAATGCCCGATGAATGGAACCCCAGCATTGTTTGTCCGATTCTGAAGAAAGCAAACCCTCTGAACTGCGCCAACTATAGAGTCATCAGTCTCCTTAACATCGCATATAAGATCTTATCCGCCGTATTGTGTGAACGCCTGAAGCCGTTCGTCAACAACCTGGTAGGTCCATATCAGTGTGGCTTCAGGCCAGGAAAGTCCACCATCGACCAGATATTCACGCTACGGCGGGTCTTGGAGGAGACCCATGAGCTTCAGATCGATACCCACCACCTATTCATCGATTTTAAGGCCATGCATGACAGCATCTATAGAGACGAGCTATACAGAGCAATGTCTAATTTTGGCATCCCTGCCAAACTCGTCCGTCTGTGCAGGATGACGATTTAGAATGCACGCTGCTCCATCAAGGTCGGTAAAGCTCTCACCGAGACCTTTGATGTCCAGAAAGGATTTAGACAAGGCGATGCGCTGAATAGTGCAAAACTCACGAGCAAACACAAGAGGCACTATCTTTCAAAAGTCCGTCCAACTACTCGCATACGCCGACGATATTGACATAATCGGGAGAAAGCAGCGTGATGTCAGTGGTGCTTTCGCGAGTATTGAGACATAAGCGGTGAAAATTGGTTTAGCGGTCAATGAGGGCAAGACCAAGTATATGCTGTCCAGCAAAAAGGACAACCAGCACCGACGTTTCGGACAGAACGTCACCCTCTATAGATATAACTTTGAGGTAGTTAAGGACTTTGTCTACCTAGGCTCTGCTATAAATACAGGCAACGGCACCAGCGCTGAGATCAAGCGAAGAATAGCTCTTGCCAACCGCTGTTTCTTTGGGTTAAGAAGGCAATTGAGTAGTAGAGCCCTCTCTCGGACAACAAAAGTCACCATTTATAAGACCTTAATAATCCCGGTCCCGCTCTATGGCGCAGAGGCATGGACATTATCAAAAATGGATGAGGGTGTTCTTGGTTGCTTCGAGAGAAAAATTCTTTGGGCGATCTTCGGTCTTGTCTGCATTGACGGTGAGTGCAGGAGGAGATACAACGACGAACTGTATGGACTGTACTGTGCATATATGGCTGGGTCATGTAAAGCGTATGGACACCAATGCTCCGGTCCGAAAAGTCTTGAATCCGCTCCCGAGGGACAGCGCAGTAGAGGAGGGCCAAGACTCAGGTGGCGCACGCAAGTGGAAGGGGACCTCAGCCAACTTAGCGTGCGAAACTGGAGGCAGCTAGCCAGAGATCGAGCTGGCTGGAGAAGCTTGTTGACTGAGGCCCATGTCCACATCGGACTGTAGGGCCACTTAAAGAAGAGGAAGGATTCTTGAATTAGTTTTCATACTTCCACTCTTCAAAAGCATTTACCAGTAAATTCAAACTGATTATACTGCAAAAAAAACAGAAGTCTAGGTAATTATTTTCAAATTAAAATAGTTTTACTTACTCAAAAGAAAATGCAAGCAAACTATTCCAACTGCTTTTGCCACGTCCACATAAAACCAATCCGTTGGTGGCAGCAGTATTTTCTGAGAACCTATTTTCTCTTGCTCTACATATATGCCTTTGGATTTCTTCTCTTGTTGTCCAAAAAAGTCTAAAAAAGAAAATTATTGGCAAATATTAAATTCGTTTGCAACTTAAACGAAATTAGAGTTGTAAGCATTAGAAATGTCAGAACAAGAATTGCCTTGTGGATGACGTCAATCTTAAATTTTGGCATTCATACGTATTGACGGATAGTAGAAACTGGTTTTTGGACCGACCGATATCTGGAAAATTGGCCATCTATATTAGTTCAATTATGTTCTACACGTTCATTGGAATGAAAGACATCTCCAAAGAGACAGGTAGATTTTATGTGAGCCAAAAAGAGAAAGGGAGGTTGCAACGAAAATCCGCGGAGCATTCATTTCAAACTGAATTCTCAGAGTGTGTAGGTATGTATTTCAAAAGCAAAGTATCGATGTCAAAAACATGAATGGTAATCGATGTTTTCGAACAAAAAAATCGAAAATATATAAGAATGTTGAAAACGTTTATTAATTATTCGTTTCGCAAAACAGAGTTCAAAAACAAAAGTTTTGACAATCTTGTGCCTAGTAAGCGACTTTTTTCTTGGGTAATCGTAGCCCCAGCTGTAATACGTTGAATTCCAACGAGTGCAAACGTCAAGTTACAGCTTTTTGCCTGACCTTCTATCTTATCAGCCTCCCTCTGCTTTTTCCGCAATTCATCAAACGTTTATAATTCCGCGCACTTTACTTTTCATCATTGTTGCAGATTAAGCCTTTTCCAGTGAGTTTATGACAACTAAATTCACTGTGTGGGCGAAACATGGTATTACTTTTTTATCACCAAATATGTCTGTATTTACCATTATTATCGTGTTATCATTGTCAGTTACTACAGAAGTTACTTAATCGATAGTAATACTCCCTTGTTCGAAGACATCTGAAGGTTTACCTTGTATGTATGCTGCTGTATACGAGTATCTTTCGATTAACTTAAAGGCTTCTAAAGTTCCATTCATAAGCGTAAATTTTTTTAAAAAGTGGATGGTGACTCCATAGTTAAACAATTTTATCACAGTTTGTTTATCCACTCACAATCAAGTTTGGTGATGTAGTATATATCAGTTAAAACTCAAATAATAAAATATGGTCGGTAACCTCGACCACGAATATGTATGGCGCGTTATAAAATCTTTAAAAAATACATGAGTTCTTTTGAACAGTGTTGTTTTTTCATTTTCATTTCGTATTTACTATTATAGCACAAATGAGCTAATGTAGATGGCAAACTTTCCTGATATCGATCGTTCCAAAAACCGGTTACTACTGACGTCCCCTATCCATGTGAAACCTTTTCGTGAATGCGTGTGAATATTAAAATTCAGGAATACGTCATCCATAGGAAAATGTCGAGGTGAATTCTCGTTTTGCCATTTCTAATGTTTTATTTTAATGTAGCTATTGTCCAACTTATATTTTCGAGGACAGCAAAAAATGGAATCTGAAGACATCTACTAAATACTGTAATATTTCGGCTAGAGCCCGAAATGATAGTACGTAATTCTGTTTTATAACATTCTATTTATTATTATTTAAAACAACTGTTAAATAATTCAAAACCGATTTCACTACTATTTCACAAATCAAGTACATTATCGCTTACTATATGCCATAACTCCTTTTGTGTCGCTTTCCAAAAATCTACTTATCGGCCGCTGTTTCTCATCCTGTATTCATACCACATTTGTCAAGATTAAGTTCTTTTCCGTAACTTCTGGTTTGGAACTGGGGTAATAACTGACCTCTCCGAAGTGGAGAGTTCATTAATGATGTATGATCCTAAAGTTATGCAATACCGGATTTCTAATTGTATTACAATTATGCCACAATATGCCCCTCTTAAACTTGTTCGTCCCGAACAAACTCTTCGATGTCTTCCCCAATATAAAGATGTATCCGATACACATTAACCATTTTAATCTTGCCTCTTCCTCGCTGACTGCGATAGACTACACTTGATGCGTTTCACCACTTTACAGGGTCTTTTCCAGTCTTTCTGTAATTTGGGTGATACACCTTCTCGTCTATGAGGGTTGTATATATATATATACTTAATTTCCTTCCTGGAATCCTGTAGTGGTCGACATAATAACTCGCCTTCATGCGCACACTGGTCATCTTGATCTTATCCCTGGTTCTTTGGTCCACCCTAAAAATCTGTTTGAGCTCTGTAACATAGTCGTCTCATTTCTGTTCTTTTCAGACGACGGTGATCCAAACATCATTTCACTAGGTAACCGAACAGTTCGACCGAACGGATTTCCGATGGAGTGTGACCTATGGTGCGGTGTACTGCACTCCGATACGCTAGAAGGAACATGCGAATCTGCCTATCCCAATCGCGGTGATTGTCGCCAGCGACCTTTGATAGGTATTCATTCAAGGTGCTATTGAAGCGTTCTGCCATACCGTCCGATTGTGGGTGAAGCGATGTTGCTCTCGTCTTTTTAATCCCCAGTAGCTCGCACACTCCCTGGAAAATCTTGGACTCGAAGTTGCGCTTTTGATCTGAGTGCATGTCCCTAGTAATCTGTCTTGGGTCTGCAACATAGTCGTCTTCATTTCTGTTCTCTTCAGACGGCGGTTATCCAAACATCAATTCACTAAGTAACCGGACTGTTCGACCGAAAAGAATTTCCGATGGAGTGTGGCCTGTGGTGTGTGTTGTGTACTGCACTCTGATAGGCTAATAGAAACATTGGAATCTGCCTATCTCAATCGCTTTGTTGCCTAGATCAAAGCATGAGGTTCCCACCTGGTGACACAGTGGTTTATTTCAGGCTTAGAGAGCATCTTTCGTAAATAGGAAACTACTTTCTCTTGCCCGTCATGCATCTGCCAAAGGACAACTCCAATTCCGACGTAACTGGCATCTGCATCCACAATAAATGTTTTTTCTGGAGTAGGGTACGCTAGTATGGGTACGGTTTGAGAGTTTTGAAGCTTCTTTCGCATTTACTTGACCATTTGAATTGTTTTCCCTTTTCTGTCCCTTGATACAAAGACTTCGCGATCCCAGCGAAATCTTTCACAAACCGCCTCTAGTAGGTAGCGAGTCCCAGAAAGCCTCTCAGTTGGTGTTTGTCTATTGGGGCTGGCAAGTTTTTCACTGCTGCGACCTTTTCTGGGGCTGTCCTTAGCCCTTCCTATGAGATGATGTGTCACAAATATTTGACATCTGGCCTAAAGAGATGTCATTTCTTGGGGCTTAGCTTTAACTGTGCACTTCGTAATTTTTGGAACACTTCCTTTAAGTTACCTCGGTGTTGAAAAGTTTTGCCGATCACGATGACATCATCCAGGTAAACCAAAAAGACGCAAAATGCGTTCCATTAGGCGCTCAAAGTTTGCCGGAGCATTGCACAATCCGAATGGCATTACTGTGAATTGACAAAGCCCGATTCCTGCGGTGAAGGCTGTCTTCTCACAGTCCTCCGGATGGATCTGTACTTGCCAGTAGCCACTCTTCAGATCAAGTGTGGAGAACCATTGCGCTCCTGACAGTGTGTCCAGTGTGTCGTCAATCCTTGGCAAGGGGTAGCTATCCTTCTTGGTGACATAATTTAGCTGGCGATAATTCACGCAGAATCTATTGGTGCCGTCTTTCTTTTTGACCAGTACAACCGGTGATGCCCACGGACTCTTAGAGCTTTCGATCAACCTTTCCTTTTCCATAGTCGAAACCATTTGTGCAAGCTCCGTCTGCTTTTGTCTTGCATCTCCAGTGTCCATTCGGTGTTGTACCAAATATGTGCTGCCATATTCGCCATCCTGCGAGGCAAATACATCGTCAAATTCGTTGATTAATTCATCTGCCAACGCTCGTTGCTCCTGATTCAGCTCGGTTTGCCTGAGTAAAGTTCTTTTTAACTCGGCTGTGCTACTTGATGGTGACAGCAGTTATTGGTACGCAAGCTCCAATCGATTGTCCTTGCTTTAGTTTGATGCTCCTATTTCCCACATTCAAGATTCTAACAGGAACCATATTGCCTTTCGGCTCAACGAGCATCTTTCCCACGACGTAGTTCATCCTTCATAAAGTTAACTCCAATGATGGAATACATGAACGAATGTTAGTCCTGCCAGATTTAGGAGAACCTCTCCATTCACCTTCGCCGTCACTCCTGTTATTGTTTTCAGACAGTAGGTACTGGTATTGTGCAGCCATGAATCATGAGCGATGTCCCGTCTTATAATAGAAGCGGTGTTAGCCACGCACTTATTCTGGCCGATGTGGGCTTCCACTGTAAGACTCTTGTTACCTCGTTTTGTTTGAGAGACTTGGATTTTGATCCAACTCAATTCCAGAAACCAATTTTTGCCCATCGAAGTTGGTCCTTACGCGTTTCCCGCCTGTTGAACTGATGATGCGCTGCTTGCAGGATAGATGTTGTCCCTGTCAGATACTTCTTCGTTACGCCTTCTAGCAGCGGCAGCGCATTGTTTACAATTGCGTTGTTTAAGTGGAGCCCGGCACTGACGCTGCAGATATCAAACTTTGTTGCAGTTTGAATAGTTTAGTTACGGAATAATTTGTTTACGTTTCCTTTTGAGTAAGTAAAACTATTTGAACTATGAATCTTGGCAAATTTTAACTAAAGACATGTGAGTAAGATTCAATTGTTTCGATTTAGCCGTGAATTTAATGCCTTCTTTTCGCAGATTCAACGCTTGCAGTTCCAAATAAATTTGAAAAGTGGAAATACTAGTAACTGAATAAAGACATGTAACTAAAATGCAATTGTTTCAGTTTACCCGTGAATTTAATGCCTTTTTTTTGCAGATTCAACGTTTGCAGTTTCAAATAATTTTGAAGAGTGGAAATATTAGCAAATAACTAAGGACATGTGAGTGAAATGCAATTGTCTCGATTTAGCCATGAATTGAATGCCTTTTTCTTCGCAGATTGGACACTTGCAGTCTCAACATCCTAGCAAATGGTCTTTATGCCCATTAAATTTGTATTCGAGACTCAGGTCTCCGGCAAAATATGCAAAGAATCATGTTGGTCATCTAGCTTCTATCAATGAGAGGAAATAATTAATAAATGCATATATATATATTCATATACATGGCGATAGCGCGATAGTTAGCTCATTGGACTAACACGCAGAGAGTCTGGGTTCGATTCCTGGCTGGGTCACCAACAATTTTTCAAATCCCCATCACCCTTTCGGCGGGTAATGGCAAATTCCCGAAAGTAAAAAAATTGCCTACGAAAAAGCTTCTAAGGAGTGTCGTTCGGACTCGGCGATAAACAGTAGGCCCCGCTCAGATGTGACAAAAATGACAACATGAGCAACACTAATTAGTGTCAAGAAGCTAGGCCATGGCCCATACCGAGCTGCCAGCGCCACAGTATATATAATACCACGTAAGTCGATTAAAAAGTTGTTTTACTTTTTAGTCCATACCATAATAATATATTAAAAATTTGCAATTTTGTCTGTGTTTACAGACCTGGAGCCCTCTTATATTGGCTACACCCACTCTAAGTTCCACCTAAATTAATTATGCTGTAAAATATTACAAAATATACAAAACTGTTTACACACATATTAACGTAAGTAAATTATCTCCAAATGAATTGTTGATGGACGTTTACTCTATATATAAAGCAATTCAATTATAAATTATAACCTAATGTAATAATATGTACTAAATTGTTACGTAGCCATCTATCAATAAGCACGGGAAGATGTAATGTGTTGGTGGCAACTCTACGCCAGACTGCATTTCGATGACTAATTGTTGGCAGTTGTTTTGATTCACACTCTCTCCGACGGCGCTTCGTACAAGGATGAATTATATTATGTTATAACTATGAATTTGCGGGATAACAACCGAAGGAGAGCCTGGCCAGCCAAAAAGATAAGCGATCTTTAGATCTGCTATCCAGTTTGAAAAAAGACAACCTGGAACTGACAAATAGCTATCAACTTACCAGGAAGAGATAAATTAGTCTTGAGGCCAAGATAAGTAGGGATCTGGAGTTCGCGTAACATATTGCCAGCTACTTCTATCAGGGGCATGCGAAGAAGCTGAAGGAGCAGATGTTAGTCCAACCACAACCTGATAAGTTTCACATTTCGAGATTGGTTTCCCAATAAGCCGGAGAAAGTTCGTCTGGTGTTCGATGCGGCATTGGAGGTGAATGTCACGTATCTGAACTGAACCACTACGTGCCGTTGGTGGCAATATTTAATAATTTTCAAAACGGTTCAGTGGGGGTGATAGAAGACAGAAAAGAAATGTTTTATCAAGTGGTAATACAATTTTAGGACCATCACCCGCAACGTGTTATATGGCGCGAAAATGAGAATCAACCGATTGACATCTGCGTAATGAAGGCCATGCATGCTCCGCCAACTTCATCAAAATTCTTAATACATCAAGGTTTTTTGGGAACGAGCCGGAAGCCCTTAAAGCCATCATAAGCCACCACTATGTCTTGCAAGAGGCCACGAAGTCACCAGGGCGGTCATCCTGATTCACCAACAGAGCGGGTTTGAGTTATGAAACTTGATTCTAATTCCAAGAAACTGTTAAACGCGTTAGCTCTTTGAAAGGAAGGAGATAATCGAAGCCAAACAATCGACATGAATATCAAGGTAGAAACAAGGACTAGAACGATCCCCAGAATATGTTGGGATAGTGCAGAAGATGTCTTCATATTTCGCCTCAACTTCCCGCGTATCATCCAAAACATCATCGTCAATTATAAGTGCCCAACGAGGAGAGAATTTTTAAGAATTGTAATGGCGATCTTTGATCCCCGCGGGTTCTGGTATTGAATGTGATAATCCCATTCCTAACGAATATTTTATGCGGTAGAGGCCATGAAAATCGGAGCTACTAAATCTGACGCGGTGTAAGACTCAAAGGTGTCATAGTCTTGTCGACTCTAGCGAAGAACTGGCGGAAGCCGATTGGGTCAAAGGCTATGGTATCTATCCAAATTAAGCCCGCCTGATGAAGCGACGCAAGCTGGCTATATAACGCTATTCCAGGCAGCCAACAAATGAATAGATATACTACCCTTCTTAATGCTAGAGCAAGCTGATTGGCCCAAAATGTCATTCGCCCATCGCTACTGTAGTAAAAGAGTTGCGCCCGAAGTCCATGCTGACTGTTAATTTGGTCAACAAACCACTCTTTGAAGCATTTAGATTCTAAACATTCATAAAGCTAAAAGAATGATGACCATGTGCCGGCGATAACGAACCGAATCAGGTGAACTGTCAGCAGCCAGGCTCAACGACGTAAAACGCCTGATATGCTGTCAAGACTTCGTAAAACTGGAGTTGAAATTGCTGATCAGTCGGGACAGTAAAATGCTTTGTCTGATGAAACCGTCATCATCCTATCGAAACACCACCAAGTAACGAGGTTAGTTGTTGACAGCGTTCACCGACCTCTACGATATAAGAAAGACGATACGGTCGTTGATGAAATCCAGCAGAAGTTTTGGATAACGTCTTTACACTCTGCTGTAAAATGAGCAAGGAAGGATTGCCAGTTATGTCAATGAATTAATTAATGAATCAATTGCCAGAGATCACCTTAATCCATTCGTGGGGCCTTTCGCATATACTAGCCTGGGCTACTTTGGCCCGGCGTGTATATCGAAATAACAGCCGATTTGTCATCAAGCATGCATAACAAATTTTGTAAGCAGATTAGGAGTTAATGGGAGCAACATCATCGGAACCAAAAGGGAGTTGAATGATAGCTGCAGGCACTCGGCATCTGGAGCGTTTCGCAAACCATTTAGCCTACCTGCTTCATAGGGGGTGAGGTGTCAAAAAATTAGTAGTTAGTCACCAATAAATATAATTGAGGGCATAACCCACGTTGAAAATGAACTTAACCAAGGAGTCTCTCATGTCTATGACAGTATCACATTATGTCCAATGATTCTAGATGAAGACCATTCTCCTATTTGATTTCAAACCGTTGGGAGCACCAGAAATGCCAACTAACCCACAAAAAAAAAATGTGTTGAGACCCGCTCTGCGAAAAACAACTTGGCTCGGCTTGTTACTGAGACCACGCATACCTCCAACACCCCGGAAATGTTAGTAACTTCTCACCTTGATAAGAACACCGCCGCTGATGTGATCACAGATACTATTCTCTTTGCAATGAGATCATTTATCTCTCATCTGACCAAAAGGAAAGGCGTAGAACGGTTCGAGCTGTAAAGAGGCTATCAAGGTTGGAGAAATGTTTTTTCAGTCCGACAAAACCAACCCGACAGAGCAAGCAAAACCGAAAGAAAATCAAAGAAGACGCAAAACCTTTTATAAGCGCGTGCAATAAGACCAAAAACTGAGGCAAAAAATACTACAATACAATGTCCCGAAGATATATTTCCCCTTCTTCCACTGTTTAAGGTTTTTCGTAAATCCTGTTCTTAAGAACTCCTTCCGAGCAGGTGGAAAACGGCACTTGTCCAGCCTGTCCCTTAAGAAAGGTCAATCATCTGCTCTCTCTTCCTACAGAACGAAACACGAAAACGGCAGTACAAGGCACCAAGTACACTGGTGATTTGATTGCATGTCTCAACGAAAAGTGGAACAAAAGCGTACATCAATCTGGCGAAAACAAGATGGCTAGGTTAGTTTGGAGGGGCTGTTGGTAAAGACCTACTGACTTAAGCCTACTTTAGAAACCATTTTGAGGGGCTTATTGCGAGAATCTATTCCCAATAGAATTAAAGTCGAATAGAAAAAAAATCTATTACCGGCGTATTGCGAGTCACTATTGCTATGGATATTTCACTGTTTGATAGAAATGACAATTCTATCAATAAATTACGGTAGAATTTTTTCTGAAATTCCATTGTTTGGTGAAATGGAAAGTAATGAAATAAGTAAAGTAATTTTATTGAACTTGACATAAAAATTGGTTTTCATATGCAAATTTATTAATTATTATAAAAAGTAGGAGACAATAATAATGGAAAAAAATCCATTAACCGCAGAAGGCATTTGCAAAAAGCTGGAGGCAGACAACCAACCAGGAAATGTATTTCCTTTAAAATTCGTCCTAAAGAATATCAAACCAAATAAAACTCATTTTTCACTAAAACCAACAATTATTTGCAAAACAAAAAAAAAATTGAAGTGAAGCTGACATTTCAGTTGAAAGCTCATCAATAGCTTTACCGATAGCTTTTCATTTTCTTTTTCGAAATGCGATTCTATTTAATCAATTCTATTGTCGAATAGAATTGTTTCGAATAGATTCTCGCAATAAGCTCCTGAGCTTTTGACGAATGTAAGAAGAATAGCTAACCACGCAGGCAATGGCACGCTTGACCAGCCATGCAAGACCGGGACATGCGCGCCTATATCTAACTAAACCTATAGTATGCTATTCAAATACTATCAACCTGAATTAAAATAACGACTAAAGGTAAAACTAACTTAATCCTATGTATCACATAATAATGACAGCTCCGTATGTCCTGAAATAAGCCGGATGTTGTTGGCTGAGGTTGACCAACATACCCTTATCGCGCTGGAATTCGACCCATTGCTACCATTCTGGCCGATCCTATTAATGATAGTTCCTACAAGTCGCCACCTACAAAAGAAAAATTAGTGGAAGTCTGTTGTATCGTCATTCTTTGTACGTAGCGTCACTCCGCAGTCGGTCACGGTCGGTCCACCCATTCAAATACGACTGGCTGACGTTTAAACCGCCTTCAAAAACAAATCAGCCGATTTCCAATCATTATAAAATATTTATGTTCTCGTTCTATTGCTTTCCTTTTTTATGTATAATTATTTTTATTATTTTCTATGTTGTTGTTGTTGGAATACTTTGATGTTACTGCTGTGGTCCCGCGAAGTGTGAGTGTCTCTCTTATAGATGATGTAGCCTTTGGAAAGTGGACGGGTTCCTTGAAAAACTTGGCTTTTAACTAAACAGCACCGCGTCTGCATTGCTTCTTAGGAGAACATTTATTAAGAGAGAACCCCAAATACGCTTCGCAAATCAACAACATAACTAGAAACATGGGTAACGCTATATACAAACTAGATAGGTTAAAACACATTTACTTCATTACAAAACATAACAAATTGAGTACTTATAATAATTCGCTAATTTCCTCTAAAACTTGTGTTTTGCCATACCTCATAAGTGCCTGGCCATAAATGAACTAACACAGATGGCAAACTCTGCTACTATAGTTGCAAGCCTTGGGATTTTTTTGAATCCCCAACACTTATGCAAGCCTGATACCTGTCAAAATAGCTAAAATGCCAGTAAATTTCACGTAACATCCACTAGGTTTACCTATAAATAAAAAAGGCAAGCTTAAAAGTCAATATTTATTTTAAGGCTGTGATAAAGTAAGAATAGTAGAATATATAAAAAAAACACTTTTGTTTTGCTTTAAGTGCACCAAAAGATGATGGTTTCAGAATTAAATTAATAAGAGACTTTGAAACCATATTTTAAGTTTCATTTCAAGATATAAATGAATTGCAAATCAGCTTATCAGAAAACTTAAACTAGTATTGTAAGTTTATTGTGTAAGCTTTTTGTATATTTAGGAACTCTGGACATGTAAATGATGAAAAGAATTGTTAGTTAAGGGCATCATTTTTTGTTGTTGTTTGACACGTATTAAGTAATTATTGTAATTCAATCAAGTAACACTTTTTTATAAATAATAAATTATTATTTTTATGAAGAAAATATTTGTTTTCTCATTTAATTTAAAAATTTTGCAGAATACTTCAAGAATTTTTGTTTTTTTATGTATTGTATTACTATATGAATGATACAATAACCCTGATTTTGACGTTAGTTTTCATTTCCCGGAATAGCCAACGTAAAGGTACATGTTGGGTACATTGTTGGGCTTATAATTTTTCTTGACCTTTTCATCAAATTTTACCATTATAACGTGATATTTGTGAAAAGTACAGCGTTATATCAAATAGATTTAGTTTCTCTCCTCCTTTAATTTTTTCATTGAAATGGATATAAATGCTGAGCAACGAATTAGGAACTTTTATGTTTGTAATAAAATGAATGGCACTAAACGTTCAAAGTGTAAATAAAGGATTTGTATCCTTTTTATTACAAAAAAAACATTTTTTTTACATTTCACACAGCCAACCGCTCGATTTATAAGCTAGACACAAACTGAGTATCTTAATTCTAATTTACAATATTTTCATTGAAGACTAAATTACTGCGTTACACTTCCCACGCAGACGTGTTGTATAATCGTTTCCACTTTTTATATAGTGCGTGCACCATATATTGCAGTTTGAAATAAAACACAGAGTAACAGTTGGTTCTGTAGTTTTTTTTTTGAAAATTTTTAAATTAAATATCCGGTAGTCTGGTAGTCCGAGAATTAGAACAGGAACAATGGTGTTTACTTCAAAATCAGTCAAACAAGAAATTTAACTTTGAACTTTGTAAGTTGTGGTATTTTAAAATTCAAAGTGTTGACAGTTACACATAGTTACACATGTATGTATTTTCTATATCATTTGAGAATAAGCTTATTCTTTATTGTATTGTAAAATTCGTGATGATTTGTTAATAGTTTTGTTACTTAACCAATATTTTAAAATCAATTTCCGAAAGGTTTGCGTTGAGTTATATTTGCACAAATAAAAATATTTAAAATTATCACTAATCCTTTTCGTTTATTTATAAGAAATTAAAACAATAATCAAATTTTATGTATTTATAATCTGTACATATTTCGGATAGGTAATTTTTTCCGAGCTTAAAAATTAATATTTTTCAGAATCAACCCTTCTGATAAAAAAAATCGCCATTTATGTGCGTAGTGATGTAGCTTACCAAACTCCACCACAATGTGATCCTTGTTCCAATCCGGAATTCAACTTCATGTAGCTGAAATTCCATCTCCGTAGGCATATTATCCACTATTGCCTTATTAACAGAAGCCCCAAACTAGACAGTAATTCGACCTTTAACGAGTTTGATGCGCTGTTTGACTCCATACAAAGAATTGTATCCCTATATCCTCATACTGAAATCGTTATTACGGCGATTATAATATAAACAGTTCGACATTATGGACAGACAACACCCGAAGGACGGTGTGTTAAGATCTTCGCTGCGGAAAACAACTTGACCCAGCTTATAAGTGAGCCCAGTTGAGTTGAGTTGATAGGCATACCGCCAACAACGTGGACTTCTTTCTAACCTCTCAGACTGAAAAGTACACTGTTGATGTGCTCTCACGTTTAGGCTCGTCGGACCATTGTGTCATATCAGCTGAATTCTCATACATTGACCACACAGTAAAAAAAACAGTATGACAATATGAAAAAGGCAATTGGAGCGGATTTAACACCTTTTTTAGGAATTTTAGCTGGTCGTTATGTTTCCTTGATAACGACGTGAATGCCGCTGCTATCTTTTTGGAATGAAATCCTTTAACCTGGATAAAGAGTATCAGACCAAAGGAAAAGACGTAGTACGTTTCAAGCTGTAAGGAAGCCGTCAGGTTGAAAGAAATGTTTCTTCGGTCCTATAGGACCAACCACACAGAGGAAAATCGGACGAGCCAGGAATGTAGTAGCAAGGGTACTTAATGATCTTGATATTCACAAATCCGCTGGTCCGTAAGCTTTTCCATCAATCCTAATCTTTAGGACTTTTTTCGAGCAGGTGGAAAACAGCATTTGCCCAGCCCGTCCCAAAAAAGGCGAATCTTCTTCTCTCTCCTCTTACAGACCCATTGCACTTATGTCCCTTCTTTCCAAGATCATGGAAATGCTGATAAATCGTCAGCTCATGAAATATCTCGAAACACGAAAACTTATTAATGACTGACAGTACGGTTTTCGTAGCAACAGGTCCACTGGTGATTTGACGGCATTTCTCACAGAAAAGTGGAACCAAAGCTTACATCAATCTGGTGAAAGCAAGATAGTTGCTGTTATGTAAGAATTTTCTCAAGGTACAATTTTGTCATAGACACAATTAGTTTATAATTCATGTTTCAAGCGTGAGACCAAATGCAGAACGTATGTTATGTAAGAATTTTGTCATAGACACAATTAATTTATAGTTCATGTTTCAAGCGTGAGACCAGATTCAGAACGTATGTCATGTAAGAATTTTCTTAAGCTAGAATTTGTCATAGACACAATTAGTTTATACTTCATGTTTCAAGCATGAGACCAGATTCAGAACTCGCAGTCCACGGTGATCGCATTTCAATTTGCTTGAGTCTGATCTCACGCCTGAAATATGCACCTGATTAAATAATTAGTTTAAAGTTTTCAGTTCCAACAGAACCACCAACCGACGAAGTCGTTTATTGTCAAAGATAATTTTACCAAAAACATCCAAATTTAAAAGTGGTCTATTTTTATTTGTGGCACTTTTAAGTTAACATTATTTTGGCGACCGTGACAGGACAGTTATAGTGATAACTTGTTACATTTATAGGGAACAAATGAGTGAAATTCAATCATTGACAAATATTCATTAACAAATTTTGTTCAATAAAATTCAGTGTAAAATTTTAAAATAAATAATGTGGCAGCTCGAAAGCACTAACCAAGGAGAGACTTTGGAGTACTTCGCCGATCAACATGAACATGTTGGAAAACAAATTGTGAGAATGGTTCGCAATTACAACAAGGACGGCGAGGTAAAAAAAACTCGCAAATACCTCGAAAATAGACTAGCAGAATTGGCAAAAAACTGGGATCAATTTGATAACATCGACAACATACTAGGACTACTTCGAAACCATTCAAAAGATTGCAGAACAAATATGCAATGACGTCGTGGGCCGATTGGAATATTTAACAGCTCCAGAAGAAACGAGTCCCCAAAAATGTTGTGCCAGCCGTAGAGATAAGAACGCAGAAAGGGGCAATACCTAAAGTAACATCTGAGTGCGAGCCAAAGACGAGCCTGAGAAAGCCCATGGCAATGAATGTGAAAGATAGATTTTATTTACTGGTAGAAATGAAATAACAACACTGTATTATAGAATGGAGGACGATATATAACAACTCAAGACATAGAAAGTTACTTTGAGATGCAGGAGTGCGTGGAAAGGGCTCTATTGCAAATGTATAGTGATGTAATGGTTCCGCAAACAGGGGCAGCAACTATCAACACGGCAATGAAGTTACCAAAAATAGAGCTTCCGAAATTTGATGAGGATTACTTAAATTGGAGACAATTTTACGACTTGCTTAAACAACTCATTCATGATTATCCTATTGCTCCTGCACAAAAGCTATACTTTTTGAGAGCCAACGTAACAGGAGAGTCTCATAACTTAATCAAGCGTTTTCAACCAGCCGACAACAACAACTATGAGGTAGCGTGGAAAATCCTTGTTTATCGTTATGATAACAAGAGGTTGTTGTCGACAGCACAACTCACAATCAAGCACGACAGATACGGGAAACAGTCTAAGAAAGCAACAAAGGAAGTTTTGCAGGCGATAGAGAACCTTGGCGTCGATACTCATGGTTGGGACCCTTTGATTGTCCATTTGATGCTGCAGAAATTGGACAGAGAAAGCAGGACATTGTTTGAACAACCACTTACGGATCCAAGAAGCAGTTCAAGCATGGATGAATTTTTCAAGTTCGTGGAGGCCAGGTTCCAGACCCTAGAGGCGATCAACAGTAAGGAGAGCAAATCAAAATCATCAGTGGGAGTTGCAGCAAGCACCCAAGAGTATCAGAATTGCACCTTGTGCAATTCAAAACCCCATAGAATTTTTAATTGCAATAAATCTCTTTCCTTTTCAGATGTAGCACGAGAGCAAGCTGTACGGAACCCGAGATCTGCAGAAACTGTCCACTTCTTCCAGTCATTCCAGTCCACAGGATGTCAAAAATGCGATCAAAAGCATAATACGCTCTTGCACCCTCAAGAAAGGTCTACACTGAAGCAGAGTAAAATGCAAGTCAAACCAAATCAGAATGCAGAAGCAAGCCAGCCAGCTCACAGCAACAACTCACCGCCTTTAGTTCAGTCTAGTAAGTTTAAACTTAATTACAACGATTTATTAAGTGATAAAAAAGCTAGTACAATAGCCAATGCTGCGATAGGTCACACATATAAAAATAAGCATATATATTTAGCAACAGCTGTTGTCAATGCGATTTCCTCGTACGGCACTAAAATTCCATGTCGGGTGTTACTAGATTCAGGATCACAGTTGCACTTTATAACAAAAACATTCGCTCAACAAATTGGAGTAAAAAGATCGAGATTAAATATTCCAATTAGTGGAATTGGTTCCCAAGACAGTCCAGCACAGTATATCACGAGCATAACGTTCAAATCAAGATCTTCATCACTTTCCGCTTCTATTGATGCAGTAATTTTACCAAAAATAACCGACTATCAATCAAATATAGAGCTTGATGCTACATCTTTAAATATATACCCCCAGAAGTGGAACTGGCAGACATGAATTTCCATAAGAATGAACCGATCGATATGCTCATAGGAGCAGAAATTTTCTTTGGCCTGCTCCTTCAGTGGGAGATACGATGCGGACATAATCTACCAGTTTTGAGAAACTCTAACTGGGCTGGATAGTTACAGGAAGTACGGAATTTCCAAGAGGAGCATTGTGCACTCTTATTGCAACGAAATCCGCCTTATCTTCATTGGATAAATTGGTGCGAAGGTTTTGGGAGAAGGAAGGCTATGATACTCCAGTAAAAATCATGAGTGAGGAAGAGTTCAGGTGTGAAGAGCATTTTAAAAATAATATAACGTTTGAGAACAAGAACTTTATCGTAAAATTGCCTTTTAAAGATGACCCAACAACACTTTTAGGAGATTCAATTGAAATGGCAAGAAGAAGGTTTTTATCTTTGGAGAAAAAAACCCAAAACTGAAGGATCAATACGTTAAATACATGGAGGAGTATGAGTTTTCAGGCCATATGAACGTTATATCAGATAATGAAGTAACCGGAACGCATTACATGCTTCCTCATCTTTGTATTTTAAAAAGATATGTTTTTACCTGTGATGAAATAAGAGGATCGACCTTACCAATTAATCTTGTGAAGACCACAATCAAATCATCCGCTAAAAAGGTATCAATTAAACACTTTAACATATGGGACATCCTCTGCACCATATTTAGCAACACGATGTCTTAATAAATTGGCAGAAGACAATATAGAAAAATTTGAAAAAGCGTCCAAAATAATATCAACGTAGATGACTGGCTAACAGGTGCAGAAACAATAGCTGACGCTTGTGAGTTACTGATTGAATTAAACAAATGGGTAACTTTGAATTGCGGAAGTTTTGTCCAAATGATCCAATGATCTTAAAAGAAGTTCCAGAAGAGCGCAAGGAGAACCAAGTTACCTTTTATCAGTCAGAGGTAGTTAAGGCTTTGGGACTAATCTGGGAACCATCACAAGATGTATTGAAATACAGTTTCAAAACCAAACTAATAAGCAAAGCGAGCGAAAAAATATGTAAAAGAACAGTTCTCGCAGACCTCACAAGATTATTTGACCCGCTGGGATTGATCGGCCCCGTGATTGTGCTTGGTAAGTTATTCCTGCAGGAGCTGTAGAAAACTTAACTATCGTGGGATGAAACGTTGCTACTCAGGTAGTAGGCTCATAATTGTAGGAGATATGTGCAGCAATTTTTAGCATTAAATTAACTCAGCATTCCACGTTATGTTCTTACACCATCTGCAAAGGTAATTGAATTACATGCATTTTCGGATGGTAGTCTTAGCGCATATGGATCGTGTGTGTATATCAGATCTATTCACAAAGATGGCAAAATCCACTCCCAACTAGTTTGCTCGGACTCAAGAGTGGGGCCCCTTAAGACAATAAGTATAGCTAGGCTAGAATTACAAGGGGCTGTTTTGATGGTAGAGTTAGTGAAAAGGTTATGTCAAGCCTTACATCGTCAAATTGACAACATATATTACTATACAGACGCTACGGTGGTATAGGCTTGGATCGTTTACTTGGGAGACATATGTTGCTAATGGTGTAGCCAAAATCCAAGCATGTACAGATATTCAGCAATGGAGTTACATAAAAGGAGAACACAATCCAGCTGATCTGGTATCGAGAGGATCCACTCTTTCGGAACTATTTAAATCAACGTTTTGGTTCAAGGGACCCAAGTTCCTCGAAACCGATGAAATATTTTGGACAAAACTGAATATACAATCCCTGAAGTTATTCCCGGATATCGTAAAATCAAATCAGTTCTAACAACTTCAATTATCCCAGATCCAGTAGAAAAGCTTAATCACAAAAATTTCTTTAACACTATGAAAAGAATTTTCTCGTTTTGTTACCGATTTTATAGCAATTGCAGGAAACATAGAGAATTAAGAAGTTTTGGTCGTCTAACAGTTGAAGAATTATATCAACGAAATCGTCTGCTTTTGATTCAAGTACACAGCATTTCCCAATGAGTATGAGCTACTGAAGAAATTTGGAATGGTCAATAAGCGATCAAGTATATCGTCGTTTAATCCGTATTTCGATGAGAAAATCAACTTAATAAGAGTCGGTGGTAGATTAAAACACTCGTATTTTTACCAGATGCCAAGCACTAGATACTATTACCAAAAAACAGTCTGGTATCCAAGTTGCTACTGATTCAGTTTCATGAAAAACATTTGCACGCATCACACAGAGCATTAATAGCAATTTCAAGAAAACAATACTGGATTTTGAGCGTAGGCAGTATAGCTAGATATGTTATTTCTAAATGTGTTAAATGTTTCAGATCGAAATCAACAAAGATTAACCAACTGATGGGAAATCTACCAGCAAAGAGACTCAATCCATCACGACCTTTTTATCACTCAGGAGTTGTTTTTGTGGTCTCATTAGAACGCATCACAAAGTAAGAGGTAAAACATCATCAAAACCTTATCTGGCAGTTTTTGTTTGTTTTTCAACCAAAGCTGTTCACATCGAAGTTTTTGGAGATTTGTCTTCTGAAGCCTTTATAAATGCGCTTAAGAGATTTGTCGGCAGATGAGGTGTTTGTCAAACCATATTTTGCGACAATGCAACTAACTTTGTTGGCGCTAAGAACGAACTCGCAGAGTTTAGAAGGGCTTATCATTCGGAACGCTTGCAATCTGCAATCGAGGACACGTGTTTGCAGGATGGAGTTATTTGGAAATTCATTCCACTTCGATCACCACATTTTGGAGGACTTGGGAAATCTGCTGTACAAATCGGCAAAAACGCTACTAATTAGCTATCTTGGGGAAGCTTCGTTAACATACGAACAGCTTTCAACAATTCAGCTTTCAAGTGGAGGTTATAGTAAATTCGAAAGATCCGAATGATTTGGAAGCTCTCACTCCCTGGCACTTTTTAATAGGCACATCGCTGACAGCGCTGCCTGAACTAGATGTTACAGACACTAAATTAAACCGCCTGGATTAAACCGCTGTCTGAACCAGATGTTACAGACCGCCTGGATAAATTTCGACAAATACAACACAGCAACACTTCTGGAGACGCTGGTCAAAAGAATATTTGCATCTGTTGCAACAAAGGATGAAGTGGAAAACGGAACACAATATTCTTAGCAATGGTTGTAATAAAAGAAATGAATTCTCCACCTATGCGATGGAAACTAGGCCGAGTAACCGAAGTTGTTAAGGGAAGCGTCAACCTAATCCGATTGGCCACTATTAAAACAGAAAATGGAACATACCAAAGAGCCATACACAATCTTTGCCCATTGCAAATAGAGGACTAGATTGCTGAAAACATTTATCACGACACAAGACCAACCTCAAAGGAAACCAGTGCGAGTAAAGAAATAAATTCGGGTTTGAAAAAATTTAACTTAAGGAGCGTGCTTTCCTCAATATTGTGCGTTTTCTAAGTATTACCGTTATGTCTGGCATGGATAAATGAATAAGTTGCGGTGACAAAATTAGACAACGGCATTGGTATTTACTTTGAAGACATTGGTGAGGTAAAAATAATAAATGCATTCTGGAACATTTATATTTATTACAATTTAACAACGTATTGGTTTGAATGTAACGAAAGAAAATCACATCTTAAGCTGCTTGATGGAATATGCACAGAAAATATGGCTAACAAAGCTTATTGCAGACCCATAATAGATAGCCTTCAACATCGAGTCACGGTGATAGATCACAACAATGAGCTGCTGCATAGTTCCCATGCATCAAATTATGAAAAAATAAGAGCGGCAAGATCTCCGTTTGACATCGTTGGAACACTAGCGCATAGTTTGTTTGGAATTTTGGATCAGGAAGATGCTAATCGAATCGAAGATCAAATGGCGTTAGTCAAAGAAAATGAACGCCATGCAGAATATCTTCTAAAAGGGCAGAATTCCATATCAGACTCTACGGTCAACATTTTGAAAAGAGACACCTTTGAAATCCAACAACAATTTAAGGCTCTTCATCATTATTTAATGAGAACGATTGATGGAATTCAATCAAAGCAAACGCTCTTCGAGCAAAAACATGAGTTGGCAGCCCTTACTTCATATTGGACGTTAGGTTAGACTTGAATCATGCTAAAATAAATCCAAAGTTGTTGACATCAAGACAATTTAGTGAACAGTTGCAGCTGATTGGTAATTCACTTGCTCCAACACTACGATTGCCAAAGGGATCTATAGTAGATATGTACAGAGTTGCTTCAATCAAAGGCCGTAATTTAAACAACTTAATCGTTTTCGAGATGCGGCTACCCATAATAAATGCTGAAGAATTTCAACACTTTAATTTGGTCAAGGTTCCTATACTGCATGAAAATTTAAGTTATTTGGTCGACATATCTACTCCATATCTTGCAGTTTCGATGACCAGAGATAAATAACAGCGATTGAGTTGGCATCATGCTAGTTAATATCACCCAAAAGTTATCTATGTATTCAGCTCCATCCAACTAATACGCAGCTTAATAAGATGGACGGCTGTGAAATGGATCTTCTGAATCAAGTTAAGGACGCTTTATCTCGATGTCAAGTTAATGAAGTTAATTCACAAGATCAATGGATAGCTCTCAGCAAATCTATTGGATCGATTTTTTCGGTAGCATCTGGCGTAACAGGTCATCTTAATTGCGAAGGCAGGACTACAAGAATACACATTCAGTGCAATGGTTTGCTGGAGTTCCGTAAGTCATGTACACTCAAACTGCCATATACGATTCTCAACGGTCAGCACGAGTAAAACTATTCCATCAACAAATCATTAATTCCGACCGCAAACATTAGCAACTGGATATTTAAAAGAAATGGAAAAACCACTTCTACGACTTCAATGCCATCCGAGGCTTATGACATTGATAAGAAACAGCTTGATGATCTCAGTACTAAAATTGAAGAGGTTATGAACCAAACAAATGCGTTTCCGATATCTCCGTCTTTGAGCGTGCATCATCACTATGGGTTGACATGGCTTTTAGCTGCTGGCATGATTGGAATGGGGATTGTGTATTGGTTTCATCATGCACCTAGACGCAGAACCTATGTAGCTAAAAATGTAAAATGTAGATAATGTTAATGTTCTGATCGCATAAATGTCAATGACACAATTAGTTTATAGTTCATGTTTCAAGCGTGAGACCAGATTCAGAACTCGCAGTCCACGGTGATCGCATTTCAATTATTAGTTTAAAGTTTTCAGTTCCAACAGAACCACCAACCGACGAAGTCGTTTATTGTCATTAAACATAATTTTACCAAAAACATCCAAATTTAAAAGTGGTCTTTTTTTATTTGTGCCACACTTAACAGTTGCACCTGATATTTCTAAGGCATTTAACAGAGCTTGGCATCAGGCTCTTTTGTTGAAAATTCGTACTTTTGGGATCGACGACTCTCTTCTTCAATGGATTAGAAATTGCCTTTCGGAACGTTCAATTCAAGTTATCTTGGATGGTTTCAAGTCTGATATTCGCAAAATAAATGCTGGTGTGCCCCCGTGGCTCCTTTCTGTCTCCGACACTATTTTTAATTTTCATCAATGATCTCTTGTCTGCTACTTCTAATCCAATTTACTCCTTTGCTGACGACAGTACTCTCTGTTTTTCATATTCGGTCCCGGACTCACGTCCCAGAAATTCGGCTGTAGAACGGGAACGTACGTGAAGCTCATTAAATTCCAATATTAACAGCATAAGGAGAACTATTGTTGCACTTGATATTTCTAAGACATTTAAGAGAGTTCGGCATCAGGCTCTGTTGTCGAAAATGTGTGCTTTTGGGATCGACAACTCTCGTCTTCAATGGATTAGTAATTACTTTTTGGAACGTTCAGTTCAAGTTATCTTGGATGGTTTCAAGTATGATATTCGCAAAATAAATGCTGGTGTGCCCCCATGGCTCCGTTGCATGTTATATTTCACCCCCTCTGATCTGGATTCAATATGTATAGCTTTCATCCATCCAAAATTGTAGTACAATGCTTACATCTGGTCAGGTGCTCCTTAGACTTCTTTGCACTTGCTAGAGAATATTCAAAGCCGTGGGATAAAACCTATAGGCGATGCCAATGTCTCATCCTGTTCTATCGCTTTTTTCACCACCAGTACTCCTCAGAAGTTGTCAGTAACATTCCGCCCCTTTACACCTCCAACCGTAACACCCATCTCGCTATGAATGCTCATCAGTACACCCTCAAGCCCACTCTTGGACGTACCCTGAAATATCCTATCCTTTTATTATATCCTTTCCTAAACCGCTTATGGAATGCCCTGCTGAGCTCTTTATTCCCTTGTCATTATAACCTCCAAACATTCGAAACAAACGTACCATCGGTACCTCGAATAAAATCCCTAATCTTCCATCGCCCGAGTAATGTACAACGCTATCAGTTTTGTTAATAAAGCACAGTCAGTCTTGTATCGACGACAGAATAGAAAACAAGTATTGTTCTTGATTACCTAAATAAAACTGGCGCAGTCGGAAAAGCGAAAATAACACAACAAAAAAAAAAGGAATAATAATTTATAAACACTGAACGTGAAAAGAAAAAAGAAGATAGTTGAGATTAATATGATATAAAACAATATCTTCATAAAAATTGCACAAAGTGATTATTAACAGTTTGAATTAACAGTTTAATTACATTGGTTAAATTGATATCGGGATTACATATATATTCGTATAGTGTTTGTGAAAAAAAAAGAAGATTGATTTAGCTATGGATTTTGGAATTTCTGATCTAATAAAGGAAGCCAGGAGCCTTCCACAATTTTGAGGAGATGATTCTTATGCACTTTCATCATACATAGATGAAGGTGACTACATCTTATCGTTGGTCGAAGATGCAGGAGTCAAGGAGTATATACGAAGAATTATTGCATCGAAGATCCAAGGTGATGTACTCAGCGCAATAAGACGACTACCACCGAATAGTAGCTGGGAGCAGATAAAAGAGCAACTAAAAAGATCATTTGGTGTCCCAGAGGAATATGCTGCATTAAAAAACAAAGCTCACAATAT
This sequence comes from Volucella inflata, assembly GCA_928272305.1. Classification (NCBI taxonomy): domain Eukaryota; kingdom Metazoa; phylum Arthropoda; class Insecta; order Diptera; family Syrphidae; genus Volucella; species Volucella inflata. The sequence goes on from OV743717.1 coordinate 37,559,437, forward strand.
TAAATTTTGTAATGTAAGTCAATATTATCACAATTTGAAAGTTATTTTAGATAAGCTTAACTTAAAGTACCGTTTGGACTCAAATCCACCGTTAGACTATAAGCCAGAGTATAGTGAAGAAAGCATACTATCTATTTTCTTTTTTAACATTCCTAGACAAGAGGAGATGTACCTTAGAGCTAAGAATATTAATAACTTAGAAGATGCATATTTTTCATTAATAGCAACAGGAATAGAAGAAAAGTTACAGACTAGAGTAGATCATAAAGATTACACTTATGGTAGAGATCAGCCACAAAGGTACAAAAATGAAAGAAATAGAAACTCAGTAGATAGCGATAATAGTTTTCGTCATTATCGCAACACATACAATATTAATTCAGCTAATTACCAAGCACAATCAAATCAATTTCGAAACCATTCCATGCAAAATAGGAACGGTAATGACTATAGACATGACAATACAAATACAAACACTTACAGAAACAGACAACAACAAAATACAGGAAATTTTGAATTTAATAACAACAAATACCAAAACAGATTTTCAAACCAACAAGAGCCAAGACAATTTAGAAATAGTTATTCAGGGCAAACCAGGAACAATAGACATGTAGAGCCAATGGACGTTAGCAACATTAATAAAAGATCAAACAATTCTGAAAATTTTCTTCTCAGTGCCTCGGACACTATTCATTTCCAATAATTGAAATAACTGTTAATGACCAAAAAATTGATTGTCTTATTGATACGGGATCGTCTATATCGATTCTTAATCAGTCTATATTCCCACAATTAACAAAAACAAAAATTCAGCCAATTCCTATAAGTACTGTTACTGGAGAAACATTTATTTATTTTGAAAAAATTACTGAAGTACCAAATGAATTCAAACTAAATGCTACCATGTCTTGGAAATTGTTAAATCTTAATGAAAAAAAATGTGATGCTATATTAGGAATAAACATTTTAATACCGCTGAAAGCAAAAATAGAATTCGAAAATCATTGCATTGAGATAAACGGGCAAACAGTTATGTTCAAAGGTTTCGATTGCCCCTATTCATATGAAAATATAAATACTTTAGAATCAATTGCACTTCAGGACAGCTTAATAGATAGATTAGACACATCAAAATTAAACAAAGACGAATTTGTATGTTTGACGAAAATATTAAAACAAAACAAAGATTTATTTTTCATAGAAGGCCAGAAATTAACTTGTGTCAACGACATAAAACATCAAATTATTACCACTACTAACGAACCGATTTATTCACGTACATACAGATTCCCTCAGGTACATGAAAGAGAGGTAGAAAGGCAAGTAAATGAAATGCTAGATCAGGGCATTATCAAAGAAAGCAATTCTCCTTATAACAGCCCAATATGGATAGTCCCAAAAAAATAGATAATTCTGGTAAACAGAAATGGAGGCTAGTTATAGATTATAGGAAGTTGAATGAGCTCACTGTCAGCGACAAGTTCCCAATTCCGAATATCGATGATATATTCGACAAATTGGGAAGGGCACAATATTTTACTACCCTAGATCTAGCTAAGGGCTTTCACCAGATTTTAGTGGATGAAAGAGACCAAGCAAAAACTTCCTTTTCCACACCCCAAGGCCATTATGAGTACATTAGAATGCCATTTGGGCTAAAAATTGCACCAGCCTCGTTCCAACGGATGATGAACCAGGTACTAAGGGGTCTAATAAATATAATTTGCGTCGTGTATCTAGACCATATACTTGTTTTCAGTACTAGCTTAGAAGAACACAAGCAGAACCTAGATATCATATTTAAAAGGCTTAGACAAAATAATTTAAAGATACAGGTGGATAAGTGCAATTTCTTTGCAAAGCAAACCCAAAAAAAATTTCAGTTATACAAAATTTAAAACTACCCTCAACTACAAAACAGATTAAAAGTTTCCTTGGCATCACCGGCTACTACAGAAAATTTATTCGGGATTATGCAAGGGTAGCTCAACCCCTCACAAAATATTTGAAAAACGACACAAAAATTAACCTTTCTGATACCTCTTATATAAATGCTTTCGATAAATTAAAACAATTAATAACAAATCCACCTGTTCTACATTACCCTAATTTTAAAAAGAGATTCAAACTTACAACGGATGCCAGTAAGTACGCGATCGGGGCTGTAGTTAGCCAGGATAATCATCCTATTTGCTTTGCAAGCAGAGCGCTTAACAAACATGAAACTATGTACAGCGTCATCGAAAAGGAATTATTGGCCCTTGTCTGGTCAATTCATTATTTTAGACCATACCTTTATGGTGTGGAATTTGATGTGTACACTGACCATCAACCAATAAAATGGTTACAAACCAAAAAGGAATGCAGGGATATAAGCCCTAGATTGCAAAGGTGGCTCTTAAGATTAGGAGAATATACATTTAAAACAGAATACATAAAAGGCAGAGATAATCATGTAGCAGATTTTCTTAGCAGAGTCAATGCTGATAACAATGAGATAATTAAGGGAAATCAAATTGAAAAAAATACTAGAGACAATTTTGAAATTAATGAGATAGAAAGTATAGTTGTAGAGACAATTCACAGTCAGGAAGAAAATCTAGATGACCATATACCCATTATTGATACAATAGTAAATAAATTTAAGACCCAAATCATATTATTAGAACAAACAACAATAGAAACAGAAACTGTGAACCAAAATAAGAAAATGTACATTTCTAAATACGATATTGAAAGAGGAAACTTAAATGGCATTTTTAGAAGAGTAAAAATGAAAGGAACTGTGGGAGTATATACTGAACTGGACGATTCATTGTACAACCAAGTACAACTAAAAATAATAGAACTATTTAGGGATGTGAAATTCAAAAGGTGTACATATCTAGCAGAGGAACTTAGAAGTGAAGATGAAACTATAAGATATATTAAAAACGTCCATGAAAAAGAATCGAATCATCGCGGTATAAACGAGAATTATGAACTTCTGAAAAACAAAATATACTACCCAAACCTAAAAAAAATTAATACAACGATTCATTAATAATTGTGACATTTGCCAAATTGCCAAATATGATCGAAACCCTATTAAAATAAAGTTTAAAATAACACAGACACCATCTGATCAAAACGAAGTTGAAAATATTGATACCTGGACGATAAAGGGACAACGATTTTTAACAAGCATTGACCGTTTTTCGAAACATGTAATGTTTTTCGATTTGGATGATCGAAATTTAATAACCATAAGAGAAGCTTTATCGAAACGACATTCAATTTTAGGAAAACCAAAGATATATATATGTGACAACGAATTTGATGGACTGGTCATAAAAGAATTTTTGAATCAGGAAAACGTAGTACTTCATTTGACTAAGCCTAACAGCCACACCGGAAGTGGGGATATCGAAAGACTTCATAGTACACTTAACGAAAAAATAAGAATTATGAGTATTGTACGAGTACCTCAGTTTAAAGTGATGAACATAAAAGACAAATGTTTTAAAGCAGTCGAGTTTTATAATAATTCAATACACTCTGTAACGAAAGAAAAACCTGTGGACTTTTTATTAGGAAATCTTAAATCAGATAGAAAAATAATAAAGGCAAATTAAGAAAGAGAAAAAATTCAAAGAATAAATAAGTTGAATATAGGAAGACAATCAGAACCATGCAGAATGGAAGAAAAAGTGTTGATAAAAAATTACAAAGCTCTTAGACATAAATACGAACCAAAATATAAATATCACAATAATAACAATCTTCATCCCTCTAACATAAAAAAAAAATACAAGTATACAGCAGATTAAAGTAATAGTAAGAAATTTAAATGAATTGCAAAATAAAAGGATTTGTATTGAACTGTCTTATTTCTGATTTTTAGGAATATGTAAGATAAGAAAAAAAAATGTGTCAACAGATATAAAAAAAAAAAAACTACATATATGTATGTATATATTAGATATTAGTATATAAGATGATGTTCTTGTACATAATATTATTATATATATGTGTATGTAAAATAAAACGAAATTGTGCTGCTTATGTGAAGCATAAACTTTGCATACAATTATTAGTATTTGAAGCAAATAGAAATAAGAAAACAAATTTATATATTTAAATATATGCATTTTATCTAAATGTATGTCATGCAGAAAACTGTATTTTTTTTATTGTATGAAATGAAATTATATGTTATATTATTTAAAATGAAAATTAAAATTTTCCTTTATATATTATTCGAGCTAAGAGAGCTCGAAACTTAAGGAGGAAGAAGTAATGTACAACGCTATCAGTTTTGTTAATAAAGCACAGTCAGTCTTGTATCGACGACAGAATAGAAAACATGTATTGTTCTTGATTACCTAAATAAAACTCCCGCGCTGTGTGCAATCATTCCAATAACCCCTTGAGCGCGCCAAAAAAAAGCATACACGGACTCATCTGTTAAATATGATCGGACTAAAGTATACCTAATGAATGGAACGTCAGCATTGTTTGTCCGGATCCCATATTATTGATGTCCGAACGTTCCGAAGAGCTAACACTAACTCGGACCATTACCCTGAGCATTGTTTGTCCGATTCTCAAGAAAGGAGACCCTCTGAACTGCGCCAACTACAGAGGCATCAGTCTCCTTAACATCGCATATAAGATTTTATCCGCCGTATTGTGTGAACGCCTGAAGCCGTTCGTCAACAACCTGATAGGTCCATATCAGTGTGGCTTCAGGCCAGGAAAGTCCACCATCGACCAGATATTCACACTACGGCAGATCTTGGAGAAGCCCCATGAGCTTCAGATCGATACCCACCACCTATTCATCGATTTTAAGGCCGCGTATGACAGCATCTATAGAGACGAGACACAGATGAGTTGGTGTATGCTCCTTACCAAGTCATCGCCTGCCGCTTTGAAGAGCTCGGCAGTCAGGCCATCCGTTCCAGCAGCTTTGTTGGACTTAAGCTTCGATATGGGTATCTTCACTTCATCCAGGTCGGGTGGACGGAATTGTTGGTCATCATCGTCCAGGTTGAAAGGTTGATTCTGCCTGACAGCGGTATTTGGTCCGTCATCGCCGTTATACAGTCTGCAGAAATGATCTTTACAAATCCTCAGCATCGACTGCGATTCTACTACGATGTTCCCTTGTTCATCTCTACAGGCTTCGGTTCGGGGTTTGTTTCCGCGACATGTTATTTTTACCTTTTGGTAAAACTTCCGAACCTCATTCCTGGAGTAGCATCTCTCAATTTCCTCGATCGCGCGCTTCTCATGCTATTTCTTCTTCCTCCTGAGAAGCCGGTGCTCGTCTCTCCTCTTCCGCTCATAGAGCTCATGAGCAGCTCTGGTCTTTCTAAGCAGCGCCGCGTTATATGCATCTTGCTTAGCTGCATGTGCTTGCCGGCATTCATCATCGAACCAGGGGTTTCGTTGTGGTGGACGAGTGAAACCCAGCACATCAGAAGCCGCATCTCTGATGGCGTTTTGGCAGTGTTTCCAATGGTCTTCGATGCTTGATGCTGGCGGCATTGGACCTCTTAAGAGGTTAAGAGACACTCGATCGGAAAAGGACTTGGCGATCTCTTGTGATTGTAGCCGTCTGATGTCGAATTTTCTCACAGCATTAGTTTGCCTTGGCGTAGTTTGGGATATCCGCAACCGTACCTTGGCTACAACAAGGTAATGGTCCGATTCGATGTTGGCTCCTCGGAACGTACGACATCCATAATGCTGGAGGAGTGTCTTGCGTCGATCGCAATGTGATCAATCTGGTTGACCGTTGATTGATCAGGAGTTCTCCAAGTTCCCTTGTGTGTGTCGAGATGTGGGAACTGCGTGCTAGCAACGACAATGTTTCGCCCCGCTGCAAAGTCGATTAGTCTGAATCCGTTATCGGAGGTGGTGTTGTGCAGGCTATATTTTCCGATTGTTCTACCAAAGATACCCTCTCTTCTTAGCTTTGCATTAAAATCACCGAGGACAATTTTAATGTCATAGCTAGAGCATTGCTCGTAGGTCTTGTTAAGGAGCTCATAGAAGGCATCCTTGGTGTCATCTTTCTCCTCTGTGGGGACATGCGCGCATATAAGGCTAATGTTGGTGAATTTTGCCTTGATGCGGATTGCTACGAGGCGCTCGCTCACATGCCGGAAGCTCAGGACTTCTCGTCTTAGTCTGCCTCCGACAACAAATCCGCATCCAAATAAGCGCTGCTTTTGCCGTCGATAGCAATTGCCGTAGTAGATGTCGCAGTTTTTCATCTTCTTTTTGTCCGGCCCATCCCATCGCATTTCTTGGATGGCGGTTATGTCTGCTTTGCAGCAGTCTAGGGCCTCCGCTAGTTGCTCGGCACCGAAGCCAGTAACCCGTGCCGGGATGTGAGCGCTGCCGTTGGCCCTTATAGGGCTCGTCCGCCACCATCTCTTTTGCAAGACCCTGACTAGGTCCTGGAAATCCTTTCCGGCCTGAGCTCCAAATATGTCGGAGTAGCCCGGATAAGGTCTTGTTTTGTTTCTTCCGACACTAATCCTGGTTAATGGCGCAGGAAACTCGCCATTTGCCCTCTTCACTCCGCAACCTCTAGTGAGATTCCCAGATGGCGCCACGGGGAGGCGTGAAGTAGGACTTATTAGCAGAGCTGCAAGATGTTCGGCTGCAGAGGCTCATTCTCGTCATTTAAGGAACCAGCACCTGTCGGAAGATGCTACTTCTACGAGGCCTTATACTAATCGTTGCCATCCAGTTATTTTCCTCAATATTCACTAATAAGTAGATGGAAGAGGGTATGATATAGGTAGAGTTTCCATTGTTCCAAGTAGGTACTGGCAAGACTCTGTATACCTTGAACTGTTCGTTGTATAATAGAGGAACGGCAATTTCGATAATGATGTTGCGTCCAGTAACTCGTCCTCTGGACCGAAAACTCTTATAAAATTGCCGTTTAATAGGAATGAACCACAATATGGTAATGGGCCTCTTGAAGTATTTTTGGTTACTAAATACTGTAGCACCGTATGTTCTTCCGTTATTATACCTCCCTTCTTTTCGATTTGGTTCATTGTTGAAGTTGTGAGAGGTATTCAGATGACCAAACCTTCTAGAAGTCCTCAGTCATCTTTTGTATTAATAGTCAACGGGAACGATAACCTTTTAAATCCTCTTTGATCTGCTGGGGGACAGCGTTAAGTGCATATTCAATAGGAAAATGTCCTGGAGTAAGTACTATGGTTTCGTCGACGTCATTATTGAAAATGTGGTATTAAATTTCTTTGTTGGCGCCAATAAACGTAGTTCCATTATGGCTATAGAAGTGTGAACACATTCCCTTTCTTGATGTACAGTGGCTATGAAAGCTGCAGAGCTGAGATCACTCATGATCACTGAGATGATCATGTCCGTCGTGACTTGGTTTTTGGTATTTGCTTAAGCCGTGGACTTTCTTCTTGCCATTTCATATGGAGTAATGAATGGTGGTTATTATTGCAGTTCCGCTTGCTATAGCACTGGGTTTCCTTACCATGTCGTAGATAATTTATATACAGCTTGGGGTGCTTGATAAATTCAAGCCGTTGCTTTGGTGTACTATTCGTGAATTTTGGGCATGTGTATACTGCGTTATCGCCTTTAAAATAAGGCACTCCATTGTTTTTGAAGTAAGAAGGAAGTAGCGCACTGGATGTTTTGAATCGTCGATTCATTTATTTTCCTTTTTCTTAGCAGGTACTAACACTTCTAGCGCCTGATATCTTCTTTCTAAGAAGTCTAATAATAATTTCAAGGTTGGCATCTTATTTGGTTCCGTGAGACCTTGCTCGAACAAGTTACGGCTTCTTGATCTAGTGATTTCGTTATTAAATGCACTATGATAGGACTCCAAGAAGATGTATCGACGCCCAGATTTTTTAAAGCTAATAATCTTTCCTTGGTGGCATCCAAAACTAATTTAATTACAGTTGCGGATGACTGGTTTGCAAAGGATCTCAACATTTTGTCAATGTACATTGACACGATTTTGCACTCGTTACCGTACCTCGATTTAAGGGTTTCCCATGCGCAGAAATAGTTGGCACTTGAAATTGTTAAATGTTGAATTAACTGAAGTGGTTCTCTTTCCAAATGGATCTTCAAATATTCAATTTTTTCTGTAGTGCTTAAGAAATCTTTTCCATGAATTATTGTTGAAAATACATCATAGAAAGAACTCCACTCCAGATAATGTCCCCAAAATGTTAGTAATTTCAGTGGAGGCAGTTTTGGGCTAGATTCCATCCAACTATGGTATTTATTACCTTGGCGAGAGTAGACGCCATCCGATAGAGACATTGATTTATGTTTCGTTTGATATCCGTGTATTTTGACTGCTTGATATATGCTGACTGCAGGTCTTCTTCCATCGTATTGGCCATAAACTCTACATGAAGCTTATTCAAATTTCGAAGTTGCTCTAACAACATTTTTTGTTGGAACTCGTGTACTTCCTTCGAATAGCTAGCGAAAGTTTCTTCGAACTCCTCCATGTTACCATGTTCAATTTTTACGTAAAGTTTTATGAGTCTGATGTCCTTAGACGTGGATGATTTCGCCGTCTTAAAAAGGTACAATGCTTTCTAATAAATCTTTTAGTTTTTTATACATCTCCTCCACTCTGCCATATGTATTTCTCTGCATATATAGCGTGTCCGGTTTGACTGAGTCTTTCATAGTTTCATGGTTATTAAGAAATTCGCCCCATAATGCGTTTATCATCTCCAAACGCTCCAGCTTATGACGCTGTGTCTTTCTAGAAGCACTATCTTTTCTGAACTTTATTGTTGCCTTCTCTTTCTGTCTTGCAACGATGACAAACACATCTGTCTCATCCGCCATATTGATTTTGTCTAAGACCTGATAACAATTTTTTCGCCGACACTTCTTTTGTTAGTTATAATTTACCAATGTCTTGCCAATAGCCTTGGGAATAAATGCTTTTTTTTTTTTTGTAATATACCAATATTAGTAGCCTTGCTAACGCTAAATGTCGATGGTTTTTTCACTGTCGAAAGACCAATGTATATTTGCTATCCCTTACCGCTGGTGGGGGAAAATAACAACTCTATATTTCTGTAGGTGAAGGACAAATCAAAACTTTATTTTCTCATTCTAACTTATATACTAAAATTATGCTTATTTTATAAAAATTATCGTGGAAACTCTAACACACAAAAATATAAAAAAATTGTATCGTACGCTGCGCTTGTGTCATTTGAAACAATTGTTTACTGGAAAGGTGTGAGAGTTACATTTTGCGTGTGACACTACAGCGCAGCGTAGTGCATACACGGCAATGAAAATGTTGTTGCGTGACATTGTTGGACACAACATGTTTTGATTTAGCTTGCTAATTAAACTTTTCATAACCACATCATTGAAGAACTTGCCACATACATCCGCAGATAAGAGAAATGTTGTTCCTTCAAAGAAAACGAAACGAATCTAAATGGATACTTTCAAGTGAATGTGTACTTGTTGGCCAATTTGAGACTACATTTTCTTTTGGTACTACTGATGTGGCAAGACAAATTTTACATCCACTTACGAATTCTTTTATATCATTATCTATTTATGGTCATCTTACATATAAACTATATATTTCTTCATTATTACTACACCATTTCTAGTACTTTTAAACTTTTTGGTATGACCATTCTAAAGCAGTGCCTTTTTAGGAGTTAAGCATTTCTTTAATCGCTTGATTAGCTGTATATAGATATAAAGTGACATATATATTTGAACAAATATGAACGTTAGTGCTAATGCTTTTTTTCGAAGCTGAGAGTGTTTGTTTTTCAGCTGGGGGAAGAACACTACTCGCAAACATAACTGTAGCTACTTCATAGGGGCTAGCATTTGTACTTATAGCAATAGGCTATGCTTATCATAAAGTTCTAAAACATTGTTCTTTAGTATAAGGGCGTTTGATTTTTCAAATTCCTTATGACGGCTATTGACAAACAAATACACTTTGTTTGTTGAAAAGATTATTCATAGCCCTTAAATTTCCTAAAAGATCTGGAATAAACCTCCTATAATTGTTTATAAGAACTAAGTAAGACTGATGTTCCTTTAGGTTCTAGGAGGGTGATTTGAACACTGCTTCCACCTTTTTTGGACTTCGTCTTACGTTATTTGTGCAAATTATGTGACCCAAATACTTGATAGAGGTTTGTAAAAATGAGAACTTTGCTAAATTAATTTTTATTTTAATTTATTAAGTCGACTTCTACACTTTTCTATGGATTTTTCTCCTATAATTGTGTCACCGATATACGCAGATACCCACCTGAACACCTGAACAATAATAGATTGAGATATCGAAGGTGCGCTATATGTGGCACACTGATGTCCTGTATGAGATCTTTGCTTGTTAATAGGTCTCTGCCTCAATATTTGCCATAAGATAATGGTGTGTTTCTATGAACTTATAGAGAAGGGCATTTTAGTTAATACACAGCCTAATGCTACCATATGGCTTTGGGATACAAACCACCGGCGATGCTCATCTGCTGTATGTAACTAGCACTAAAATACCCTCCCTTATGAGTATACTGATTCTGCTTCGCGTAACCTGTAAGGTATCGCGTCAGGGTTTCGAAATATTGGACTGATATTTTGTTTGATGGCGATGGCGATGGCGCGATAGTAAGCTCATTGGATTATCACGCCGATAGTCTGGGTTCGATTTCTGGCTGGGTCACCAATAATTTTTTCAAATCGCCATTACCCTTTCGGCGGTATGTTTTATACTTATTTCAGTTTGATAGCCAATGATCATCTGATTTGGATAATCTGATATAATGTAGGTGAAGTTCTTGCTTAGGAACAGATTCACTAAACCAACTTCTTTCAAACAGTGGCACAAACAATGGACTCTCAACCATGAACTCCACCTCCAGCTTTTCTTACGACTTTAACCTTGTTTTCTGAAATGGTGCACAATTTTAAGTCACAAATCATAATTTTAACATAAGGAAACTTATCTCTAATCTCAGAATATGCAACTCTCTCTTTCACTTGCAAGTCGCTCTCTGATTCACCATCTGAATTGATCTTAAATTTTGTCGATTCGCACTTTTATCCCGTTCAACATACAATCGCAATATGCCCTTTTTGTTAAATTTGTAACAAATCCAGTTTTTTGCCTGACATTCATTATCATTGCACTTGTTACTGTTGCGTATACTTAAATTATTTTTTTTCAACTGCTTGTTGTTCTTCATTTTCACTAAATGTACACCAAACGTTGGCTCATTTTTCCGACAATTCCATATTCGAAACTATTTCGCAGTATTTGTCAAATACTCATTGATCATTCAGTCAGAATATTTTGCCGGACTCTCTCGTTGCGTGCACCCACTACAAACTTATCAGTGAGAGCATCTCCTAGAGCTAAGTTGCGAAGACTATCTGCACTTGTATCTTTCTCGCCGATAAAATAACCGAATTTACACGTCTCTGCCAAATTTCTTAGTTTTACTATAAAGTCATTTACTGATTCTTTCTTTTCCTGTCTAGCCTTTTGGAACTAAAAAAATGTAATCCTTTTGTTGTTCTTTAGTGGGTTCATTTAGTCATCGAAATGCAGTCTGGCGTAAAGTTGCGTTCTGTTGAAATTATCTTTTATCCACGAAGATATACAGGAATGAAAAATAAAGAACGTGTTTACTCAAGTACTGTTTTAATATAATATCTATATATATATATAATATCATGGAAGGAAGAAAAAGGAAGTGACGTTTAAAGAAAACAAAAAGGAAGACTTGTAAGAGATTAGTAATTTAACAGAAATTCTACATCAACACTAAACATACCATAACGGGTCAAATGACCCATTTTGAACTTTTGCAGTGACAATGCACGTATCATCTTATTGCTTTTGCACATTTGACTTCATCACTTTTTCGAACTAATTAATCTACAGTTAATATAGTATTTTTTATTTTTGTTGTTTTGTTTATTTTGAGTAATACTTGTCGTATACTCTTATCTACCACAACGGGTCATTTGACCCTGAGAGCATTCTTTTGTTTTATAAGCTTATCGAGTCATATTTCTTATCATTTTAGTTTCACATTTCCGCAAAGACTATTGCGTAAAGTAGTTCAATCAAAATAACTGAGAATAATTTCAAAAAAATATCAAAATTTTAAATTGGACGTAGCTTTTTAGTGTTTGAAAAGGTAGCAAAAATTGAAAGTTTTGGTAGGTAGCTTATATTTCATTTTGTTGGCTTTAGAAATACAGGTTACCCAGAAAAATGTCGAAGCAAACAAGACAGTACAAGTTCTTAGAAGATATACATAAAATTGGCCAAGGGTTTTCGGAAATTGGTGAAGATGAATTTTCTGAAAATGAAGATATATTGGTTCCAAATGAAAATGAATTTGATTCTACAGATACTGACGATGAAAAAGAGGTACTTTTGCTTAGTTCTAAACATAAATTTGTAACAGTAGAAAACAATGATAAGCGTTTACCTGAAATTGTCTCCTATTACAATAAAACCAAATTTGGTGTGGACATGACCGATCAAATGGCGAGAAAATTAACTACAAAACCTAAGTCTTGCAGATGGTTTCTCCAAGTGTTTTTCAATATCCTTGATTTAGCTGGCATAAATGCCTGGATTTTGTACAAGCCAACGACAGGAGAAAATGTCTCGAGACAAGATTTTTTACTCAAGCTAGCAGTAGAACTTGACGCGATTTTCGAGAAGCCCGTGAACAACCAAAAAAAGAACAAATACGAAAGAATCGTTGCCTACATGCTTATCAACGTAAGGGGTGTCAAATAGGATACTGTAAAGAAAATAAAGCAAACAAAACTTGTTCTAAATGTAAAAATATGCTTGCGGAAAATGTACAATGGACACATTTATATGTAAAAAATGCGATGAGCAATGAATTAAAAATTATTATTTTTCACGTTTGTATTGTAATAGAAATGTTCAATATACTTTTATTTTAATTATAATAAATTTTATTTTTATGTTTATTTCCTTCCTAACATCCATATTTCATACATTCAAGCAGCAAACGTGAAGTCTGGTCATATGGCCCGCTATGGTAGAAATAAGTATCTAAAAAGTGTTGGTATGATTAGTGTTAAATCACTTAAGGGGGTGAGTTCATGTTGCATTTTCTGTTGTTGCTCTGTTTTGGCATACAGAGAAGACAGTTTTAAGTTTTCGTGGTCTAAAATTAAAGTTTGATCGTTGAATGTCATTTATCTTAGTCGTTGGCTTGTATTCTGTTTTTTATAATTTACGCGCGCGGGGTATGATTTTACTGTTGCCAGGGCGCGGGCGGAAAGATAGAAAGGAGGAGAAAGGAAAGCATTGTGGTGTAGTGGTTTAAACTCAGGTTTATTTTGTTTCGAAATTGACACTCCAGAGGTGGGAGTCCGAATAGGACCGAGAGTTGTCTTGTTTTGATCGTCAGGACTACTAGTGATTTCTGATGTATTCAGTGTGGTGGTTGAGCTCAAATTAAATTAATTGTCGTCGGTGGCGATGGCGCGATAGTTAGCTCATTAGACTATCACGCAGAGAGCCTGGGTTCGATTCCTGGCTGGGTCACCAACAATTTTTCAAATCGCTATCAACCTTTCGGCGGGCAATGGCAAACTACCGAAAGTAAAAATTGCCTACGAAAAAAAGCTTCTAAGGAGTGCCGTTCCGACTCGGCGATAAACCGTAGGCCCCGCTCAGACGTGACAAAAAAGACAACATGAGCAACACAAATGAGTGTCAAGAAGCTAGGCCATGGCCCATACCGGGCTGCCAGCGCCACAGTGTTTTTTTTTGCCGTCGTAATTGAGGTTCTTTTTGCCTTTAAGAATTTTGTAAGATCTTAACTGATGAATTCGGTAACGTTGTCCGTCCGTAGGATTTTAATTCTTCTGTTGAGCTAATTTTCTATTAGACTCTTGAATTCTTTACATTTAGAGAAAACTTCAGCAAATGGTGCAAACGGTTTCATCCTTCGGTTTTACCATACATGCATCCGACCTCCTGTTGTATTTTCATTCAACTTGGACCAATGAGGAAAATAAAGGTGTCTCATTCTTTGATGCCATAGAAAACTTGAAGCCCCCAGTGCATTCGCTTGTGAATTTACCATATACATATCGTTGAAATTGCTTGTTGACTGAGGTTCAGCTCCACCCCGGACTGTAGTGCGACTTAAAGTAAATGAGCAATATCGTTGACACGAAGAGCTTTTAAGACTTGTTTACGGTTTTGATATACTGTGCACCCGTATTCAGAAAAATTTTGTTTACACTCGTTTTTTGTCATCTGGCCGACGGATAATAAGTTTGATACCAGCTCAGGCTCATAAAAACGTTATTTAATTGTATTTGACGAAAATCACCTTCCAGACCACTAATCTTAATATTAAACTTGCCACATCCCTTTACTTGGAGCGTTTTATCATCTGCAACTTCAACCGTGGAGACCGGAGGACTTTTGTTGTCATAAATCCAGCACTCATTCTCTAATTTCCGCCGCAAAGTTGTCTTTCAGATTTTAACTGCTGTAGTTCTCCCTTTTGTTCGGCTTGCAGAACTTACTAATAGTGCCGGATCTGTTGTATTTAGAACATCTAGGACTCTTACAGTGGTACGATTTCTTAAAAGATTGCATATTCGTTTATGTTGCGAAGTTTATGTGCTGTTGCGAAGATCCGAATCATGAAATGCCCTCTCCAGACTTTGCCAAACTTCCGCTTCCTGTATTTGAACATAGATTACTGGATTCACCAGAAGAATTATTTTCGTTTTCGCTTTTGTGTCTTTTTCCTTGTCCAGAATTACTCCTACGGCTACGTCCATACAATCCCAAAGTTCTTCGTGTTGCAAATACGCTTTCACCACAAATTTCAATGTGTTGTAGTATTCCCTGCCGGTCAATCTTTCAATTGATGCCATAGTGTTTGTCGCTGCCATGCTTCCGTGCGTTTTGACCGTTGTGGTTAAGTTTTTAATCCGTTTGCATCCACGATATGTTTACATATATTTTGTGTTGAAATTACATTTAACGGTTTGCGCAAAAATCAGGGACACTGGGCCCATAACCTGTTGATATTATCTTTTACCTACAACGATATACAAGACGTGTCTACTCAAATACTGTTTTATGATCGTATGATTTAGCTGTAGACCCTGTGGTGGTTATGCAATGCAGTTTCATCCAGCTATTATATTGACGTTTCGGGCGGAGTCCTCCCATAAACGACCGAATCAAGTTTTATTCGCATTTGGTATATTTGCCGCACACTTGTATGCTTCGCTATTTCGAGTCGGATCGAACGATCGACACCATAGAATGCATTTGGTTTTCCAACTGCGAGCCGACGAAAGTCTGAGATGGAAAACGTAGCAACGGTCTTCTACTGCGTTGTTCCCACAGGAACACTTACATCTACATATCGCAGTAGGTGGCCAAATTTTTGGCAACCGGAGCACAACTTGTTCCTCTCTAGGAACTTCTATTTGGCCGGCGTACTTAATCTTGTGTAGTCACTACACTTGGTGAATGCATGTCGGTTTCCTCCATAGTAAAGGTACTCATTGTTTAGTCCTGTAGTCAACCTTTACAACACTGACCAGTCGTGCTATACGGCTCAAGATAAAATTCTAGATATCCCGAACAACAAAAGTTACCTAAATAATCCCAGCCCTGCTCTATGGCGCAGATGTATGGACATAATCAAAAATGGATGAGGCTAGTCTTGGCTGCTCTAAGCGAAAAATTCTTTCAGTGATTTTCGGTCCCATCTGCGTTGACGGTGAGTGGATTAGGAGATACAACGACGGACTTTACGGACTGTACAGCGACATCAACCTAGCCAGAAGAGTGAAGATCTAACGACTGATATGACTGGGTCATGTAGAGCGGAACACCAAAACCCTCCGGTCCGAAAGGTCTTCGAATCTACCCCCGAGGGACATCGAAGTACAGAAAGACCGAGACTCGGGTGTCGCACGCAACTAGAAGGGGACCTCAGCAAACATAGGGTGCGGAAGATCGAGCTGGTTGGAGACGCTTGTCGACTGAGGGCCAGATCACCCCTGGACTGCAGCGCCACCTTAAGTAAAGTAAAGTAAAGTAATTAATTAATCGTCAAGGCGATTGTAATTTATTGCTGCATAACGTCAAGATAAACCAATATAACTTTGTTGAAACTATTATTTAATAAGTCATAAAACCGACATACACATATGCTGCACATCTGATTGAATATGTAAACGCCTCCCTTTGTTTGATAACAAAACTCCACAATATGAGGCAATTTATCAAGTTCATCAGCATCCTCTGTCTCAAAATGTTCATCGTTTACGGTATTTCCAAAATCTTCCTGAATGCCATCGTCTTTTGAATCCAACAGATCGTCTTCGCACATCGCAAGTAATTTTTCAATTTCATCATCACCTAGTTGCTAACCAGAACTTATTTTATTATTCTATGATTAAAAAATAATTAATAACACCCGAGTTAATAAAAAGTAAGAAATACACATAGAGAGAAAAAATCACACAGAAGTTATCCTTCGGTGTCCGATGATCACAGGAAAGCATACGTCCGTTCATTTCTTAGAAACTACCGCCAGTTGATATTGTAGGAGGAGAGATAGTTATTAGGGATGAATAGTCAAAGAGAAGTTATAATAAATTAAAGAGGTGTTCGCCGATTCGACGAAGGATAACCAACTATCCAGGGTTAAGTCGGCGATACCGTAAGTTTTTGTAAAGCCCAGACATAATAATAATTTTTTAAAAAAAGTTTCATTTGTGCTGTAATTTTGCTCTGTCTCATATAAAGTCCGTGAAATAAATGCTATGAGTTTTGTGTTAAGGGACAGTACTGCATCGATAGCAAAATTACTTGCATCAAATGGTTTATTTAATTCAAATTGAAATAATTCAACTTCTACTTGACGAGCTTCTTTTATGGTATTTAATGCATCTAATGCTGGTTCATTTAGGTTTGAGATTGCCTTTACGCTTTGATTTTTACTAAACCCATAGTATTGTGGTATATATGTGATTTAATCAAGTATCCAGCGTTGCATAACTTTAGGATCATACAAACTCTCCACTTTGGAGAGTTCAGTTATTACCCCAGTTCCAAACAAGACGTTACGAAATAGGACTAAAACCCGACATATGGGTATAAATACACGATGAGAAAGAGCGGACAAGTTGATTTTTGGAACGCGACAGAAAAGGAGTTACGTCTTTATAGTGAACGATAAGGGACTTGAATTGTGAAATAGTAGTGAAATCGGTTTTGATTTAATTGAAAGTTGTTTTACTATAAATAATAATAAATAGAGTGTTTTGAAACAGAATAACATTTTATCATTCCGAGCCCTAGCCGAATTATTACAAAGCTTTTGGCACCTTTTTTTTTGTTTAATTTAATTTATTTTTGTTTCTTTTTAATTTCGGCACTGTCTTTATCCTTTTGATTATTGATCATTAAATTTTGACCGCTTTCTTTTTCAGTGGAAAAAATTTTGCAATCGCTACTACTGCACCTTATGTTCTGGTCACTACAATTTATGTCCTGGCGTGATATATTTAGCTGTGTTTATTACACCGTCTTTGTATTTGCTCTTTGTGTTCACCTCCTCATGACTATTCTCACTAATTTAATTTTATATTGACAGTTGCCAAACAACTTATTTTTAGCAACAATGCATGTTTTTTCATATGTACTATTTTTGTATTTTGTTTTATTCAAATCGTAAATATATTTTTTTCCTGTTTTACAGGGATATAGAACAACGTTTTAATTCCGTATTTGTTCAATGAATGATCCGGGGATATTCTTTAATATTATCAACGGTTGAAAAAATTCTGCAAGGTCCACCTTGATATTCCCTTATACGGTCTTCAGACCACATCGAAAATAGAGATTTCAAAAAATTCCTCGAAATCTCTATTGAAAAAAATTGCAAAATTGCAAAACACATTCGTTTCTACGCACTACAATTTTTGCGATTATTTTTCTTTTTGTGATTTAAAATAGTTGACCAACTTATTGTTCAATGTAGTCAGTCTCTCGTAAAACTACATCAACCTAGACCACAGTACCGATCTTACATACTATAATTAAGTTATCTAAAATTGTGTTAAGAACGAGAAATAATCAAATAAAAATAATAAACAGGATCATCGATCCTAGTATAGAAATTACAAGTATATGAATTGTTTTAAGAAAATATAATCAGTGACAGTGAAAATAAAGAGGCAGGTATTGAGATGGCAGAACCAGTGTTTTAGCAGCACTAGTAGCAAGATTTGCAAAAATGGAAGCATATTGTACGGATTTAAATAATAAATTACAGGAAGCAAAAAGACAAACGGCACAACTGTCTGACACTATACATCACGCGATCGACAACTTTGAAGTGATTCGTAGTAGACTAGACTACACCTACTCACATATGAGACCACTTTACGTCCTATAAGACGGGATGAGAAAACCCAAGGATGCAGCACGATAAATCAAGCTTAGAATTTAATAAATTCCAAACTATCAATGTCAGGAGAACCACAAAGTGTAATTCAAGCATTAATTAATAATTGAAGTGAAGAGGCTGTAAGAATATTTATCTAAATAATAAATAACAATTTCATACGATCTGCATTATATGCACTAAAGGCAAATCTACCTCAGAAACTTAAAAGCGAGTGCTGACTGTATGATCAAAGTGATGTGCAGGGCAGACAGTAGTCTCCAGAAGAGGCTTCTCAAGATGGCGCGTCAGTTCAAAGTTCAGAATGGAATGAGCCCGCAGCGAAGAAACTATAATCCATTTAGTAATAATCAACCAGGGAAAAGAAAACGAGACAATAGTGGGCGGTTAAAGCAGCAACAGTTGCAACTGCAATACAACAGTCAACACGTCAAAAAGCAGCAGAGAATAAATCAATCTTCACAACAACAGGATGTTGTTGCGGAAAAGGTGAAGAGCAAAAGGTAAATAATTTAAGGTTTGATAATTTAAACTAATTGGCGGGTTGCCTTGGTTAACTTTAACCTCTAGTATAACAAATAAAAAATGTAAAATACAGATAGACACGGGTGCAACCCAAAATTATATAGATAGGAAAAGTGAATCCTCAGAATGAATAAACGTTAAAGAATTAAAACTTAAAATGATTAATGGGTATTCAATTATAAAACGAAGAGAATAATTAATTTAATGTTTAGGAAGATAACCTTCTTTGAGCTATAAAATATAGATTCTTTCGATATTATATTAGGTATAGAAGGCTTCAAAGAATTAAACGCAGAAGTGAATTTGAAAGATATGACATTAATCAACATGAGTAGTGAGAATCAATCTGAGAACAATCTGAAATATTTCGTGTTTTTTGCAAGCCCGTTATCCGCTTAAAATTACAATAATAACATAGCGATCAACGCCAAGTCAATTTATATACGCTATCTATTAAGCAGATACAGTACAGTGCTTCCAAATCTTATTTTCTTCGTTTCGGATGAATTTTTCCGATGAATTCTCAGAAATTTCAAACACTCGCCTACAAATTTTTTT
Source organism: Volucella inflata (assembly GCA_928272305.1). Lineage (NCBI taxonomy): Eukaryota > Metazoa > Arthropoda > Insecta > Diptera > Syrphidae > Volucella > Volucella inflata. The sequence goes on from OV743717.1 coordinate 37,579,047, forward strand.
TCCAAACACCACTACCGACAGATGAGCCACCACTTAACGCCATAGAATGTCTGTGCTACCAAGTTTATACTCGTATCATAGGAGAAAGAGAATATCTGGATGAAATAGATAGATCGATGAAGGAAAACACTGCCGTAGGACAACTTCCACAATTAGAACTCAAAACGAAGAACCCATATGGACAAAACAGTATCTATACCTAGTCGCAGATAACGAATTTGTCAATAAGGAAATAGTTAAATTATTAAGGTAAAAATATTCAGGTATTATTCCGAGAAACAATAGTCTCTATATAAGTCCCATATGGACAGTGCCTTAAAAAGGTCTAGATGAAATGCAAGACCAAAAAAAGGAATGGTAGTACATTTTCAGAGATCCAATAATAATACAATTACAGATAGATACGAAATTCCAGATGTCAATATGACAATTCAAAACTTAGGTAAGGCAAAAGACTTCACAACGCTAGATTTGGAATCAGGATTCGACCAGATTAAGATTAAAACGAGGATAAAAAAAAACGACACTTCGTATTAATGGAGGCAAATTCGAATTCATAAGGTTGCCTTTCGGACTTAAAAACGTTCCGTCTACATTCCAAAAATGTGTCGACGACATCCTAAGAGGATGTATCGGAACATTTGCATATTTTTATATTGACGATGTTATTATATACTCTTCCACAGCCGAAGAACATAAGGAACATGTAAATATAATTTTTAACGCCCTTAAGCCAACCCTAAAGGCATCAAATAAAAATCAGAGTTTTTCCAGGCCGACGTATACGACGTATTATAAAATATAATAAAATTGGAACAAACTCAGAATAGAAAGAAACAATAAACAAGTTTCCCGAACATTGAAAGAATTAAGAGGTTTTTTGGGAATAATAGATTACAATAGGAAATTTAACAAAGAATATGTAGATAAAGCTAAGCCCCTAACGATACACCTAAGAGGAGAAAATGGTCACGTAAGAAAACATAAGAGTAAAAATACTAGTACAAATCCAGACGATGCAGTAGTTAAAGCCATCAGTAGTTTGAAAGCACATTTAGGAGAACAAGTAGAGTTATTCCAACCAGATTGTAGTAAACCTTTTGAACTAACGACAGACGCATCTAACATAGCTATTAGAACTGTCCTTAGTCGTCATAGCACTGCAGAAATTAAGAAATTATGTATGTATACGGAGAAGCAGGTTTAACTATATACATCGATCACCAATCCTTGGTATCGGGTTTTCCAATAAGGACTTGACAACTATGAATTTAATTTGTGAACGCACTCTTTCACTAATCATTTAACTCTTAACATGGTAAAGTACACGAACGAGTAACGTCTGCAAATTATAAAAATTTTCTGCCGAAATTCGAAGTCGGTGACTGAAACTTTAAGAGCGTTAATTCCAATTTTCGGTTATAATTCTCGCCCTAGTAGACAAGCAATAACAAGTTTAGTGCAAAAATTTGAGTCAACATATTTGTTATGTGATGTTGCCGTATCAGTGAGACAATGGGTTCGTCGAAGTGTTGAAAATATCGCTGCCGTTGAAGCGTCCGTAGCAAACGATCCAAATCAGTCAATTCCACGGCGTTCTCAAGAATTGGGCATCGCTCAGACCACATTATGGCGTATTTTGCGTAAGGATCTTGGCCCGAACTGGAAGATATTGACTATTTTCTGTGGGGCTACGTTAAGTCATTGGTTTATGCCAACAAGCCGACGACGTTGAAAGAGCTCAGAGCCAACTTTAACGCGAAATAGCGCCCGTTTCGGCCGAAATGTGTGGCCGAGTCGTTGAAAATTGGGTCCAACGAATCGACCGCTGCAAACGTGCCCGCGGTGGCTATATGAACGAAGTCGAGTTCCATTCATAAATGTTTTGATTTTACTTCAAGCCGATAATAAAGTTTTTGAAATATCTCAAATGGTTTGCTTTTTATTTAAAAAAAACAGTTGTCAAGTCCTATTGGAAACCCCTGTATATTCAATAAACAAAAAACAACACTGTGGCGCTGGCAGCCCGGTATGGGCCATGGCCTAGCTTCTTGACACTTATTTGTGTTGCTCATGTTGTCATTCTAGTCACATCTGAGCGGGGCCTACGGTTTATCGCCGAGTCCGAACGGCACTCGTTAGAAGCTTTTTCGTAGGCAATTTTACTTTCAGGAGTTTGCCATTGCCCGCCGAAAGGGTGATGGCGATTTGAAAAATTGTTGGTGACCCAGCCAGGAATTGAACCCAGACTGTCTGCGTGATAGTCCAATGAGCTAACTATCGCGCCATCGCCATCGCCCTGTATATTCAATATCGGACAAAAAAATCTCAACACGAAGTTAAAGAGATGGAAAAGTATAATAGAGGATTTCGGTGCACGGTTAGTATACAAACCCGGATACTTAAATGTTGCGCAAACGCGCTTTCGCGACAACAAATAAGTACTTCAATAATAAATACAGTTCACTCAAAAGAGAGCACAACTGAAGATGTAATAAAACTAGTAACCCAACCATTTAAAACATGCCTACAAGTAGAATTAGTACCGAACAATGAAATAAACGAAGTAAAAACACAAACCGTTTTTAGAAATAAGATAAGACACACTACTCGGTTCACAACGGAAGACGAATTATTTGGTAATTCAAGGAAAATACTTCAATCTAACAAGATAATAGCAATACATGCAAAATCAGAAGACATATACTATAGTACTCGTATATGCATTTGAAAAAAAGATAAGAGAAGTCTTTATAGAAAACAGGTTTATAGACACAGATATAAAATTGGTGGATATTACTAATTTAGAAAAAGAAATAAAGATAGTGAAAAGACTCATGAGAGAGCCCATAGAGCATTTAGAAATAAGACTCAAGAAATATGTATTTGAAAAATATTGTTGGCCAGACATGAGGAAACAGGCAAAAAGTTTTAATAAAAAATGCGTAGCATGCTTATTCAGAAATACGAGAAAAAACCAGTAAGAGAACCTTTAGGAATTAGAAATTCTTACACAAGTGGGAACACATATACTCGTACAAATGAATCTATACTACATTTTTTAAGGCACGATTCTGGTCAAACCAAAAATGACTTCACAAATACCTATTTCACAACTTACATATTTGTTCTTGGCATAAATCAACAAGTATCAGAAGCAACAATTACTTTCAGATATTTTTTAATTCTTATCCGCGCCGAATCAAAAGCTTTCACAAATGCAAAACACTAAAATAAAACAAATGATAATATGACCTGACAGATCTACCACGGCAGTTGTTATCGACGGCAACACCAGACTAAGGCAAGGAGTCTTGAGTTTCCAGGATGCGAGCGAGCACCTCGTATCAATCCGTATTAAGACAAAATTTACCAACATTAGCCTGATAGGCGCGCGCGCCCCCACAGAGAAGAAAGATGACGACGTCAAAGATGATTTCTATGAGCTCTTAAACAAGATCTACAAGCAATGTCCTAACTATTACCAAAAGGTAAAAAAAAACATGACACGGATACAAACCCCGAACCGAAGCCTTTAGGGACGAACAAGGGAACATCGTGGTAGAGTCGCAGTCGATGCTGAGAATCTGGAAAGATAACTTCTGTACACCGTTAGCGGCGACAACGAAACAAATACCGCTGTCAGGCGGAATGAATTTCTGAACCTGAACGATGATGACCAACAATTCCGTCCACCCAATCTGGATGAAGTGGAGACAGCAATAACTAAACTAAAGTCCAACAAAGCTGCTGGAGTGAACCCTCTCGACCGCCGAGCTCTTCAAAGCGCCAGGCAAAGACTAAGACAACTCATCTCTTAAAATTTGGTCGAGCGAAAGTATGCCCGATGAATGGAGCCTCAGCATTGTTTGTCCGATCCAAAAGAAAAGAGACCTTCTAAACTGCGCCAACTACAGAGGCATCAGTATTCTTAATATAGCGTACAAGATCTTATCTGCCGTATTGTGTGAACACATAAAGCCGTTCGTCAACAACCTGATAGGTCCATATCATGAGCTTCAGATCGATACACTCTATCTATCTTTCGCTTTTAAGGCCGCGTATGACCACATCTATAGAGACGAGCTACACAGAGCAATGTCTAGTTTTGGCATCCCTGCCAAACTCGTCCGTCTGTGCAGACTCAGGTATAGCATGAGGTGGGGACCTCAGCCACCTTAGCGTGCGAAACTGGAGGCAGTTAGTACAAGATCGAGCTACCTGGAGACAATTGGTTATTGAGGCGCAGGTCCGCCCCGGACTGTAGCGCCACGTAAAGTTTGTATATCGGTTGAAACGCCTAATTCAAAATTTGCAAATAACGGACATTAAATATAGAGCGGCCTGGAAAATCTTCAAGCAACGATTTCAGAGCCGTCGATCATTGTTTCCAACAATCGATAAATTACTCGATTAATCGATTGCATATGCGACTCGGCATCAAGTGTTATGTCGGCTATTACACGGCCCATGAGTGTTTAGAACATAAAGAATACGTCACGAATAATGTCGCCCAAATAATTCACCTTGAGCTCACAGAGGCAAAACAAATACCAGGTGCATTCACTGCAATGTTGTTTGGACGAAATTCGAGCTATTCTCGTATGGTCGTAAATAATTAGATAAATTTTTGTTCACTTAATTTTTACTAAATAAACAAAATTGTACGATATTAAAATTATCGTCAAATAAGCAATTTGTATGAGAATTGATTTGCTACCAAATTACGAGTAGCAAATTTTATGTAACTGTTAGTCGTAATTTAAGTTATGCTTAGTAAGCAATAAATTTGTATAAATAGGATTAAGTTTGAAGCAATAGAACACTGATTTATCAACACTAATGATATGAAAACCCAAGACTACTGGTGGCAGGATTAATCAACAAGTTAATGGCACAATCAACGGATAATATGGACAAGCCGTCTGCGACCAGCGTAAGAAACTTACATGACACTACGCAGGAGTGCTTGATGGGGCTAGAGAATTTTGGCGTTGACACATCAAAATGGGATCCGCTATTGCTTCATTGATTAATAAAGAAGTTAGAGAAGCATTGAGGATCCAAGGCGATAAAATATTGTACTACAAAATTTTCAGCAATCGCCAATTAGCTACAGAGTGCCCAGTGTGCAAAGCAAATAATGCTTTACATTCATGCAAAGGTTTTCTGCAAATGAAGCCTACTCAGCATTTATATATCTCGCCGAGGATGCAGCAGGTGCTCGAAAAAACATAATACGTTAGTTCTCTTCGACACGCCAGCAGCGAAGGTTACACACACACAACACCTTCAAGAACCTGAAACGTCATCTGCAATCAAACCGAAGGCTCTTCCAGTTACTCTATCAACCTTTAAAAAGCTACGTTTTTTGGAGACGGCAATAGTAAAACTAATAGCAAACAACTTAAATTCTATTGAGATCAGAGGGTTTCTAAATTCAGGCTCGCAGGTCAATCTCATAACGGAACGCGTGGTAAAAAGACTAGGGATTCCCACCAAATATGATTCATTGAACATCCAGGGAATTTGTAATGCAGTCCAAAAAACACAAAAGGCAACTGAAATCCACAATAAACGACTTCACAACAAGATTAGAGGCATTGGTTCCAAACAAAATAATGTCGCCACAACCCATCAAGTCAGTTGATATCTCCAATTGGACGATACCGAAAAATATAATACAATTATATATATAGACAGGCAATGGTACATGAAGACGATCGATGATATCAACTTATTTTATGGTCGGCTCCGGACCTTGCTATTTAGTGCCATCAAACGCTCGTCTCGGCAGTAAGGTTTTATAGCGGAATTTTCATGTGGATGACGGCACTAGGGATGCAAAGACAGCTGATTGACTTCCTAAATGAAACTGGGTTGAAACTTCGAGAATGGTGCGCTAACCATCCAAAACTGCTCCAAAGGTTCACACCCGAAGAAAATAAGGTGCAATTGGACTTCAAGGCAGTTGTAGAAGAGGAGATAAAGACCTAAAGTGGACCTAAATGATGAACACAGTGTGACGAAAGGAATAGTTTATTCAGAAATAGCGCAGTTATTTGATTCACTTGATATTGTGCGCCAGTGCTTATTACTAGGGCAAAAATATTTCTTCAACAACTATGGCAACTCAAACTGGATTGGGACGCAGCATTACCACAGGAATTACATTACATAGCGGCAGACCTCGCAAAAAAGATAAAGGAGAATATTGATATATGAGAATGTTCCATCATACTTTTGGAACGATTCAGAAATATTGTTAGCCTGGATAAACTCAGCTGCAGGGTGCCCCCCATTCATTGCTAACAGGGTATTAGCCATCCAAGCTACCACAGAACTAAGACAATGGCGGCACGTTAAGTCCAAAGCCGACTTGCTCACACGAGGAGCTCCTCCAGAAAGGCCAATAGAATCAACCCTCTGGTTCTACGGCCCTTTGCTCCTACACGCGCAAGAATCAAATTGGCCACTACCCTTCATAAAACAAATAGAGAAGGAAAAGGATCAGACCGCAGTAGTAACCGCTACCAACGGCAAGGAACCCATCCATTTCATTGAACTCATTTAAAACGCTACAACGAATTACAGCTTACATAAATCGGTTCATTAACGTCAGTTGCAAACGAAACACCAAACAACTTGATGATGGATATCTCTTAAATCATGAGCTGACAAATGCCATGCACATAATAGTTAGTCATATGCAAGCAGAATCACTTAAAAATGATACTTGTCACGCACAACAGCATGGAGAATGCAGCAACAACAGCCCTATAAGAGTTTGACTCCCTTTTTGGACGTTTAGGGTATTCTACGCGTGGGTGGGAGACTTGAATCATCGTTTCTCACATACGACGCAAAACATCCTATAATTCTACCTTGCGAGCATCCCCTCACTAAGATGATCATGACAAACATTCACAACGACAACAAAAATGTTGGACCACAAACGCTTTTAGCCATAGCAAGACAGTATTTTTGGCCAATAAAGGAGAAACTTGAGGGGAAACTTGCCAAATACAAGGGTACAACCACCTCAGCGAATTTGGATACACTACTGAGGCAGAGGAAGTCGACCGCAGACAGGGTACCTGGCAATATTTTGCTGTTTTGCTACCAATGCAGTCCACCGGGAAATGGTAAGCGCCTTATCAACAGAGGCCTGTACTGCGATAATGCAACTTATTTCGTAGGAGCCAAGAGTCAACTTCAGGAATTGACCAACACAATATATACCACTCAAGGAAGGAACTCCATCATCTCAATGTGCAGTGGAAAGGGTATCGATTTTCACTTCATAACTCCCAGATCCCCGCATTTCGGCGGCTATGGGAGGCTGCAGTTAAGTCAGCAAAACACTTATCACGGCGTAGCTATGCACCGACAGCCCTTACTTACGAAGAATTCGAAACATTAGTGATTGAGATAGAGGCAATACTCAATTCCAGAATACTGACAGAGCTGATTTAACGGCTCTAACAACTAAACATTTTTTAATCGGTGAACATTTGACAGCATCTGTGAACTCAATAGCTAAACCTAGAAAGGTTAAATCACTCACTCGGTGGAAATTGTTCACGCATCTCAAAAACGCGTTCTGGCAGAGGTGCTCAAGAAAATGTCTCAATAAACTACAACAGCGTACGAAATGAAAGCCACCAACACCAGATCCAAAACCTGGCGCCATTGTTATATAAAAGGGCCGCAAAATTAAAACTCATTTCGGAGAAGACGGTCTGGTAGCAGATGTAATAACAGCGATAGGTAAATTTCGCACAGCTATACAAAGGCTGCCTCCTTAGAACTTAGACGAATCTGCACAAAACAGAATACAGGAGGCATCTCAATATAACGAACAACCAAAGCGAACGGCAACTCATTCGAACGAGAGAAGTAACACCGGTATTGAAAATGATGATCAATTACCGTTAAAGAAATCTCGAAGAACATTATACCCCTACCGATACTGGACAACATCAAGTATATTGTTATCAAACCTGATGCACCATATTTAATCATAAGTCAATACCGTGACGATTACTACCCCCTAACAGAGCAATACCCAGCCAGCTGTCTAGTAACTGAACCTGCTAAACTTCTGTCTGAGCAAACAAGGCCGTTGTACTACAAGGGAGCACCTATAAGCGCACTGCTTCATACAATAAACTTGGCAATCTGACGCACCTATCAACACCAATCAATCAGATTTCAAGTATCCGGCCTCCAATGATAAATCTACCTCCATCAGAAGAACTCGAAAAGTTGAGAAAACAATCCAAGGATCTAGTTCAAGCTGAGCTCCCAAATAAAATTAACAATTACAACATTCATCCATATTCTGTTAGGACAGCCCCTGGCCATATTCGCCATTTGTCTTTGGGCATAGACGAAAAACATTAAATAAGCAAACGAACCTTGATGATTCCCAACCACCAGTACCAGCATCAAGAAGACACAGAAGCTTAAGCTTACTCTCTACAAAACTGTTGAATGTTATCATTCAACGGGGGGAGGATGTTTAGAACATAAAGAATACGTCACGAATAATGTCGCTCAAACAATTCACCTTGAACTGACAGAGGCAAAGCGTGCATTCACTGCAAGGTTGTTTGGACGAAATTTGAGCCATACTCGTATGTTCGTAAAAAATTAAACAAATTAAACAAAATTGTACGATATTAAAATTATTGTCAAATTGTAAGAGAATTGATTTGTCGCAAATAAGCAAATTGTATGTAACTGTCGTAATTTAAGTTATGCTAAGTAAGCAAAAAATTGTATAAATAGGATTGAGTTTAAAGCAATAATTTTTCAACGCTAAGAAGAAGAAGTCGTGTTTAGTTATCCCCCCACCCAATGTAAGATAACTAGATATCATTCCTAAATATCTATACATTGATATATTGGTACAAGCACCTAATATATCCACTACAAGAGCAAGGCACATGCACCCTGATTATACCGCCGGAGCAAAGGAGTTTTGATATTAAAGCGCATCCTTTCGTTATTTTCTTTCGAACTGTCATTCGGGATGCACGCATTATTACACGAAGCCCTTTTCTCATTCTTTAGTGTTGCATGTTATATATATATATATTTCATCACAACACATTAGTGAGCTCTTTTTTTCCGCCATAATGAAAACACTGCGCTCACAACGCCAGATGAACAGGTAATGAAGCAAATTCGAAAAACAAAGAAGAAGGAGAAAAAGAAATGTGAAAAGGATGCAAGGAAAATCGTACTTTCTTTCTTTTGTTGCTCATTTGAATCCCTCGAAAATGCGACTAAGTACTGCGTGAATAAGGTTAACGAGGATTAAATAGCGAAAAGCGATCTGAAAAATAGACAGAGATGACATGCGGTTGCATAAGTTTTAGCAGTTCTTTGTTTGTAATTGAAATAAGTATTGTTTCTCACAGTAACATACATATCTTTTTTATAGTACAAGCTTAATATCTTGTTCTACGTTAATTCTTATGTTGCTTATTTTACAACATATAATAACAAGCTGATTCGTGCAGTTTCAGTGGTAAAGATTTTAATCAATAGTATTTTTATTGGTAAACTGACATCGGTTTCTAGTTCTGCTTATTACTAGTTTACGTGTAAGTTGCACTTACAACTCAACCAATATGCGCTTACTAAGATAAGATATTTATGAGAGTTATCTCGGATAGCATAATGCGTCCAGGCATATTATTTCATGATACCATTAACTTCAATGGGAAAGCCAAAATGTATGTCTTTTTCTGAGTAAATTTAAAACCAAATATTTAAAAAATAAGGCCGTATATTGATGTGTTGAACAAACACGTATAGTTATATCTATTGAGGCCATAGATATAGCGCCTGATATTTCTCTAGGCAACACTGAGTCGTCGGATGTGTTCATTTTCACACTGGAAAAAAGTTCGCATGCAAAGAATTCATTAGGCATAGCTAAAATTTAAGCAAGAATCATCCTGGTTTTCAGAGCGTTTTAAATTTTCGTAGCTCACATTACGCGACGAAGTCAATATATTTAACTTAGAATTGATTTGATGTGACTATAGCAGTTAAGCGTTTTGTTATAGACAATTCCAAGACTTTTGGCCGAATCAACAAACTTTATGGGCTTATTATCATGATGGATTAAAAGAAATTATGATGTATCGATAAGCAATTCGATTTGGTCGAACTTAAAGAAAAGCTGTTGGATATTGACGACCCTAAGATATCATTAAGATCTTCGTTAAGTTTCATATATCATTTTCGAGAAGTCTTAAAATTTAAAAAATTGGTTGGTTGGAACTGTAATTTTTTTTAATAAAGAAGAAATAAATAAACTATTTTTAATCATTTAAAATATTTAAACCACCAAATTATCTTTATGAAAAAAATAATCGTAAAAATTTGAGTGCATATAAACGAATACCTACCACTGTATCAGCTATGGAATTTTTTTGTTTTGGAAATTTGTTTGGTACGCGCTCATTGCTAGTGGACAGATATGTGACCCAATAGTAAAATATGTTTTGCCTCACAATACTGGTGGTTCAACATATATTTTCCTTAAAGATATAAGTGGAAAAAGATAAAGCGATTAAAAATTAGCCGTAAGCACGTGCAGCCTAATATCAGCTCTTTCGCAAATAATAATCTGTCGGTAAATACTAAGAGACTAACGATAAACATTCGAGAAATCTCTGCTCTCCAAGATACAAAAATTGGAGAAGACAATAACAGCTCAAACGGGACCGAGTGGACAGCTGTCATCGGAAACCTGAAACGATCTGCAAGAACCTACAACGCGAAAATCGGAAAAAGGAGAAAAACAAATGCAGACAACGTTGGTCGTTCTCATGGAATAATTCAGTATAAGTTAGGTAATTTAGTTTATCATAAGACTAAAGGATATGTAAGTAGGCGAGTGTGCATGGGTTTATTATTAATCGACTTCGCGAGGCTGGTAAAGGCGCATATTCATTCTCTCCCAAAGAGACAAAAAAAATTCTATACTTCTAAAAGGAATTAATGGGGATATAGCTATTGAAAGCATTTGTTAAGCTCTGGAGAAATCTACACCTTACGTGACGATTAGTAAAATAAGCAAATTCCTACAGCTAGAAGAAAAGCTCTTAATGTAAATTAAATATATTTGTTATAAAACTAGAAGTTGGAGACTCCATGAAAGATTTAATAAATATTAGCAGCAAAGGGTGTACTAGAAAAGTAAAAATAATGGGGTAGTTATAAGGAGCTACCGCAGCCAACGGTTTCGTCACACAGAAGATTGTTGTGCTTATAGTCGCTGTGTTTACTGTGGCAAAAATCATGACTCTGAGTCTTGTATTGAGTCTCACAAAAAAAGTAGAGAAACAAATCAGGAAGTTCCAGAACTCAAATGCATTAACTGCAATGAATCAGGCTATATAGCTAGTAATATAAGCTGTCCATCATATATAAAATATAAAGAAACAAGGGAAGCCTTGTCTCATACTGCAAAGTTGAGAAAAGTAACTAATATAAGAGATGTACATGAGACGGTTAATCAACGAAGGAAGTAAAAATGATTATATAGTTTGTCGCTTCAATTGTAGTATAATGTCCACAACAAATCTAAATATTATTTCGATGAATTTCAATTCAGTAATTTCCCAAGTAAAAGGTAAAATTCCTTTTTTATCTGGAACCAGTATATATGTTCTATACCTTATGCGAGACTTTTTCGCATCGAGTACACACGAAACAAAAAATTTCACTGTTTTTCACTCTGGAAAAAAAAATGTTTCAATAAATGGTTTCGTATATCACTGGAAAAATCATGCCATTACGAAACAAAGCAAGTAAATTAAAATTGCATTCGTTATTTTCGGTTTATTATATTCTTGAAGCGAATTATATAAATTAATAAGAAATGTTTGTGCGGCACTAATAATTGCAGGAAATCATGTCGCGCGGAGAATGACGAAGATATCGTCAGGTGCTTGGAATGATATAAATTGATGCCCCGATCCCCCATTTGATTAAATGACAAAAAAATACGTTTGCATCCGCTAAGAAGTTCAATTAAGAACATAAATCTTTTCACCTTAATTTGTTCTCAATGTTGGATGCATATGCCGCAATTGTTCTCATCTTATATCCTTGCTCCCAAATATAGGAAAATTGTTTGAAAAAATATAAGCTGAACACGTTAACATTTTCTGTGAGGAGGTAAATGTGATTCCAAAAACGCAATTAGAATTTAGGAAAGAGCAATCGACAGAACATGCGCAATTCCTGTTATGCAACAAGATCATCCAAAACTTACGTAATAAGAAGGGTATAGTTGGGTTGGATATTGACTTTGGGAAAGCCTTCAATTCCCTCTGGCATAAGGGCACGATTTGAACTCATAAGATTAAACCTTCCCACAATGCTTATTCGATTACTTTATAACTTATTCGATTACTTTATAACTACCTGCGAAACCATTTTTCCTCCGTATTTATACATTTTAAGTACTCAGAACCATTCCCGGTGTTGTCAGGTATTCTGCAGAGGTTTTCTAGGCCAGATTTCATTTCTTTATGATTTTCTATACGAAAGTGCTTTGGTTACTGAACGATAATGGTGAAATTTTCTTTGAAGAAGATACCTTTATCTAGCTAATGATGCAAGACTAGGTTACTTCAATAAGTGGGCGCTCGAAATAAACATAGAGAAATGTGGCATACATAACTTGTTTCCAAATTCTAATGGAAGAGGGCATCATTAAGCTGTAAAAGAAAGCAAAACGTAGTGTTTACCAAATCGATAACTATTCCATTCCCCTGTAGGCAGAATTTACGTACTTAGGTATATAATTTCACAACAGATTTCTTTTTAACAAACATTTAATCTCCTTAATAAAATATCTCTCCATTATATCGAACAAGGTGTTGGTAGAAGCCTTATGTTACCAACAAAATTGTTCCCGAAAGTATAAAAGTATGTTCGCATTCTCAGACTATACATAGGTTAGATTGAAGCAGGGGTATTTCATCACACAAACACTAGGCATCAAAACGGGCCCATCGCGAACCCTGTGAAACCAGTTGAATTTATCTTCAAATGGCGAAACACTTAAACAATCTCCCTTGTAAGACATTCAATTTCTTTGAAAAAGCCAAGAACGCCTTTGAAATCCGTGCCGTTTATTTCCTTCAGATTTTCAAAAAAGATTTTCCTAAAAATTGCCTTCGCCTACGCGATATTGCCTCGCTTTCACACAGTATGTATATTATGTCCTCCATCGCTTGCAGATTGCCGCAGAATCTACAAATGTCCGTATCTGTCAGTTTGAGTCTGTTTGCGTGTTTCAGCAGGAGACAGTGTCAAGAAGTGCCCCTAGATTGGGTATTGGACATGTCCTTCAAGATTCGACCACCTTAGGTTAGCAGTCTCTATAGATAGATAGATACTTTATTTTATATAGTATAATACAGTGTTTACAATAATTGAGAAACGAACAACAGATAATAAATTATAAACAACAACGAAAAATAATAAGTAATGAATAAATAATAAATAATAAATAATAAATAAAAAATAATAAATAATAAATAATAAATAATAAATAATAAATAATAAATAATAAATAATAAATAATAAATAATAAATAATAAATAATAAATAATAAATAATAAAGAATAAATAATAAATAATAAATAATAAATAATAAATAATAAATAATAAATAATAAATAATAAATAATAAATAATAAATAATAAATAATAAATAATAAATAATAAATAATAAATAATAAATAATAAATAATAAATAATAAATAATAAATAATAAATAATAAATAATAAATAATAAATAATAAATAATAAATAATAAATAATAAATAATAAATAATAAATAATAAATAATAAATAATAAATAATAAATAATAAATAATAAATAATAAATAATAAATAATAAATAATAAATAATAAATAATAAATAATAAATAATAAATAATAAATAATAAATAATAAATAATAAATAATAAATAATAAATAATAAATAATAAATAATAAATAATAAATAATAAATAATAAATAATAAATAATATATAATAAATAATAAATAATAAATAATAAATAATAAATAATAAATAATAAATAATAAATACTAAATAATAAATAATAAATAATAAATGATAAATAATAAATAATAAATAATAAATAATAAATAATAAATAATAAATAATAAATAATAAATAATAAATAATAAATAATAAATAATAAATAATAAATAATAAATAATAAATAATAAATAATAAATAATAAATAATAAATAATAAATAATAAATAATAAATAATAAATAATAAATAATAAATAATAAATAATAAATAATAAATAATAAATAATAAATAATAAATAATAAATAATAAATAATAAATAATAAATAATAAATAATAAATAATAAATAATAAATAATAAATAATAAATAATAAATAATAAATAATAAATAATAAATAATAAATAATAAATAATAAATAATACATAATACATAATAAATAATAAATAATAAATAATAAATGATAAATAATAAATAATTAATAATAAATAATAAATAATAAATAATAAATAATAAATAATAAATAATAAATAATAAATAATAAATAATAAATAATAAATAATAAATAATAAATAATAAATAATAAATAATAAATAATAAATAATAAATAATAAATAATAAATAATAAATAATAAATAATAAATAATAAATAATAAATAATAAATAATAAATAATAAATAATAAATAATAAATAATAAATAATAAATAATAAATAATAAATAATAAATAATAAATAATAAATAATAAATAATAAATAATAAATAATAAATAATAAATAATAAATAATAAATAATAAATAATAAATAATAAATAATAAATAATAAATAATAAATAATAAATAATGAATAATAAATAATAAATAATAAATAATAAATAATAAATAATAAATAATAAATAATAAATAATAAATAATAAATAATAAATAATAAATAATAAATAATAAATAATAAATAATAAATAATAAATAATAAATAATAAATAATAAATAATAAATAATAAATAATAAATAATAAATAATAAATAATAAATAATAAATAATAAATAATAAATAATAAATAATAAATAATAAATAATAAATAATAAATAATAAATAATAAATAATAAATAATAAATAATTACTAACTAATTAATAAAAAATAAATAAAAATGTAATATTGCACATGAAAAAAATAATATAAAGGAATTTTCAACACTAAGACATTTCGAAAAAAAAACTTCGCATTGAGTATTTCTTGAATTATGCCAACTTGTAAAATCAGTGTTGAAAAGTCCCAAGGAAGTTTCAACATTATTTGGTTTTTGCTATCTGTAGTTTTTTAATGCCAAAGTAATTAATTGTTAAATTGTTTGGAGGAAAATGGCAAGGTGATCTTTTTCTGGTGAGAAAGATTGATTGACATTTTTCAACATTAATTTTGACTTTCCAATGTTTAAAATATTCAAAGCAACTATTAAGGCCGCTTTGTAATTTGCAATGACTGTTCCCCTAGTATGAGACGTATATAAAGCCAAGTCGTCAGCATAAAGTGTTATATGATAGTTTGGAATGACATGAAAATCACTGGTGAATATCGTATATTAAATAAAGATGGTGCCAAAACCGAGCCTTGTGGGACACCAGCAGTTAAAACTTTCGCGGTAGAAATCGCACCAAATAAGTGAAACAAGGACTGTTCTGTCGGTTACAAGGTTTTGAATAATTTTAATGAGGTATTCAAGGTATTCAGGGAAACCGAAGTTTGTAAATTAAGGCATTGTGCCAAACAGAGTCAAAAGCTTTTTTTCTGTCTAGTAATACTAAACCAGTTGACATTTTCCCGTTTAAGCTTCCTTTTATTTCATTACAAATTCTTAAAACTTAACGAGAAGTGCTATGTCGTTCGCGGAAGCCGAATTGCACTTGGGGCAGAAACCTACTGTTTTTCAATAAAACATACAGTTTCATTTTAATAAGTTTTTTTTAAAATTTTGCCGCATCCATTGAGCAAGCTAATGGGTCTGTAGCTATTTGGATTGCTGGGTTTTTTTCCTGATTTAAGCAAGCAATTATTTTTGCTTTTTTGCACTTTAAGGGAAAATAGTTGAACTTGAAAGATGCATTTTATATAAGCTTTTGGAACTTTATTGCAATAGTACTCGTAATACTATTTATACCAGGCGAATTTTTACATTTCAGATGAGAGATAATGAATTCTACGTCATCTAAGGTGACAAGCTCGTCGGGCGGAAATAATGGACTTATTACGTTAAATGATGACATTTCAGCTTCAACCTCAGATACGAGTAACATTACAGAAACAATATTTTGGGAGACTAAATGATTTTTTAAGAAAACGTCTGCTAAAAGCTCAAATTTGCCTTCACTGTCTGTGATTAATGAATTATTAGCAGCCAAACTGGGAATCTTGTTATGTTGTCTGTAATTATTTTAATATTCTAGAATGGTTTGGAATCGGAATCGAGTGTGCTAAGTTTTACGTTCCAACTGTTGTTTCTAAATTCTGCAATTTTCATTCGAATTAAACGTGTTAGAAAATTCATTTCTCGGAAATCATTGATCATATATCATATATCACATATCATATATCGTATATCTTTGCCATTTTCATCTAAAAACAGGTTTTGGTTTTTACTAAGCTTAATATATTGTAGATCGTGGAATAATAGCAGACATTGGGATTGTCTTGGAACCGCAAATTGTATGCTATCTCTAATTTTGATCTCCAGAAAACGAATTGAATCATCGACTTGCCTGCAAGTGGTTGACGATTCTAAATTTGTGGAACAGTTGTTGAGAGCAAATGCGAGGTGGTGTCAAAATACATCCCAATTTGCTTTATTAAAATCTTAGTATTGCACATTAAGAGTTTTGGACTAGAGAGAATATCACAGGTGACTGGAAGATGATCAGAGCTTAAACCGTTGATGACAACAGGTGGAGTAATACGCTGTGAATGTTGGAAAGAAAGAAGTCAAGTGTGGAAGGAGTGAATCTGTATGCAGAAGGAATGTAGGTTGGACTAGGTGGGTGTAAACTTGTGAAATTAAGCGACGCCATTAAATTTTCTAGGACGCTACCCAACGAATTTGTTCTTAAACATCCCCAGATACGATGCCTGCAATTCAGA
Source organism: Volucella inflata (assembly GCA_928272305.1). Lineage (NCBI taxonomy): Eukaryota > Metazoa > Arthropoda > Insecta > Diptera > Syrphidae > Volucella > Volucella inflata. The sequence goes on from OV743717.1 coordinate 37,596,255, forward strand.
TCGCCGCCAATAACAAACTGGTCACTACTGATTAAACGCCTTAAAGGGTTTTTAAGCATTGGGCTTTGTGAGCATTGGATGATACTCCAGGGAAGTAAACAAAGAAAATTTGTAATTTAAAGTTATTTTCAAATATGATTTCAATACCTATATTCTCGATGGGTGTAGTATTTACTTTGGGCAGTAGAGAATGGACAATACCAATTTTTACTAAGATGGCCACTTCGCCACCAGTATTGGAAATACGATCAAGTCTATGACACACATGATTGTAGGCACGAAATGAAAACAAACATATATCAACATTAAGATTTGAAATAAAATTGATGAATTCAAAGCTTTTTTGTGAATGCCTCTTGCATTCCAACATAACAGATTGATAATATCTTGTCTATTACTTGACATTGGAATATAGATATTTATTTGCAAGCTGTGCTACAACATTAAATTACTCGAGTTTTGATTTGCATTTTCCAAGTTTGGTGATCATTTCCATTGGAAGAGATGTAAGTTCTTCATGAGAGAACAAGGAGCTTTCTGTAGATGAATAGCTTTGGGGTGCGGCTACGTGCACTGATTGCACACCTCGTTGAAGAGTTTTTTCGGGCTCAGAAGTCACTTGCTAATAACCTGTCTTCGGGATCGATGAAGTTAAAGCTCTTGACGGGTTGTTAGTTTTGTGATGAAGTAGTGCGAGACAAAACACAAGATCGATTTGTTCTTGTTGACGAATTTTGCCTAATTTGTAAATATTTCTCAGAAGTAAAATCAGTGGATTTATGATTACAGCTGCAGATTGTACATTTTACGATGGCGGTAGATGTGCATGTGTTTGTTGGATTGTTTCCCGAGCAATTACGACTGCATGTTTTGACATTTTGACGGACAACGGCACCAGCGATGAGATCAAACGAAGAATAACTCTTGCCAATTGCTTCTTCTTTGAGCTAGGAAGGCAATTGACCAGCAAAGCCCTCTCTCGAACAACTTATGTTAGCCTATAGAAGACCTTAACACTTTCGCGGACAGTCGAATGTCGGCGAAAGTTCGTATTTTGACACATGTCATGCAAACGTACATGTCTCAACTTGTCACGCCATTATATAAAAGATAGTTATAAATGTTCAAATGGTTCGTGTTGTGACACGAGAGATAGCGAATGATCTGTTCCGAAACGTCTCCGAATCATACCCTCGACGGACAGCGCAGTAGAGGAAGACCGAGACTCAGGTCAGCCAACTAAGCGTGCGAAATTAGAGGCAGCTAGCAAAAGATCCACCCCGGACTGTAGCGCCACCTAAAGTAAGTAAATTAAGCATTTAGCTCTCTTTTATTTTAAGTTAGTTATATATACAAATGTGATGAGACAAAAATGGTAACATGAGCTACACAAATGATTGTTTGTTTTTTTTTAATGCGTGTATATGATTGCCATTGTATTGTATAAGATTACTGGGTTTTAATAAAGTCTAGAGAAAATCCTGAAAAAATTTTTAGTATAACAAATTTTTTTAATCCACCTTTTCATATGTTTTAAAGTTAAGCAAGTCATTTATGTATCTAAAAATGTTATTTACAAATACGCTTAACTATTATTATTATTATTATAATTTATTAACAGGTAATTAAAAAATTACAAGGTAATAGCGTTAAAAAGCCTAGCTGCAGAGACTATTGGCTCAAACGCTTTACTAAATAAAACGACATCACTCAGAAAGAATGTTTATATATTGTAATAATATAAAAGTGATTTATTTTTTATTTCATTTGCGGGAAATATTTATGTAATGATACCTAGAACAAGGTGTTCCGGAATGCATTTATATCTTTATTTATCTTAATACTTGTTTAGACATTTATCTTAATTCATCGATTCGATTGTAATAACTTTAACTCAGAAATGGATTCAACAGTAAGCTGAGAAACGTAACGTAATTTCATATTTATTGTATAACACTATTCAAATGTACCTAAAATCATGGATGCAATTTCCTCTCGCTCTTTCTCTGCTCTACCACAAGATAGAAAAGATGTGTTTAATTTAAAACCGCAGTTTTCCCTCTTGAAAAAGTAAAGTTAAACTCCTATTCGAGCCGAATATTCAACACAAAACATTAAACTTTCACAAAAAAAAAGGCATTAGACAATAGACAACAAAAATTCTAAAAGTGCAAACGCAAGTGGACATACATACCTATATGTATAGACAAATATATATATATATATATATATAGACTCCATCCATCCAAAAAATCTCTCGCGGTCGGTGTCTTTCTTCTTTAATAGAATTGTCGGTAGTTTGGCACAATCGAATTTCCCGCGCCGTGCAAAAATCTATTTTAACCTCAACTATCACCAGGTCAAAGGTCGTAAGTTGCTAAAATTAGGATTAATAAATTAATTTCATTTGAAGTACAATTTTTAAATTAATAAATATTTACACATACTTTTATTGTCCAAATTACTTGTTTTTAATTAAACCCTTTTTAAATAAATAATAAAAAATATGTTTAAAATGTCATCGGGTGCAGATCAAAAGGTGTCTTCGAGACCACCCGAACTTAAAGAAGACTTTAATGTCTCGTCGTACAGCCAGCTACTTTTCATACTACTTCTTATCCTGGAATTGGTCTAATCTAAGGAGAAGGTTGTGGAAGGTTAATCCACAAGCACCGCTGGTAATGAGCTTTGCTTGCCCCAAATTCAAATTCCGCATTTTAAGGGCTCATACAAAAAAAGGCCGGCTTTTCATGATGTATTTTTTTCTCTTGTCCACAAAAACAAAACGCTGGGTGAAATTAAAATGTTGCACTACCTAAAATCTTCTCGTACAGGTGAAGCTGTTCGTTTGTTGCAGCATTTCGAGTTGGATTCTGGCAATTATGACAAAGCATGGGGACTGCTTGTCGCCTGATACGACCACAAGCGAGTTTCAGTAAATGCTCACTTCCAACTTTTTTTTCGAACAGCAGCAGTTGACAATGGAGACGGCAAATAAGATTAAATCTCTATTGGACACATCCCAGGAATATTTTCATGCGCTGGAAAATTTAGATAGATAGATAGATTTTTATTTCGTACTCAAATAAATTACAGAAATATTGTTATTGCACATTTTACAGAGATTTGATGATTTGACATTTTATCCTTCTACTGAAACTTACTTTACTTACTTCAGGTGGCGCTACAGTCCGGGGTGGACCTGGGCCTCAGTCAACAAGCTTCTCTAGCCAGCTCGATCCCTGGCTAGCTGCCTCCAGTTTCGCACGCTAAGTTGGCTGAGGTCCTCTTCCACTTTCGTGCGCCACCTGAGTCTTGGCCCTTCTCTACTGCGCTGTCCCTCTTAATTCTATTAAGAATGTGTGGAGAAAAAACAGGTAAAAAAAAAAAATTTAAGGAAAAACGAAAACAAAATCTTCAATATAAAAAAAAAAAAAAGGAATATGCATATACAGAGATACATATCGGGATAAATTTACGTATATGTATGTACATAAAACGATGAATGAACACATAAATAAGTGTGAATAAATATACAGAACATGAATAAGTATATAATAAATAAATACATATATAAGTAAATGAATAAATAGTTAAATAAATAAAAAAAATAAAAATAAATAAGTAAATAAATAAATAAATAAATAAATAAATAATAGAGAAACAAAAATGACTAAATTCTCTTTCCAAAAAAAAACAATAATACATACATAGATAAACATATACTTACAAGTATGTACGAGGTGTGATCAAAAAATAAGGTGACTTTTCATTTTTAAAAAAATATATTTATTTAATCATCCAAATTTATTTTATCCCCTTCAAAATAGTCCCCCTCTGATAAAATGCACTTGTGCCAGCGCTTTTTCCAGTCGTCAAAGCACTTCTGAAACGCACTTTTTGGTATTGCCTTGAGCTCCTCCAGCGATGCAGCCTTGATCTCCTCAATCGTTGCAAATCTTCATCCATTGGGATGATTGGGCTTTGGTATCGATGTCATAACCATATCCCATGATCCGTCACCAGTTATAACCCATTTGAGCAGATCAGGATCATCATTGACGTCGTTTAACATGTCTTGGGCAATGTTCATGCGATGCTGCTTTTGATCAAAATTAAGCAATTTTGGAACGAATTTCGAAGACACACGTTTCATACCCAAAACATCCGTTAAAATTGATTGGCTTGAGCCAAACGATAAGCCAAGATCATCCGCTATTTGCCTAATCGTGATTCGACGATTTTTCAACACAATTTCTTTAACTTTTTTAACATTTTCGTCGGTGTTTGACGTGCTAAGTCGTCCTGAGCGAGGTTCATCATTAACATTTTCTCGGCCCTCTTGGAATAATTTATACCACTTATAAACATTTTTTTTGCTTAAAGTTGACTGTCCGTACGCTACTATCAACATTTCAAGAGTTTCTGAGCACTTAATACCATTTTTTACGCAAAAATTAATACAAACTCTCTGCTCCATTACTTTTAACCACAAAAAATCGCCTAGTAAACAAAACACGTCCAACTTTTATGACTCTCATATAAAAACAACAACTGCTATATGGTTAAAACTATAAACATATGATCGTGACAAGTGAACCAACACAAAAACAAAAAATTTTTGAGTTAGAGTGTACTGAGCGCGCGAAATTTAAAAAAGTCACCTTACTTTTTGATCACACCTCGTATACCTAACATTTACCAGTCAAAGTACATAATTCATTTACAAGCGGATTATCAGCAAAACTACACCTTTTTTTAAACGTTTAAAGATTCTATGGACAATCAATTCAACATTCGCTCTTACATGAGTATCACGAGTTGAGTTATGCCAAGGTAAATCTAGCATCATTTTTAAGATCTTATTTTGCGAGACTTGCAATTTGTTTATGTGGCAAGTTGCAGCGTCGCCCCATACTGCATCCATATAGCAGAATCGCCTGGAAGATTACCTTGTGCAATATAATTTTATTGTCAGTGGAGAGTAGATTTTTTATTAATAAATGGATACAGCTCCTTTATTGCTATTCCTATTTTCTTTATAGTTTTAGTGATATGGTCCTTAAATGTAAGCTTGGTATCTAAGTAAATACCTAGATATCTGACAGAGGGTTCCCAAATTATATAGCTTCCATTCAGTTGAAGTTGGGAGCTGGGAAGAAAGCATGACTTTCTTTTCCGAGTGAAAAAGATAGCCTGAATTTTTACTTCGTTTAGCTTGATTTTCCATTTGTGGTAATATTTAATAATATTTCCATTCCATTCTTGAGATTCCTCTCAATATTAAGAGCGAATTCATGAGATGAAAATATTGCGGTGTCATCAGCAAATATGGCTATATCACAGTGCGGTAACTTTGGTTTATCAGATGTATAAATGTTATAAAGGATTGGGCCAAGAACTGAACCTTGTGGTACACCCGATTGAAAGTGTATTAGGTCAGAGATACTACTATTAACGTGGACGTTGAAACGACGACTGGACAGGAAACTTTGGACTATTTTACAGAGATATGGAGGAAAGTTGAAATGTACCATTTTGTATATCAAACTCTCATGCCAAACAGAGTCCAATGCCTTTTCTATGTCTAATAAAACCATTCCAGTAGATTTTCCTTCAGACCGATTTCTTTTAATGCAGTCGCATGTTCTTAGTGCCTGATGGGATGTACTGTGATGACGCCTAAACAGAAACTGTTCGTTGGGAACAATTTTATGATCATCTGTGAACTTTAAGATTTTCTCCTTTAATATCTTTTCGTATACCTTACTAAGGTTGCTTAGTAGACTGATAGGTCTATAACTTTCCGGACTTTCTGGAGGTTTACCAGCTTTTAATATGGGTACAACTTTTGCAAGTTTCCATTTATCAGGAAGATATTGAATTTTTAGAGATGCATTTATAATATGTATTTTATACCTGATTTGGGCAATTGCTTTAAATAAATGTTTCTTAACATATCAAGTCCTCCTGTTTTTCTGGGCCCAAGGTTATTTAATATAAATTGTATATCTTCTTCGGTAACAAAAATACTGGAAAAAGGAGGATTTAATCTTTTGTCTAAAGAAGCTTGAATGGTGTTGCTTACAAGAGTGTCGGTATGTGCATCACCTAAGTTTTGTGAGACAATATGATTGTTGGAAAAGTTTACGGCAAGTAGATTGGCTTTTTCGACATCTGTAAAGTATGTGTTCGAAGCGCTTTTTAGAAAAGGTAGCTGTCTGCTTTTGTTTTTTACTAATTTGACGATGTTCCAGAAAGGTTTTCCGTTTTTATCAAGTATATTGAGTTTTTTGTTCCATTCTACGTTACGGAACTCTGAAATTTTTATGCTTATTTTCTTATTCAGGTATGTCATTTGGTGCCTGAATATGGCTAGGCAATACCGTTGCCAATTACGTCTACAAATATTCCTCAGTTTAATAAGGTTCAGTATTTGGGAAGATAACTCTAAGCAGTGGTTCTTTTTGGAAACTTTTGGTATACTTTCATCGACAGACCTGAGAACATGTTCTGAAAAGTCGTTAACAAGACAATCGACGTCTTCTTTAGATGATATGCCATCAATATCCATGGGAATATTCATGGGAATGGAACGAAATCGCGTCCAATTGGCGTTTTTTAAATCTTGAACATATTCCACTTTTTTTTTCTCCTGACCATAAAAGACGACAGAAAACCGGGTTGTGATCCGAACTAAGTTCATTTAAAGACACTGGGGTTGTTATGTAACAAGGCACACTTGTAACAAATAAATCAAGGACGGAAGGGCTACCACGAGACCTAGCTGGGACATAGGTTGGACTGGGAGGAAATAGAACAGAGATTGGCAACATAACAAGAAAATCAGAAAGTAAATTTCCCCATGCATTCGCTCTAACACAACCCCAATTTCTATGCCTGGAATTTAGATCTCCTCCAATTAGAAAGTCACCGTTTAAGGTGAAAAGTCTTCTCAAATCATTTTTACAACTAGTTCTTTTCTCGTCTGATGCAGATTTACCCGGAAAATATACACAAAAAACCTTTACTGGCCTTTGATTCCTTAATTTTATTTCAATCCCCACATTCTCAATATAACGCGTTTTGACAATAGGTAAGAGCGAATGTTGAATTGATCTTCTGATAAGAATCGCAACACCGCCCCCAGTCCTATTGGACCTATCATTGCGGTAGCATTTAAATTCAAGTGTTGATAGATGTATACCTTGTTTGAACCAAGTCTCAGTAACCAAAGCAACATCAATATTGCTGTTATTTAAAAAATTTAGAAACTCTGAAGTTTTGCTTCGAATCGCTCTCGCATTATAAGTAAAAATTTTAATGTAACTATCTATCATATTATTTATCATTGCTATACAGAAACTCAGTTGCTAAATGTGCAATAACTTGAAATTGTTCTACCTTAGGTTTACATGTAGATAAATTTGTAATTATTTCCATTGCTAAAGAGTTGAGTTCCTCGATCATAAACAGTGAATGTTGATTAGAAATGTTGCTTGGAATATTGTTGGAAGCATTGTACGAAGAGCTGCTCTCATTCATATTCGTATTCTCCCACACATTTCGTGGCACCGCTTGTGCTTGGGAGTGAGGGTGAGAGCTAGTGCTACCATAAGTACTGTTGACTTGGCGAAGCTGATACGGCTGAGGCAGCATAGGAAATTCCGACATAGAAGTGAAAGAAAAATTCTTCTGTGTGTGCGTAGCATTTGTGCGAGCACGGCCTGAGAAGTGCGATGTGTTGCTGTAAGGTGCTTTTGGTTTTTGTTTTAAAGTTTTTTCTTTCATCTCGCAATACTTTATTCTATTGACACACGTTGGATCCGTAGATTTATGACAGCCGCTGCAGTTAGCACATTTATTTACGGCAACATTATCGCATGAAATAGTCTTGTGTTGACCAGAACAAATGGCATAGTAAGCTTTGACGTTGCAATTTCGCTCACCATGTCCGAACATTTGGCAGTTGTGACATTGGGTCAGTTTGCCTTTGAGTTTTCTTTGAATACTCCAGTTAATCTGGGTATGTAGGATAGACCGATAATGTTTTTTTCAAATCAAACAATTTAATTGAACCATTTTCTAGCGAAATTAAGTAAAAAACATCACTATATCTTTCGTACGTTTTCGTTATCTTTTTAATGTTAATGCATTTTAGTCCCATTTAAGTGAGTTCACTTTTTAATGTATTTGCGTCCATTTCGCCCATAGAGAACCACTTTAAAAGCTTTCTCACTGCGGAGATCATGTGAGAAGAACTGACAGTTTTCCGATTTTAACTTGTCGAACACTGATTTGTAAGAAGTAAGGGACTCACAAATAATTTTTATTCCGATGGATATTCTTTTTATACAGTAATCGGAGATAAATAATGAAAATGATGAAAATAATCACAAGATTTTTTGAGGAGTTTGATTGGTGGTACATACACTCTTTTTTCACTAACCGTGACTATTTCGTCCATAAACTCGTTGTTGTCACTATCAGGAAGACATTGTAATGGACTCCAGTAGTTAGCACTAGAGTCCTTTTTACGAGAACCGTTCGCGTTATTCATTATCCGACGGTATTTAATATCCGAGGACAGGCGGCTGTCCTCGGTTTCAGGTGATCTATTGCGTTTGAATATTCCTTGAATACACTAGGAAGAAAGCTAATTAGAGATATCATGCGCGGACGAAAGCTCCGAGATGACTGAGGAAAATTTAGGATTACCGATTAATTCTTGGGATGATATACTAATTTACATATTGGTTCAAATGTTACCTAGTTTTACTCAGCGTTTGTGGGAGGAAAAGTTAGGTAGTTCAAAGGAGTTGCCCACATTAACACAATTCACAGAGTTCTTGGAAGTGCGTTTTCGAAGCTTGGCAACAGTAGCTGGAATTAGTGGCAATAAAGGGCAGCACTTCTTCTTCACACAAAACGGATGCTACGGAAAAGAAAACGGTGTTGCGCATCGGAAAGGAACAGTTTCCATGCCAGGTATATTGACATGGAAATGAGCAAAACGATCCAAGACCGTGGTGTTTGTCGGAACTGATTGGCGTGCAGTTATAGGTCCAATCAATGCCAAAGCAGCGAGCGCTATTATTACTGCAAGCAGAAACTCTCGACTGCATCTCAATAATAACAGCTGCTAACCGCCTGTTGATATTCTTTTGGGAAACGACGTTTACTGCGAGTTTATTTTGGCTTCTATTATCCGCAGTAATGATGAAAGATCACCAATTGCACAGGGGTCAGATTAAGGTTGGCTTCTCTTTGGGAAGACGATTTTCTTAATGAGGAACCTGTCCATAGCTTTCTACAGGTTTTCGGAATAGGAACTCAGCTGCAAAGATTCTGGGTACTGGAGGAGTTGCCTTTCGCTAGTAAGGAAACATAGGAAGGCAAAGCTTGTGAAGAGCATTATAACAAGACAACTAGAAGATTGTCTGATGGGCGATATGAAGTATCGCTAACATTTTAAAACGTCAGTGTTTGATGCCTCGCCCGTGTTTGGTGCCTCGAAGTAAGGTGCCTTACGTAGGTTTCATCAACTGGAGAGAAGATTCCAGGAAAACCCCACACTACACAAAGAGTATTCGAAGTGCCTAAACGAATACGAGGAGCTCGGTCAGATGACAGGAGTTGACGAGAAGGATACCATGCTGGATGCACCACACCATTTCTTTATTCCTCACCATACGTTATTCAAGGCGTCAAGCACAACCACCAAGCTTCACGTGGTTTTTGATGCTGCTGCAAAATATTTAGATGAGTCTTCACTGAATTCGCATTTCATGACGGGACCTAAATTCAAACCTACATTTTCAAATTAATTTTAAAGTGGCGACTGCACAAAAGTATATTTGCAGCAGATGTCGAAAAAATGTATCGCCAAATTCGGGTTCCAATAGACGATTCAAATTAGCAGCTGATATTTTGGCGTAATCATCCTACAGAGAAGTTAAGGACTTTTAGACCTGTAGACAGTAAAGTTCGGCACGGCCAGTGCTCCATGCTTGGCCATTCGAACGCTGCATCAGGCTTCAGTGAATGAGTCTCAGTATTTTCCTCTAGATGCCAAGGCCGTACGCGAAGGGATGTATGTTGACGAACTTATATCAGAAACCGACTCTATCGAAGATGCATTGCTGAAAAGAAATGAAATCTGCTACAGGCAGCTGGGTTCCATCTCAGGAAATGGACAAACAATTCGGAAGATATTCTTCGTGATATTCCGGCAGATTAACGGGAAGTAGGTTTTTGATTACCAAACAAAGACCTTGATGGAATAAAAGCGCTAGGAATTCTCCGGTTGCCCAAAGAGGATTCCTTTTCTTTTAAAATTTTCTCTTCAGATGATGGAGTTGTGATGAAAAGAAACATGCTTTCATCAATCGCAAAACTTTTTGACCCATTTGCCGCAGGAATTGTGGTGTAAGGCGTGACATGGGATGAACCATAACCACAAGAGCTAGAAGAGAGATGGCGTATATTCCAGCATGAACTACCTCAGATGCAGGACATACGAATTTCACGGTTGGTGAACGTCAGAAAAGGCACAAGACTTGTGAGAATGCATATGGGGCGACGGTTCACCTGCGTGTCGCAGATGAGGATTGCATCATCCAGCAGCTCTTAACGTTTACCAAAACGAAAAAGGCAATACTCAAGACCGTTTGTACACCAAGCCTTGTACTATGTGGAGCTGCTGAAATGAACCTAACAAAGAAGATCTACCCGAAGTGAACATTAAATTTGAATTCGTTCATAGATGCTGACAACATTCTAAGAGTTTGAGGGAGGCTCCAAAATTCAACACTTAACTACCAACAAAGACATCAATCTATTTTAGCACCGGATCATCATCTCTCACATCTAATCATTAGAGACGCACACAAAAACACGATTCATGGTGGCGTTTCTCTAGTGATGGTGTACATTCGTACAGCATTTTGGATCTTCGCGTTAAGGAGAATGTTGAAAAAGATCGTACAAGAATGTCTTATTTGTTTCCATCGCAAAGCGACTACCATGTAAAACTTACCTGAGCCAAGAGTTTGCATGGCAAGGCCATTTTCGAGATCGGGTGTAGACTTTGCAGGACCCTTTATTATCAAGACCTGGAAGGGCCGTGAAGCTTTTTGTTTGCTTGTCAGTGAAGGCAGTACACCTGGAAGTAGTTTCTGATCTTACGACACAAGCATTTTTAGCTGCCTTCAAAATACTTAACTGACTGTCGAAGAAACACTCACTCAACAACCCACGAGATGGAGTTTCATTCCCCCAGCATCTCCTAATTTCGGTGGACTATGGGAGTCAGGGGTGAAATCGGTAAAACACCACCTTAGAAGACCTATTGGGTCAGAAACATTAACGTTTGAGGAGTTATCAGCGGAAACTACCCAAATTGAAGCCTGCCTCAATTCAAGACCCCTGTGTCCGATGTCGGATGTTATCGAGGATTTGAGGACGTTGACTCCAGCACATTTTCTAATAGGCGAAAAACTAATCGCAATTCCTCAAGGAGTCACTTCCATGGAAAGGGTAAGTTACCTTGAGCGATGGAAGCGACTGCAAGCGATGTCCAACAACTTCTGGAGCAAGTAGAGCGGAGCATATGGGGCATGAATTCAAATTAGTAAACAAACGCACAGAAAATCAAAACCACTTATTTTTTTACGTAGGATAATTTTATTTGGTTAAATAAATACAACACAAATAAATACAATAAAGTTCGTTTAACCTAGATTCCCTTCACAGCACAACACAACACACATACAGTCCACTCAATCTCACAAGCCCATTTATTCCGGAGAACGTTGCAGAAATCCCGAAATCTCAAAATATCAACGGGAATAGGTGAATCAATACTACGACGGCTTTCGAAAGATTCAATAACCTTCCAAAGTTTTCACTAAAACACAACACAAATTTTGAACTCACAAGAGTTACCAATACAAAATATAATATAAAAACAATGAAATAAAATATATCTAAACTAATTTAAACCCTTAAATTAAAATTACACTTCTCATATAAATATAAATATAAATATAAATATAAATAGAAAACAAAACGTACTTGGAATGAATTGTTTACTTGGAAGTAAAATACAACAACAATTCCATAGGAGGCGGATTCCACAAAAAAAAAAAAACATGTTAACATAAAAATGTAAGCAACACACACACTTTCATACACTTATACACACGAACGTAAATACGTAAATACAATTGTGTACTCGCGTGTACACCGGCAGCAACAGCAAATTCAGGGGCCAAAGGAGGAATATTTACAAAAAAAAAAAAACACTGTAGCGCTGGCAGCCCGGTATGGGCCATGGCCTAGCTTCCTGACACTTATGTTGCTATTTTTTGCCACATCTGAGATGTGCCTACGGCTAATCGCCGAGTCCGAACGGCACTCCTAAGAAGCTTTTTCGTAAGCAATTTTACAATACTTTCGGGAGTTTGCCATTGCCAGCCGAAATGGTGATGCCTATTTGAAAAATTGTTGGTGACCCAGCCATGAATCGAACCCAGACTGTCTGAGTGATAGTCCAATGAGCTAACTATCGCGCCATCGACATCGCTGAGGAATATTTACACAAAAATAAATAAACAAAATTTTACCAAAAAGCCAGTAACCAAAAACCACGAACAATAGAACAACAAAAGGGAAAAAGTAAACAAACGGCAAAAACCCAAATCGCGACGCGTAATAACCCAATTTAATCAATGATCAACACAAACTGAGCATAACAACAAAAGAGTCAAATTCCAAACATCCCAAGCTCTCTCTGTTGCTCTCTTTGTCATGTCGTCGTCCTTGCCGTCATCTACATGCCATGTTCCACACTAATTACTTTTGTTTATTTACATGTAGATATAGTCAAAAAGAAATACAACATACTATATTCCACCTACAAATGGGTACACTAACCCTAGAAATATAAAGTTATTAAAAGTTACGTTAAAGTTAACCATACGTCGATTCGACGTTTCTCCCATAATTATGTAAATAAAACACCACAAATCCGGTAGATATAATTCGTAAAAAAATATATATATAAAGGTTTCTCCAATAAGGACTTCACCAATGTTTTTTTTTTAAATAAAACGCAAAACATTTGAGATATTTCAATAACTTTATTATCGGCTTGAAGTACAATCAAAACATTTATGAATGGAACTCGACTTCGTTCATATGGCCACCGCTGCTACATTTGCAGTGGTCGATTCGTTGGACCCAATTTTCAACGACTCGGCCACACATTTCGATCCTTACGCGAAATACGCCATAATGTGGTCTGAGCGATGCCCAATTCTTGAGAACGCCGTGGAATTGACTGATTTGGATTGTTTGCTACGGACGCCTGAATGGCAGCGATATTTTCGACACTTCGACCAATGCGTTGTCTCACTGACACGGCAACATCACACAACGAATATGCAGACTCAAATTTTTGCACTAAACTTGTTATTGCCTGTCTAAAGCTCTTGAAGTTGCAGTCACCGACATAGTGACAGTTTGATGATTAGTGAAAGAGTGCGTCCACAAATTAAATTCAAAGTTGTCCCTATTGGAAAACCCGATATATAATAGATTGGAAAAGAGTAATTCCATTGATAGTGTTTTGCTTTTTTATGTTCGCTTGTTAGGGTTCTGACTGTCTTTCTGGGCTGTCGAGATCCAACTGAACGAGGTTTCCATCCAGTAGCAAAAATTAGCACAACTGCAATTGTTTAATTGTAGCTTGCCAAACGAAACATTGAACTAAGCAAAGCGAGGGTACGTCTGTCAATTGTTTAAAAGGGAGTGGTACACTAATAGATGCTGCTGAATGGGAACCCTTTGGTACTTGCCGTACTTGCATCGTTCGATATTAATAGAAGAATATGAACACAAAAAGCGAATGCCACAGTAATATTATGTGGAAGAAAATTGCATTGACTTAAGCAAGTACAGTGAGTAACAAGCGAACCTTTACAAGTTTTAAATTAACGTGTTTTTATAAATAAATTGTATATTTGAAAGGTTTTTGAATTTAAAGAATGTACAAATATTGTAGCAGTTATTAATTCAAAACATCCCGGCCCCTCTGAGCTAGTTCAGGATACAGGAAGCCGTGATAATTTGGCAATTGGTCTCGTAAATGTGCCCATAGCGGTTCGTACTGTAGCTACTCGAACTCGTTGATCTTAGCCTGGATGTACATCTTCGATTCTGCCCATTTCCCATTTTGTCGGTTGGAGATTTGTCTCTTTGATGACCATTAGATCACCACGACACAAGTTGGGACAGTCGTGTTGCCACTTCGGTTATTTCTGCAGCGTGGTCAAGTATTCTTCGTGCCAGCGTTTCCAGAACCCTTGGACCACATGTTGAAGCAACAGCTAATGATTCAAACGGTAAATTGTGACATCGTCATAGTTCAATTCAGATAATGAGGTCATCGGTTCGCCTACAAGAAAGTGTGAAGGGGTAAGTGGGTTCATGTCAAAATCAGAAATAGCACATAGAGGACGAGAATAAACAATAGATTCCATTTGGCATAACACTGTGGATAAATCTTCAAAAACGAGAATAGAGTCCCCAACAACCCGACGCAAATCGTGTTTAATTGACTTAACGCCAGCCTCCCAAAAACCTCCGAAGTGAGGGAATTAAGTGGATGCTCGAATGGCGGAGCAAAAAAAATGTTTTTTATTTATTTCAAAATCAGTTTAACAATAAAGCATGACAGTTAAAACTACGACAATGAAGTGTTACAATAAAGTAAGACAATAAAGTGTCTTAAAATAAAAATGTTACAATTAAAGTGTCTTACAATGAAGTGTCTAATTGAACCTTTCCACAGGTATATTTATGGATTAAAAATGATTACTCTGCATCTAGCTTCCTCCCCTGGAAATGGAATGTAGCTTGTTTGTGCAGGTGTCAAATGGATTTCACGTGTGGAGGATATGGGGTTGAGTGTTTTGCTAATTGCGCAAAAATGGTGGCTCGTGTTTTGTTGGTGCATGTGGCTTGCACATGATCAAAGGGATTTATGAGAGGATTTAGCTGTAGAAGTTAGAGGGGAGGTAAAATTGTGACGTAATTAGGGAAAGGGAAGGTCAAATGGTGACGTAACTAGGGGGCTGATGGTGGCGAGAAATGCCACGTGATTCCCTCGGCGGCAAGAGCAGCAGAAACAATTTCATTATGAGCTTGTGACAAGCTAGCTTATGCATGTCAGTCAGCCAGCGTCGAGCGCCTTGGAAATTTGTCCCATTGTCTGAATATATATTAGCATATCTTCCGCGTCGAGCGATAAATCTTCGCAGTGCTGCCAGAAATGCATCCAAGGTAGGTCACTCACTAGCTCTAGGTGGAGGGCTTTTGTAGCCATATATATATTTTTTGTTGTTGAAAGTTTGATAGTGATGGGGCCAGCGTAGTCAAAACTGGTATTCGTAAACGGATGACTTTGCTTAACACGATATAAAGGTAGGTCTCCCATGAGCTGTTGAGATGTTTGTTTCCTCTGCATAAGGCATGGTTTGCAAACGACTACGACGTTTTTAATAGATTTCTTCGTCAGCGATACTATAAGTCTGGAAATAGCGTGTTTACTGCAAATTGCTTTAGATCGAGGGAATCCGACGCGTGTCTAATACGACCACCGACGCGGAGAAGCCCTTCTCGGTCAACAAAGGGAGCGAATTTGATTAATTTGGATTTGAGAGGAAGGGTTTTTTTTTTATTAAGTAAGCATTCGATATCGAATAGGCTAATATACTTTGCATCGCCCGCCAGGACGAAAATTGTTTTAAAAGAGAATCTACAAGTTCATTGTTATTGAAAGCAACTAATACTTGACGCGACTGAACTCTTTCTTCAAATTTGGCAGATAGACTGGGCTCACGGTTAAATTTCGATTTTTGCCAACAATCTTTATCAGCAGTTAACCAGTGAGGCCCATTTCACCAGATATGATGACCCGATAGCAGCGATGGTAGTCACCCCATGAGGCGTCCGCTGGGTTAGGTTCGGCAGCCACGTACTGCCATGAGCTTCGCGGAACTACGTTCAGATTTGATGCGACTTGATTCGCCACAAAGGTTTTCCAACGGCGGGGAGATGAAGAAAGCCAGTACAAAACTATTTCAGAGTCGCACCATGCATAGACTCTTGCTGGCTTTTTTGATACTGACGAAATTGTAACAAGACGGCTCCGCAAAGTTCAAAGCGGGGAATAGAGATAGGTTTCAGAGGGGCTACCTTAGTCTTGGCTGCAATTATATTGACTCGATGAGTATTATCACTAAGTCGACAACGACTATAAACAACTGAAGCATACGCAACTGATGAAGCATCCGAGAATCCATGTGGCTCAATGTCATCGACCGACGCGAATATCATTCTCAGAACCCGAAGTGTTTTAAAGTGGTGTTTTGAAGTGGTCAAGGTTCCACTTTGAAGACCAGAACTCCTGAAACAAGATTTTGGAGAAAATCATGGATGGTGCTAAGAATCCGAGGGGGTTAAAAATACTGGCAACCTCTGACAGTAAAGTACGACGAGTTGATGACGAAGCAATATTGTTCTTTGACATCTTAAAGGAAAAGTTATCATCTGGTGGCTGCCATAACATACCTAGTACCTTAATGCGGGAGTCTGATCGTTCGGGGTTGTTAGTTCTCACAATCTTCCTTTAGAAGTGATGCTAATAATGGCCAACAGTTACTACTACATTTGCGAAGCTGCAGTTCTGCCTGTGAAAGTAGTGAAACTTTTTTTTAAGGCCTTAAGGGTATGCGCAGTGTCCGCTTCAGTCATAATATCATCGACGTAGACATCTTCTTTTAGAACCTTAGCCGCAGTTAGATAATCAGTTTAGTATTTGTTTGCCAATTGCTTTAAGACGCGAACCGAAAGAAAGGGGGCAGACGGGGTACCGTACGTTACTGTCCATAGCCGAAAATGTTGAATGGGGTCTCATCCATCCAAAACTTCCAACATTTTCACCACATCTGCAGTGAAGACAAACCGATGCTTCCTAAATCGAACACAAGCTCCACCAAATCCCTTTGAATCGATGGTCCAACGAGTAGCATGTTGTTAAGGGAAATACCTTTTGAATCCTTTGAGGAGCCATCAAATGCGACTCTGTATTTCGTTGTTAAGCTATCCATTTTAGCACCGCATGATGAGGCAAATAAAAATGTAGACCAGGAAGTGTTTGAATTTCACCGGAAGGAATTGGCGTCATATGTCCTAGGGTAAGATGCTCTTTCATGAAATAAATGTATATTGTTTGAAGCTCCGGGTTTGACTGAAATCGACGTTCCATTGATCTTAACCGCGATACCGCTGTGAACAATGACTCCCAAAAAAAAACAATGGTTGGGCACTTTAAAAGGTAAGGAGACTATGTATTTGGCATCAGAAGAACGACGAATAGTTTTTTTAAACTGCTGCTCTGTTGAGTCCAAGGCATAGAAATTAGCTGCCGAACTGGAAACATCCTCAATCTCCCAAAAACGTTTAAGTAGATCATCTACATCGAGCACTGACTGTAGTGACGATAAAGTGTAGTCTAAATGTGAAGGTCCGTTGAGCACTTCCCCTGTCACTACCTAGCCGAAAACCGTGGATTGTGCGGTTGGAGAACCGTGTTCGCCTCGAATCTGCTCGCCAGGAAGGATACTCCAGAGTTCCAGACATCAATTGATGACGAAATATTGAATGATCCTACATTCAAGAGGAGTATCTACTAGATGTACCCAAAGCGACGGATTAAAAGATAAGGAAGGCAAATTCGACGTAAGTAGGTTCAAAATAAAGGCATCGAGAGAAAGTGACGACGAGTTGATCCGAGAAAAAAGCGGTAGAGAGACTCGACCTTTTGTAAACCCTGCGCATACAGAAGAAAGTCCTAAAATTGGTATTTTTGCATGTGACCGACGAAGTCCAAGTTGAACGAATGACAAATAATGATTGCGAGCCCAGTCCAGTAAGGCACGGCATAGGATTGGATTTCCGTGAATGTCATTACCCGTAGTAAAGTAGGAAGAAGAGTGTGTTTCCTACGAATAGAGTTCACCGACACATTGTTTATAACGGGGGAAACCAAAATCCCACTAGCAGCTGACGTATTAACGACCGTCGATGATGTGCGTACCGAAACAGGGTTTGTTGCATCAAACCCATGCATTGTATTCTCGAAGTGAACCATGGAATGATTCGGGCCTGGCAGATACGGCACCTATGAGAGTACCGACGGTTATTTGAGGTATGACCACTTTGTAAGCAGTTGAAGCATAAGGTATGAACTTTAACCAAATCGTAACGGAAAGTAATATCCAAGGTATCAAATTGCACACACTAATACTAGTTATGGGATTGGGCACATTTGGGACATTAAAGCTTAAATTATGAAGTTTCGGTAACATGGGATTGAATAGGTGTTGAAGATTCCATACGCGAAAATGACGAACGCGGTAAAGGTTGGCAAGATTCAAGCGCTTTACACCTTTCCCGTAGAAAATTAATAAACCTGCTGATGGTATGATTTTCTTCAACCGAATCACTCCATTCTACCCACGCTTGAACGGAGTCTGAATCAGGATTGCGCAGAAAGCCTCGAATAATTTCGTCGACACTGTCTATTATTTTTTGAAGAGTTTGTACACTATTTGTGCTCATTGAAGGAAGCAATAAAAATTAGTGAATGAACGACTTGACTATAAAATGTTATTTTTTTCATACCGCGATTCTAATCGGGCCCAAGCGTCAGCATAATTGGCATCAGAAAGCGTTATTTGTTTCATAAGATTAGCAAATTTTTGTGTCGCAGTTAAATAGGATTTACTATCAACAGAGCCTTCAAATAAATCGCTGAAAGATGGCCAATCCTTATAATCGCTCGAAAACTAATATGGATTGCTGTACCACTAGCCGCTTAAAAATAGATTCATTGAGGTCACGTTATACTTATGGCTGTTGTTGTTTGACCACGTCGGACAATTTTGAATACGCGAACTCGCTTACAGAGCCACTAACTCTGTCCTCATCTAACAGCAGCAAATACGATGCTTGTAACTCACAGAACGCTAATAGAAACAAGTTTTGAGGGCGTACTAACGGAAACCGTTTCCGCGAATGTAACCGCACACGTAATTTGCCCTTTAAGTACGCCAAATTTTGACTAGAAGAACTAATTATGCTTCTGAGTTCAACGAAACGACTACAGGTACATATAATTGGTAAAATTCTGAAACAGTCGTTCATAACTTTTTGTGTAACTGTTTTAAAGTTCAATAAAATAACATAAGTTTGTTTTTACTTTTTTATTCAAATTGCAAAAAAAATTCTTTTCTAATGAAACGTATAAACATATTCAAAACTGAACACTTCGATTCGACGTAGGTTATCTTTCTGGGGTTAACGACAGAGAATGATGGAGAACACTTGCGGACGAAAATCGTCCAACGGGCGGGAGCATGTTCGGGAATGTATTTATATCTTTATATATTTTAATAATTTTTTAGACATTTATCTTAATTTATCGATTGTATTGTAATAACTTTAATTCATAAATAAATTCAAATGCAAACAGAGAAACGTAACGTAATTGCATATTTATTGTATGACATTTTTCAAATGTACTTAAATCATGGATGCAATTTCCTGATAATAGCTATGTTTTTTTGAACGCATGTTAGCTATCTTCTCAAAAAAAGATCCATCCCCGCTTAAGAGTTCATCATAAAAACTTGGTAGCACAGACATCTCTATGGCCTTTGGTGGTGGCTCATCTGTTGGTTGGTAAAAAAACTTAAATTGTTTTGAAAAAAATTTGTAAGCGAATGGTTAACATTTTTGCTACTTCTTCCGAAACGAAGAAAATATGATTTGGAAGCACTGTTTTATATCCGCTTAATAGGTAGCGGATATAGATTGACTTAGCGTTGCTCGCTATGTTATTGTTGTAATTAACATGTAAATTACTTTTTAAGCAGACAGCGGATTTGCAATAAACATGACTAATAAACTCGCTCTCTTTTTGCTGTACCGCAAGACAGAAAAGACGTGTTTCGCTTTAAACCGCATTTCTCCCTCTTGAAAAAGTAAAGTTAAACCCTACACATCCCAACACAAAGAAAATGAATCCTTTTAATCATACTGCTAAGAATGATATTATTTATTTTGTTTTTAAAACTCCTTTGCTATTGAAAATTATGATTACCTGAAGAATAATTTTTGGATGAAAAAAACATTTTGCATAATATCTGGGTCTTAGAATAAAAGATTTCATTTAAGCCCATTATATATTTTATAAAAGGAAATGCAGGTCATTTTATGGCAGTAAAAAAAGAAGGATATTTCTTAGTTTTTTTTTTGGAATGAATTAAGCCTTAAAAAACATGGGTTTTCAAAAATTATGAATGAATACTTTTGATTGCATTAAGATTTTATGACACCCATAATATCATAATACCTAATTAAGAAAGTACAAGTTGTAAATCAGTATAAAAATATTATATATATTTTGACAATTCATTCCTTAACATTCTTACTAATTGTGAAAAAAAAAAAGAGTAGTTATCAGAAATTAAAAGAAGTGATCTAAAAAGTCAAAGAACTCTTCAAGACATGTGCATCTGTGAAAAACATTTTAAGAAAATTATGTTCGGTGAAAAACAATTGAAATTTAAAAATAATGCGATTCCGTTTCTCAAAAGTAAAAGTGAATATGAACATTTTGTGGGTTGTGCGGGAGTAAAGGCCCCAGCACATAGAATCCGTTGCGTCCGTTGTGATGCCGGATAGGTTGACGTTGACGTTTTTGACGGAAATTACAGTCCCATAGAATCCGTCGCATACGTATGTTGACAGAATATAGCCGGTGAGGTTATGCTTTTGCATAAGTGGCTTCTTATCTTTTCCAATCCTTACGCTCGTTCCTTGTCTGTAGAGCCCCTAGTCCTCCTCCATCAGTCTTGAATTCGCCCTTGTTTCCTCCTCACTTCCTTTTTTCTCTAAGTTTTAGTCTTTCTTCCTTTTTTTTAACAGAACGCTTGCAATTTATCTTTATTTTCAGTTCATCTTTTTTTTTTTAAATTAATTTTTTTATTCAAAATTTGTTCTAAATTTTTTGATGGTCAACCAAGAAGTGGTTCACCCTATCCCATAGCTATTAGCTCGGACCGTAGGTCTCACACATACATTGCAATTCAATCCCCGTTCAGACGCGTGTAACGGGCCAATGGACGAATTCTGGCTTTTGTGTGCAACACTCCGAAGATTTGCAGAAGTGTGCTACCGTTTTCTGGATCTCCGTTGCTTTCCCTCTCTCATACATGCTCAAGCACGTATGGGAAAATTTTTTTCAATTTCCCTAAGGCCTGAGCTAATATTTTGGGGTTGCATTCAGCCCCAATGTAACACCAGTCCCTCTCAAATTATACAAAAATAAAGA
Organism: Volucella inflata; assembly: GCA_928272305.1. Taxonomy (NCBI): domain Eukaryota; kingdom Metazoa; phylum Arthropoda; class Insecta; order Diptera; family Syrphidae; genus Volucella; species Volucella inflata. The sequence continues at coordinate 37,617,718 of OV743717.1, forward strand.
AAATTTGCCAACAATACATGGTCTTCTCGAGTCCATACTTCCTGCTCATTCTCCGTTTCTAATATTGATCAGATGGGGTGAAGTGAGTGCGTAACGAGGAACTACTCATACGACGATACGACGGGCCATCGGGGAGGAAGTTCAACTTTTGGAACGCTACCCAATACAAGCCAAACGACATCCTTTTGTTTAGAGTTTCGGTAGTGCGGGGCACGCAGATACGGGCCCAGTCTTCACAAAAATGTTTATTTTACAAGTAAACCTACCCCTTCGGGTAGGGGAGTGCGTGGGCAAACAAAAAATGCAATGTACAAAACAAACGGAAATAATATAATATTCATTAAGTGGAATACCTGACGGACTAGGAAGAACTTGCTCGCGAAACTAATCCGGTACTCGTGAAAAGGCCTAGCAAAAAACGTAAGGCAGGCTCATCTCCCGAAGTTTTACAACCAAGAGATGAAACCTCACCCACCTCCTACAACAAATGTGGTCGGGATTGCAGGCTACGGAAAGTTACGGGACCTTCTCCCAAGAACGCTCAAAGGAAAGTTCAATATAATTTCACTCCGTAATAACGTGTGGAAAATTAATGTCGATGACTCCGATTCTTACCGCGCATTGTCGCTGAAGCTTAACACCTATAAAATTCAATGGTATACTTACGAAAATAAATTTGAAAAACCGTTACGCGTCTTTGCTAGGGGAGTTCACCCGTCGTGCAAAAAAGAAGACGTAATAGAAAAACGTGCAACCACAAGGTTTTAAGATTACTGACGCCGCCCGTGAAGATAATCAAGAAGGTAAAGCAACAAACGGATAGCGACAAAGATACCGTAGTCAAGCGCGCACTTCCTATTTCCATACTAACTCTTGATCGAAATGAGAAAGTCGATGATATTTATAAAACTAAATCTATCCTAAATATCAGAGTCTAAATGCCAACCCCATAAGCGGAGCAGCAGCGATGCAGTAAAAATGGGGAACTCGTTACGCATAAGTTAGTATAACGAAAAAAGGGTTAATACAAGGATAAAGAGAAGAAGATCAGGGTCAAAATGGAGCCCATGCGTAAAGGCAAACAAACTGTAATCCAGTGCAAACGTTGTCAAGATTTTAACCACGATGCATAAAATGCGCAGGCAAACACTTCTCGAAAGAGTGCAAAACAAATAAGCGAATCCTAGCAGTTTGTGCTAATTGCACAGGAAATCACCCAGCTAATTACTGAGGTTTCGAAACCGCCAAAGAAATACAAAAGAGGTGAAAAGTCCCACGAAATTCATTCATCCGGACCTAAAGTGCAATATCCTAAAACCGATGAGCCCAAGACAGCTAAGAGAGTCACAATGAAGCAACCGGTAAAGCAAAAGCATAAATCTGCTCAAAAAAATGAGTTAGCTTGTCGGCAGATACTCTAAACTAAGCACATATAACAAGCTGCTTATATATAAGCAAGTGCTAAAACCTTCATGGACTTATGGTACAACTATGGGGTTGTACCAAACCAAACAATATGTCTAATGGTATATAAGGAATATCGATATTTACAGCGATCTGGGAATTGCAACCATGAAAGACGAAGTAACAAGCTTTGCTCGTAAAATTCGCACTCGTCTTGTGCATCAATGCACCCAGGAAATAGTCCGGAGATTGGACCAGACAAATCTTTTGCGGCGACTTCAAAGAACAAGACCGTTCGACTTAGCGCCTTAACAAGAAACCGTATGAAATAAAGGTAATGGTGGGTGCCTTCACTAGAAAGCTACGTATCAAACGCGATAAACTACAGAAGCTTGAGCTACTTGTTAACGAAAGTTAGTGGTAGTCGTATAGAAAACGGGAGAATTTTCAGTGAGTAAGAATCTCACACTACCATGAACGCGTGCTTATGGTGGGCGCTGCTATGCCACTGTGGTAGGCAGTAGGTGGTTGTGCTTATGGTGCTTGGTGTTGTGGTGCTCTTATGATCGCGTGCTTATGGTGCCGTGGGTAGGTGCACGGAGAAAAAGAAAACAAATTTTACAAATTGCTTTTATTGTTTTTGGTTCTTTTTTTTGTGTGGGGATTTCGATGGGTGACCTACCGTCTGCGAATAAAGCGTGGGTGAAATTTATTATACGCAAAGGGTTCGAGGCTGTCCTTCTGGCTCTAGACGTAAAGCGTTTGGGTAAAAGTGACCGTCACTCTCGTGGAAACTCATGTCTCTTCTTCTCGTGGACCCATTGGTTGTCCCCTTCGTCAAGCATAAAAGCAGAAAGATAGGGTTCAAGAACTCACCAATTCTTCCCACTAATATACTTCTCCAAGGAGACAATGGACATAAAGTGAACAGGTGGGGTAAAAAAAACGGATCGGGCACGAGAAACAGTGACGGAGGGGAGATGATGCCTTCTAAAGCTAAGGAATTTACCCGATAGGAAAGACAACATCACACAAGGGCAAGAGTCGACGACTTCGTTAATGGCTCTTGTTTAACAAAGTGTGTGAAAGCAACAGTAGACCGCCTTTAAAAACCTATGGTAAAAAAGTAACGGATGGGATGGTAACTTCGTTTCAAATCCGCATTTTTCTATATAACACAAATACAGGAGGTTGTGGGAAAATTGCATGGGGCCACTTTCCATTATGGCCTATTCGGGAAAAAGTGAAAAAAAGTGTTTGTATGTAAAATGGCCTCCTAAACACGAAAATTTTTTTTCGAGAAAACTATTATTCACAAAGTTATTCACCCTGATTCTGTGAAGCATTTTAAAGGCGTTTTAAAAGCGTTTCGTTAGTAAAACGCCACACTGCAACTATGTGTGACGTTTTACACCGTTGAACGCCATTTGTCGTTGAAGCGTTATTCTTTGAGGCGTTGAACGCCATAAAACGACAGAAAAAACGACGGTATCTGTCGATCATAAAATAGTGAACGCCAGAGTGAGAACATCAACTGAAAGTGTAAGTTCTCTTAATTTGTTAACTTATTCGTCAATCTAAATTAATTTATTTTGTTTTGTAGGATATATATATAATAATAATAAATCAAAAGCAATTTAAAGCCTTGGTTGAGCTAATGGAAGCCAATAAACCTTTAGCTAACGGGTTTAAAAGAAGAAATATAAATGTTGATGCAATGGGACAACATAGCCAAAACACTTAACAGCCAAGGACCACCGACAAGAGACGGGAAAAAATGGCAGAAAGTAATAGTATGTCCTTAATTTATCACTTGCAATTATTTCTATAACTAAGTCTGATATAAAATTTAAATTAAAAAAGAAGATTTTATTTAACAAAAAGGAGTGTAAAGGCACTGGAGGAGGTGAATTCAGACAAAAATACTTGTCAAATGTGGAGCAAGTGATCTCGAGTCTTCTCTGTTATGAGAAAATAATCAATCCGAAGGGAAAAACTTTGGATTTCGCGGAGAATCGTTCCATTCCACAGCCATCTCCTCATCGCAAGATACATCAAATACAATGTATCCACATCAAATTCAACATCCGCTTCAAATCAAGATACATCTTTTCCAGATTCTTCCATCGTTCCAAATATGAACGAGAGCACCGGTTTCTTCGCAGATCCAACAAATATGCAAACAACCTGAAGCAGAAAAACAAAGCCGTCACAAAATACAAAATCGTCTGATAAAAACAGGATGTTAGAATTGCTACAGACGCAGATGCAAGTGCAGAAGAATTTGTACAAAGAAGTGAAAGAGTCCCTATTTTATATACTATTTAAAAGATAGAAGCAGGTACGAAAGAAACCAAATACAATTTTGTTTGGTTTTTTTTCCTCCTCTGTCATTTCAAATTTGATCCACTCAGGGCAAATATGAGCTTCAAAAATTGTGATTAGCTGCCCAAATATTTTGCTTTGGTAACAACCTTCAGCAAGAATCCTCAACGTTGCCGCTAGCTTCAGCATAGGAGGTACCGATGATTATCGCAGACTGCCTGGAAGACTGTTACTTACAACCTCCAACACACTTTGAAATGCTTCCTTGGATAACCGGAAATATTGTACAGACCTAAAACAAATCCATCTATTAAAAAAATCAAACTTAACTTCAGCTTTCAAACTTACTTTTCATTAGGCAAATCAAAAGGATTCGAATGTTGTCTTATTTTTTCGGATAATTGTCAAATTCGTTTTTGGCACTTATGATTTTTATCATCAGAAGATGAAGAAGAAAAAAAAATCGCAATACTGTCCATATTTAAATCTTTATTTTGTTATTTATCTTTCAATCCTAACGTAACTATTTGAAATAATTTCATATAATTTGCAAATATATATGAACTGACGTTTAAAACAGACTTGCCAACTTCATGCATTTAGAGATTTTATTACAATTTCGTCGCTGACGATTCTACTACAAATTTGTCGTGTCGAAAAGGTTAGTCCGGTATTACACGGTGACTTTTGAGTCAACGACAAGACACCACTAACGACTAGTGTCATTAACGACAAACGGCAACGGGAATAGGGATAATTATAAATAACTAGTGGAAATAAACAAATAAGGATAATACAAAAACAGAAGCCATAATTTTCAAAAATTACATGTACCTATATTCGTAATTGGAATAGAAAAGAATGGGTGCAAAAGTTGGCATATTATGTTAATCCCAAAAAACAGCTAAATGTAAATGGGAGGCATGCTGCATTATTGTTGATATTCTTTGGTTGTAACATCTTATTGCAAACAATGCCATCTATAAACAAAGACCAAATTTATTGGAAATATTATTTGGTTGTGTGGAGTAAATTTGTTGCAATTCATGTGTAGCCCAAATATCGAGCATTCTGCAATCAGTCGGACGTGATACTAATGTCGAGATTTGATCAAATTAAGTCTTTAACTTGGTCAACTCATCTCTAGAAAGAAACATTTTTAATCATCTGACACGAGTTTGTCAGCTGGATAAACAGCTAATGCCATAAACGTGCATATACTATATCTTAGCAGCTTTCTCGGTTTTACAAAAGTAAAAAGCCCAACTATGTCGGCGTACAAAACATGAAGCATTAATACGAGTGAGACCAAGAAGCAACAAAAATAATGCAATTTATTTATAAAATATGAAATTTCTGACTATTTCAAAACTAATAGTTCAGTTACTAAAGCTTGAAGACACACCCGTTTTGCTACGAATGGATGTACACGTGTTCGTAGACTTGTAAAACATTCAGACCTATACTGCTAGACGGCGTATCGAAGGTTCAGTTCATCTTTTCAATTCACTTTCACTCAGGTTTGCTATTCTGCTTAACGGGTGAAAACCGCCTTACCGATAATAATTAGAAATCATTTCGAAAACGGCTTCTGTGGAATATCACTTCAAGTATTTGTTTTTAGGAGATTTTGTTTGTGAAAGATAAAATAATTTGATTTAAATATTTAAAGAATTATTTTAAAAATGAATATGGAAGGGTTCGAGGTAACATCAATAAAAAAACGGCATGATATAAAGGATATACCAGATGAAATACAAATAGATTGTTTATTTAAAGATTTATTAATTAAACCATTCAGCTCTCTTTTATCTGAAGTCAGTTTTTTTTTATTGGATTTGTAGTCGCTCCAAACCTAAATAAAAAACGACCAAAAAAAAAATTTCATTACAAATTGAAACTCCTCTCGGTTTACTTTTTCCACTCAACGCGTTCCTTGGTGCGTGGACATAAGCTATTAATGTTTTTTTTTTTTTGAATTCTTCCCAACATTGTTTTTTGCTCCGAAATATTTTTTACTTTGAGTTTTCTACTTACGAACTTCGACCCAAAATCACAAATGCAACAAAATACTTGCGGATGATTCGATAAAAGATTTGAATGGACAATAGCAAAGAATATCCAAAAAAGGAGGAACACTTCAATACAACTTCAAAGTCCTTACACAAATTTAAACAAAAATAAAAAATGTTGCTCATTAGTTGAAAAAGCGAATAACTACATACTAAATAAAATTTATTTTCTTACCGAAAATCCTTTAAGATAAACACGCTACGCATTATACCTGAAATGTTACTAGGTACCACTTTTCTAAACCTCATGCATTTGTGTTTATCAACCCCTATTTTAATTTGTTTCCAATGTTAAAGCATAGGGAAATGTGGATTTGAAACGAACGAAATTTAAGGAATTGGTAAACATACGTTCAAGGGTAAGTGTGTAACGCAGCTGCACAGGAATTAGATGGATTATTAGGTTTCAGTTACCGTTTATGTTTTAATTTTTTTTTGTGAGAACACCCTGGCAATATGTGTTTCCATTCCAAATGTACATCTTATCTTTACGCATGGTTTTTTATACCTATCAAATTTTCACAGAATAAAAGAAGAAAGTTTGTGGGACAAGGTCACCAAAAGATAAGCGTATATGAACAAAATCTAATATAGATATTCTTTGGACAATATGTTTCGATTGTTTAGTACAGGGATTCCTAAACTATTTTGGGCAAGACCATAGCCAAATTACTTTAAAAATCCTATCTCTAGTTTTCTTCCTATTGATACAAAATACTTACCAATTTAAAAACCTTACGGTTGGTTAAGTATTAAGCTTGACATAATTTTCCCATCAAAAACTAACAAAATAAATAGACATAAAATTCAGTAAGTATCAAATGTAATTAATAATTATTAATACAAATTAAGTAAAAATTCCTTAAGTAGGTAAGTATTTTTTGAAAAAAACATTAAAAAAAAAATTAAAAATTCAGTTTTGATGGCTGAATCTGGTGACTCTACAATTCTAGCTAAACTGGTTCAATATTGGTGAGTTGCAGCCTAAAATCTCCGCGTTCGTTGATTTTCAAACGGTTTCTTTGTTTTGTCAAAATTTTTGTAACCACACTAAAGCCTTTTTCGATTATACTTTGTTTAACATAAATTGGCAGTACAGAGAAGATAGGGATGGTTGTCTCTCATTCGCACTCTTTTGTTTTCCATAAGGTGCTAAAGCTCTTACAGGATTTCCGTAGTAAGCATTTCAAATTAGCAAAGATCTGAAAGAATAGTGTTTAGAGTTACCGTCCTGTTTTTGGATTGAAATTTTCATTTAAATAATTTGTTTTATTTATAAAATTTATAATATTAATAAATTTAGAATAGTGTTTAGAGTTACCGTCCTTTTTTTTGGATTGAAATTTTCATTTACCTTTTTCCACACCACCAGAGGTAAGATTAAAGGCGCGGCTTAAAAGCGCAAAATTACACAAAACTAAACAAAAAAATAAATACACCTTTCAAAAATTCAATTTTCATAAAAACCCACAATTTCACACTAATATGACAACCCAAATTTAGAAAAATACACACAACATCAAAAAACTGAAACCGCGCTACGAAAACGTACGCAAATAAATTGTTCCTTAAAGAAAACAGCTTACAATTTTGTTTAACGTATTGTGGTATATATGTGATTAAATCAATTATCCAGTTTTGCATAACTTTAGGATCATACAAACTCTCCACGTTGGAGAGTTCAGTTATTTCCACGTACATTACTGCAGCTAAGTATACCCCAGCTGAAAATTGAGCTAGAGAAGCGGAATCTCTCCGCAGCTGGAGGGAAAAGTGATTTGATTTTTCGGCTACAAGAAGCGATCGAAAAAGATGGAAAAGATCCTAAATCCATGTCGTTCGACGTAGAAGAGGAGCTTGTAAGCACAGGGGTTGACATGTCTGCCATGATGGAATTACTCCTTGGATTGAATTCTAAGTTAGAAGAACAAAGGAGAAGTATGGATTCTAAATTAGAAGAACAGAAGAATTCCATTGTTGCCGCGCAGAAAGACACTGTTGAAGAGTTCAAGAATTCTCTAGAAGCGAAATTCGAAATAATCGATCAAAAATTAAATATGCACGAGGCAAAAAGCCGCAAAGGTTGGAACCGAATTCCAGGAACAGCTCGTGAAAGTCGAGGAACAGTTCGGGAAGGTTGAAAACAATATTGAGAATCTTGCTAAAGAACTAGAGAGAGTGAAGAAACAGAAGGTCCGAGAAATTTCTACAGACAGCCCTAGAAGGAAAGAGATGCAACCGCCTGTTTTCGATGGCCAAACATCGTGGCCAATATATAGAAGACAATTTAAAGCAGCTGCCATGACCAACAAGTCCGTTGTTGGAACTGCAACAAAATAGGACATCTGCAGCGTGAGTGCAGAGCTCCACTTAAACAACGCAGTTGTCCACAATGCGCTGCTGGGAGGCGTAACGAAGAGGCATCTGGCAGGAATAACATCTATCCTGCAAGCAGCGCAACATCAAGTCAACAGGCGGGAAACGTATAATAACCAACTTCGAGGGGCAGAAGTTGGTTTCTGGAATTGACGCCCCCTGGATCAAAATCCAAGTCTCCCAAACAAAACGAAGTAACAAGAGTCTTACAGTGGAAGCCCACATTGGCCAGAATAAATGCGTGGCCACCATTGACACCGGTGCCACCGCTTCCATTATAAGCAGGGACATCGTTACTGATTCATGGCTGCACAATATAAGTAGCTACTGTCTGAAAACAGCAACAGGAGCGACGTCGGAGGTATATAGAGAGGTTCTTCTTACGATCAATCTGGCAGGACTAACATTCAGGTGAAGGTGATCTTGGGAGCCATCGATTCTATTTGATTGAGCCGGACTCTAAAAATCATTATCAGAATTACGTCGTAGGAAAGATGTTCGTTGAGCCGAAAGGCAAAATGGTCCCAGTAAGAATATTGAATGTGGGAAATAAGAGCATCAAACTAAAGCAAGGACAATCGATCGGAGCGTGCGTACCGACAACTGCTGTCACCAAGTTGTCGAAGGAAAATGCTGCCATACCTTTGCCATCAAGAAGCACAGCCGAGTTAAAAAGAACTATACTCAGGCAAACCGAGCTGAACTAGGAGCAACGGGCGATGCCAGAGGATCTAATCAACGAATTTGCCTCGCAGGATGGCGAATATGGCAGCACACATTTGGTACAACACCGAATAGACACAGGAGATGCAAGACCCATACGTCAACCTCCTAGGCGTTTACCATTAGCTAAGCAGACGGAGGTTGCAGAAATGGTTTCGACTATGGAAAATCAAGGGTTGATTGAAGGCTCTAAGAGTCCGTGGGCATCACTCGTTGTACTGGTCAAGAAGAAAGACGGCACGGATTATCGCCAGCTAAATAATGTCACCAAGAAGGATAGCTACCCCTTGCCAAGGATTGACGACACACTGGACACACTGTCAGGAGCGCAATGGTTCTCCACACTTGATCTGAAGAGTGGCTACTGGCAAGTACAGATCCACCCGGAGGACCGTGAGAAGACAGCCTTCACCACAGGAAAGGAAATCAAATATACCTGAGTTTCAAACCACTACATCACAACAATTCTTTCCTTTCTCCTCCTTCTATCTTTCCGCCGTGTAACATAATCCCCTTGAGGCACGCGTAAATTATAAAAAAAAAAAGTTCGTATGCAAATAAGGATAGACACACTTTTGTTAGATGCGTTATTTCATACAGGCAGCCAGCTATGCCTTATAAAAAAATCTGTATTTTAAAAATTTTATAAACAATTTGATGGTGCGGGTACACTGCTAACAGGAATAGGCAAACAGTTTATAAATCAATCGGTGTGGTGTAAATGGTAGTTATTATTGATGAGATGCCCTACCATTTTAAATTTTGATGTTGTTAATGATGAGTGGATGTCTGAAAATGTAATAATCGGTACAGAAATCTTACAATAAGCTAATATGGTGATCGAAAGCGGAAAGTGAATTTTAAAAGTAAAGTTAACGTAAAAGGTTACAATGATACGAATTACGAAAACGATATAAATAAAATTGATACGCAATCCCTAGAATCAGAAAATAAAAAAGTGTATAACATAGACATGATAAAAAATATGCAAATAAAAGAGACAATCGCGATTTTAATTGATTCGTATAAGCCAAAAAAAAACCAGAGAAATCGTGCGTGGAAATGAAAATTGTACTGGAAGACGAAAGGCCAGTATTTCATCGTCCTAGAAGGTTGGCGAATAAGGAAAAAGACGCAGTGGCTTTTCAAATATCGGAGTGGCTCGCGGAAGGAATTATAGTACCAAGTAACTCCCATTTTTCTAGTCGGGTTGCCCTCGCGAAGAAAATGGACGTTTGCTATAGACTTTGCGTCGACTATCGAAAATTGATATTAAAGATGATGTTAAAGATAGATACCCATTACCTATAATTGAGAAGAATCTTTATAACGCGCTTAGACCTTAAAAACGGCAGAGGCTCAATATGGATTCCGCAAAGTTCCGTTTGGCCTCTGTAATTCGCCGTCAGTCTTTCAAAGGTTTATAAATACAGTTTTCAAAGACCAAGTCCGCAAGAAATTTTTGCTCATTTATATGGACGATTTAATAATCCCATCGGTAAATGAAAAAGACAACTTAAAAACGTTGCGGAAAAGAAAGGACTCATAATCAAATGGGAAAATTGTAATTTTGTCACCCTAAAGCTGTTCGAAATTTTCCAGAACCAACAAATTTAAAAAATCTCCAGAGTTTTCTTGGCTTAACGGGCTTTTTTAGAAAGTTTATACCGAACTATTCACGTATTGCTAAGCCTTTGTCCGACATGACAAGGAAGAGTTCGGTCGTTTTTAGCTTTGGTCACGAGCAAAGGAACGCATATTTGGAGTGGAAAAAACGTCTATATCAGGGACCGGAGCTAGACACGGAGTTACATACTGACGCAAGCAAGGTCGGTCTCGCTGCTGTCTTACTTCAGCGATACGACAAAGCACTGCATCCGTTCTTCTGCCTAAGCTTTAAGACTACACCTGTCAAAGAAAATTACAGTAGCTAGGAGTTGGCGGTATTACCGATAATGCGTTCAGTTAAAAAATTACGTACTTACCTCTTGGGTCTTGATTGCAATCTTTACTGATTGCAAAGCCTTCCAGTTGACAATGCAGAAGAAGGAGTTATGTATACGGGTTGCAAGATGGGCATTGTTATTTGAGGAGTTCAACTGTACCGTGCATCATAGATGAGGGAAAATATATGCAACACGTTGATGCATTAAGTCGAGTTTTGACGGTTGCGACAGTGTATACGGGTATTCTCCATAGAATTAAAACGGCCCAATGCAGAGATGAATCCTGTCAACTTATTCTCAGCATTCTTCAACGCGAGCAGAATGAGGACCACATAAACCGGAACGGAGTGCTGTATAGATTCATCGAAGGAGCTTACCTTCTTGTGGTCCCAAAGGCAATGCAAAGGGAAATAGTTAGAATCGTTCATGCAGAGCATTTCAACGCAGACAAAGTCCAAACACGTATAAAGCAAAATTATTATTTCCCGAACATGTGTAAGAAAGTCAAGGATGTTATAGCCAATCGTGTGGTCTGTATTTTATCTGCAAAGAAAGGCGGTAAGCAGGAAGGATACCTACATCCAATTACAAAGGTTGATGTACCGTTACATACCGTTCACATGGATTGGACCCTGTCGTCTACGGCTAAGAATTACAAACACCTTTTTGTAATTATGGATGCTTTTACCAAATTCGTTTGGATTTTTCCAGTGAAATCAACGACAAGGAGCGGCATTCAGTTTAAACAATTTCAAGGAATATTGCGACCAGCGAAACATTTCTCACATTCAAATTACAACTGGTGTCCCACGAGGTAACGGGCAAGTTGAAAGAATGAATCGTATCATAATCCCAACTCTAACAAAGATGTCCGTGGACAACCCTTTGAAATGGTACCAACATGTCACACAATTGCAAAAGACAATAAATTCAACTCAAGAGCCACGAACACAACACCTTTAGAGCAACTGTTCGGTGTTCCAATGCGAAACGATGAAGACGTCAAGCTAGCCGAACTGCTGGAAGAGGAGATACGAGAGAATTTCAGAGCGAAAGAATTGAGCTACGAAAACAAGCGAAGATACAGATCGAGCGAATTCAAGAAAAAAAAACTACAATACAATATAACAAACGCCGCAGCTCAACGAGAAAGCATGCTGTCCACGACTAAGGTGCAATTCGCAGCAGGGCTCAGAGTGCAACCAAAATTCTTGGGTCCATACGAGGTTACAAAGTCGGTAACCACGAAGGCCCGAATAAAACGTCGTCTGCAGCTGATCTGATGAAGCCGTGGTTACAAGAAGATGAGGTAGATTCTGACATCTACGAGTCAGATTAAAGCAGGATGGTCGGATGCAGGCAGAATGTGAATATCAACTCAAACCAAAATCCGTCACAGCGATCCACAAACGTTAAACTATAATCTACCGCAATCTACTGTTTTTTTAAATGCAACTTCTCTATTTACCATATTTGGTCATTGTCATCATCTATCGCTTTGGAAAAACAAAAGGAAGATAGACTAACTACACAGCAGCCACGAAGAGCAACGGAAGTTTATAACCGACACGAACGCTACGAACGATACGCCTAATACCCAGAAACTATTCCCCAATATGCTTTTTTTTCTTAATCATGTTACATATCTTAATCTAAATTATTTACTATTTCCTATAATATCAAATTTACACTTACGTGAATTAAACTACATTTGAATTATACGCTTCAAGAAACGTGTTCTTATTTCAAACCTCCCTTGACCCCCATCCCACATGTATTTTTTGTAAATGTATCGTATTGCTGCAAAAAAAAAAAAAAAACTCAATCAATCAGTCAATAAAAAAGAACTGATAAATGTAATGAAGCTAGACCCATATGTAGCAAGGAACGATTGCAAACGACCACCAGAGGTACTAAGGCAATTCTGAAATGACCTTAGATGAATTAAATAAAAATTAATTAACTCTTTCATTAGAATTAATACAACTTTGAGTTTTAGAATATTTACGCCGAATCTGGAAGTTCCATAATATCTTCCGCAGTGCCTCTTAAAGATGCAGGTATTTTTCTACTGCAGGGTATTTCGTCCTCATTATTATATGTATTAAAGTAAAATAACTATCCCCCTTCTATTTCACTATTATTCACTTGCTTAACTTTAATGTGAAATTCTTTTTCCTACATTAATTCCCGTAACTTTTCACAAAACAGCTGTTTCGTCGTCCCAACTTCGAATTTGAAATACTTATAGGTAATGTATTGTAGTTCGCCCGGCGTATTCTACGATGCATATAGAAAGTGAAAGTGAATCTCAGATACAGCGTATTCTACGATAGGGGTGAATGTTCTTCCATGGCTTTGTCGATAATAAAACGTTCCCCTAAATATATAGCAAAAAGCAGCATGTGCCAAGGGCACATATTTTCATCTTTAATATATCGAACATATCATAACAACAGAGCTTCATTGCCGGGTAATGTAGACTCGTCCAACTGGAGAGAGAATCTGCTGTTCTGTAAGAAGGTGCATCTATTCGTCTCCGAACGGTGTTATTGCTCAAATGAATTCTCTTTATAATATCAAACGGCAGATCGAACGTTCGATTCACTTTCACTCAAATTTGCTATTCTGGTAGACGGGTGATCACTACCTTGCCGATATTAATTCGAAATTATTTCGAAAACGACTATCCTGTGAAGTTTTTCTTCAAGCATTTGTTTTGAGGAGATTTTGTTGGTGAAGAATAAAATAATTAGATTTAAATATTTTAAAATGGATAGTGTAGGTTTGTATTACCCGTTTTTTAATCAAACGCGGAACGATGCAAATAGAAGGGTACGCATTAACAGCCGTAAAAAACGACAAGATATAATGGAATACCAAATGAAGCGTAAGGAAAATTTGAGAAAATAAAATATGAATACACACAGATTCTTTTAAGATTTATTAAACCATTCATTAAGCACTCAGCTCTCTTTTATTTAAAGTCTTTTTTTTTATGTTGGATTTGTGGTCGCTTCAAACCCAGTGCCAAACAAATATTTCAATACAAATTGAAACTCCTCTCGTTTTACTTTTTCCACACAACGACCCACCATGTGGGATGGACTTAAGCAATTTTTTTTTTGTAATTCTTCCCAACATTGTTTTTTGCTCTGAAATATTTTTTACATTCATTTTTTTACTTATGAACTTTCGACCGATAATCACAAACGCAACAAAATACATGCCGATGACTCGATGACAGATTTGTATGGACAAATCGTTTCGATCGTTTAGTGTGATAGCAAACTAGCTTACCAACGGGGAATGATTCCCTTCGAATGTTTAGTGGAATAGAAGTTTTCGATTTTCGAACGATCATTCCCCCCGACGTTTAGCAGAATAGGGCTGGTAGTTCCAAGCACGAAGTGGCGAATGTGCAAAATCCTAACTTTACAGTCGAGCCAAAACAAAAATTACCGTACTTTTTTTTTCCTTTGACTAAAAACGTTCAATAAAGCTGACTAATATATCCAGGAAGGGGATGTTCACCCATATCGTAGAATACGCCGTATCAGAGATTCACTTCACTTGCTCGATTCACTTTCACTTGCCAAATGGATCGTAGAATACGGAGGGTGAATTACCTTACCGATGACTATCTCGAATTCGCAAAACAGTGGTATTGTGATAAGTGACGGCAATTAATGCTGAAAAAAAATTTCAAATAAAATTAAGCAAGTCAAATACATAAGTGAAATAAAAAAAATGGATAGTATAGGCTTATACTTGAATGCATTTGATAATGAGGAAGAAGTAGCTTCTAACAGAAAAAGGCGCACATCTTTAACTGCAGAAAATATTATAGAACTTCCAGATTTGGCATGAGTTTTCTGAAATTCAAAATTTTATTCGTTCTATTAAGTGTTAATTAATCCTTTGTTGGCGATCCTAGGCTGTTTAGGTTGTGCCTAAGGTCATCCCAGAACTGTCTCATTTCCTCTGGCGGTCGTTTGCAATGATTTTTTGCAATATCGGGATTTAATTTCTTTGAATTAATCAGTTCCCTGACCTGATCCCGGTTAATTGTTTTCTTGCTGCAATAGAATATATGCATAGTGTATTTAAATGTGTATTTTCAAGAATTATACATTTATGTACTTACAACATTTTTAAGGAAATCTAACTCAAGACTTCACAAGAAACACCAAGATACGCAATGAATTATCTGCGTTTGAGAAATGTCAAAGTTTGTATGGGGAGTTTTAATTCGAACGTTTTCTACGATGGCCTCAGAACGCATTCACCTTACCGACAGTGAAACATTCACTTCGAACGTATTCAACGATCCAAAGTTGTGAATTTGAGTGAAACGTTCCCCCCGGCGTATTCTACGATATGGGTGATTGTTATTATTATTATAATGGGTTAAAATTGTTTCTCCATAAACAATTACAATTTTTGAGTTAATTCTTTTCCAAGAGAAAAAAATGCAGATACGCCACTTGGTGCTTGGAACGACGATACGGCAATACATTGTTGAGGACCTCCACAATAGCTGGTAAAATAAGCTGCTCTACAATTGGTTGGTGTTTCCCCGACTTCGCTATTAGTAAAGATATATTTTACGACGCTCGTAAGCCGCTACGTACGCTGATGACGCAAAACATCGATATTATTGATGGCCTTTTTTCTAGTTTTTCTTTAAGTGCTTGAAAGAAGGACAATGGCTCACTTTTTTTGTCAGCATGTACTCTTGATAAGTGGTGTTCCATTTTTGAAAGCTCCCTTCGTTACTGAATACTTTTTCGCATATGAAACACATTACAAGTTTTGATTTGATGGAGTTAAGTAAATCCAAACTTCAAGTAGTCCAAACTGTATATTCTGCATTTTTTTTTGTATCTGCCTTCAAACAGAACATTTATAATTTTAGTAAACAACTTTTTTAAAGTAATTTCAAAGAATAACTAGAAAAATTTTAAAACGTTTCTTTTGTACTTAACCTGTTACCTTTTCATAAACTGCAGAAATGTATGGTTATGTTCATAGGCAACTAAGGATTTTGTAAAAAAAATTTTCAATCACTTTATTCTTCTATGTAATCACTTCGTAATCTTTTGAAATAAATTAGTAGATGAGTGTATTACCAATGATATTCAAGTTTCAACGAATTTCAAAAAGCAAATGAACTTTCAACATAAATGCAAACTTGTTGAAAACATCAGTAAAATATCAGGAGCATGTTTGGACTCGAACTTGTTCATGGTTTCGTTCGGGTCGATATTTGGGAGTCCCTGGTTTAGTGCGATAGAGAAACTGGCTTACCGACGGGGAATGATTCCCTTCGAATTGTTAATAGAAAATAAGTTTTGATTTTCGAATGATCATTCCCCACGACGTTTGGCAGCATAGGGTTGACTGTATATGCAGATAAATAGAAAAATTCTTAAACAAAGGTATAAGGTAATAAAAATAGGAAAATTAGTACCGATACAAAACTGTGGTTGGTGACAAATAAACAAATTACAATTTGCTATCAATGCAGCTGATATATATTTAACACTTAAATATAGTTTTACAATAATTTTTTAAACATACTTATAACAGGTAGTATAACTTTATTGTAGAAAGGTTAAAGATTTTTTCTTAAGTACAAAGAAAATTGCAGCGTACGAAATTGTACATTTCGAGGTATATGTTGAAAAAAATCAAAATGAAAATGTTTATTCTGCGACATTAATTTAAAAACATTAAAGAAATCAGCAGTAATTGATTCGATTTTTGAATTTAATTTAATCGCTATGACCTTTTGGTAGTAATGGTGCCGTGGCGTGAATATGATTTTCAAATGTTTCCACTGGCAGCGGTATTTCGGGTTGGGATTCAGATATTACTAAATCATTAACTTCCGATTTTTCCACCATTTCTGTACCCGGGCTTCCTGCATTACTGCCAGTTATGATATTGTTTGCAGTGATAGAAAGTCGTTCGCTTAAAGTTGCTTCCTATAGCAAAAAATAGAAAAAACACATTTTGTGATATAATTAAATTGTTAAAAGTTAGGCAACACATAAAACAAATTAATTTACTTAATATTTTTTTGTACATGAACTTCATTGATGGATAAAAGTATACAACTTACTCGTAAATCGCTTTCAACATTAAAGAGTTCGGATTGATCTGAAGTAAATTGTTATTTACAAATGTAATTCTTATTGCTTGGGATTCAATTGACGTGTACTTTAAATTTATAAACTATAAGCACAGATAATAAATCTATACAGATGTCTCATTCATATGAGAAGTGTCCTATGAAAATGAAATCAAGCCAAAAAAAATAGCTTTTTAAAAAGCTGTCTGTTCTCACAAAGAGCAGAAAGATCTTTTTATTTATTTTCGCTTTTTGCTCTTGCCACTTGTCACCCACACATGCAAAGTCGTTTACCTCATATGCAAAAACAATACGTAACGAAAGAAACAAATACTCGTAAAAAAAAACCATTCGCCCATCTGTACTTGAAAGGACTGCGATTTGCAAAGGCATCATACGTTGACGATGCCCAGTATAACCGGTTTGCTTGGGTTTATGTTTGCTTGTTATTTTGTTTGTAACTTGTTATGCAATGTAAATTAAATGGGTGTATTATTTATTTTATGATACATTACAGGATTTTTGTCAAATTTTGTGCTCAGGAATACAAAATTTGATAAATTTCCAAGCACTGAGCAAGATCGAACTTATTCTGAAAATGTATATTTACGAGTACGTATTTGCCCCCTTTTCTTTCAAGTTATGTAAAATGGTGTTTTCAAAACTATACGCAAAATATTTGGACGGCCGAATATAGTATGGAGTGCGAACAAGTGGAATGGAGTGCAGCACTGCTGGAAACAGCTTGCGAAAGAGATTGAAAAACCATATTATGAGAGCGTATCTATTTGTCGGAATCGGGTGGAGGTTTGGAAAAATACTGAGGTTTAGTATTTTTGTGGACCGAAGAAGTTTTACACGTTCACACAGTACACTTAATAGAATCATATAGCCGACATTAGGCAAACAGACGGACGAGTTTGGCCGGGATGCCAAGACTAAACATCGCTCTATATAGCTCGTCTCTATCATAGGCAACCTTAAAATCGATAAGCAGGTGGTGGGTATCGATCTGGACCTCTTGGGCTTTCTCCAGGATCTGCCGGAGTGTGGAAATCTGATCGATTGTGGACTTTCCTAGCGTGAAACCGCACTGAAAGGGTCCAATCAGGTTGTTTACGACGGGTTCAATCAAATCAATCCCAGAAGAACCATGTTTCTATCAGTGGTTTTGTCAAATGAGTCAGGGCTTGGCCCCGTGCGACTTTTTTATTGCCCAAACTCAAAACGTACCTTAAAAGTAAGGGTTCGGCACGGTAGAAAATTTTGGGACATACCACCTATATATTCTAATATATTGTAATATTTCGGCTAGGGTTCGAAATGATAAAACGTTATTCTGTTTCTAAAAACACTCTATTTATTACTATTTAAATACAACTTTCAATTAATTCACAAACAATTTCACTTCTATTTCACAATTCAAATCTCTTATCTTTCACTTAGTAAGACTTAGGTCCTTTTCCATCGCTTTCCAAAAATCAACTTATCGTCCGCAGTTTCTCTTCCTGTATTTATACCACATTTGTCGGGTTCTAGTTCTTTCTCGTAACTTCTGGTTTGAAACTGGGGAAATACTGAACTCTCCAATGTGGAGAGTTTGTATGATCCTAAAACTATGCAACACTCCAGTGTTTTGATTTGATCACATATATACCACAATATCCCCCTCTTAAACTTGTTCGTCCCGAACAAACTCTTCGACATTCTGCCCAATATAGCGATGTATTCGATCCACATGAACCACTTTCATCTTGCCTCTTCCTTGTTGAATGCGATAGACAACATCGTTGATGCGTTTTACGACTTTATATGGTCCTTCCCAGTCTTGATGTAATTTGGGTGATACGCCTTTCCGTCTATGAGGGTTATATAGCCACACTAGATCTCCTTTCTGGAATCCCGTTGTGGTCGCCTTGACATCATACCTCGTCTTCATGCGGTCACTGGCTATCTTGATCTTATCCCTGGTTCTTTGGTGCACGTCCCTAATAATCCGTCTGAGGTCTGCGACATAGTCGTCTTCATTTCTGTCCTCTTCAGACGGCGGTGATCCAAACATCAATTCACTAGGTAACCGGACCGTTCGACCGAAAGGGATTTCCGATGGAGTGTGACCTGTGGTGTTGTGTACTGCACTCCGATAGGCTAATAGAAACATTGGAATTTGCCTATCCCAATCGGATTGCTTGTCGCCAACGACCTTTGATAGGTGTTCATTCAAGGTTCTGTTGAAGCGTTCTACCATCCCGTCCGATTGTGGGTGGAGCGGTGTTGTTCTCGTCTTTTTAATCTCCAGTAGCTCGCACACCCCTTGGAAAATCTTAGACTCGAAGTTACGCCCTTGATCTGAGTGCAATTCCATCGGTACGCCGAATCTGCTCACCCAGTTGTAAACGATCTGCTCAATCACGGTTTTGGCTTCTTGGTTAGGGATAGCAAAAGCCTCAGGCCACTTGCTGAAGTAATCCATAACAACAAGAATGTAACGATTTCCATTTTCGGTTTCAGGAAACGGTCCTGCAATGTCAAATGCGATTCTCTCGAATGGCGCTCCAACGTTGTATTGCTGCATTTTGCCGTGATTTTTAACCCTCGGGCCTTTACTGGCGGCGCAGGTGACACACTTTCTGCACCAATTTTCTACATCGTCCTTGGCATGCACCCAATAAAAACGTTCTCGCACCTTTTCTAACGTCTTATTCACTCCCAGGTGACCTCCGGATATTCCATCGTGCAGTTCCCTTAGCACGTCACTGACTCTCGACCTTGGCACAACGAGCTGCATCACAAACGTCTTTTCATCCGAGCTTTCCCACCATCGCCTCAAAACACCATCTTGAACATGAAGCGAGTCCCACTGTGCCCAGTATGCCTTTAGTTCGGGACTTTTATTGGATATTTCCTGCCAATCTGGTTTTTCTTCGTGTTCTTTCCAAGCGAGTATTGGCTCGATATCCGGATCCTCTTTTGGGGCGTTTCGCATTTCACTTTCATTCCAACCGTCAGTGGGCTCAGCTCTTAGTCGTTGAGTGGATACCGCATCTTTTTCTTCTTGTCGTACGCAATGTTTGCAATCAGATTTGCAAGGTCGCCGGGACAGAGCATCCACATTAGAGTGAAGGCTTCCCTTTCGATGCTGTATCTCGTAGTCGTACATCTGGAGTCGTTCAATCCACCTTGCGACTTATCCTTCAGGATTTTTAAATTGCAGCAACCACTTCAGAGACGCATGGTCTGTGCGAAGAATGAATTTTCGTCCGTACAGGTACTTATGGAAATGCTTTGTTGCCAAGACCAAAGCAAGAAGTTCCCGCCTGGTAACACAGTAGTTCCTTTCCGGCTTAGAGAGCACCTTACTAAAGTAGGAAACTACTTTTTCTTGCCCGTCATGCATCTGCGAAAGGACAGCTCCAATTCCGACGTTACTGGCATCTGCATCCACAATAAATGTTTTTCCTGGAGTAGGGTACGCTAGTATAGGGGCCTCACATAGTTGTTGTTTGAGAGTTTTGAAGCTTCTTTCGCATTCACTTGACCATTTGAATTTTTTTCCCTTTTCTGTTAGTTGATGCAAACTCTTTGCAATCCCAGCAAAATTCTTCACAAACCGCCTGTAGTAGGTAGCGAGTCCCAGAAAGCTTCTCAGTTGGTGTTTGTCTCTTGGGACTGGCCAATTTTTCACCGCTTCGATCTTTTCTGGGTCTGTCCTTACCCCTTCTGATGAGATGATGTTGCGCAAGTATTTGACATCTGGCCTAAAGAGATGACACTTCTTCGGGTTTAGCTTTAGCTGTGCACTTCGTAGTCTTTGGAACACCTCCTTTAAGTTATCTCAATGTTCTTGAAAAGCTTTGCCGACCACGATTACATCGTCCAGGTAGACCAAACAGGTTTTCCATGTTAGACCCAGCAAAACGCGTTCCATTAGACGCTCAAAGGTTGCCGGAGCATTGCACAATCCGAATGGCATTACTGCGAATTGCCAAAGCCCGTTTCCTGCGGTGAAGGCTGTCTTCTCACGGTCCTCCGGATGGATCTGTACTTGCCAGTAGCCACTCTTCAGATCAAGTGTGGAGAACCATTGCGCTCCTGACAGTGTGTCTAGTGTGTCGTCAATCCTTGGCAAGGGGTAGTTATCCTTCTTGGTGACATTATTTAGCTGGAGATAATCCACGCAGAATCTATTAGTGCCGTCTATCTTCTTGACCAGTACAACGAGTGATGCCCACGGACTCTTAGAGCCTTCAATCAACCCTTGATTTTCCATAGTCGAAACCATTTCTGCAACCTCCGTCTGCTTAGCTAATGGTAAACGCCTAGGAGGTTGACGTATGGGTCTTGCATCTCCTGTGTCTATTCGGTGTTGTACCAAATGTGTGCTGCCATATTCGCCATCCTGCGAGGCAAATACGTCTGCAAATTCGTTGATTAGATCCTCTGGCATCGCCCGTTGCTCCTAGTTCAGCTCGGTTTGCCTGAGTATAGTAGTATGTGCTTCTTGATGGCAAAGATATAGCAGCATTTTCCTTCGACAACTTGATGACAGCAGTTATCGGTACGCACGCTCCGATCGATTGTCCTTGCTTTAGTTTGATGCTCTTATTTCCCACATTCAATATTCCTACTGGGACCATTTTGCCTTTCGGCTCAACGAGCATCTTTCCTACGACGTAATTCTGATAATGATTTTTAGAGTCCGGCTCAATCAAATAGAATCGATGGCTCCCAAGATCACCTTCCAGCTTCGCCCAAATAAGTGTCTCTGCGGAAGGTGGTAAGATCTCGTCCTTGCTGACTACTGTCCTAAGGCATGCGACATTCTCATTCCCGTACACCATCGGAATCTCAACGTTCCTGTACTTAAGTACTTGAGTTCCGATGTCGAGCACTACATTATGCGCCTTCATAAAGTCAACTCCAATGATGCACTCGTCGCATATATCGGCCACTAGGAATACGTGGGTGAATGTTAGTTAGATTGATCGTAAGAAGAACCCCTCTATATACCTCCGCCGTCGCTCCTGTTGCTGTTTTCAGACAGTAGCTACTGGTATTGTGCAGCCATGAATCAGTAACGATGTCCCTTCTTATAATGGAAGCGGTGGCACCGGTGTCAATGGTGGCCACGCATTAATTCTGGCCAATGTGGGCTTCCACTGTAAGACTCTTGTTACCTCGTTTTGTTTGGGAGACTTGGATTTTGATCCTGGGGGCGTCAATTCCAGAAACCAACTTCTGCCCCTCGAAGTCGGTCTTTACCCGTATTTCCGCTTGTTGACTTGATGTTGCGCTGCTTGCAGGATAGATGTTATTCCTGCCAGATGCCTCTTCGTTACGCCTCCTAGCAGCGCATTGTGGACAACTGCGTCGTTTAAGTGGAGCTCTGCACTCACGCTGCCGATGTCCTATTTTGTTGCAGTTCCAACAAAGGACTTGTCCTCCACGCACACTGTTCCGCTCCACGACATCTGTTCGTTGGCATGAGCATTCCACGGCTGTTATTTCTCTCACGCGGTGGATTCCTTGAGATGCTTGGTCGGCAGCTTTCATCGTCAGGGCAAATGCTAGGGCCTCAGGAAGGGTTCGTTTTCCAGCCTTTCTTACAGCCATTTGCAACTGCCTATCTTCAATCGCTTGGGTAAGCGCTTCTACAGCCATTTCGTTGATAAGGTCTTCTCCGGCATTAGGATAAGATAAATGCGCCAACCGTTCGATATCGGCCTGCAACTGCTGAAGTGTTTCGCCCCTCTTCTGGACTCTGCTGCGCAGTTGGACTCTGTATACTTGCTGCATATGGTCATCTCCGAAGCGCATTTCTATGGCTTTAACCAAAACGTCGTAGTTGAGTTGTTTATCTTCTGAGATAGTTTGCAGCAATTCCGCAGCTGTACCTCTCAGTGCCAGCGTGAGTGCAATCGACTTTTCTCCGTCGTCCCAGTTGTTGGTCATGGCAGCTGCTTCAAATTGTCTTCTATATATTGGCCACGATGTTTGGCCATCGAAGACAGGCGGTTGCATCTCTTTCCTTCTAGGGCTGTCTGTAGAAATTTGTCGGACCTTCTGTTTCTTCACTCTCTCTAGTTCTTTGGCAAGATTCTCAATATTGTTTTCAACCTTCCCGAACTGTTCCTCGACTTTCACGAGCTGTTCCTGGAATTCGGTTCCAACCTTTGCGAGTTTTGCCTCGTGCATATTTAATTTTTGATCGATTATTTCGAATTTCGCTTCTAGAGAATTCTTGAACTCTTCAACAGTGTCTTTCTGCGCGGCAACAATGGAATTCTTCTGTTCTTCAAACTTTGAATCCATACTTCTCCTTTGTTCTTCTAAAGAATTCTTCTGTTCTTCAAATTTAGAATTCAATCCAAGGAGTAATTCCATCATAACGGCCATGTCAACTCCTGTAATCACATGTTCTTCTTCTACGTCGAACAAAATGGATTTCGGATCTTTTCCATCTTTTTCGATCGCTTCTTGTAGCCGAAGAATCAAATCACTTTTCCCTCCAGCTGCGGAGAGATTCCGCTTCTCTAGCTCAATTTTCAGCTAGGGTATACTTAGCTCCAGCAATGTACGTGTCATTTTTTTATTTTTTTATTTCACAGCACTCAGAATAAGTTTTATCCCACTTCTGACACCAATGTAGTATTTCGGCTATTCTGTTTCTAAAAACAGAATAACGTTTTATCATTTCGAACCCTAGCCGAAATATTACATTTGTCGGGCTCTAGTTCTTTGTCGTAACTTCTGGTTTGAAACTGGGGAAATACTGAACTCTCCAATGTGGAGAGTTTGTATGATCCTAAAACTATGCAACACTGGATCCTTGATTTAATCACATATATACCACAATATGTACATAGTGTTATCTATATATATATACCTGTATAATAATTGATCACTGCTCTTGGCCTAGTTAAGTAAAGGCGGCTTAATTACAAAATTGAAAAACTAGTTCTAAGAAATCACATGTTTTGACAAATTATTTATTAAATTAATTAATCTTGTGCTCGTAACATACACTAGAGGTATCAAACCATTTCGGAAAATTCATATTTGTTGCCTTTATACATTCTTTGATTATGTTTTCTCTTAAATTAGATGCAAAAGGCAGTTTTTCAAAGTATGCGGAGAATATTTGTGTATGAAGACGGCATACCTGAAAATATTTTTCGGACGGCCACAAGAGAACTGTACTTTCTTTCGAATTCCCCTATTTTAATTTTATCAGTACTTCTGTTAGATTGAAATCGTGCTTGTCTTTTAACATTTCTCCCGCACAATTTTCACAGATTTTATTCATCTTTTTTATTGTTTTGAAATAGCAGTATCCTGCAAAATATCTAATACCAAGGTCATTGACCTGCGTTGATACTGCGTTTTCATCTAATGGGTTAATTATATTGCTTGTATTCATGTTATTTTCAAAACAGTTTTCATTCTGAAAAACATCCTCTTTAAGCACAGTTTGCTTTTCTGTATTTCTGTATTATTCTGCAAAACGGCATTCCAATCCACCTGCAAGTATTCAGAATCGTCTTCCTCGCAATTGGGACATTCCGATTTAAATAGAAATTTAATCGATATAACTTTGGCTATCAATGAGCTAAATTCAGCAACACTAGGGTTACTTTTATTTATGTTCCGCGCTCTTATTTTCCCAAAAAAGTTTTCGAATGGGTCTTGATTAAATTTATTTACATAAATGTAATATAAATCATCATGATTCATGAATAACGTTTCCCTTATTCTTAAAACGCTCCCTATAGTTAGAGCCAAACCTTTGAAACAGAATGATCTATTTGTTGTGTTAATGGGTTTAATATTTAATATATAATCCTTCATTTCTATTATAAAATGGATATTTTTATCGTTCCGTACAAGAGCTGGTTTTCCATTTAAAATATCGAAAAGGTGATCTATTTTTTTTAATAAATTCAGCTGTCGATTTCGCAAAACGGCATTCCAATCCACCTGCAAGTATTCAGAATCGTCTTCCTCGCAATTGGGACATTCCGATTTAAATAGAAATTTAGACGATATAACTTTGGCTATCAATGAGCTAAATTCAGCACACTAGGGTTATTTTTATTTATGTTCCGCGCTCTTATTTTCCCAAAAAAGTTTTCGAATGGGTCTTGATTAAATTTATTTACATAAATGTAATATAAATCATCATGATTCATGAATAACGTTTCCCTTATTCTTAAAACGCTCCCTATAGTTAGAGCCAAACCTTTGAAACAGAATGATCGATTTGTTTTGTTAATGGGTTTAATATTTAATATATAATCCTTCATTTCTATTATAAAATGGATATTTTTATCGTTCCGTACAAGAGCTGGTTTTCCATTTAAAATATCGAAAAGGTGATCTATTTTTTTTAATAAATTCAGCTGTCGATTTCGCAAATTGGGCTATATGGCCTGGGAATTTGTTCAGTTTTATCAAAGCTTCAATTCCACAGGATACAAATCTGCTAAGAACCTGTGCAGCCAGCTTCACGTTCATCTTTTGAAAATCAGTAGGGTCAATATGTGCCGCTGTCAGTTTTGGGCATATTTTGATAGTATTATTTTTTTCTGTGTTATAAAGGTATTCAATTACCTTCCAACTAACAATTCCATCAAAAGTGGTCAAATTGTATTTTATTAAGTTGTTTCGAATAGTTTTCAAAAGATGCGGGATTCAATATATGGATTTGTTTTTGTAAATAAAGCTTAAGGTTTTCTCATTTATACTAAGCTTACTATATAAACTACCATTAGTGGGTCCTTGATCGCAGCAAATAGCTCTTACATTTAAATTCAGATCTGCAATATATACCTGAACTTCAAGTTTTTTGGTGTGTATATTGCTCGGACAAACGACGTGGTATTAAACTTGCTTAAAATTTCCACATATGCTCCGAATCATAAAGACGCGTGCAGACTTAGCGTATGAATTATATCTTTGATTTCTTCCGTAATCAACAAAACCTTCATTTTCATCTTTAAATTTATTATAGGTTAGATCTGTCTGAAGGCTCGTCTCGTCAAATATAAACACAACTTAGCTTAGTTCTCCTATTGTAGCTTCATTCGAACTCAGTTTTAAATCTTTGTAATTTTCATACGTAATCTTAGCTTTGACTGAATCAAAGCAAACAGAATTGTCTTCAGAGTTCGGAACACTCTCGCTTCGTTTTAAAAAGAGAGAAGGATAAGCATTTGTTTTTAAATATTTTTTTCCTAATAAGCCATTTTCAAAATGTTTGCTGCAAGTGTAAGGTTTTTTAAGACATTTTATATGCTCACGAGACTCGTCTGTCAAAGCTAACCATTCATCATATTTAACAGTGCCTTTTTTTAGGGAAACGAAATAATTTCCTATTCGAAAACTCAACAATGTGCTATTTCGCACTTCAGCTGCCGGATACAACTTTTTGCCGGATCAACTTGCCGCATCCATCTTCATTGCACAGGTGGATTAAAATTAAAAGTCTGTCACCTGGCTTAAATAGAAATTTGATGCAGGAAATTAAGGAAATATCATCGAAATTACCTCCAAAAGAAAAAGAAGTTGTGGTTATATTTGACGAGATGAGCCTTCAGACAGATCTAACCTATAATAAATTTAAAGATTAAATTGAAGGTTTTGTTGATTACGGAAGAAATCAAAGATATAATTCATACGCTAAGTCTACACGCGTCTTTATGATTCGGAGCATATGTGGAAATTTTAAGCAAGTTTTATATCACGTCGTTTGTCCGAGCAATATACCCACCAAAGAACTTGAAGTTGAGGTATATATTGTAACTGATTTGATATATGCGCAGATCTGAATTTAAATGTAAGAGCTATTTGCTGCGATCAAGGACCCACTAATCGTAGTTTATATAGTAAGCTTAGTATAAATGAGAAAACCTTAAGCTTTATTTACAAAAACAAATCCATATATTGAATCCCGCATCTTTTGAAAAGTATTCGAAACAACTTAATAAAATACAATTTGACCACTTGTATGTAAGAGCTATTTGCTGCGATCAAGGACCCACTAATCGTAGTTTATATAGTAAGCTTAGTATAAATGAGAAAACCTTAAGCTTTATTTACAAAAACAAATCCATATATTGAATCCCGCATCTTTTGAAAAGTATTCGAAACAACTTAATAAAATACAATTTGACCACTTTTGATGGAATTGTTAGTTGGAAGGTAATTGAATACCTTTATAACACAGAAAAAAATAATACTACCAAAATATACCCAAAACTGACAGCGGCACATATTGACCCTACTGATTTTCAAAAGATGAACGTGAAGCTGGCTGCACAGGTTCTTAGCAGATTTGTATCCTGTGGAATTGAAGCTTTGATAAAACTGAACAAATTCCCAGGCCATATAGCCCAATTTGCGAAATCGACAGCTGAATTTATTAAAAAAATAGATCGCCTTTTCGATATTTTAAATGGAAAACCAGCTCTTGTACGGAACGATAAAAATATCCATTTTATAATAGAAATGAAGGATTATACGAGTATATTAAATATTAAACCCATTAACACAACAAATAGATCATTCTGTTTCAAAGGTTTGGCTCTAACTATAGGAAGCTTTTTAAGAATAAGGGAAACGTTATTCATGAATCATGATGATTTATATAACATTTATGTAAATTAATTTTACAAGATCCATTAGAAAACTTATTTGGGAAAATAAGAGCGCGGAACATAAATAAAAGTAACCCCAGTGTTGCTGAATTTAGCTCATTGATAGCCAAAGTTATATCGATTAAATTTCTATTTAAATCGGAATGTTCCAATTGCGAGAAGACGATCGGAATACTTGCAGGTGGATTGGAATGCAGTTTTGCAGAATGATACAGAGGAGCAAATTGTGCTTAAAGAGAATATTCTTCAGAATGAAAACTGTTTTGAAAATAGCATGAATACAAGCAATCATTGTTGTGGGGTACACATCGCAAAAAATAGTGTTCTATAAGTTAAGATGAATTGTTCATTGTGCAAGCAAAGAATACGAGTAGGTTGCAATTGCTCTGAAAAAATTAATTGTGATGACTGCAAGCACATCTTCCATTTCAATTGTGTGAATATCACTAAGGATGATGCTGATTTTTATAAATCAAGTGGAAGTGTCTATCGGTGCAACAAGTGTGCAGTCCTACGACGACGCTCTCTACGTGAGCAAACGCCAGCAATCGAATCGAACACTCAGCCGCCAAAAAGTGAATCATCTAAAAGTGACAGCAGTAGTGAGAGTCAATGTACTCTCCAGATGATATACGCTAAACTGTTAAAATTAGAAGACTGTAACACCCGTTTTCTCCAAGAATTGGCCGAATTGAGAACGCAGAGCTAAGAGCAAAAGTGCATAATCTAGAGTCTTTATTAAATTGGCACAAACAAGAATCGCTAATAAATTCTATAGACATTGTTGGTGTCACTAATGTCAATGAAACCAACGCAGTTGAAAAGGCAAAACAATTTTTCAGCGGCACTCTATCTATAGATGTTGCTGACAGTGAAATTATGAGTTGTTTTATCAAAAAAATCTCTCGCTCTTCATCTCAGCCTAAGCCAATCATCAGTGTAAAGTTCTCTATCCTTACAACGAGGCAATGCATAATGCGTGCAAAGAGGACGAACAAGAACAAGCTAAACTCTCAGGTGGTTGACACTTCCAGTAGAGATGTAAAATCAAGAACAAAGGTAGTAGAATATTTGTCAACGACTCGCTTACTCGCTACACGCAAGCCCTTTTAATGAAGACGAAAGAGACAGCAAAGGAAAAAGGTGCAAAATACGTATGGTTTAGTAAAAACCAAATTTTATTAGAAGAGGAGGGTGGAAGAGTTATCTCAATTAGATCATTTAGTGATATCTCACTCATTTAAGCTTTCATCTTGTCCGTTTTTTTTGTATTAGATTATGATTTCAAACAATGATTTAATTGATAACTCTTCTTTCCTTCTCCAATGCAAACCTCACTGTGATGCTGTTCTTACTAATAGTTTTTATTGTAATGAAAAATTATTTATTGTTCATCAAAATATTAGAAGTTTGAGAGAAAACTTTTCTGCACTTGTTTGCGTGTGTCCCGGATAAGGTGTTCGTGTCTGAGATCTGGATATATGAGGTTGAAGAAAATGATTACTCCCTGCCCGGTTATAGTTTCTTTGCTAAGACAAATGAAAATTATGCAGCGGGTGGCGTTGGCTGCTTTATAAAGAATGCTTTTAAAATCATTGATGTTTCCAAAGTGAATTGTCCTACTGCAGATGTTATCAAGGTGTCCATTGAAATAAATAATGAAATGTTTGTTTTTTTATGTGCTTACAGATTGCAGATCTTTAATGTGTCGACGTTTATAAATGATTTTTCTGTTGTGTTAGATAGGGAGAAATCCAAAAACTTAATTGTTGTAGGTGATTTTAATGTTGATTGTCTAGATGATAGTCCCACGGTATTAAATTACGAGTATCTCTCTGTTTTAGCTTTACATGGCTTGACAAACTTCATCAATGTGCCTACTCGGCCTGCATCAGGTACTTGTTTAGACCATATATATGGTCGTTTTCGAAATAATGCTTCTGTAGAATGTGAATATTGTGGTTTTAATCTCCTAATTACTGACCATTCCATGACTGGCATTCTATTCAACGCAAAATGTAAAATCAATAATCAGACCAAGAAATGTTTTCAAAGCAAGCCAAAAATAAACTGGACCTTGCTTCGTGATAAATTGTGTTTTGAGTCCTGGAACAATGTTTATAACTGTAGTGATGTAACGAATGCATATTCTAATCTCTTAACCACTCTTAAAATCCATATTGCTAGTTGTAGTACTCTGATCACAAGCAAATCTATATGTAAACTTAAGCCATGGCTATCTAATCATTTATTAAATAAAGTTATAACTAAAAATAAACTTGGTGTAAAGTGCAAAAAGTATCCTAGTAATGTATCTCTCAAGATCAAATACTCGTATAAAAAGATATGTGCTGATTTAAAAAAAAGAAATAGCAATTTGCCGTGATTCTTACTATCGTGCTCAACTGTATTCAGCTAGAGGTAGTCTCAAAAAAGAGTGGAAAGTTGTAAATACCATCCTCAACAAGAAATCATCCATATAATAATTCAATAATTCAAATCAGGAAATAACAAGTAAACAAGAAATTGCTGACGCTTTTAACAGACATTTTTCAAATATAGGACTAAAATATCATTCTGGACTAACTCATAATTTATGTCCTAAATGTTCTGATGTTGATGGTGTAAACTCTGTGCAAAGTAGAAGTTTTGTTTTCGACCCTATAACTCCTTTAGAGATTTTAAGAATTATTGGCAGTTTAAATAACTCAAAGTCATATGGTCATATTGCGTGTTTCATTGTGGATGTATTAGCTGTTGTGTTCAATCGTAGTGTGTTTTCTGGTGTTTTTCCTGACGGTCTAAAGTGTACAGATGTCATTCCGTTGCTAAAAAAAGGCTCTCCAACTGAAATAGGAAACTATAGGCCAATTTTTTTTTTCAATTTCAAAAGGGTAAATCAACCGAGGATGCACTCTTAGAATTTTGCTCTCAGATAAATCGCAACCTTGACGAAAGAAAATGTACAGCTGCGCTATTCATAGATATAACCAAAGCCTTTGACATTGTTGACCATAAAATATTGAAAAAAAAACTATAATAGGTCACAGAGAGTAAAGTTGGATAATATGAGAAGCGATGTGCAATTAATTAAGCTTGGGGTACCACAAGTTTCAGTCTTGGGCCCCATTCTTTTTCTTTTCTACATCAACTCTCTCTTCCACCTCAATCTTAAGGGCTCACCTACTGCCTTCGCAGACGATGTTGGGCTATCGTACGGCGCCAGCAGTCCCCTAGATCTTATCTCTGACATAAATTGTGATGTACATACTCTTAGACAATGGTTCGCTGAACACAAACTTGTAATAAGTCGTAAGACTAAATTAATGTTCTCTAGTTTATCTTCGTCCATTTATCTTAGACTGGATGTATATTTCAATGCGCCGAACTGCAAAAAATTTAATTTATATCAATGTAAATGTGGAACCAGTGTGTGTGGTCAATTATTTCGCACTACTGAAGTTTGTAGTGATGATTGTTTTTTGATAGAAAATGTTGACGAATTTAAGTACTTAGGACTCTTACTTGACTCTAATATGAAATTTTCATCTCACGCTACTGCACTGAACAAGTGCATACATACAGATTTATAAGTAATTTAAGAGAAATAAAAAACAAACAAACAAAACAAAAAAAAATATAATTAACCCATTAGATGAAAATGCAGTATCAACGCAGGTCAACGACCTTGGTATTAGATATTTTGCAGGATACTGCTATTTCAAAACAATAAAAAAGATGAATAAAATCTGTGAAAATTGTGCGGGAGAAATGTTAAAAGACAAGCACGATTTCAATCTAACAGAAGTACTGATAAAATTAAAAGAATATGAGAATTCGAAAGAAAATACAGTTCTCTTGTGGCCGTCCGAAAAATATTTTCAGGTATGCCGTCTTCATACACAAATATTCTCCGCATACTTTGAAAAACTGCCTTTTGCATCTAATTTAAGAGAAAACATAATCAAAGAATGTATAAAGGCAACAAATATGAATTTTCCGAAATGGTTTGATACCTCTAGTGTATTGGGGTATATATGTGATTAAATCAAGGATCCAACGTTGCATAGTTTTAGGATCATACAAACTCTCCACGTTGGAGAGTTCAGTTATTACCCCAGTTTCAAACCAGAAGTTACCAGAAAGAACTAGAACCCGTCAAATGTGGTATAAATACAGGATGAGAAACTGCGGACGATAAGTTGATTTTTGGAAAGCGATGGAAAAGGACCTAAGTCTTACTAAGTGAAAGATCAGACATTTGAATTGTGAAATAGAAGTGAAATTGTTTGTGAATTAATTAAAAGTTGTATTTAAATAGTAATAAATAGAGTGTTTTTAGAAACAGAATAACGTTTTATCATTTCGAACCCTAGCCGAAATATTACATTGGTGTCAGAAGTGGGATAAAACTTATTCTGAGTGCTGTGAAAAAAAAGAAAATAATAAAAAAAATAAAAATGCCACGTACATTGCTGGAGCTAAGTATACCCCAGCTGAAAATTGAGCTAGAGAAGCGGAATCTCTCCGCAGCTGGAGGGAAAAGTGATTTGATTCTTCGGCTACAAGAAGCGATCGAAAAAGATGGAAAAGATCCTAAATCCATGTCGTTCGACGTAGAAGAGGAGCTTGTAAGCACAGGGGTTGACATGTCTGCCATGATGGAATTACTCCTTGGATTGAATTCTAAATTTAAAGAACAGAAGAATTCTTTAGAAGAACAAAGGAGAAGTATGGATTCTAAGTTTGAAGAACAGAAGAATTCTCTAGAAGAACAGAAGAATTCTCTAGAAGAACAGAAGAATTCTCTAGAAGAACAGAAGAATTCCATTATTTCCGCACAAAAAGACACTGTCGAAGAGTTCAAGAATTCTCTAGAAGCGAAATTCGAAATAATCGATCAAAAATTAAATGTGCACGAGGCACAATTCGAGAAGGTTGAACACAATATCGAGAATCTTGCGAAAGAAACAGAAAGTCCGAGAAATTTCTACAGACAGCCCTAGAAGGAAAGAGATGCAACCGCCTGTCTTCGATGGCCAAACATCGTGGCCAATATATAGAAGAGAATTTGAAGCAGCTGCCATGACCAACAACTGGGACGACGGAGAAAAGTCGATTGCACTCACGCTGGCACTGAGAGGTACAGCTGCGGAATTGCTGCAAACCATCTCAGAAGATAAACAACTCAACTACGACGCTTTGGTTAAAGCCATAGAAATGCGGTTCGGAGATGACCATATGCAGCAAGTATACAGAGTCCAACTGCGCAGCAGAGTCCAGAAGAGGGGCGAAACACTTCAGCAGTTGCAGGCCGATATCGAACGGTTGGCGCATCTATCTTATCCTAATGCCGGAGAAGACCTTATCAACGAAATGGCTGTAGAAGCGCTTACCCAAGCGATTGAAGATAGGCAGTTGCAAATGGCTGTAAGAAAGGCTGGAAAACGAACCCTTCCTGAGGCCCTAGCATTTGCCCTGACGATGAAAGCTGCCGACCAAGCATCTCAAGGAATCCACCGCGGAGAGAAGTGACAGCCGTGGAATGCTCCTGCCAACGAGCAGACGTCGTGGAGCGGAACAGTGTGCGTGGAGGACAAGTCCGTTGTTGGAACTGCAACAAAATAGGACATCTGCAGCGTGAGTGCAGGTCTCCACTTAAACGACGCAGTTGTCCACAATGCGCTGCTAGGAGACGTAACGAAGAGGCATCTGGCAGGAATGACATTTATCCTGCCAGCAGCGCAACGTCAAGTCAACAGGCGGGAAACGTGTAAGAACCAACTTCGAGGGGCAGAAGTTGGTTTCTGGAATTGACGCCCCCAGGATCAAAATCCAAGTCTCCCAAACAAAACGAAGTAACAAGAGTCTTACAGTGGAAGCCCACATTGGCCAGAATAAATGCGTGGCCACCATTGACACCGGTGCCACCGCTTCCATTATAAGAAGGGATATCGCCCATGATTCATGGCTGCACAATACCAGTAGCTACTGCTTGAAAACAGCAACAGGAGCGACGGCAAAGGTGTATGGAGAAGTTGTTCTTACGATCAATCTGGCAGGACTAACATTCACCCACGTATTCCTAGTGGCCGATATATGCGACGAGTGCATCATTGGAGTTGACTTTATGAAGGCGCATAATGTAGTGCTCGACATCGGAACTCAAGTACTTAAGTACAGGAACGTCGAGATTCCAATGGTGTACGGGAATGAGAATGCCGCATGCCTTAGGACAGTAGTCAACAAGGACGAGATCTTACCACCTTCCGCAGAGACACTAATTTGGGCGCAGCTGGAAGGTGATCTTGGGGGCCATCGATTCTATTTGATTGAGCCGGACACTTAAAATCATTATCAGAATTACGTCGTGGGAAAGATGCTCGTTGAGCCGAAAGGCAAAATGGTCCCAGTAAGAATCTTGAATGTTGGAAATAAGAGCATCAAACTAAAGCAAGGACAATCGATCGGAGCGTGCGTACCGATAACTGCTGTCACCAAGTTGTCGAAGGAGAATGCTGCTATATCTTTGCCATCAAGTAGCACAGCTGAGTTGAAAAGAACTATACTCCGGCAAACCGAGCTGAACCACGAGCAACGAGCTATGGCAGAGGAACTAATCAACGAATTTGCAGACGTATTTGCCTCGCAGGATGGCGAATATGGCAGCACACATTTGGTACAACACCGAATAGACACAGGAGATGCAAGACCCATACGTCAACCTCCTAGGCGTTTACCATTAGCTAAGCAGACGGAGGTTGCAGAAATGGTTTCGACTATGGAAAATCAAGGGTTGATTGAAGGCTCTAAGAGTCCGTGGGCATCACCCGTTGTACTGGTCAAGAAGAAAGACGGCACCAATAGATTCTGCGTGGATTATCGCCAGCTAAATAATGTCACCAAGAAGGATAGCTACCCGTTGCCAAGGATTGACGACACACTGGACACACTGTCAGGAGCGCAATGGTTCTCCACACTTGATTTGAAAAGTGGCTACTGGCAAGTACAGATCCATCCGGAGGACCGTGAGAAGACAGCCTTCACCGCAGGAAACGGGCTTTGGCAATTCGCAGTAATGCCATTCGGATTGTGCAATGCTCCGGCAACCTTTGAGCGTCTAATGGAACGCGTTTTGCTGGGACTAACATGGGAAACCTGTTTGGTCTACCTGGACGATGTCATCGTGGTCGGCAAAACTTTTCAAGAACATCGAGATAACTTAAAGGAAGTGTTCCAAAGACTACGAAGTGCACAGCTAAAGCTAAACCCGAAGAAGTGTCATCTCTTTAGGCCAGATGTCAAATACTTGGGACACATCATCTCATCCGATGGGGTAAAGACAGACCCAGAAAAGATCGAAGCGGTGAAAAATTGGCCAGTCCCAAGAGACAAACACCAACTGAGAAGCTTTCTGGGACTCGCTACCTACTACAGGCGGTTTGTGAAGAATTTTGCTGGGATTGCAAAGAGTTTGCATCAACTAACAGAAAAGGGAAAAAAATTCAAATGATCAAGTGAATGCGAAAGAAGCTTCAAAACTCTCAAACAACAACTATGTGAGGCCCCTATACTAGCGTACCCTACTCCAGGAAAAACATTTATTGTGGATGCAGATGCCAGTAACGTCGGAATTGGAGCTGTCCTTTCGCAGATGCATGACGGGCAAGAAAAAGTAGTTTCCTACTTTAGTAAGGTGCTCTCTAAGCCGGAAAGGAACTACTGTGTTACCAGGCGGGAACTTCTTGCTTTGGTCTTGGCAACAAAGCATTTCCATAAGTACCTGTATGGACGAAAATTCATTCTTCGCACAGACCATGCGTCTCTGAAGTGATTGCTGCAATTTAAAAATCCTGAAGGATAAGTCGCAAGGTGGATTGAACGACTCCAGATGTACGACTACGAGATACAGCATCGAAAGGGAAGCCTTCACTCTAATGCGGATGCTCTGTCCCGGCGACCTTGCAAATCTGATTGCAAACATTGCGCACGACAAGAAGAAAAAGATGCGGTATCCACTCAACGACTAAGAGCTGAGCCCACGGATGGTTGGAATGAAAGTGAAATGCGAAACGCCCAAAAAGAGGATCCGGATATCGAGCCAATTCTCGCCTGGAAAGAACATGAAGAAAAACCAGATTGGCAGGAAATATCCAATAAAAGTCCCGAACTAAAGGCATACTGGGCACAGTGGGACTCGCTTCAAGCTCAAGATGGTGTTTTGAGGCGAAGGTGAGAAAGCTCGGATGGAAAGTCGTTTGTGATGCAGTTCGTTGTGCCAAAGACGAGAGCCAGTGACGTGCTAAGGGAACTGCACGATGGAATATCCGGAGGCCACTTGGGAGTGAATAAGACGTTAGAAAAGGTGCGAGAACGTTTTTATTGGGTGCACGGCAAGGACGATGTAGAAAATTGGTGCAGAAAGTGTGTCACCTGCGCCGCCAGTAAAGGCCCGAGGGTTAAAACTCACGGCAGAATGCAGCAATACAACGTTGGAGCGCCATTCGAGAGAATCGCAGTTGACATTGCAGGACCGTTTCCTGAAACCGAAAATGGAAATCGCTACATTCTTGTTGTTATGGATTGCTTCAGCAAGTGGCCTGAGGCTTTTGCTATCCCTAACCAAGAAGCCAAAACCGTGGTTGAGCAGATCGTTTACAACTGGGTGAGCAGATTCGGCGTATCGATGGAATTGCACTCGGATCAAGGGCGTAACTTCGAGTCTAAGATTTTCCAAGGGGTGTGCGAGCTACTGGAGATTAAAAAGACGAGAACAACACCGCTCCACCCACAATCGGACGGGATGGTAGAACGCTTTAACAGAACCTTGAATGAACACCTATCAAAGGTCGTTGGCGACAAGCAATGCGATTGGGATAGGCAAATTCCAATGTTTCTATTAGCCTATCGGAGTGCAGTACACAACACCACAGGTCACACTCCATCGGAAATCCTTTTCGGTCGAACAGTCCGGTTACCTAGTGAATTGATGTTTGGATCACCGCCGTCTGAAGAGAACAGAAATGAAGACGACTATGTCGTAGACCTCAGACGGATTATTAGGGACGTGCACCAAACAACCAGGGATAAGATCAAGATAGCCAGTGACCGCATGAAGACGAGGTATGATGTCAAGGCGACCACAACGGGATTCCAGGAAGGAGATCTAGTGTGGCTATATAACCCTCATAGACGGAAAGGCGTATCACCCAAATTACAGCAAGACTGGGAAGGACCATATAAAGTCGTAAAACGCATCAACGACGTTGTCTATCGCATTCAACGAGGAAGAGGCAAGATGAAAGTGGTTCATGTGGATCGAATATATCGCTATATTGGGCAGAATGTCGAAGAGTTTGTTCGGGACGAACAAGTTTAAGAGGGGGATATTGTGGTATATATGTGATTAAATCAAGGATCCAGTGTTGCATAGTTTTAGGATCATACAAACTCTCCACATTGGAGAGTTCAGTTATTACCCCAGTTTCAAACCAGAAGTTACCAGAAAGAACTAGAACCCGTCAAATGTGGTATAAATACAGGATGAGAAACTGCGGACGATAAGTTGATTTTTGGAAAGCGATGGAAAAGGACCTAAGTCTTACTAAGTGAAAGATAAGAGATTTGAATTGTGAAATAGAAGTGAAATTGTTTGTGAATTAATTAAAAGTTGTATTTAAATAGTAATAAATAGAGTGTTTTTAGAAACAGAATAACGTTTTATCATTTCGAACCCTAGCCGAAATATTACAGTATGTTATGAGCACAAGATTAATTAATTTAATAAATAATTTGTCAAAACATGTGATTTCTTAGAATTAGTTTTTCAATTTTGTACTTAAGCCGCCTTTACTTAACTAGGCCAAGAGCAGTGATCAATTATTATACAGGTATATATATAGATAACACTATGTACATATTGTGGTATATATGTGATTAAATCAAGGATCCAGTGTTGCATAGTTTTAGGATCATACAAACTCTCCACATTGGAGAGTTCAGTATTTCCCCAGTTTCAAACCAGAAGTTACGACAAAGAACTAGAACCCGACAAATGTAATATTTCGGCTAGGGTTCGAAATGATAAAACGTTATTCTGTTTTTAGAAACAGAATAGCCGAAATATTACATTGGTGTCAGAAGTGGGATAAAACTTATTCTGAGTGCTGTGAAATAAAAAAATAAAAAAATGACACCTACATTGCTGGAGCTAAGTATACCCCAGCTGAAAATTGAGCTAGAGAAGCGGAATCTCTCCGCAGCTGGAGGGAAAAGTGATTTGATTCTTCGGCTACAAGAAGCGATCGAAAAAGATGGAAAAGATCCGAAATCCATTTTGTTCGACGTAGAAGAAGAACATGTGATTACAGGAGTTGTCATGGCCGTTATGATGGAATTACTCCTTGGATTGAATTCTAAATTTGAAGAACAGAAGAATTCTTTAGAAGAACAAAGGAGAAGTATGAATTCAAAGTTTGAAGAACAGAAGAATTCCATTGTTGCCGCGCAGAAAGACACTGTTGAAGAGTTCAAGAATTCTCTAGAAGCGAAATTCGAAATAATCGATCAAAAATTAAATATGCACGAGGCAAAACTCGCAAAGGTTGGAACCGAATTCCAGGAACAGCTCGTGAAAGTCGAGGAACAGTTCGGGAAGGTTGAAAACAATATTGAGAATCTTGCTAAAGAACTAGAGAGAGTGAAGAAACAGAAGGTCCGAGAAATTTCTACAGACAGCCCTAGAAGGAAAGAGATCCAACCGCCTGTTTTCGATGGCCAAACATCGTGGCCAATATATAGAAGACAATTTGAAGCAGCTGCCATGACCAACAACTGGGACGACGGAGAAAAGTCGATTGCGCTCACGCTGGCACTGAGAGGTACAGCTGCGGAATTGCTGCAAACCATCTCAGAAGATAAACAACTCAACTACGACGTTTTGGTTAAAGCCATAGAAATGCGCTTCGGAGATGACCATATGCAGCAAGTATACAGAGTCCAACTGGGCAGCAGAGTCCAGAAGAGGGGCGAAACACTTCAGCAGTTGCAGGCCGATATCGTACGGTTGGCGCATTTATCTTATCCTAATGCCGGAGAAGACCTTATCAACGAAATGGCTGTAGAAGCGCTTACCCAAGCGATTGAAGATAGGCAGTTGCAAATGGCTGTAAGAAAGGCTGGAAAACGAACCCTTCCTGAGGCCTTAGCATTTGCCCTGACGATGAAAGCTGCCGACCAAGCATCTCAAGGAATCCACCGCGTGAGAGAAATAACAGCCGTGGAATGCTCATGCCAACGAACAGATGTCGTGGAGCGGAACAGTGTGCGTGGAGGACAAGTCCGTTGTTGGAACTGCAACAAAATAGGACATCGGCAGCGTGAGTGCAGAGCTCCACTTAAACGACGCAGTTGTCCACAATGCGCTGCTAGGAGGCGTAACGAAGAGGCATCTGGCAGGAATAACATCTATCCTGCAAGCAGCGCAACATCAAGTCAACAAGCGGGAATACGGGTAAAGACCAACTTCGAGGGCAGAAGTTGGTTTCTGGAATTGACGCCCCCAGGATCAAAATCCAAGTCTCCCAAACAAAACGAGGTAACAAGAGTCTTACAGTGGAAGCCCACATTGGCCAGAATTAATGCGTGGCCACCATTGACACCGGTGCCACCGCTTCCATTATAAGAAGGGACATCGTTACTGATTCATGGCTGCACAATACCAGTAGCTACTGTCTGAAAACAGCAACAGGAGCGACGGCGGAGGTATATAGAGAGGTTCTTCTTACGATCAATCTGGCAGGACTAACATTCACCCACGTATTCCTAGTGGCCGATATATGCGACGAGTGCATCATTGGAGTTGACTTTATGAAGGCGCATAATGTAGTGCTCGACATCGGAACTCAAGTACTTAAGTACAGGAACGTTGAGATTCCGATGGTGTACGGGAATGAGAATGGCGCATGCCTTAGGACAGTAGTCAGCAAGGACGAGATCTTACCACCTTCCGCAAAGACACTTATTTGGGCGAAGCTGGAAGGTGATCTTGGGAGCCATCGATTCTATTTGATTGAGCCGGACTCTAAAAATCATTATCAGAATTACGTCGTAGGAAAGATGCTCGTTGAGCCGAAAGGCAAAATGGTCCCAGTAAGAATATTGAATGTGGGAAATAAGAGCATCAAACTAAAGCAAGGACAATCGATCGGAGCGTGCGTACCGATAACTGCTGTCACCAAGTTGTCGAAGGAAAATGCTGCTATATCTTTGCCATCAAGGAGCACATACTACTATACTCAGGCAAACCGAGCTGAACTAGGAGCAACGGGCGATGCCAGAGGATCTAATCAACGAATTTGCAGACGTATTTGCCTCGCAGGATGGCGAATATGGCAGCACACATTTGGTACAACACCGAATAGACACAGGAGATGCAAGTCCCATACGTCAACCTCCTAGGCGTTTACCATTAGCTAAGCAGACAGAGGTTGCAGAAATGGTTTCGACTATGGAAAATCAAGGGTTGATTGAAGGCTCTAAGAGTCCGTGGGCATCACTCGTTGTACTGGTCAAGAAGAAAGACGGCACCAATAGATTCTGCGTGGATTATCGCCAGCTAAATAATGTCACCAAGAAGGATAGCTACCCCTTGCCAAGGATTGACGACACACTGGACACACTGTCAGGAGCGCAATGGTTCTCCACACTTGATCTGAAGAGTGGCTACTGGCAAGTACAGATCCATCCGGAGGACCGTGAGAAGACAGCCTTCACCGCAGGAAAGGGGCTTTGGCAATTCACAGTAATGCCATTCGGATTGTGCAATGCTCCGGCAACCTTTGAGCGTCTAATGGAACGCGTTTTGCTGGGTCTAACATGGAAAACCTGTTTGGTCTACCTTGACGGTGTCATCGTTGTCGGCAAAACTTTTCGAGAACATCGAGATAACTTAAAGGAGGTGTTTCAAAGACTACGAAGTGCACAGCTAAAGCTAAACCCAAAGAAGTGTCATCTCTTTAGGCCAGATGTCAAATACTTGGGACACATCATCTCATCCGAAGGGGTAAGGACAGACCCAGAAAAGATCGAAGCGGTGAAAAATGGGCCAGTCCCAAGAGACAAACACCAACTGAGAAGCTTTCTGGGACTCGCTACCTACTACAGGCGGTTTGTGAAGAATTTTGCTGGGATTGCAAAGAGTTTGCATCAACTAACAGAAAAGGGAAAAAAATTCAAATGATCAAGTGAATGCGAAAGAAGCTTCAAAACTCTCAAACAACAACTATGTGAGGCCCCTATACTAGCGTACCCTACTCCAGGAAAAACATTTATTGTGGATGCAGATGCCAGTAACGTCGGAATTGGAGCTGTCCTTTCGCAGATGCATGACGGGCAAGAAAAAGTAGTTTCCTACTTTAGTAAGGTGCTCTCTAAGCCGGAAAGGAACTACTGTGTTACCAGGCGGGAACTTCTTGCTTTGGTCTTGGCAACAAAGCATTTCCATAAGTACCTGTACGGACGAAAATTCATTCTTCGCACAGACCATGCGTCTCTGAAGTGATTGCTGCAATTTAAAAATCCTGAAGGATAAGTCGCAAGGTGGATTGAACGACTCCAGATGTACGACTACGAGATACAGCATCGAAAGGGAAGCCTTCACTCTAATGCGGATGCTCTGTCCCGGCGACCTTGCAAATCTGATTGCAAACATTGCGCACGACAAGAAGAAAAAGATGCGGTATCCACTCAACGACTAAGAGCTGAGCCCACGGATGGTTGGAATGAAAGTGAAATGCGAAACGCCCAAAAAGAGGATCCGGATATCGAGCCAATTCTCGCCTGGAAAGAACATGAAGAAAAACCAGATTGGCAGGAAATATCCAATAAAAGTCCCGAACTAAAGGCATACTGGGCACAGTGGGACTCGCTTCAAGCTCAAGATGGTGTTTTGAGGCGAAGGTGAGAAAGCTCGGATGGAAAGTCGTTTGTGATGCAGCTCGTTGTGCCAAAGTCGAGAGCCAGTGACGTGCTAAGGGAACTGCACGATGGAATATCCGGAGGCCACTTGGGAGTGAATAAGACGTTAGAAAAGGTGCGAGAACGTTTTTATTGGGTGCACGGCAAGGACGATGTAGAAAATTGGTGCAGAAAGTGTGTCACCTGCGCCGCCAGTAAAGGCCCGAGGGTTAAAACTCACGGCAGAATGCAGCAATACAACGTTGGAGCGCCATTCGAGAGAATCGCAGTTGACATTGCAGGACCGTTTCCTGAAACCGAAAATGGAAATCGCTACATTCTTGTTGTTATGGATTACTTCAGCAAGTGGCCTGAGGCTTTTGCTATCCCTAACCAAGAAGCCAAAACCGTGGTTGAGCAGATCGTTTACAACTGGGTGAGCAGATTCGGCGTACCGATGGAATTGCACTCGGATCAAGGGCGTAACTTCGAGTCTAAGATTTTCCAAGGGGTGTGCGAGCTACTGGAGATTAAAAAGACGAGAACAACACCGCTCCACCCACAATCGGACGGGATGGTAGAACGCTTCAACAGAACCTTGAATGAACACCTATCAAAGGTCGTTGGCGACAAGCAATGCGATTGGGATAGGCAAATTCCAATGTTTCTATTAGCCTATCGGAGTGCAGTACACAACACCACAGGTCACACTCCATCGGAAATCCTTTTCGGTCGAACAGTCCGGTTACCTAGTGAATTGATGTTTGGATCACCGCCGTCTGAAGGGAACAGAAATGAAGACGACTATGTCGCAGACCTCAGACGGATTATTAGGGACGTGCACCAAACAACCAGGGATAAGATCAAGAAAGCCAGTGACCGCATGAAGACGAGGTATGATGTCAAGGCGACCACAACGGGATTCCAGGAAGGAGATCTAGTGTGGCTATATAACCCCCATAGACGGAAAGGCGTATCACCCAAATTACAGCAAGACTGGGAAGGACCATATAAAGTCGTAAAACGCATCAACGATGTTGTCTATCGCATTCAACGAGGAAGAGGCAAGATGAAAGTGGTTCATGTGGATCGAATATATCGCTATATTGGGCAGAATGTCGAAGAGTTTGTTCGGGACGAACAAGTTTAAGAGGGGGATATTGTGATATATATGTGATTAAATCAAGGATCCAGTGTTGCATAGTTTTAGGATCATACAAACTCTCCACGTTGGAGAGTTCAGTTATTACCCCAGTTTCAAACCAGAAGTTACCAGAAAGAACTAGAACCCGTCAAATGTGGTATAAATACAGGATGAGAAACTGCGGACGATAAGTTGATTTTTGGAAAGCGATGGAAAAGGACCTAAGTCTTACTAAGTGAAAGATAAGAGATTTGAATTGTGAAATAGAAGTGAAATTGTTTGTGAATTAATTAAAAGTTGTATTTAAATAGTAATAAATAGAGTGTTTTTAGAAACAGAATAACGTTTTATCATTTCGAACCCTAGCCGAAATATTACAGTATGTTACGAGCACAAGATTAATTAATTTAATAAATAATTTGTCAAAACATGTGATTTCTTAGAATTAGTTTTTCAATTTTGTACTTAAGCCGCCTTTACTTAACTAGGCCAAGAGCAGTGATCAATTATTATACAGGTATATATATATAGATAACACTATGTACATATTGTGGTATATATGTGATTAAATCAAGGATCCAGTGTTGCATAGTTTTAGGATCATACAAACTCTCCATATTGGAGAGTTCAGTATTTCCCCAGTTTCAAACCAGAAGTTACGACAAAAAACTAGAACCCGACAAATGTAATATTTCGGCTAGGGTTCGAAATGAAAGAAACACACTGTTGAAGAGTTCAAGAATTCTCTAGAAGCGAAATTCGAAATAATCGATCAAAAATTAAATATGCACGAGGCAAAACTCGCAAAGGTTGGAACCGAATTCCAGGAACAGCTCGTGAAAGTCGAGGAACAGTTCGGGAAGGTTGAAAACAATATTGAGAATCTTGCTAAAGAACTAGAGAGAGTGAAGAAACAGAAGGTCTGAGAAATTTCTACAGACAGCCCTAGAAGGAAAGAGATCCAACCGCCTGTTTTCGATGGCCAAACATCGTGGCCAATATATAGAAGACAATTTGAAGCAGCCGCCATGACCAACAACTGGGACGACGGAGAAAAGTCGATTGCGCTCACGCTGGCACTGAGAGGTACAGCTGCGGAATTGCTGCAAACCATCTCAGAAGATAAACAACTCAACTACGACGTTTTGGTTAAAGCCATAGAAATGCGCTTCGGAGATGACCATATGCAGCAAGTATACAGAGTCCAACTGGGCAGCAGAGTCCAGAAGAGGGGCGAAACACTTCAGCAGTTGCAGGCCGATATCGAACGGTTGGCGCATTTATCTTATCCTAATGCCGGAGAAGACCTTATCAACGAAATGGCTGTAGAAGCGCTTACCCAAGCGATTGAAGATAGGCAGTTGCAAATGGCTGTAAGAAAGGCTGGAAAACGAACCCTTCCTGAGGCCCTAGCATTTGCCCTGACGATGAAAGCTGCCGACCAAGCATCTCAAGGAATCCACCGCGTGAGAGAAATAACAGCCGTGGAATGCTCATGCCAACGAACAGATGTCGTGGAGCGGAACAGTGTGCGTGGAGGACAAGTCCGTTGTTGGAACTGCAACAAAATAGGACATCGGCAGCGTGAGTGCAGAGCTCCACTTAAACGACGCAGTTGTCCACAATGCGCTGCTAGGAGGCGTAACGAAGAGGCATCTGGCAGGAATAACATCTATCCTGCAAGCAGCGCAACATCAAGTCAACAAGCGGGAATACGGGTAAAGACCAACTTCGAGGGGCAGAAGTTGGTTTCTGGAATTGACGCCCCCAGGATCAAAATCCAAGTCTCCCAAACAAAACGAAGTAACAAGAGTCTTACAGTGGAAGCCCACATTGGCCAGAATTAATGCGTGGCCACCATTGACACCGGTGCCACCGCTTCCATTATAAGAAGGGAC
The DNA here is from genome assembly GCA_928272305.1 of Volucella inflata. Lineage (NCBI taxonomy): Eukaryota > Metazoa > Arthropoda > Insecta > Diptera > Syrphidae > Volucella > Volucella inflata. Next base: position 37,662,353 of record OV743717.1, read on the forward strand.
ATCGTTACTGATTCATGGCTGCACAATACCAGTAGCTACTGTCTGAAAACAGCAACAGGAGCGACGGCGGAGGTATATAGAGAGGTTCTTCTTACGATCAATCTGGCAGGACTAACATTCACCCACGTATTCCTAGTGGCCGATATATGCGACGAGTGCATCATTGGAGTTGACTTTATGAAGGCGCATAATGTAGTGCTCGACATCGGAACTCAAGTACTTAAGTACAGGAACGTTGAGATTCCGATGGTGTACGGGAATGAGAATGGCGCATGCCTTAGGACAGTAGTCAGCAAGGACGAGATCTTACCACCTTCCGCAAAGACACTTATTTGGGCGAAGCTGGAAGATGATCTTGGGAGCCATCGATTCTATTTGATTGAGCCGGACTCTAAAAATCATTATCAGAATTACGTCGTAGGAAAGATGCTCGTTGAGCCGAAAGGCAAAATGGTCCAATGTTTCTATTAGCCTATCGGAGTGCAGTACACAACACCACAGGTCACACTCCATCGGAAATCCTTTTCGGTCGAACAGTCCGGTTACCTAGTGAATTGATGTTTGGATCACCGCCGTCTGAAGAGAACAGAAATGAAGACGACTATGTCGCAGACCTCAGACGGATTATTAGGGACGTGCACCAAAGAACCAGGGATAAGATTAAGATAGCCAGTGACCGCATGAAGACGAGGAATGATGTCAAGGCGACCACAACGGGATTCCAGAAAGGAGAATTAGTGTGGCTATATAACCCTCATAGACGGAAAGGCGTATCACCCAAATTACAGCAAGACTGGGAAGGACCATATAAAGTCGTAAAACGCATCAACGATGTTGTCTATCGCATTCAACAAGGAAGAGGCAAGATGAAAGTGGTTCATGTGGATCGAATACATCGCTATATTGGGCAGAATGTCGAAGAGTTTGTTCGGGACGAACAAGTTTAAGAGGGGGATATTGTGGTATATATGTGATTAAATCAAGGATCCAGTGTTGCATAGTTTTAAGATCATACAAACTCTCCACATTGGAGAGTTCAGTATTTCCCCAGTTTCAAACCAGAAGTTACGAGAAAGAACTAGAACCCGACAAATGTGGTATAAATACAGAATGAGAAACTGCGGACGATAAGTTGATTTTTGGAAAGCGATGGAAAAGGACCTAAATCTTACTAAGTGAAAGATAAGAGATTTGAATTATGAAATAGAAACAGAATAACGTTTTATCATTTCGAACTTTAGCCGAAATATTACAGTATTTTCCACATATTAAAAGAAATGCAAAAGGTGAAACACGATCGCCACGATAACAACTTTTTTCTTCTTCTTTCTGTTTCTGTTCTTTCAATTTAGTATGGTTCAAAATGTGGCACGCTACTGATGATGGAAAAGCGATAAGGTATTTTTCAGCAATGTTCTGACTGTATTTTAATGTTGCGTTGCAACCGGAACTTCTAATAGCCATGGTTGAAATTTCGCTAAAGCTCCGCGTCTGTGCTGATGGTAATTAACTCTTTTTGGATTATCACATTCGCTTCTTCCATGGCTGTGATATTGTACGGATTTATTATCCATTATCCATTCCTCACATAGCTGAAAAAATAACCGAGAGTTCAAATAACTGCTTCGACTCTTGTTGACAGCATTTATAACATATTGTAAAGACGGATGCAATTTTTTGCTACTAAATGCTGTCCGTGAATCCCGCAGTGAATTACAAGTGCTATAAAACCACGATGACGACCAACTATAGATTGTGCACCAGCAGTTGCAACAGAAACAATCACCATTATCGCAGAATACGCCGGGGGGAACGTTTCACTCGAATTAAAAGGACGAGGCCTTTCGTATAGTTATAGACTTAAGCAAGATTTAGTCGAACGATTAAAAGTCGGGAAACATATTAGTGATTGACTGAAAGAATTTGAGGACATGTCGTCGGTATGTTAGTGGAACGATATTCAAAAGTATTTGTATGCGAGGCGATTGCTAAGAGGTGCCGCGAAACTAGCTATCGAATCCGGGAAAAGCATTCATACTTGAAAAACTTGAAATCGACGCTAGAGAAAGAGTTTGCTAAAACTACTTCGGGGCTATTGACTCATCGTCAGATTGAATCACAACGAAAAAATAGTAATGAGACATATCTGGAATATATGTTTCAAATGAAGTTGATAGCTAGTAAGGGTAATATCGACGAGGAATCCTTACTTTTTTACATCGTGTCCGGTATAAATGATAAAACCATTTTGTACGCCGCAAAAACGTTCGAAGATTTAAAAGCAAAATTTAAAATTTACAATGAAATGAAACTTCAAATGAAAACACAACGAAGCCTAGACCATGCGCAAATACCAAGTTCACGCATGCCCTCACAAAGCTAAGGGTCCCCGTTGTTTCAACTGCAATGAATTTGATGACCATTTGTCGAAAAATTGTCCAAAAAGAAACCAGGGCCCGAGTTCGTTAACGGTACACAGAGTATCTTCTCCTATCGCTTCTCACTCGGAGGGTCAAGGTTCGAATCCTACTCATGACAAGTTTTTCATTTGTGTAATTGGAACTCAGCCAGAAAAATCTGCGTGTGAAGGCATAACACTGGCATGTAGATTTGGCTGTTGTAGAGTTTCAAGCACAAAACAACCGTTAAAATTTTAAACCCGAATCATTCCGAGTGAAGAAAAAACTCTCCGACCTATTAGGACTTCCACCCCTGGAGAGTCAATATCGAAATCAAATATACCTGAGTTTCAAACCACTACATCACAACAATTCTTTCCTTTCTCCTCCTTCTATCTTTCCGCCGTGTAACATAATCCCCTTGAGGCACGCGTAAAATATAAAAAAAAAAAGTTCGTATGCAAATAAGGATAGACACACTTTTGTTAGATGCGTTATTTCATATGCCTTATAAAAAAATCTGTATTTTAAAAATTTTATAAACAATTTGATGGTGCGGGTACACTGCTAACAGGAATAGGCAAACAGTTTATAAATCAATCGGTGTGGTGTAAATGGTAGTTATTATTGATGAGATGCCCTACCATTTTAAATTTTGATGTTGTTAATGATGAGTGGATGTCTGAAAATGTAATAATCGGTACAGAAATCTTACAATAAGCTAATATGGTGATCGAAAGCGGAAAGTGAATTTTAAAAGTAAAGTTAACGTAAAAGGTTACAATGATACGAATTACGAAAACGATATAAATAAAATTGATACGCAATCCCTAGAATCAGAAAATAAAAAAGTGTATAACATAGACATGATAAAAAATATGCAAATAAAAGAGACAATCGCGATTTTAATTGATTCGTATAAGCCAAAAAAAAACCGGAGAAATCGTGGTTGGAAATGAAAATTGTACTGGAAGACGAAAGGCCAGTATTTCATCGTCCTAGAAGGTTGGCGAATAAGGAAAAAGACGCAGTGGCTTTTCAAATATCGGAGTGGCTCGCGGAAGGAATTATAGTACCAAGTAACTCCCATTTTTCTAGTCGGGTTGCCCTCGCGAAGAAAATGGACGTTTGCTATAGACTTTGCGTCGACTATCGAAAATTGATATTAAAGATGATGTTAAAGATAGATACCCATTACCGATAATTGAGAAGAATCTTTATAATGCGCTTAGACCTTAAAAACGGCAGAGGCTCAATATGGATTCCGCAAAGTTCCGTTTGGCCTCTGTAATTCGCCGTCAGTCTTTCAAAGGTTTATAAATACAGTTTTCAAAGACCAAGTCCGCAAGAAATTTTTGCTCATTTATATGGACGATTTAATAATCCCATCGGTAAATGAAAAAGACAACTTAAAAACGTTGCGGAAAAGAAAGGACTCATAATCAAATGGGAAAATTGTAATTTTGTCACCCTAAAGCTGTTCGAAATTTTCCAGAACCAACAAATTTAAAAAATCTCCAGAGTTTTCTTGGCTTAACGGGCTTTTTTAGAAAGTTTATACCGAACTATTCACGTATTGCTAAGCCTTAGTCCGACATGACAAGGAAGAGTTCGGTCGTTTTTAGCTTTGGTCACGAGCAAAGGAACGCATATTTGGAGTGGAAAAAACGTCTATATCAGGGACCGGAGCTAGACACGGAGTTACATACTGACGCAAGCAAGGTCGGTCTCGCTGCTGTCTTACTTCAGCGATACGACAAAGCACTGCATCCGTTCTTCTGCCTAAGCTTTAAGACTACACCTGTCAAAGAAAATTACAGTAGCTAGGAGTTGGCGGTATTACCGATAATGCGTTCAGTTAAAAAATTACGTACTTACCTCTTGGGTCTTGATTGCAATCTTTACTGATTGCAAAGCCTTCCAGTTGACAATGCAGAAGAAGGAGTTATGTATACGGGTTGCAAGATGGGCATTGTTATTTGAGGAGTTCAACTGTACCGTGCATCATAGATGAGGGAAAATATATGCAACACGTTGATGCATTAAGTCGAGTTTTGACGGTTGCGACAGTGTATACGGGTATTCTCCATAGAATTAAAACGGCCCAATGCAGAGATGAATCCTGTCAACTTATTCTCAGCATTCTTCAACGCGAGCAGAATGAGGACCACATAAACCGGAACGGAGTGCTGTATAGATTCATCGAAGGAGCTTACCTTCTTGTGGTCCCAAAGGCGATGCAAAGGGAAATAGTTAGAATCGTTCATGCAGAGCATTTCAACGCAGACAAAGTCCAAACACGTATAAAGCAAAATTATTATTTCCCGAACATGTGTAAGAAAGTCAAGGATGTTATAGCCAATCGTATGGTCTGTATTTTATCTGCAAAGAAAGGCGGTAAGCAGGAAGGATACCTACATCCAATTACAAAGGTTGATGTACCGTTACATACCGTTCACATGGATTGGACCCTGTCGTCTACGGCTAAGAATTACAAACACCTTTTTGTAATTATGGATGCTTTTACCAAATTCGTTTGGATTTTTCCAGTGAAATCAACGACAAGGAGCGGCATTCAGTTTAAACAATTTCAAGGAATATTGCGACCAGCGAAACATTTCTCACATTCAAATTACAACTGGTGTCCCACGAGGTAACGGGCAAGTTGAAAGAATGAATCGTATCATAATCCCAACTCTAACAAAGATGTCCGTGGACAACCCTTTGAAATGGTACCAACATGTCACACAATTGCAAAAGACAATAAATTCAACTCAAGAGCCACGAACACAACACCTTTAGAGCAACTGTTCGGTGTTCCAATGCGAAACGATGAAGACGTCAAGCTAGCCGAACTGCTGGAAGAGGAGATACGAGAGAATTTCAGAGCGAAAGAATTGAGCTACGAAAACAAGCGAAGATACAGATCGAGCGAATTCAAGAAAAAAAAACTACAATACAATATAACAAACGCCGCAGCTCAACGAGAAAGCATGCTGTCCACGACTAAGGTGCAATTCGCAGCAGGGCTCAGAGTGCAACCAAAATTCTTGGGTCCATACGAGGTTACAAAGTCGGTAACCACGAAGGCCCGAATAAAACGTCGTCTGCAGCTGATCTGATGAAGCCGTGGTTACAAGAAGATGAGGTAGATTCTGACATCTACGAGTCAGATTAAAGCAGGATGGTCGGATGCAGGCAGAATGTGAATATCAACTCAAACCTAAATCCGTCAGAGCGATCCACAAACGTTAAACTATAATCTACCGCAATCTACTGTTTTTTTAAATGCAACTTCTCTATTTACCATATTTGGTCATTGTCATCATCTATCGCTTTGGAAAAACAAAAGGAAGATAGACTAACTACACAGCAGCCACGAAGAGCAACGGAAGTTTATAACCGACACGAACGCTACGAACGATACGCCTAATACCCAGAAACTATTCCCCAATATGCTTTTTTTTCTTAATCATGTTACATATCTTAATCTATATTATTTACTATTTCCTATAATATCAAATTTACACTTACGTGAATTAAACTACATTTGAATTATACTCTTCAAGAAACGTGTTCTTATTTCAAACCTCCCTTGACCCCCATCCCACATGTATTTTTTGTAAATGTATCGTATTGCAGCAAAAAAAAAAAAAAACCTCAATCAATCAGTCAATAAAAAAGAACTGATAAATGTAATGAAGCTAGACCCATATGTAGCAAGGAACGATTGCAAACGACCACCAGAGGTACTAAGGCAATTCTGAAATGACCTTAGATGAATTAAATAAAAATTAATTAACTCTTTCATTAGAATTAATACAACTTTGAGTTTTAGAATATTTACGCCGAATCTGGAAGTTCCATAATATCTTCCGCAGTGCCTCTTAAAGATGCAGGTATTTTTCTACTGCAGGGTATTTCGTCCTCATTATTATATGTATTAAAGTAAAATAACTATCCCCCTTCTATTTCACTATTATTCACTTGCTTAACTTTAATGTGAAATTCTTTTTCCTACATTAATTCCCGTAACTTTTCACAAAACAGCTGTTTCGTCGTCCCAACTTCGAATTTGAAATACTTATAGGTAATGTATTGTAGTTCGCCCGGCGTATTCTACGATGCATATGGAAAGTGAAAGTGAATCTCAGATACAGCGTATTCTACGATAGGGGTGAATGTTCTTCCATGGCTTTGTCGATAATAAAACGTTCCCCTAAATATATAGCAAAAAGCAGCATGTGCCAAGGGCACATATTTTCATCTTTAATGTATCGAACATATCATAACAACAGAGCTTCATTGCCGGGTAATGTAGACTCGTCCAACTGGAGAGAGAATCTGCTGTTCTGTAAGAAGGTGCATCTATTCGTCTCCGAACGGTGTTATTGCTCAAATGAATTCTCTTTATAATATCAAACGGCAGATCGAACGTTCGATTCACTTTCACTCAAATTTGCTATTCTGGTAGACGGGTGATCACTACCTTGCCGATATTAATTCGAAATTATTTCGAAAACGACTATCCTGTGAAGTTTTTCTTCAAGCATTTGTTTTGAGGAGATTTTGTTGGTGAAGAATAAAATAATTAGATTTAAATATTTTAAAATGGATAGTGTAGGTTTGTATTACCCGTTTTTTAATCAAACGCGGAACGATGCAAATAGAAGGGTACGCATTAACAGCCGTAAAAAACGACAAGATATAATGGATATACCAAATGAAGCGTAAGGAAAATTTGAGAAAATAAAATATGAATACACACAGATTCTTTTAAGATTTATTAAACCATTCATTAAGCACTCAGCTCTCTTTTATTTAAAGTCTTTTTTTTTATGTTGGATTTGTGGTCGCTTCAAACCCAGTGCCAAACAAATATTTCAATACAAATTGAAACTCCTCTCGTTTTACTTTTTCCACACAACGACCCACCATGTGGGATGGACTTAAGCAATTTTTTTTTTGTAATTCTTCCCAACATTGTTTTTTGCTCTGAAATATTTTTTACATTCATTTTTTTACTTATGAACTTTCAACCGATAATCACAAACGCAACAAAATACATGCCGATGACTCGATGACAGATTTGTATGGACAAATCGTTTCGATCGTTTAGTGTGATAGCAAACTAGCTTACCAACGGGGAATGATTCCCTTCGAATGTTTAGTGGAATAGAAGTTTTCGATTTTCGAACGATCATTCCCCCCGACGTTTAGCAGAATAGGGCTGGTAGTTCCAAGCACGAAGTGGCGAATGTGCAAAATCCTAACTTTACAGTCGAGCCAAAACAAAAATTACCGTACTTTTTTTTTCCTTTGACTAAAAACGTTCAATAAAGCTGACTAATATATCCAGGAAGGGGATGTTCACCCATATCGTAGAATACGCCGTATCAGAGATTCACTTCACTTGCTCGATTCACTTTCACTTGCCAAATGGATCGTAGAATACGGAGGGTGGATTACCTTACCGATGACTATCTCGAATTCGCAAAACAGTGGTATTGTGATAAGTGACGGCAATTAATGCTGAAAAAAAATTTCAAATAAAATTAAGCAAGTCAAATACATAAGTGAAATAAAAAAAATGGATAGTATAGGCTTATACTTGAATGCATTTGATAATGAGGAAGAAGTAGCTTCTAACAGAAAAAGGCGCACATCTTTAACTGCAGAAAATATTATAGAACTTCCAGATTTGGCATGAGTTTTCTGAAATTCAAAATTTTATTCGTTCTATTAAGTGTTAATTAATCCTTTGTTGGCGATCCTAGGCTGTTTAGGTTGTGCCTAAGGTCATCCCAGAACTGTCTCATTTCCTCTGGCGGTCGTTTGCAATGATTTTTTGCAATATCGGGATTTAATTTCTTTGAATTAATCAGTTCCCTGACCTGATCCCGGTTAATTGTTTTCTTGCTGCAATAGAATATATGCATAGTGTATTTAAATGTGTATTTTCAAGAATTATACATTTATGTACTTACAACATTTTTAAGGAAATCAAACTCACGACTTCACAAGAAACACCAGGATACGCAATGAATTATCTGCGTTTGAGAAATGTCAAAGTTTGTATGGGGAGTTTTAATTCGAACGTTTTCTACGATGGCCTCAGAACGCATCCACCTTACCGACAGTGAAACATTCACTTCGAACGTATTCAGCGATCCAAAGTTGTGAATTTGAGTGAAACGTTCCCCCCGGCGTATTCTACGATATGGGTGATTGTTATTATTATTATAATGGGTTAAAATTGTTTCTCCATAAACAATTACAATTTTTGAGTTAATTCTTTTCCAAGAGAAAAAAATGCAGATACGCCACTTGGTGCTTGGAACGACGATACGGCAATATATTGTTGAGGACCTCCACAATAGCTGGTAAAATAAGCTGCTCTACAATTGGTTGGTGTTTCCCCGACTTCGCTATTAGTAAAGATATATTTAACGACGCTCGTAAGCCGCTACGTACGCTGATGACGCAAAACATCGATATTATTGATGGCCTTTTTTCTAGTTTTTCTTTAAGTGCTTGAAAGAAGGACAATGGCTCACTTTTTTTGTCAGCATGTACTCTTGATAAGTGGTGTTCCATTTTTGAAAGCTCCCTTCGTTACTGAATACTTTTTCGCATATGAAACACATTACAAGTTTTGATTTGATGGAGTTAAGTAAATCCAAACTTCAAGTAGTCCAAACTGTATATTCTGCATTTTTTTTTGTATCTGCCTTCAAACAGAACATTTATAATTTTAGTAAACAACTTTTTTAAAGTAATTTCAAAGAATAACTAGAAAAATTTTAAAACGTTTCTTTTGTACTTAACCTGTTACCTTTTCATAAACTGCAGAAATGTATGGTTATGTTCATAGGCAACTAAGGATTTTGTAAAAAAAATTTTCAATCACTTTATTCTTCTATGTAATCACTTCGTAATCTTTTGAAATAAATTAGTAGATGAGTGTATTACCAATGATATTCAAGTTTCAACGAATTTCAAAAAGCAAATGAACTTTCAACATAAATGCAAACTTGTTGAAAACATCAGTAAAATATCAGGAGCATGTTTGGACTCGAACTTGTTCATGGTTTCGTTCGGGTCGATATTTGGGAGTCCCTGGTTTAGTGCGATAGAGAAACTGGCTTACCGACGGGGAATGATTCCCTTCGAATTGTTAATAGAAAATAAGTTTTGATTTTCGAATGATCATTCCCCACGACGTTTGGCAGCATAGGGCTGACTGTATATGCAGATAAATAGAAAAATTCTTAAACAAAGGTATAAGGTAATAAAAATAGGAAAATTAGTACCGATACAAAACTGTGGTTAGGTGACAAATAAACAAATTACAATTTGCTATCAATGCAGCTGATATATATTTAACACTTAAATATTGTTTTACAATAATTTTTTAAACATACTAATAACAGGTAGTATAACTTTATTGTAGAAAGGTTAAAGATTTTTTCTTAAGTACAAAGAAAATTGCAGCGTACGAAATTGTACATTTCGAGGTATATGTTGAAAAAAATCAAAATGAAAATGTTTATTCCGCGACATTAATTTAAAAACATTAAAGAAATCAGCAGTAATTGATTCGATTTTTGAATTTAATTTAATCGCTATGACCTTTTGGTAGTAATGGTGCCGTGGCGTGAATATGATTTTCAAATGTTTCCACTGGCAGCGGTATTTCGGGTTGGGATTCAGATATTACTAAATCAATAACTTCCGATTTTTCCATCATTTCTGTACCCGGGCTTCCTGCATTACTGCCAGTTATGATATTGTTTGCAGTGATAGAAAGTCGTTCGCTTAAAGTTGCTTCCTATAGCAAAAAATAGAAAAAACACATTTTGTGATATAATTAAATTGTTAAAAGTTAGGCAACACATAAAACAAATTAATTTACTTAATATTTTTTTGTACATGAACTTCATTGATGGATAAAAGTATACAACTTACTCGTAAATCGCTTTCAACATTAAAGAGTTCGGATTGATCTGAAGTAAATTCTTATTTACAAATGTAATTCTTATTGCTCGGGATTCAATTGACGTGTACTTTAAATTTATAAACTATAAGCACAGATAATTAATCTATACAGATGTCTCATTCATATGGGAAGTGTTCTATGAAAATGAAATCAAGCCAAAAAAATAGCTTTTTAAGAAGCTGCCTGTTCTCACAAAGAGCAGAAAGATCTTTTTATTTATTTTCGCTTTTTGCTCTTGCCACTTGTCACCCACACATGCAAAGTCGTTTACCTCATATGCAAAAACAATACGTAACGAAAGAAACAAATACTCGTAAAAAAAAAACCATTCGCCCATCTGTACTTGAAAGGACTGCGATTTGCAAAGGCATCATACGTTGACGTTGCCCAGTATAACCGGTTTGCTTGGGTTTATGTTTGCTTGTTATTTTGTTTGTAACTTGTTATGCAATGTAAATTAAATGGGTGTATTATTTATTTTATGATACATTACAGGATTTTTGTCAAATTTTGTGCTCAGGAATACAAAATTTGATAAATTTCCAAGCACTGAGCAAGATCGAGCTTATCCTGAAAATGTATATTTACGAGTACGTATTTGCCCCCTTTTCTTTCAAGTTATGTAAAATGGTGTTATCAAAACTATACGCAAAATATTTGGACGGCCGAATATAGAATGGAGTGCGAACAAGTGGAATGGAGTGCAGCACTGCTGGAAACAGCTTGCGAAAGAGATTGAAAAACCATATTATGAGAGCGTATCTATTTGTCGGAATCGGGTGGAGGTTTGGAAAAATACTGAGGTTTAGTATTTTTGTGGACCGAAGAAGTTTTACACGTTCACACAGTACACTGAATAGAATCATATAGCCGACATTAGGCAAACAGACGGACGAGTTTGGCCGGGATGCCAAGACTAAACATCGCTCTATATAGCTCGTCTCTATCATAGGCAACCTTAAAATCGATAAGCAGGTGGTGGGTATCGATCTGGACTTCTTGGGCTTTCTCCAGGATCTGCCGGAGTGTGGAAATCTGATCGATTGTGGACTTTCCTAGCGTGAAACCGCACTGAAAGGGTCAAATCAGGTTGTTTACGACGGGTTCAATCAAATCAATCCCAGAAGAACCATGTTTCTATCAGTGGTTTTGTCAAATGAGTCAGGGCTTGGCCCAGTGCGACTTTTTTATTGCCCAAACTCAAAACGTACCTTAAAAGTAAGGGTTGGGCACGGTAGAAAATTTTGGGACATACCACCTATATATTCTAATATATTGTAATATTTCGGCTAGGGTTCGAAATGATAAAACGTTATTCTGTTTCTAAAAACACTCTATTTATTACTATTTAAATACAACTTTCAATTAATTCACAAACAATTTCACTTCTATTTCACAATTCAAATCTCTTATCTTTCACTTAGTAAGACCTAGGTCCTTTTCCATCGCTTTCCAAAAATCAACTTATCGTCCGCAGTTTCTCATCCTGTATTTATACCACATTTGTCGGGTTCTAGTTCTTTCTCGTAACTTCTGGTTTGAAACTGGGGAAATACTGAACTCTCCAATGTGGAGAGTTTGTATGATCTTAAAACTATGCAACACTGGATCCTTGATTTAATCACATATATACCACAATATCCCCCTCTTAAACTTGTTCGTCCCGAACAAACTCTTCGACATTCTGCCCAATATAGCGATGTATTCGATCCACATGAACCACTTTCATCTTGCCTCTTCCTTGTTGAATGCGATAGACAACATCGTTGATGCGTTTTACGACTTTATATGGTCCTTCCCAGTCTTGCTGTAATTTGGGTGATACGCCTTTCCGTCTATGAGGGTTATATAGCCACACTAGATCTCCTTTCTGGAATCCCGTTGTGGTCGCCTTGACATCATTCCTCGTCCTGACATCATTGTTCTCGTCTTTTTAATCTCCAGTAGCTCGCACACCCCTTGGAAAATCTTAGACTCGAAGTTACGCCCTTGATCTGAGTGCAATTCCATCGGTACGCCGAATCTGCTCACCCAGTTGTAAACGATCTGCTCAATCACGGTTTTGGCTTCTTGGTTAGGGATAGCAAAAGCCTCAGGCCACTTGCTGAAGTAATCCATAACAACAAGAATGTAACGATTTCCATTTTCGGTTTCAGGAAACGGTCCTGCAATGTCAACTGCGATTCTCTCGAATGGCGCTCCAACGTTGTATTGCTGCATTTTGCCGTGATTTTTAACCCTCGGGCCTTTACTGGCGGCGCAGGTGACACACTTTCTGCACCAATTTTCTACATCGTCCTTGGCATGCACCCAATAAAAACGTTCTCGCACCTTTTCTAACGTCTTATTCACTCCCAGGTGACCTCCGGATATTCCATCGTGCAGTTCCCTTAGCACGTCACTGACTCTCGACCTTGGCACAACGAGCTGCATCACAAACGTCTTTCCATCCGAGCTTTCCCACCTTCGCCTCAAAACACCATCTTGAGTCCCACTGTGCCCAGTATGCCTTTAGTTCGGGACTTTTATTGGATATTTCCTGCCAATCTAGTTTTTCTTCGTGTTCTTTCCAAGCGAGTATTGGCTCGATATCCGGATCCTCTTTCGGGGCGTTTCGCATTTCACTTTCATTCCAACCGTCAGTGGGCTCAGCTCTTAGTCGTTGAGTGGATACCGCATCTTTTTCTTCTTGTCGTGCGCAATGTTTGCAATCAGATTTGCAAGGTCGCCGGGACAGAGCATCCGCATTAGAGTGAAGGCTTCCCTTTCGATGCTGTATCTCGTAGTCGTACATCTGGAGTCGTTCAATCCACCTTGCGACTTATCCTTCAGGATTTTTAAATTGCAGCAACCACTTCAGAGACGCATGGTCTGTGCGAAGAATGAATTTTCGTCCGTACAGGTACTTATGGAAATGCTTTGTTGCCAAGACCAAAGCAAGAAGTTCCCGCCTGGTAACACAGTAGTTCCTTTCCGGCTTAGAGAGCACCTTACTAAAGTAGGAAACTACTTTTTCTTGCCCGCCATGCGTCTGCGAAAGGACAGCTCCAATTCCGACGTTACTGGCATCTGCATCCACAATAAATGTTTTTCCTGGAGTAGGGTACGCTATTATAGGGGCCTCACATAGTTGTTGTTTGAGAGGTTTGAAGCTTCTTTCGCATTCACTTGACCATTTGAATTTTTTTTCCTTTTCTGTTAGTTGATGCAAACTCTTTGCAATCCCAGCAAAATTCTTCACAAACCGCCTGTAGTAGGTAGCGAGTCCCAGAAAGCTTCTCAGTTGGTGTTTGTCTCTTGGGACTGGCCAATTTTTCACCGCTTCGATCTTTTCTGGGTCTGTCCTTACCCCTTCGGATGAGATGATGTGTCCCAAGTATTTGACATCTGGCCTAAAGAGATGACACTTCTTCGGGTTTAGCTTTAGCTGTGCACTTCGTAGTCTTTGGAACACCTCCTTTAAGTTATCTCGATGTTCTCGAAAAGTTTTGCCGACCACGATGACACCGTCAAGGTAGACCAAACAGGTTTTCCATGTTAGACCCAGCAAAACGCGTTCCATTAGACGCTCAAAGGTTGCCGGAGCATTGCACAATCCGAATGGCATTACTGTGAATTGCCAAAGCCCCGTTCCTGCGGTGAAGGCTGTCTTCTCACGGTCCTCCGGATGGATCTGTACTTGCCAGTAGCCACTCTTCAGATCAAGTGTGGAGAACCATTGCGCTCCTGACAGTGTGTCCAGTGTGTCGTCAATCCTTGGCAAGGGGTAGCTATCCTTCTTGGTGACATTATTTAGCTGGCGATAATCCGTGCCGTCTTTCTTCTTGACCAGTACAACGAGTGATGCCCACGAACTCTTAGAGCCTTCAATCAACCCTTGATTTTCCATAGTCGAAACCATTTCTGCAACCTCTGTCTGCTTAGCTAATGGTAAACGCCTAGGAGGTTGACGTATGGGTCTTGCATCTCCTGTGTCTATTCGGTGTTGTACCAAATGTGTGCTGCCATATTCGCCATCCTGCGAGGCAAATACGTCTGCAAATTCGTTGATTAGATCCTCTGGCATCGCCCGTTGCTCCTAGTTCAGCTCGGTTTGCCTGAGTATAGTAGTATGTGCTTCTTGATGGCAAAGATATAGCAGCATTTTCCTTCGACAACTTGATGACAGCAGTTATCGGTACGCACGCTCCGATCGATTGTCCTTGCTTTAGTTTGATGCTCTTATTTCCCACATTCAATATTCCTACTGGGACCATTTTGCCTTTCGGCTCAACGAGCATCTTTCCTACGACGTAATTCTGATAATGATTTTTAGAGTCCGGCTCAATCAAATAGAATCGATGGCTCCCAAGATCACCTTCCAGCTTCGCCCAAATAAGTGTCTCTGCGGAAGGTGGTAAGATCTCGTCCTTGCTGACTACTGTCCTAAGGCAAGCGACATTCTCATTCCCGTACACCATCGGAATCTCAACGTTCCTGTACTTAAGTACTTGAGTTCCGATGTCGAGCACTACATTATGCGCCTTCATAAAGTCAACTCCAATGATGCACTCGTCGCATATATCGGCCACTAGGAATACGTGGGTGAATGTTAGTTAGATTGATCGTAAGAAGAACCCCTCTATATACCTCCGCCGTCGCTCCTGTTGCTGTTTTCAGACAGTAGCTACTGGTATTGTGCAGCCATGAATCAGTAACGATGTCCCTTCTTATAATGGAAGCGGTGGCACCGGTGTCAATGGTGGCCACGCATTAATTCTGGCCAATGTGGGCTTCCACTGTAAGACTCTTGTTACCTCGTTTTGTTTGGGAGACTTGGATTTTGATCCTGGGGGCGTCAATTCCAGAAACCAACTTCTGCCCCTCGAAGTCGGTCTTTACCCGTATTTCCGCTTGTTGACTTGATGTTGCGCTGCTTGCAGGATAGATGTTATTCCTGCCAGATGCCTCTTCGTTACGCCTCCTAGCAGTGCATTGTGGACAACTGCGTCGTTTAAGTGGAGCTCTGCACTCACGCTGCCGATGTCCTATTTTGTTGCAGTTCCAACAACGGACTTGTCCTCCACGCACACTGTTCCGCTCCACGACATCTGTTCGTTGGCATGAGCATTCCACGGCTGTTATTTCTCTCACGCGGTGGATTCCTTGAGATGCTTGGTCGGCAGCTTTCATCGTCAGGGCAAATGCTAGGGCCTCAGGAAGGGTTCGTTTTCCAGCCTTTCTTACAGCCATTTGCAACTGCCTATCTTCAATCGCTTGGGTAAGCGCTTCTACAGCCATTTCGTTGATAAGGTCTTCTCCGGCATTAGGATAAGATAAATGCGCCAACCGTTCGATATCGGCCTGCAACTGCTGAAGTGTTTCGCCCCTCTTCTGGACTCTGCTGCGCAGTTGGACTCTGTATACTTGCTGCATATGGTCATCTCCGAAGCGCATTTCTATGGCTTTAACCAAAACGTCGTAGTTGAGTTGTTTATCTTCTGAGATGGTTTGCAGCAATTCCGCAGCTGTACCTCTCAGTGCCAGCGTGAGCGCAATCGACTTTTCTCCGTCGTCCCAGTTGTTGGTCATGGCAGCTGCTTCAAATTGTCTTCTATATATTGGCCACGATGTTTGGCCATCGAAAACAGGCGGTTGCATCTCTTTCCTTCTAGGGCTGTCTGTAGAAATTTCTCGGACCTTCTGTTTCTTCACTCTCTCTAGTTCTTTGGCAAGATTCTCAATATTGTTTTCAACCTTCCCGAACTGTTCCTCGACTTTCACGAGCTGTTCCTGGAATTCGGTTCCAACCTTTGCGAGTTTTGCCTCGTGCATATTTAATTTTTGATCGATTATTTCGAATTTCGCTTCTAGAGAATTCTTGAACTCTTCAACAGTGTCTTTCTGCGCGGCAACAATGGAATTCTTCTGTTCTTCAAACTTTGAATCCATACTTCTCCTTTGTTCTTCTAAAGAATTCTTCTGTTCTTCAAATTTAGAATTCAATCCAAGGAGTAATTCCATCATAACGGCCATGTCAACTCCTGTAATCACATGTTCTTCTTCTACGTCGAACAAAATGGATTTCGGATCTTTTCCATCTTTTTCGATCGCTTCTTGTAGCCGAAGAATCAAATCACTTTTTCCTCCAGCTGCGGAGAGATTCCGCTTCTCTAGCTCAATTTTCAGCTGGGGTATACTTAGCTCCAGCAATGTACGTGTCATTTTTTTATTTTTTTATTTCACAGCACTCAGAATAAGTTTTATCCCACTTCTGACACCAATGTAATATTTCGGCTATTCTGTTTCTAAAAACAGAATAACGTTTTATCATTTCGAAACCTAGCCGAAATATTACATTTGTCGGGTTCTAGTTCTTTGTCGTAACTTCTGGTTTGAAACTGGGGAAATACTGAACTCTCCAATGTGGAGAGTTTGTATGATCCTAAAACTATGCAACACTGGATCCTTGATTTAATCACATATATACCACAATATGTACATAGTGTTATCTATATATATATACCTGTATAATAATTGATCACTGCTCTTGGCCTAGTTAAGTAAAGGCGGCTTAAGTACAAAATTGAAAAACTAATTCTAAGAAATCACATGTTTTGACAAATTATTTATTAAATTAATTAATCTTGTGCTCGTAACATACACTAGAGGTATCAAACCATTTCGGAAAATTCATATTTGTTGCCTTTATACATTCTTTGATTATGTTTTCCCTTAAATTAGATGCAAAAGGCAGTTTTTCAAAGTATGCGGAGAATATTTTTGTATGAAGACGGCATACCTGAAAATATTTTTCGGACGGCCACAAGAGAACTGTATTTTCTTTCGAATTCCCCTATTTTAATTTTATCAGTACTTCTGTTAGATTGAAATCGTGCTTGTCTTTTAACATTTCTCCCGCACAATTTTCACAGATTTTATTCATCTTTTTTATTGTTTTGAAATAGCAGTATCCTGCAAAATATCTAATACCAAGGTCATTGACCTGTGTTGATACTGCGTTTTCATCTAATGGGTTAATTACATTGCTTGTATTCATGTTATTTTCAAAACAGTTTTCATTCTGAAAAACATCCTCTTTAAGCACAGTTTGCTTTTCTGTATTTCTGTATTATTCTGCAAAACGGCATTCCAATCCACCTGCAAGTATTCAGAATCGTCTTCCTCGCAATTGGGACATTCCGATTTAAATAGAAATTTAATCGATATAACTTTGGCTATCAATGAGCTAAATTCAGCAACACTAGGGTTACTTTTATTTATGTTCCGCGCTCTTATTTTCCCAAAAAGTTTTCGAATGGGTCTTGATTAAATTTATTTACATAAATGTAATATAAATCATCATGATTCATGAATAACGTTTCCCTTATTCTTAAAACGCTACCTATAGTTAGAGCCAAACCTTTGAAACAGAATGATCTATTTGTAGTGTTAATGGGTTTAATATTTAATATATAATCCTTCATTTCTATTATAAAATGGATATTTTTATCGTTCCGTACAAGAGCTGGTTTTCCATTTAAAATATCGAAAAGGCGATCTATTTTTTTTAATAAATTCAGCTGTCGATTTCGCAAATTGGGCTATATAGCCTGGGAATTTGTTCAGTTTTATCAAAGCTTCAATTCCACAGGATACAAATCTGCTAAGAACCTGTGCAGCCAGCTTCACGTTCATCTTTTGAAAATCAGTAGGGTCAATATGTGCCGCTGTCAGTTTTGGGCATATTTTGGTAGTATTATTTTTTTCTGTGTTATAAAGGTATTCAATTACCTTCCAACTAACAATTCCATCAAAAGTGGTCAAATTGTATTTTATTAAGTTGTTTCGAATACTTTTCAAAAGATGCGGGATTCAATATATGGATTTGTTTTTGTAAATAAAGCTTAAGGTTTTCTCATTTATACTAAGCTTACTATATAAACTACCATTAGTGGGTCCTTGATCGCAGCAAATAGCTCTTACATTTAAATTCAGATCTGCAATATATACCTGAACTTCAAGTTTTTTGGTGTGTATATTGCTCGGACAAACGACGTGGTATAAAACTTGCTTAAAATTTCCACATATGCTCCGAATCATAAAGACGCGTGCAGACTTAGCGTATGAATTATATCTTTGATTTCTTCAGCAATCAACAAAACCTTCATTTTCATCTTTAAATTTATTATAGGTTAGATCTGTCTGAAGGTTCATCTCGTCAAATATAACCACAACTTCTTTTTCTTTTGGAGGTAATTTCGATGTTATTTCCTTAATTTCCTGCATAAAATTTCTATTTAAGCCAGGTAACAGACTTCTAATTTTAATCCACCTGTGCAATGAAGATGGATGTGGCAAGTTGATCCCCCAAAAAGTTGTACCCGGCAGCTGAACGAAAAAAGATGCACTGCGAAATCCATTTCTCCTCTTCGGTGTATTCATTTTTACCGTGTAATAAGATGAGCTTCGAAAATGTCATAGCATTTTGATGAATATCAAGCAATGAATCGATTGGAGCCTTTTCTTGTCTTTTAATATATTTAGTTTCGATTTTCTATTTTTTTTAATAGTTATTCTCAAGACATTGTTCAATTTCTTGAGCTTTTAAATTCTCCTAAGCCTCCTGAGCCTCACAATTGGCGCAAGCAAATTCAATGTGTTCATTGAATTTTGTCCTTGATAAATTTTTAGAAGCAAAGTTTAGTTCTCCTATTGTAGCTTCATTCGAACTCAGTTTTAAATCTTTGTAATTTTCATACGTAATCTTAGCTTTGACTGAATCAAAGCAAACAGAATCGTCTTCAGAGTTCGGAACACTCTCGCTTCGTTTTAAAAAGAGAGAAGGATAAGCATTTGTTTTTAAATATTTTTTTCCTAATAAGCCATTTTCAAAATGTTTGCTGCAAATGTAAGGTTTTTTAAGACATTTTATATGCTCACGAGACTCGTCTGTCAAAGCTAACCATTCATCATATTTAACAGTGCCTTTTTTTAGGGAAACGAAATAATTTCCTATTCGAAAACTCAACAATGTGCTATTGCGCACTTCAGCTGCCGGATACAACTTTTTGCCGGATCAACTTGCCGCATCCATCTTCATTGCACAGGTGGATTAAAATTAAAAGTCTGTCACCTGGCTTAAATAGAAATTTTATGCAGGAAATTAAGGAAATAACATCGAAATTACCTCCAAAAGAAAAAGAAGTTGTGGTTATATTTGACGAGATGAGCCTTCAGACAGATCTAACCTATAATAAATTTAAAGATTAAATTGAAGGTTTTGTTGATTACGGAGGAAATCAAAGATATAATTCATACGCTAAGTCTACACGCGTCTTTATGATTCGGAGCATATGTGGAAATTTTAAGCAAGTTTTATATCACGTCGTTTGTCCGAGCAATATACCCACCAAAGAACTTGAAGTTGAGGTATATATTGTAACTGCCTTGATATATGCGCAGATCTGAATTTAAATGTAAGAGCTATTTGCTGCGATCAAGGACCCACTAATCGTAGTTTATATAGTAAGCTTAGTATAAATGAGAAAACCTTAAGCTTTATTTACAAAAACAAATCCATATATTGAATCCCGCATCTTTTGAAAAGTATTCAAACAACTTAATAAAATACAATTTGACCACTTTTGATGGAATTGTTAGTTGGAAGGTAATTGAATACCTTTATAACACAGAAAAAAATAATACTACCAAAATATACCCAAAACTGACAGCGGCACATATTGACCCTACTGATTTTCAAAAGATGAACGTGAAGCTGTCTGCACAGGTTCTTAGCAGATTTGTATCCTGTGGAATTGAAGCTTTGATAAAACTGAACAAATTCCCAGGCCATATATTAATTTATTAAAAAAATAGATCGCCTTTTCGATATTTTAAATGGAAAACCAGCTCTTGTACGGAACGATAAAAATATCCATTTTATAATAGAAATGAAGGATTATACGAGTATATTAAATATTAAACCCATTAACACAACAAATAGATCATTCTGTTTCAAAGGTTTGCTCTAACTATAGGAAGCTTTTTAAGAATAAGGGAAACGTTATTCATGAATCATGATGATTTATATAACATTTATGTAAATTAATTTTACAAGATCCATTAGAAAACTTATTTGGGAAAATAAGAGCGCGGAACATAAATAAAAGTAACCCCAGTGTTGCTGAATTTAGCTCATTGATAGCCAAAGTTATATCGATTAAATTTCTATTTAAATCGGAATGTTCCAATTGCGAGAAGACGATCGGAATACTTGCAGGTGGATTGGAATGCCGTTTTGCAGAATGATACAGAGGAGCAAATTGTGCTAAAAGAGAATATTCTTCAGAATGAAAACTGTTTTGAAAATAGCATGAATACAAGCAATCATTGTTGTGGGGTACACATCGCAAAAAATAGTGTTCTATAAGTTAAGATGAATTGTTCATTGTGCAAGCAAAGAATACGAGTAGGTTGCAATTGCTCTGAAAAAATTAATTGTGATGACTGCAAGCACATCTTCCATTTCAATTGTGTGAATATCACTAAGGATGATGCTGATTTTTATAAATCAAGTGGAAGTGTCTATCGGTGCAACAAGTGTGCAGTCCTACGACGACGCTCTCTACGTGAGCAAACGCCAGCAATCGAATCGAACACTCAGCCGCCAAAAAGTGAATCATCTAAAAGTGATAGCAGTAGTGAGAGTCAATGTACTCTCCAGATGATATACGCTAAACTGTTAAAATTAGAAGACTGTAACACCCGTTTTCTCCAAGAATTGGCCGAATTGAGAACGCAGAGCTAAGAGCAAAAGTGCATAATCTAGAGTCTTTATTAAATTGGCACAAACAAGAATCACTAATAAATTCTATAGACATTGTTGGTGTCACTAATGTCAATGAAACCAACGCAGTTGAAAAGGCAAAACAATTTTTCAGCGGCACTCTATCTATAGATGTTGCTGACAGTGAAATTATGAGTTGTTTTATCAAAAAAAATCTCTCGCTCTTCATCTCAGCCTAAGCCAATCATCAGTGTAAAGTTCTCTATCCTTACAACGAGGCAATGCATAATGCGTGCAAAGAGGACGAACAAGAACAAGCTAAACTCTCAGGTGGTTGACACTTCCAGTAGAGATGTAAAATCAAGAACAAAGGTAGTAGAATATTTGTCAACGACTCGCTTACTCGCTACACGCAAGCCCTTTTAATGAAGACGAAAGAGACAGCAAAGGAAAAAGGTGCAAAATACGTATGGTTTAGTAAAAACCAAATTTTATTAGAAGAGGAGGGTGGAACAGTTATCTCAATTAGATCATTTAGTGATATCTCACTCATTTAAGCTTTCATCTTGTCCGTTTTTTTTTGTATTAGATTATGATTTCAAACAATGATTTAATTGATAACTCTTCTTTCCTTCTCCAATGCAAACCTCACTGTGATGCTGTTCTTACTAATAGTTTTTATTGTAATGAAAAATTATTTATTGTTCATCAAAATATTAGAAGTTTGAGAGAAAACTTTTCTGCACTCGTTTGCGTGTGTCCCGGATAAGGTGTTCGTGTCTGAGATCTGGATATATGAGGTTGAAGAAAATGATTACTCCCTGCCCGGTTATAGTTTCTTTGCTAAGACAAATAAAAATTATGCAGCGGGTGGCGTTGGCTGCTTTATAAAGAATGCTTTTAAAATCATTGATGTTTCCAAAGTGAATTTTCCTACTGCAGATGTTTTCAAGGTGTCCATTGAAATAAATAATGAAATGTTTGTTTTTTTATGTGCTTACAGATTGCAGATCTTTAATGTGTCGACGTTTATGAATGATTTTTCTGTTGTGTTAGATAGGGAGAAATCCAAAAACTTAATTGTTGTAGGTGATTTTAATGTTGATTGTCTAGATGATAGTCCCACGGTATTATATTACGAGTATCTCTCTGTTTTAGCTTTACATGGCTTGATAAACTTCATCAACGTGCCTACTCGGCCTGCATCAGGTACTTGTTTAGACCATATATATGGTCGTTTTCGAAATAATGCTTCTGTAGAGTGTGAATATTGTGGTTTTAATCTCCTAATTACTGACCATTCAATGACTGGCATTCTATTCAACGCAAAATGTAAAATCAATAATCAGACCAAGAAATGTTTTCAAAGCAAGCCAAAAATAAACTGGACCTTGCTTCGTGATAAATTGTGTTTTGAGTCCTGGAACAATGTTTATAACTGTAGTGATGTAACGAATGCATATTCTAATCTCTTAACCACTCTTAAAATCCATATTGCTAGTTGCAGTACTCTGATCACAAGCAAATCTATATGTAAACTTAAGCCATGGCTATCTAATCATTTATTAAATAAAGTTATACGAGTAACTAAAAATAAACTTGGTGTAAAGTGCAAAAAGTATCCTAGTAATGTATCTCTCAAGATCAAATACTCGTATAAAAAGATATGTGCTGATTTAAAAAAAAGAAATAGCAATTTGCCGTGATTCTTACTATCGTGCTCAACTGTATTCAGCTAGAGGTAGTCTCAAAAAAGAGTGGAAAGTTGTAAATACCATCCTCAACAAGAAATCATCCATATAATAATTCAATAATTCAAATCAGGAAATAACAAGTAAACAAGAAATTGCTGACGCTTTTAACAGACATTTTTCAAATATAGGACTTAAATATCATTCTGGACTAACTCATAATTTATGTCCTAAATGTTCTGATGTTGATGGTGTAAACTCTGTGCAAAGTAGAAGTTTTGTTTTCGACCCTATAACTCCTTTAGAGATTTTAAGAATTATTGGCAGTTTAAATAACTCAAAGTCATATGGTCATATTGCGTGTTTCATTGTGGATATATTAGCTGTTGTGTTCAATCGTAGTGTGTTTTCTGGTGTTTTTCCTGACGGTCTAAAGTGTACAGATGTCATTCCGTTGCTAAAAAAAGGCTCTCCAACTGAAATAGGAAACTATAGGCCAATTTTTCTTCTGCCAAGCATAAGTAAAGTGTTCGAAAAACTTATAAAAATTAGATTAATCAATTTTCTAGACAAGACGATGTACTTTCATCCTACACAATTTGGATTTCAAAAGGGTAAATCAACCGAGGATGCACTCTTAGAATTTTGCTCTCAGATAAATCGCAACCTTGACGAAAGAAAATGTACAGCTGCGCTATTCATAGATATAACCAAAGCCTTTGACATTGTTGACCATAAAATATTGAAAAAAAAACTTAAAAATGCAGGGGTTCGTGGCTCCATGCTCGAATGGTTTAATTCTTATATGAATAATAGGTCACAGAGAGTAAAGTTGGCTAATATGAAAAGCGATGTGCAATTAATTAAGCTTGGGGTACCACAAGTTTCAGTCTTGGGCCCCATTCTTTTTCTTATCTACATCAACTCTCTCTTCCACCTCAATCTTAAGGGCTCACCTACTGCCTTCGCAGCCGATGTTGGGCTATCGTACGGCGCCAGCAGTCCCCTAGATCTTATCTCTGACATAAATTGTGATGTACATACTCTTAGACAATGGTTCGCTGAACACAAACTTGTAATAAGTCGTAAGACTAAATTAATGTTCTCTAGTTTATCTTCGTCCATTTATCTTAGACTGGATGTATATTTCAATGCGCCGAACTGCAAAAAATTTAATTTATATCAATGTAAATGTGGAACCAGTGTGTGTGGTCAATTATTTCGCACTACTGAAGTTTGTAGTGATGATTGTTTTCTGATAGAGAATGTTGACGAATTTAAGTACTTAGGACTCTTACTTGACTCTTATATGAAATTTTCATCTCACGCTACTGCACTGAACAAGTGCATACATACAGATTTATAAGTAATTTAAGAGAAATAAAAAACAAACAAACAAAACAAAAAAAAATATAATTAACCCATTAGATGAAAATGCAGTATCAACGCAGGTCAACGACCTTGGTATTAGATATTTTGCAGGATACTGCTATTTCAAAACAATAAAAAAGATGAATAAAATCTGCGAAAATTGTGCGGGAGAAATGTTAAAAGACAAGCACAATTTCAATCTAACAGAAGTACTGATAAAATTAAAAGAAGAAGAGAATTCGAAAGAAAATACAGTTCTCTTCTGGCCGTCCGAAAAATATTTTCAGGTATGCCGTCTTTATACACAAATATTCTCCGCATACTTTGAAAAACTGCCTTTTGCATCTAATTTAAGAGAAAACATAATCAAAGAATGTATAAAGGCAACAAATATGAATTTTCCGAAATGGTTTGATACCTCTAGTGTATGTTACGAGCACAAGATCAATTAAATACATTTCCTAATAATTGTATTGCTCTGGAAAAATTGTAAATTGGTCCTTGATAAGAACAGAAATAAAAACACGATTCCCAGAAAAATAATAAAAAAATTGCAAAATGTAATGAACGCTTAAAAATGTAAGTAAGCCGACATGATAAATTGACAACGATTATTGGAGGGTTGGGAGGTTGGGGTTCGATGTCCTGCCACGTCCTCGCTCGTGTCCTCTGGAAACTACTTAAGTCAGGGTGCTTTAACTATAATTTTCAAAACATGTGATTTCTTAGAATTAGTTTTTCAATTTGTACTTAAGCCGCCTTTACTTAAGTAGGCCAAGAGTAGTGATCAATTATTATACAGGTATATATATAAATAATACTATGTACATATATATGAATATATAGGTGGTATGTCCCAAAATTTTCTACCGTGCCGAACCCTTACTTTTAAGGTACGTTTTGAGTTTGGGCAGTAAAAAAGTCGCACGGGGCCAAGCCCTGACTCATTTGACAAAACCACTGATAGAAACATGGTTCTTCTGGGATTGATTTGATTGAACCCGTCGTAAACAACCTGATTGGACCCTTTCAGTGCGGTTTCACGCTAGGAAAGTCCACAATCGATCAGATTTCCAAACTCCGGCAGATCCTGGAGAAAACTCAAGAAGTCCAGATCGATACCCACCAACTGCTTATCAATTTTAAGGCTGCCTATGATAGAGACGAGCTATATAGAGCGATGTTTAGTCTTGGTATCCCGGCCAAACTCGTCCGTCTGTTTGCCTAATGTCGGCTATATGATTCTATTCAGTGTACTGTGTGAACGTGTAAAACTTCTTCGGTCCACAAAAATACAAAACCTCAGTATTTTTCCAAACCTCCACCCGATTCCGACAAATAGATACGCTCTCATAATATGGTTTTTCAATCTCTTTCGTAAGCTGTTTCCAGCAGTGCTGCACTCCATTCCACTTGTTCGCACTCCATACTATATTCGGCCGTCCAAATATTTTGCGTATAGTTTTGAAAACACCATTTTACATCACTTGAAAGAAAAGGGGGCAAATACGTACTCGTAAAATATACATTTTCAGAATAAGTTCGATCTTGCTCAGTGCTTGGAAATTTATCAAATTTTGTATTCCTGAGCACAAAATTTGACAAAAATCCTGTAATGCATCATAAAATAAATAATACATCCATTTAATTTACATTGCATAAAAAGTTACAAACAAAATAACAAGCACACGTACGAGGGCGGGTCAATAAGTCCGTGACTTTTGGATTAAAACACAGATTTTTTGATAAAAAAATAATTTTATTTTTCAACGTAGTCTCCCTTGAGCTCTATACACTTTGTCCAACGCTTCTCCAATTTTTTTATCCCTTCCAAAAAAAATGATTTGTCGAGGTCCTCAAAATAGGCCTTTGTTTGCGAGATGACTTCATCATTGGAGTCAAATCTTTTTCCACCAAGCCATTTCTTCAGGTTTGGGAACAAGAAGTAGTCGCTCGGAGCCAAATCTGGAGAATAGGGTGGATGAGGGAGCAATTCATAGCCCAATTCATGGATTTTTGCCATGGCAACTGCACATGCGTTTGTGGTCGACTGTGAGCAAACGCGGCACCCATCTTGCGGAAAGCTTTCTCATGCCCAAGTGATCATTCAAAATTGAAACCACTGAGCCATGCGAGATCCCTACGGCTTCCACAATCTCTCGCACTTTCAATCTTCGGTCGGCCAACACCATATCGTAAATTTTTTCGATTGTTTCGGGTGTAGAGACCTCAACTGGGCGTCCAGGACGTTCGGCATCTTCAGTGTTTGTACGGCCACAACGAAATTCAGTAAACCACTTTTTTACCATTGAAATCGATGGTGCAGAGTCCCCATAGTATTTATCAAGCTTAGCCTTGGTCTCGGTAATGGTTTTTTTTCCCAAGAAATAATGCTTAATAAGCACACGAAATTCACTTTTTTCCATTTTCTCCTCAAATTAGTGAGTAGTCTGATAAAAATAGCTGTCAAACACAAACTAACTGACGCAGCAAGTTTAAATTTCGACAGGAGTCAACTGACAGATGCCTGTTGACAGGAGCAGTGTTGCTGTTTCAGTAAAGAAGTCAGAAATTCAAAAAGTCACGGACTTATTGACCCGCCCTCGTACATAAACCCAAGCAAACCGGTTATACTGGGCAACGTCAACGTATGATGCCTTGACAAATCGCAGTCCATTCAAGTACAGGTGGGCGAATGGTTTTTTTTTATTTATTTCTTTCGTTACGTATTGTTTTTGCATATGAGGTAAACGACTTTGTATGTGTGGGTGACAAGTGGCAAGAGCAAAAAGCGAAAATATATAAAAAGATCTTTCTGCTCTTTGTGAGAACATGCAGCTTTTTAAAAAGCCATTTTTTTGGCTTGATTTCATTTTCATAGGACACAACTTCCCATATGAATGAGACATCTGTATAGATTTATTATCTGTGCTATAAGTATGTATCTGTATCTTCATTAATGTTATGTTAAGGGTTAATTTTTTACTTGATTTTCAATTTTGTTTTAATTCTAATTATTCCTTCTTATCAATCACTTTGATCTTTGGTGAAGATCAATCATGTTGTTGGTGCTTGCATTTGTTTCGAATCCTTTTTAAACTCTCATTCGTAGTGTGCGCTCGCACAGGTTGTACAACAACAACTTTACTGCATAGAAATGAGTGCATTAATTTGGTCCTTCTAAGCTGAATAAATTCAAAAAAAAAGGACAAGTTGGTGATTTTTTTGTTTCTCTGATACAGCCTTCAACAAAGAATATTGAAAAAACCGCGTGCGTGAATTTGGTGATAAGCTTGAGGTCAAATTCGTTTAGAACTTTTATACAGTCTTATTGGATGGATTTTCCTTTCAATTATTGAAATAAGTTCAATAATACTATATAAGGTGTATCTGTGCATGTTCGACAGCATTTCACCCAGGTTTTTTCTTAAGCATAGACTTTATCGTGTCGGTTTGTAAAAGTGAATGCTCTCAAGCAAAAAGTAGCAATGCAAAGGCTTGCTTAACACGTGCGGTTGATTTTGTTCAAACTATTAATCAAAGAGATGCTCGAAATTCGATTGAGTAGAGCCGCAGAAGCATGGTCCGAGTTCGTGTCGCTTCATAATGAATGTGTTGCACAGGTTAATGGAAGTGAAGTTGGTGAGTTCGAGGCAGAGTTAGGGTCGTACGAAGATAAATATTTCGTGGCAAATTCTGGTCTAAAACAGGCCATTCGGGAACAACAGTCTGCCCAACAATTGCAAACTCAAGAGCCCGAGGTTTTAAAAAGGCTCGCAAATCAACAGGAAAAATTCCTAACGAAGTTGGATTCGTCACAGAGCACGTACTCTTCCAATAATTTGCCTCAAATAGTAGTACCTCAATTTTCGGGCAATTATAAAGATTGGCCATCCTTTAAGGACTTGTTCGTTGGTTCGGTAGACAGTAAGCCCAACCTCACAGCAACTCAAAAATGTCACTATTATAAATCGTTTTTGCGTGAGGATGCGGCCAATCTGATAAAACATATTGCGATCTCAGATGCAAATTACGTTGAAGCTTGGGATCGATTTGAAAAGCGCTACGATCAGGAAAATTTAATTGTGCGACCTTTCGTTCAAACTTTGTTGACCTTCCTTCGTTATCTACTTCGAATGTGCAATCACTGCGAAAAATTACGGACGGTACAAAGCTTGTCAAACCGGTCGGTGGCCTAGCGTTCAAACCAACTTTATCAAATTAGAGCTCATCATTCTAATTCGTTTTCAAATAATCAGTGTCCGATATGTAAAAATGATCATCTTTTGCTCGAATGTCCTCAATTCCTATCTTCAGACATTGATTCGCGTCAAAAAAAAAATCGTTAAATCCCAGTCCGCCTGTTTTAATTGTCTCTGTGTTGGTCATTCGTCTAATAAATTTCGCTCAAGTTAAGATAAAGTGTGGAACATTCTTGAAGCTAAACAATTACGCGGGCCTGAAGGTAAACCTATCGCTTAGAATACTTCATTCGGATGGGTTATTTCAGGAGCGCTCTCAGAGTCAAATGATCGTCATCTTTTCATTCTGCTATAAACGTAGACATTCTTCTACAAAAATTCTGGGAGCTCGAAGAAATTCCTAACATCAAACCCAATTCATCTTTGAATGACCCAGCTGAAGAACAGTTTCGCCAAACAGTGTCAAGATCGTCTGATGGAAAATACGTTGTCGTTTTTCCCTTTAAAACCCGTATCCGTCCCTCGTCTTGGCAACGGCGAATATCGGAAGAACATTCGCATGGGTTAACGTGCTTTTTTCACTAACACCAACTGTTTGTTGCGGTTATCCGTGATTAAATACGCAATCAGAAAGTTACCTTCCTACTCTCATACGCAAACAAATTTGGAATAGTTTTCCAAATTATGGCTCAAGCAAGATGAGGCTACGTGCAATATAAGCCGCCTAACAACCGTTTTACTGCATACTAAGTTCAATAATCGTGTAATCAGTTGTTTTGGTGATGTTGCTTGGTCGGGATGGAGCCGCAATTTGACTGTTTTGTGAGTACCATAAAATATAGATGGTATGCGAAGAATTCAGATTTGCGCACTCAAGAACAACATTGGTCAAGCATAAGGGCCGAAACCGTAGGAAATGTATTTTGAAAATTTAAGTTGACAATACAACTGCCAAGCCAGCCGAGGCAATCCTTTTAATTAAATACAAATTAGTCGGAAGGTTTCAATAGAGGAACAATCGTTGGAAAATATTGAAATTCCCATGTTCTATCGAAATCGTGCTGCCAATGACAATTTAATTACACTGGGACTATATGATAGTTTTATGTGCCTATTCTTAGTTCCAGCATAATAGCTATTTTTACTTTTATAACCTCAATAGCTACTACCTCTGGCTGCTTTCTGTAACCACAAATTCGCCATACATTTGCTCTTTATTTTACGTTTTAATGCACGCGTACTTTTTAGCTCATATTGTGTAAAAATACTCTTAATATTAAAATCTTTATAATTTAATTCAATTGTTTTGAAAAGGACAAATA
Organism: Volucella inflata; assembly: GCA_928272305.1. NCBI lineage: Eukaryota > Metazoa > Arthropoda > Insecta > Diptera > Syrphidae > Volucella > Volucella inflata. Next base: position 37,692,105 of record OV743717.1, read on the forward strand.
TATTGAATTCAGTTTCGAGGTCAGTCTTTACTTCGCTCTTGTTTAACAGTCTGTCGCAAACAGACCCTCAACAGGGTCTTTGTTGCCCTCTATTTGTTAGTTCACTACTAAATTCTTTTTTGTTTTTTTTTTTTGCATTAGCTTTTTGGGCCTTTATCTATTTATTCCGATTCTGTTATTGAACAACTTTCTTCTTCATTAGCTCGTTAGTTCTGTATAGAGCAACTGAAGTCCGGCTTTAATGCGAGAACCATAGTAGGATATTCATTCTTTTCGTAGACAATTTCTTTAATCTTTGCAATGCTGATGCCTGTTGTACACTCCGTTTTCAAATTACATATCGTTTCGCTGTAACGACGTTTTTCTCTATTGAAGTGGTCGGGCGAAGTCTCCTGGATACCTTTTTTCTTAAGAATGTTCGATCGTAGTTAAAAACATGTAGACTTTGTATCTAGCTAGACTCAAATATCCATATTTTAACAAGGTTATAGACGATAGTCTTGCCAGAGCCAAATGTTCTTCTGTTCAAGAAAAAGAAGACTCTTCCTTAGCAGCAAGCTCAATGCAAGGATAAAGCGAATTCCTCGGCGAAGAATATGATTTCGACAGGATAGCCCATTAAGTGGGAAGGTCGCTATGTTTTAATTTGAATCCATGAACAAAAGTTAAGGTAGATTTAAAATAAAATTGAGGAAGGCTTAGCGTTTAAGTTACTAAAAATATTTACAGGAAAAAAAAACAGTACAAATTAAAAAATTTTAAAAAAATAAAAATTGTTAGATAAATAATTATATTATTAGTAAGATAGTTTTAATAAATTAGGATTTGTTTTTGTGCATGTCCACCTGCTTTTTTTTAGTCCTAATCTGAACTTCAACCGTGAGGTAACGTCAAAAGACACATACTCGTAGATTAAGGGCAAAAGTTTACTTAGAGCACCCGCATACCCGTACGCTGGAATGAGGTTAGTAAATTGAATTAAACTTATTAATTTCGTGTCAAGGCGTTATATAATAATAGTCAGCATTGTTTCTACATTTCCATATAAATTGTTTATTAAAACAACCGATTTATTTTAATTTAAAACACACAAATTCGAATGTATATTAAGATTAAGTAATGTTCGAAATAATTATGATACGAGCAATGCGATGTCTGTACCAGCGCGAGCAGAAAAAAGAGATGAAAGTTTAAGAACAGCACAAGCTTCCATCTTTTCACCATGATGGTGGTACTAATTCGGAACACTTGGAAAAGGTTTATATTTACAAACATTATTTTACACCTTCAAAATGATTTTACCTCAGCTATTTACAATGAATAATGTTTTAATAAACATAATTTTCTTTCATTCTACGCATTTCTCTTAGGAAATTAATAAAACAAAATCAGCTTTTTCAAACAAGAATAATTTAATATATCAGTGCTTAAAGGAAAATTAATCAAAGTTTTGTCACAGCTTTATTAGTTTATAAATTCTTATAAAAGAATATTTCCATTACTTTATTAGTGAGAACTAATTGGTTAAACATTTTTTAAATTCCTAATAGGGAAGTTCTTGCATTCACCTTAAAAATTAAAAATAAAAATATTGATATCTTTAAGTTTTGAGGTGTCCAGTGTTTTAAACAGGTCTGTGTGCGCGTGTTTGAGAGAGGGTATGTGTGCTCGTAACTTTCAGTTTTCTTTGGCCGATCCATATGAATTTTTGTGGGATGATGGGTCACAAAATCGCATCATCACCTCCTCGTGGTGCCCCCTGGATAGCTATTTATAGTGAACTAACGATGACCGTACGCTTAGTCTGATTGTATGTACATGTGTAACTGGATACTCAGATCTGCGTAAGCACAGTAGGGTTAACTCCAGAGCACTTGAACTACACCGGACGAGGCTTCTCCTGTTGACCTGATTGGCTGAAACATGCGTCTCAGATATCTAACAGGAGCACCTCACAAGGGGTTTGTACAGCGGAGGATTTCCCTAGATGGAATCAATGGCGGAGTCAACAATCGGACGGCAGAGACCTTATGCGAGCTACTTCGACATATTTGAAGCTCAGGTCCATAAGGATTTCCAGGGCTAGTCGGTGTTCTGGAATAGAGATGGTGGCGGATGAGCCCTCTCATGGGCAGCTCTCACACACCGGAGGGGGTTACTGACACCCCCCTTTGTCCTTAGGGAAGTGTAGATAACCAGTGGCGGCATTGCCAATAAGATTTCACAAAGGCTGCGAATGATGTGCTGGGTTTCAAACGACCACCCCTGGTGTGATGAACAATGTCGGCTAGCAAACGCAGAAAAAACAACAAGCATATAAAGCGACGCTGCAAAAAAGACCGAGAGCAGCTCGCGAGCTCTACGAGCGAAAGAGAAGGGAAGGACACCGGCTTCTTAGAAAGAAAAAAAATAGCGCGAGAAGCGCGCGATCGAGGATATCATGCTACTCCAGAAACAATGACCGAAGTTTTACAAAAAAAAGTTAAGAGAACGTGTCAGGGGAACTCAGAGAACTGTAGAGATAGCGATGGAAATCTCGTAATAGAATCACAATCGGTGCTAAGAATATGGAAAAACTACTTCTGCAGTCTGTATAACGTTTAGGAGGACAATCACCTCGCTGTCAGGCAGAATGATCAATTCACCCCAGACGATGATAGCCAAGATTTCCGTCCGCCTGGCCAAAACGAAGTGAGGATAGCAATATCCAAACTCAAGCCCAAAAAGGCTGCTGGCCCAGAGGTCTACCCGCTGAGCTCTTTAAAGCAACTGGAGATGACTTTGTAGAGCATACACAAACTAATCTCCAAAATTTGGTCAGATGAATATATATCTGACGAATGGAATCTCAGCATCGTTTACCCAGTCCACCAGAAGGGAGACCCCTCAACTGCTCCAAATTCAGAGGAATGAGTCACCATAACTTCGCGTACAAGATCCTATCTGCCATTTTGTGTGATCGCCTAAAATCTTTCGTCAACAACTTGATGGTCCATATCAGATTAATTTTAGGCCAGGAAAGTCCACAATCGATCAAATCTTCTCACACTCCACACTCACCACCTTTTCATCGATTTTAAGGCCACCTATGACAGCATCTGTAGAGACGAGCTACATATATAAAGCCATGTCTAATTCTGACATCCCTGCCAAACTCGTTCGCCTGTGCGCTCCATTAATGTCGGTAATGACCTCACTGAGACCTTTGATGTCACAAAAGGATTTCGACAAAGTGATGCGATTTCTTTAATATCATTTTTAAAAGAATCGTGCGAAACTCCCTAGCCAACACAAGTGGTACGATCTTCCAAAAATCCGTTCAACTATTCGCATATGTAGACGATGTAGACATAATTGGAAGAACGCAGCGAGCAGTCACGAGTTCTTTTGCGGATAAAGAAACGGAAGCGGCCAAAATGGGTCTGGCAATAAATGAAGGCAAAACCAAGTATTTGCTGTCAATAAAAAAGGACACACAACACCGACGAATTGGACAGAACGTTACAATAGGGAGCTATAACTTTGTGATGTAAGGGAATTTACCTACCTCGGCTCTGCTATTAAGTCTGATAACATCTCATCGTAGATCAAACGAAGGACTACTCTTGCCAATCTTTGTTTCTTTGGGCTTGGAAGGCAATTGAGTAATAAAGCCCTCTCCCGAACGTCTAAGCAGACACTCTATAATGAACTTATCGTCCCAATCCTGCTGTATGGAGGAAACATGAACTTTATCAAAAGCAGACGAAGACATCCTTGGTCGATTCGAAGGAAAAGTCCTTTGCAAGATTTTAGGTCCCGTTTGCGTTGATGGACTTTGGAGGAGAAGATTCAACGACGAATTATACGAGCTGTACAGCGGCATATACCTAGTCACGAGGCTTCGCATTGAACGTCTAAGGTGGCTAGGACATGTAGAGCGAATTGACACCGACGCTCCGGCCTGCGGAGTCTTTGAATCCAATCCGGTGGGACAACGCAGTAAAGGAAGATCTCGCCTTAGGTGGCGCACACAAGTGGAAGATGACCTCAAAAAACTTGGCGTGCAAAACTGGAGGCAGTTAGCTAAAGACCGGACTAACTGGAGAGCAATACTGTTTGAGGCCCAGCTCCACCCCAGACTGTAGCCACCGAAGAAGAAGAAGAGTCTGCATGCAGAATTCTGGCCATTCGAATTTGACTTAAATCCGCCAATGGCTTTTTAAGTTTAAAAAAAAAAATAAAAATTGTCAAAAATATAATATACAGTCAAATCTCTTTTAAGTGGACAGCCACGGAACCATTGTTTTTTGTCCATATAAGAGAGTGTCCGCTTAAGAGGAAAAATATATATAAAAATGAAAATTCTAAAAGGAACAGAAATTTATCAACTTTATTTCACTTTAGGTTCATTGTGTATATATAAAATATTACATAAGTTTATATATACATATATCCATAAATTTATATACATAAATATTAATTTTTATAAAAATCTTCAATCCGCCTTTGGCGTAGATTGCAACCTCTTACTACCACTGACTCATAGTGAGATCGGAGAACAGATGTCAGCTGCATTGCCTTTTAGTCTCTAGCTTTCAAAGCAAATTTGCCTAGAGTTTCACATACATTCAACGCATTTTTGTAGGAATATGATTCCATTTCAGAATCTGCTTCCGCTTCTGCGTCCATATACGCGTCGTCGTCACTTTTGTCATCCATACCGTTATCAATTTTAGCGATAATGTGATTTGGAACTTTCGAAAACCATTTCACTGGCAGATTTGCTTTCTGTATGTTTTTGAAGCAGCGTATGTGAACGAATTTTGGCTTTCTTTTGAATTAATGGTCCAGAAGTAGGGATGCATTTTTCGCGAGCTTTGACAAACCATTCATTTGTCAACGTATCGACCTTTTTACCTTCGCTGCTATGAAACCTTGGTTTTTGTAGCTTATTCGCGCCAGTGCTCCAATCAGCAAGTAGGGATTTTTTATTTTTCAATATACGATTTACCAACATACAATTTTTTTCCTATGGAGCGCACTCCACACCAGGACTGTGACTCTGCAAAGTTAATAATTTCTATTTTTTCTTTTAATGTAAGTAAGTTGATGACATGATGATTGCTGACAAAAGGGAAAACCTATCAAACACATGAAAATAAAACAAAAATATTTTTAATCTACCTGGTCAGTCCTGTCTTGAATAAGATCATTTAAATACGGAGAACCAGAATAAAGGCTTACGCAGCAGAAAGAAAACAATACCGTCCACCTGGAGACAAAACTGCACTATCTTTTAAACGTAAAGATCTATCCTAATCGAATGCGAAAATAAGAGAGCGCAAAACGTAGTAGCGATGTTCCTGAACAATTTATGTGTATAACCGTTGTGCACACGCTTGCTGTCATACAAATCCATACGTACATATGTACTATAATACAATGATCTTTCGCACAGAAGAAAAACGATGTATGTATGTGTAAAGAAAAGGATGCGAATAACTCAAATCGTCCATTTAAAGGAATGTGTTCACCCAAATAAATATGAAAATAGTGTCCATGTCCACTTAATATAATCGTCCACTTAAGAGGAAAAAAAAACTCAAACAAAATCATACTAGCCAACCATTACAGTATATCTTGTCTGGTTAAGAGAATAGTCCACTTAAGAGGGTGTCCATTAAGAGGGAGTTCACAGTATTTTTTCTTAAAGATAGACGAGAATTTTTGCAGTACTTATCCAAATATATTAAATATAGCACACATTTAGGGAAAATTTTAATAGAATCGGGGCAAAATTATACGAGTTATTCAAAGAAGCAATAATTTTAGAATTGTGAAGTTTCTTTCCAATCCATTTGAAGTTTGTATCTAGGTAGCTCTACAGTAGGGCTGGGAATGTTAAGGTCTTATATAGGGTAACTTTTTTAGTTCTAGAGAGCGCTTTGTTAATCAACTGCCTTTTTAGCACAAAGAAGCAGCAGTTGGCGAGGGCTATTCTGCGTTTGATCTCAGCGTTAGTGTCGCTGTCTGAGTCTATAGCGGCGCCCAGGTAGACAAAGTCCTTAACATACATCTCTCGAAGGTGACGTTCTGTTCAAGACGTCGGCGTTGAGTGTACTTTTTGCCTCGTAGCATATACTTGGTCTTGCCCTCGTTGACCGCTAAGCCCATTTCCGCCGCTTCCGTCTCAATACTCGCCAAAGGGCCACTGGCATCACGCTGCTATCTTCCGATTATGTCAATTTCAGCGACGTACGCTGGACATACTTTTGGGGCTCTTGTGCTTGCGCGAGAGTTTTGCACTATTCTAGTAAGTATGACGATGAAGAAATCGCATAATTAATCATCGCCTTGTCTAAATACTTTTTTGGCATCAAAAGTCTCAGTGAGATCTTTACCGACCTTGATCGAGCATCGTACATTCTCTATCGTCATCCTGCACAGACGGACGAGATTGGCAAGGATTCCGAAACTAAACAATGCACAGTATAGCTCGATTCTAGATGCTGTCATACGCCGCCTTAAAATCGATAAATAGGTGGTGAGTATCGATCCGAAGCTCATGGGTTTACTCCTAGATCCGGGTGCGAATGTTTGGTCGACGGTAGACTGAAGCCACACTGATATGGACCTATCAGCTTGTTAACGAACGACTTCACTAAATAGGGGAGATAAGATGTTGAATGCGATGTTAAGAAGACTGATGCCTCTATAGTTGACGCATTTCAGAGGGTCTACTCTCTTTAGGATCAGACAAACAATGCTGACGTTCCATTCATTGGGCATACTTTCGTCCGATCACATTTAATAGATGAGTTTCTGTATGCTTTTTTTTTGTACAAAATTGGCGCGCGCTCAAGGGGTTATAAACACCCTTAAAATGCACACAGCGCGGGCGATGGAAGATTAGGGAGGATAGAAAGGGAGGTACCGATGTACGTTGGTTTTGAATGATTAGAGGTTATAATGACTACGGAATAAAGAGCTCGACAGGGCATTCCATAAGCGGTTGTTCGGCTTAGGAAAGAACCACAATATTTCAGGCTACGTCCGAAAGTGGGCTTGAGGGTGTACTGATGAGCATTCATAGCGAGACGGGTGTTACGGTAAGAGTTTTGAAGGGACAAAATACTACTGGCAATTTCGGTGGAACACTGGTGGTGAGCATAGCGATAGAACAAGGTGAGGCAGGAGACATTACGTCGAAGGTCGAGGGTTTCAATCGACTGTGTAATAATAGCATCAGTTATAAGTTTTATCGCACGGTTTTTAATCCTATCTAGTAAGCGCAAATATGTCTTGGGGGCACCTGACCAGATGTGAGTATTGTACTCCAATTTTGGGCGTATGAAACACTTATATATTAAAACCAGATCAGAGGGGGTCGCAGCATTTTTTGCGACTTCAATAATGGAAAGATTTTCGGTTTCGACGATGCTGGTGCCATTCAATGATAATGGCTGGGTATTTGAATTTCACTTTAGCGACAGCAGACAGCATTGTGTTTTACAAGCATTCAATTCCACTCTGTTGGTAGCTCCCTAATTGGTTATGCCGTTAATATGGGAATTTAATGAGCTTAATATACGCTGCCGATTCGTTGGGATTGGATTAGAAGTAGCAGAAAAGAGATCGTTGATAAAAATTAAAGAGTGTCGGACACAGAACAGAGCCCTGTTGCAGACCAGAATTTATTTTATGAATATCAGACTTGAAACCACACAAGACAACTTGAACTTCTTCCATTGAAGAAGACAGTCGTCGATCCCAAGTGTACGCATTTTCGACAAAAGAGCCTGTAGCCAAACTCTGTCAAATGCCTTAGAAATATCAAGTGCAACTACTTGCTTTCGCCAGATTAATGTAAACTTTAGTTCCACTTTTCGTAAGACATACCATCAAGTACCCATTGGACCCGTTCCTACGAAAACCGTACTGTCAGTCATTAAGAAGTTTTCGTGTTTCGAGATATTTCATGAGCTGACGATTTATCAGCGTTTCCATGACCTTGGAAATAAGGGACGTAAGTGGAATGGACAAAAGCTGTTTTCCATCTGCTCGGAAGGAGTCCTAAGGAGTAGGATTGATGGAAAAGCTTACGCAGTGGTTTTGCCAGCGTTGAAGAACACTTCAGAAGAAGGGGAGATATATACCATATGGACCAGCAGATTTGTGAATGTTAAGATCATTAAGTACTCCTTACCAAGTCATCGCTAGTCGCTTTGAAGAGTTCGGCATTCAGGCTGTCCGCTCCAGCAGATTTGTTGGACTTATGCTTGGATATTCCTATCCTCAGTTCATCCAGCTCGGGTGGATGGAATTGCTGGTCTACATCGTCCAGGTTGAAGGTTCATTCTGCCTGACAGTTGTATTTGATTCGTCATCGCAGTTATAGGGTCTAGAATCCACTATGATCTTCCCTTGTTCGTCTTTAGAGGCTTCGTTTCGGGGTTTGTGTCCGTGGAATGCCTTTTACTTTTGGGAAAACTGCCGAATCTTTTTTTTTTACAATTTACGCGCCCCTCAAGGGGTTTATGATACCCTTTTTACTGTTGCCAAGGCGCGGGCGGAAAGATAGAAGGAGGAGAAAGGAAAGTTATTGTGATGTAGTGGTTTGAAACTCAGGTATGTTTGGTTTCGATATTGACTCTCAGGGGTGGGAGTCCGAATAGGACGGACAGTTTTTCTTCACTCGGAATGATTCAAAGTTGTAAATTTTAACGGTTGTTTTGTGCTTGAAACTCTACAACAGCCAAATCTAAATGCCGTCACACGCAGATTTTACTGACTGAGTTCCAATTACACAAATGAAAAACTTGTCATGAGTAGGATTCGAACCTTAATCGTCCGAGCGAGAAGCGAAGGGTAGTACCACTACACCACGGCCACCCGTATCTATCTATCTGATTCCTGGAGCAGTATTTTTTTCATGTTCTTTCTTTATTTTTCTCTCCTCTTCTGCTGATAGAGCTAGTCAGCAGCTCTAGCCCTTTTATATGATCTTCAAGAGTGGTACTTTGCGAGCTCTTCTTGTATTTGGCAACAATCTTAATAGAGTAATGCTTCCAGTTCTTCATCTTCAAACTTTTTTGGCAGCCCAGGACGTTCATCGTCTTCCAAGCCAAAATAAAAAAAAAACACTGTGGCGCTGGCAGCCCTGTATGGGCCATGACCTAGCTTCTTGACACTCATTTGTGCTGCTCATGTTTTCATTTTTGTCACATCTGAGCGGGGTCCGAACGGCACTCCTTAGAAGCTTTTTCGTAGGCAATTTTTTTTACTTTCGGGAGTTTGCCATTGCCCGCCGAAAGGGTGATGGCGATTTAAAAATTGTTGATGACCCAGCCAGGAATCGAACCCAGACACTCTGCGTGATAGTCCAATGAGCTAACTATCGCGCCATCGCCATCGCCATCCAAGCCAAAATCACCACTTTTAAATCGTGCAAACCACTTTTTTCATGTTCGCTCAGCTAGCGCATGTTCACCATAAACTTCCACCAAAATACGATGACTTTCGGCAGCAGTTTTCTTCATACGAGGGCGGGTCAATAAGTCCGTGACTTTTTGAATTTCGGACCTCTTTACTGAAACAGCAACACTGCTCCTGTCAACAGGCATCTGTCAGTTGACTCCTGTTAAAATTTAAACTTGCTGCTCCAGTTAGTTTGTGTTTGACAGCTATTTTTATCAGACTACTCACTAATTTGAGGAGAAAATGGAAAAAAGTGAATTTCGTGTGCTTATTAAGCATTATTTCTTGCGAAAAAAAACCATTACCGAGACCAAGGCTAAGCTTGATAAATACTATGGGGACTCTGCACCATCGATTTCAATGGTAAAAAAGTGGTTTACTGAATTTCGTTGTGGCCGTACAAGCACTGAAGATGCCGAACGTCCTGGACGCCCAGTTGAGGTCTCTACACCCGAAACAATCGAAAAAATTCACGATATGGTGTTGGCCGACCGAAGATTGAAAGTGCGAGAGATTGTGGAAGCCGTAGGGATCTCGCATGGCTCAGTGGTTTCAATTTTGAATGATCACTTGGACATGAGAAAGCTTTCCGCAAGATGGGTGCCGCGTTTGCTCACAGTCGACCACAAACACATGTGCAGTTGCCATGGCAAAAATCCATGAATTGGGCTATGAATTGCTCCCTCATCCACCCTATTCTCCAGATTTGGCTCCGAGCGACTACTTCTTGTTCCCAAACCTGAAGAAATGGCTTGGTGGAAAAAGATTTGACTCCAATGATGAAGTCATCTCGCAAACAAATCATTTTTTTTGGAAGGGATAAAAAAATTGGAGAAGCGTTGGACAAAGTGTATAGAGCTCAAGGGAGACTACGTTGAAAAATAAAATTATTTTTTTATCAAAAAATCTGTGTTTTAATCCAAAAGTCACGGACTTATTGACCCGCCCTCGTATTAAAGTAATGAAGAAGAACTCCCCGCAAAAACACTTTTTCAGGCACAAAGTTCGACATATTTGAGTGAAAAAAAACACACGTCATGACATATACTGAAATGACGTACAATGACAGTAGCTTTCCAACGCATGTTCCAATGGAATAATACAAGTTACGCCATCTCTTAGCAAGCCGCACGAATTAAGTTATAGACCCAATATTTTACGTGTAAACAGTTACTTAATTCAAAGCTTATATTGCTTCATATGCATGGTAATTTTTTTTTGAAATAATAGTTAATATTTGGTTACAAAACGTTTATTTACGAGTATGATAACTCCACTCATGAAATTTAACAACTTCTGGCATTGCTAGGATGGTATGGAATACCAAAGGTTTAGGATAACTCTTCAAAGATCAACTTTGTTGAAACGTTGTCGGATTTAGATCCGGAGATTGAGACGGTTATATAATACGTTAACATTGTTCCACCATTGTTTTGTTGGTTTTTCCGAGTGTTTGGGTTCGTTTTCCTGTTGCAACCACCAGGCATATTCTTTTCGGCCCACGAAAGCATCTCATTCCTCAATATGGCCAAATAGGGTTATTTCTTCGCCCCAAGAGGAATTGTGAATTGTGGATTGTACGCCTCACCTTTTGGACGATGAACAAACTGTTACCGTCCATTCCAAACACATTTATTTTGGTTTAGTTGCTCCATAATACATTTTGTCACTGCTTTATTGCCTAGAGTGGATCGTGCAGCATATGGTAAAGCTTAGCAAAATCAATGCACTTCTGGACATGTACTTTTTTAAATAGTGCCACTTTCCTCGGAGCTCGAGCGCGCTTCGTGTTTAAAGTTATTAGTAGACATTTTAGGCGGAAGTCCTCTGGCCTTAGGAATTTTTTTACGTTGCAAAGCGTATAATTGCAACTGATCGCATTTTTCTTTATTTTTAACAGATGTGCATACAAAAAACTGTTGCGCATAAAAAGAAACGTTGTTTTGATTACATTGTTTTTATTTCATTCAAACAAAGCAGTCTATTCCTGCTATTTTGGCCAGAGCTGTACATTGAGGCCATTCACCTTTAATCTTCTAGTAATAACTGCAATTGAATTACTCGCGTGGATTATTTGATTGGTATTAACAAAGCTTCGTTTTATAGTTGATCTGTTATTGGAAAAAAAGTTAAAGTTTCCTCTTGTCTTCTTTGTTCTTAATTCGCTTGATAACACAGCTCTTCTTTATGCCGTGGTGTTGTTGGCTGCTGTTTTGGGAAGGGAGCGCCATTATGTGGCGGTCCAGCTGTTTACGAACTGTAAACAGCGCGCAAACTTTTCTAAGTCCGCTATGATTTTTTGTTCCTCAGCTTCACCCACTCAAACGATTTCATTTAATTATTCGATACAGTTTAATTATTTTATGGACTGCGCCAATTTGGCTTATTCATTTTATTTAAAACACACAATTCTTTATTTAACTGTTTAATAAGATTATGAAATCGCTGTTAGAAGTAATTATGATACGAAAGAAAAATAGGAAGTCTAAAGCAGATTCCATCTTCTGACAAAGATGATGTCTGATAGAGAATTGTGGCAAAAGTCTTTAATCCGTGTTTGACAACCAAATACCAAGCGTTACTTTGAATAATTACCCTGGACAGCGTGTTTCTTTGCCATAATTTAATTAAGGGTATAAATAAAAAAACTAGCCAAGGTGAATAAGACCGGTGAAGAAGAAGGAAAAGAGAACTTGTAGTATTTTTTAATGGTTCCAAAAACACGCTTTATGTAATTTCTTTCTGAAAGTATTTTTTTTTGACGGATAATAAACTTTAAGCCATATGAGTGTAGAGATGTATTGCTTATCTTGAATAAATTTTCATTCTGACACACTTTATGGCGCATTTTATTTAGTTAAGTTAAACTGTTGTCAAGGAAGTATATTTTCCAATGTCTTCCTTACTTAAGGCTAAACCTTATTAGCCAAAAGCAAACTGCATGTCCGAACTGGACACAATGTTTCCTAAAGTTACTTCAAATTGCCACAATAGGATTTCAAAAACGCATTCATCTGTCAACTTAAGTTGTTATTTGTGTATGCACATTTGTTCGCAAAATTATTTTTAGTCGTCTATGAAAAAATTACAACGTTCTCCGAGCTTGCTTCTTTGTATTGTTGGCTTTTCCTTATCTTATTTAAGCTGTGTTCTTTCCCAGAGCAAACAGATAGAAATAAATTTACTTCTTTCAATTAAAATCTCTGTATTTTCTAGTTGCAATCGATGAAACTGAGCCAATAAGGGCGCAAGATACAAATCGCTAGAATTCGCACATTTACACGTACTTATACTTTCTTGTAAAAAAATACTTCATTTGGAACGTTAAAGCAAAAAGTACCACTTCCATCGATTTGAGCACTCTACCCGATTTGCTATTATCAGTTATACTCAATAACGACACATTTCATGTAAATATAGACACACAGTATATACACATTCTGATAGAATTTAGTCGCACGTTAAATCCTTGGCTCTAATCACATACAAAAATATTTATAACTGATCTTGATAAGGGCGATACGTTTATTTGATTAATATCGTTTCACGTAATCTTTTTACCTTACTTGTTAGGTACATACGAGTATATACTCCTCTGAAAACGCAGTAGCTATTCATAATAAAACAAACCAAAAATTAAAAACTCCTTCGTCTGTCTCCGACTTGGGGCAGACTGGTCGCATAGAGGTTATATCCGATTGTTAGAAGAGTTACAACAACAATTTCAATGTAAACTACTGGCAATTTATAGTATTTTCAACCCATAATTGAGCGAAAGGCACCAGAGATTAAAACGAGTCGAGCTGATCATACAAACATCGAGTACTCGTTCGAAGCGATCTAAAACAGAGTCCACACACTACTGCATACTCAAGGGTAGTTTTTGCTTACAAGTTTGGTGAATCTGAATCAAAGCACAAAACAAACGAGCTCAAAGTACAGATGCTTGCGAGTTTGGATATAAACGAGTTTGAGTAAATTCAGTATGATAATATGCAAACAACGGGGACAAAATTGATCGTTTGCAAACTTTCTACTCGTTTGCGAGTATATGCATAAATGCAATTTACGCATGACAGTATTTTTGTTGGCAGGGGAATCTTGATTACTTTGAAACTGTAGGTTTCGAACTTTATGCACGCATCACGTGGAAATTACTGGTTTATTTCAGTCATTTATTTCATTGCGAATAACGATTGTGACAATATCAAAAGAACATTTTCCTTGTCACTTTTTACAACTCCGTAGAAGGGATGTTTGGTTAAAGCATGCTCAATGTAATACATTGAAAAAACAAATTTTCATTTGTGAAACCCATTTTTATAGACATTTTTAAAAGTTGAAGCACATCAAAAACTGCTATCTAAAAATGCCCTGCCAATGTCATCGATGTCAGTGTGCAGTTGCTCTGATGTATCTATCGACCAGTCTTGCCTTAGAATCATGGATAACATCAGAGATGCAAAGCTTCCTTCAGCGGTCATTTCAGACTGTTCTAGTGCATCTTATGATTGAAACTGACAATACTGCGATTTTTCCAACTACACTTTGTGTTAATAGAGTCCCAACCCTATGACATATATTAGAGATTTCTCTCTACCTAGCCTTGAAAATAATAGTTTTCAAATTTCTCCTTCACAGTTTCCTTCTCCCGAATCTCGTTTTTATAATGAGAGAATAGTAAATACCATACCTCGGTACATTTTCGATACGCCAAAACGATGTCAAGCATAGAGAAAAGGTGCGTATTAATTTTTGATGAAATGGCAATCAAACCTGACATAGTATACGGCTTTTCTGACTTCGGGGAGCTGGGTAGACGCGCCACTGTAGCCTCTAAAGTAATGATTTTTACTCTTAGGGGATTAAATAAAAATTGGAAGCAAACCACATCTTATTATATAGGATGCCCGAAAAGTGATGAAATTGCTGAGATATTAAAATTAACAATATCAAAAACTTTAGAGTGTGGTCTGCAAGCTATTGGTGTGTGTTGTGACCTAGACAGCAATAATAGCAGAGCATACAATTCACTTGGGACAAACGAAAACAAGCCTTTTTTCGATATTGAAAATCAACGAATTTTTCTTCTACGAGGGCGGGTCAATAAGTCCGTGACTTTTGGATTAAAACACAGATATTTTATTTTTCAACGTAGTCTCCCTTGAGCTCTATACACTTTGTCCAACGCTTCTCCAATTTTTTTATCCCTTCCAAAAAAAAATGATTTGTCGAGGTCCTCAAAATAGGCTTTTGTTTGCGAGATGACTTCATCATTGGAGTCAAATCTTTTTCCACCAAGCCATTTCTTCAGGTTTGGGAACAAGAAGTAGTCGCTCGGAGACAAATCTGGAGAATAGGGTGGATGAGGGAGCAATTCATAGCCCAATTCATGGATTTTTGCCATGGCAACTGCACATGCGTTTGTGGTCGACTGTGAGCAAACGCGGCACCCATCTTGCGGAAAGCTTTCTCATGCCCAAGTGATCATTCAAAATTGAAACCACTGAGCCATGCGAGATCCCTACGGCTTCCACAATCTCTCGCACTTTCAATCTTCGGTCGGCCAACACCATACCGTGAATTTTTTCGATTGTTTCGGGTGTAGAGACCTCAACTGGGCGTCCAGGACGTTCGGCATCTTCAGTGCTTGTACGGCCACAACGAAATTCAGTAAACCACTTTTTTACCATTGAAATCGATGGTGCAGAGTCCCCATAGTATTTATCAAGCTTAGCCTTGGTCTCGGTAATGGTTTTTTTTCGCAAGAAATAATGCTTAATAAGCACACGAAATTCACTTTTTTCCATTTTCTCCTCAAATTAGTGAGTAGTCTGATAAAAATAGCTGTCAAACACAAACTAACTGACGCAGCAAGTTTAAATTTTAACAGGAGTCAACTGACAGATGCCTGTTGACAGGAGCAGTGTTGCTGTTTCAGTAAAGAGGTCAGAAATTCAAAAAGTCACGGACTTATTGACCCGCCCTCGTATATGACTACCCTCACTTATTCAAAAGTGTGCGAAATTGTTTGCTTAAAAATCCAATTATAATATTTGAAGATATTTTTTCATGGGAATCCTCCAAACTTTTTATAGAGGATTCCAAGAACATCTTTCAAGTGTGCTTTAAGCTAACCAAGAGTCATATAAACCCGAACAACTGAACTGAACTGAACTGAAAAATTGTCAGTGAAATTAGCTACCCAAGTTTTTAGTGCTAATGTTGCTGCTGAAGTCTTCAACGCAAATTCAACAAATTATTTTAAAACTGAAGCCGATAAGAAGATTGCTGCCTCAACAGCAATTTTTTTAAGCAAAATGAATAATCTTTTCGACAACTTAAACAATTACAGTTTAAGTACAAGCAACTCTAATCGACACCATATTTCACTACATAGCAAGACTCTGCAGTCCATTAAAACTGCTAGGCAGTGGATATCGTTTTGGGAATCTACCGGTAAGATGAAGAAGCCATATTGCTTTGGCGGATTTCTACAAACCTTACTTGCTATAGAACTAATATGGGAAAAACTTAAAAATGTATGTATCCGAAAGCGGATATGCGAATTTTTTTTAGGTAAGCCTAAGGCCAATTTAAAAAAAAAAAGTCTTATTTAACAAATATCAGAAAGGAGTTCGAAAACACAATGACCAAATGGGTTGAGGACAAGAATATAGACTGAATAGCATTGCCAAACAATGTATAGAATGGAATTTTTCATATCACACTAGTGATCTCCACAAGCAATTTTCATAGAACGCTGTATGGTATTATATAAAATATTGCCCGTGTGGAGACGCTGTGTTAGGATTTGCCTTATACGATATCTCCTATATACATATATATGTATATATATATATATTTTTTTTTATAATTTACGCGCCTCAAGGGGTTTATGATACCCTTATAATGTTGCCAGGGCGCGGGCGGAAAGGTAGAAGGAGGAGAAAGGAAAGCATTGTTGTGATGTAGTGGTTTGAAACTCAGATATATTTGGTTTCGATATTGACTTTCCAGGGGTGGGAGTCTGAATAGGACGGAGAGTTTTTCTTCACTCGGAATGATTCAGGTTGTAAATTTTAACGGTTGTTTTGTGCTTGAAACTCTACAATAGCAAAATCTACATGTCAGTGTTATGCCTTCACACGCAGATTTTTCTGACTGAGTTCCAATTACACAAATGAAAAACTTGTCTTGAGTAGGATTCGAACCTTGACCCTCCGAGTGGGAAGCAATGGCTAGTACCACTACACCACGGCCACCCCTTATTTAAACAAACATGTGGATGTTGTTCTTGCGAAAGGTACATTTTCCCTAACAAAGAGCTTGTTTTATAGCAGCCAATTCGATGCGTGTGTCGAGCAATTCTATTGTACTACAAGGCCCATATCTGGCCCAAGCTATCACAAGAGTGTGCACGTCAACGTATTCATGTCTGCTGAAGCATTCCTCTTTTTAATTATACATTGGTATATCTTGTACTTATGCGCGCTGCTGCCACATCTCCCATCTCCTGAGGATGTCTTACAGCTGCTTCTCCTTCGCCGTTTACTTGTAATTCGGAATAGCTTCCTTAGGGCGCAAAGTTGATGTGGTAGGATTACGGTTAAGGTAGTTAAAAGTAAAAACATATATATTTAAAAGGATAAAATTGTAAGATTAATCCATTAATAATTTTTTTTTTAGCGTAAGTTAAATAAATAAACAAAGTAAGCAGAGACTTAGTGTTAATATAAATTTAGATCGCTCATATTGGGCCAGTAAATTAGAATAAGATGTTTTAATTTAGCAAAGATAATCTTTAAACATTTTTTTTTCTTCCGGTCCTAAGCATTTTGATTAAATAAAAGTGGGAGTGTGTTGACTTCGAATCGGAGGTTCGGCGTTCAATTCCAACCGCGCCCGAAAGACATCCTTTTTCAGGCAACTAAAATCAAGTGAGATGAATGATTGTCTAAAATTCAACAAGTCAATTTACACTACTGATTAGTCTATAACCACGAAATAAATAAATAACCGCGAAATAACCACTAAACTTAAAAACCTTTATCTCTCTCTCTCTTTCCCTTAATCTATTTTCCGAAAAAAACTTAGCACCTGCCCCGGCATATTAAGAGTAGTCGTATCCTCTTGAGTGTTTAAAATCTCGACGTCCCATCTCTTTTGGTGTAAGCACCCAAATTCGTTATGTATTTTAAATATAATGGACTTGTGTTTTATTTGAAAGCCAAGACGCTGAACGAGATTTGCAAGCATATTCATAAAAATTGAATTTCATATGAATAAATGCATGTATTAACCATAAGATTTTCTTACATTTAATGATGGTGAACGTGTTGTGCTACCGCTTTTTAACAATGAAGACTTTTTGAGACTCCCTTTCGCTCCAAAATCATCTTCATTAAGTGAATATAAGAGCTATAAGAATAATAAGCATTATGCATGGAATGTAAGTATTATAAACAAGGTTAACCTTTTCAACTTCGGCATCCAACGTTTCATTTTCTGTTCCCCCTCCAGATTTTCGTGATTTTTCCAATAAAGTGGCCCGCTTTGCTGTTAAATAAAGACTTCGTTTTATAGCAATGTACGTTACATCAGAAATAGCTCTAACAGAATAATCAGGAATAAATGTTTGTCGCAAAACCGAGTCCACATTTAACGATTGCAAGGATCCCTTAATTTGCTGGGCTTGATTAGGAGAATCTAGAATTGTACTTTTAAAATATTAAAATGCGTTTAAATAAGTAATAATATATATAATACTATATATAATAATATATAATATTATATATTAATAATAATATATAATACCTAAAACTATATTTTGCAACAGTGCTTGAGTACCAAAATATGTAAACGGTCCACTTTCAAACAATAAATTTTCTTTTCCCACGGTAACTTCAACCCGGCCTTCCAATATAAGAACAAAAAAGTCCACAGCTTTGCCTTGCTGGAATATAACCAAATTTGGGTCATCTTTTTCCTTGCCCTTACTTTTAATATGACGGATAATGTCCTGATTAAGTAAGCGGCGAAGTATTGTTTCCGATAAAGTCTCTTTTCTGAAAGCATCAACGGCTGTCAACGCGATTGTTATTAAAGAATTCTTCTTGGTTAAAAAAATTTAACAAACCTGTGCTTAAGTACTGGAATGTTGCTAATATTAATTGCGGCGATATTCGGACAGGTTGATGTTCTCTCTTTTCTGCAAATACACTAAAATCTTGTTTATTTTTTTGACGTTTAACTTTTGTTCGATTATCAACAAAGACATCTGTCTCATCAATGATTTCTGCTTGAATGAGTTCTTCAATGACATCTTCTAATGTCAGTAACCCTATTGTCTCGTAAAATGGATCACCTTCTCCTTCATTATTAACTCTATGAACAAAAGCCATATGGCCTTTATTGCCTTCCTTAAATTGATTGAACATAACATCTAAAGTAACGTCTTCAAAAACAAAATGACACGGGTTTTGATAAAATTCGCACAAAGTTTTAAGGGGTGTATTGTCGTCAGTATCGACAAAAGCTAAATCCTTGATATAAAGCAATGTAACTATATTTTTTGGATGGCCATCGTAAACGGGTATTCTTGAAAAACCCGACTTCATTATGTCTGATACTGTCTCAAAATCAAGAACAGCATCAATGGATAACATAAATGCATCTTCGATATGCGTCATCACATCACCAACGGTTTTTCTCCTTAACTCCAAAGCGCCTGATATAATGTTCACTTCATTCTTATCTAAATCATTTATGCCTGTTGTAACCTAAAAAAAAAAAGAAACAGAAGTATATTTTTGAACGTTAGTAAAAAAAAATGTTTTAGTGCTGTCGTGTGTGATGACCCCAGAATTTTCATTAAACCGATTTTTTTAACAGATTTTTATTCTTTATACTTTTAAGAATTTTTCAAAAAAAATTTTGAGAAAATTCCAGTCTATTACAAAGTTATAGCAATAATTATGACCGGACAATGGGTTGGGACGGCTACATGGCTAACTACCGCGACCCTATCGACAGCTGCGTTCGTATTTCTTTTGTAAACAAGCCTTGGGTTTCTTTTCATTCACAGATGATCATGTGAAGTTTAAAATCAAAAGGACGAAAGTAAAGAGGAAGGAGTACAGTACGAAGCTGGAATGGAGACTATCCGTAATTTCACGTTGTTCTTACTAGGAACTTTAAAAGTGTTTTTCTTGAAACTATGTTTTCAGACAGTGTCGGCATGATAACTTCATCAGTTTTTAATATTTTTCAACTTATATTTTTAAATCTTGATTACTATATTCTATATAGTCGACGAGAGTTTATTTAATTTTTTGGTAGGACAATTTGTTTTTAATTGCATATTGAAGTTTGAAACACTAATTTATTATTTTTTTTATAATAAATCCTCTGCGTCAAAATATAACTACTTTATCGTACTAATTTTTTTTATTTTTGCGGATTGTATAATTTTTCGTGAAGTTATGATATTGAAAAGGAGGTGCCATGGTGTTATCAGTAGTTCATTTACACTCATGCAAATTAATGTAAATACTAAGAAATATTGTTGATTAAAACATTACTAATATAAATGTAAATTTAAGAATTTTTTTCACCATAAAACCCTTATAATAATTTTTCAAATTTACCCGGATTCCTGTTCGCACAGTATACTTAAATAAGTGTAACAACCAAAATTATTAAACTACCCTCCTATCGTACTGTTCTATCTCTATCATTAACAAGTTACATATATTCTACAATTTTTACATTATAATTGATTTTTTTAAGGTAGAAGATTGTCACAAAAATGTTTATTCGAAATTTGAAAATTCATAAGAAGAATATCAAAAAATTACTATAGCTATAGCTCAGCCGAGAGCTACGTTATTTGTACTCGATGCTATTATTATATAAATATGATGTTGAGAAGCTGCTGAGTTGCAATTATAAGATCGATTTAAAAATATAATAGCAATAAAAAACACACGATCCTTTTTTTCTATCTCAAATACTAAATTAAAAGTGCGGCAATATTTTTCACAGAATTTCACAGAAAGGTTTGTAATGAAAAACAAATAATGTATCCATATGTTTTTTTAAACTAAATTTAAAAATGTTGTCTTTTATTTTATCATTTCTATTATAAATTGACATAATTCTAATGGTTTGAATAAATTATAAAACTTCTAGGAGCTATCAAACTTTTTAATTATTTTCATAGTTCTGTAAAAGTACTACTTTGAAAAAAAATCATATTTTCTAAGGAAGTGAAAATAACAGAATGGCACTAAGTGGACATGATTAACGAAGATCTAGACTATACATGTATACTGAACATATAAGATTTATATTTTTTCCTCCACATGGGTTGTTTGAGGGTCAAAACTAAGCGATTTTCAATATTATCAATTTTCACTTTTTTTTTGTAGAAGATATATCAATATATGACAATGATAGTTATTTGATGGCATCAGCAGGGTTCATACTGTATGCCTAAAAATTCAATCCTTTATGTGCAACTAAATTGACACAGAGGCAAGTTAAAAATCGTAAAAATGAGGAAAAAGTGTGAAAATTTAAGATGATGGTGATCTGTCCCTAACTGTCCCAGCTGATTTTTATTTCATAAAGCCTCAATCATTTCAATACCTATTTCAAGTAAAAAGCTAGAGCCGATTATGTACAAGTATGAAATTGACCCCATTTTTGATTTCGGTTGCTTACTGATCAAAAATTATACAATAAAAAAAATAAATAGTGGAAGTGGTTTAGCATGTCTGGCACCAAAGGATTATTCCAAATTTTTTTTTATTAAAATCATGCTGCACACATTTGAATTCAAATTTATTGATTGCATATGGAATTACTCTATTAGCAAAAATACGTACCCATTTATTTTTTAAATCAAGAACATTTTGTAATTTTATGTTTTCATTTTCTTCTAATAATTGTAAAACTGAGTGTTCTTTTAATTTATTTCAACAGAAGTAAAAAACAAAAGGCTGACTTAGAATCTAATGTAAGCTGCAATTCGGAAATAATGTTTTTTTTTTTTTATAATTTATGCGCGCCTCAAGAGGCGGGCGGAAAGATAGATGGAGGAGAAAGGAAAGCATTGTTGTGATGTAGTGGTTTGAAACTCAGATATATTTGGTTTAGATATTGACTCTCCAGGGGTGGGAGTCCGAATGATTCAAGCTGTAAATTTTAGCGGTTGTTGTGTACTTGAAACTCTACAACAGCCAAATCTACATGACAGTGTTATGCCTTCACACGCAGATTTTTCTGACTGAGTTCCAATTACACAAATGAAAAACTTGCCATGAGACATGCTCCTTGACCCTCCGAGTGAGAAGCGATGGCTAGTACCACTACACCACGGCCAACCCCCAAATAACGTTTTGAATTTCATAAAAATTACTCGAACGAGTGAAATATAAGACCAATAATAAGAAAATGAAAAGTTAAAACCAAACCGTTTTACTCCTTCAAATTCACCCAATTTAAAAATAATAATAATAATAAAAATACCAATACCACCATATTTGACCATAGCGCAGATCCATTGCTTTGATTATCACTTTTGAAACTCTAGTTGCGAGTTAGGTATAGCTGCCTGGGTTAGTTTATTATACTATTTTTTCTTCTCCAGAGTACCTGAATCATGTATCCTGATAAAATGAAAAGTGACTGGCGTATTGTTAAAATACGCTAGTTTAATACTCAATACGGGGATTTTTCATTGTCTATACTAGGTGGGGTGAAAAGAAATTTTTTTTAAATGTTTTTTTATTTTATTCAATATAGTCCCCTTTTAGCTTTCCTATTCCAGCAATTTCCCAACTTCTTGATCCCGTCCGAAAAGTAATTTTCCAGAAGGTCTGCAAAATACTCCTCCGCGGCGTCGATGATTTCCTCGCGTGAGCTGAATTTTTTATTGATGAGTCATCTTTTGAGGTTTGGGAAGAGATTATAGTCCGAGGAAGCCAAATCGGGCGAATACGGTAGATTCGACAGCAATTGGAGCCGTAAGTCATTGATTTTAGCTGTGGTCGCGATGCTCTTATGCGCCGGCACATTGTCTTGCAAAAACAAAATTTTTTTCGCTTCATGTGAGGCCGTTTTGCAGCGATTACGGCCTTCAATCGCTCCAATAATGCACAGTAATACTCGCTGTTGATGGTTTTTCCTTTTTCGAGGTAGTCCACGAAGAGTATGCCATGACAATCCCAGAAAACCGACGCCATAACCTTTCCGACCCATTGAGCCCCCCTCGGCCGCTTCGGAGCACTCGTGCCGGCTTCAGTCCATTGCCGGGCACTCATTCTGTACTCTGGTGTGTAATAGTGGATCCAGGTTTCATCAACAGTTACCAATCGACGCCAAAAGTCCGCCCGATTCCGCATCAGCAAGTCCAAACACTCTTTTGAAGTGTTCTCGCGTTCGTGTTTTTGGTCAGGAGTGAGCATGCGCGGCACCCAGCGGCAGGATAAGTTTTTCATATACAGAGCCAAACTCTATCAAATGCCTTAGAAATATCAAGTGCAACTATCTTGCTTTCGCCAGATTGACGTAAACTTTGGTTCCACTTTTCAGTGAGACATGCCATCAAATCACTAGTGGACCTGTTCCTACGAAAACC
This sequence comes from Volucella inflata, assembly GCA_928272305.1. Lineage (NCBI taxonomy): Eukaryota > Metazoa > Arthropoda > Insecta > Diptera > Syrphidae > Volucella > Volucella inflata. Next base: position 37,715,209 of record OV743717.1, read on the forward strand.
ATACTGCCAGTCTTAAAGCTTTCGCGTTTCGAGATATTTCATGAGCTTGCGATTTATCAGCGTTTCGATGACCTTGGAAAGAAGAGACGTAAGTGCAATGGGTCTGTAAGAGGAGAGAAGAAGATTGACCTTCTTTAGAGACGGGCTGGACAAATGCTAACTAAAGAGTAGGATTGATGGAAAAGCCATCAGTGGCTTTGCTAGCGTAGAAGAACACCTCTTCAGGGGAGATATACCATCTGGAACAGCGGATTTGTGAATGTTAAGATCTTTAAGTACTCTTGCTACTACACGAGTGCGAAAGTCCCATTGAAGATTTGATGCACCTAAGTGTAGACGGGGACGTAGAACAATTTGGAAGCGTTGAGCTACTTGCAAAGTGTGCAAAAAGCAGATGGCTTTATCCAAAGAGCAGACACCTGATTGTCATTGTAAATGAGCGTTGGGATGAGGCAGAATTTGTAATATAGTATTTTTTACGAACGCCCAACAATTTTTACTACCATTGGGACACTGTAGTATTTTTTGTTCGTATAGAAATTTCACACGCTTTAGAAGAACGTTGCAGTCATTCCTTGTTTGTCTCCTTGCTCTGCTTGGAACAATTTTCTGATTTTATCATCGTCAATAATAATTACCATCAAAAAGGGCGAACCAATTCTTCCACTTGGGTTTTTCGATGATATTTCTCCCACACCCCACACTGTTCTTTTCCCTCAGTTGTTTTTTTTCCTTTTTTAAGTACAATATATAAATCAAAATTAACAAATTACTTATTTACGCCTATATTTTAATTATACCCTACATAATATTATTTTATTACAATAAAAAACTAGCCAGAGTGGAAGCGACCGACGGGTCACGTCAAGAAATTCCTGATAGAGGCGCGTTTCCTAGGCACAAACCCTTGTATATGACGAACAGAAAGGGCGTAGTCTTCCATCGGATCTACGCAAGACCTAAACATCAAAAATGTATATATCAATACATTAAGGAACTTGGAACCCGATTACTGAATTCGCCCAAACTGAACATGTTTGCATCGATGGAGGGCACGCTTTCATGTCCTGGATAAACGCACTATCAGAATTTTTAACATTGATTCTGATCCCTTTATTATAGATTAAGTCAGTGAAAGTGTGTGCACGACAAAAAAAAAAAAAAGAACGGAGCTCGGTATAGAGAAAGCTCAATATTGTAGCCAGAAGGAACAATGCGTTCTTTGTATACGCTTCAACTCGACATTTATATGTATGTAATGAAAAGTTCAGCACTTTCGTCATTTTCGGACTGCTTCGCGAGGAGAGCTGACTTGGGTTTCAATGACATTGGTAAAATCAACGGTGCGGCAATACACTACAGTGAAAAACGTGGCACACTGAGCTTCCCTGCAGTTATAGTAACGGATCTTTTTAGGAAAAAAAGAAAAGGAAAGAGTGACTGCTTTTTAGACGCAAGAAGCAGACGTTGCTTTCGAAGAATAAGCCCCCCTCTTAAAAAACTATTATGAAAAATTCAAAAAACTGACTGCATGTTAGGGCTCCTGATATTGCACCATCGGATTACCACCTATTCCAATTTCGCTATCCAAAGCGATAACTATTTTCTAACTAACTTGATAAGCGTAGAAAACGCTGGCATTTGTAGTTCTAGAATTTTTGAATAGTTCAGATAGTTCTGGCTCGTTTTTTTTTTTCAAATTTTCATTAAATGCATACAGTAATTTCTTGTCGTATACATGAAAACAATATAAAGATTCTCTCTGATAGATGGCGACATCATAAGCTAAAGCGAAGTTCGAAAAATATTGGCTTTTCCTAGTAACAGAGAGATGATTCTATTTTAATGAACACTGCGGCGTTATTCGGACCACAAAGACACCTCTAGTAGTCAAAAGTGCAGCAACTAAGAAATGTATCTTAGCGCCTCCTAGAATCACAATCAGACGTCTGGATATTATCGTTGACAGATTGAGACGAGGAATTTAATTTTTTTTCATTTCTTGTGTGCAACCGCCATCGTCGTCTCGTGCTCCTATTTATCTGTTCAACCTCTTGTAAAATGTTAATTTTTCACAGAATAAATTTAAGTAAATTCGTTATCAAATTATAGATTTTGACTTTTAATTTATGTGTTCGAAATATATTGTTATGCCTGATCTGGCACAGTTTTTAAATTGTACCTCAACTCACACGCTGGCTGATTTAAGGGGAAGGGTTTTTTCCATCAGCTTTACCTTTGTGCGATGGCGATTGCGTGATAGTTAGCTCATTGGACTATCACGCAGAGAGTCTGGGTTCGATTCCAGGCTGGGTCATCAACAATTTTTTCAAATCGCCATCACCCTTTCGGCGGGTAATGGCAAACTCCCGAAAGTAAAATTGCCTACGAAAAAGCTTCTAGGGAGTGCCGTTCGGACTCGGCGATAAACCGTAGGCCCCGCTCAGATGTGACAAAATGACAACATGAGCAACACAAATGAGTGTCAAGAAGCTAGGCCGTTGCTCATCCAGCGCCACAGTGTTTTTTTTTTTTTTTACTTTTGTGTATTTGGAATTGAAAAAATGCTAATGCATTTGAGCACTAGCGGAAAAAAAAGAATAACGAAACAAAAAACCAAGAAGCGAAACCAAAACGAACGAACAAGTGACGACGATTAACCAAAAATAATACAATTTAAACGCACAACAAATTTTAGGTATATTCAAGGTTTTATTTTTGTTTCATGAAAGGTTGTTATCGAAAAAATGAGCTGTAGAGTCATTCTACTGTAAGTTTTATAGCTGCAAACTGCTAAGATTTTGGTTTTTTTTTGCCCGTGGGAATTGGTATCGGCGATAATTCCCATTTTTTTGTTGCAATGCTGACTCTACATGCGGCTCTGTGTAACACTTCATTCCTTAAGGGTATCTAAATTTAAAATGGGCTCAGTACTCCGCATTTGATCTCTTCGGATGAAATCGATGATGCTCTCTTGATCTCCGGAAACTTCTTGACGTATTTTTTATTTTTTTTATTAAAGCATGTATTAAAGATCGAAAGTGTGGTTCGTCCTCCTGAATTACATCCACACTTATAGGCTAGGATGAATTCTATAATGAACATTATAATACCTCCAAGAAGTGTTCTTGGTTTTGGGTGTCGATTGAGAATTCATTAAGCTCTTTGATATCCTGTGTTTTAATCTTATTAATAGTGTCAAAAGATAGCTTTAGACAATTAGCAACGAATTCATATTATATATATTTAATATATATAATATATATAAGTAAGTTGTTCATTTAATTGCACTTAGTAAGACTTTGTTGACCCGTTCTGCTTGGCCGTTTGCCCTTGGTGTCCTTACAGCCGTTTTCACATGCTAAATTCCATACCCTCCATACTGTCGGTAGTGATTCGCAACGGCTGATTTAGTCGTCCGAACAGCTCTGAGTATGGCCTATTTGCTGAAAGCACAGACTAAAACGATTATGTACAGATTACCTTTCTTACTTTTAGGGAAGGGTCCCAGATGATCCATGTTTATACACCGGAACGGAATCGGTGGAGTTGACTTTCTGACTTACCACCTCTAATTTTGTTCAGACAGCATTCGGGACACGCGGTGATGTACGACTTCACATATCGCATCATTCGTGGACACCAAAAATCCCTTTTGATGCGACCAAATGTTTTTTCGACGCTAAAGTGGCCCACATCATCGTGACACGCTTTCCTTATTCGCCACCTTACTAGCTGTGGTACCACTAACAGCCGCCCTGATACTATCTCGTAGTCGATTTCCGTTTTCTTCAACAGTGTCGGCCCCTCCGCATCCTTTTGTTGAAGAGTTCTCACGATGTTTTCAAGTTTAGCATCTTGCATCTGCATAGTGAAAATCCAATGTCCATCCACAGAAAACACTTTCAGAATGTTCTCAGCAACAGTCGTTGGTTCCTCCGGTGGTAGCGTTGGGGTACTGTTCATCCCATCGACGTGATTCATTTTAACTCCTGGTTGATGAACACACTGGAAGTAAAACTCTAGTAATTTGAGCCACCATCGTGCTATTCGTGGTATTAAAAGCGACGTCGCCTTCGTTGTTGCAATGGCATTACAATCCGTGATGACCCGAAGTCGTGTACCCAAGAAATAAATTCGAAATCTGCTGTGTTTCAACAACCGCCAAAACCTCTAACTCATGGCTGGAGTACTTCCTCTCTGCCTCAGAACATTGCCTACTGTAATAGAAAACTTGTTTTAAATCCACACCTTCACGCTGTAAAAGAATTCCACCCAGGCCAACAGAACTGGCGTCAGCGTGTGCATGATGGCTGTTTTTAATTCCGTAAATGCAATCTCCTGCTCACCGGTCCAACCGAAGATGACATCCTTCTTTAACAACTTCGTTAATGGTAATGCAGTAAAAAAAAACAGTACCGCTTATCCCTTCACAAATTTGCGGAAGAATCGAGTGTTCCTAAAAATCTTCGAATTTTGATTGCACTGGTCGGTCTAGGGAATTCGATAATACACTTTGTTTTGTCATTGCCTGGTTGTATACCACTCGAACTAATCACATGTCCAAGAAACCCCACCTTCGTTGTCATGAAGACGCATTTCGACGGTAATAACGTTAAGCCTGCATTCACTACACCTAAGAATTCTTCTTACACTTCCAATCCTTGCTCAGGTGAGTCCGTGGCGATAATAACTTCATCGACGTAGTTATTGATGCTGCTTCGATATTTTGGACCTCGGATAAGCCGCATTATCATTTCCTGGAAGTACATGGGTGCGTTTACTAAGTCAAACGGCATGACGTTATGTTCGAATAATCCCTCTGGTGTTAAAAGGTTGTGAATGCCTTACTCCTTTCGGCTAGTGGGATCTGATAATAACCTGCTATCATATCAAGTGTGGTGAAGTATTTCCTGCCCTTCAGCTGCGAAAGTTGTTCTTCTACCACCGGCATTGCATATTGTTTTTTTTATGGTGACGGCGTTTAAGGTAGTCCACGCACATTCGACTCTCTCCGTTAGAATTTGTAACCAACACCACGGAGACTGTGTGAGGGGAATCGCTCGGACGGAGTTTCACTAAGTTTTCAACGATTGCAGAAAGCGGTTTTCTTTGAGCGAATGGTAATTGGTAACGTTTTTCCAATAATGGCTTATCTGTTGTCACCTCTATCTCCATTGACATTGTGTTGCACCGTCCCAAATTGGAAATGTCTTCTGCAACACAATCGTTGTATTTTACCAAAAGTTCATGCACTGCTTTGCGATGGCCTTCGTTGAGTTCCTTACCAATCTCAAATGGTTTCGATTGACTCAGTTGAACCTGCAACACTCCGGATTCAATCACCATCCGCTGATTTCGTCGACATAAAACATCACGTCCCAAAAGTATTCCTTGTGGCAACACTTCGTCTGGCACAATTTGGAACAATACCTCAATCTCGTTCTGGTCCATCTACATATGTACTCAGACCATTTCAGTCGACTCCACAATCGATCCCCAGAACTCCTTCAGTTGTTTCACAGATGTTTGTTTTCGAGCTTCACTGGGGGTCATTGACTCTATTATCAAGGAGTATTCGCTCCCTGTGTCAATGGACGTTGAGTATGTATGTCCTTCAATGATGATTTCTTTCATGACTGGTGGTACAAATTCTGCTGCGTTTCGGTTCAATTCGACCTTGGCTACCTCGTGCCCTGGTTTTCTACAACTTGAGCATCGTAATTTCCGTTGCGGCTGTGGACACTTCGCAGCGATGTGTCCCATTTGGTTGAAGTTAAAACACTTGATGCCTCTTCTGTCGTGTGTAATGCCCCCATCAGGAATTGATCGTGCCGACTCTGTTATTGCAGCTGGTGATGATGTTCGCAATGAGTATACATTATACAGAGAACTTAGCAACTCGTTGGACGTTCGCAGATTCATGGCGAGTAGAGTACGTGAAAGGATGGAATCATTCAAACCATTAATAAAATACGAGTTAATAAATAAATCATCCAACTCACATTGTCTTCCTAAAGCTAGCATTGCATAATAATATTCAATAAAAGATTCATCTGACCTTCGCTTCCGTTTCATAAGGTCTCTATGTACGTCGGCCACATTAACTTTACATGGGAAATCTCTTTGAAGCGCGATGACAAGCGCTTTCCACGTCTGGAATACCGGCTGCGCGTCTCGCCAATCCCTTGCGAGTCCCTCCAGTTTATGTTGTACAGCGAATAGCATCATTTCTTCACTCCAACTGTATAAGCGTTCCAGCTGCTCCACTTTACTAATAAACTGCTGCGATGAGAGTCTGCGCTTGAGCGGGTCGAAGTTCGGAAGAATTCCGATAACGTCTTGGGTTCTGTTGGCACCATTTATTTGTGATGCAGATGGAAGGATGTTCGTTGCTGAATTGGCTGCTCGGCTGCTCTACTGGGTACTACGTTTTCAGTTTCAGCATCACATTGATTTGCGCGTATGGTTAAATTGCCGTTGCTGTTGTCTATTTGCTGCGTTGTGCCTTCACGTTGGACACTTTTTACGTTCGCCGCTAAATCATTGACAGTTTTTGTCAAATCCAACACTGCGGTTTGCGAACTGCTACGCAATTCGGCGATTTGAGCTATCCACGGTTCCATCGCTTCAATTTCCTCCGTATTTATTTCATCGGTACCCAAGATTTCAATCAGTTTCACGATTTTTTGAGTTTTGTCCCCTTTTATTGATACGTCGTGTGTCTGTAGCAATTTATTTAATTGCTCTACCTTCAGCGATGCTAGTTTTACCATTTTTCCTGTGTTCTCCGTTTGCGTATTTTTTTCCCTCTTCCTTGTATCGTGCTCTTCGTTGGGGTTGCGTTGTCCCTTTCGTTGAATGTTTTCTTTCGTAGTCCTCGAGCCGTCTTTATCGTTGACACATATCTGTTTCCTTTCGTGGAATTTCGTAAAGATGTTCTTTTTTGTTGACGTGACGCGATTGTTTTATCATTTTTGTTGAAATTATCGTGTGCTCTTTCGTGTGAATTTCACCTTCTTTTTTGTTTTTTTTTGTTTGGGAAATTCGACTTTCTGAATTTTGATTATGGCTTAGACAATTAGCAACGAATTCAAATTATATATATTTTATTGGAAGAACACAAAGTATGTTTTATAATGAAATACAAAAAAAAGGGTTTAAGGAAACTGGCACCAGTGCGCAGAAACCTCTGGCTCGGACGATCGCTTAACACACGGGACAGTGTGTCACTGAAGTTGACAATAGGTTCTACATCCAACTGAACTTTGTTTAATTTTACGTATCTATCTTTGAGATTTATTTCTTTTGGTTTTACAAATGTTGTTATACTTATTTCCATTGTCTCAAAATTACAATTTTCGCTTAAAATTAGGATTCCCACATTAGTTAAAGTACCTTCATCTTTTTCTTTACTAGAATTGCATTCAAATTTTATTTCTTCAGTTGTAGTAAACAAAAATATATTTTCTTTTATTTTATAAAACATTTCACTTTTTGAATTAACAGTTTTCCATTTACAATTATTAGCCCTATTTCGCATAAATACATTAATTTCAGAATTATTGTAATCTAACGTACTCTTAAATATTTGAGATTGGCAGACGAAAGTTCCATTAATTTCTTTACAATCTTCAATAGTTTTCTTAAGGTTATACAATGCGTTATCTTTAGTTATCAATATAAACTTATTACTAATACGAGGGCGGGTCAATAAGTCCGTGACTTTTTGAATTTCTGACCTCTTTACTGAAACAGCAACACTGCTCCTGTCAACAGGCATCTGTCAGTTGACTCCTGTTAAAATTTAAACTTGCTGCGTCAGTTAGTTTGTGTTTGACAGCTATTTTTATCAGACTACTCACTAATTTGAGGAGAAAATGGAAAAAAGTGAATTTCGTGTGCTTATTATGTGCATTATTTCTTGCGAAAAAAAACCATTACCGAGACCAAGGCTAAGCTTGATAAATACTATGGGGACTCTGCACCATCGATTTCAATGGTAAAAAAGTGGTTTACTGAATTTCGTTGTGGCCGTATAAGCACTGAAGATGCCGAACGTCCTGGACGCCCAGTTGAGGTCTCTACACCCGATACAATCGAAGAAATTCACGATATGGTGTTGGCCGACCAAAGATTGAAAGTGCGAAAGATTGTGGAAGCCGTAGGGATCTCGCATGGCTCAGTGGTTTCAATTTTGAATGATCACTTGGGCATGAGAAAGCTTTCCGCAAGATGGGTGCCGCGTTTGCTCACAGTCGACCACAAACGCATGTGCAGTTGCCATGGCAAAAATCCATGAATTGGGCTATGAATTGCTCCCTCATCCACCCTATTCTCCAGATTTGTCTCCGAGCGACTACTTCTTGTTCCCAAACCTGAAGAAATGGCTTGGTGGAAAAAGATTTGACTCCAATGATGAAGTCATCTCGCAAACAAAAGCCTATTTTGAGGACCTCGACAAATCATTTTTTTTGGAAGGGATAAAAAAATTGGAGAAGCGTTGGACAAAGTGTATAGAGCTCAAGGGAGACTACGTTGAAAAATAAAATTATTTTTTTATCAAAAAATCTGTGTTTTAATCCAAAAGTGACGGACTTATTGACCCGCCCTCGTATTAATTAATGGCAACGATTAGTATAAGGCCCCGTAGAAGTAGCATCTTCCGACAGGTGCTGGTTCCTTTAATGACGAGAATGAGCCTCTGCAGCCGAACATCTTGCAGATCTGCTAATAAGCCCTTATCCGGGCTACTCCGACATATTTGGAACTCAGGCCGGTAAGGGTTTCCATGACTTAGTCAGGGTCTTCGAAAAGAGATGGTGGCAGACGAGCTCTATATGGGCCAATGGCAGCGCTCACATCCCGGAACGGGTAACTGGCTTCAGTGTAACCGACCCCTCGTCCTAGGGGCATTAAAAAATGGAACTGGTCCTCCAGGTTGGGGGTTGTGCCTCCGGGGTAACTGCCCGGCCATTTAGAAAAAAAACATAAGTTACGAAGCATCAACAAGCCTCGGATATGGACGGATCTTCTGTTGACAACCCATGCAAACGATTCAAGGACAATGAGGTTCGGATATGCACGTGGAATGTTAGATCCCTTAATAGACCACGTGCAGCCGAGCAACTAGCGGAGGCCCTAAACTGCTGCAAAGCAGACATAACCGCCATTCAAGAAATGCGATGGGATGGGCCGGACAAAAAGAAGACGAAAAACTGCGATATCTACTACGGCAATTGCTATCGACGGCAAAATCAGCGCTTATTTGGATGCGGATTTGTTGTCGGAGGCAGACTAAGACAAGAAGTACTCAGCTTCCGGTATGTGAGCGAGCGCCTCGTAGCAATCCGCATCAAGGCTAAATTCGCTAACATTAGCCTTATATGCGCGCATGCCCCACAGAGGAGAAAGATGACGACACCAAGGATGCCTTCTACGAGCTCCTTAACAAGACCTCGGTGGTTTTAATGCAAAGCTAGGAAGAGAGGGTATCTTTGGTGGAACACTCGGAAAATATAGCCTGCACAACACCACCTCCGATAACGGATTCAGGCTAATCGACTTTGCGGCGGGGAGAAACATTGTCGTGGCTAGCAAGCGGTTCCCACATCTCGACATACACAAGGGGACTTGGAGAACTCCTGATCAATCAACAGTCAACCAGATTGACCACATTGCGATCGACGCAAGACACCCCTCTAGTATTATGGATGTCAGTACGTTCCGAGGAGCCAACATCGACTCGGACCATTACCTTGTTGTAGCCAAGGTACGGTTGTGGATATCCCAAACTACGCCAAGACAAACTAATGCTGTGAGAAAATTCGACGTCAGACGGCTACAATCGCAAGAGATCGCCAAGTCCTTTTCCGATCGAGTGTCTCTTAATCTCTTAAGAGGTCCAATGCCGCCAGCATCAAGCATCGGGGACCACTGGAAACACTGCCAAAACGCCATCAGACATGCAGCTTCTGATATGCTGGGTTTCACTCGTCCACCACAACGAAACCCCTAGTTCGATGATGAATGCCGGCAAGCACATGCAGCTAAGCAAAAAGCACGCAATGCGGCACTGCAAAAAAAGACCAGAGCTGCTCATGAGCTCTATGAGCAGAAGAGGAGAAACGAACACCGGCTTCTCAGGAGGAAAAAGAAAAGCATGCGAAGCGCGCGGCTGAGGAAATTGGAAGAAGATGTTCCAGGAATAAGATTCGAAAGTTTTACCAAAAGGTACAAAAAACACGCCACGGCCACAAGCCCCGAACCGAAGCCGATAGGAGCGAATAAGAAAACATCGTAGTAGGGTCGCAGTCGATGCTTAGTATCTGGAAAGATCATGTATAACGGCAACGACGAAACAAAAACCGCTGTCAGGCAGAATGAACCTTTCATCCTAAACCATGTAGACTAGCAATTCCGCCCACCCGACCTGGATGAAGTGAAGATAGCTATACCTAAGCTGAAGTCCAACAAAGGTGATGGAGCAGACGGACTTCAAAGCGGCAGGCGATGACTTGGTAAGAAGCATACACCAAATCATCTCTAAAACATGGCCGGACGTAAGTACGCCCGTTGAATGGAACCTCAGCATTGTTTGTCCGATTCTCAAGAAAGGAGACCCGCCGTATTGTGTGAACGCCTGAAGCCGTTCGTCAACAACCTGATGGGTCCATATCAGTGTGGCTTCAGGCCAGGAAAGTCCACCATCGACCAAATAATTACACTACCGCAGATCTTGGAGAAGACCCATGAGCTTCAGATCGATACACACCACCTATTCAACGATTTTAAGGCCGCGTATGACAGCATCTATAGAAACGAGCTACACAGAGCAATGTCTAGTTTCGGCATCCCTGCCAAACTCGTCCGTCGGTGCAGGATGACGATGGAGAATGCACGCTGCTCCATCCAACTACTCGCATACGCCGACGATATTGATATCATAGGGAGAAAGCAGTGTGATGTCAGTGACGCTTTCGCGAGTATTCAGATGGAAGCGGCGAAAATGGGTTTAGCGGTCAATGAGGGCAAGACCAAGTATATGCTATAAAGCAAAAAGGACAACCAACATCGACGTCTCGGGCAGAACGTAACCCTCAACAGGTATAACTTTCAGGTAGTTAAGGACTTTGTCTACCTAGGCTCCACTATAAGTGCAGACAACGACACCAGCGCTGAGATCAAACAAAGAATAACTCTTGCCAACCGCTGTTTCTTTGGGCTAAGAAGGCATTTGAGTAGCAACGCCCTCTCTCGGAAAACAAAAGTCAACCTTTATAAGACCTTAATAATCCCGGTCCAGCTTTATGGCGCAGAGCATGGATATTATCAAAAATGGATGATGGTGCTCTTAGCTGCCTTGAGAGGAAAATTCTTCGAGTGATTTTCGGTCCCGTCTGCATTGACGGTGAGTGGAAGACGAGATCCAACGACTGTAGGTCATGTAGAGCACCACAACAAGACAGCAGAGTAGATGAAGAACGAGACTCAGGGACCCGGGACCCCAGCCAACTTAGCATGTGAAACTGGACGAAGCTAGCAAAATATCGAGCTAGCTGGAGACACTTGTTGACTGAGGCCCAGATCCATCCCGGACTGTAGCGGCACCATAAGTAATTAAATAAAAAAAGTGCCATCTAGTTCCGGTCACAAAGATATAAAAGAAAACATGATAGAAGAAAAACCATTATGCTATATACGACGGTTGCCGGGCAAATTAACATGTGCCCCAGCAGCAAAATTACATAACGAAAGGACCGAAAACTTGGCAGACCTTGTTTCTCATGTTTTCTCTGTTATATAGTATTAAACTTAAGAAACTTAAGGAGCAAGGTGGTACAAATAACATTGTTTTCGAGAAATATATTTAATTACCGCCACAATAAACGAATTAAATCAAAAATCCTGAACATGAAGAGAGGCGTGCCCAAAACACTTCCCTGGAGTACTTGACGAATTGAAAACATACATACGAAAAGAATGTTGAAGTTTGCTTGATCTCTGAAACCCATATGAAAAGGAGATGGGCAAAAAAGTAGGATTCTGGGACTATCACGCTGATCATTTATCTAAAAAGGTGAAAACCTAAAACTACACGGCTGGAATCTGTGCAATTAATCACCGTATGGTTAAGGAAATAGATACAATATAATTTCCTTACAATTTCAGCTCACTGAAATTTGCGCTTAAATGGAGTATATTCAACAATATATTTAAATCACTTGAATGAAGATTTATTATTTGGGGTGATGTCAATGCAAACACAAATGAAAGCACAATTGTGACATCCATTCAACGGGCAAGCCGACATGCTGGCCGACTGATACCACAAAAATGTAGATTTTCAAAACTCAATTTCTCCAAAAAAAATTGTAATACGTGTCTGTCTATGTAGACCTACTTTCTATCAAACCACTTTAACTACAATGAAGTTTGAAAATCTGTGGAAAGCGTTTATACATAGTACGAGTATGTGTTTCTGCACCTAAGGCTACTCAATCCACCCTATTAATCTCAGAGCTCGAGACACTTTTTCGTTTTCTGAGATTAGAATTGGAGGAGAACTACTTTATTAGATATTGGGGAAATAATACACAAAATACTAGAGGGAACCTACGTTCCCGTCGTTTCGTGAACACAGCTCTTATTTTATTTATCTTATTTGGATCTCCTGTGTTCGACTCTCGAATACAACTGACCGGTACGAACCAACAAACAGTAAACTGTCTACGTACTTTTGTGTATGACAGTGACCATTGCGTTCTTAACCATTCCCAACGAAACTGCGGAATTGGATGAGTTTGTTCATAGGCATTCCTAGAACTATAGTAGAGTTCGTTGGACACACTTCTCCAGAACACCGACGAGAGCACTCTCCTCAAATGCGCTCTACCCACCGTCCAACAGAAATCTGTCAAATGAGGAGATTGACAGATATCTAAAACTAATGGACGAGACAATTAAACATACAATGGACAAAACGATAAATTGGTATCAATAAACTGACAACGATAACTTCTTCCGCAATTCAACTACAGACGCACTGAACCGACATAAAAGTAGACTGCTGTCAAGACTAAAAACCTTGTACAGACGACAGTTTACTGACAGACATAGCCCGGAGATTATGACATTAAAGTCGTCGATCAAAAACCTCCAAACATTAATAAAAGAAAATTACAGAGCTCCTGTAAGTTTGTAGTGATACAAGAATTCAGGCTGTAAACACCAGCAACCCGAATATGTTCCCGCAAATAAATAAAATATTTCGGAGAGAGATCAAAATGACTTTTCATGTTTAAAAATAGCCCGAACGACGGACAATGAACGTATATTTCCATATGAGGCTGTTGATGATGGCAGCTTTTTGTGATCGAAGATCCCCAGGAGAAGGGTAGAGGCTAGAGGAGCGACTTTCCAGGAAGTATACAAGACAAATGACACCATTGGGCCGAACCACGATCAGGAAAATCGAGTCCTTGTACACAATTTCTACCTTCGAAATGAAAAAGTGAACTGGTGAATCAAGAGCTCGGGTTTCACCCAGTTCAGTGACGAGAATGTGGCAAATAATGTAATCACCAATTAGAGAGACAACCCCCGTTCATTTCGAAGAAATATAGCTCCGGATAACCAATTCGGTTTCAAGGCGGGCCATGATGTTTTTTATGCCGCGTCTTTACTGTTTTTTGATATCCAATGGAACAAGCCAAGAAAGAGTGCACAGGTGCCTGCCTGATTGACTTGGAGAAGGCCTTCGATACCGCCCTTATTCGGCCTATGCTTACATTTGGTTGTCCCTTGTGGTTCGACGTGAGAGCAAGTCTTTTGGAAAAGATTCGGGTGTTTGAGAGGGCTTGCCTTAGGGCTTGTCTTCGCTTATACAGAACACTAGAGTCTGAGTACATAAAATTCTATCCTAATAAGGTCTTGTACAATAGGGCGAACTTAATACGAGTGGACAATTTTGTTATTAAGTGGACTCGAAGGCACATTGCAAGAGCAATGATCTCGTCGAACAACCTGACATCCAGGGCTTACCACCCTAATTACATGTATAATGAGAGAGTTCGCTTTGACGGCTTTATTCCTCCAGAACCATTCCTCTACCTCGATATGAAAGGTCTGATTCAGGACAGATAAACAGTGCCGCTAATCTTCCACGTTGCTCGAACAGGTGCGGATATGCGACTCAACTACGACAGAGACGTCGCACATGGCAGTGCGGAGCGTCTCCAGTTCAGTAGGGCGGTAGGGAGTCGCTCAGCTGCACCAACAATTTTGGTGTCTTGTTGAATGAGAGGAATCTACGTCGTCGAATTCCTCTAGTACTAGTTAGCTTCCTTAGGGAGCAGAGTGGGTCTGCCTTATTTTTAGGCATGGTCGACTTACATAGGCTTAGGTCAAGGAAGCTTAAAGTATAAAAAAAATAACAAAAATTAAAAACAAACAAAAAAACTAAAAAACAAACAAAAAAACGAAAAAATTAAAACTAAGAGATGGGTAGCCTTCGGGTCATTTCTCTCAAAAAAAAAAAAAAGAAGAAATAATACCTATGCATAAGATAGTTTAAGTAGGCTAAGTAGATTAAGATTATGTTTTAAGTTTAACTTTAAGTTTTATTATAAGATTGTATGAAAAAATTGACCATTTTCTAAGTTTATTGATTAATGAAATTTATTTTCTTAGTTTTAGTTTAAAATAAACGTAGTAGATTTAAAAAATACTCTAAGAAACGTCTGTAAGAAACTGTAAGAAATACTGTAAGAAACGTCGAAAGACATAGATTATAATAAGGTAGTTTTAAGTTATTTAAGCTAATTTTTAAGCGTTTTTTTTTTTTTTGTATAGTTTGTAAGAGTTCCTGAATTGAAAATGAACAAATGAATGAGGTTTAAAAATCTTGGGTTATCCACTGATTAGAACTCTCTCATATATTCCAATATGACATACTATTTTAGTTTCACCGATAGGTAGTTGTTGCAATTCTTTGTATAGCCAGTGTCTTTATAGAGTGGAACAAGAAAACTTTCCCTCTGCTGATTAGGCATCCGATGGCTTCTCGTCATATAAATCATAGTTTTCCGCATTTTGCCCATACTTCCAATTGTAACGGCTTTTCTTCAATATATTTCGGCGATCGAATTTCTTCGTTATGTTCCAATTCTATACCATTCTTTATTTGTCATTAATGTGGTGCAGGCCTTTAAAAGCGCTAAGTTTGCGCTATTATATATATATCCATATATCCTGCACTATTAACTTAGCTTTGTTTCGTATCCAACAGAAGGAAATCCGAGATCTCGGCGTAAGTACGAGTATTAATTTCGTATGTACCATGGACATGGACATTTTCACTGAGAACTTTATTTTCAGAAGTTTATAAAGTATTGGCGCTCGTTTTCTTGGTAAAACCCCAAAGTTGTATGCTATAGGTCCACTCGGCCTAAGCACTTGCTTGTATTTGAGCAGCTTGTTTTCGATACTAAGGTTTTAATGATTACTCTGTGACCATGACAGGCAATACGCTTTCATGCGAGTTTTTCAACATCATACTTGAAAGAATAGTGCAAAACTCACGAGCAAACACAAGAGACACTATCTTTCAAAAGTCCGTCCAACTACTCGCATACGCCGACGATATTGACATAATCGGGAGAAAGCAGCGAGTATTGAGACGGAAGCGGCGAAAATGGGTTTAGCGGTCAATGAGGGCAAGACCAAGTATATGCTGTCAAGCAAGAAGGACAACCAACACCGACGTCTCGGGTTTGAGGAAGTTAAGGACTTTGTCTACCTAGGCTCTGCTATAAATACAGACAACGACATCAGCGCTGAAATCAAGCGAAGAATAACTCTTCCAAACCGCTGTTTATTTGGGTTAAGAAGGCAATTGAGTAGCAAACCCCTCTCTCGGACAACAAAAGTTACCCTATATAAGACCTTAATAATCCCAGTCCTGCTTCATGGCGCAGAGGGCATGAACACTATCAAAAATGGATGAGGGTGAGTGATTTTCGTCCCCGTCTGCATTGATGGTTCGTGGAAGAGGAGATACAACAACGAACTTTATGGACTGTACAGCGACATAGACCTAGCCAGAAGAGTGAAGATCCAAAGACTGCGATGGCTGGGTCATGTAGAGCGCATGGACACCAATGCTCCGGTCCGAAAAGTCTTCGAATCCGCCCCCGAGGGACAACGCAGTAGAGGAAGGCCAAGACTCAGGTGGCGCACGCAAGTGGAAGAGGACCTCAGCCAACTTAGCGTGCGAAACTGGAGGCAACTAGCCAGGGATCGAGCTGGCTGGAGAAGCTTGTTGACTGAGGCCCAGGTCCACCCCGGACTGTAGCGCCACCTAAAGTAAGTAAGTAATATTAATTAAAACAAAACCATTTGTTATAACCTTTGGCACAGAAATTATTTCATATATGTCAAACTGTTCTTCTGTTACAAGGGGTATTTTTAGTAATACAATAATGTAATTATCTTTCGCATAAGCTTGTATTTCTAATTCTTTCAAGATTAAATTTCATTTCATTATCTAGTAGTTGCATTAGTTCAATGATTCTTGGATGTAGAACCCCGTTTTGAATAAACAATAAACTATCTATTATTTGTTCTATTTCTAATTCTAGCTGAACAATTTTAAAATTTACCTTATTCATTATTTCGTTAAAATATGATTAAACGGAATTGCTACTTTTAATATCTTTTTCCTCGGCTTTTATTAAGTTTAATTAAATGGATAATTTCATTTATTTTACTTGAGGTTGTATTTTGTATTGTACCTACATCAATAACTTGTTTTCCTAATTTTGACATTAACTTAATATTTTCTTCAATACCATTTTTAATTCTGATTTCGTTACCTTTAATTGTGCTAATGGTTTCCGAATAGCATTCGGCATCTTCGTTGTCCATTACGCCAAACAATGTTTTAAAACCTGTACCTACTATATTAATCAATCCCCTTCGTGATCTTATCTGTTTACCTACTATATTGTATACTATATGAACTTTGTGTTCGATCTTTATTAAGTTATTACGTACTACTTCCTGGCATTTTCTGCAATTGGCTATATAACTTAAACATGTTTAGTTTATTGTATTTATGATATTTTTAATATTTTCTACGTAGGCGTCTCCTCCTATATCAATCTTGTTTACTAAGGTTAACTTACTTCCTATTTCTCTGGCTTGACCTTTAGGATTAAAATAAAGTCCGCTATTATCGTTTAATTTTCTTACTTCGATGCTTCCTGCCGTGGACTTGAAGAAACAAGTGACTCTATAAAGTAGGGTCTAATGTTAGATTTATTATATTTTTGCTTTTTGTTTTTTATTTTAGCAATAATAAAATCATCGTAAACTTCTAAAATTTTAAACGGACCTTTGAATACACTTTCTTATTTTCCTTTAACCACATTTTTAACTAGTATCTTTTGACCTACTGTGTATTCTACCTGTTTGCCAATTTGTTGGTCATATCTTACCTTGGATTTCAATGTATTCTCTACTGCTTTAGAACTAGCTTGCATTGACTTTGCTTGTAATTCATCTAGATAATCAAACATGGTTTTTTCGCCTAGGCCTTCAATTTGGCTAGGTTGGCCTATATTCCCCAAAAACTAATTCATATGGTGTATACCCTGTGATATTATGTCTGGTTGTATAATAACGGAAACTAGCGTAAGTCATTCTGTCATCCCAATCTTCCATGTTATTCAATTCTCTTAATCGACAATGTGCCCTTTCAACAGCACCGTTTGCTTGAGGATAGGCAATGCTCGTTGTTATATGTTTTAGGTTTAATATCTCACACATATTTTTAAATAATTCATTGCAGAATTTATTACCATTATCGGTTAAAATAATTTTAGGTAAACCAAAATTCAAAACCCATTCGTTAATAAATGATTTCGCTACTTCTCCCATTTCCTGTTTCTTGAGTGGTATGAATTTTGTAAATTTTGATAAATCGTCCTGGATTGTAAGACCAAATTTAAATCCGTTGCTAGTTACTTTGAGTGGACCAATTAAATCCATTGATATTTTTTCTAAAGCTTTTTCAGCCGTTGTAACTATTTTCATAGGATTCCGGGTTGTTTTTTTAATCACCTTCTCCATTTGACAATGTGCGCAATTTCTGATAAATTTTTCTACCTTTCCAAAAAAACTTTTTCTTTAATTTCTCATATAACGCTTTTTGTCCTATGTGACCTCCTAATAGACCATTATGGTTTTCCGCTAAAATATTTCGTCTTTCGTACCTCTCTTTGATCACATTGTTTACTAGTCTCCTTTTTTGAAGAATCTTCAACTTCTAGGTCTTTGTCGACGTCTGTTCGTCTATCTTCATTAGCTATATCTCGTAACATGTCCTCTATAATGTCATCTACCTCGTCTAGTGATTCTATTCTATTATCCGAAATAGCTGTCTTTTTCCTGTTCTAGTATTCTCACATTTCTTGATAGTTCGTGTACAACAAAATTTTCACTACCCTTTTTGTATTTTATCTCATATTCAAACTCTTCTAATTTAAGTCTCCATCTGACTAATCTAGAACCCGGGTTTTGAACGTTGAAGAGCCTTCCGTACATGTACGGTCTAAATTGCTTTGTCGCCCAAACTATTGCCAAGAATTCTTTTTAAGTAGTGCTGTAGTTTCGTTCTACTTTGTTAAGCGTTCTACTAAAAAATTGTATTGGCAAATCTATTGTGCCATGCTGTTGGCTAAGAACATCTCCTATACCCTTGTTCGAAGTATCTGTTGTTATAATGAAAGTCCTATTATAGTCTGAATATTTCAGAATTGGAAACATTGCTATATCATATTTAAGTTTCTTAAAAGATTCTTGTTGTTCTTCTCCCCAAGTGAATTCTATATCTGGACAAATTTTCGATAATAACCTATCATTCCTAAAATGATTTAACTCCTTTTGATTACATAGTGGTTGCATCTTTACAATAATATCTATCTTGTTAGGGTCAAGTTTTACCCCTTTGTCAGTTATTATATGTCCTAAATATTGAACTTTCTTGCGAAGAAATTCGCACTTATCTGGTTGTAACCTAAGATTTGCGGCTCTTATTTGATCAAGTACCTGTAAAAACTTATCATTATGTTCCTCAAGGCTGTGTCCATATACAACCACATCATCAAAGTAAACAAAGCGTGACTTCAATTTTTCTATCTTCTCAATGCGATATGACTTCGTACTCGTTTAAATGTTTTTATACAATCCTAATGTTGCTGATATCTAAACTTTCTTCTGTGGTATTTAATATTATTGCAAGACATTCACCATTATTATTCCTTGTTATACACTCTGGGATAATAATTCCTTGTTTTATTTCTCGTTTTGTAATAACTATTTCTTTATTTATTGTAGATCGATATTATCTTTTAGTTTGATAATCCTAAAATTTTCTCTTCTAGCCTGAACGAATTTTTTCTCACTCAAATACCTGAGATTTATTTCTTCGTTTCTATTTCTCAAGATACCTTCCTTGCAATGAATGGAGTAACCTCCTTCCTTAAGGAAATGGCTGCCTAAAATTCCATCATAGTTGCCAAGTAAATCGTTCTCTATTACTTGCATAACAACTCTAGTTGGTTTTAAATTACCTTTTTTATTTGTGATATTAAACTATCCTTAACAATTTCACCTTAGACTCCTAGACCTTTAGATTTTATTATTCTACTTGTGTCAACTTCACGCTTATAAACACAATTCGCACAAATCATGGATATTTCCGTCCCTGTATCGATGATTAATTTTTTATTAACGCATTTATGTGTGGACTTTCTCAGTTACCTAACTCGTTTAATACTACTAAATCTTTTATTGTCCTCACATTTGGTTCGTTCTTGAAATCTTTTTTGTCTGTCTTCTGGTTTGCATTTGAACCGGACGCTGAGTCAGTACTTGTATTATGATCCCTAGAATTATGATTCTCTTTTTGTTTTCCTGGAAGCCGGCAATTCCTTGAGATATGGCCTTTCTTTCCGCAATTAAGACATTTAATTTCTGTGTAGTTCACCTTGGCTAAATTTCTGTTCGAGTAATCTTTATTTATGTTAGTTTTAAATAAATTGAGTCTCTGCTCATCTTCTTGAGCACATCGGCTTGCCTCCGCTAAAGCTTTGGGCCTTTACGTTACTACATACGCACCTAATTGTTCTTATAATCTATTTATAAATGCTGTAAGAGACTCATCTTTAATGATATTTAACTGTCCTTTTGAGGCTTTAACGTCATGCAGTTTGCTTTGCATTAACCTTCGTTCTAATGTTTCTACTCTTTGTGTGTATAACGTAACTGTTTCATCTTTCTTTTGGCTAATACTTATTAGTTCTCTATGTAATTGAAGGCTACTATGTGGTTCCCTGAAGACACCATATAATTCCTTCTTAAGAGATTCCCAATCCATTATTTCCTTGTTCATTAGAATGGTCCTGGCATTGCAACGAATCCTAGTTTTAATGAATTTAAAAAGGATAACAGCTTGCGCATTAAAAAAGTATGAGGCACTGATTATATACGTAACATATACCTCAAACAACTGAAAATTAACAGTTGAATTCTTTTGCTTAAGTATAATTGTAAAGTCTAATTTTTTCTCTTATTATATACATTAACTACTACATTCATACTATCCACGCTATATATACTCATGTCATTGTCATTAAAAAATGTCATTGCAAAATATCTATGAACCCGTGTAACAAATCTAATTTCTAAATTAAAGTGAATTGCATTTTTATTCGGTTGCGTTTTATTTCCGTGGTCATTTTTAATATTGGTGCCGAAACCCGGGAACTCTAATAGCAAAAAAAAAATAGCAATATTTAGAAATTTCTTTGTGTTTCGGATCGCGACTATAAGAAACATGGAGTTATCAACACGTGCGGCATATAGAGGTCAAGTGATCAAAATCGCGAATTCAGCGCTCGAGTTTCTTAAAGATGATAGCTCACATATTAACGAGGCGAACGAGCCTAATTTTGGTGATATTGAAGAGGAACTCGATTCATATGTTCAAAGATTAACATCCGTTAACGAAAACCTCAATGCAATCAATGAAGATATAAGGCAGAAAGGCCTTCTAAAAGAAGACGAATCGCTGAAGGTCGTTGAGTACCAGGACCTGGCTTTAAACGCACTTGCACGGTTAAATACGAGGTTGCAGAGGCTTAACTATAAACTCAATACGATTCTTCATAATGAAACAGCAAATCTTTCCACCAACTCTATCCAAAAGAACAGTGGATTTAAGATTCCAAAATTACCACTAAAACGATTTGATGGAAATTTCAGTGATTGGTTGCCCTTTTGGGAACAATTTCGTAGAGCCGTCCACGAAGACAAAAATGTATCGGGTCCTGAAAAATTTAATTCCTAGAATCCGTTCTTATAGGCAACGCAAAGAAATCTGTCGCTGGTTTTACACCATCTGAAAAGTGCTATGAAGCGGCTGTTGGACTCCTTCAGGAGCAATATGGATGCGCGGACAAGCTCATGGACAAGCATATTCAACAGCTGGTAAGTCTGACTCCAGTTCGTGACCGTAACGATACCCCTGGGTTACGAAATCTTTACGCGGTTGTTGTTTCATGCACTCAGTCGCTGACAGCATTACAGGTGCCAACAAGTAATTATTACGTCATGCTTCGATCCATATTGCTTCGATGTCTTCCGACAGCTCTTCGCATTGAGTACCATAAAAAAATGGAAAGCGAGGTGAAGGAAGAAGAAGCTGCTGAAACTTCTTCGACTACAGATAACGGATCGATTCTCTCTCAAACAGGCAGAGATCAAGTCAAAGACATTCTTCGATTCCTAAAGCGAGAAGTTGAATCCCTAGAAAAAAGTGGCGTTACCCACACCAACACCAGCTCCAAGAACAGAACCGTTGCCCAATCGACCGCCTCCAGTTTGGTGACAATCAGTCCAATCGATGCTGCATGCATATTTGGTAAATCAAACACTCACACAATGAAGGACTGTGACAACAGTATATCGGTTACAGAAAAGAGACGGCAGATGTTTTCGTTGTGCCAGAACTGGTCATTCCGCTAAAAAGTGTAAAAGCGGTAAATCTCTCTCTTGCAATAAATGCAAAGGTAGGCATCATCAATGTGTGATCCTACATATACACAGTCGATTTATCAGTTATACCATTTGGATGTAAAGAGGCTAAGTCCACAGAAAAATTCGATAAAGTGATTATTAATTTAAAAAGACTTCTGAACCCCGAAAAACAAGTTACCGTGGAGGCAATTGTAGTGCCCGAAATTTGCGTCGACGTATTGACAGGTCCAGAATCCGAGTGCCCGCTTTTTGAAGAAATTCAGCTGTCTGATGTTCTGCGCAGTGATATGGAGATAGAAGAGGGACTAAGTCTTCTTATTGGTTCCGATTTTTATTAAAGCATTGTGACGGGAAAGCAACGTCAACTTACCAAGCGACTAAAAGCAGTACATACGGTGTTTGGATGGACATTACAAGGCCTCCACATTGTAAGTGATAAGTTTAATTCATGCTCTAAAGGTTCTTGTTCCTCCTCCAGGTGTCTCATTAATCTGACATCCGAAGACTTCACACAATTTTGGGCGTTAGAAGCGATTGGTATAAGAAATGACAAAGATGAGAACACCTTTCTTACCGAAGAGCTGATCGAAAAGTGCATCAGTAGACAAGATTATCGCTACGTTGCAAAACTGCCATGGAAGACATATGATTCCGTTTTGCAAGACAACAAAAGGCTGGCTTTGCAGCGTTTGGATTCTCTTATCCGCCGACTGTCAAGAGATCCAGCAAAGTTGTTGAACTACGATGAAGCCATTAGAAAATTAATTTGCGATGGTATTGCTGAGCCAGTTACATCGTCATCATGTGAAAAGCCACATCAAACACGCGTTTACTATCTCCCTCATCAGCCAGTGTATAAGGAGGACGGTACCACAAAGCTTCGCGTGGTTTTTGACGCGTCGGCACACGTTTATGGAACTGGTTCCCTTATGAACCGAAATGCGATGAATAGCAACACCGTTCCATCTGTGCAAAAAGTGTTGGGCCTTTCTCGGCTCACTTATAGTGATGAAATGGCTGTACCGATGGAATCCGTTCTAGAAGTTCTTTTTCAAAATCAGCAAAAGGAACCAAACGTAATGTTCTACAGGCTATTGCAAGGATGTTTGAACCAATAGGTATTCTTGGTCCCATAATCGTCAAACTAAAAATTATTTTCCAGAAATTGTGGAAGAAAAAAGTGTTCTGGGATGTAGTTTTCGATGGAGATCTTCTTGAATAATGGGATGATTGCGTAAAAGGGATCATTGAACTTAAAGACTTGACGTTTCCGAGAGCTGCTACTTCTGTCTCATTAAACGAAGGAACATTTGAGATCCACATATTTGCGGATGCCAGCACGAAAGCCTATGGTTCGGTAGCTTTCATAAAAAGTATTTCCAAGATGGGAAAAGTCCAAGTTTCGTTTTTGTGTGCCAAAAATCGTGTTGCTCCTTTAAAGATGGATAATTTCAGTGAGCTGACACTACCGAAGTTGGAGCTTACAGCTGCTCTCATAGCTGCTCGTCTTCATTCATACCTGAAGAGGTGTCTAAAGCTTTCTACCGATAAATACTTTCTCTGGACAGATTCGAAGATTGCCTTGAACTGGATTCAGCGAGATGTGAAAAGATGGCAGCCCTATGTTCAAAATCGAGTTTATGAAATACGACGACTCAATGCAGTTTCACAATGAGGTCACTGTCGAGAAAAAGAAAATCCCGCTGATCTTCTCACACGAGGCTTGAATGGCAACATTTTACTAAATTCCGATTTATGGGCTCACGGTCCTAGTTGGCTTGCAAACAGTGACGAATATTGAACTCAGAAAGTAACAGCTGAAAACTCCGCAATACTGTTAACAGAATCTCTACCACCGATTGAAGAGTCGCTTCTGAGCTACAACAATTACAGTACCTGGGTTCGTCTTATGAGAGTCACTGCATTCGTTCTCCGATACATATGCTCTGTTCAAAGAAAGCAAAAACCAGAAATCATATTGTCATCTTCCGTTGTACCACCACTATGTGCTACCGAAATCCAACAAGCTGAAAACCATTGGGTAAGGTACATTCAAAAACAATATTTTGCTAATGAAATTAGTTTCTTGCGAAAGGGCAAATCTTTGTCGACGTCATCAAAGATATTCGAGTTGTCACCCTTCTTAAACAACTTTAACATAATGAGGTTGGGAGGGCGTCTGCAGTTACTGGACGAGCAAATGGAATAAAAACATCCTATCACCCTCCCACCACACTCACACCTCCTCGATCTTCTATTGACGAGTATCATCAACGAAACTTGCATGCTGGTGTGAATACTGTCCTGTCGAAGCTACGCGAACGGTTTTGGATAGTTCGAGGACGTCAGGCCATTAAGAGACGAATCAAAAAGTGTTTTGTATGCAAGAAACTTTGGGGTCTACCAGCGTCTCAGCCATTTGCCCCATTACCATCTGAGAGAATATCCTTTTCGCGACCGTTCGACAATGTGGGGGTCGATTTTGCTGGCCCGCTCTATTGTTATGATGACATCAATAACCCGACCAAGATTTACATCGCAATTTTCACGTGCTCTGCTGTACGCGCAGTACACATTGAAATAACGAAAGGGCTATTTACATAACATTTTTTGATGACTCTTCTGCGTTTCATCGGTAGACAAGACGTTCCATCGATTATTCTTTCCGACAACGCTTGTACTTTCCGTAAAGCTGCATTGGAACTTCGTAGCCCTGACTGTTTTTGGGAGGAAGAGGTCATTCAGGGCTTTCTTTCAAGAAGAAAGATACAATGGCAATTCATTGTGGAACGTGCCCCTTGGTGGGGTGGATTTTGGGAGAGGCTCATCCGAACAATGAAGAACTTAATGAAAGTTACTATTGGTAAGGCAAAACTTAATTCTGAACAGCTTAGAACTATCGTTACAGAAACTGAAAAGGTAGTCAACGACCGTTCGCTGACATACGAGGGCGGGTCAATAAGTCCGTGACTGAAGACCTTGTACAGACAGTTTACAGACAGACATAGCCCGGAGATTATGACATTGAAGTCGTCGATCAAAAACCTCCAAACATTAATTAAAGAAAATTACAGGGCTTCTGTAAGTTTGTATTGGAACAACAAAATTCGGGCTGTAAATACCAGCAACCCGAATATGTTCCCGCAAATAAATAAAATATTTCGGAGGAAAGATCAAGACGAACTTTCATGTCTAAAAATCGCCCGAACGACTGACAACGAACGCATACTTTCAACAGCAGGCATAGATCCAAATGAGGCTGTTGGTGATGACAATTTCTTTGTGATCGAAGATCCGCAGGAGAAGGTAGAGGCTATAGGAGCAACTTTTCAGGAAGTGTACAAGACAAATGACATCATTGGTCCCAACCACGACCTGGAAAATCGAATCCTTGCCCACAATTTCTACCTTCGAAATGAAATAGTGAATTGGCGAATCGAGAACTCGGGTTTCACCCAGTTCAGTGACGAGAATATGGCAAATAATGTCATCGCCAATGAAAGGGAACAACCCCCGTTTATTTCGAAGGAAGACCTTCACACGATCTTCGACACAATTAGAAGTAAGAAATCAGTGGGAACCGATGGAATACCGAACATTGTGCTTCGACATCTCCCACTAGAAGCGGTGGACATTTATACCACCCTGTTTAACAATGCAATGAATAATGCACATTATCCAGCGCATTGGAAAATGGCGGTGGTACATCCCATCCCCAAAAGGGATAAAGACACCTCCAATCTCCGGTCGATCAGTCTCCTTCCAAACATCAGTAAGGTTTTCGAAAAAGTCATCAATAGAGTCCTGACTAAATGGGTTGAGGACAGAAATATAGTTCCGGATAATCAATTCGGTTTCAAGGCGGGGCATGATGTTATTCATGCCGCGTCTAAACTGGTTTCTGATATCCAATGGAACAAAGCCAAGAAACAGTGCACTGGTGCCTGCCTGATTGACTTGGAAAAGGCCTTCGATACCGTATGGTTAGAGGGACTCTTCTACAAGTTGAACAGACTGGGCATTAGTAAACCACTACTGTACATTCTTTTCAATATGCTCACTAATAGACAGTTCATCGCGAAAAATGGCGATGTGACTTCTACTGGTACATTCAACATTAAAAACGGTCTGCAACAAGGTGCGGTCAACTCGCCAATCCTTTTCAACATTTACACAAGCGATCTGATAGGTTCACTTCACCATGCCATAGCGTACGCAGACGACTTAATCGCGTACAGATCAGGTCCAAGGATTGAGGTTATAAACATTCTTTTGCAACGTGACTTCGATAAAATTAAACAATATTGCGACGACTGGAAGTTGAAGATCAACTTTCAGAAGTCGGAAACCATTCTTTTTAGGACGCCTTTGTCTGGGGCCTCTGCGGATACCAGAAAGAATTGGCGAAAGTTTCAGATCGTTGGACAACACGGACAACTACTTGCTTGTCGAAATGTAGTCAGATACCTTGGGATCTGGCTAGATCAATATCTGTATTTTAACAAACATATAGATGTTGCTCTGGCCAGAGCTAAAGGTGCTTTTGCCCTTACAAAGAGACTGTTTTATAACAGGCAACTCGATGCGAGGGTAAAGGTGATCTGCTACATGGCCCTTATCCGGCCTATGCTTGTATTTGGTTGTCCCGTGTGGTTCAACGTGAGAGCAAGTCTTTTGGAAAAGATTCGGGTGTTTGAGAGGGCTTGCCTTAGGGCTTGTCTTCGCCTATACAGAACACCAGAGTCCGAGTACATAAAATTCTATCGCAATGAGGTCTTGTACAATAGGGCTAACCTAATAAGAGTGGACAATTTTGTTATTAAGTTGACTCGAAGGCACATTGCAAGAGCAATGACCTCGTCGAATGACCTGATCTCTGGGGCTTACTACCCCAATTATATGTATCACGAGAGAGTTCGCTTTGACGGCTTTATTCCTCCAGAAGCGTTCCTCTACCTCGACAAGAAAGGTCTGATCCAGGATAGATTAGCGGTGCCGTTAATCTTCCATGTCGCTCGAACAGCTGCGGAGAGGCGACTTAACTACGATAGAGACGTCGCACACGGCAGTGCGGAGCGTCTCCGGTTCAGTAGAGCGGTAGGGAATCGCGACATGAGGGATGTTGCTCAGCAGCACCAACAATTTTGGTGGCTTGTTGAAGGAGCGGAGTCTACGTCGTCGAATTCCTCTAGCACTAGTTAGCTTCGTTAAGGAGCAGGGTCGGCAGCCTAATTTTCTAGCCGTGGCTCACTTACATAGATTTAGGTAGGATGAGGATAGTTTTAAGGGAAAAATAAAAAAAAAAAACAAAAAAAAATAAAATAAAAAAAAATAAAAAAAAATAAAAAAAAAAAATAAAAAAATAAAAAATGTATATATATACAATATATATACACAAAAAACAAAAAAAAAAATAAAACAACAAAAACAAAGAGATGGGTAACCTTCGGGTAACTTCTTCCCACAAAAAAAAATATAATACCTAAATGGTAAGATAATTTTAAGTAGCTTAAGTAGCCTAAGTAGATTAAGAATAATGTTAAGGTAGTTAATAAGTTTTAGTTTTAAGTTTTAAAAGATGAAAAAAAAAATAAGTTAATTTACTAAGTTTTTGTTACAAAATTATTTTCTTAGTTTTAATCGCAATTAATACAATATAATTTAAAAATGAAATGTACTAAACGTCGAAAGACAAATTTTAATTTTTAGGTTTAACTTAGAGTGTCCGCATGGGGCCAGTTAGTTAGAATAAGATAATTTTAAGTTAATTAAGCTAATTTTTAAGCGTTTTTTTGTATAGCATGTAAGAGTTATTGAATGGAGTTGAATAAAAATGCATATTAAATGAAATAAATGAATGAATGAATTGCGATTAAACAACGCCAAACCTTCCTGTGAAGTTGTTACACGATTGCGTTTGTGGTCGACTGTGAGCAAACGCGGCACCCATCTTGCGGAAAGCTTTCTCATGCCCATGTGATCATTCAAAATTGAAACCACTGAGCCATGCGAGATCCCTACGGCTTCCACAATCTCTCGCACTTTCAATCTTCGGTCGGCCAACACCATATCGTGAATTTTTTCGATTGTTTCGGGTGTAGAGACCTCAACTGGGCGTCCAGGACGTTCGGCATCTTCAGTGCTTGTACGGCCACAACGAAATTCAGTAAACCACTTTTTTACCATTGAAATCGATGGTGCAGAGTCCCCATAGTATTTATCAAGCTTAGCCTTGGTCTCGGTAATGGTTTTTTTTCCCAAGAAATAATGCTTAATAAGCACACGAAATTCACTTTTTTCCATTTTCTCCTTAAATTAGTGAGTAGTCTGATAAAAATAGCTGTCAAACACAAACTAACTGACGCAGCAAGTTTAAATTTTGACAGGAGTCAACTGACAGATGCCTGTTGCTGTTTCAGTAAAGAGGTCAGAAATTCAAATTGACCCGCCCTCGTATCTATCTATCTAAAAAGGATAACTTTATGGCTTACTGAGGCCAACTTAATTGCGTCGTTGCACGCATCGAAAGAACTGAACTATTAAAAGTAAGAATGAAGGATGTTAATACGTTTATTGGGATTTCCCCGACATTTTTATGTTTCGCAAATGTTCTCTTAACTCACTTACACTCACTACCCTTTTCTACACTGACTTCTGTGTCGCTATTAATGTAACTATCGCTACCACTAACTGAAATAAAGGCCTTCCTAGTCACCCAATTAGCTAGTAAAATTCTATACCTGCCTTCCGTATTTTCTATCCAGGTTAAACTTCTTTCTACTTTCTCTCCTGAAGGGAGTTTTATTATTTTAAACATCTATTTGAAGATGTAGAGTTCATTTACTATTTCTCTTACTTAAGAACCAATTATAGTCACAATATTGTTGTCAATAACTTACATCAAAAGTGTAAAAATATTCTGGTTCATTTTTTGCATCTCTGGATCTGGGTTCTGGATCTTACACTGGATCTCTCACTAGGTCTCGCACTGGATTTTTCACTTATGAAAGGATGTTTCACTGTCTTTATGGTTTGGGTTTTTTTCTTTCTCTTTTTTTTCGTTTTTACTTTTCCTCCTTCTCTTATCCCACCGCTGCCACTAAAATGTTATGCCTGATCTGGCACAGTTTTTAAATTGTACCTCAACTCACACGCGGGCTGATGTTATGGGAAGGGTTTTTTCCATCTGCTTTACCTTTGTGTATTTGGAATTGAAAAAATGCTAGTGAATTTGAGCACTAGCGGAAAAAAAAGAACAACGAAAGAAAAAACGCAAAAGCGAAACCAAAACGAACGAACAAGTGACGACAATTAACCAAAAATAAAATAATTTAAACGCACAACAAATTTTAGGTGTATTCAAGGTTTTATTTTTGTTTCATGTAAGGTTGTTATCGAAAAAATGAACTACTGTAAGTTTTTTTTGCCCGTGGGAATTGGTATCGGCGATAATTCCCATTTTTTATAATAATATATTTACCATACCACCACGTTTAACCCAATCACGTTTATCGGTTCCGACTAATAATCGACATGATTCCAACCGACTTGGAACATAGCCAGTTT
Organism: Volucella inflata; assembly: GCA_928272305.1. NCBI lineage: Eukaryota > Metazoa > Arthropoda > Insecta > Diptera > Syrphidae > Volucella > Volucella inflata. The sequence continues at coordinate 37,744,876 of OV743717.1, forward strand.
CGCACGCTTAGCTGGATGAGGTTTCCTACAACTTACGTGCACTAACTGGGTCTCGGTCTTCCTCTACTGCGCTGTCTCTCAGGGGCGGATTTGAAAAATGTTCGGACCGGAGTGTTGGTGTTCATCCGCTCTACATGACCGAGCCATCCCAGCTGTTGGATCTTCCCTCTTATGGCTAGGTCGATGCCGATGTACAGCCCATACAGTTCGTCGTCGTATCTCCTCCTCCACTCATCGTCAATGCAGACGGGACCGAAGACCACTCGAAGAATTTTTCTCTCAAAGCCTTGCCGTCGTCGACCGCTAAACCCATTTTCACCGCTTCTGTCTCAATACTTGCAAAAGCGCCACTGACATAATCTACCGATTATGTCAATATGATCGCCGTGTGCGAGTAATTAGACGAACTTTTGAAAGATTGTGCTTCTTGTGTTTGCATGTGAGTTTTGCACTATTTTTTCAGGACAGCGTATCGCATTGTCTAAATCCTTTCTTCACATCAAATATCTCGGTGAGATCTTTACCGGTCTTGATGGAGCAGCGTGCAGTCTTCATCGCCATCCTGCACAGAGGAATGAGTTTGGCAGGGATACCAAAACGTCTAGTTTGAATGTAGAGTGAATGTCTAATTCACCCTTATTTTGAGATTCGAATGAATAGTCAATTCGTTCGACAAACTCTATTCCTTCGAAAGATTTTTTCGTATTTTGACATTCGAAGGAATACGGTTCATTACCGAAAGATATCCACCTTCATTTTGAGATTCGTTTTCATTCGAAAGTGAGAAAACACGAAACATCGGTATTTTGACATTCGAAGGAATAGAGAGTTCATTTACTAAACGAAAGTTCATTATTGTTCCTATTTTGAGATTCTATTCCTTCGAAATAACTGTAATTTTTTATACGTTTGCAATTTTCCGGACGAATAGATTTTTTTAGTACTCGTGTGAAATAAATTTCAATCAATTATCTGTTGACATAGGACACATTCCAATTGGACACATAAGGAGCGAAAGGAAGTTTTGATGAGGATGATGGAGGAAAAACGAACAATAATGAACTTTCGTTTAGTAAATGAACTCTCTATTCCTTCAAATTTCAAAATACGGATCGTTCGACTTTTTCTCACTTTCGAATACCGATCGTTCGACTTTTTCTCACTTTCGAATGAAAACGAATCTCAAAATAAGGGTGATTGTTTTGTGTAGCTCGTCCCTATAGATGCTGCCATACGCAGACTAAAAATCGATAAACAAACGTTTTGAAAAGCTCGGCTGTAAGACCGTCCGCTCAGCAGCTTTGTTGGACTTGAGCTTAGATATTGCTATTTTCACTTCATCTAGGTCGGGTAAACGGAATTGTTAGTCTACATCGTTCAGGTTGAAAGGTTTTGCCGGATAGTGGTATTTGTTTCGTCGTCGCTCTTTACAGTCTACAGAAATGATCTTTCCAGATTCTCAGCATCGACTGCGACTCTACTACGAAGTTCCCTTCTTAGCCTCTACAGGCTTCGGTTCGGGGCTTGTGTCCTTACCATGTTCTTTTTACCCTTTGGTAAAACTTCCCAATCTCATTCCTGGAATAGCAACTCTCAATTTACTCAACCATGCGCTTCCCATGCTCTTGTTTTTCCTCCTGAGAAGCCGGTGTTCGTCTCACCTCTTCTGCTCACAGAGCTCGTGAGCAGCTCTAGTCTTTCTTTGCAGCGCCGGATTCGCATGCATTTTACTAAGCTGCAGGTGCTTGCTGGCATTCGTCGTCAAACAAGGGGTTTTGTTGCGGTGGTCGAGTGAAATGTAGCACATCGGTAGCTACGGCCCCGATTGCGGTTGTCGATTTTTAATCGACTCGACAAAGGTCGAATGTTTTGATAGTTGTTTGCTATTTATTCATTGCCGCAATATTTTTGAACTAACTTAATAAAACGAACTCCATCGAATTGTGTTTATATGATTCAGACGATGAAAATTAGAATAATTTTAATCTTGAAATACCCAGATAAAAAAAACGGATAAGAGATCCCTCAAACCCTTTAAAATTGAAGGAAAGGGTGTAAGTATTTCGTTCGAAAAATCACATACATACGAGGGCGGGTCAATAAGTCCGTGACTTTTGGATTAAAACACAGATTTTTTGATAAAAAAATAATTTTATTTTTCAACGTAGTCTCCCTTGAGCTCTATACACTTTGTCCAACGCTTCTCCAATTTTCTTATCCCTTCCAAAAAAAAATGATTTGTCAAGGTCCTCAAAATAGGCCTTTGTTTGCGAGATGACTTCATCATTGGAGTCAAATCTTTTTCCACCAAGCCATTTCTTCAGGTTTGGGAACAAGAAGTAGTCGCTCGGAGCCAAATCTGGAGAATAGGGTGGATGAGGGAGCAATTCATAGCCCAATTCATGGATTTTTGCCATGGCAACTGCACATGCGTTTGTGGTCGACTGTGAGCAAACGCGGCACCCATCTTGCGGAAAGCTTTCTCATGCCCAAGTGATCATTCAAAATTGAAACCACTGAGCCATGCGAGATCCCTACGGCTTCCACAATCTCTCGCACTTTCAATCTTCGGTCGGCCAACACCATATCGTGAATTTTTTCGATTGTTTCGGGTGTAGAGACCTCAACTGGGCGTCCAGGACGTTCGGCATCTTCAGTGCTTGTACGGCCACAACGAAATTCAGTAAACCACTTTTTTACCATTGAAATCGATGGTGCAGAGTCCCCATAGTATTTATCAAGCTTAGCCTTGGTCTCGGTAATGGTTTTTTTTCGCAAGAAATAATGCTTAATAAGCACACGAAATTCACTTTTTTCCATTTTCTCCTCAAATTAGTGAGTAGTCTGATAAAAATAGCTGTCAAACACAAACTAACTGACGCAGCAAGTTCAAATTTTGACAGGAGTCAACTGACAGATGCCCGTTGACAGGAGCAGTGTTGCTGTTTCAGTAAAGAGGTCAGAAATTCAAAAAGTCACGGACTTATTGACCCGCCCTCGTACATACATAACTACAATTTAACTTCTGCAATTTTGTGAAATATGTATTTCCGTTTGTCTTAATTAGCATTCAGAAATCTCTTAACGAGATTTCTTAAAATAGAAACTATGCTAAAGCCAACTGTAAGAAACTATATGATTCCAAATACTTTGAAACTGGATGTTTTGTATTGGTCACTTACTTCACCCTAAATCCAAATTATTGTATTTTTTATACAAACTTCACGTTTTTTTTATAAAAATCCTCACATTTCAATTTATTTTTCTTCAAGCCACAGACCTACGATCAGGAAATTTCGATCGATTAAAAACAGCTGTCAAATCGACAGTTGTCAATCGACAATAGGCAATTGTCGATCAACGATCGACGACCGCAATAAGGGCCTATATCTCTGATGGTTTTTTGGCAGTGTTGCCACTGGTTTTCGATGCTTAATGCTGGTGGCAATGCAAAAAAGGGATTAAGAGAGACTCGAACGGAAAAGGTTTGACGTCACAATATTAACTTGTTTTAGCGTTGTTCGGCGACCGTACCTTGAAACGCTCGGACATCAAAAATACTGGAGACTTACGTCGGTCGCAAATTGGTCAACCTGGTTGACGGTTGATTGATCAGGAGATCTACATGTTCCCTTGTGAATATCGAGATATGGGAACCGCGTGCTAGCTACGACAATGTAGCAAGAATCCGTTATCGGAGCTGGTGTCGTGCAGGCTATATCTTCCGACAGTGCTACCAAAGATGCCTTCTCTTCCTAGGCTAACATTATAATCGCCGAGGACAATTTGAATGTCATAGTTGGGGCATTACTGTGAAGAAAGACTAATGTTGACAGACTTCGCGTTGATATGAATTGATACGAGGCGCTTGTTCATATACTGGAAACTCAAGCCTTCTTGCCTAAGTCTGCCTCCAACAACAAATCCGCATCCAAATAGGTGCTGCTTTTGCCGTCGATAACAATCGTCGTAGTAAATATCTCAGTTTGTTATCCTCTTTTTGTGCGGCCCATCCCACCGCATTTCTTGGCCTTAACATTGCACGTGCATATCCGAAGTTCGTTGTCCTTAAATCGTTTGCAACAATAGTTTTGGCCAATGTAACAGTTGGATTTAAGCTAATTAGTCTAGTTGGTTGGCTAGGCTAGTACTGTAAAAATCCTGAATACATTACAATTACAAATACAACTTGGCGTTTGAGTAAATAATAAACTCTAGATTTATCATCGACGACACGCGACCCGACAACCGGCTCGAGTCGTTTTCCACTCCCGACAAACTTGATTGGGGTGAACAATAGATAAAGATTAGTACTGCAAAAATTTATATATAAATATATATATATAGTATATATCATAACAAAAATTCAAAACTACATCACTATTCCTTCACGAGCCAAACAAAAATAAATGTGCTTTTTAAATTATTCTTTCCAATTATTTTTTTAAAAAATTTTTGCAAGTATTGAAACACAAACTTTTGAAAAATGTTGTTCAATTGAAGTGGAGTGTACATATTTACACACACATTTACATCGTTCCGCCAGATGCTGCTTCGCTAAATACCAAGAAAGAGCCTATGCAGCTAAACACCATCTCGTTGAGCCATCTGGGAATTTCTTCGAAGATTGCGAAATGAAGGAGAAATATGGCGAGCTTCCTACGTCACAAATCAGGACAAGTGTCTAGATTTCCAAATAGTAGATCTCATGAGTTCATCTCCACAGAATGAAAGTTCATCGCCGTTCAAGGCGTTGCAGTAAACCACTTTTAAAAGAGCTCGAGGGTGCAGAGGTTACCCGGCGAACAAATAGAAACCCCGCAAAAAAGAACTGAAAAAACGCGACAACATCATAACGTGCGGCATCGCAAACACTCACGCAATTGTAATGAAAGCGGAGGGAAACTTTTCTATGCAAAACTACTCCAGAAAGTTAAGGCGGATGCAAAACTTAGCGTTCTCGGTGAATGGGTTACATATATTAGATGAATCCGAAATGTGAAACCCTTGCAGAGAACCGCGCTAATTAAAAATATGTAGAAACTGTGGGGAAGACGACCATATCGAAGCTGACAAAAGCACATCGGGCACCGCGCTTATCTAAAATTAGAAGGGTTTTACATTTTTAAGAGCATTTCTTTTTCTATATCAACCTAACTTCTCCCAGAAAAATATTGAAAATTGCACTTTGTAAACGTAAACGTGCTTTTCAGTTTAACTATATTTTTAAAGTTTTTTTTTTTGCAATAAATACTTTAAACAATGATACTACTCTATAGATTTATTAGGCGCACCCGGGACAGCCCGGCCCCCTGTGGAATGTTTTTTTTTTGATGCGCTGAGATTTTGTCTTCTAACTTGAAACACACGTTACGAGAGCGCTTACTTAATCGAACATCAGAACGATTTGAACTATGTGAATATATAATATTTTTGAATAGTTTTACTAACAATTAATGTAAGAAATGGTTGATATGGTTGTCAAATTTTAGGGAACGGTTCAATCTTTATGTCGATGATCTCAAATCTTCGAAATATAAAAATAAGTTTAAAATCCACGCGAACAATTTTGTCAAGTTTATACAAAACCTCTGCAGAGGATGGTAAATAACCACTAGCACTGTAGGGATCCAATAGCAATCTTTTGCATGAATGAATCACTACTACGATAATAAGTTAAAAATTTGTTCAAATGTTGGGCTTTTGAAGTCGGAAGAAACAGATTAATTAGTGGAGGTTTCGTTTTGTGGGATTCGGATAGTTTGCCTCATACCAACTTATTTGTAATGAATTCGGGTAGAGTCAAAGGTCGAAGTTAACATCATGAAACTGGAAGTAATTACTCGAGGCCCTATTTCAGTTCCAATCTCAGTCTTTTTAATACGCTCGTAATAGGACTGGACATTGATTTGCAGATTTAAGAACAATCAAAAGAGGGGCAACGATGAGAATGCTAAGAGTTTATTAACGCTTTCCTCATTCTTACTTATTACAATTACTGCCTTTTTTTTTAAAACAAATTGGCATTGCTAAAATAGGAATAGGATTACATAACAGAGTAAACGATACGTGATGGAATATATACTCTTAAAATTTTTGACAATAAACCCTTGAGAAATAAATAAATAAATTGCGGCTGCACTAATCCACTGTATATGTCTTTAAAATAGAAACATAAAAGAAGAAGTACTTTTCACGATGGTGACTCACAAAGATGCTTCGAAAATCTGCCTGCCATGGAGGAAATGTTTTTGAAACAAATAACCCGTCATGGTATAGACATAAAGTGTTGGTCAAAACTAGAGAACAAAATGATCTAGCTTTGGGAAAAACTAAAGAAAATTAATAAAACACATGAAAATTTTTATTTTTTTCTAATCAAAATATATTAGTCTTCAATTCATAACTAATCCCTTCAAAACTGCTATACCACAGGACCAAGTACTTAGCACAGAAGAAAAAAGAGCGCGCATTCGAAGATATTGAGGGGTTATAAGGGCGTCTTATCAGGTAACGACTTAACCGAAACCTTTGATGTTAAAAGAGGTCATGCGCTATCACATGTGTGCGGAACTCAAAAGCGAACACCGGAGGCAAAATTTTTCGAGAGTTTATGCAAATACTATAGTATAATTGGAAATACTATCGTAGGTATAATTGGAAGAACATAGTAGACTGTCAACGGTGCGTTCCATATTATTGAAATAGAAGCTACTAATTGTTTTAGCGGTAAATGAGCGAAAACTTAGTATATGCTATAAACAGAAAGGGACATGCAACATCGACGAATTGAACGTCACAGTTGACGGCTATATTTTCCAGGTAGAAAGAGATTTTGTCTACCTTAGCTCTGCTAAATATTCTGCCAATACCTCAGCAGAAATTAAACGAAGAATCGGAAAGTTAAAGTGTCGCACGGATAAAAGCGCTTAAACGTATGAAAATGAACATATACACCAAAATGTAAATAAATTATTTAAATGCAAAGCATAAAACCAAAATGGAAAAAGTATTTCTATGATGAGACACAGACACTTCTACTTTCAAAATTTTATAATTACAAACACACTTTTGATGCATAACTTCTGAAAACTTATTTTGATTCAAACAAACATATGTATTGTATTTCAATAGTTTATACAAATATACCTAAAAAATTACCTTAACTAACTCCTTTAATCTTTCACGATTATAAACATTTCCGATTTCTTCACCAAGGGCTGCATCTAAAATCCTAGATGTCGGATATGAAAGCGGAAAAGTTAAAATCATCACAGCTTTTGTTATGTTTATAGTTTTCGCTCCTATTGCAAGACCATGCCTTGAACATACTGCCTGTAAATAAATATTGAAAAACTATAAATAAAGAAAAATAAAATTCTGACATGACAGTTTACCTGCGGTGTTATTTCACCAAAAAGTACAATTGCTATTGTTGAAAATATCACTGCTATTAAACCAGATGTTAAGCCGTCTAACAAAATTGTAAATGTTGAGTTTACTAAAACGTTTCCCAACAAAATACTACATAAAAGATAGTTTCCTTGGTCTCGTACCGGCTGAATTTTACTAGCATATAATCTTTCCTTTTCAGTACCAGTATTTCGTAATATCTAAAAACCAAAGTATGTACATGGGTTATGCATAAATATATAAAAAAAAGAACAACTCTTCCTTTACCTTTAATTCTGTACGATCCATAGACATTAAGCCAAGATTTAGCCCAGAAAAGAGAGAAGAAAATCCTAAACAGCAAATAATAATCAGGATTGATGCCCATAAAGGCAACAGTGGTTCATAAGTCGCGATTTTAAGCCAGTTTGCTGTTCCTTGGTGAATAAGGGGCTTAGTAAAAGCCGAACTTTTCTATAAAAAAAAGAAGGAGAAACATAAGATTATTACTTTAAACAGAGTTATGAACCAACTTAAAACGGACCAACGCTTTTGTGATTATCTCCTGAATCAAACTTTTTTTGAGTTGGAATTTCAAATCTAATTTATTATGTTATGTAAGTGTAGTTTCTTTAAAAACAGATTAGAAAGGTTTCCATAAAAAAATATATCTTCGATAATTTAATACAGTCTTTTAAAACCCATTCCATATAGCCATTAAGACTGCGGATTGCTTGCTCAGGAAATGTCTCCCTGTTTTCCACAGTTTTGGGCATCTTCCTATGAAATGCAAATCCCTCCCAATATCGAATATGTTACATACAAAAGACCGGGTAATCTATACTTTTTGAAATTAAATTTAACTGAGATTTGATGTGTCGTATACTTAATTGACTTTATAATCTTCCTTGCTAGGTTGATTTCGTCCCTTTCCTATAGTTACACAAAATTAATTAAGTTGCAATAGCCATTTTCGGAATGTATATACATTATATACTCAGACTGACCGCCATCCAAGAAATGCTATGGGATGGGCCGGACTCTGTACTGTACTGTAATGTACTCTGCCAAAACGCCATCAGAGATGGCGTCTCTAATGTGCTGAATTCCATTTAACTTTCACAGCGGAACCCCTGGTTTCATGACGACTGCCGACAAGTACATGCAGCGAAGCAAGTGGCATACAAAGCGGCGCCGCGCCGCACAGAAGGACTAGACTTGCATCCGAGCTGTACGAGTACAAAAGGAGAGACGAATAGCGGCTTCTCAGAAGGAAAAAGAACAGGCATGAGAAGGGGGGGCCGAGGAATTTGATGCTACTCTAGAAATGAGATTCAGAATTTCCACCAAAGGTACAAAAAAAAAAACATTCGATACTAAGGATTTGAAAAGAGCATTACTGTAGACAGTATAAAGGCGACGAGGAACCCAATCGGGCTGTCACGCAGAATGGAATGAACCCTTCAAACTGGAATATGTAAACCGACAATTCCATCTACCCGACCTGGATGAGGATACTAAGAGCTAAGCTAAAATCCAACCAACACAGCTGTTGAAGCGGACGGTGTAACCGACGAGCTCTTCAAAGACGATGGGTGGAGGAGGAGATACAATGACGAACTGTACGTGATGTACAGCAACATCGACTAAGGTTGATATATGAAGGTCCAACGACTAAGATCCGTGGCACTTTAGAGCTGATGGACACCAACGCTCCTATCTGAATTGTTTTCGAATCCGCATCCGAGGGAGAGCAGCGCAGTAGAGAAAAACTGCGTCTCAGGTGGCGCACTCAATTGAAAGGGGACCTCAGCATGCAAAACTGGCGAAAGATTAAGCTAGCTGGAGATGTCTGTTAGCTGAGGCTTAGGTTCACCGTGGACTGTGGTGCCATCTTTAATAAGTAAAGTAACTCTTCAGTACTGTTTTCAAGAAAACATTTATATATAACACATATATATATATAACATAACCAATTACCGTCCCGGAGATTGAACACCTTGACGCGTTAGGTCAAAACTCCTCTGGTAGAACCAAATGTTACTCGAAAACTAAGATTCAATCATGGGCTGGATTACATTGTTTTCCGTACCGCGCCAATAATCACCCTAGCTGAGGACCCAGAAATAGCTAAGTCACTAACGGTGGGTCCACATACCGGGCGCCCTCTGGTACTAAATAGCCTTACACCCAGGAGCTCTGAGTGTAGGTAAGTAAGAGCAAGCCCGAACAAACCCTTGATCAGCCACTGGCTCATGTCGACAGTAAAAAAGATTAGGCCATGGACAGAAGCCAAATTCCGCACAATTTAGGGAAATTAAGTTCCTAAATTGTACACCTGTATAACCTTCCTCCCGGACGATGAGAAAATGCCCAAGGAAGGCTTCCTGTCAAGGATTGCCAAGGAAAATCCTGGCATATCCGCAAGAGGAGGAAGCTCCATCGTCGAATTCCTCTAGCACAGGGTACCTTAATTAGGGAACAGAGTTAGTCAGTCTAATTCTTTAGCCGTTGCCGACTTACATAGCTTTAGGTAGGTTTAAGGTAGAAATAAGAAAAAAATAAATAAATAAATAAATAAGAAAAAAATAAATAAATAAGAAAAAAAAATAAATAAATAAATAAGAAAAAAGTAAAAATCGAGATGGGTAACAATTTTCTTTTCGTAATTCTCTCAAAAAAAAGAAACAAAATGTGTATAAAATGTACAAAAAAACAAAAACAAATTTTTTAGGCTTAGATTTAAGTTTTATATATACGAGTAAAAAAAATTTAGTGAGTTTTTTTTGTTAAGAAAAAAATTGTTTTCTTAGTTTTAATTATATTTAATATAGAATAGTAAAATATTAATTTTTTTTTTAAAACAGAACTTAACACTCACGTGGATATGACTTTATCTACTTGAAGTGTTCGAGCACGTGCTAAGTTTTTTTTTTTAGGAAAATGAGATAGAAAGAGAAAGAAAGATGTTTGGGCGCAGTACACTACCACACATCATAACGTACGTAACGTCGAAAGATTTATTTTAACCCGCATGGGGCCAGTAAGTTAGAATAAGATAGTTTTAAGTTATTTGAGCTAGTTTTTAAGCGTTTTTTTGTCTAGCATTTAAGGTTTATTGATTTTTAAGAACTAAAAAGCATTTAAAATGAAAAAAAATGAGTAGCACGTGAGTAGCAAGCGTAGTGTTGCGGGTTCATCCCAGCCGACAGATAGACTTTAAAAAAAATAAATAAAATTGTTCTTTCTCGTGTTTTTAACAATTTAACTGAAATAGTCGTATAAGCAACGGCACGTTCGTCAGGCGATGGATGATAAACAGCAGTCCGCTTTCCCTATAGCGGGACAAGCAGATGGGCTGGTCAAACTACAAGAAGAAGCAGCAACAACAGTTACTGAGATAACAGTAAAACGGAGAGGGAAAAATAAACCAACTCCAAATATAGTCAAGGGCCTGACCTTATCAGCTTCAACTGGAAAGCTGCAAGGTCTTGCAAGGGAGTTTCTACGTCAGCAACAGCGGTCAGAACACGTTGTGACGAAGTAGATTGCAACGAATACCCATATGTCTCCGACGGTGGGGAAGGGCGTTATACGGAAGATACGAATAGCTTTGCGTATCTCGCAGCCTCCGAGTATACGAAGAAGAGGAAGTTGAAGCTCTTAAAAACAGCATCGTTGAGATACAAAAATAGAGTGTTGGTGATAAAGGATAAGCAAAGTGCGCGGAGAGAAAACGTGAAGCAAGATCTCCAGTTCGGCCTACTCCAACAACAAGCACAGCAGCCACAAGAGCAGCAATAACAACAGTCTAATAAAAAACAAAAACAGCAGCAACAGTCAGAAATTCAACAGCAGCAAAAAAAGCAACAACAACAAGTACAACAACGGTTACAGCAAAAAACAAACAGAACAAGAGCTCTACCAATCAACACTTATAAAATGGAGTTAAGAGATAGCATTGAACTATGTTAGACGGCCATAGGCAAGAACTTTTCTATTAAGCGTTTAAATATAGACAGACATGCGGCTCACTGTAATACATTGGAATGCTATAATAAAATAAAAGTGTTGTTAAAGGATACTACGACGGAGCTGCTGAGAGGTCTAGAACTGTCGACTGATCCGGAGGAGCTCCTCGCACTGTTAAAAGAGAAAGAGTGCGACGAGCTCAAATTCGTAGGGGTTAAGCCATTTGCCACGGCTAGAGCCAAAAGGGAGAAACGGAAACTACCGCTCTTCCTTGTTCAGTTCACTCCCAATAGTAAACTGGATAGTTTAAGGAACATATAATTCCTGAACTATCAGTCTATACAATGGGAAAAAGTAAAAAGGACCGATAGCATTTTGCAATGGGTTCGCTACCAAAGGTTCGGACACGCCGCGTCGAACTGCGAGATGTGTGAAGTGTGGAAAGGGCAACAAATCAAAGAAATCCGCATTGGGTAGAGATGGTATGACAGAAAGAAGTCAGCTCTCGTGTGCTTTATGCAGGAACGCGGGACACACTGCAAACTATCGGGGTTGTCCAAAGTTTTAATACATAAAGACAATAAGTTTAGCCCAGGAGCAAAAAGTGGAGGTTAAACGTCCACCCGTGCATATTAAAAAACCAGCCGTCACCCCTCAAATTACCTACGCCCAAAAGGCGGCAGGTAGAGGTAGTGTGGCACAACAAGCGAAGCATTTTCTGGCATACTAGGTATCTTACTCTCTATTCAGGGGGCAGATGGCTCAGTTTCAACGTCAGATTACGGAACAGACCACGCGTGTAGACCAAATACGGCGGACCGAACCCTAAAGGTCCATGCTTTGAATGTAAGTTTTTTGATAAGGATCGAAGGAAGAGCCGCACTGTTTGAGTTGCTCAAAGACCAAGTCTCTAATCTGCTTTTGGTTAGCGAAACTAAGCTTACCAGAAAACACAAAATGAGGCACAAGAGATATAAAATACGCGGGCGGGTCAATAAGTCCGTGATTTTGGATTAAAACACAGATTTTTTGATAAAAAAATAATTTTATTTTTCAACGTAGTCTCCCTTGAGCTCTATACACTTTGTCCAACGCTTCTCCAATTTTTTTATCCCTTCCAAAAAAAATGATTTGTCGAGGTCCTCAAAATAGGCCTTTGTTTGCGAGATGACTTCATCATTGGAGTCAAATCTTTTTCCAGCCATTTCTTCAGGTTTGGGAACAAGAAGTAGTCGCTCGGAGCCAAATCTGGAGAATAGGGTGGATGAGGGAGCAATTCATAGCCCATTTCATGGATTTTTGCCATGGCAACTGCACATGCGTTTGTGGTCGACTGTGAGCAAACGCGGCACCCATCTTGCGGAAAGCTTTCTCATGCCCAAGTGATCATTCAAAATTGAAACCACTGAGCCATGCGAGATCCCTACGGCTTCCACAATCTCTCGCACTTTCAATCTTCGGTCGGCCAACACCATATCGTGAATTTTTTCGATTGTTTCGGGTGTAGAGACCTCAACTGGGCGTCCAGGACGTTCGGCATCTTCAGTGCTTGTACGGCCACAACGAAATTCAGTAAACCACTTTTTTACCATTGAAATCGATGGTGCAGAGTCCCCATAGTATTTATCAAGCTTAGCCTTGGTCTCGGTAATGGTTTTTTTTCCCAAGAAATAATGCTTAATAAGCACACGAAATTCACTTTTTTCCATTTTCTCCTCAAATTAGTGAGTAGTCTGATAAAAATAACTGTCAAACACAAACTAACTGACGCAGCAAGTTCAAATTTTGACAGGAGTCAACTGACAGATGCCTGTTGACAGGAGCAGTGTTGCTGTTTCAGTAAAGAGGTCAGAAATTCAAAAAGTCACGGACTTATTGACCCGCCCTCGTATTAAGAAGAAACCGACTCAACTCTACGCAAGGAGATGGTGTTGCAATCTTCATTAGAAAAGGTTTGCGATTTAAAAGAGTACATGCATTGTGTACATCCCACTCCGTAGTTGAAAGCGGTTGTACATGGTCTCCGTCTATGCACCTGAACCTACTCAATCCTCTTTATTTATCTCAGAACTCGAGATACTTTTTCGATTCCTCAGGCTGTAATTCGAGGAGAATTATTTCATAATTTCGACGGAGATTTCAACGCCAAACATAGAGACGGGAAATAATACGCCATACACTGGAGGGAACCTACTACTTAATTGGTGGGGTCAGCACAGTGTAATGTACCGACTCGGTCCTAAAGCGACGGATAGTACGTCGTTTTCCAGGCTATAAGGAGCCTCCTATAAGGAGCTGCTGCTATTCGACACACGTATACAACAGACAGGCACGACTCAACATACTATAAACTGTCTACGCACGTTCGTATATGATAGTGACCATTGCGGTCTTAGTACCGAAATAACTGCTCCAAACGAAATTGCGGAATTTGAAGAGTTTGTTCAAAGTGATTCTTTCAACTACAGTAGGGTATGTAAGTTGATATCACTTTTCAAGAACATTGATTGACATTGACATCACTCTCCTCGAACTCGCTCCACCCGCCGTCCAGAGGAATCTGTCAAACGAAGAGATTGGCAAGCATCTAAAACAAATGGGCGAGACCATAAAACGAACGATGGTATCAAGATATCGAAAACGAAGACACATTCCGCAATGCAACTATTAACACACTGCACGAACACAAAAGCAGACTACTATCTAGACTAAAAAAATTGTACAGACAGTTTACTGACAGACATAACCCCGAGATCATGACACTGAAGTCGTCGATCAAAACCCTCTAAACATTAATAAAAGAAAATTACAGGGCGTTTGTAAGTTTGTATTGGAACAATATAATTCAAGCTGTAAACACCAGCAGCCCGAATAAGTTCCCGCAAATAAATGAAATATTTCAGAGGAAAGATCAAAATGATCTTCCATGTCTAAAGATCCCTCAAACAACAGCCAATGAACAAATACTGATATTTGTAGTCGAAGATCCGCAAAAGTAGGTTGAGACCATAGGAGCAATTTTCCAGGAAGTATACAAGGCAGATGTTGTAATTGGTTGTAACCACGAGTTGGAAAATCAGGTTCTTTCGTACAATTCCTACAAGTCTCCTTCCGAATATCAGCAAAGTTTTCGAAAAAGTGATCAATAGAGTCCTGACTAAGTGGGGTGAGGACAAAAATATAGTTCCGGATAATTAATTCGGTTTTAAGGCGGGACATGATATATCACATGCCGCGTTTAACTGGTATCCGATATCCAGTGGAACAAAAGCAAGAAACAGTGCACAGGTGCCTGCTTGATTGACTTGGAGAATGCCTGACACCGTATGGCTAGAAGGTCTTTTCTTCAAGCTGAACAGGCTGGGCATATGTAAACGATTGCAGTACATTCTCTTTGATATGCTCTCCATAAGAAAGTCTGCAACAAGGTGCGGTTAATTTGCATATCCTATTTACACAAGCGATCTTGTGAGTTCACTTCAACATGCCATAGCGTACGCAGACGACTTGATCGCGTACAGATCAGGTCCAAAAATCGAGGTCATTACTATGCTCTTGCAAAGTGACTTCGACAAGATTAAACGATATTGCGATGACTGGGAGTTGAAGATCAACTTTCAGAAGTCGGAAACCATTTTTTGTAGGACAACTTTGTCGATCGTGGGACAACACGGGCAACCACTTGCTTGACGAAATGTAGTCAGATACCATGGGATTTGGCTGGATCAATATTGGGTATATAACTTAATTCGTGCGGTTTTTTTTTTTTTTTCAAAATTTGAACGTTTATTTAAGAAAAACATGTACAGTAGTATTATTCAAAGTATTGCCCACCTGAAGGCATTACTTTTTCCCATCTTACTGGTAATTTGTGGATCCCATCCCAAAAGATCTGCGCCGGCCTGGCAGCCAAGAATAAATCAAGCCAATTTTTGATATTCTGCTCTGATGTGAACCGTATTTCAGTGAGGGCGTTCTGCATCGACCGGAGCAAATGGTAGTCGGGGTAGGGGTAAGGTCTGGGCTATAAGGCGGGTGGGGTAAGACTTCCCATCCACTGTTTTCCAAATAGTTCTTAACCGAAATAGCAACGTAGGGCCGAGCGTTGTCATGATGGAAAATTATTGCCTCGTGTCTGGTCGCATATTCTGGGCGTTTTTCGGCTACTGCTCTCTTCAAACGGATTAATTGTGTTCGGTAGCGTTGTCCATTCATGGTTTCACCCGGTTTTAGCAGCTCATAATACAGCACACCCATCTGATCCCACCAAATACAGAGCATTACCTTCGCACCATGGATATTCGGCTTTGCCGTTGATTTGGCTGGTTGGCCGGATTTCACATATAGATTTTTTGCGCTTGAGGTTGTCGTAATGGGTCCATTTTTCATCACCAGTAACAATCCGATGCAAAAATGACTTCCTTTTGTGGCGTTCCAGCAGCATTTCGGACATGCAAAACCGCCTTTCGACGTCTCTCGGCTTGAGTTCATGTGGAACCCAATTTCCTTGC
Source organism: Volucella inflata (assembly GCA_928272305.1). Classification (NCBI taxonomy): domain Eukaryota; kingdom Metazoa; phylum Arthropoda; class Insecta; order Diptera; family Syrphidae; genus Volucella; species Volucella inflata. Next base: position 37,760,751 of record OV743717.1, read on the forward strand.
TTTTTAATATATCCAGCTGCTTTTAAACGTTTTTAAATGGCTGCTTGGGTGACACCCAAAGATTCTGTGAGCTCTTCTTGTGTTTGGCAACAATCTTCATACTTTTTTGGCTGCCCAGGATCTTCATCGCCTTCCAAGCCAAAATCACCACTTTTAAATCGTGCAAACTGCTTTTGGCACGTTCGCTCAGCTAGCGCATGTTCACCAAAAACTTCCACCAAAATATGATGACTTTCGGCAGCAATTCTCTTCATATTAAATTTTACACTTCAAATGAATGAAATATACTGAAATAACGTACAATGACAGTAGCTTTCCAACGCATGTTCCAATGGAATAATACAAGTTACGCAAACTGCACGAATTAAGTTATAGACCCAATAGTTTTAAGTTTTATATAATTTAAACAGTGTCCTTTTACTAAGTTTTTGTTAAAACAATTAATACTTTCTTAGTTCTAAGTATAATGTACAGTTAGGTTACGTTGAAAGACATAGTTAGTTTTATGTTTAGCTTAGAGCGCTCTTATAGGGCCAGTAAGTAAAAATTAGATGAATTAAAGTAAATAAAGTTGGTTTGTAAGCGTTTTTTTAGCACTTAGGTATTAACAAATGAATTTCAGTAAAAATGCATGAACAAAAAAAAAAGGTCTCTAATGAGATTCATTATCGATGAAAAGCTGTCTCGAAATACTAGCAACTCTGCCAGCACCATCCAATAACAAGTTACATGGGGCTAAGGTGCATCCAAGTTAATATACAACATGCTAAGGCCGCCTCGGCAGTCCTCGGCCATAGACTTAACAAGAATAACCTAGATATAGGCTTTATCCATGAGCCTTATGTCCTTAAAGACGAGCTAAAGGGACTATCAGGTGAGTTATTATATGATTTCACTAACCTTGGAAAACCCAGAGCATGTATCTTAACTCATAATACAAAACTCTTTCCAATTCCAGAATTCACCAACAAGGATCTGGAAGCTGCGAAAGCTGAGCTTCCTGCCACTGAAGGTACTGATGGACTACTGTGGTAAGAAAACCTGTAACACATTGTATAGGTAGGCTGCGATGCCTACAAATCAAACGATTTGGAGCAGCTCTTACATTAACAAACGGGATGAGCTCTACCAGAATTTATAAATTCATATAACTTACAAATTGTAAACCAGGAAAGCAACCCTGCTTTTATAAATAGCATTCCTAGTTCTTAAACTATGCATTACTATTATAAAAAAAAATTTCTTAGGAACCGGCGTGTCTCATCCTAAGCCTCGATCTCGGACCATCGCCACATTCTATTTGAACTTGAATTAGGTTCTACTCTATTTGAAAAACACAAGCAACCCAAATCCACAGACTGGGACATTTACTTTCAACAACTCATGGATAACATGGGTAAATATAACAGAAAGATCAGAGATATAGATCTATATACTCGTACATACTATATATTAAGCTAGCCCGTGATAATCTCAATACGGTTATCATAACTGCCTTCCCGGATAACACTTCCCGGATTCCACAATAATTCCAGAAGCCCAAGAAAATGCTTCGCAGAGAAGGATAGACAGACTGCTCAGAGAGGACTGGAATAGATCACAGCTACGAGTGGGGATACTTACCGAAGGAGATTGCTGTCAAATATATATATAAGGTAGAACGCAGACCGTCTGAACCTTCAAAATCATATAGACCTATCAGCCTCACTTCCTTTTTCCTCAAAACTATGGAGAAAATCATCGATAAACCTATCAGAGACGAGGCACATACGCTCTACGAAATCTTATCACAAGGATTGAAAAAACTCTCAGAGATAAAGAGGTATCGGTCGGTTGTTTCCTCGAAATACAAGGGTAAGATGAAAAGTTCTCGGACTGATAATGCAAAACTGTGATTTTCAATTGAAAAATGATTTTATTTTTCTACTTAATCTCCCTTGACTTCAACACACTTGGTCCAACGTTTCTCTAACATCAGTATTCCTTCCCGGAAGTGAGAGTCTAGAAGGCAGTAAAAATATTCATCCACGGCCCTCTCAACTTCTTCATTTGAAATAAATTGCGAACAGATAGTCTGAGGGTGCCAAATCAGGAGAAAAGAGGCAATGGCCGAGCAAATCGTACCACAAATCCCGCAGATTTCCCATCGCCAACGCACCCTTGTCTACAGGTGCATTGTTTAGTGAAAGATGATTTTTTTCTTCTTCAAGCCGGGCCTCTTCTCGCGAATTTTGGTATCCAGCTGGCCAAGAAGGTTAGATTAACATTCGCCTGTAATTGTTCTGCATTTTTCAAGGTAATCAACTAACAGGATCCCTTCCGCGTCCCAAAACACGCTGGCCATGACCTTTGCGGCAGATGCAATCGACTTCGCTTTCTTTGGGGCTGAACCACCGGCTTCCACACACTGCTTCGTCTGCTGTTTCGTTTCTGGCATGTAGTGGTGGATCAATCTCATCCATGGTGAGAAAGCGCATTTGCTTTTGATCGGCATTAAGCAAATTTTCGAGAATGATTTGAGCAAGTGGATATTATTATATATATATATTCGTTACAAAGTCCTGTAAATATGAATGTTAATAAGTGTATTTTACATTTAAAATGTAATGCGATTTGGTCGGCCAAATTCAAGAGAACAAATATACGAATTATACGATTATATCACATAAAAACCTCAGGGTTTTTATGACAGATGCAGCTTTTGAGCCAAAAATCTCATCAGGGATGTCAACACTCACCCCCGATATGTCCTCACCTGAACCTACCATCACAGGATCATGGATGTCCCTGATGTGCAAAACCGCTAGCTTCACCGCTGGTCGTTCATAAATACCTGCTGGGGTTAAAACAGAGACACGGCCTAATTGGCCATCCTTGGAAGTTTGAGTTTTTATAATTCGCCCCTTTGGCAAACAATTTCGAGAACATTTCGGATCAACAATGTACACAATACTGCCCACTTCGACTGACTTTACGACTAAGAACCATTTGGTTGGGCGAGTAATAGTGGGGGGATATTCATTAACCCACCTTCTCCAAAATAAGTCAGCATAATGTTAACAGCCAGTTTTTTCTCAACAAGACAGTGTTATCATCAAAAACAGCTACAGGTTTTGATCCCGACGAGGAACATAGGAGGAAATGGTTCGGTGTGAATGCCTCATCATTCTTATCTCTAAGATGAATGTACTATATGTCAATGGACAAGAGTTAACGACATTTTCGACCATCAACACACCGCGCACTAGTTCATCCGATGCGTTACGAGTTGGCATGACTTTATATAACACACTTTTTATAGACCTCACCAGTCTTTCCCAGCTTCCCCCCATGTGGGGTGATGCGGCTGGAATGAAGGTTCATTTGGTATTACTGGTGGGAAAGTGTCTTTAAGCTTGATCGAATCAACAGTTTTACACGCTTCCTTCAGTTCCCTGTCAGCGCCTTGAAAGTTTGTGCCATTGTCGCTAAAAAACAAAAAATTGTTTTTTCTTCTGGCAATGAAGTTTCGTAAAGCGAGAATGCATGAGCCGGTAGACATTGTAGACGCTATTTCAATGTATATAGCTTGAGTGGTAAGACATGTAAGTAATACTTCCCACCTTTTTTCGGTCCTCCGCAATGCGACACATACATGGGACCGATATAATCAACTCCCACAATTGAAAATGGTCTTGCAGGTCATAAGTGGCGCTTTCGGGAGTGCAGACGAATTCTTACAATCCTTACATGACTTTCTTTCTACTTGAAGCACGACTCGAAGTTTCGGTATAATAAAGCGTTGCCTCATTGACAACGGTCTCATGATTCCGATCATGATATTGACGGTGGTACTTTTGAACCAGCAAATTTGTTGTCGAATGCTCTTTCGAGGAATAATTCTTCCCTTTTGTCCAAAGACATCGGCTTTTGCTACTCTGTCGTTCGATCGGATGACACCCTGATCGTCGATGTATGGGCATAATGACGCAAGAGAGCTTGACTTAGAAATGGTGCCTTTTGACAATGATGCATTTGTGTCTTCTGCAAATTGTTCATATTATGCTTTTCGAAATAATACGTTTTCAGCTTCTCTGAGTTCATCTTGGGTGAATACATGGCTCCTTCGTGCGCGAATCGCAAGGTAAATACCGCACAACGTAGTAAGCGATTACAGTTATAAAAGCGTTCGGGGAAAAAACCTTCGTTTGATGCGAACCTTGAACTCCAGCAAATTGAGATTTTAGCTTCTCGCTTTCACTGGCGTTGATCTTACGATTTTCTTGCGATGGCCATTCTTCCATCGCCAGTCAGATAAGTTAGTCAACTCTAAGATTTCGGTAACGCGAAAGGCAACATATTGGCTACAGCGTCTGTAATCTGAGTGCAACCCACCAAGAACGATCATTGAATCAGACCAAAGGAGAATGTTTTCAAAGTTAACAGAATGAGAATCAATTATTGTTCTAGCTAAGCGGGCACCAAGAACAGTAGCTGACAGTTCGAGTCCGGGAATAGAGAGAATCTTAAAGGGTGCGACTCTAGTCTTTGCCGCTACATAGGTGCACTCTACGAGCTTACCATTAGATGATATTACGTACACAACTACTGCGAACTCATTCTCGCTTGCATGTACAAACACGTGAAGATGCCTCCTTGGTTGACGAGTCATTTTGTTTGAGATGTAGCATCTTGGAATTTTGAGATTATTGACTTGAGGTTTGTTAAATTGTGCGTATTGAAATTCTACATCCCAGTGCGCCAAATTTCTTGCAGTAAAGCCATTTAATACATTAGAAAGTTCGCCAGAAGACCTAGAGGATCAAAGATGGGCATGAGTATGCTTAATACGTCCCGCTTGGTTGGACTGCGTTCTCCGAGAAGAAAATCCTTATGTCGCGTGTTGAATGATAATCTGAAGGAAAGATAATCTGAGCTTGTACATCACCACATCCCTTATACTTTCTCCGTTTCCGGTTCTGATTTGGCGTTGAATTTAATTTCTTTAGTTGGACTGGATTGCAATGCATTTATGACTACTCTTGAATTCGATATCCAATTCCGAATTAAGAACCCTCCTTGTTGGTGGACGAAACGAATGGCATTGGCGAGATCAATTGCTTCAGCTTCAGAGTCGACGCTGTCCATAAGATCGTCGACATAATAATTTTCGCGTATCGATTTTGCAGCCTTGCGGTATTTCTTGTCAAACTATTTAGCATTTAAATTCTTAATATATTGTGCACAAGCAGGGGAACACGTAGCCCCGAAGGTCATAACTTTCATTATGAAACAGTCCAACTCCTTTTGATCTCGCCCACGCCCACCTTTGGAAATGCTGATCATCTTCGCGCATAAAAATCAAGTGATAAATCTGCACAGTTTGCAATTCGATGTTGTCTGAATCTAAAATGACTGATGTCACGGAAACTAATTGATCTGGACCTTTCAGAAGCATTGAATTTAAAGAAATGTCATTAACTTTGGCAACGGCGTTCTACACTATTCAGAGTTTACCTGGTTTATTTGGGTTTTGAACAGAAAAAATTGGGAGATACCAAACCGGACGCTTTTCCTCTAGTTCTTCTGTGGATAGCTTCTCGCATGTCCTTTCAAAGCTACTTGTCTATTTCTTTTTTTTTTCGAAATGCTTCTGCCAACACCGGATAACAATTCATTCTTTTTTGCAGGCTATCTGAACGTCTTACTGCTATTTGAAAGCTATCGGGAAGATGAATTTCATTGTATTTTCACAGCAAACCAGTTACGAAATGACCATCCTTTCTATTAGTCATTTGTTTCAGTAATTCTAGAGAACAGTGTTCTTCTTGTGGAAGCAGCACGTCTTTCGAGTTTGATACATAGAAATTTTCATTAAAAACGTACTGCTGGGACCAGGTTTTGGAGTTCCAAATCCTTATCCAGGTGGTATTCACTGATGTGAAGGTTGACATGAGTACCTGCGTTTTGAGATGAAGAATGTGAGTAACACCCATAGACTGTCCATCCTAAGCTTGTTTTATTCACTACTGGTTCATCTACCTTTCCTTCTCGATATTTTATTGTTAGCCCTAGCTTCCAATTGTTAAGGCCAATTAGCAATCGAGGAGAACTATTTGCATATGATTCAATTGGAATGTATCTTAGGTGCTTGAATTTACACTGCAAGTTATTAACATCAAGCGATTGCATTGGCAGTTCTAGCCCTTTAACCGTATGGGCGTTTTTCAGTCGATAATTTTTCGCATTAATACCTGTACCTTATATTCTCACACTCAACAGCTTCGATTCATTTTCCTCTCTGGTCATACCTGCTGTCCATCCCAAAATTACAGGCTTTAGCGTGCCCTCTTATTCAGTTCATTAGCTAAACTTTCTTCAATTAGTGTAAGAGATGACCCTTCATCTGGATGGCAACGATTGGTATTAGGCCTCATAGAAGTAGCATCTTCCGACAGGTGCCGCTTCTTTAAATAACGAGAATGAGCCTTTGCAGCCGAACATCTTGCAGCTCTACTAATAAACCCTACTTCATGCCTCCCTGTGGCGCCATCTGGGAATCTCACTTGAGATTGCGAAGTGAAGGGGACAAATGGCAAGTTTCCTGCGCCATAAACCAGGATAAGTGTCGGAAAAACAAAACAAGAAATTATCCCGGCTACTCCGACATATTTGGAGATCAGGCCGGTAAGGATTTTCAGGACTTAGTCAGGGTCTTGGAAAAGAGATGGTGGCGAACGAATCTTATATGGGCCAACGGCAGCGCTCAAATCCCGGAACGGGTTATTGGCTTCGGTGTAACCGACCCCTCGTCCTAGGGGCATTAAAAATGGCACTGGTCCTTCAGGTTGGGGGTTGTGCCGCCGGGGTAACTGCCCGGCCATTTAAAAAAACAAGAAGTTACGAAGCATCAACAAGCCTCGGATATGGATGGCTTTACTATTGCCAACCCACGCAAACGACTTAAGGACAATGAGCTTCGGATATGCACGTGGAATGTTGGGTCCCTTAATAGACCATGTGCAGCCGAACAACTAGCGGAGACCCTAGACCGCTACAAAGCAGACATAACCGCCATCCAAGAAATGCGATGGGATGGGCCGGACAAAAAGAGGATGAAAAACTGCGACATCTACTACGGCGATTGCTATCGACGGCAAAAGCAGCGCTTATTTGGATGCGGATTTGTTGTCGGAGGCAGGCTAAGACAAGAAGACCTGAGCTTAAGGCATGTGAGCGAGCGCCTCCTAGCAATCCGCATTAAGGCTAAATTCGCCAACATTAGCCTTATATGCGCACATTCCCCCACAGAAGAGAAAGATGACGACACCAAGGTTGCCTTCTATGAGCTCCTTAAGAAGACCTACGAGAAATGCCCTAGCTATGACATTGAAATTGTCCTCGATGATTTTTGTGCAACGCTAGGAAGAGAGCCTGCACGACACCACCTTCGATAACGGATTCAGGCTAATCGACTTCGCGGCGGGGCGAAACAATGTCGTAGCTAGCACGCGGTTCCCACATATCGATATACACAAGGGGACTTAGAGGACTCCTGATCAATCAACAGTCAATCAGATTGATCACATTTCGAACGACACAAGACACTCCTCCAGTTTTATGGATTTCCAAACGTCGACTCGGACCATTACCTTGTTGTATCCACGGTACGGTCGCGGATATCCCAAACCATGCCAAGACAAACTAATGCTATGAGGAAATTCGACGTCAGACGGCCACAATCGCAAGAGATCGCCAAGGCCTTTTCCGATCGAGTGTCTCTTAATCTCTTAAGAGGTCCAATACCGCCAGCATCAAGCATCGAAGACCATTGGAAACATTGCCAAAACACCATCAGAGATGCCGCTTCCGATGTGCTGGGTTTCACTTCATCAAGGTCGGTAAAGATCTCACCGAGACCTTTGATGTCCAGAAAGGATTTACACAAGGCGATGCGCTGTCATGTGATTTTTTCAACATAGTTCAAAACTCACGGACAAACACAAAAACCACTATCTTTCAAAAGTCCGTACAACTACTCGCATACGCCGACGATATTGACATAATCAGAAGAAAGCAGCGTGATGTCAGTGGCGCTTTCGCGGGTATTGAGATAAAAACGGTGAAAATGCGTTTAGCGGTAAATGAGGGCAAGACCAAATATATGCTATCAAGCAAAAAGGACAACCAACACCGACGTCTCGGGAAGAACGTCACCCTCGACAGGTATAACTTTGAGGTAGTTAAGGACTAGGCTCTGCTATAAATACAGACAACGACACCAGCACTGAGGTCAAGCGAAGAATAACTCTTGCCAATTGAGTAGCTAAGCCATCTCTCGGACAACAAAAGTCACCCTTTATAAGACATTAATAAACCCGGTCCTGCTCTATGGCGCAAAGCCATGGACATTATCAAAAATTAATGAGGGTGTTCTTGATTGCTTCGAGAGAAAAATTTTTCGGGCGATTCGGTCCCGTCTGCATTGACGGTGAGTGGAGGAGGAGATACAATAATGAACTCTACGGACTGTACAGCGACATCGACCTAACTAGAAGAGTGAAGAGCCAAAGACTGAGATGGCTGGGTCTTTTAGAGCGTACGGACACCAATCCTCGGGTCCGAAAAGTCTTCGAATCCGCTCCCGAGGGACAGCGCAGTAGAGGAAGGCCAAGACTCAGGTGGCGCACGCAAGTGGAAGGGGACCTCAGCCAACTTAGCGTGCGAAACTGGAGGCTCCTAGACAGGAATCGAGCTGGCTGCAGACGCAGATAGCACAACTGGTGCTATTCGATATTTCGCTGATCGAGAACTTTGTCTTGGTGGCTTTCATATCTTTTAAGTCATTATGCAAGAGCCTGTTGTGTTTAAACACACTGTTTTTTTTTACAGACGGAATCAGTTTTACATTTGAGGTGCGGGTGTCGCTTCAAACATTCTCTACATAAGTTGTGTTTTTTACTTCACTTAATGGTTCGTTACAAAACCCTGTAAATATGAATGTTAACAAGTGTATGTGTTTATAATTACAGTTCTTACTTTTGTTTACTTATTTAATTTTACGTTTAGTTTAGTTAACTCATTTAATTTTACGTTTACAATGTAATGCGACTTGGTTGGCCAAATTCAAAAGACAAAAGAAATATTATACGAGTTATACGAGGATATTTTAGATTATAAAAACTTCATGGCTTTTATTAATCGCTTTTGACAGATGCAGCTTTTGAGCCAAAAATCTCATCAGGGATGTTAACAATAAGCAATCAATAAGATAGACAGAAAAATGAAAGAAAAAAATAGCAATTAAAAATAGTTTCACAACAAAATACGCAACAGCAATTTTTAAACTTCAGCACCTGTAGGTGAAGGACAACTATTCTAGAGATCGGGTTGTTAAGACTATCAAAACGTTGAGCCCAGCTTTCTTAAACTTCACGCATTCTTTTGACAAATTCAGATCACGAGTTATTAATTTCAACAGCAAAATTGCGTTGTAAAAATAAAGAATGTTTAGCAAATTATTCTTCTTAAATTTAACTGACATCGTTCCTTTTGTAATTTGGGGCGCGAGAAACGATTTTATTAGGGGAACGAAAAACAATCACTAATTCCCAATTAGGGAATATGTATATACCTATAATAGGTATCCGTTTATATAGGTACTATTATAGTATACTTAAGCCGGACCGATCAAAATAAAATAAGATGAGGGGAATTGTGTGATGACTGGTATTTAGGACATACGAGTACAGAATTATTTTTTTAGTTTTTAGTCCATTATCTACATCATTATTATCTTTATTTTCAATAAAATCGTTTAACTTAAACATTTTTTTTACTTATTTTATTTTCAAGTTTTTAGTTTTTATATTTCTCATTCTATTTAGTTCATTTAGTGCTTCATTATTGCAAGGTTTCTTTCTTGACAATTTGTTGCAATCTAATTCCTCAATACATAATCCTTCCAAAGACTTTACTCAGCTCAGGGCCACGTATGCTTGTCCTTCTACAAACAATTTCGAGGATAAATACACAACTGAGGGAAACATCCTTTCTTCAAATGTCACATAATTGAAAATAAGTCCAAGAACTTAGAGTTAAAATTTGTTATATGAATGGTTTTTAGACTTCCTACAATAGTTTTATAACATTTAAGTTTCTCACAAACATGAAAAAAATTTGGTAGGAAATACTCGAGTCTGTTTATTCACTCTAACTTAGCAGATATAATCAGATTGTCGACGTGTATGCTGTAATAATTTGAAAGCTACGAGGGCGGGTCAATAAGTCCGTGACTTTTGGATTAAAACACAGATTTTTTGATAAAAAAATAATTTTATTTTTCAACGTAGTCTCCCTTGAGCTCTATACACTTTGTCCAACGCTTCTCCAATTTTTTTATCCCTTCCAAAAAAAATGATTTGTCGAGGTCCTCAAAATAGGCCTTTGTTTGCGAGATGACTTCATCATTGGAGTCAAATCTTTTTCCACCAAGCCATTTCTTCAGGTTTGGGAACAAGAAGTAGTCGCTCGGAGCCAAATCTGGAGAATAGGGTGGATGAGGGAGCAATTCATAGCCCATTTCATGGATTTTTGCCATGGCAACTGCACATGCGTTTGTGGTCGACTGTGAGCAAACGCGGCACCCATCTTGCGGAAAGCTTTCTCATGCCCAAGTGATCATTCAAAATTGAAACCACTGAGCCATGCGAGATCCCTACGGCTTCCACAATCTCTCGCACTTTCAATCTTCGGTCGGCCAACCCCATATCGTGAATTTTTTCGATTGTTTCGGGTGTAGAGACCTCAACTGGGCGTCCAGGACGTTCGGCATCTTCAGTGCTTGTACGGCCACAACGAAATTCAGTAAACCACTTTTTTACCATTGAAATCGATGGTGCAGAGTCCCCATAGTATTTATCAAGCTTAGCCTTGGTCTCGGTAATGGTTTTTTTTCGCAAGAAATAATGCTTAATAAGCACACGAAATTCACTTTTTTCCATTTTCTCCTCAAATTAGTGAGTAGTCTGATAAAAATAGCTGTCAAACACAAACTAACTGGAGCAGCAAGTTTAAATTTTGACAGGAGTCAACTGACAGATGCCTGTTGACAGGAGCAGTGTTGCTGTTTCAGTAAAGAGGTCAGAAATTCAAAAAGTCACGGACTTATTGACCCGCCCTCGTATCTAATATTTTACGGATGTCGTTTAAATTTTGACAAACAAAACCACTGACGATGTATGGGATATACCAATTTTTTTTTATAAACATAGCAGAATATGATGAAATATTAATTGCCATTAATTGACTTTAACTAAAAAATATAAGTTAGCAGTCTAAAAAAAAAGCAATATAAATAAGACCTAGTATAAAATGCAAATAAATCGGCTATAAAAACTACATTCCAATACATACAAAAGTACAAGGTGGCGCAAAATCAATCATCCTATCGGAAGATGTTATAATTTTTGCAAATGGCGTCGAACGTCAATCATATTTGACATTTGTAAAATAGACAGCTGCAGAATACAAACAGACACGCAATGGAGCGCTATAACCCGCAAGATTGTGGAATAATTGTGTCGAATTTTTTGACCAATAATCGGTCGGTGGTGTTAGCGCAGCGTGAATTTCGACGTTGATTTCCTAATCGTGTCACGCCAACTGGGTAAACATTCCGGCGCTTAGCTACTCGACTCGAACAGACTGGAACAACAGGAGACCATGCTGAGGCGTGGCCACCACCGGACTGGTCGTTCGGCCGAGATTATCGCGGTTGTGGCTGCCAATGTCGCTGCGAACGAAGAAATCTCAACCAGACGACGGGACACGCAATTGGGCATCACCAGCCGGACCCTATAGCGAATTTTAGTGAAAGACTAACACATGTTCCCGTACAAATTGCAAACATTGCATCATTTAATGCCTCCTGACCGTCAGTCGCGTATGAATTACTGTCAAGCAATCCTCAATCTCAACAACGAAGAGGACGATTTTGTGTCGAAAATTATCATGAGCGACGAGGCGCATTTCCATTTAAGCGGTTACGTGAATAAGCAAATTTTTCGTTTCTGGGGCACTGAAAATCCGCGTGTGATGCACGAGGAGCCATTACATACACTCAAAGCCACTGTGTGGTGCGGCGTTCACGCGGGAGGAGTGAGGACGACATCGGCAGTACAATCACTGTTACTGGCGAACGCTACAGGGCCATGATAGACGACTTCTTACTGCCGGAATTGGATGAGCGGGACAACCGCACACAGAGCACGAGCCACAATGGATATTGTGAGGAAGCGTTTCCTGGTCGCGTAATTCCCCGTTTCGGCGATTTGGCATGGCCAGCAAGAACGCCCGATTTAACCATAAGTTTAAGACTGGTGCCACGAGCAAATCCATAGGAGCGTGCTGAATTCAAGGCAATTAACCAGTAGCATATGATACAACAGCATTTACATCAGCACAACAAAATCAATCAACCAACCAAACTGGTTTTGTCAACTAAAAGGTAGGCTCATTAAGGCTAAGCGGACGCGCAGATAAAAACAGGAAATGCCGAAAGACGTAATGCAAACATTTTATTTAAGGCAAATAAAATTATAGTACAAAGGTCCAATCACATGCGAGGGAACAATTTTGAAAACGATGCCATACATCAAGTGTTGTCAGCTGACATTTTCACATTTCATGGAAATGGATATCTGATAATCGCAGACCATTACTGAGGCTTCATCGTCTTCCAAAAACTAAAAGCAGTAACAACCAATGATATAATTTTCTATTCTTAGAAAATGAACCAGAAGCAGAAGTCAGAAAAAAAGAGGCAGTAGCTCTCAATACACAGCACACAGTTCACGAAATTTGTTTTAAGCACAAAATATAACCGCTATACTACTCACGCTCAAATGGACTCGCAGAACACCGAAAACTTTGTTAAAACCATGCTGATTGAACGGAATTGACTCATAAAAAGCACTAACGGTACGAAATACAAAACGAATTATAAAAATCATATTGTTATAGGCAATGAAAAAAATATGCAGATAACGTGTCAATTTCAAGAATGTTTGAGAAAACAATGTGATGATGAAAACTGATCATTGTGGGTGGAAACTGTCAAAAGTTACCGAAGAGGAAATATAACAATATTTAATGTTAAAGAAATGGAAGAAGATAAAAAAAATTATGAATCGAGTCAAATCAGAAATAAACTTTATAAATAGAACTGAAAAACATAGTAATGACAATAAAACGACACCCATTTAGTGAATTGGCTTCTAAATCAGAAGGTTCGGTGTTCGAATCCCAGCTATGCAGAAGTGTAGTTGACTAGAAAATAACCATATAACCACTGAACCCAAACAACTTTCTTAACAAAAACTTAACACATGCTAATGCATTATAACTATACCCACTGAGTGTTAAATTCTTTACAAAACAATAAAACTGAAATCATGCAACAAAAATGAAAATTGAAAGGAACAAATGTGTACATTGCAAAATTTTTATTGAGATCCGAACGTGAAAGGAAAAAAAATTAGCATAAAAGGGCGCTAAATACGAAAAAACAATTGTATGCCGATTGAAAATAAGTAGATCTAACAAACACAACAGCAATTAAGAATGAAGCATATCAAAAAAGGATCAGGTCACGGAAAGAAACGCAAAAGGAAACCAAAAAGATACAAGGAAGCTTAGCAGAACAAATGATAAATAAAGATAAATATGGATAAGTAGAGGATGATATCGTCATGAAGGAATACCGGAAACTTCACCAGTAAAAGCGGTCTAAGTAAAAACAATAGATAAAAACATGATCTAATAATTTAGAACACAGCTACGAACTTGAATAAACCTAAGGAAATAAATAATAAAACAAAAAGGTACGAGACAATAATAAGAATAGACAAAGAAAAAAACACTGTGGCGCTGGCAGCCCTATATGGGCCATGGCCTAGCTTCTTGACACTCATTTGTGTTGCTCATGTTGTCATTTTTGTCACATCTGAGCGGGGCCTACGGTTTATCGCCGAGTCCGAACGACACTCCTTAGAAGCTTTTTCGTAGGCAATTTTACTTTCGGGAGTTTGCCATTGCCCGCCGAAAGGGTGATGGCAATTTTGAAAAATTGTTGGTGACTCAGCCAGGAATCGAACCCAACAAGAATAGACAGAGAATTTAAAAAAGAAAGAGAAAAAGGTAAGGGGAAACCACCTCTCGAGTATATATGGAATACATACATATAAATACCCTAAATATCCCTAGTAATAATCATCATGAACACACAAACAAATATAATGTCCCTCACTTAGCCCCCGGCTGACCTTAAATAGTCAGGGGGTGCGAAGAATCCCCGGGGGGTATTTAAATATGGGGGTATATAAATATATATATATGAACATGGAATGTCTGATGATAGCAGATGTAAAATGGATGGGAAACGGGTGTATATCAAAGATGGTTACACACTGTTCTATGAATACTCTGATGCAAACAAACACAGATAATCGGTAGCAATTCTCATCACGGAAAAATGTAAGTCAATCTTAGGAGTGGTTTGCCTGTTAAACCGAGTAATAGTAATACAAATTTAAGTCAAGAATACTGTGATTAACATAATCCAAGCGTATGCGCCAACAACAGAAGGTGATGTATCAGTTATTAATTAATTCAACAAACAATTGGAACAACCAATCAATATAATAAAAAAGCGGACAAGTGCGAGTTGACTTCGCATGAAGAGGGTTCCGTATGATAATTTCCATTTTATTAAGCAAATTATATTGCTTAAGATTAATTGAAAGGAGATGAATCACAGCCAATCACGAAGCACGAAAAAGGAGAAAAACCAGTCTATCTATACTATTTTTTTCATAACACGTGTACTTATAAGTAAAGAATAGAAGCTAGTTTCGTTTAGGCTTTCGATCAGTTAATATGGAGTAGGGCATCAAAGAAAATAGTGTCGCGGTAATCGCTTTGCATAAGTGTGGAAAAAAATCGAACCGAATTTTCGAACTTCTCAAACCACTTGGTATATCGTAAATGTTTTTTTATCGGGCTATAAAACGTTTTAATGAACTTTCAGAAGTGGAGGACAGACTAAGAAGTGTTCCTCCACGCGTCGCTCGAACGAGTGCGAAAGTTAAAGTTGTGCGTGAACGAATTCGCAGAAATCATCTTCGGAAACAAAAGATAATGTTCAGAGAATTGGATATATCCGTTACATCCATGTCAAGGCTTATCCACCATATGAAAGCCTATCGTTGAGCAACGGGACATATCTTAACTCCCAAACTGAAAAGAATAAGATTAGAAAAAAACACCAAATTGTTACAGTGGCACGCTGTTAATGGACATGAAAATATTTTATTTACTGATGAAACAATTTTTACCATAGAAGAAGTTTATGCAACGTCATCTTATGAAGCAAAAAAAGTTGTTCCGAGGGTTCAGCGCAGATACAATCCCGCTTCTGTAATGATTTGGTGGGTGATATCGCATCAAGTTGTCACATCATTGTATTTTTGCAAAAAAAGGTGTGAAAACAGGGGCAAAAGTGTTCCAGAAGAATGTTCTCGAAGGTGTTGTCAAGGACTTAACAAATACCCTTTTCAACGAGGAAAGATGGGTCTTCCAACAAGACTCTGCTCCGCTACACAAAGCCAAAACGACGCAAGAGTGGTTTAGATGCAATATTCCGGATTTTATCGCTGCTGGAAATTGGCTATCAAGAAGCCCAAATTTAAATTCGCTGAACTACAGTTTGTGGTCAGAGCTGGAGA
The DNA here is from genome assembly GCA_928272305.1 of Volucella inflata. Lineage (NCBI taxonomy): Eukaryota > Metazoa > Arthropoda > Insecta > Diptera > Syrphidae > Volucella > Volucella inflata. The sequence goes on from OV743717.1 coordinate 37,776,515, forward strand.
GCTCTGATGGGCCTGTAAGACTGCCCATCAAAATTTGGACAGCCTTAAGGCAGCTGATCCTTCTTGTTATTATCTTGACGGCCAAGCATCCATCGGCCTATTATTTTATTATATTATTATTATTATTAAGTCGAACGAGTATGGTTTAATAATTTAAAACTATTTGTTTTAAAATTATAAAAGAAATATATTTGCGACCAATATAACAAGCCCTTTCATTTGATATGTCCCACGGTAAGTTTGGTAACATTTTTTACATAAGAGATATCACGATAGCTTTAAAGCTTTACAAAATAAAATAAATATCCGGTATTGGAAGAACAAACCAATTCGGTGTGTTAAAAGAGAACCAAGGCACTAAAAGCATACTAACCCGAAAAAAAAATATATCGAAGAGCTTTTTGGGGTAAAAAACGCCAACTACAACCCCGTTACAGATCGAAGGAACTAGACGTCATGAAAATGTTAACGGAATCTAAAAGCAACAGGACCAAAAAAGGTACAAATGAACTTTTAAGACTCGTAGATGAAAGAAAATATACCGATACTAGTCAACATATTTAATGCTGTCTTCAAAACACTACCAAAGAAAAATAACGCAACAATAAGCTTAATGAGCCACCAAAATCTTCCTAAAATTCACTCATAGAAAAATATATAATAAACTATAAGAGGAAATCCTGCCCCTCAATTTTGTTTTAGAAGTGGTTTTGGTTCATGCGAAGCGTTGCTCTCATTCAACATGATAGCCCTACGTAGCTTAGAAATGAGGATTTTGAATTAAACATAAAAAACAAAACTATAGAAAGAGTTAACACCATTAAATATTAAAAAACGCTGATCAATAATAATGCAAATTCGTAAAGGAATCGAGTGCAGAATAGAACAAGCGAGGTCCGTATTATGTAGCAGAGAAATCAATATACACATCAGGCACGAGGCTTGAATTTTTGAGAAGCGGAAGCAACAAACGTTCACTTTTTTTTTATTTTTAACTTATAAATGAACACAAATTACCACCCAATTAAATGAATGCCCAAGTGTAAGAAAAACTTTTCTACCCCCTTTTTCAAGGAAATTTAACTCATTGAAAGCAAGACAGTAAACCACTCAATATTTTTGTATCTGGTGCCTGGTCTTTGGTTTTCTTTATTGAATTTTCGTAATGCTCATTCTCATTCATTCTCATTCCTTACACGTTGGTGAAAAGGTAAGAAAAGAGGAGATTTTACTTTGACTTTGGTATGGGATTTGAGTTAAGCAGGCGATATCGAAGGAATGCCTAGCTGTGCATTCTAGCAATTTTTTTGTGAGCATTTTTTATTATGTTGTCCATTCTCAGTGTGCTTGGGGTAGGAGGGATATTTTTTGAGTTCTAGTTAGCAAAGATATTATATGCGGATTTTGTTTAGCATTGTTTTTCCGGAGTGATTTCATAAAAATGTTCCCATTATGATGTTGGGAATTTCTTAATTTACAGAACGGATCAAAGGAAGTTTCTTAGATTAGTACTTATTGGAATGTTAGTTCATCATCATTTTGTTTTTAATTTACTTTTTTTTTAATTGCTCAACGGAAGCGCTCTTTCCACTCAATACATGGTGGCTTCGTGCCTGATACACATCACGATAAGGTTAGTAAAATGTTACATTTAGTCGGTACTTTTATATGGAGTTGAAACAGGAAGGTTACACAGAGCAGCAATAAAAAAAATAGATAAACTAGATATGCCTTTAAAATGTGGATATACCGTAGAATATTAGGTATCTCCTGGGTCGACAGAATAACAATCGATGAAGTACTACGACGAATAGGAATGGAAAGAAATCTGATGTACGTAATAAAGAAAAGAAAAATTACGAAAAGAATACCTCGGGCATATCGTGAGAAACAGTAAATAGGAAATTCTGCAACTTCCACAAGAAAGAGATGGAAGAGCCGTTGAGAGACGAACGTGGCTGCCAAACATGCGGGAATGGCTTAACCCTTCAACTGTAGAAATTACGAGAGGAGTAAGAAACAAACGAGCAATAAAAATGATAATTTCCAACGAAGAGAATTTTGAGGAAGAAAAAGGATCAATTCTAAGCCCGATAAATTAAAAGTAGCTAAAGAAAAGTCATCAAAGACTAGGGCTGCTCACGAGCTCTATGAGCAGAAGAGAAGAGACGAACACCGGCTTCTCAGGGGGAAAAAGAAAAGTATGAGAAGCGCGCGGCTGAGGAAATTGGAAGAAGATGCTCCAGGAATAAGATTCGGAAGTTTTACCAAAAGGTACAAAAACCACGCCACGGCTACAAGCCCCGAACCGAAGCCGATAGGAGCGAATAAGAAAACATCGTAGTAGGGTCGCAGTCGATGCTTAGTATCTGGATCATGTATAACGGCAACGACGAAACAAAAACCGCTGTCAGGCAGAATGAACCTTTCATCCTGGACCATGTACACTAACAATTCCGCCCACCCGACCTGGATGAAGTAAAGATAGCTATACCTAAGCTGAAGTCCAACAAAGGTGATGGAGCAGACGGACTTCAAAGCGGCAGGCGATGACTTGTAAGAAGCATACACCAAATCATCTCTAAAACATGGCCGGACGTAAGTACGCCCGTTGAATGGAACCTCAGCATTGTTTTTCCGATTCTCAAGAAAGGAGACCCGCCGTATTGTGTGAACGCCTGAAGCCGTTCATCAACAACCTGATTGGTCCATATCAGGGTGGCTTCAGGCCAGGAAAGTCCACCATCGACCAAATAATTACACTACGGCAGATCTTGGAGAAGACCCATGAGCTTCAGATCGATACACACCACCTATTCAACGATTTTAAGGCCGCGTATGACAGCATCTATAGAAACGAGCTACACAGAGCAATGTCTAGTTTCGGCATCCCTGCCAAACTCGTCCGTCGGTGCAGGATGACGATGGAGAATGCACGCTGCTCCATCCAACTACTCGCATACGCCGACGATATTGATATCATAGGGAGAAAGCAGTGTGATGTCAGTGACGCTTTCGCGAGTATTCAGATGGAAGCGGCGAAAATGGGTTTAGCGGTCAATGAGGGCAAGACCAAGTATATGCTATAAAGCAAAAAGGACAACCAACATCGACGTCTCGGGCAGAACGTAACCCTCAACAGGTATAACTTTCAGGTAGTTAAGGACTTTGTCTACCTAGGCTCCACTATAAGTGCAGACAACGACACCAGCGCTGAGATCAAACAAAGAATAACTCTTGCCAACCGCTGTTTCTTTGGGCTAAGAAGGCATTTGAGTAGCAACGCCCTCTCTCGGAAAACAAAAGTCAACCTTTATAAGACCTTAATAATCCCGGTCCAGCTTTATGGCGCAGAGCATGGATATTATCAAAAATGGATGATGGTGCTCTTAGCTGCCTTGAGAGGAAAATTCTTCGAGTGATTTTCGGTCCCGTCTGCATTGACGGTGAGTGGAAGACGATATCCAACGACCGTAGGTCATGTAGAGCACCACAACAAGACAGCAGAGTAGATGAAGAACGAGACTCAGGGACCCGGGACCCCAGCCAACTTAGCATGTGAAACTGGACGAAGCTAGCAAAATATCGAGCTAGCTGGAGACACTTGTTGACTGAGGCCCAGATCCATCCCGGACTGTAGCGGCACCAAAAGTAATTAAATAAAAAAAGTGCCACCTAGTTCCGGTCACAAAGATATAAAAGAAAACATGATAGAAGAAAAACCATTATGCTATATACGACGGTTGCCGGGCAAATTAACATGTGCCCCAGCAGCAAAATTACATAACGAAAGGACCGAAAACTTGGCAGACCTTGTTTCTCATGTTTTCTCTGTTATATAGTATTATACTTAAGAAACTTAAGGAGCAAGGCGGTACAAATAACATTGTTTTCGAGAAATATATTTAATTACCGCCACAATAAACGAATTAAATCAAAAATCCTGAACATGAAGAGAGGCGTGCCCAAAACACTTCCCTGGAGTACTTGATGAATTGAAAACATACATACGAAAAGAATATTGAAGTTTGCTTGATCTCTGAAACCCATATGAAAAGGAGATGGGTAAAAAAGTAGGATTCTGGGACTATCACGCTGATCATTTATCTAAAAAGGTGAAAACCTAAAACTACGAGTACACAGCTGAAATCTGTGCAATTAATCACCGTATGGTTAAGGAAATAGATACAATATAATTTCCTTACAATTTCAGCTCACTGAAATTTGCGCTCAAATGGAGTATATTCAACAATATATTTAAATCACTTGAATGAAGATTTATTATTTGGGGTGATGTCAATGCAAACACAAATGAAAGCACAATTGTCACATCCATTCAACGGGCAAGCCGACATGCTGGCCGACTGATACCACAAAAATGTAGATTTTCAAAACTCAATTTCTCCAAAAAATTGTAATACGTGTCTGTCTATGTAGACCTACTTTGTATCAAACCACTTTAACTACAATGAAGTTTGAAAATCTGTGGAAAGCGTTTATACATAGTATATGTTTCTGCACCTAAGGCTACTCAATCCACCCTATTCATCTCAGAGCTCGAGACACTTTTTCGTTTTCTGACATTAGAATTGGAGGAGAACTACTTTATTAGATATTGGAGAAATAATACACAAAATACTAGAGGGAACCTACGTTCCCGTCGTTTCGTGAAAACGGCTCTTATTTTATTTATCTTATTTGGATCTCCTGTGTTCGACTCTCGAATACAACTGACCGGTACGAACCAACAAACAGTAAACTGTCTACGTACTTTTGTGTATGACAGTGACCATTGCGTTCTTAACCATTCCCAACGAAACTGCGGAATTGGATGAGTTTGTTCATAGGCATTCCTAGAACTATAGTAGAGTTCGTTGGACACACTTCTCCAGAACACCGACGAGAGCACTCTCCTCAAATGCGCTCTACCCACCGTCCAACAGAAATCTGTCAAATGAGGAGATTGACAGATATCTAAAACTAATGGACGAGACAATTAAACATACAATGGACAAAACGATAAATTGGTATCAATAAACTGACAACGATAACTTCTTCCGCAATTCAACTACAGACGCACTGAACCGACATAAAAGTAGACTGCTGTCAAGACTAAAAACCTTGTACAGACGACAGTTTACTGACAGACATAGCCCGGAGATTATGACATTAAAGTCGTCGATCAAAAACCTCCAAACATTAATAAAAGAAAATTACAGAGCTCCTGTAAGTTTGTAGTGATACAAGAATTCAGGCTGTAAACACCAGCAACCCGAATATGTTCCCGCAAATAAATAAAATATTTCGGAGAGAGATCAAAATGACTTTTCATGTTTAAAAATAGCCCGAACGACGGACAATGAACTTATATTTCCATATGAGGCTGTTGATGATGGCAGCTTTTTGTGATCGAAGATCCCCAGGAGAAGGGTAGAGGCTAGAGGAGCGACTTTCCAGGAAGTATACAAGACAAATGACACCATTGGGCCGAACCACGATCAGGAAAATCGAGTCCTTGTACACAATTTCTACCTTCGAAATGAAAAAGTGAACTGGTGAATCAAGAGCTCGGGTTTCACCCAGTTCAGTGACGAGAATGTGGCAAATAATGTAATCACCAATTAGAGAGACAACCCCCGTTCATTTCGAAGAAATATAGCTCCGGATAACCAATTCGGTTTCAAGGCGGGCCATGATGTTTTTTATGCCGCGTCTTTACTGTTTTTTGATATCCAATGGAACAAGCCAAGAAAGAGTGCACAGGTGCCTGCCTGATTGACTTGGAGAAGGCCTTCGATACCGCCCTTATTCGGCCTATGCTTACATTTGGTTGTCCCTTGTGGTTCGACGTGAGAGCAAGTCTTTTGGAAAAGATTCGGGTGTTTGAGAGGGCTTGCCTTAGGGCTTGTCTTCGCTTATACAGAACACTAGAGTCTGAGTACATAAAATTCTATCCTAATAAGGTCTTGTACAATAGGGCGAACTTAATACGAGTGGACAATTTTGTTATTAAGTGGACTCGAAGGCACATTGCAAGAGCAATGATCTCGTCGAACAACCTGACATCCAGGGCTTACCACCCTAATTACATGTATAATGAGAGAGTTCGCTTTGACGGCTTTATTCCTCCAGAACCATTCCTCTACCTCGATATGAAAGGTCTGATTCAGGACAGATAAACAGTGCCGCTAATCTTCCACGTTGCTCGAACAGGTGCGGATATGCGACTCAACTACGACAGAGACGTCGCACATGGCAGTGCGGAGCGTCTCCAGTTCAGTAGGGCGGTAGGGAGTCGCTCAGCTGCACCAACAATTTTGGTGTCTTGTTAAATGAGAGGAATCTACGTCGTCGAATTCCTCTAGTACTAGTCTGCCTTATTTTTAGGCATGGTCGACTTACATAGGCTTAGGTCAAGGAAGCTTAAAGTATAAAAAAAATAACAAAAATTAAAAACAAACAAAAAAACTAAAAAACAAACAAAAAAACGAAAAAATTAAAACTAAGAGATGGGTAGCCTTCGGGTCATTTCTCTCAAAAAAAAAAAGAAGAAATAATACCTATGCATAAGATAGTTTAAGTAGGCTAAGTAGATTAAGATTATGTTTTAAGTTTAACTTTAAGTTTTATTATAAGATTGTATGAAAAAATTGTCCATTTTCTAAGTTTATTGTTTAATGAAATTTATTTTCTTAGTTTTAGTTTAAAATAAACGTAGTAGATTTAAAAAATACTCTAAGAAACGTCTGTAAGAAACTGCAAGAAATACTGTAAGAAACGTCGAAAGACATAGATTATAATAAGGTAGTTTTAAGTTATTTAAGCTAATTTTTAAGCGTTTTTTTTTTTTTTGTATAGTTTGTAAGAGTTCCTGAATTGAAAATGAACAAATGAATGAGGTTTAAAAATCTTGGGTTATCCACTGATTAGAACTCTCTCATATATTCCAATATGACATACTATTTTAGTTTCACCGATAGGTAGTTGTTGCAATTCTTTGTATAGCCAGTGGCTTTATAGAGTGGAACAAGAAAACTTTCCCTCTGCTGATTAGGCATCCGATGGCTTCTCGTCATATAAATCATAGTTTTCCGCATTTTGCCCATACTTCCAATTGTAACGGCTTTTCTTCAATATATTTCGGCGATCGAATTTCTTCGTTATGTTCCAATTCTATACCATTCTTTATTTGTCATTAATGTGGTGCAGGCCTTTAAAAGCGCTAAGTTTGCGCTATTAGAATTTTCATCAACAATTTTCCATATATCCTGCACTATTAACTTAGCTTTGTTTCGTATTCAACAGAAGGAAATCCGAGATCTCGGGACTATTAATTTCGTATGTACCATGAACATGGACAATTTCGCTGAGAACTTTATTTTCAGAAGTTCGCTCGTTTTCTTGGTAAAACCCCAAAGTTGTATGCTATAGGTCCACTCGGCCTAAGCACTTGCTTATATTTGAGCAGCTTGTTTTCGATACTAAGGTCTTAATGTTTAGTATGTGGCCATGACAGGCGATACGCTTTCATGCGATTTTTTCAACATCGTACTTGAAAAAATAGTGCAAAACTCTCGAGCAAACACAAGAGGCACTATCTTTCAAAAGTCCGTCCAACTACTCGCATACGCCGACGATATTGACATAATCGGGAGAAAGCAGCATGATGTCAGTGGCGCTTTCGCGAGTATTGACACGGAAGCGGCGAAAATGGGTTTAGCGGGCAATGAGGGCAAGACCAAGTATATGCGGTCAAGCAAAAAAGACAACCGGTGTTGACCAACGTTTCGGGCAAAACGTCACCCTAACAGATATAACTTTGAGGTAGTTAAGGACTTTGTCTACCTAGGTTCTGCTATAAGTACAGACAACGACACCAGCGCTGAGATCAGACGAAGAATAACTCTTGCCAACCGCTCTTTCTTTGGGCTAAGAAGCCACTTGAGTAGCAAAGCCCTCCTTCGGAAAACAAAAGTCAACCGTTATAAGACCTTAAAAATCCCGGTCCTGCTCTATGGCGCAGAGGCATGGACATTATCAAAAATGGATGAGGGTGTTCTTGGTTGCTTCGAGAGGAATATTCTTCGAATGATCTTCGGTTCCGTCTGCATTGACGGTGAGTGGAGGAAGAGATACAACGACGAACTGTATGGACTGTACAGCGACATCGACCTAGCCAGAAGAGTGAAGATCCAACGACAGAGATGGCTGGGTCATGTAGAGCGCATGGACACCAATGCTCCGGTCCGAAAAGTCTTCGAACGCGAGGGACAGCGCAGTAGAGGAAGGCCAAGACTCAGGTAACTGGTCTGATTTGATTCCAGGTCTACCATGGACTGTAGCGCCACCAGGTATAGTTTACTAAATTACAAATTTAAGATTTTATGAAATATAAAAATTACCTTTAATTTTGGCTTTTTTCCAAATTTGAAGATCCATTACATGCAATCTATAGTATATCGAATTCTGTAAAACTTCTTTGCCTAATGACTTGTACTACTCCAATGTGTAATTTTGCCAATTTTGAGCCAAATCAGTCGAGGGTCGTTCAAAAGTTTCTCTTACAATGTGAATTGAATGACTATCAACTTTCAGAGGTAGTGGTTTCGTCTTTAGTATGCGTTTGCCTGTGGCCTCTACGACTAGTCGAAAGACTCCGATCGTCGTTTCATCTTTACTTTGCGAAATGTTGTGCGATACCTAGATCTTTATACAGGGTGAGTTTTTTTACTTGAGACATCCAAATTACTCGAAAAATACGCGATATCGCGAAAAATATTTCAGACAAAAGTCACAAGGTTCTGAAGGGGGCATAAGATGGTGACCACGAGTTTGACCTTAGGACCAATTGAACAGTCAAGCTCTTAAAGCTTCCGTACCAAATCAATAGAGATACAAAAATATTGTTAAACTCTGAGTAGAGTCCGCGAAAGTCACTGAGTGAATTTCTAATTGGTACCAAGACAAAAGTCTCAGCAAATTGGTTGGGTGGCCAGTAGAATTAAAGCTTTTATTCAAGATTATTGCAAAAACTTAATACTCGTAAGTTTAGGAGCGGAAAGGGTATAGAGGCTCCAAACTTTAAATACGCCGTGCCTAGCACATCCCTTATTAGCTAACCTAGACTAAGAAAATCAAGATTGCTGAGTTAATTAAAATAGTTCTTAAGCGTTTTTTTTGTGTGTTAAGGATAAACATAAGTATAAATGAATTGAATAAGAATAAAAATTCCTGACAAAAGAAAAAAAACGAGTGTTTTCGTCAATGAATGTGCTTACTCTCAATTTGATATGTGGATGTGTGAATTTCAATACAATTCAATTAAACACGTTTCGCTAAACAAAAAATTCTCAAATGCATTCGGTGAGACAGGAGTATAAAATAACCCTTTTTGTATCACATTTCGTAACAACACGGTCTTTTTATATGTTGTTGCACTAATTTTTTTTTAGATAACTTGATGTAAAGGGATTTTTTGGGTAAAACTTTTCGCATAAAACGTTTTGAAAAGGAATGACTGCAATACTGTTTGTATATTTTTTAGATGTGAAAAGCTTTTGTTCCCTTTTGTTGTCAGCTCACTGAGGCTGAAATCAGACAACGACGTCTTGTTTTTTGCAGACAAAAAGACAATTTTAATTTTCACACACACCAACCGGAATATGTTTTTTTTGCCTCGTTTGATCTGGTGTGTGTTAACTCATAAGAATCAATGGTTTCAGCCTTAATGTATGGCATGTGAAAAAAAATTGAATTGCCTAGAATCTTCTTATCCTTTTACTAACCCCTTCCTCGTTATACGAACTTATGCGTAACGAGTTTCTCATTTATACTGCATCGCTGCTGCTCCGCTTATGGGGTTGGCTAATGTCGCAGACCGCAGAACGTGTCTTCATAATGCTCGTCCCTGGATCGCTTCAGTGGTTAGCCCCAGGCGTTGTTGCGCATTTGCCATCTGAGAAATCCAGGAATTCATTTTCAGACCTCGTTTTCTTACCGTTGGAGTGACCGTAGTTGATAGGGCCTTTTTAACCGAATTTTCCGCAGATCTTCTTTGAACGTGGCAATACCAGCTTATTCTATTCTCCTTAAGCTGTTCGGTTACCGAATTCTTTATATGTAGACTTCCTCTTATACGCGTAGATCTAATGCAATCGCGTTTAGGGACTCCACTAGACATCCTTAACATTTTCATTTCCGCTGCCGTCATTGTGAACCGTATATAAGAGCTGGTCTAACAACCGTGGTGTAAAGTTTCCCCTTCAATTTAAGTGGAAATTTTCGGTCCGAATTTTCCCGCCATTTCATCTGTGGTTTACGACGTCGTCACATTTCGCTTCCATGTTAACGATTGATCCTAAGTACTTAAAGATAGTGCTTTTCGGATGAACTATTCCGTCTAACATTATATCCGGAAAAGGTCGCAACGGATGCGCAAATGGGCACGTCAAATGCTCCGTCTATGAACGACTTATTTTAAACCCGTTTCTCTCTAGCGCATTTTTCCATGAATCTAAGGCGTTCTGTAAATCTTCGACGTTATCACTAATTATAACTGCGTCGTCAGCGAAGAGAATTAGCGTTACATTTGCTTCGCGCATGCAGTCTTTTAAAAGATAGTCGAATACTACGTTAAAGAGGAAAGAGCTAAGTACGCTTCCTTGATGCACTCCGACATTAACTGGAAATTCTCTCGTTAGTCTAGCAGAGCTTTTAACCGCAGTTTTCACGTTTCCGTACATGTCTTGTATTATTCTAACATACGTTTCCGGTACGTTTTGAGACCTCAGCGCGCCTCTTTGAGATCGAATATTTTCTCGAGGTCGATAAATACCATGTGTAAATCCTTCGACGAATCTCGGTATATTCGTAGGCTTTGGATAGCGTCCACCGTCGATCTTCCTTCAACAAATCCACACTGGCTATTAAAGAGCTTTATTATTTGCCGAAGACGTTCGTTTAAGACTCTTTCGACGATTTTCATTGTGTGTGATTGAACGGTAGTTGTTGCATTCTCTAGTGTCGCCTTTTCCTTTGTGTAATGGAACCAAGAAGCTACTTTTCCATTGATTCGGCATAGGTTGTCCACATTTTAATTTATTTAAAAATTTCGATAGCCATTCGGTGCCGATTCCCTCCATCTTCGACCAAAACTCTGATGCATTCTACTTGTCGGCCACAGCTCGTTTGGTTTCGCCATTCCACCACCATGTTTCTTTGCCGACGTGATGGTACGAGGGCGGGTCAACAATTCATAGCCCAATTCATGGATTTTTGCCATGGAAACTGCACATGTGTGCTTGCATTGTCTTGGTGGAAAAGAACTTTTTTCTTGGCCAAATGAGGTCGTTTTTTTTTCAAATCGTCATTGAATCGGTCCAATAAGTTGGCATAATATTCCCCATTGATTGTTCTTCCCTTTTGAAGGTAGTCAATGTGGATTATCCCGCGTGCATCCCAAAAAACAGTCGCCATAACTTTATTGGCTGACAAACCCACCTTGGCCTTCTTTGGCGCCGATTCACCCTTAGAAACCCACTGTTTTGACTGTTGTTTGTTCTCTGGTGTGTTGTGATGGATCCATGTTTCGTCCACGGTTACAAAACGGCGCAAAAACTCATCCATATTGCGATTAAACAACGCCAAACTTTCCTGTGAAGTTGTTACACGATTGCGTTTGTGGTCGACTGTGAGCAAACGCGGCACCCATCTTGCGGAAAGCTTTCTCATGCCCAAGTGATAATTCAAAATTGAAACCACTGAGCCATGCGAGATCCTTACGGCTTCCACAATCTTTCGCACTTTCAATCTTTGGTCGGCCAACACCATATCGTGAATTTCTTCGATTGTATCGGGTGTAGAGACCTCAACTGGGCGTCCAGGACGTTCGGCATCTTCAGTGCTTATACGGCCACAACGAAATTCAGTAAACCACTTTTTTACCATTGAAATCGATGGTGCAGAGTCCCCATAGTATTTATCAAGCTTAGCCTTGGTCTCGGTAATGGTTTTTTTTCGCAAGAAATAATGCTTAATAAGCACACGAAATTCACTTTTTTCCATTTTCTCCTCAAATTAGTGAGTAGTCTGATAAAAATAGCTGTCAAACACAAACTAACTGACGCAGCAAGTTTAAATTTTGACAGGAGTCAACTGACAGATGCCTGTTGACAGAGCAGTGTTGCTGTTTCAGTAAAGAGGTCAGAAATTCAAAAAGTCACGGACTTATTGACCCGCCCTCGTATTTCGATATAGTCCCCAGATGGGACTTTGCGAATGCTATGCATTCCTCGTGCATGCTGTTCCACTTTTCTTGCGGGCTTAGTGAGTCTGCTATACTATTTATATTTTGAAGTACTTCTTTAGCCAGTGCGATAAATCTTGCGCCTCGTTCCTTCGATAGATTATACCACCGGATTTTTGGCTTCCCAAACGATGCCCGTGTTTTCGGTGGTTCCGCTGTGAAAAATTCTGTAATAAGCAGACGGTGTTGGCTTACTAGCGATTCTCCAAGTATTACTTTACAGTCCTTAACACGGTTTCTCATCGACATTTTGCAAAGGTGATAATCTATTTGCGTCCGCTGCTATAGGTGATAAGATGTCGTTGATGTTTAAGAAACATTGTATTTAAGACGGTTAAGCGGAAGCCCTACACGCTACAAGGATGTCTTCGCCAGCTGAATTTCTGGTTCCAAAGCCTTTACCGCCGTGGCAGTCCTCATAATCAGCATTTGTTTCTCCGACGTGGCCATTTAAATCTCCGCCTACGAAGAGCATCCCATCGATAGGTATATTTCCAAGCAAATTACCGAACTCTGACCAAAATTTATCTTTTTCCGATTGGTCGCATCCATTTTGTGGAGCGTACGCGCTAACAATGCTCCACGTTTCATTGCGTATGACGAGTTTTACACTCATTAAGCGGTCGCTTATTTTCAAAATACCAACGATATTGCTGACAATAAACATGAAAAAATAAGCAACCATTAGATAAATATATCGCTCATTTACTTGAGGACTGTCAAAACTCAAAAAATGCGATTTTGCAGGAAAGAAGTTTAAAGTTTTCAATTAACTATTGGTACATATGAAATGAAATAACGCATATTCTCTTCTAACGGGGAGAGTATGCAAGATATGAATACTCGTATGAAAATTTTACACAATACGAAGCATGATAAAACAAATGATTCTGCATCATTAGTCCATTAGCGGTTTTTGAGTTATGACAGTCTTCAAGTAAATGAGTGATATGTATATTAAAATGTTGTTTTAATTAATTTTAAATTCATTTCAGAAATTATCTAGTTTCGAAAAAGCAAAAAATAATTTTATCTTTTGCCCGGGAACAATTTTCGGGACAAGCATTCAACATTGAAAAGAAATTTAAATTTAAATAAGAAGAACTATGCTCTCAATTGAACTCCTTAAACCCGCTATAAATGGAAATATATGATTTCATATATTTTTAATTTCTTGTATTTGTTTTTCTGCAGTGTTGGATAGACATAAAAACTGCCACAAAAATTAGGAATTAACTATCATATTCATAAAAAGATTTTTAATATTTCTTTTTGTCAGGGAGCGAAATATTTAAAATTTAAAGTTTACCATATAGGATCCACCATATTTAACATTGCCTTTAAAATCAACGGCCCACAAAAACGTCCAGTTACCGAATTTTACATAATAATAGAGTCTCAATAGACATTGGTCTCTACTAGAACATTTACTTCTAACATTTTTATAGAATAATATATTTTTACGTTTTATTTATTTTTTTTAGTTAGAAAACTGTCTCAAATTTGTAAAAAAAACAAAACGACATAAAAACATGTTCAACTACAATAGAAGTTAAGTGGGAAAATTTCTAACTAATATGTATTCAATGGTATATATGTATACACATACATATAAGAGTAAACAGATGTATTCCTTTGAATTTAGATTGAAAATAGATTTATTGTTTTGTTTTTCTAAAAGCCTCTCTGCTACAGAAAAAACATTTACATTATAATTATTAATTCTAAAAATAAATTAAAAATGTCAGTTCAATAACGTATTAGAATACAAAACTTTATTTTAATATTTTGGACCAGTTATATTGCTATAAGACATATTCTTCCTTTACTAAAATCTATAGTATTGTAAACTTGTTTAGTTTGTTATTGAAACAAACATTTTGTAATGCTTTTTGATAAAAAAAAAGTATGATTTACCTCAATAGTTAAGTCATCATTTTTTGCGCATATAAATAAGTTATTCCTCCCCTTTGGCAGTTTAACAACAAACAAAGCAGTTTGATCATCCGCCGTTCCAGTAAGGGTGTGAAATATTCCAGATACTGGAAAAAGGCAAGATCCTCCAAAATTACTTGACGCCTCCGTAAAAGCAATGCTGGTTTCATTAGATATTCCAGATCCAAAAACTCGAATCACCACTTCTGATTCGCTAAGCACACTGGGTACACCATCTTCTCCTAAATCTACTTCTTTTTCGCTGGACTCTACTCGGAAACCATGAATTTTAAGCCTTTCATTCTCATTACCTTGAACAGTAGTTCTCTGATGTCTGCGAAACAAAAATATTCTTAGTTTATTTTTAAGTTCATATAAAAAACAAAGGCAAATTAAAACATAACGGTATTCCAAATATATTCATAGCAATAATGTTAAATATTTATTTTGAAGGAGTTTATCCAAACTACACTGTGATAGGTAAAAAAGTGACGGCATATTATGCAGTAGAAGTGCAGGACTGTAACTCAGCACGTTAAAAAGAGAATAACAGGAAACGACATACAATAATTTGCTTGCCGGAGCTAGGAGCCGTTTTCATTTTTTCTCGGTATCGGATAAAACAAATGTTAAGAAACTCTTATTTTTAAATATCTCTAATACACCTATTACATTTGCAAATTGACTTTTAAATTCCCATTTTAAAAAAAAATAACCTTCGAAAACGGCTATCTATGAAGACACATCTAGGCAGAGACTACAGGGTGGATGGTAAATTTCTTGGAAGCTTTTTACTCATTCGCGCAGTTTTTTTCGTGGACGGTGCGTTTATAGTTTCACCTAATTTTATGTGCTCAATCGAAAAAATTCCTTTTAAACTCCAAAACACAGTGACCATATTTTTTTTGGTTTATGGCGTTACTTTTTGGAGAGTCTGAATTTTTCTTATGGCACTGCATAGACCCCGTTTTTCGTTTTTATTTCAGAGCAGACAGTTGTAAAAAAAAAAGTTCGTGTTTCTTTATTTGCTCAGACACATCGGAGCTCCGAATTCGTTTTTCTTTTTTTGTTCGGAGCATGCTCAGAGCGCACTCACTGAGTTCAGAATAAATTGACCGAACATTTACAGTAGCAACTGATCGCAACATTTAACAGTAGAAAAACAAAAAAAAATCAAAAAATAAAAACTCTGAAATAAAAAAAAGAAAAACGGATATGTTTGTTTTTCACTAAGAATTAGTAGAAAACTAAGCTGTGGAATACCCATGGGAAAAATAGAACATTATAACCAGTCATCATTATTAGAGAAGCTACGCGTAAACCATTAAGAAAGAAAGAAAAAAGGAAAGCCTGATTGTGAAAACACTGACATCATCTCTTCCTTTTTTAGTACTTATAACAATCAGATCACGCAATCAACGCACAAACAAAGGTCTGAAGTGGAAAAAGTATGTACTCGTATCTAATTTTTATTCTACTTTAAGTTTATCTCCTTAGTGGGTTGTGGGTGTCAGTGTCCTTGAAAGTTTTCCATATTTCAAGCGTTGCACAATGAATAATTAATCTTTAAATACTATAAAAGCAAATCCATTTATCCTTGTCATTGTCACGATTTCTCAAAAACTGCTAGACGTAGGGATTTGAAGTTTCGCATAGTTATTCCTTATTTTGCATAGATGCGAGATAAGAACGGATTTTCATAAATTCCAGGTCTAAGTGGCATAAAGGGGATTGAGATCAATAATGGCTCATCGGATTTAAAAAATAAAAAACAGGTGAATTTAGTAGTTTTTCTACTGATTCATTTAAGATATAAATTATCCTTCTGCGTTGTCCTGAGGCTGAGAATTTCTAAAAACAATTAACCAACAATTTTCCTTCAGTGAAGAGCATCGCCAGCAGTCATGCTGCAGTGCCTATCGTTGCAATAGTGTGTGTGTCTATATAGGCGCGCTACAATCTAATTGTTTTGATCTTTAGTGTGTGATTTCTTCAGTAAAAAAAAATAAAAAAAAAACAATCACAAATGAAGTTTTCAAAAGTGTTTATAGTTTTACAGCTTTCCGTTAAATTGTGCCTACCAACAGAATTTGTTGGGGTACAAATTTGTCAATAACTGCGTTATTATATATAACTGCGTGCGATTTATTTGTATTAAAAAATAATTTTGGTTATATTTCTTTTAATCTTTATAAAATGTTAGAACTATAGTAAGCCAGTTATAATAAGTAGTTTGACTTCCAACGCGCAAAAATGTCATGCACGGTAATTTTTCTTTTCTTGATTATTGTCTCTAATCAAGTGAACCGGACTGTATATAAAAGAAACTTCATAAAACGTATGTTCGCTATAGACTCTCAAAGTATCCAGCGGGTTTGGGATTCCGAACATGCTATATAGGCTAACCGAGGCAATTTTCCTGCTAGTTGCAAGTTGCAATCGGAAATTGTGTCCGAAATTGCCCCGTGTGTAGGCGCTTTCAGTTGGGGTAAATGGGCCAGCGCACACTAGACTATTTTTATCCCTGTATACAACGTTGTACAACATTGCCACATGTACACTGTTGAATGACAGAAAAATGTGTTGCAACATGTACAACTGCTGGTATGGTTAATGAACAAAATTAGGCCAGATCAAAACCTTCTAACGGAGGAAACCAGGAACTCCAGTTGAAGGTTAAAACAACTGATGTTCTTTGGAGGGTCTATGTAGTTCATCCCAACAACAGTGAATGTTTTCACTTGAGAATGCTACTTCATATTTTAATGAGCCAATTATATAAGGAATAAATAATAACACCTATAAAGCAGCATGCAAAGCTATCAAAGCTATAGGGCTCTTGCAATATGACTCTCAATGGGACAACATATTAACGAAAGCTACTATTTGCAGTTCATCGAGGTCATTAAGGTATTTGTTTGCCATTATTATAGCGTTTTGTCAAGGGACCGATATTGTATCTCTCTGGAACAAGTATAGACAAAATATGGCCGAAGATATACTGAATCGACGCCGGCGAGAGTTAATGTCAGATTATGTCCAATATGATTTAAACATTTTTAACGAAGCGTTGTTAGAATCGAATAAGGTAGTAAAATAACTTTCGGGTAAATCCGAAAATATAACGAACCCTGAATTAACTAACGCCGAATACACAAGAGAAGCTTCCTATGATCAATTTAAACTGTTACAAATTGTAGCTCAAGATGAACATCGCATGAACATAGATAAAAAAAAAAGTATACGATGCATCATCAATTAACAGAAACGAACGAAATTTATATTTTCTTAATGCTCCTGGAGCTACAGGAAAAACATTCCTTATCAACTTGCTCCTTGGAAAAGTAAGATCTACTGGCAAATTTGCATTAGCTGTAGCATCATCCGGAATTGCAGCTACACTTTTGGAGGGAGGCCGAACCGCTCATGCCACATTAACACATTCACAAACAATTGCTACTGATGACATTAGTACTTTTTGTAGCATTTAAAAACAAAGTAATACTAGAAAATTAATACGTGACTGCTCATTTATAGTTTGGGACGAAGCTACCATGCCGAACAAGTTTCCAATCTGCGCAGTACGGATTCACCCATGGGTGGATGCACAATACTGTTTTCTGGTGATTTTTGGCAAATCTTACCAGTGATAACAAGAGCGACAAGTGCTGATGAAATAATGCTTCATTGAAAAGATCTTTTCTCTGGCCGTGTATGAATAGATTAGAACTCCAAACATATATGAGAGTGTCGTTGTCAGCATACGAAAACTGGCATTTTTCACAGTTTTTGATCAAAATAGGAAATGGACAGATGTCACAAAACAATGGGAGACTCAATCTAGACAAACAAAACCTTTGCATTTTAGTTAATGATCTTAAGGAATTAGTCAGTCAGTCAATTAGTCAGTTTATCCAGAATTGATAATATAAGTTCTAAGACTATAACTTGGCTTAGGGAGAGAGCTATTTTTTCGCCTACTAACGATCAAGTAAGTAAAGTGAACGACTTAATTAAAACACAGGCGCAAACATACTACTCTGTAAACACCATGCTGGACTAGGACTAGGAAGAGGCTGTACATTTCCCAACAGAATTTTCCAATTGCTTGCAGCCTTCTTGATTGCCCCACATAAATTGGTCTTAAAAGAATGGTGTCCTGTTATTTTATTGCGAAACCTTAATCTACTCAACTGACTGGATGTGGAAACCGTGTTAATTTCCGGGATTCAATTGATACCAACGGATCTTCCATTCTAATTCAAATGATTGCAGTTTGCAATAAAATTGTCATTTTCAATTACTATTAACAAATCACATTACCCGTCGCGGGCATAGACCTAGGCGTTGAGTGGTTTTCCCATGGACAGCTACACGTAGCTCTTTTGTGCGTTATTTCCAAACAAAATTTGTTCGTATTGTGTAACCAAAAGTCAGGCGCAAACATTGTTTATAAAAATATTGTATAGTCAAATGCAGTACTTCACATCAGGACCTACTGAATGTATATATTTGGTCAATTATTGATATATCAGGCTTAAAACCTCATCATCAACTCTTTTGGCAACCAATCGCAAACCAACGAAAATAAAATCCTTTGCGCTTACATAAGTCGTTTATTCTTCTTTTTTTAAAAAAAAAAAAGAACTTGAGGTTCAAGGAGGTATGATCAGACTACACTTTTAATACCAAACCATGTGTTAAGATAGGAAAATGGAAAATAGGATTGTGAATCGGGCAAGCGATAATGAATCTTTATCATCGGAAATACTTTTCCCTGGCTAAACAGGCTAAACATCTCTTGTTACTCAGGTAGGATGTTTGGTCCAACAGATTCGTTAGTTTTGCTTTATATGCTATGATTTGCAATGCTGACTTTATCGGGTAAACAAAATTCTTGGCTTTTATCAACTAAGAATGGTACGCTCATTTTACCTTACAGCAGCATTTGAATCATGTATGGCGTGTAACACTTTATAGAAGTGGTGCATTTTTACAGAGCGATTCGAATAATATGTCTTAGACTTTAAAGGGAGATTCCTTGAAATGTGTTGAAAAAACAACGTATTGAAAAAGTTATTGGTAATAAATGGGGTATCGTTGAACTTGAGATAATAAATACTTCAATTGTTTCAAAGTAAATGTTGCGTCAAAAGTTATAGAAGATCAAAAGTGATTTTGAAAAAATCTTATCAACGCCCATTTTTGGAACCTAGAGAGGTCTACCTAGTATGAACAAATAAAATGTCAAGTAATTTCATATTAAGTCAGTAATTTTTAAAACACGAACAAACTATTGAAACAGGTAAAACATAAAATTAGAAATTGCACACATATGTTAAAGATTTTCTTGATGCCTTGTATGATGTCAATTGTTCGACGTGGCAACTACTGCATTGTATTTGTATCCCTTCCAAATAGGTACTCGTATTTTATCTAGATCTATCTTTGCTACCTGCTCCAGTGGCATATAGTATCCTGTACCTTCTCGTAGTTTTTGTTTTTATTTCTTTATTTCATATCAAGAAACTTAAATATAAAGTATAATGTAATTTATGTTAATATTGAGCTTTAAAGTTTTTGAATGATATGGCTTTGTACAATCTGTTGTCTAATAAAAGACAAGAGGCGAATGTACCTATTAGTTATATAAAATGAAATTGATGGGGAAAACAGAAAATGGAAATGAAATAATTACATACGAGTACATTTAAAAAAAAGAAAAATTACATACAATTTTAAAAAAGAGAAAAGAAACATAAAATATATTACATCACTGGTGTTAAAAAAGCATCTTCAGAATGGTTAAACGAGAAAAGCCATTTTTTTTATACTATTAAAGAATACTGTTTTCACTCTCTCACACCTAAGTTTTTCCGGTAAATTATTAAAGCGTAAGAAATGTGTTTTGTGGATTGTTGGAACATTTGCGAAGTTTCTGGTATTGACTCGCAAGTTATGATTATCATTAACTCTAACCCGGAATTTTAAAAAAATATCTTCAAAACTTTGTAGCAGTACAGATGCCTTAAAGGAAAGAGTTCGAGACATTTGAATAACTCAAAAATGGGATTTCTGCGATTAACTCTACACAAAAGTCTTATGGCATGCTTCTGTTTAATCAGCAGTGGTTCTTTTGTATTAAAATAAGTGCTTCCCCAGCAAGAAATTCCATACCGTAGTTTTGATTGTAAAATACCATTATAGACCAATTTTTGCAGTAAATGCTAAGGTGGTATAATTGCCTTAGAACTGCATTAAAATACCGTGTCAAATATGACGTATGGTCCTTCCAACTAAACTTATGGTCCAATATAATACGAGTACCTAAGTATTTAAAGCTGTCACCACACTCAATTAAAAAGCAACCGTCACTACAGCTTACCTGACTATCAAATGATATATTATATCAATGTGCATCTTCTAAACAAAATCAAGAACAGCTTGGTGAGTGATAGTATAAAGGTAACTCTCCGCATTCAACACCCTTAATATTGAATACCATAAATTTCGTTTTGTTGCTGATGATCAGCTTACGAGACTTAAACCATCGTCGTAGTATATCTAGTTCATAATTAACATCGGCAAACATATCAAGAAAGCTCTTATTGCAATAGGAAAGGCCAGTATCATCAGAAAATGCCGTGATTCTGCCCTTAAAATGTTGAATAAATAGCGAGTTAACATATATTAAAAACATTATCGGGCCCAGGACTGATCCCTGAGGAACATCTATATTTAAATAACTATGTGAGCTAAAAACATTTTTGACCTTTACCACTTGTTTACGATTTGTTAAATAAGAGGCAAACCAGTCATGAATGAAGCCTCTGAAACCTGCATTAGAAAATTTATTTAGTAACATATATTCACCATATCGAAAGCCTTGGTTATGTCAATAAATAAAGTCGAAGGAATTTGAGAAGTAATCAAACTATTATAGATTTCCCCAGATAGTTTTAATAAATCACATTCAGTTGATCTACCGCTAAGTCCCTCCCCAGCAAGAAATCGCATACTGCAGTTTTGATTTTAAAATACCATTATAAACCAATTTTAAAATGGGCAGCTTGCAGTACATGCTAAGGTGATACAATTGTCTTACAACTGCATTTAAATACCTTTTCAAATATGACGTATGGTCCTTCCAACTAATTCCAACTGATGGTCCAATATAATGCCTAGGTATTTGAAGCTGTCAACACGTTCAATTAAAAAACAACCGTCGCTACAGCTTACCTGACTATCAAATGATATACTTCATTTTCATTTTCAATGCATTTTTATTAATTTAAATTCAGAAATTCTTACAAGCTATACAAAAAAACGCTTAAAAATTAGCTCAAATAACTTAGAAAACTATCTTATTCTAACTTACTGGCCCCATGCGGACACTCTAAGTTAAACATAATTCTTAATCTACATGTCTTTCGACGTTCCGTACAGTACTTTTTTTCGTTACATTAATTTAAGCCTAAAACTAAGAAAATAATTTTATTAAATAAAAAACTTAGTAACCAAATGATATACTATGTCCATGTGCATCTCCTAAACGAAATCGAAAACAGCTTGGTGGGTGATAGTATAAAGGTAACTCTCTGCATTCAACACCCTTGATATTGAATGCCATAAACTTCGTTTTGTTGCTGATGATCAGTTTATGAGATTTAAACCATCGTCGTAGTATATCTAGGTCATAATTAACATCGGCAAACATATCAAGAAAGCTCTTATTGGAATAGGAAAGGGCAGTATCATCAGCAAATGCGGTGATTTTGCCCTTAAAAGGTTGAATAAATAGCGAGTTGACATATATTAAAAGCAGTATCGGGCCCAGAACTGATCCCTGAGGAACACCTATATTTAAATAATTATGTGAGCTAAAGACATTTTTGACCTTTACCACTTGTTTACGATTTGTTAAATAAGAGGCAAACCAGTCATGAATGAAGCCTCCGAAACCTGCATTATTTAATTTATTTAGTAACAGAGTATGGTTCACCATATCGAAAGCCTTAGTTATGTCAATAAATAAAGTCGAAGGAATTTGAGAAGTATTCAAACTGTTATAGATTTCCCCAGATAGTTTTAATAAAGCACTTTCAGTTGATCTACCGCTTCTAAAACCAAACTGAGAATCATCAAAGAAATGAGTTTTATCTAAGAATGATAATATTCTACATTTAATTCCGTTTTCAATAATCTTAGAAAAAACGTGTAAGATGGAAATTGGACGATAATTATTTAATGACATTGTGTCACCTTTTTTATGCAATGGTAATACTTAAGCTGTTTTCAGGGATTCAGGGATTCAGGAAAAACCCCTTCTTGGACACAAAAATCAAAAATAAAACGTAAAACATCAGAAATATGAAACGCAATATTTTTTAATACAAAACTTGAAATATTACCAAAAGACGACGAATTGGATGTTTTAAGTGACATTATAATTTTATAAATTTCACTGTTACAAGAACCTACACTAGCAAAAAATTTATTAAATAAATTAGCAACTTCTATAGGCTCAGACACTGTTAAATTATTATTTGAAATACTTATATCTGTGTAAGATATATTTTTGTTAAGTATTTCATTAACAACTCGCCATTCCTCTTTTTAGTGACCAAAGGTTCTTGCCAATCTATTGCGAAAGTATGTATTTCTACATAGTGGTATTCCAATCTTGACCTCTCTACATAACTTTTCGTAATAGTTCTTAAGTCTGTGATTATTCCGGTTTTTTTTTGATAATTGAGCAAAGCCATCTTTTCTTTTTTATTTTATTTAACAATGAGGGTGTCATCCATGGCTTGAGACACTTTAATTTGTTACTTCGTTTACATTTGTTCTCACTACAATTCAATATATGAAATTGCAGCTTATTAAGGAACAAATTAAATGCAACAGAAGGGTCGACGACAGATCTTAAAGTGGCAAAATCAATTTTTTTTGTTTCAATGGCATCCAGTTTTTTTGTTCGAGAAACCCTGCAATTGAGTTGAATACCAGTTAGGCTGTGGTCGGTTATTTTTAGGTCTAATGCAATTTTATAAACAACACAAATTTTTCTGTGAAGCCTTACAAAAATGTGACCTAAACAAGAGCTAAATCGAGTAGGCTGATTCATAATAGACTCAAAGCCAAACGACAAAAGCGTTGCTAAAAACTTATCGACATCAGGTGTATCACACAGGATGTTTATATTAAAATCACCCAACAAAATTTAATTTCTACATTTCTGATTATCCAAAAATCTCGAAAACTCATCCAAAAAGGTTCCAACTGTACACTTATGCAATCTGTAAATACAGATAAAACAGTAGTGAGCAAACGAGTCCTCGCAATTAACACTGGTTATATCAGCACTATCCAGTTTATACTTATTAATTTTACATCCCATTTTTTTACTTCTATAATATTCCGCGACACCGCCAGCAGCATAAGTTTCATTACAAGCCGCGTCGAAAGAAAAATTTCGTTGGAACTTCACTCTTCTGCTTAAGTCGATGTTGCTGTACAGTCCGTATTTCTTCCCCCACTCACCGACGGGACCGAAAATCACTCGAAAGCAGCCAAGAGCACCGTCATCCATTATTGATTATATCCATGCCTCTGCGCCACCCTTTCATAGGGTTAATTTTTGTTGTTCGAGAGAGGGCCTTGAGAGTCAATTGCCTTCTTAGCCCAAAGAAGCAGCGATTGGCAAGAGTAATTCCCTTATTCGTTGTCTGAGTTTATAGCGGCGCCTAGGTAGACAAAGTAATTAACTACCTCAAATATACCTCTCGAAGGTGACGTTCTGTCCGAGACGTCGGCGGTGAGTGTACTTTTTGCTTCACAGTATATACTTAGTTTTGCCCTGGTAGACCACTAAACCCATTTTCACCGCTTTCGTCTCAATACTCGCGAAGACGCTACTAACATCACGCTGTTCTTTCCGATTATGTCAATATCATCGGCGAATGAGAGTATTTGAACGGACTTTTGAAACTTTTTTGTGCATCTTGTGTTTGCGCTCAAGTATAAAGTTGAAGAAATCGCATGAAAGCGCATCGCCCTGTCCAACTCCTTTTTTAACATCAAAGATCTCGGTGAGATCTCTACCGACCTTGATGGAGAAGCGAGCATTCTCCACAGACAGACGAATTTGGCAAGAATACCAAAACTAGACTAGTATAGCTCGTTTCTGTAGATGCTATCTATTTTTGGTATTCCAGGATATGAATTTGAATCATGTTATAATAATAAATATGCAGCCGGTGGCGTTGGCGTTTTATAAAAGACGCGACAAATGTTACAACATATCGGTATAATTTGCTTAGTTGTGATGTATAGATTCAATAGCCATCTATTTCATTAAACGTGTTTTATGAGGAATTAGAAAATCTCTCAACAAAAGTGACACAAGAAAAAATTGGAAATTGGTAAAACAAATATTGAACAAACCAACTGAAAGCATTTATATTCTGAGCCTATTTTAACTAATCCCAAAGTTTTAGCAGATAAATTATATTCAATGTTTTTTTTTGGTTCTGTTGATACAAAAATAGTATCAGATAATTGCACTAATTTTCCCAAATGTGGATGCTTAGCAAATGTTGTGTCTTTATATCAGAGTTTGTTTTTTCATCCTATAACATCGTCCGAATTATATAAAATTATTCTCTCACTCAAAAATTCTGCTTCTAAAATAACGGGTTGCTTTTTAAATAACTTTGTGAACAACGTAGCTTTGAATATCTGTGATATTTTATACCACATTTATAGCAAATAATAATAATCACGCTGATCTCTATTATACAAATTAAAAATAATACAAGTTAAATCAAGTATAAACAATCAACAGAGAAACAAAATAGAATACATAAATGAGACAAACAGGAGCAATAATCCTTGCAAAAGAAAAACACTGCAAAAATACAAACAATGCCAATCGCAACGAGGAACTAAGCGCAATAACAAAACAATACATTAACCAAAGAAAGGAAGCTAGACAGAAACAAGATAGCGCCAGGTATGCAGACTAAACAAGATAATATCAAAGGAAATATGTAAAGACATAAGAAAATGCAAATATGAGCAAATACAACAAACTCTAGAAGAAAACAAAAACATGAAAGTTTTAAGGAAAACCCTAGCGGAGGGAAGAAACAAGATAATAAAGCTCAAAAATTTAAATGGAGGTGATAAAAAATAAAAACAAGATACTGTCGATAACCGATCCCGTGCAACACCAGCATTATGTAGTACAGAAGAAAGAATACACAATCTTATAAATGTCGGCTCAGAGGAAATACCTGAAATAACCCCTGAAGAAGTATAGCTGTAGCTAAAAGAGATGAAAAACAACAAGGCTCTGGGAGAGGACCAAGTGGTGGTAGATGCCATTAAAGTCGGAGGTGATACCCTTCTACACAAAATAACGAAGCTTTTCAACTTGTGCATAGAGCAAGGATTGATGTCAACCAAGTGGAGAAATTCATGCATATATCTAATACACACACAACCACCTTTATAAGCTACTGACAAAAATACTTACAAATATAGTAGAACAAAAGCGGTTTTAGTACAATCAGCTACACACATTAAAAACACTTATAGAAAAAACGATAGAATTCAATCGACCTCTAGTACTGACATTCGTAGACTTCCAAATAGCTTTCGACACAGTAGAAATATAGTACATTGCATCATGGAAGCTCTAAAACAGTGCAGAGTAGATGGAAGATACATCCAACTTCTACAGTATATATACGACACGGCTGCAGATGCGTTTTACTACACGAATAAACTGGAAAATATCGAATAGAAAGGGCATAAGGCAAGGAGACACCATATCACCGAAACTTTTCACGGCCGTTCTAGAATACTCTTTTAAACAACTACGAGTACATTGGGACAATAAAGGAATTAATATTGGTAGAGAATATCTTAATCACCTGCGTTTCGCAGACGACATAGTGATAGTGACCGATAATCTCAACGATGCCCGAATAATGATAGAAGAACTTAAATCAGTTTCAAGAAATGTCGGCCTAAAACTAAACTTCGACAAAACAAAATTTATGACAAGCTTAGTCTCGAGTGGAAACCTTAAGAACAAAGACGGAGCTGAAAAAGGACAAGTCTTGAAAGATAACCAAACCCGCGAAATCGTACGCCGAATTGGACTTGGATGGGCAACCTTTGGAAAACTAAAGAACATATTCCAAAGTATTGTCCCCATACATCTAAAAAGGACAGTATACGACCAATGCGTATTAGCGGTGATAACTTACGGGGCAGAAACTTTATCCCTAACGAGACACACTATTGGCAAGCTCCAGCACAAAGAGCGATGGAGAGGGCAACGCTAAACATCACAAAAAGAGACCGAGTACGCAACGAAGAGATACGCAGGAGAACAAGAGTGATGGATATAACAACACGTATAACAACGGCAAAATGGGGATGGGCTGGACACATAGCGCGAATTACAGATAACAGATGGACAAAGAAATTGCTGGAATGGAGACCAAGAGGAGATTTAAGAAACAGAGGAAGACCACCATCACGATGGAGCGACAACATCAGAAGAGTGACTGGGAACTGGAGCCATGCAGCGCAAAACCGAAATGTATGGAAGAGTTTAGAAGAGGCCTACGTTCAACTTTGGACATGATAGGCTTTTTGATGATGATGATGATAGTAAGCATTTTTAGTGGTGATTTCCAGAAGATTTAAAGCGAGCTGAAGTAATAGCTTTATTTAAAAAGGAAGAAAAAACATTAACAAGTAATTATAGTCCTATTTCCTTACACCCGGTATTTTCAAAGATTTTAGAAAAAAACAATTCTTTGAGTGAATTTCCGTTCCAGTTTTTCATTTAAAGGAGCCCTTCGAACTTCTGCTCGAATGTTTATGAAGGAATTAATAAAAAAAATGTATCTGCTGCTCTATTTGTTTACATAACAAAAGCTTTTGATATCGTCGACCACAGAATTATTTTGGAGAAACTATACAAATGTAGGTTTAGGGGCATAATACATAAATGGTAATTTTCATATTTATCTGATAGAAAGCAAAGGGTGAAAGTTAATGGACAACTCTGTTCTTTAAGTTTTATTTCTATAGGTGTTCCCCAAGGTGTGGTGCTTGGTCCGATTTTAGCAAAGTTAATGCATTCGCTGACGATATGGCATGTGCTTTTCACAGTGACTCTGCTTTAAATCTTCCTGGTGATATAAATCATGATCTAAAAATCTTACCCCACTGGTTCAAGATGATTATAAGTGACAAAACAAAAATTATGTTTTTTAATGTGTGCGGTAAAGAAGTAGACTTAAGTCGATTTTTTTTTCACTGTGCAATGTGTAATAGATATATACATACATAAAAAACATATTTGTAATTCTGTGGTTGGCTTTTAGACATTTTCTGACTTGCGTGTACGCAAGTATTTCGAAATTGAGAAAGTTAAGACTTTCAAATATCTTGGTGTTTTGCTTGACTCTAAGATGAGCTGGTCTTACCATACCGATGTACTTAAAAAATATCTCATATCTCATATTTACTATGGGTTGGTTCATTCCAAACTTAAATACCTATGGCATTGTTTGCTGGGGGGTACACATAACAACAAAATAAACCCTCTTCTGGTCTCCCAAAAACACGTTATCCGTATTATTTGCAACACAAAACGGCAATCAAATAGCCTAGTACTTTTCAGAAGCCTTAAGATACTCCCATTAAAACTCATGTAAATTATGAAAGTATTTAAAATATTTTTCAACAGGTCTGGCTATAGGATCGATGCTGTTCTAGCTACAACCTTAGAATTAACAACCAAAATTTGGTTTCAGTACATCACGATCTAAATTTTTTTTTAAATTTATTACGTTTACAGCGTACATGAATGCTACAGTAATTTTTATATATTTTGGCTCTGTAATTCAATTTTGATAGTAAAAAACTTATTATGTCCCCATTACACTCATAAATTTACAAATTGTATGATGTTTATTATTTATACTTTGTTCCCTTGCTCCCTATGAACTATAGATTTGCAGATACTTTATAAACTTAAATAAAGCTTACTTTAGTTACTACTTTGTAAAATTGATTTTATATGGTGAAGAATTAACAAAGTAATAAATGAAATTAAATATCGTACGCGACTTTGAAATCGATGAATAGGTGGTGCTCATGGGTTTTCTCCAAGATCTGACAAAGTGTGAATATTTGATCGATGGTGGACTTTCCTGGCCTGAAACCACACTGATATGGACCTATCAAGTTGTTGTCGCCTTATCCCGGCGTTCACACAATACGGCAGATAAGATTTTGCAGTTCAGAGGATTTTGGGGATCGGACAAACAATGCTGGGGTTCCATACATCGGGCATACTTTCGTCCGACCATATTTTAGAGATAAGTTGGTGTATACTCCTAACCACCGCCTGTCGCTTTGAAGAGCTTGGCGGTGATACTCAGCTTTGCTGGACTTCAGCTTAGATATTGCTACCGTGAAAGGTACTTCTGACTGACAGCGATATTTGTTTCGTCATCGCAGTTATATAGTCCTGATAGTTTTTTGATCAGGAGTTCTCCAAGTCCCCTCGTGAATATCGAGATGGGATACAGCGTGTTAGTTACGAATAACTAACCCCCCCAGCAAAGTCGATTAGCCTGAATCCGTTATCGGAGTCACCTCCGTGCACCAAAAATACCCTCTCTTAATAGCTTTGCATTGAAATCGCTGAGGACAATTTTAATGTAATAACTAAGCCATTGCTTGTAAGTCTTGTTCAAGAGCTTGTAAAAGCTGTCTTTAATGTCGTCATCTTTCTCCTCTGTGGACGCGTCCAGGCATATAAGGCTTATGTTGGTAAATTTAGCCATGATACGGATTGCTACGAGGCGTTCGTTCACATCTGAATCCAATAGGAGGTCGATAATAATCCCCGTAGTAGATATTGCAGTTTTCATCCTCTTTTTGTCCGACCCATCCCATTGCATTTCGTTAATGGCGGTTATGTCCACATTGCAGCAGTCTAGGGCCTCCGCTAGTTGTTCTGCCTATTAAGGCGCCTAGCATTCCACATGCATATTCAAAGCTCGTTGTCCTTAATTCGTTAGCATGGGTTGACAGCAGTGCATGCGTCCGTATCCGATGCTTGTTGTTGCTTCGTAACCTTTATCTTTTTTCCATAGCCGTGCAGTTACCCCGAGGACACAACCCGCAACCTGCAGGGCCAGAATAATTTTTGATACCCCTAGGATGAGAGGTCGGTTAGACCAAAACCAGTAACCCGATGGGGGATGTAAGCGCAGCCATTGGTCCATGTCGGCTCATCCGACACCATTTCTTTTCTAAGACCCTGACTTAGTCTTGGAAATCCTTACTGGCCTGAGATCCAAATATGTCGAAGTAGCCCGGCTAAGGTCTCATTTGTTCCGCGATTATTTTTCTTCATCACCGTTAATTCCATCTGGGAATGCATTCGCTGTCCTGTTTATAGTGCTGCTATTTTTGTCTGCTGGTCTGGACTCGCGCTTATAAGTTTAACAAGTCGTGTCCGGGTTGGCATCGGCCAGTACTCGACGGTTAACACGTGCATGTATTATAAGAACAATTGATGTGTAGAAGTGCCTACCGTATTTCTACAGCACCCCACCGTCTTCAAAATATAATAATTAGAAATTTTCTTTTTTTATTTCAGAACAGAATCTAAAAGCTCCGCCAACCAACAATCGGAGGAATCGGGCATCTTGAAAAAAATAATTTGAAATTGTTAAAAATATTAATGAACTATAAAATGAGGCCATATTAAGTAGTTCGTAAGAACTTTCCGTAATAACTCGAAAGCTTTTTAAAATCTAACAAATATGTTTTAAAATATGATTTTTTAAAGTTACTCAACACTCATAAAATGCGAACATGGAAAGGCCTTAAAGCAATGGTTCATTGTTTTTTCTCTAAAATATCAGAGCTGAGAATTACAAGCATATTTCAAATACGCTTAAGGAATCTAAAATATCCCACAAAATATTTGATCTCTTAAACTAATTTTTAGATTATTATTCGGAAGAACAATCGTATGAGAGAAAGAGGACCATATTTACATATGTATTGTAGCTAGTACGAGACATTCCATGCGTCATTAAAAGAGAGCGAAAAATATTCATTTTTAAATATTTTTATTTAATTATTGTTTTGTGTTTGCTTTTACTTTTTAAATATATTGTTGCTACAGTTATTTGCTTAAAGTTGAAAAAAAAAAAAATTAAAATCGATAACAACCCTTAGTTTTATTTTTAAGCACAGTAAACAGATGAAAATTGATTTATTTTTTAAATCCTTATTTTCATTCTTTCAACCAATTAGCAAACTGTTTAATTTTAGATAAGTAGGAGTCTAATCGACCCCTCATTCTAGGGGTATCAAAAATGGAACTGGCCCTTCAAGTTGTGGGTTTTGCCGTCTGGCAGTTGCCCGGTAATAGAAAAAAGTAAAAATTTCCGAAACAAAGCCTCGGACACGGACGAATATACGAGGGCGGGTCAATAAGTCCGTGACTTTTGGATTAAAACACAGATTTTTTGATAAAAAAAATAAAAAAATAATTTTATTTTTCAACGTAGTCTCCCTTGAGCTCTATACACTTTGTCCAACGCTTCTCCAATTTTTTTATCCCTTCCAAAAAAATGATTTGTCGAGGTCCTCAAAATAGGCCTTTGTTTGCGAGATGACTTCATCATTGGAGTCAAATCTTTTTCCACCAAGCCATTTCTTCAGGTTTGGGAACAAGAAGTAGTCGCTCGGAGCCAAATCTGGAGAATAGGGTGGATGAGGGAGCAATTCATAGCCCAATTCATGGATTTTTGCCAGTTGTTACACGATTGCGTTTGTGGTCGACTGTGAGCAAACGCGGCACCCATCTGGCGGAAAGCTTTCTCATGCCCAAGTGATCATTCAAGATTGAAACCACTGAGCCATGCGAGATCCCTACGGCTTCCACAATCTCTCGCACTTTCAATCTTCGGTCGGCCAACACCATATCGTGAATTTTTTCGATTGTTTCGGGTGTAGAGACCTCAACTGGGCGTCCAGGACGTTCGGCATCTTCAGTGCTTGTACGGCCACAACGAAATTCAGTAAACCACTTTTTTACCATTGAAATCGATGGTGCAGAGTCCCCATAGTATTTATCAAGCTTAGCCTTGGTCTCGGTAATGGTTTTTTTTCGCAAGAAATAATGCTTAATAGGCACACGAAATTCACTTTTTTCCATTTTCTCCTCAAATTAGTGAGTAGTCTGATAAAAATAGCTGTCAAACACAAACTAACTGACGCAGCAAGTTTAAATTTTGACAGGAGTCAACTGACAGATGCCTGTTGACAGGAGCAGTGTTGCTGTTTCAGTAAAGAGGTCAGAAATTCAAAAAGTCACGGACTTATTGACCCGCCCTCGTACTGTTTCAACCCATGCAAACGATTTAAGGACAACAAACTCCGGATATGGACGTGGAATTTTAGGTCCATTAACA
Source organism: Volucella inflata (assembly GCA_928272305.1). Classification (NCBI taxonomy): domain Eukaryota; kingdom Metazoa; phylum Arthropoda; class Insecta; order Diptera; family Syrphidae; genus Volucella; species Volucella inflata. The sequence goes on from OV743717.1 coordinate 37,808,282, forward strand.
GGCCACGTGCAGCCGAACAACTAACGGAGGCAGTGGAGCAGACTTTCGAGAAATGCGATGGGATGGACCTGAAAAAATGAGGGTGAACATCTGCGACATCTTATACTGTGATTGTTATCAACAGCAAAAGCAGCGCCAATTTGTATGCGGATTTGTTTTGGATTCAGACTTAGGCAAGAAGTCTTGAGTTTCCGGCATGTGAGCGAACGCCTCGTAGCAATCCGCATTAAGGCAAAATTTGTCAAAATTAACCTAATATGCCCGACGCCCCCACAGAGGAGAAAGATGACGACACCAAAGATGCCTTCTATGAGCTCTTGAACAAGACCTACGAGCAATGCCCTAGCTATGACATAAAAATTGTCCTTAGCGATTATAATGTAAGCCTGGGAAGAGAAGGCATCCTTGGTAGCACTGTCGGAAGATATAGCCCGCACGACACCAGCTCCGATAACGGATTCAGGCTAATCGACTTTGCGGCGGGATTGTTGTAGCTAGTACGCGGTGCCCCCATCTCGATATTCAGAAGGGAACTTGGAGAACTCCTGATCAATCAACCGTCAACCAGATTGACTACATTGCGATCGGCGCAAGATATTTCTCCAGTATTACGGATTTCCGAACGTTCCGAGAAGCCAAAATCGACTCAGAAGATTATCTTGTTGTAGCCAAGGTACGGTTGCGGATATCCCGAACAACGCCAAGACAAGTTAATATTGTGAGGAATTTCGAAGTCAAACGGCTACAATCGAAGGAATCGTCAAATTCTTTCCGATCAAGTCTCTTAAGAGAGACTAGAGCTGCTCACGAACTCGATGAGCAGAAGAGGAGCGACGAACACCGGCTCCTCAGGAGGAAAAAGAAAGATTATGAGAAGCGCGCGGTCGAGGAAATTGAGAGATGGTACTCCAAGAAAGTTAAAAAAAAACATGAAAGAACACAAGCGCCGAACCGAAACCTGTTGAGACGAACAAGGGAACATCGTAGTAGAGTCGCAGTCGATGCTGAGAATCTGGAAAGATCATTTCTGTAGACTGTATAACGGCGATGACGAAACAAATATCGCTGCCAGGCAGAATGAAACTTTTAAGCTGAACGATGTAGACCAACAATTCCGTCTACCCGACCTGGATGAAGTGAAGATAGCAATATCTAAGCTGAAGTCCAACAAAGTTGCGTAGCGGGCGATCTCACCGCCGAGCTCTGCGAAGGGGCAGGCGATGACTTGCTAAGGAGCATACACCAACTCATCTGTGAAATATGGTCATATGAAAGTATGCACGATGAATGGAACCTCAGCATTGTTTGTCCGATCCTCAAAATCAAACCGAAGAGGCATCAGTATTCTTAACAACGCATACAAGATATAGATACACACCACCTATTCATCGATGTCAAGGCCACGTATAATAACATCTATAGAGACGAGCTATACAGAGTAATGTATAGTTTTAGCATCCTTGAGAAACTCGTCCGTCTGTGAAGGATGACGATGGAGAATGCACGCTGCTCCATCAAGGTCGGTGGAGATCTCGCAAAACTCACACTCAAATACAAGTGGCACAGTTTTTGAACGGTCCATTCAATTACTCGCATACGCCGATGATACTGACATAATCGGAAGAAAGCAGCGTCATGTCAGTAGCGCCTTTGCAAGTGTTGAAAGGAAAGTGGCAAAAATGGGTTTAGCGGTCCATGAGCGCAAGATCAATTTTCTGCTGTCAAGCAAAAAGTAGTACACTGAACACCGACGTCTCGGACAGAACGTCACCTTCGAAAGGTATAACTTTGAGGTAGTTAAGGACTCTGTCTACCTAGGCTCCGCTATAAATTCAGACGACACCAACGCTGAGATCAAACGAAGAATAACTCTTGCCAATCGCTGCTTCTTTGGGCTAAGAAGGCAATTGACTAGTTAAGCCCTCTCTCGAACAACAAAAGTTACCCTACATAAGACCTTAATAATCCCAATCCCATTATCAAAAATGGATGGGGGTACCCTTAGTTGCTTTGAGAAAAAAATTCTTCGAGTGATTTTCGGTCCCGTTTGCATTGATGGTGAGTGTAGGAGGAGATACAACGACGGATGTATGAACTATACATCGACCTAGCCAGTAGAGTGAAGATCCAACAACTAAGGCTCGGTTATGTAGAGCGGATGAACACCAATGCGCCGGTCCGAAAAGTCTTCGAATCCGAGGCTCAGGTGGCATACGCAAGTGGGAGGGGATTGAGGCCCAGGTCCATCCCGGACTGTAGCGGCACCTAAAGTAAGTAAAGTAAATATTTGTAAAATAACATTTAAGCGATACTATGAATTTAGGAAACATCTTCATATTTTACTAGATATTTGTTTTAAGTTCGTTTATGAGAGGATTATCAGCAATACAGCAATGCTCAAGAAATATCGCACTAGATTCCTCAATCTTATTAAAGATCCATTCAACATTCGTTTTTTTATGTACTCGTATATCGCAGATTGAATGATACCAAGGCAAATTAAGCATAAAAAATAAAAAATTTTAAACAATTTTTTTTTTTTGAGATTATTGATACGACATTTTGCACATTCTCCCCATACTTGGCACCAATGTGAAATTGACTGAAATATTACTTTATGAATGATTATAATGTTTTCCGAAGATAGTAACGATTGTCTATTAACAATTTTCTTAAGTGTGCGACTTATATGATCGATGAAAGTTAACCTTGTGTCCAGGTATATACCTTAATATCCAACGGAGGACTCCTACTCGATGTCCACCCCATTCAAATTCAATTCTCTATTGGGAAGATAACAAGCTTTTCTTTTCTTAGTGAAAAAAATAGCATTTTCTCCTCATTTAATTTGATTTTCCATTTTTTGTTAAATTTTTGCAATATTTCAATCGAATTTCGTAAGTTCCTCTCAACATTAAGAAGGAACTCATGGAATGAAAACATTGCCGTGTCATCTGCAAATATTGCAGCCTCACACTCTGGAAGATTTGAGAAATCGGATGTCAAAGTGTTGTATAAGATTGCCCCAAGTACTGAACCTTGTGGAACACCAGAGCCAAACAATACTAGGTCAGAGACGCCACTGTTTACATGGACTCTAAAACAACGACGGACAGAAAGCTTTGAACTATTTTACAAATATAGGGAGGAAATTGAAATCATTTTGTTTATAAGGCCATTATGCCAAACTGTATCGAATTCCTTTTCTGTATCAAGTAGACCCAATCCCAAATTGTTCATTTGGATATATTTTATTATCACAGATAAATTTTGTAACATTGTCTTTTAATACCTCCTCATAAATTTTACTAAGCCTGCTTATTAGATTTATTGGTCTGTAATTCCCAGGATTTTCAGGGGGCTTACAAGCTTTGATAATTAGTATTACTTTTGCCAGCTTCCAGGCATCAGGATAATACTGCGGTTTTAGGCATCCGTTTATTATAAACACTAAGAATTTTATTCTTTGGGAAAGTGTTTTATATATATATATTTTTAGTTTTTAAAAACAGACTCTATGTCCTCATCAGTTACGAATTCGCAGGTATAGATTCGACTAGAATTGGATAGCCCCTTGAACCAAAATATTTTTGCTTATGTCGCCTAAATGATACGAAACGCCATGTTTTTTTTTAAATTTAATGCTAGTGCACTTGCTTTTTCAAAGTCCGTGAAGAAAATAGTTCCTGAATCCGTCAAATAAGGAATCTATCTATTCTTGTTTTTTTATTATTTTGCAATCATTTTATTCAGAACTGAAACCTGTTGTTGGTAAAGGGGTTGACGATATCGCTGCCAATCTCTTCGGAACAAGTTTCTAAGTTTAATAAGTTCCAGAACATACAAAGCGAGTTTTTTAAGAAATGCTGGCGATGCCGCCATAGTTAGCTCATTGGACTATCACGCAGAGAGTCTGGGTTCGATTCCAGGCAAACTCCCGAAAGTAGAATTGCCTACGAAAAAGCTTCTAAAGAGTGCCGTTCGGAATCGGCGATAAACCGTAGGCCCCGCTCAGATGTGATAAAAAGGACAACATGAGCAACACAAATGAGTGTCAAGAAGCTAGGCCATGGTCCATACCGGGCAGCCAGCGCCACAGTGTTTTTTTTTTTTGGTGTTTTTAGAACTATAGGAAGCATTTTTCAACAGCAATCAGTGTATGCTCTAAGAAACGGTCAATATTTGTATCTAAATCTCCTTTACTAGAAATATTTTCTATACCGACAGAAAAGTTTCTATTGTCTCACAATAGACAGAAATGAATATTATATTGATCTTTTTTCGAGAATTGCGACACCTCACATCTTCTACCTGTTCTATCATTTCCATAGCATTTATAATTAGCTGTGCATAGATGTTAATTATTATTTATCATCGTTTCGTGACCAAAGCAACTTGAATGTAGCTGTCATTAAAAAAATTCAAAAATTCGACTGCTTTGTTGCGAATACTTCTCGCATTCCAAGTAATAATGTTTATTTATCTATTTGCCATATTATTTAGGACTAGAATACAAGAACTTAGTAGCTAACTGTGTAATAACATTGAATGGTTCTGGCTTGCTTTTACAAATAGCTAATTTAGTGATCATCTCCATAGCAAGATTATTTAGTTCTTCAATTATGAAAAGAGAAAGAGTATTAGAGAAGTTGTTTGAAATGCTGGTGGGAATGTAGTTAATGTTATTAAAATTGGAGTGATTTTGGAAAGAACTCTCCCATGCATTTTGAGGCAGAGTGTTTATACGAGATGTACTCTCCATTCCATTTTTGAAATGCTGTCGAGGGCGCTGTGGCAGTGCAGAAAATTATATTATTGATTTCATACACCGATTTTTGTATGGCATGAGTAGAAAGATGAGCTGCCCTTGGGTTTTTTTTTTTTTTTTAAGAACTTAACACTCAAGAGGACGACTACTCTTAAAATGCTCTTGCATTATTGGTGCAATCAACAGTCTAAATGCGACCCAGCGCAATATGCATAATAAGTCTGTATATTACAATTCTTCTCTCCATGGTCAAACATTTGACAATTGTGACACTGAGTTATCTTGCCTTTGATAACACTAATTTATTTGTGTCTGGAAAATGGAATGATATCTCTTTTTTAACTCTGTTAATTATATAGAACCATTTCCAGTGCTTTTGTTTATATAATTGGCGCGCGCACAAGGGAATTTGTGTACCCTAAAAAATGTTTGCACATAGCGCGGGCGAAGAAAATTTAGGGAGGAAGAAAAGAGAGGTACCGATGTACGTTGGTCTTAAATATCTGAATATTGCAATGGCATTCCATAAGCGAGTTGTTTGGCTTAGGAAAGAATCACGATATTTCAGGGTACGTCCGAAAGTGGGCTCACGGTTGGAGGTTTGGTGGGCGGAATGCTACTGGCAACTTCTGTGGAGCACTGGTGGTGAAAATAGCGATAGAATAAGGTGAGGCAGGAGACACTACGTCGGTGGTCGAGGGTGTCAATCGACTTTGTAATATTGGCATCATCTAAAAGTTTTAATGCACGCTTTTTAATCCTATCTAGTAGGTGCAAAGAAGTCTTAGGAGCATCTGACCAGATGTGAGCATTGTACTCCAGTTTTGGGCGGATGAAAGCCTTGTGTATTGAAGCCAGATCAGGGGGTGAACAATCTCGTACATCGCTTAAGGAAACCTAGACATTTCGCTGCATTTTTGGCGACTTCGAAAATGTGGTCATTCCAACCGTAGGTTGTCAGTGACACACATACCGAGAGCGGAAAGTTTTTCGGTTTCAACGATGCAAATGCCATTCATGGATAATGGTTGGGTATTTGAATTTCGCTTTAACGACAGCAGGCAGCATTGTGTTTTGGAAGAATTAAATTTCACTCTGTTGATAGTTCCCCAATTGGTTATGATGTTAATATCGGAATTTAATGAACTTAACATACGCTGCCGTTTCCGTTCTACCGCCGAAAAGCAGGGCCATAAGTTAGGAAACGAATATGAGAAGCAAAGAGTACTGTCGTCAGCAAAGGAAAATATATGAGATTAGAAGTAGCAGATAAGAGATCATTGATAAAAATTAAAAAGAGTGTAGGAGACAGAACACAGCCCTGGGCACACCAGCATTTATTTTGTGAATATCAGACTTGAAACCATCCAAGACAACTTGAATTGAACGTTTCGAAAGGTAATTTTTTAATAATGAAGAGAGTCATCGATCCTAATTGCACGCATTTTCGACAAAAGAGCCTGATGCCAAACTCTGTCATTGGCCTTAGAAATATCAAGTGCAACTATCTTTCTTTCGCCAGATTGATGTAAACTTTGGTTCCACTTTCGGTGAGACATGCCATCAAATCACCAGTGGACCTGTTGCTACGAAAACCGTACTGCCGGTCATTAAGAAGATTCTTATTTCGAGATATTTCATGAGCTGACGATTTATCAGCATTTTAATGACCTTGAAAAGAAGGGACGTAAGTGCAATGGGTCAGTAAGAGGAGAGAGAAGAAGATTCGCCTTTTTGGGGGACGGGCTGGACCAATGTTGTTTTTCATCTACTTGGAAAGACTCCTAAAGAGTAGGATTGATCGAAAAGCTTGGTGGTTTTGCCAGCGTTGAAGAACACCTCTTCAGAAGAAGGGGAGATAACCATCTGAACCAGAGGATTTGTGAATGTTAAGATCTTTAAGTACTCTTAATACTACATGAGTGCGAAAGTGGATTCGTCCTATTGAAGATTCGATGCACTCAAGTGTAGGCGGAGACAAAGCACAATCTAAAAGAGTTGAGTTGGCTGCAAAATGTGCAGCAAGCAAATTGGCTTTGTCCAAAGAGCTAACAGCTGGAATGTCGTTTTAAATGAGCATTGGGATGGAGGATAAGGTTGGATTTCTAATGTTTTTGACGAACGACCAAACATTTTTTCTACCTTTGGGACAATAAAGTATTTTTTGCCTCAGCATTTGGTCTTATAGAAATTTCACCCGTTTAAGAAAGCATTGCAGTCATTCCGGTTTTCCTCCATCGGGTTGGTATTATATGACCGAAAAAACATTTCTCTCAACCTGACAGCTTCTTTATAGCTCGAGTCGTATCAGGCCTTTTCTTTTGGTCTGATCCTCTTTATCCGGTGAGGGATAAAGGATCTCATTCCAAAGAGAATAGTGTCTGTAATCACATCAACAGCGGCATCTACGCCGTTATCGAGGAAACATAAGCACCAGTTAAAATTCCTAAAGAAAGTGTTAAGTCCTCTCCAATTGGCTTTCTCGTATTGCCATACTCTTCTTTTAGGAGTTTTTTTTTTCTCTAACTGTGTGGTACGAGAATTTAGCTGATATGGCACAATGGTCCGACGAACCTAGAGGTGAGAGCACTTCAAGTGTACTTAAGATACAGGGATACGAGGGCGGGTCAATAAGTCCGTGACTTTTGGATTAAAACACAGATTTTTTGATAAAAAAATAATTTTATTTTTCAACGTAGTCTCCCTTGAGCTCTATACACTTTGTCCAACGCTTCTCCAATTTTTTTATCCCTTTCAAAAAAAATGATTTGTCGAGGTCCTCAAAATAGGCCTTTGTTTGCGAGATGACTTCATCATTGGAGTCAAATCTTTTTCCACCAAGCCATTTCTTCAGGTTTGGGAACAAGAAGTAGTCGCTCGGAGCCAAATCTGGAGAATAGGGTGGATGAGGGAGCAATTCATAGCCCAATTCATGGATTTTTGCCATGGCAACTGCACATGCGTGCACCCTTGCATTGTCTTGGTGGAAAAGAACTTTTTTCTTGGCCAAATGAGGTCGTTTTTTTTTCAAATCGTCATTGAATCGGTCCAATAAGTTGGCATAATATTCCCCATTGATTGTTCTTCCCTTTTGAAGGTAGTCAATGTGGATTATCCCGCGTGCATCCCAAAAAACAGTCGCCATAACTTTATTGGCTGACAAACCCACCTTGGCCTTCTTTGGCGCCGATTCACCCTTAGAAACCCACTGTTTTGACTGTTGTTTGTTCTCTGGTGTGTTGTGATGGATCCATGTTTCGTCCACGGTTACAAAACGGCGCAAAAACTCCTCCATATTGCGATTAAACAACGCCAAACCTTCCTGTGAAGTTGTCACACGATTGCGTTTGTGGTCGACTGTGAGCAAACGCGGCACCCATCTTGCGGAAAGCTTTCTCATGCCCAAGTGATCATTCAAAATTGAAACCACTGAGCCATGCGAGATCCCTACGGCTTCCACAATCTCTCGCACTTTCAATCTTCGGTCGGCCAACACCATATCGTGAATTTTTTCGATTGTTTCGGGTGTAGAGACCTCAACTGGGCGTCCAGGACGTTCGGCATCTTCAGTGCTTGTACGGCCACAACGAAATTCAGTAAACCACTTTTTTACCATTGAAATCGATGGTGCAGAGTCCCCATAGTATTTATCAAGCCTAGCCTTGGTCTCGGTAATGGTTTTTTTTCGCAAGAAATAATGCTTAATAAGCACACGAAATTCACTTTTTTCCATTTTCTCCTCAAATTAGTGAGTAGTCTGATAAAAATAGCTGTCAAACACAAACTAACTGACGCAGCAAGTTTAAATTTTGACAGGAGTCAACTGACAGATGCCTGTTGACAGGAGCAATGTTGCTGTTTCAGTAAAGAGGTCAGAAATTCAAAAAGTCACGGACTTATTGACCCGCACTCGTATGTCCTAATTTATCGAGTTTTCTTTTCAGATTTAATTTCTTTTTTCTTCTAACTCGTCTTAGAATTTCTTCTTCTTCTTCTTCTGAAATCCACATTTCGAAGGCCTCTATTGTTTTTATTTTTTGTTCTTCATAGTGTTCATGTTTCTGCTACATATAATAGAACCATCCAAACGTATTTGCATTTAACAAATCTTATATTTAAATTTAAATTTATCTCTCTACTAAATAGTACTTTGTTTATTTTACAGAAGGCTGCCCTCGCTTGCTCTATTCTGTCCTGGATTTCCTTAGAGGGTTTTGCATTGTTATTTATTATTGTTTCCAAAAATGTATTTAAAATGTTCACTCTTTCTGCTTTAACGTTTTTAATTTTCAATTCATAATTTTGAACTTCATGACCTTAAAAATACCCTGAATTTGTTTTATTTGTATTTATTTTAAATCTAAATTTATTGTGGAAAGCTTAGTTTATTCATAATCGTGTTTAACTCGTTTATGTTATTTGTCATTATTATCGCAATGTCTGCATACCTAATTTTGTTGATTTTTACTTTGATTCCTCCGTTTGAATCTGAATCTACGTTTGTTGACAACCCTTGCAAACGAATTAAGGACCACAGGCTTCGGATATGCACGTGGAATTTTAGGTGCCTTAATAGGCTACTAGCAGCCGAGCAAGGAGCGGAGGCCCTAGATTGCTGCAAAGCAGACATTACCGCCATGCAATAAATGCGATGGGATGCACCGGACAAAAAGAGGATACATAAATGCGATATTTGTTACGGCGATTGTTATCGACGGCAGAAGCAGGGTCTAAATGGATGCGGATTTGTTGTTGGAGTCAGCATGTGAAAGAACAACAGTTCAAAGGGGCAGCCGATGGCTTGTTAAGGAGCATACACCAACTGGGAGGCCGTGGCTCAAGTGGTAGTGAATTGGCTTCCAAATCGGAAGGTTCGGTGTTCAAATCCCAGCCTTGCCCGAAATACGTGCCATATTTTCAGTCAACAAAAGTATGATGTGTAGTTGACTAGAATACAACAACAAGCCAGCTCTCACTAGCAATTTACTTTCCTATTAAATTTTGGATGCCACACATGGAGCAAAATAGCCACTGGGCCCAAAAATCTTTCTTCTCTCTCTGTCCAGTTTCCTAAAAAACTTAACACATCCTTAAGCATTATAAAAAAAAATCTGTAAAATATGATCGGACGGAAGTACCCGATGAATGGAATCTCAGCATTGTTTATCCGATCCTCCACGAAGGAGATCCTCTAAAGTGTGCCAACTGCAGAGGTATCAGTCTTCTTAATATCGCTTACAAGATCTTAGCTGCCGTATTGTGTGAACGCCTGAAGCCGATTGTCAACAAGATAATCCATATCATCATCATACCATATCAGTTTGGCTTCAGGCCGGGAAAGTCCACCATCGACCAAATATTCTCACTACGGCAGATCTTGGAGAAGACCCATGAGCTTCAGATCGATACCCATCACCTATTCATCGATTTCAAGGCCACGTATGACAGCATCTATAGAGACGAGCTATACAGAGCAATGTCTAGTTTCGGCATCACTGCCAAACTCGTCCGCCTGTGCAAGATGACGATAAAGAACTCACGCTGCTTTATCAAGGTCGGTAAAGATCTCACCGAGTCATTTGATGTCTAGAAAGGATTTAGACAAGTGCAAAACTCACGAGCAAACACAAGAGGTACTATCTTTCAAAAGTCCGTCCAACTATTCGCAAACGCCGACGATATTGACATAATCGGGAAAAAGCAGCGTGATGTCAGTGGCGCTTTCGCGAGTATTGAGACGGAAGCGCCGAAAATGGGTTTAGCGGTCAATGAGGGCAAGACCAAGTATATGCTGTCAAGCAAAAATGACAACCGGTGTTGACCAACGTCTCGGGCAGGACGTCACCCTAACAGATATAGCTTTGAGGTAGTTAAGGACTTTGTCTACCTAGGCTCTGCTATAAGTACAGACAACGACACCAGCACTAAGATCAACGAAGAATAATCGCAGCTTCTTTGAGCTAAGAAGGCAACTAGCTGGCAAAGTCCTCTCTCGGACAATCAGAGATATACATATATAGGTACAGCACCTAACAATCCCAGTCTCGGTCTATGGCGCAGAGGCATGGACAATATCAAAAATCTATGAGTGTACTCCTGGCTGCTTCGAGAGGAAAATTCTTCGAGACATTTTCGGTCTCGTTTGCATTGAGTGGAGTGGAGGTGAGTGGAGGAAGTGATACAACGACGAACTGTATGGACTGTACAGCGACATCGACCTAGCCAGAAGTGTGAAGATCCAACGACTGAGATGGCTGGGTCATGTAGAGCGGATGAACACCAATGCTCCGGTCCGAAAAGTCTTCGAACCCACCCCCGAGGGACAGTGCAGTAGAGGAAAACCGAGAATCAGGTGGCGCACGCAAGTGGAAAAGGACCTTAGACAACTCATCAACCTAACTGGAGACGCTTGTTAACTGAGGCCCATGTCCACCTAAAGTAAGTAAGTATTACAATTACAATAGTTAGTTTTTCGAAAAGATGATGACAAAATGTTAATTTTACTATTTTTAATAGAACTGTATAAAGAAATCAAATTTCTTTGATTAACCCTAGTTACATATAATTTGAATGCGCTATTCATCCGTTTTGAAACACGAAGCACGAAATAAAACAAATGGAGAAGAAATTAAAGAATTGCAATATATTGATCAAAGTAGCAGCATTGCAAAGGTCGGTTACGCATGGAAATTACTCGATTGAATTAATTGGTAGAATTTAAATGTATTGTATTCTACAATAATTCGAAACTTGAATATAGCTTGCATCCAGTTGTAGTTGTTTAAAAAATGAATAAGGTCAGAACACATTTCAATACATTGAAACTCAAGAATAAAGCACAGGAGAGTAAATTTCAGGGCCCGAATTCACGTTAGAGCTGCCTGCGTCCTCGGTCAGGGTTGTAGTGAGTCTTCGTATTGTAGACCCCATGAAGAAAAACATCGAGAAGTAGAAGTAGAAGAAAGAAAAAGAAAAAGAGAAAGTTAAACAGAGAAGGGCAGGAGGACTGCATTTTGCTTTTGATGATAGGGAGTGGCGTTCCGCAAATTATCATAATCCAACTTTATGGCGCACAAGCATGGACCATATCGATAGCATATGAAGATACCCTCAGTTGTTTCGAGAAAAAAATCTCTTGAAATAAAGGGTGAGTTTTTTAACTTGAGTCATCGAAATTACTCGAAAAATACGCGATATCGCGAAAAATGTTTCAGACAAAAGTCACAAGGTTTTGAAGGGGACATAAGATGGTGACCACGAGTTTGACCTTGAGCCCCGATTTCAAAGTCAAACGAAGGTCACTTTTGATTTTTTTTTGATGGGAACCCCTATTTTTTTTTTACAGATTCGTAATCTGCGTGAAAAATTACAATTCTTTTACATGAAACACTTTTCAAAAATGCGTCCTTTTCCCGTCAGAGGGCGCAATAAAACTTAAGACATCAAAATTACTCGAAGTACGAAATATAGCGAAAAATGTTTCCTACAAAAGTCACAAGGTTCTGAAGGGGACATAAGATGGCGACCACGAGTTTGACCTTGAGACCCATTATCAAGGTCAAGCGCAGGTCACTTTTGATTTTTCAAATGATAATTCCTGGTTTTCATTGCTCAGCTGTATTCCTCAATGGGGCACACGACTTTGTCTCAAATGTCTTATTCATTCAGTGCTAGATACCACTGCACTGCTACGCCTAAATATTTAATTGGTGTCCAACGTTGTTAGGGTGTTAGAAGTTCGATATTTGTTTTGAGGAACTGATTATTATTAGTAACGTTTTCCAGATTAATAAGGCAGGCTATTTCTATTCAAGAGAAAATTGAAATGATATTGATTTATGGAGAAAGTGGAAGGAGCATCGATGGTGCTGTTGCTCTTTACGCCCAACGTTTCCCAGACCAGATACGATCGCGCGCTTCCTTTTATCGGGTCATCCAACAATTCACTGGTGAAGGAAGTGTGCAACCAAAGAAAAGGAATCGGTCAGATGGGGTGGCTGTTGGGGACAATGAAATAGCAGTGTTAGCTGCCGTTGCACACGATCCTCACATTAGCACTCGCCAAATAAGTCGTGAATAATGAATTTCTCAAACGATTGTCTGTAAGATATTACATCGGCATTAATACCATCCTTATCATGTTTCAATGCACCCACCCACCGGTGGGTCACGTAAAAATTTCCCAGGAGGCCATGTGACCAACCGGTGGTCACAGTCAGTACATTTCTAAATCGATGTTTTTTATGTGGCTTACTACTCGTAGTAAGATTAATTTTTTTTTCTTTGGCACCTAATAGAAAGTCCGTTCTTAGTAGTACAAAATGCGAAATTTACGTTTTTCGAAAAATTCTGGTTTTTATTGGCCTATTTCTGGCAATGTTTTTTTTCCTAACTTTTAGCTTAATTTTACATATAAATAAAAGAAAAATAATAAATTGACCTCAATAGCAAAAGAAAAAAGTAAAAAGAGATAATTTGAAAAACAAAAACTAATCCTTGTTGAAACAATCAAGGCACATGAACTCCAATGAGTTTGACACTTTCTTAGCTTTTTTTTGCAGCGACTGCTTTTCCTTCCTAAGGGGCCATGTGACCCACCGGTGGTCACACTCTTCAAATACATAAAAGACACTCACAATTTGAAACAAAAGATACAGTATTGAAACAAAACACACAGATATATATTTTACACAAAAAACCACTGTTGGCACTCTGGTGATATTGTTTTTTTTGTATGGTGGCAGTCAACGTGTTAAGTAAGTAAGTGGTAAGGTGCGAACTTGTAGCGTTAAGTCGTACGTAGATTCCTAAGAGTAATCAACACAAGAAGAAGAGTTTTCTTTGATATTTTATGCTATGTATGTTCCGTGCACACGCAAGCTTGTTATTTTGAAAGGATTTCTCTCTGTGCACGTATCATAACGTACCGGCCATCAGTGTTGTTGGGTGTTCAATCCCAACCGCGACCGAAAGACACTTTTTTTCAGGCAACCAAAATCATGTAAGATGAGTGGTTGTCTAAAAGACAACAACAACAAGTCAATTTGCACTAATAATTAGTCTCCCCATTAAATGTTGTATGCCACCCATGGAGCGAAATAACCACTGAGCCCAAAGATCTTTCTTTCTCTCTCTATCCCATTTTCCGAAAAACTTGACACGGGCTCCGGAATTTTAAGAGTATTCATACCCTCTTGAGTGTCAAGTTCTTTTCTTTAAAAAAAAATATAACATCGATTAAAATGAGCGACTTAGAGAAGCTTCTTCTTTTAAAAAACTTTAACTCCAAGGTGGAACAGCAAGCGCCGAAGGAGGCAAAAAAGGCTATGCCGTTAGGTGACTTTCTTATCCCGATTACTCGTGGGTATCAAAAAAATTAAGTGACTGATTCCTGTTTAAAAGCACCAACGATGAAATGCGAAACGAAAATTGTGTAAAGAAATCACAATGTCAAACTGAGTGTAATTCCTTACATTTTTTCATTAGCTGAAATGCAAGAGCGAGTGAGGAGTAAGGAGCAGTTTCTCAAAAATCGACGAGAAATTGCGGACTGAACGTGATGCTTACATCTCTAACCAACGATGCGCAATAAAAAAAAAAGCATCGCCCTAAGACAAATTTAAGAACACTGGCCTTTCAATCGTAAGATATTTGGTCTTAACAGTAATGAGCGATTTTAACCCGATGGCTAGCTTATTGATCAGTTGCAAAATTCGAACTCACTCAATGGACTAGACTCCTAGAGTTCGTGTGCGCCTCAGCATACTTCTGCAGAGAAATAGATGCGATCTTGCATTTCCAAAAAATTCGATCAAAAGTCTCTTCAAATAGCTTAGGTCTCCTAACAAAAAAGAGAGTGTTTTTACAGCTTACATAGAGAAAGCTTTTAGCATGTTTAAACAATTATCTTAATTCTGAAGCCACATATTTTCCTGCAACAACAGATGTCACATTCTATCTGGACATATGTGCAGCATAGAAGGAACATAAACTCATTTTAACCATACAAGGCAGCTGAATCAAAAAGGTCTGGCTCAGTTTCATACCACCCCTATCGCCTTATATACAATATCGGACAAGACATTTGCAACTAGAAGTGAAACCAAACAATTTCTTCAAATTCATAAAAGTTTTATTTAAAGACATAACATTCTTCATAAATTATGAGTTTCCTGAGCCATACATCAGGGTTAGTGTCAGAAAATCAAAACAAGACCTTATCCGGGCTACTCCAACATATTTGGAGCTCAGGCAAGGATTTCCAGGACTTAGTCAGGGTCTTGGAAAAGAGATGGTGGCGGACGAGCCCTAAATGGGCCAACGGCAGCGCTCACATCCCGGAACGGGTTACTGGCTTCGGTGTAACCGACCCCTCGTCCTAGGGGCATTAAAAAATGGAACTGGTCCTCCAGGTTGGGGGTTGTGCCGCCGGGGTAACTGCCCGGCCATTTAAAAAAAAACATAAGCTACGAAGCATCAACAAGCCTCGGATATGGACGGATCTACTGTTGACAACCCACGCAAACGATTTAAGGACAATGAGCTTGTGGAATGTTAGATCCCTTAATAGACCACGTGCGGCCGAGCAATTAGCGGAGGCCCTAGACTGCTGCAAAGCAGACATAACCGATATTCAAGAAATGCGATGGGATGGGCCGGACAAAAAGAAGATGAAAAACTGCGATATCTACTGCGGCAATTGCTATCGACGACAAAAGCAGCGCTTATTTGGATGCGGATTTGTTGTCGGAGGCAGACTAAAAAAAAGGTCCTCAGCTTCCGGCATGTAAGCGAGCTCCTCCAAGCAATCCGCATTATGGCTAAATTCGACAGCATTAGCCTTATATGCGCGCATGCCCCCACAGAGGAGAAAGATGACGACACCAAGGATGCCTTCTACGAGCTCCTTAACAAGACCTACGAGCAATGCCCCAGCTATGACATTAAAATTGTCCTCGGTGATTTTAATGCAAAGCTAGGAAGAGAGGGTTTCTTTGGTGGGACAATCGGAACATATAGCCTGCACAACACCACCTCCGATAACGGATTCAGGTTAATCGACTTTGCGGCGGGGCGAAACATTGTCGTGGCTAGCACGCGGTTCCCACATCTCGACATACACAAGGGGACTTGGAGAACTCCTGATCAATCAACAGTCAACCAGATTGATCACATTGCGATCGACGCAAGACACTCCTCCAGTATTATGGATGTCCGCACGTTCTGAGGAGCCAACATCGACTCGGACCATTGCCTTGTTGTAACCAAGGTACGGTTGCGGATATCCCAAACTACGCCAAGACAACCTAATGCTGTGAGAAAATTCGACGTCAGACGGCTACAATTGCAAGCGACCGCCAAGTTCTTTTCCGATCGAGTGTCTCTTAATCTCTTAAGAGGTCCAATGCCGCCAGCATCAAGCATCGAAGACCACTGGAAAAACTGCCAAAACCCCATCAGAGATGCCGCTTCTGATGTGCTGGGTTTCACTCGTCCACCACAACGAAACCCCTGGTTCGATTATGAATGCCAACAAGCACATGCAGCTAAGCAAAAAGCACGCAATGCGGCACTGCAAAAAAGACCAGAGCTGCTCATGAGCTCTATGAGCGGAAGAGGAGAGACGAACACCGGCTTCTCAAGAGGAAGAAGAAAGAGCATGAGAAGCGCGCGATCGAGGAAATTGAGAGATGCTACTAAAGGAATGAGGTTCGGAAGTTTTACCAAAAGGTAAAAATAACATGCCACGGAAACAAACCCCGAACCGAAGCCTGTAGAGATGAACAAGGGAACATCGTAGTAGAATCGCAGTCAATGCTGAGGATTTGGAAAGACCATTTCTGCAGACCGTATAACGGCGATGACGGACCAAATACCGCTGCCAGGCAGAATCAACCTTTCAACTTGGACGATGATGACCAACAATTCCGTCCACCTGACCTGGATGAAGTGAAGATAGCTATATAGAAGCTTAAGTCCAACAAAGCTGCTGGAGCGGATGGCCTGACTGCCGAGCTCTCCAAAGCGGCCGGCGATGACTTGGTAAGGAACGTACACCAACTTATCTGTAAAATATGGTCGGACGAAAGTATGCCCGATGAATGGAACCTCAGCATTGTTTGTCCGATTCTCAAAAAAGGAGATCCGCCGTATTGTGCGAACGCCTGAAGCCGTTCGTCAACAACCTGATGGGTCCATATCAGTGTGGCTTCAGGCCAGGAAAGTCCACCATCGACCAAATATTCTCACTACGGCAGATCTTGGAGAAGACCCATGAGCTTCAGATCGTTACCCATCACCTATTCATCGATTTTAAGACCGCGAATGACAGCATCTATAGAGACGAGCTATATAGAGCAATGTCTAGTTTTGGCATCCCTGCCAAACTCGTCCGTCTGTGCAGGATGACGATGGAGAATGCACGCTGCTCCATCAAGGTCGGTAAAAGGATTTAGACAAGGCGATTCGCTGTCATGCGATTTTTTCAACTTCGTACTTGAAAGAATAATGCAAAACTCTCGAGCAAACACAAGAGGCACTATCTTTCAAAAGTCCGTCCAACTACTCGCATACGCCGACGATATTGACATAATCGGGAGAAAGCAGCGAGTATTGAGACGGAAGCGGCGAAAATGGGTTTAGCGGTCAATGAGGGCAAGACCAAGTATATGCTGTCAAGCAAAAAGGACAACCAACACCGACGTCTCGGGTAGAACGTCACCTTAGACAGATATAACTTTGAGGTAGTTAAGGACTTTGTCTACCTAGGCTCTGCTATAAACACAGACAACGACACCAGCGCTGAGATCAAGCGAAGAATAACTCTTGCCAACCGCTCTTTCTTTGGGCTAAGAAGGCAATTGACTAGCAAAGCCCTCTCTCGGACAACAAAAGTCACCCTTTATAAGACCTTAATAACCCCGGTCCTGCTCTATGGCGCAGAGGCATGGACATTATCAAAAATGGATGAGGGTGTTCTTGGTTGCTTCGAGAGAAAAATTCTTCGGGCGATCTTCGGTCCCGTCTGCATTGACGGTGAGTGGAGGAGGAGATACAACGACGAACTGTGCGGACTGTACAGCGACATGGACTTAGCCAGAAGAGTGAGGATCCAAAGACTGAGATGGCTGGGTCATGTAGAGCGCATGGACACCAATGCTCCGGTCCGAAAAGTCTTCGAATCCGCTCCCGAGGGACAGCGCAGTAGAGGAAGGCCAAGACTCAGGTGGCGCACGCAAGTGGAAGAGGACCTCAGCCAACTTAGCGTGCGAAACTGGAGACAGCTAGCCAGGGATCGAGCTGGAAGCTTGTTGACTGAGGCCCACGCCCACCCCGGACTGTAGCGCCACCTAAATTGCAAAAAATTGATTTCGATTTTAATAAACCTTCATAGACCAATTTTAAAACAGGCAAACATGGTAAAGTTTCCTTATGGTCTAATATTATACCTCAATTTTGAGTTATGGACTCAATCAATCTTAACACAGTTACTACTACAATTCACATTGTTGTTGAGCGTTACATGATTATGTGTCTGCTTTCTGCAACTCGGTGAATGGTAATATAAAGGGATGTCATCACATCTCGTACTCGTAATATTAAGGATCTCTGATAGATACGAGGGCGGGTCAATAAGTCCGTGACTTTTGGATTAAAACACAGATTTTTTGATAAAAAAATAATTTTATTTATTAAAAATAAGGAACTACTATTTTGGACAAAGATGCGTGAAAGTCGATGAGCCATAATTTGTGGCGATGAAATTAATTTCCAATAAATTTTAAACGCTTTGTGTACAAAATATAAATTATTTATTTTTTGTTTAGGATCAGCATATTTGCATGGTTTGTAAGAGTAGAGATTTATTAAACATATAACCCTCTGGTGCACATTTATATTTAGCGCCATATCTTTATCCTTAGAAGAGATTGATTTTTTGGTATTCGAACTCTCCTTTTAAAACCCCACGCAACCGCGGCGCCGTACATTGATGAATTGAGATAACATTTACATTCGTTAATAAATAGCGTTCCAATAAATTATGGTTCAACTTTGATATGTTCTGGCAAATTCCAGCCTCGCTTTCCTTTTTTGATGACAATAACTGTTTTTTTCTTGGCCTCCGTGTACCAATCCGAATTAATTCAGCTTTCTACTGACCGTAAGAGTTTTCTTTCGTGTTCCTCAAAAAAAAAAAAAACATTATCTTATTATATTTGCCGATTAACTTTGATTAGGGCACCATATTCGTATTGAAATCTGGTCTTCCTTATGAGTCGTCATTCAGGCCAAATTGTGCCAGTTTTCATGGCTGACGTTCCAGTCTTGGTAATGGACTGAACTGAAACTCTGTTATGGTTTAAAAACTCAGCTAAACACTTTTGTTCACTAAACGTTATTTACCCATATTGACTAGACTGAACTGAACTTAACTAAACAAAACTTCAAATAATGAAAGTAGACACAAAAATGTAGATGTTTTTTACCGTTAAATATTTTTAAATAGGCTAAATGCAGATGGAACCCATAAATGTCAAGTAATTTGTAATGACCATTTTGACAGTACAAGGCCACAAAAAATCAAAAACCAAATTAATAATTCGAAAATCGATTTGTTCGTCCGCATCCCAAAAGACGGTATAAACAATGGCCCTGAAGAAGATAGAACCTCCGCCTATCTCAATACTGCTCCAGTAAAATGAATCCGGTAAGGGCTAAACCTTTTCTGTTCAAGTCCTCACCTAATAGCAAACTTAATGATCTATGAAAAAAAAAGAAACACTAATGTGATACGGCTAGGGGACGCTGTGTCGAATGGAGAGATGCAGATTCATTAAGCTAAGTGAGAAATAAATAAATTGGAGAAATACGGTTTAAGAAGGTCTATCTAAACTAAATTAATATTTGAAAAAAAAAAAACAACAGAAATCAATATAACAATTGTAAAACAAAAAAAATGTTATTACAAAAACTTTATTAATCTACAAAACATTTATCAATAATTGTTTTGATAATAGACCTGCCTATTTAAACCCTACAAGGTGGCGCAAAATTAAATTAATTAGTCATCCAATTTAGTTTTGGAATTACTCTTTTACTTAATAAAAAAAATGATTTTGAGTGATGGAAATATTTATGTGGACCCTTACAATTTTTCTTGTTAAGTGGAAAAAATGATATCCGCCAAGTGGCTGCCTCTAGTGTTGATACACATTAATTGTGTCCGTTTTATCGCATTTTCCATGACTTTCCGCAAGATTTACGGTGATAACTTTTTGCATTCATATCGAATATTTTCCTAAAGGGCTGCGATTGTCTGAGGCTTGTTGGCATAAGCCCGCGACTTCAAGTAGCCCCAAAGAAAGAAGTCTGGGATGGTTAAATCGGGCAATCTTGCTGGCCATGACGAATCGCCAAAACGGGAGATTACGCGACCAGGAAACGCTTCCTTCACAATATCCATTGTGGCTGTGTGTGCGGTTGCACCATCTTGTTGAAACCACATGTTCACCAAGTCCCGCTCATCCAACACCGACAGTAAGAAGACGTTTATCATGGCCCTGTAGAATTTGCCAGTAACAGAGACTGTATTGCCGATGGCGTCCTCAAAAAAATACGGCCCAGGCACTCCTCCCGCGTGAACGCCGCACCGCACAGTGGCATTGAGTGGATGCAATGGCTCTTCGTGCATCATACGAGGATTTACAGTGCCCCAGAAACGAAGATTTTGCTTACTGGCGTAACCGCTTAAGTGGATATGCGCTGGATATGTCGCTCAGGATGATTTTCGACACAAAATCGTCCTCTTCGTTTTTGAGATTGAGGATGGCTTGACAGTAATTCACACGCACTCCACTGCTTGTCTGTCTAGTTCACAAGTGTCCAATATAATTGATGTACGACGCCATTTGCAAAAGTTATAACATCTTCCGATAGGATAATTAATTTTGCGCCACCTTGTATAGCTCTTAAATTCGAAATAATTTTATGAGAGAAGACATTAAACCATTTGAAAATAATGGACCACTGACCATTGTTGTTGTTACAGCTGTCAGACCTTATATGTGTAATTGATGGCGTTTCTCAAATTATTATAGACATATACTCGTATATACATCTAAGTTTACAATATTAGATTCGAACTACTACTATTACGCTAACATTTTATGTAAAAATAATTACACCAATCGCGGCTTAATTGGTATAGTTTTATTTTGTGGAAATTGTAGTATAACTTTTATTCTTTTCTAACTGGCATGCAGGAGTGTCGTTCAGTATTTAAAGTGTGGCACATCCATTTTCCTTTTGGAAACCAAGTTTTTTGGAACCTTCAATTCAGTTCAGCTTATTTATTCAGGAGCGTTAATGTTTTATTATACACATACATATCGCTCATTTACTTGAAGACTGTCATAACTCAAAAAATTCGATTTTGAAGAAAACGCGATTTTGCATAGCTCAATTCGCGTTTTTTTGAGTTATGACAGTCTTCAGTAAATGAGCGATATGTATGTTCAATTTTTTTTTTTTTTTAGATTAAGGATTAATCCTTTACAGCTAAAATATATATGTAATAAATAATTATATGTGTCGCTCATTGTAATAGTGGTGTAACTCCACTTTTTTAAAAAATTGATTTTATTGCTTAATTGTAACATAATTTCTTATATCTTTCAATAAAAGCAAATCAACTCCAAAAAGGCTATTAATTTTTCATAATTATCGTTTTTTTATTTTTTTACAGTGAACTTTAATAAATAATTGCTCACTATAATAGTAAAGTAAGTCGCAAATCAGTACAATAGCGCAATAAATATAAGTTGATTGACTTTTATGGAGATGTATTCTTATATGTATGTGCATAATAAGCTTAACGTAAGAACCCACAAAAAAACAAAAACACAATCATAATAAAACAATAAAAGCGTAATTAACGGGACCTCCAATAGTACGAAAATATGATTTCTTTCGCTTAATAAGTGCAGTTTAGACCGAGTATATAACAGTGTATAATATTATGTCATTCGACATTAAAGCGGAAAAAGTGCATAGAGTTAATAGTGTGACTATATTCATATAGTGCAGATTTTTTTGTTGTGTTTTTTTTCAATTAATTGTGATGGATTTTGAAAATTTTAGTGACTCTCGTTCTGATTATCAACCTTCATCAGAAGAAATTTCTTATGAATTCATTTTTCATTTCATTCCATTCATTTTTTTTAACTAAGCTACTTTATATTTTGCTTTAAAGATTCAAGAAAATAGTATTAACTGAATGTTTTAAATTTAAATGTATGTACGAGGGCGGGTCAATAAGTCCGTGACTTTTTGAATTTCTGACCTCTTTACTGAAACAGCAACACTGCTCCTGTCAACAGGCATCTGTCAGTTGACTCCTGTCAAAATTTAAACTTGCTGCGTCAGTTAGTTTGTGTTTGACAGCTATTTTTATCAGACTACTCACTAATTTGAGGAGAAAATGGAAAAAAGTGAATTTCGTGTGCTTATTAAGCATTATTTCTTGCGAAAAAAAACCATTACCGAGACCAAGGCTAAGCTTGATAAATACTATGGGGACTCTACACCATCGATTTCAATGGTAAAAAAGTGGTTTACTGAATTTCGTTGTGGCCGTACAAGCACTGAAGATGCCGAACATCCTGGACTCCCAGTTGAGGTCTCTACACCCGAAACAATCGAAAAAATTCACGATATGGTGTTGGCCGACCGAAGATTGAAAGTGCGAGAGATTGTGGAAGCCGTAGGGATCTCGCATGGCTCAGTGGTTTCAATTTTGAATGATCACTTGGGCATGAGAAAGCTTTCCGCAAGATGGGTGCCGCGTTTGCTCACAGTCGACCACAAACGCAATGTGTAACAACTTCAAAAAATCCATAAATTGGGCTATGAATTGCTCCCTCATCCACCCTATTCTCCAGATTTGGCTCCGAGCGACTACTTCTTGTTCCCAAACCTGAAGAAATGGCTTGGTGGAAAAAGATTTGACTCCAATGATGAAGTCATCTCGCAAACAAAGGCCTATTTTGAGGACCTCGACAAATCATTTTTTTTGGAAGGGATAAAAAAATTGGAGAAGCATTGGACAAAGTGTATAGAGCTCAAAGGAGACTACGTTGAAAAATAAAATTATTTTTTTATCAAAAAATCTGTGTTTTAATCCACTCGCCCTCGTATATTTTCCAGATACAGATTCGAGTGCCAATGAGCAAATTGAGGATCTTCAATCTGAACCTGAACCATCTACATCAAGAAAAGATCAATTAATAAAGATAATTGGGCAGTCAATAAAAGGAAGTTTTTACGTAACAGTGGAAGAGAATATTTAACTGCGAAAGGAAAAAAATAGAGCGAACATTTTTGAAAATGCTGATTGCGGGTGACCAAATAAATTTATTACTCTGCTAACAGAAAATGAAAGACATAAATTATTTGATTCGTTTTGGAATTTAAATGACTTCAATGCGCACAATTTGTGTCTGTTTGCATTAGTGCAGAAAAAAATTGTTAATAGAAGCATGGACTAGCTTCTTGACACTCATTTGTGTTGCTCATGTTGTCATTTATGTCACATCTGAGCGGGGCCTACGGTTTATCGCCGAGTCCGAACGGCACTCTTTAGAAGTTTTTTCGTAGGCAATTTTACTTTCGGGAGTTTGCCATTGCCCGCCGAAAGGGGATGGCGATTTGAAAAATTGTTGGTGACCCAGTCAGGAATCGAACCCAGACTGTCTGCGTGATAGTCCAATGAGCTAACTATCGCGCCATCGCCATCGCCCGAAAGATCGTTCACGAGCGGGAAAAAACGTATCGTTCAAGTATTTCCTAAGTTCTAATAACACACAAAATGTATGTAAGAAATTTTTTCTTAATACATTCCAAATTAGCGGCGGAAGATTATATCGATCCCTTTCTAAGAATGATATAGCACAATCCAAAGATAAAAGAGGCACAACGAGCTCACGAAAATTGGACGATTCGGATATTGTTTCCCCCATTGAAAGTAATCCCAACCGAAAGTATTTAAATCCTGGGCTAACTATCACTAAAATGCACGGTCTATATGAAGACATCATAAAAACAGGTAAACACAAAACACCTCGTTTCATAGTCACTGAAATAAAACATGCAAAGTTTTTAAGCACAGGCGCATTAGAAGCATGCATTACAAACAGAAAAAAACAAAATGTGGCCATGAATTTAGTTGGCTCGATATTAGGTGGCTGAGTTTTGAAAAAAATCATCCTCTACAAATTTAAAGAAACATTTAACACAGAAACATCGTTTTATAAAGTTGATCTCAGTAAAAAGTCGAAAGGACGACAAATTAAAAATTTTAACAACATTCAGCAGGACCCACTCTAGCCATCAAGAAGACCTGTCACTTAGGCAAAGAAGAAAGATATACTTGATCTTCTACCATACATTCCACCAATTCATCATCTCTTTTATAAAAACCTTCCCATAGAGATAACGACACGTTCAAAACATGATGCTGATATGTTCATCTGATGACGAAATCGTGTATGATTAAGATTCGAAATGTCACTATCACAGTGAAGTAACTCCAAAATGTTTTTTCGTTAGCTGTAAAGGTTATTAATATCTTTGATCTTCTTACGAACAATAAAAAATCTTAGCTTGAAGTTAATTGTTTTTGTCTTTTAATTATTAATCATTTTGCAAAAAGCCTAATATCTCGAATTGCAATTGCATGGATATACTTCACGGTTATAATGAACGACACATATAATAATAAAAAAAATTATAGAAGAATTTAATTTTTAAGGAAAAGCTACAAACAAAAACCCTTTTACAACGCTTAAAACTAATATTGCACTAAAAATCTATGTTTACAAGAATTATTTAAATTCTTAGATATTATAATGCTAATCGTTGTTGTACAAGCTCATTGTCAGATATAGAACAAATTTTCGTAGAATTTATGCTTTAAGTTTTGAATAAGAGTAATTAAAAAGTTTATATATGTATATTAGTTTATGCAGCTCGCGTGTTGAATAGAGCCATGGTAAGTTGAGCATAATTTTAAGTATTTTGTTTTGACATCTCGGAAGTTTTATGGCGCAATAGGTCCAAACAGGGGCACCATACAACAGGACTACTTGTAAAATAGCTTTAAACAAAACTAGTTCGTTGTCGATACTGAGTTTAGAATTTTGCATACCGGGGGATAAAGGATTCTTATATATTTGTTAATTTTATCAACAGTGGTGAATATATGCTTTTGAAAATTCATTTTCTTGGCTAGCACGATACCGAGGTATCTACAATGCTCAGATTAGTCTATGTTGCCTAAACCTTATTAAAGGTTAACATTACCTGGCAGAAAACATGCTTTTCTACGATGTGTCAACCAAACTGCTTGCGTTTTTTGAGCATTTAATTTGAGTTTCCATTTGAAAAATGGAGGGAACTGAGAAATATGAAAATAACAATTATTCTATAACTACAATAGTGCTTAAATAATTCTTATTATCAGGTATAAAATAAGGTTTCACGCGTAGAAACAACAAATATGAAGCATTTACCGTTCGAACATGTCCAGCTGCGAAAATGAAAAACATTTTGCGTTTTTGATTTTAGTAGCGTTGCGTCTTGCGTTAGTGATAATTAATTTCTTTAATTTCTTTAAGTGTGGTAGGTTGCTTTTTAAATATCCCTTAATTATAAATAAAATGCTATTACTTATAGAAGCCGCGCGGACGGCGATTAAAACGGGAAAAAATAGAATATACCAAATTGTAATTTACTTAATTAAAATAAAATAAAGTGTGAAAAAATAAGCCTTATTTTAAATATTTATAAAAGCCTTCTAGTAAGCTATATATAAGGAATTAGAAGGGTTTAGCGGTCAATGAGGGCAAGACGAAGTATATGCTATCAAGCAAAAAGGACAACCAACACCGACGCCTCGGGCAGAACGTCACCCTCGACAGATATAACTTTGATCGATCTTCGGTCCCGTCTTTATTGACGGTGAGTGGAGGAGAAGATACAAGGACGAACTGTATGGACTGTATCCAAAGACTGAGATGGCTGGGTCATGTAGAGCGCATGGCAACCAATGCTCCGGTCCGAAAAGTCTTCGAACGCGAGGTACAGCGCAGTAGAGGAAGGCCAAGACTCAGGTGGCGCACACAAGTGGAAGAGGACCTCAGCAAACTTAGCGTGCGAAACTGGAGGCAGCTAGCCAGGGATCGAGCTGGCTGGAGAAGCTTGTTGACTGAGGCCCAGGTCCACCCCGGACTGTAGCGCCACTTAAAGTAAGTAAGTAAGTAAGAACTTGCTGACACAGCAAAATTATTTTTCCAAATATAATTGGTACAATATGCCTATGAGTGTCCAATAAATTATGTTGCACGGTGCTAACATCATTGAAAGTTTTCCAATCCCTATCGGACAGATTTCGGGTAATGTCTTAGAAGCCCGTCAAAAATATTACAAAATTTTTCGAAGAGCGTTTTCAAGAAAAATGTCCCAAATCGCAACAAATACTGATGTGCTCTATACCATGTTGGAAGCCATAGAAATGATTTTAAGTGGATTTATTAAACACATTCCCAATCAAACATAATAAAAAAATTAAATCCGAGTCCGAAAAGTCCAGCTAATGACCCTAAATCGACCACTGTGATTCCCACATCTCTATAATAACAAAAAGACTTGGAGAACTCCTGATCAATCAACCCTCAACCAGATTGATCACATTGCGATCGACACAAAACACTCCTCCAGTAATATGAATGTACGAGCGTTCCGAGGATCAAATATCGACTTGGACCATTACCTTGTTGCAGCCAAGGTACGGTTTTGAATATCCTGAACAGCGCAATGACAAGCTAATGCTTTGATGAATTTCGACATCAGACAGCTACAATCGCTAGAAGTCGCCAAATCCTTTTCCGATCGAGTCCGTCTTAACCTCTTAGGAGCTCCACTGCCCGAAAACCATAAAAGTTCCGCTCCTGATGTGCTGGGTTTCACTCGAGTACCACAACGAAACCTATGGATTGATGACGAATGCCGGCAAGCACATGCAGCTAATCAAGATGCATACAAAGCGGCAGTGCATAGAAAAACTAGAGCTGCTCACGAGCTCTATCAGAAGAAGAGGAGAGATGAACAGCGGTTTCTTAGGAGGAAAAAGAAGGAGCATGGCGATGGATTATGCACTCTGCTCCATCAAGGTCAGTAAAGATTTCATCGTGACCGTTGATAATGCGCTGTCATGCGATTTATTCAACATTATTATTGAAAGTGAAAAACGCATGGGCAAACATGCACAATCTTTCAAAAGTAAGTCCATTTACTCTCATACGCCGATGATATTGACTTACTCGGGGGAAAGGCTTAGCGGGCAAGACAAAGTATATGCTGTCAAGCAAAAAGGACCCCACATATGAACGTCTCGTACTTTGTCTACTTAGGCTCGGCTATTAATCCAGATAACTGCACTAGCGCTGAGGACAAATGAAACGCGCAGCACCGGGTTTTAGAATAGTGCCGCTGTGCTTCCCTGCTTGTCGTACAAGGCGATTAAATGAGGAGGGCAGAGAAGGAGGGTGGGACTTAAAAGGTCTCGAGAACCCATTTAATTCACCCCTCCCAGGGTGGCTGCTTGGGATACAGGCAAATGGCGAGATCCAGATGTATCCACCACATGGTAGAGTGTCATAATCATATGAAGTGGGAGGAGAGTCATATAATCATAAGAAGTGGGAGGGCCATCATCCACTGGAGGATGCCTATGAGTTTGGGCGTTAAGACCGAGCCCGGTAAGGAATTAACTTCATCCCTAAGGTAAGGTGTAAAGCGACCTGTGCCGAGGCCTGAATGGAGCTGGGGATTTAAAAAAAAAAAAAAACAATACAGCATCGCTAACGGAGCCCCACCAGATACTTGGATCCCGTTCTACAGCCGAAAAGCAAGGCCGTGAGTTCGGAAACGAATATGAGAAGCAAAGAGTGCTGTCGTCAGCGAAGGAATATATTGGATTAGAAGTAGCAGACAAGAGATCATTGATAAAAATCAAAAAGAGTGTCGGATACAGAACAGAGCCCTGGGGCACACCAGCATTTATTTTGTGAATATCAGACTTGAAACCATCCAAGACAACTTGAATTGAACGTTCCAAAAAATAATTTCTAGTCCATTGAAGAAGAGAGTCATCGACCCTAATTGCATGCATTAAGAGCCAGATGCCAAACTTTGTCAAATGCCTGCAAAGTGCGCAGCAAGCAGATTGGCCTTGTTCAAAGAGCTGACAGCTGGAATGTCATTGTAAATGAGCGTTGGGGTGGAGGATGAGGCAGAATCTTATGTTTTTGACGAACGACCAAAAATTGTTACTACCTTTGGGACATTTTAGTATTTTTTGCATCAATTTTTGGTCGTATAGTCATCCTGGCTTGATTAAATTTTTTCCGGTTTTCCTCTGTCGGGTTGGTCTTATAGGACCGAAAAAACAATTCTCTCAACCTGACAGCCTCTTTACAGCTCGAGTCGTACCAGGCCTTTTCCTTTAGTATGATACTCTTTATCCGGTGAATGATTATGGATCTCATTCCAAAGAGAATAGTGTCTGTGATCATATCAGCAGCGGCATCCACGTCGTTATCGAGGGAACATAACGACCAGTTAAAATTCCTAAAGAAGGTGTTAAGTCCACTCCAATTGGCTTTCTCGTATTGCCATACTGTTCTTTTAGGAATTTTTTCTCTAACTGTGTGGTCAATGTACGAGAATTTAGCTGATATGACGCAATGGTCCGACGAGCCTAGAGGTGAGAGCACATCAACAGTGTACTTATCAGGGTGAGAGGTCGCGTGGGCTCATTTACAAGCTGAGTCAAGTTGTTTTCCGCAGCGAAGATCTGAATACACCGTCCTTCGAGTGTTGTCTGTCCAAAATGTCAAAGCCACCCAGAATTGTGTATATTGAAATCGCCCGTAATAACGATTTCAGTATGAGGATACAGGGATATAATTCTTAAAACACTGTGGTGCAAGAGGTGCAGAAATGCGAAGATATCCTAATGAAGATGCGAAACGCGGCGGAGCGACAGAAAAATACCAGTACT
This sequence comes from Volucella inflata, assembly GCA_928272305.1. NCBI lineage: Eukaryota > Metazoa > Arthropoda > Insecta > Diptera > Syrphidae > Volucella > Volucella inflata. Next base: position 37,837,168 of record OV743717.1, read on the forward strand.
GAGGAGAAAGGGCTCTTCGAGCTGGAGGAATCCTTGGATATCATCAGGTTTGGTATTGAACTCCTGCACTCCTCCTCCTGCAAAAGGACCAATCAACGTCCCATCCGACTATCGTAGAAAGTAACATAAAAAAGAGACGGGGAGGAACAAAAGGCAAGCTAGAGGAAACCTACCCAATGGAAAAAGCCCGACAAAGGAGACAGCACCTCAAAAGGAAGACCCTTCAAAGACGAAAGAGGCCAGGAAACGCCCAAAAAAACAAGAAACCCCGGTTCCCACAAAAACAGTGAACGTAACTGATAGCGGCACCTCCAGCTCGAAAAAGAAGGAAAAACCAAAGAGGGCACCAAAACCTAGACCAGAAGCGATCCTGATAAAACCTCAGGGACCAGAGACTTACGCGGGGATACTACGAGAAATACGCAGCAAGTCCAGTCCAGACGACACGGAAAAAAAAAATAAAACAGTGCGCCAAACAAAGTCAGACGATCTACTCCTTGAACTACACTCCAAATCTAAGGGCTGAGATGGATTCAGCTCATCGTTAAAAGCAATCTTGGGGGAAAAGCCCAACATCCGACATCTGGAACCTAAGACAGCACTGAAGATAAGGGATGTGGATGAGCTCACAACAAAAGAGGAAATGTAGAAGGCCATAAAATTAAAAGTTAATGACCCTTCACTAATTATCCGAGTAATCATGCTGAAAGTAAACAGTAGATCGCAAAAGACGGTTTTAATCCATCTAAACGCGCGAGCAGAAAACGAGCTATTTAAAAATCCCCGCGTTAAAATCGGCTGGGTGTACTGCAGGATCCGCCGCAGAGTGGAAGTAATACGTTGCTTTAGATGCTTCGGGTATGGCCAACAGCAAACAACGTGTAAAGGGCCGAATAGAAAGGAACAAGGACTCTGTTTTAACTTCGGAGAAAGCGGTCACAAGAAAGCAGAATGTAAAGCAAGTGCCAAGTGCTGTCTATGTGCGGCGCTAAATGTAAACATAGGTTTACTATCTCACGTGCCGGAAACGGGCTCTTGTCTAGTTTTCAGGAGGCTCCTAGAAGAAGCAAAGAATAAAACACAAAAATAATGCGAATACTTCAAGGAAACCTACACAGAAGCCGCCCAGCAAATGATATCCTCAGTCAGCTCAGGTTCGACCTGAAAGCCGATATGATCAAATAGAGATGAACCCGGATGGCTCACAGACTTGACAGGCACAGCTGCTATATGGACACCAAACGAAACGGCTGCCCCAATAACAAATCACGGGGCAGAAAGAGGTTTTGTTTGGATTAAACACGAGACTACCGCAATATTTAGCTGTTACTTTACGCCGAATAAATCTACTAGCGACTTGAGGACTAGGCAACAAGACACCTCTCTTGTACAAGAAGAGATCCCGGTGTTCACGGAAGAAGAGCTGATGCTAGTAGCGAATACACTGCAAGATAAGAAGGCTCCAGGACCTGACGGTATACCAGCGGAAGTGCTTAAAGTCATCGCTCGGACCTGCCTGCAGCTACTTTTAAACATGTACAACAGCCGTCTGAAAGACGAGATTTTCTTCTGGAAAGGACAACGCCTAGCGTTAATTTTTTTTTTTTTATTCAGGCATGAAAGTTTCTTAACAATTTGTATAAATTATCTGCGAAGCCTTAATGGCTTTTCGGCAGAAGGTTGTTTTTCAAAAGTTTAAACTAAAATGAATTCATTTATTTTAAATTTACTCTTGTGAATTTAAAAGAAAATTTTTAATAATTTTTTTTCTGTTTTTAAAATTTACAATATTTTTAAGATCAGCAGGTAATTCATTTAATATTGTGGGAACGCTATATATGAGCTGCCTTTTACCATAGTTATTGTAGTTCAAGGGCACTTTTAACATACCCGTAGTACGTCTTCTGGTGTTAATGTCATGTTCGATTGGCCTTTGAAAGCGGATGTCACTATAGTATTCCATTACCAAACTCATCTTGAAGATATTTTGCACCTCAAGTACCTTAAATCTTCTTTCGTCAGGAACATTTCCGCAGTTTATTAGCCTCAATGCAGAATTTTTGAGTTTTTGCAGCTTCTCGATATGTGTTTTGGAGGCGTTACCCCAGGCCAGTATTCCATACCTTAATTTGGATTCAATCAAGACGTAGTATACCAGCTCCAAAATTTGTGGTGTTGCATGATTTCTTAGATGCGCTAATGCAAATGAAGCCTTCCTTAAATCAGAGCGTATCTTGTTAATTTGCTTGTCCCAGATGAAGTGGCTATCAATGATGACTTTGAATTAGCAAAGGAAAAGGCGACCCGAATTCTACTGCAGCCTATAGACCGCTTTGTATGTTGGATACGGCAGGGAAACTACTAGAGAAACTACTGAAACCTACAAGACTACCTCAGCGAACGAAAATTAATTTACGCGACCAAAGAAGGGCCTCGTGTTAAGCAAATCACTGCAGGAGCAGCGCAACCCTGAGACCCGACCTCTGGAACATATTCTATGATGGGATCCTCCGCACCGAGATACCTAACGACACCTACTTGATAGGGTACGCAGACGACATTGGCGCAGTTATAACTGCAAGGGATACAGAGGAAGCACGAAGGAAGTTGAACCAAGTTATGAGACGTGTCTACGTCTGGACGGAAACCCATGGTCTCAGTCTTGCATCGGAAAAGACCGAGATTGTCCTAATGACCAGGAAACATATCCCGACGCAAATTGAATCCCGTATAGGCCCAAAGTATCATAAAGGTATCATATCAAATCCGCTAATGAGCGAGCCGCTAAAGTGACTGCATCACTTAGAAGGCTCATGGCAATCGGTGGAGGTCCAAGAGAGAGCAAAAGAAGGCTGCTCATGGCAATCACACACGCCATTCTTCTGTATGGATGCGAAATATGGGCAAATGTACTCAAACAGAAGAAGCGCAGGAAACAGATGGCAGCAGCACAGAGACGCGGAGCCCTGCGTATCGCAAGTTCTTACTACACTGTATCAGAACCAGCCGCTCTTGTCGTTGCAGGATTGACACCTCTTAGCCGCAGAGAGAAAGCTGGCGGCAACCACAGAAGCAAAAGAGCTCACCAAACATCTATGGCAACTATGATGGAACTCTGAAACAAGAGGTAGATGGACCGCCAGGCTAATCAGAAACATTACTGAATTGACAGAGCGAAAACACGGCGAGATAAATTATTACACCACGCACTTTCTAACCGGAAATGGATACTTTAATGCATACCTACACAGGATGCGGAAAGTAGACAATGCCTCGACACTAGTAGACGACGCTTTTCACACCTTCTTTACGTGCAGCAGATGGACAGCGGAAAGACAGCACCTGAAATCGGAGGTAGGCTATATCTCCCCCGAAAATATTATATCGAAGATGATCCCAGTGAATATAGCTGGAATCGAGTATCGTCCTTTATCGAAACCTTGCTGAAAATCAAGTAGAGAAAAGAAGCCAGAGCACACCCTCTTAGAAGAACACGAAAACTCATGACCTGAGTTTTTCATATCGCCAAAAGATATATCTTTAAGGACTACAAACAGGATAAAAATATGTATCGGATCCCCTAAGCTCAAACGAGGAAGGGGGATGTACGACAGACGGCGGAGTATAGAACAAGGAAAGCTACCACCCTGAAGTAATGCAAAAGCGGTCCCGGGGTGAATAGGCTGCTTCATAAGGGTCACTTGATGGACAGTGCGCTGTCCCAACGTCCTTGTAAAAAAAGAATAATAACTCTTGTGAATTGATACTTCTTTGGGCTAAGAAGGCACACAGTGATGCTCTATGGCGCATAGGCATGGACATTATTAAAAACTGATGTGTGTTCTTGGCTGCTTTAAGAGGAACAGTCTTTGGGTGACTTTCGGTCCCGTCTACAAAGAAGTAAGTGGAGGAGGAGATACAATGACGATCTGTACGAATTCAACGATATCGACCTAGCCAGTGAAATGTGAGTGAAGATCCAACGACTGAGATCATGTAAAGCGGATGGACTCCAACGCTCTCGTCCGAAAAGTCTTCGAATCCGCCTCCGAGGGACAGCGCAGTAGAGCAAGATCGCGGCTCAGGTGGTTCACCCATGTGTATGAGAACCTCAGCCAACTTAGCGTGCGAAGCTGGAGGCAGCTGGCGAACTGAAGGCACATGTATATATTTTCAAATTAACTTAAAAGTCGGAAGAAGGTTCAGCAAGGCTCTTATCATGGCTTAGCTGTCATAATGGATCCAAATGCATTGGTCTTTTCTACGATTCTACAAAATATAGTTCGTTGTCGTCAAGTTTGCGTACAACTCTACATGAAAAACAGACGCAAGTTTGTTTACGACAAGTAAAATCTAACGTTTTCTTACTTGAGAAAGAAAGCAGATAGCTCCGTATCCTATATTAATATTGAAGCAATCCGTGAAGACCAGACTGCACTTCAATCTTGGCTAAGATTCTGGCCGAAACCAATATTGAAAACAACAGGAAAATTCGACTTCATTGCATCAGATTGCATGTCCATAAAACCAGTCAGAAGAAGTAGGAGGTAAGGTCATAAAGCTCTTACAACTTCTTTAAAAACCGAAGATAGCTCCGAGAGGTATAGGTATCAAGGGTAGACAGATCTACCAATGAGTCTTAGAGATACTTAGAGACTGCAAGGCGTTCCAGGCTTTCATGAAACGAGTGATTTTTTATTAGTCGTGCGATAGTCACTAATATTGGGAGAATCGGAATAGATCGTTATGGTTCACACTAATACCACCCAGCTATCTGGAAAATCGCAAACAATGTGTTTTACCGAATGTAAGATTTCAGGAGGACTTAAAACAACTGTCAGGGGTTGTACAGGAAAAACTGTATCAAAATTATGCACTATGGGTAAACAATTTTTGGGGCATTTTAAAGAGAATAGATTCAATACGCAAATGACAGGGAAAATGTTACTCGCCTTTTCAAGTCATACAAAATTTGGGAAAGAAAGAAATGAGAACTTGCTTGCTTTTTTATATGCGCTTAATTATGTCAAGTGTTTTTTAATAACGAAAATGTTTGGCTTAACCTTGTATAAACAACAATCAGAGAAAATTTTATAAAGAAAATGGAATTCAGCTTGAATTTTTTGGGGACCCACATCACACTATTTAATATAAGGAATTACTAACATCAAAATCCAACAAGCCATCAATCCATACCTCGCGAAAGTGGTAAACTAGATGAGAGCGACATTCGAAATTTAAATAAAAATATCTATCAAAGATTTAATAAACTGGTGAGGGCGTGTAGCAGGTCTGTGTCAGGTGTTTCTGTTTGGATTTTCCGTGTTTTAAAAAGCAGCAAGCTAAAAAGAACATCGACCGAACACCGTGGACGGATGTATAAAATGAGGAAAACATTACATCGAATTCTTCTCTAAACTTGAACGTATTGATCAAAAATGAACTTTAAGGGTGAACTTTTAAATTGAACACAGTGACACCGAAAAACAGAAAAACACCGATTTAAGCAAACATTGATCCTAAGAAGAGAAAAAAGAATGCACTGCTGATGCCAAAGTCGTGAAGAACTCAAGACATTCTTTTAAAATTTATTCAACCGCTGACTACAAGTAGCCGATAGAAGGGAACATTTCTGAATCATGGCATCGAAAAAATTGACGACATAACTCATCTGATCAACCTTCCGTCATCATCAAGTTGAACAATTCATATGAGAGAAACAGCTGCCTCGAGAACAATGAACATTTCTCTTTTAACGTTTATTATGAGTTAGTCTAAAAAAAATTGTTTACTGCTGAAATTGTAGGTCAGAAAACAAAATAGCTGTTTTAATATATTTGAAAAAAAAAACCTGACAGAGTAAGATTTATACCATAGACCCCTCGATGCAAAATAATGCTATTCACACTTTAAGGGACATATAGTATTTATACTAGTACAGCTTTCTTTTTAAAGAAAAAATAGTTTTGGGGTGGTATACTTGATGTATGCTATTGACTTGAGTTTGACTACGTCATTTGAATACAGTTATCACCAATTTTGCATGTTTATTCAGCAATTTAAGCATATACAGTGGTGATCAATGAAATAGAGCCACCTCTCTGTTACAAGGAAAATGTCAATATTTTCCTAATATCGCTTTAGCTGATGATGTCGTCATCCATCTGGGTTAATCCTTATATTGTTTGCATGTGCATGCACAAACAATTTTTTCTTAGAACAAAGTGTTTAAAAAAAATGATCATATCGAGTTGTTTCAAGAGGTAGCTATGAAATCTACTTCAGCAATTAAAATTTGCTTAAATTTTGTAGCAATTTAAAGTAGCTTTTTTATCTTATTTATCTCAAAATCTACTTGATTTACATAGCGAGCTTATTACCGAAATATGAACATTTATTAAAAAAAGATTATGGCACAAATTTTAACTGCCAGTCTTTTTATTGCGAAAAACGGGCAGGCAAAACCCTGTTACGGCGAGGTTCAAATCTAAGACAATCTTTGACATTATCTCCGGAATCAACCAAATAACGGCCTAAGAGAACGGGAGAAAATATGAGAGGTGGTATAATTAACTTCACCTGGGAGGTATTGTTAGATAAATTCGAGATATATCACAATAAGTCTCTACATAAAATGTCATATTTTAGAGAATCTTAGAGAATTTTAGAGAATACAAAAATTCGAGATATTTAATGAAATGTTATGTCTAAATATATATATGTATGTACTTATGTGCACATTACAGATTCATCTTCTCTATATATTTTACATTTTGCATGAAAATACGATACACATTTAATTTAAAGTATGGATGGAAAACATGATTACAGTAAGGAATGATCAGATATGATAAAATGTATGTATACACATTGAAATGTACGTAATATTTCCGCTAATGTTAGGAATACTCTGCTTAAAACCAGCTTTTTTTGTTTAAACTTGAAAATTGAGAATTTTTCCAAAAGGAATAAAAATATGTATAAACTTACCTCCGCAATTTCTTTGACAACTTAAAATACGTTAATTAACCGATAAAGTAACTTGAAATCATATTTTGATATGTACACTTTTAACATTTTTAAATTGTATAAAAAAATAAATGGTAAAAAGTGTTTAAAATAAATAAGTTTTTTTTGCAAAGGTGACAAAATTATGTGCGTACATATATTTACGGCTGTTCGTAAAAACATATATATTAATATATTTCTGTACAAAATTTGCACAAACATGCATATACATGTGTACGCATATATATATATATATATATATATAAACATATAACGGCAATCACGGCCGGACTATTAATAGCTTTCAGTAGAGGCATGTTCACATTTTTTGTAATTATTAATGTATTTTTTTGTTTATTTTTAGCAAAATAGCGTTTTCTTTTTAAAAGCTTCCAACACTAAAAGGTCACATATATAGATTTTTTAAAACTTAAACTAGTTATTTATGATTTATGATTAAAATAACATATTTGGTATTGCATGACATGACAAACACTGAACTGAACCGATAAGGATTTATCTATTAGTCACAACGACCGCTAAGCAGTTTCAACATTTGTTAATATTCACATATTTCAATTGTCTTCATTCAATGCTTATAATAATAATGAGTTATAATTTTGGGAGTAAGCTTAAGAAAATAAAGTGCAAGTTACTAAAATTTTACAAAAATTGAATTTATTTTAATGTAAATAAGCAGTGCAGTCAATTTAAATTTAACCAGCTTACGTAAAATCTTTCAATTTCAATGAATGTTTTTTTTTAACATAGTAAAAATTCATTCTTTGCTTACAACACAACCAAGGTTATATTTTCATAATAAAATTATTAGATCCTTTACCTGATGTGTCCAATAACATCATTATAGTCGTGACGAATATTTGTTTGGGAATCACTTAAAGCGCACAATACATATGGGCACATATGTAAAATTGACAATGAAAGTAAAAAAACACTTGAAGTTGTTTTCCATTTCACATAAAAATGTTTGCTTTTTAATATACTAGTCCGGTTTGATTTGAACGCATCCATAATACTGAATATATTTAAAAAAAATTATCTTCAAATAAACAAGAATACCATGCTAAACGTTAAATGAGCAAATGCGATTTTCTTATTAGCATATCGGTTTTTATGTCAAATTGTAATCACAGCAAGAACTGTTCGCTTATGTTCCCAAAAATATACTGAAGGAAATAACGTGTTTGCACTAAAACGTTTTCCATGTTTGAAATTGTTATTGTTTTTAATTATTTTATTTATGACATTTTCAGATTATATTAATATGTTTTATTACATTTATGTGCATTACAATGATGCTTATACAACTTGAAAAAGCCTTCATTTTGAAAATTTTAACTAAAAACATTTGACCTTGCATACATTCTTTTAAATGAATTTGGTCTACTTATTATAAAAATCCAGTTTGCGTTATATTCACTTCAAAATTATTATTATTTAAATCTTTATAGCATGTCCCCACCAAAACTAAATCAGAGATTTATCAAGAATTGAGCTAAGTCCACCTAAATCCTCACTAAATCTCGAGGATTTACCATACGATTTGACGTCTATAAATCCCGTCGAAATTAGAGATTTAAAATAAATCTCACTTAAATCCTCGAGCGACACAAATTAAACAGACCTTTTTATGTCAGCACATGTCATTTTCGTGTGCTGACAAAAAAAGAATTGAGGTCTGTGTATTTTTTGGTAAGTATTTTTAAATTTTTAAATAATTCATACATAATTAAACTCATTTGCTTTGCTTGCAGACAATTTAAGGATCAAAACAAACAAAATATTCACCAACAATAGTTTTATGTAGGAATCCATTTCTCGAAATCTATAAAAAGTATAAACAGCTATGACAATCTTTTTGACAGTAAACGTCAATCTAAATCCTAAATTCCGGTGGGGACACCTCACGTAAATCTAAATCTTTTTTTTGCTAAATCCGGATTTAGTTTTGGTGGGGACATGCTATTAGATTATTATAATTGAATAATTTAATAGTTTAATAGATAAACTATAAATTAATTTAATACTTATAATTATAGGTGTTGTAGGTATCCATTACATACAAATGTACTAAAAGGAGGTATTTTTCTTTGTTCGACGTAATATTGTTTTAGTAAAACTTGTATGTTTATTAATTCATAATAACTTAATGCTAATTTCATCTTGCTTAGTTTTTTCTAACATAATAAGCCTCATTTACTTTTTTATTCCATATATTTCATTTCATTCAATTCTGAAGTAAGAAAAGTTTCTTAATAGTAGCGGAAGTCAATTATATTGTTCATTGTCCAGTACTATACCGTGACTTTTGAGTCACGACTCACACAAGTGCAAGAGAGAAAGAAGATGAGATTAAAAATCACCAACCTTGTGAGTCGTCGGGCAAAATTTCAATGACTCTTTTTAAGTTTTGTTCTCTCCTTGTTCGTTACTTTTCTAAATTGCTTTATTTCTATTCGTTTTTCATGAAGGGTGATCCGCAAAAAAAAACGGAAGAAATTTGTTGGTCAAAGGAATCAGGGAAAAATTCAAAAAATTTTTAAGAGAGCGATTCGTTTGTGCTTAAAGCGAAAGAAGAAATAAAAGAGAGTTGTCAAAAAGAGTCGTGTACTCAAAAGTCACCGTGTAATAGCACGCGCCTCACAGAATGGAAAGTTAAAAGAGAACTGCCAAAAAGAGTCATGACTCAAAAGTCACCGTGTAATACCGGACATTGTAACTAGCTAAGATATTGCGGAAACAAATATTTAAACAAAAATTAAAATTTGATGTAGAGTGATGAAAATAATGACAAAGCAACAATTCAAACAAAAAGAAACGCAGTCAGAACAAAACTTATTAATAGTTTCTCCAATATTTTTAATGAACAACTTTGCACAGATCGGCATTGCATTTTTTTTAATTGTTTTGCTAAGTGTATGTTTTCTGCATTTCATCTATATCATTGAAGGACAGACAAAAAGGCAAGTGGAAAAATTTCTTTTGTTAATATTTATTATAAAAAAACATATCCTGATTAGTTTTTGGAGCAGTAAATATTTCAATACCTATGTACGTGGCCACAGTTGCCTGCTCATGGATGTCATTCTCATGAACGCAGTGGCTACACACAAAAAAAGGCTTCATTGGAATGAAAGCAATTTCGGAAGACGCTAAACGCTAAAACATACAACCGGCAACAAGTAAAGAAAGTGTATGGATGGAATCGCTTTGAAAACAGAACACTCTAACCTCCACAGAGAATAACATTTTTGAGTCTTTCGTACGGTGTGAACCCTCTGCGAGAGTGTGTCAGAAACGAAACGCTATGAGAAAAAAACATTCATTCCTTCACCGAGAATTATATTATTTTGAGTGGATTTCCGGTGCAATCAACCCCTCTCTTTCTGACTCACATGAAATCTACCCTTCTCACACGACACGACTTTCATTCCCATGATAATGTGGCCAGACACTATAGGATATAAGACACATATCCATGCGAGAAAGCAATTGAGTTTGTATTGTGCATTGAACAAATATTTTTTATAGAAACACATTTTATTTTTCCTTAAAATTTCCCGCACAACGTGTACGAGACAAACCCTAAAAATATAATATAATGTAAATTCGGCTTTCTTGAATTTATAAGTTAGAAATGTACAATGTAATAGAAAGATTTAAGTTGGTTGGGTGCTGCCGAAATAGTGTGCTGCCAATATCCAGTGTTGTGACTGTTTCCACAATTGTGCTTGTTTAACCTCCAAGTGGTAATCGTCGGATACTGGTCGATGTCCATTCGGGCTTGACTTGCTTAACTTATAAGGTGGTGCAAAATTAATAATCCAATTTTATTTTTGAATTATTTTTTTACTAAATAAAAAACATTATTCTGAGAGATGAAAATCTTTATGTGGATCTTTACAATTTTTACTGTTAAATGGAAAAGATGATATCCGCCAAGTGACTGCCGCCAATGTTGATACACATTTGTGTCCGTTTTATCGCATTTTCCATGCCTTCCGCAAGATTTCCGTTGATAACTGCTCTCATTCCTGTAGGAAATTCTCCTTAAGGGCTGCGATCATTTGAGGCTTGTTGGCATAAAACCGTGATTTTAACTAGCCTCAAAGAAAGAAGTCTGGGATGGTTAAATCGGGCGATCTTCCTGGCCATGCCAAATCACCCAAACGGGATATTACGCTACTAGGATACGTTTCCTTCATAAAATCCATTGTGAATCGTGCTGTGCGTGCGTGCACGGTCTTATTGAAATCACATGTTCACCAAGCGCCGTTCATCCAATTCCGACAGTTAGAAGTCGTTTATCATGGCCCTGTAGCGTTTGCCAGTAACAGTGACCGTATTGCCGATGGCGTCCTCCATTAACTACGGCCCAATTATTTATCCTGCGTGAACGCGCCATTTAATTGGATGTAATGGCTCTTCGTGCATCACACGCGGATTTTCAGTGCCCCAGGAAAGGAAGATTTTGCTTATTGATGTAACCCCTTAAGTGGAAATGTGCCTCGTCGCTCATGATGATTTCGACACAAAATCGTCCTCTTCGTTGTTGAGATTGAGGATGGCTTAACAGTAATTCACACGCGCTCAGTAGCTTGTCTGTTTGTATTCTGCAGCTGTCTAGTTCACAAATGTCAAATAAGATTGACATACGACGCCATTTGCAAAAATTATAACATCTTCCGATAGGGTGATTAATTTTGCGCCACCTTGCATAAGCGCGAGTTCTGACTAGCATCACTATACTATAAACAGGACAGTGGACGAATTCCACAGATGGAAACAACGGTGAGGTAAGATCCCGGAACAAATGAAACCTTAGTATTGAATCTATCCCGCCAGAAAATATACGCAGCAGATTAAAATATAACAAAAAATTCTTTCCGATTTTCCAATGGAATTAAAAAATATAAAAAGAAACAAAAATAGTTCAATGCAATATTTTGCTATATGGCCCAGTTATTTTTTTATCAAAGGAGTCAAGGAAAAATTCTAAAATTTTGTTGAGAGCTAAAACGTTTGTCTACAAAGCGAAAGACAAAATAAAAGAGAGCTGTCAAAAAGAGTCGTGACTCAAAAGTCACCTTATAATAGCGGAATAAGGATTCGAATTAAAGCATAAAGCATAGTCACATTAAATTTAAGAAAGTGCTTAAATTTATTAAAGTATTTCTAATATTAGCCTACTGCGACAGGAGTTCAGGCAGGTAAAGCTTTCCGATTCATGGTCGATACGATCGAATATCTGTTAATCTCTTAAGAGGTTTCCGGCAGTACCAAGTATCGAAGGCCAGTGGCAATACTGCCCGAAAGCCATTAGAGATGCCGCTTCTAGTGTGCTGAGTTTTACTTGATAACAAAAACGAAACCTCTTGTTTGATGACGAATGCCGACAAGCACATGCAACTAATCAAGATGCATACAGGGACTGTAGCTGCTCAAGAGTCTGTGAGGAAAAGAGAAGAGAAAAATACCGGCTCCTCAGGAGAAAAAAGAGAGAGAGCATGAGAAGCGCGGTCGAGGAAATTGATAGATGCTATTCCAGGACACACAAACTACGAACTGATGTTTACATAGACATTCAAGGGAAAATCGAAGTGGAGTCACAGTTAATGCAACTTGGAAAGAGCATTTCTATAGACTGTATAATGGCTAAATACCAATGTCAGACAGGAAAAACCTTTTAAATTGGACGTTGTAGACCAACAATTTCGTTCACTCGATTTGGATGAACTGAAGATAGCCATATCTAAGCTTCCCAGTGCAAAAACGCTTCTGGAGCAGACGGCCTGACTACCGTGCTCTTCAAAGCAGATGGGAATGACTTGGTCCAAATTTAGTTGAACGAAGGTATGCCGGATAAAAGAAACCTCAGCATTGTTTATCTGATCCTGTGGATGTCCCCTGAACTGCAATAACTACAGAGGCATCAGTCTTCTTAGCATCATATACAAGATCTTACGCATTCGTCAACAACCTGATTTATACATCTACTGATGTATGGCTTCAGGCCAAGAAAGTCCACCATCGACCACTACTACGGCAGATGTTGGAGAAAACGCGTGAGATTCAAATCGCTAAGCACCACCAAAAATTCACCGGTCGCGTATGACAGCATCTTTAGCTGTCTAGCGATCTATACAGGGCAATGCCTTGCTTTGGCATCCCTGCCAAACTCGCCCATCTGTGCAGCATGAAGATAGGGAATGCACGCTGCTCCATCAAGGTCGGTAAAGATCTCACCGAGACCTTTGATTTCAGAAAGGATCTAGACAGGGCAATTTGCTTTTAATGCATCGGGAAAATGCAAGAGGCCTAATCTATCAAAAGTCAGTCCTTTTACTCGCATACGTCGATGATATTGATATAATCGGGAGAAGCAGCGTGATGTCAGTGCCGCTGTCGCGAGTATTGAGACGGAACCGAGAACAATGATTTTTACGGTCAACGAGGGCAAGATCAAGTATATGCTGTTAAGCAAAAAGGTACAAGTGCAAGTACCTGCTCCCGGTCAAAGCGCTGTTACTGGCACTAAGTCACTGCTGTCGCTCTATTCTGTTTTTCGACCAAAAGCAATGACTGAGTGTATGTAAAATTCGACGGATAGCAGGTTGTGAATGACAATTGTGTTGCTGCAGTTGGTGCATCGTTTCATATTGTTGTAAGGCATAGCACCAACAAAAATTTGAATTGGTAAACCAATAATAAAAAATTTTCACTTCACGTCCTTGCTTAGTATCGTCGGTGTTTGTGTTTCTTGTGTTTGTTTGTGATTATGGCTCGGGTATTTAGAGTGGATGTAGCCAATATACGATGGCTAAAAGGTAATCACTTCTCTGCGTACATCCACGTCTGGAAACACAGCCCAGCTGTTTTGGCACTTAGTGAAACACAGATCTATCTGTTCTGAAGCTACATGGCTATGAAATAGTGCCATTATTATTTTCTCACCGCGGTCTCAGTATCTGCGCGTAAAGTGATGAAAATTACCAAATTCCACCACAATATAGTCCCTATTCCAGTCCAGAAAACAACTTGACCAAGTTTGTAAATGAGCCCTCGCGAATACCAGATGTTGATAGTCATACCGCCAACACCTCTAGACTCGTCGGACCATTGTGTTATATCAGCTAAATTCTCGTACATTTACCACACAGTTAGAGAAAAAATTCCTTAAGGTACAGTATGGCAATACGAGAAAGCCAATTGGAGCGGACTTAACACTTTCTTTAGGAATCATAACTGGTCGTTATGTTTCCTCGATAACGACGTGATGCCGCTGCTGTTATGGTCACAAACACTATTCTCTTTGGAATGATATCCTTTATCACTCAACGAATAAGGAATTTCAGACAAAAGGAAAAGGTGGTGTACGACTCAAGCTATAAGGCGTCATGGTGAGAAAAATATGTTGTTGGTCCTATGAGGCGAACCCGGTTGTGGAAAACCGCAGAAAATTCAAGTGAATCAGGAATGACTACAACGCCCTTCTTAAGCATGTGAAATTTCTATACGACGAAAAACTGAGGTAAAAAATACTAGTGTCCTAGAGGGAGTAAGAATTGTTTGTCGTTTGATAAAAACTTTAGAAACTCTGCCTCATCCTCCATCACCAACGCCCATTTGTATTGACAATCCAGCTGTCAGGTCTTTGAACAAAGCCAATCTGCTGGCTGCGTCTAGCTCAATATTACCGGATGGTGCTTCGTCCCCGCCTGTACATGAATGCGTCGAATTTTCAACGGGACGAATCCACTTTCGTACGCGTCTAGTAGCATCAGTACTTAAAGATCTTTACATTAACAAATCTGCTAGTCCAGGGGTTTATATACCCTTCTTCTGAAGAAGTGTTCTTCCACGCTGACAACACCACTCCCTAAGTTTTTTCATCAATCCTGCTCTTTAGGATTCTTTCTGAGCAGTTGGAGAAGGGCATTTGTCCAGCCTGTCTCTTTAAAAGGCGAATCTTCTTCTCCCTCCGCTTAAAGGCCTATTTCACTTACGTCCCTTCCTTCCAAGGTCATGGAAATGCTGATTAATCGTCTGCTTATAAAATATCTCGAAACACGACAACTTCTTAATGACAGGCAGTACCGTTTTCGTAGCCACAGGTTCACTTGTAATTTGAACCAAAGTTTACATCAATCTGACGAAAGCAAAATAGTTGCAATTGATATTTCCAAGGCATTCGGCAAAGCTCTTTTGTCGGAAATGGATAAGTAATTATCTTACGTAATGTTCAATTAAGGTTGTCTTGCATTGTTTCAAGTCTGATATTTTCAAAATAAATGCTCGTGAGTCCTAGAGCTTTGTTCTGTCTACGACTTACTTTTACTTTAGGTGCCGCTACAGTCCGGGGGGACCTGAGCCTTAATCAACAGCTTGCTCGATCTTATTCTAGCTGGCTCCAGTTTCGCACGCTAAATTGGCTGAGATCCCCTTCCACTTGCGTACGCCACCTGAGTGTGGCTCTTCCTCTACTGCGCTGTCCCTCGCAGTCGGATTCGAAGACATTTCGGACCGGAGTATATGACGCAGCCATCTTAGTCGTGGGATCTTCACTCTTCTAGCTAGGTCGATGTCGCTGTACACTCCATACAGCACCGTCAACGCAGACGGGACCGAAAATCACTCGAAAACTTTTCCTAAATAATTGCCGAAAATCAATAAATATATTACATAAAATTTTATCATAAATTACAACTAAATTTGTTTCATTGATTTATTTGTTCGCTGTTCAAACTAAGATTAAGTTTTATTTGTAACGAGGGCTGCTGACAGAAATCCACCTTATATCTTCTTTCTTTCTTATGAAGGAATTTTGTGTACACATAACATTAGAGTCGAGATCGTTAGTTGTTATTTGACTGCCAAGTATTCAGTGTTTGTTTGTTTGACAACCGTGACAGGTCACACTTGAGCAATTGCTCACCTGAATTAAAGCGAATTCAGTGCTGTTATTTAATTTCTTGTGCTTTAAATATGATAAAAAAATCTACAAGAATAGATTGGTAAGGAAATATATACGGTTGTTCGTAATTACGGAAAAGCTGAGGAAGAGCTAAAAACATCACGGAAACTACAGCAACATTTGAAAAAGTTTGAAGATTTATGGGACTTTTTTGATTCCATTTAAAGTGAAATGTGTGATAATTACGGGGAAAAGATTACTCTGAATATTTCGTGAAGGGATATTACGAACAAATTAAAAAGGTCTAATCGATGAAAGCAGATCTTTTTAAAATATTGGAAGACAACCTGTCAGAAGGGGAAGCAGACCTAGAGCAGGGGAGCCGAAAGCTGCACCATAATCACTATCACCGGCAGGTTCCAATTAGATCCAAAGTTATTACCGCCGGAAGCACAATTCAAGTCTTAAGGGGAAGGGCACCCTCACCACATAAAGGGTATAGATTGCTTTCAAGAACTTTCTAGACATCACTGCAGAAATGCACTCCAAGTCTGAGCTAATATAATCGAAGGAAGATAAGGAGCCTTTAACAAGTGTTTGAGAATATTTCAAATACTTTTCTAGGTTAGAGGACAACGCGTCAGTCAGTGATATCGAATTGTGTCAACCTACAGAAACAACAGGATTTAAGGTTGACAGAGATGTCTTCAGATATAATCCCGGTGTCAAGCAAAAATGCAGTAATTGCAGCAGTACGGCTTCCTAATCTGCTCTACGGCTGCCAAAGAAGCAATAAGGGCTTAACCCCTCCACCTATATATAAACAAAGGGTCATTACGCAACTCAACAAATATATATGGTACAAACCATATTTGCGAACACCCGGACCTAAGAATCGTGTTCTCTGAAATACCAAAACTTGACATAATCTGCGCCCTAAAAAAGGCTCCAAAAATGCGCCAACATTGTCTACAACTCCGTTATCAAATACGCAAACATCCCTATATTTACGAATAATCAAGTAGCTATAAATGCCCTTAGCTGGTAAATCTTTGTCTCCAAATCATACATATACTACTTCAAAACTCTCGAAAAACTTAGCACAAGGAACAAGACAAAACTATGGTGGGTTCCTGGGTACATTGATGGAAATGGAAAGGCCGACGAACTGACCAGAAAGGGTTCAGAAACTCCCTTTATCGAACCTGAACCCTTTTGCCGCAACACTAAAACAGCAGTTGTTATTATGTATAAAGCCGTTAATAGCTGGGAGTACTCAAAATGCTTCTCATATTAGGAGGACACCTCAAGTCTAAGACAGGTCAAACGAGTCATCCTACCCTTTGTTGTACTTTCGCTGCCATCACTATCTGGGTTAATTGTATAGGTAATTTCAAAAATTGTATTTTATGTGCCCATTGTAAGCTCTCTTCCTTTTCTTCTGTGCTATCTTCAATAATATCCAGTGCGTCTCTTAAAATTTCAATTTTCAATTTCCTGCTCCTCGATTGGCTCATCCTCTGCTTTGTATTGGTTCACATCTGTGACAATAGTCTTACCCTTGATGCCCATTTGGTGTTCACTTTCACAATGTGCTTGGCACTTGCAGGCTGCTATTTGTACATAGTTGTTGTATAGCTACCCATGTTTATATTTTCAAAAAACTTAACATCGCTCCGCTTTTCAATTTTTTTCGTCCGTGCATCCAAAGCCTGTAGACTTTCGACTTCTGTGAATAACCAACGAGCATATATTCACTTTTTGATGGCATAAAGTCCACTTCAATGAATCGTGACTTATCGTTAATAAAGGAGACGAAATATTTCGCACCACAACACAACTGCACACTGAATAGGCCACAAATATCGATTGCACTGTGCCTAATATTTCACTATCTATGGTATTGACTGGAATTTGTGAAATGGAGAATGAGCGATTTTTCCCTTACTGCATACAACGCGCTGAATTTTAACTTCATTAACATTTTCTTTAATGCTTTTAACTAATTCCTTTTTTTTTCAGTTTCTTAACGTCATTAAAATTTAAGTATTTTTGCCAAAATTAGCAATGCTGCCATTGTCTGTGACTTTTAAAACGGAGATTATGGTATGTACATGACGTCCACTTGTCATGTCAACCTATTTTGATTGTTTACATGCAAAATTACTGTTCCTGATCCATGCGCTGTAATTCTGTCATTCCCAGCTGCTTTAATTACCTGCTTGTCTTTGTTAGAACAATGTACTAACTTACTTGCCTCACTGCACTATCCAAACACCACCCATTCTCATCATTAGATATTTTAACTTAACATAATCTTGGCACGCAGGCATCGCAGTCTCTGAAGCTGTCCCATTCTTTGACCAATTGCAGTATTTTTTACTTTGAATTCGTTAGCCCTGTGTCCATGCCTACCACATTTGCAGCAGTTTCCATAAAATCTTTGTATTGCTTTCGATTTTGCTGTCATAGTTTTGCTCCAGAGAGCAACCTCTGATCCAATATGTCGACCTCTTCGCTCTTCTTCTTCAAGTAGTTCCGCTTTCAGAGTACCAATCTCTGGCAACTGATCACGAGTCTCGATGGCCTTACAAAAATGTTCACAGTCCTCCGGCAACGAATTTAGAAGCATTATGTCAATTAAACAATCAATTTCGCCGCGTTCGAAAAAACAGATTTTTTATTTACTCGTATTATATTAATTACAATTATGCGACTGTCACCCCCTTATAACTATTCTTACGCAGCTAGTTTCGAAATTGCGCGTGGGGACTCGCTATGCAATAATTGATATCCTTGCATATTGTCGCTTCGTGTTCGTTTACCTTGAAGAGGTCTGGGAAAATCAAAATCGTTGCACATGTCGAGTCATGTTCGTTCGCCTTGAAAAGGTGTGGGAATATTAAATTGAAGATGAAGAAAAATACTCTTATGATAAAATACTCCTGTTCTTCATGGGGTATGTAACCTGCAGAGTAACTCTTTTGGTAATGATATGCCAGCTTCTTCTAAGGCATCGCAACAGCTTTGAAACTCTCTTAAGTACTCTGTCATCGATTTCTCTTTTTTCTTTTTCATTTGAAAAAGCCGCCTGTATAGAGCGACTTTTCTTGCGGTACTTTTCGACATGTGGAGGTCCTCTAGAATTTTCCAAGCTTCTTTTGCAGATTCGCACCGCTTTATGTGCGAAAAAAAAATCCCAACTGATTTTCCACAAACAAAATTCCAACAACAATCATCGCCAATGCCTTCGAGTTCTTTGTCTCCCATAACACTATTTTGTTTGGATCAGAATCCGTTGGCCTGGCCATCGTGACGCAGACATTGTCCCATAGATCACTGTAAATTAAATTACTTCGCATGTGTAATTTCGTATTAAGAAAAATGTCTAACAACAAATTTTAATTATTAACTTGTAATGCGCGACGCGGTTTTAACACCCTGGGCCCATGTTAGAAATAAAACGACAATGGACGAAAGGAAATGGCTGGAAGGAAAATATGGTGTAAAAACACAGAGCCCCTGTGTCACACGTTCTTTTTATTCGCTTTATGGATGACTTCTAACTGTTATATAATAAATATTTATGTAGCTCACTTATGATATGTGTTAATTATAAGTATAGCTGTAAGGCACGTTGATTTAATGATAATGCGAGTGACTGAGTTCATTTTATAATATTTCGTTTTAACAGATACCTATGTTGCCAACAGAGTATCAAAATTCCAATCAGCGACTTAAACACAGCAATGGAACTATGTACAATGAAAACAAAACCCAAACGGATTTAATTTCGAGAGACCATAGAAATTCATTTAACACATCACAAAAAATATTTTCATTTTGTGACAGATTTGTAAGAAACAATAAAATCTCTAAACTTTTGAAGGTGTAAAATGCTTTTAATAACGTAGATGCAAGAAGGATTTTGTTTACTTATGGTGTACACTCATCTTCGTGATGATTCAGCTTGTGTTTTTCTTCCGGCTGGCTAATCCTACCATTTCTCAAATAAAATTTAAAAAACGTCGCTTTGTTTTATTTTAATTATGTAAAAGTTGAAACACCCTTTACGCACATTATTCAATTGTTTGAAATTCATACGTGATAGTGACATTAATATAAAAGGTCTTACTGCAAATTTTGTTCAGTTTTGTCTTTGATATTGTAATATTTCAGCTAGGGTTCGAAATAATAAATCGTTATTCTGTTTCTAAAACACTCTATTTATTATTATTTAAATACAACTTTCAATTAATTCACAAACAATTTCACTACTATTTCACAATTCAAATCTCTTATGTTTCACTTAGTAAGACTTAGGTCCTTTTCCATCGCTTTCCAAAAATCAACTTATCGTCCGCAGTTTCTCATCCTGTATTTATACCACATTTGTCGGGTTCTAGTTCTTTCTCGTAACTTCTGGTTTGAAACTGGGGAAATAACTGAACTCTGCAATGTGGAGAGTTTGTATGATCCTAAAACTATGCAACACTGGATCCTTGATTTAATCACATGTATACCACAATATCCCCCTCTTAAACTTGTTCGTCCCGAACAAACTCTTCGACATTCTGCCCAATATAGCGATGTATTCGATCCACATGAACCACTTTCATCTTGCCTCTTCCTCGTTGAATGCGATAGACAACATCGTTGATGCATTTTACGACTTTATATGGTCCTTCCCAGTCTTGCTGTAATTTGGGTGATACGCCTTTCCGTCTATGAGGGTTATATAGCCACACTAGATCTCCTTCCTGGAATCCCGTTGTGGTCGCCTTGACATCATACCTCGTCTTCATGGGGTCACTGGCTCTTATCCCTGGTTCTTTGGTGCACGTCCCTAATAATCCGTCTGAGGTCTGCGACATAGTCGTCTTCATTTCTGTTCTCTCCAGACGGCGGTGATCCAAACATCAATTCACTAGGTAATCGGACTGTTCGACCGAAAAGGATTTCGGATGGAATGTGACCTGTGGTGTTGTGTACTGCACTCCGATAGGCTAATAGAAACATTGGAATTTGCCTATCCCAATGGCATTGCTTGTCGCCAACGACCTTTGATAGGTGTTCGTTCAAGGTTCTGTTGAAGCGTTCTACCATCCCGTCCGATTGTGGGTGGAGCGGTGTTGTTCTCGTCTTTTTAATACCCAGTAGCTCGCACACTCCTTGGAAAATCTTAGACTCGAAGTTACGCCCTTGATCCGAGTGCAATTCCATCGGTACGCCGAATCTGCTCACCCAGTTGTAAACGATCTGCTCAATCACGGTTTTGGCTTCCTGGTTAGGGATAGCGAAAGCCTCAGGCCACTTACTGAAGTAGTCCATTACAACAAGAATGTAGCGATTTCCCTTTTCGGATTCAGGAAACGGTCCTGCGATGCCAACTGCGATTCTCTCGAAGGGCGCTCCAACGTTGTATTTGCTGCATTCTTCCGTGAGTTTTAACCCTAGGGCCTTTACTGGCGAAGCAGGTGACACACTTTCTGCAACAATTTTCGACATCGTCCTTGGCGTGCACCCAATAAAAACGTTCTCGCACCTTTTCTGACGTCTTATTCACTCCCAAGTGCAGTTCCCTTAACACGTCACTGACTCTCGACCTTGGCACAACGAGCTGCATCATAAACGACTTTCCATCCGAGCTTTTCAACCTTCGCCTTAAAATACCATCCTAAACATGAAGCGAGTCCCATTGTGCCCAGTATGCCTTTAGTTCGGGACTTTTATTGGATATTTCCTGCCAATCTGGTTTTACTTCATGTTCTTTCCAAGCGAGTATTGGCTCGATATCCGGATCCTTGTTTTGGGCGTTTCGCATTCCACTTTCATTCCAACCGTCGGTGGGCTCAGCTCTTAGCCGTTGGGTGGATACCGCATCTTTTTCTTCTTGTAGTGCGCAATGTTTGCAATCAGATTTGCAAGGTCGCCGGGACAGAGCATCTGCGTTAGGGTGAAGGCTTCCCTTTCGATGCTGTATCTCGAGTCGGACATCTGGAGTCGTTCAATCCACCTTGCGACTTGTCCTTCAGAATTTTTAAATTGCAGCAACCACTTCAGAGACGCATGGTCTATGCGAAGAATGAATTTTCGTCCGTACAGGTACTTATGGAACTGCTTTGTTGCCAAGACCAAAGCAAGATATTCCCGTCTGGTGACACAGTAGTTTCTTTCCGGCTTAGAGAGCACCTTACTAAAGTAGGAAACTACTTTCTCCTGCCCGTCAGGCATCTGCGAAAGGACAGCTCCATTTCTCACGATACTGGCATCTGCATCCACAATAAATGTTTTTCCTGGTACGCTAGTACAGGGGCCTCACTTAGTTTTGTTTGAGAGTTTTGAAGCTTCTTTCGCATTCACTTGACCATTTGAATTGTTTTCCCTTTTCTGTTAGTTGATGCAAACTCTTTGCTATCCCAGCAAAATCCTTCACAAACCGCCTGTAGTAGGTAGCGAGTCCCAGAAAGCTTCTCAGTTGGTGTTTGTCTCTTGGGACTGGCCAATTTTTCACCGCTTCGATCTTTTCTGGGTCTGTCCTTACCTCTTCGGATGAGATGATGTATCCCAAGTATTTGACATCTGGCCTAAAGAGATGACACTTCTTCGGGTTTAGCTTTAGCTGTGCACTTCGTAGTCTTTGGAACACCTCCTTTAAGTTATCTCGATGTTCTTGAAAAGTTTTGCCGACCACGATTACATCGTCCAGGTAGACCAAACAGGTTTTCCATTTTAGACCCAGCAAAACGCTTTCCATTAGACGCTCAAAGGTTGCCGAAGCATTGCACAATCCGAATGGCATTACTGTGAATTGCCAAAGCCCGTTTCCTGCGGTGAAGGCTGTCTTCTCACGGTCCTCCGGATGGATCTGTACTTGCCAGTAGCCACTCTTCAGATCAAGTGTGGAGAACCATTGCGCTCCTGACAGTGTGTCCAGTGTGTCGTCAATCCTTGGCAAGGGGTAGCTATCTTTCTTGGTGACATTATTTAGCTGGCGATAATTCACGCAGAATCTATTGGTGCCGTCTTTCTTCTTGACCAGTACAACGGGTGATGCCCACAGACTCTTAGAGCCTTCAATCAACCCTTGATTTTCCATAGTCGAAACCATTTCTGCAACCTCCATCTGCTTAGCTAATGGTAAACCAAATGTGGTAAAGCACCAAATGTGTGCTGTCATATTCGCCATCCTGCGAGGCAAATACGTCTGCAAATTCGTTGATTAGATCCTCTGGCATCGCTCATTGCTCCTGGTTCAGCTCGGTTTGCCTGAGTATAGTTCTTTTCAACTCGGCTGTGCTTCTTGATGGCAAAGATATAGCAGCATTTTCCTTCGACAACTTGGTGACAGCAGTTATCGGTATGCACGCTCCGATCGATTGTCCTTGCTTTAGTTCGATGCTCTTATTTCCCACATTCAATATTCTTACTGGGACCATTTTGCCTTTCGGCTCAACGAGCATCTTTCCTACGACGTAATTCTGATAATGATTTTTAGAGTCCGGCTCAATCAAATAGAATCGATGGCTCCCAAGAGCAAATTCCAGCTTCGCCCAAATAAGTGTCTCTGCGGAAGGTGGTAAGATCTCGTCCTTGCTGACTACTGTCCTAAGGCATGCGACATTCTCATTCCCGTACACCATCGGAATCTCAACGTTCCTGTACTTAAGTACTTGAGTTCCGATGTCGAGCACTACATTATGCGCCTTCATAAAGTCAACTCCAATGATGCACTCGTCGCATATATCGGCCACTAGGAATACGTGGGTGAATGTTAGTCCTGCCAGATTGATCGTAAGAAGAACCTCTCCATATACCTCCGCCGTCGCTCCTGTTGCTGTTTTCAGACAGTAGCTACTGGTATTGTTCAGCCATGAATCAGCAGCGATGTCCCTTCTTATAATGGAAGCGGTAGCACCGGTGTCAATGGTGGCCACGCATTTATTCTGGCCAATGTGGGCTTCCACTGTAAGACTCTTGTTACTTCGTTTTGTTTGGGAGACTTGGATTTTGATCTTGCGGGCGTCAATTCCAGAAACCGACTTCTGCCCCACGAAGTTGGTTTTTACCCGTATTCCCGCCTGTTGACTTGATGATACGCTGCTCCAAGTATAGATGTTTTACCTGCTACATGCTTCTTCATAACGCCTCCCATCAGCGCACTGTGGACAACTGCGTTCGTTAAATGGAGCTTAGCACTGACGCTGGAGATGTCTTATTTTGTTGCATTTCCAGCAACGGATTTGTCCTCCACGCACACTGTTCCGCTCCACGACGTCTGCTCGTTGGGAGGAGCATTCCACGGCTGTCACTTCTCTCACGCGGTGGATTCCTTGAGATGCTTGGTCGGCAGCTTTCATCGTCAGGGCAAATGCTAGGACCTCAGGAAGGGTTCGTTTTCCAGCCATTCTTACAGCCATTTGCAACTGCCTATCTTCAATCGCTTCGGTAAACGCCTCTACAGCCATTTCATTGATAAGGTCTTCTCCGGCATTGAGATAAGATAAATGCGCCAACCGTGCGATATCTCCAGACTTGATTTGAAGAGTGGCTACTGGCAAGTACAGATCCATCCGGAGGACCGTGAGAAGACAGCCTTCACCGCAAGAAACGGGCTTTGGCAATTCACATTGTTGTTCACATTGCCATTTGGATTGTGCAATGCTCCGGTAACCTTTGAGAGTCTAATGGAAAGCGTTTTGCTGGGACAAACATGGAAAACCTGTTTGGTCTACCTGGACGATGTCATCGTGGTCAGCAAAACTTTTCAAGAACATCGAAATAACTTAAAGGAAGTGTTCCAAAGACTACGAAGTGCACAGCTAAAGCTAAACCGGAAGAAGTGTCATCTCTTTAGGCCAGATGTCAAATACTTGGGACACATCATCTCATCCGAAGGGGTAAGGACAGACCCAGAAAAGATCGAAGCGGTGAAAAATTGGCCAGTCCCAAGAGACAAACACCAACTAAAAAGCTTTCTGGGACTCGCTACCTACTACAGGCGGTTTGTGAAGCATTTTGCTGGGATTGCAAAGAGTTTGCATCAACTAACAGAAAAGGGAAAACAATTCAAATGGTCAAGTGAATGCGAAAGAAACTTCAAAACTCTCAAACAACAACTATGTGAGGCCCCTATACTAGCGTACCGTACTCCAGGAAAAACATTTATTGTGGATGCAGATGCCAGTAACGTCGGAATTGGAGCTGTCCTTTCGCAGATGCATGACGGGCAAGAAAAAGTTGTTTCCTACTTTAGTAAGGTGCTCTCTAAGCCGGAAAGGAACTGTGTTACCAGGCGGGAACTTCTTGCTTTGGTCTTGGCAACAAAGCATTTCCATATGTACCTGTACGGACGAAAATTCATTCTTCGCACAGACCATGCGTCTCTGAAGTGGTTGCTGCAATTTAAAAATCCTGAAGGACAAGTCGCAAGGTGGATTGAACGACTCCTGATGTACGACTACGAGATACAGCATCGAAAGGGAAGCCGTCACTCTAATGCGGATGCTCTGTCCCGGCGACCTTGCAAATCTGATTGCAAACATTGCGCACGACAAGAAGAAAAAGATGCGGTATCCACCCTCACGGCTAAGAGCTGAGCCCACCGACGGTTGGAATGAAAGTGGAATGCGAAACGCCCAAAACAGGGATCCGGATATCGAGCCAATACTCGCTTGGAAAGAACATGAATAAAAACCAGATTGGCAGGAAATATCCAATAAAAGTCCCGAACTAAAGGCATACTGGGCACAATGGGACTCGCTTCATGTTCAGGATGGTGTTTTGAGGCGAAGGTGGAAAAGCTCGGATAGAAAGTCGTTTATGAAGCAGCTCGTTGTGCCAAGGTCGAGAGTCAGTGACGTGTTAAGGGAACTGCACTTGGGAGTGAATAAGACGTCAGAAAAGGTGCGAGAACGTTTTTATTGGGTGCACGCCAAGGACGATGTCGAAAATTGTTGCAGAAAGTGTGTCACCTGCTTCGCCAGTAAAGGCCCTAGGGTTAAAACTCACGGAAGAATGCAGCAATACAACGATGGAGCGCCCTTCGAGAGAATCGCAGTTGATACCGCAGGACCGTTTCCTGAAACCGAAAAGGGAAATCGCTACATTCTTGTTGTTATGGACTACTTCAGTAAATGGCCTGAGGCTTTCGCTATCCCTAACCAGGAAGCCAAAGCCGTGATTGAGCAGATCGTTTACAACGTAACTTCTAGTCTAAGATTTTCCAAGGGGTGTGCGAGCTACTGGGTATCAAAAAGACGAGAACAACACCGCTCCACCCACAATCGGACGGGATGGTGGAACGCTTCAACAGAACCTTGAATGAACACCTATCAAAGGTCGTTGGTGACAAGCAATGCGATTGGGATAGGCAAATTCCAATGTTCCTATTAGCCTACCGGATTGCAGTTCACAACACCACAGGTCACACTCCATCGGAAATCCTTTTCGGTCAAACAGTCCGGTTACCTAGTGAATTGATGTTTGGGTCACCGCCGTCTGAAGAGAACAGAAATGAAGACGACTATGTCGCAGACCTCAGACAGATTATTAGGGACGTGCACCAAAGAACCAGGGATAAGATCAAGTTAGCCAGTGACCGCACGAAGACGAGTTATGATGTCAAGGCGACCACAACGGGATTCCAGGAAGGTGATCTAGTGTGGCTATATAACCCTCATAGACGGAAAGGCGTATCACCTAAATTGCAGCAAGACTGGGAAGGACCATATAAAGTCGTAAAACGAATCAACGATGTTGTCTATCGAATGTCGAAGAGTTTGTTCGGGACGAACAAGTTTAAGAGGGGGATATTGTGGTATATATGTGATTAAATCAAGTATCCAGTGTTGCATAACTTAAGGATCATACAAACTCTCCACGTTGGAGAGTTCAGTTATTACCCCAGTTTCAAAACAGAAGTTATCAGAAAGAACCAGAACCCGACAAATGAGGTATAAATACAGGATGAGAAACTGCGGACGATAAGTTGATTTTTGGAAAGCGATAGAAAAGGAGCTAAGTCTTAAAAAGTGAAAGATAAGATATTGGAATTGTGAAATAGAAGTGAAATTGTTTGTGAATTAATTGAAAGTTGTATTTAAATAATAATAAATAGAGTGTTTTGAAACAGAATAACGTTTTATCATTTCGAACCCTAGCTGAAATATTACAATATCACTTATTTCATCAAAAATTCATCAAAATAATTACACTGCCTCAAATATGCTATAAATTCTCTTAAAAGTAAAATTTCATGTATCGGGATCCCTCTCACTCCAAATGAAACATCAAAACCTATATTAATCATTTATGCCACGTTATTGATTTAAAAAACCGTGTTATGAACATCAATTGTCTTAAAACGCGAAGCTAGTTATTCGGGTCTTTATCCCCTAGTTCGTATTGGCCTCTAGGTACTCTGGTTGTTGGGTGTACTGTAGGCGCAATGGTAGCGACCCGGCTACCTATCACCGCATTCAAGGTTCAAGTCCCTGCGTTGAATCGTTGGTTTAGAACTATTTTCTTGTCCCTCTTAACTAATGCTACTCAAATCAGCCCGAATCTAAGCTGAGCAAACCACATCAATAGGTCAAGCATACAACAAACAAAAAAACACAGCAACAGCCACAGCAGCAACAAAAACACAAAAAACCTCAATAACAACAGTCACAAAAACAGCAACAGCAGCAGCACCAGAAGAAACAGCAACCGCAACAATATCAACAGCAGCAACAGCACCAGCGCTGCCACAAAATAAAGAATTTGTTAAGGGATTCGACGACGTAGTTCTTCCCCTTCACCCCGAAGAGGGAAAAGCTGCAAACTATGCTGCTGAGGGGGTTACAACCGTCTTCTGATCCGGAGGAGCTCCTCGCACTGCTCAAAGAGAAAGATTGCGAAGAGCTCAAGTTCGTAGGGGTCAAGCCATTCACCACAGCCAGAGCCAAAAGGGAGAAACGGAAATTACCGTTCTTCCTGGTTCAGCTAACTCCCAATTGCAAACTGGATGGAGGAGTATCAAAGTCCTAGACTACCAGATTGTACACTGGGAAAAAGTAAATGGCACGAAAACATACTGCAATGTGTTCGCTGCTAAAAGTTCAGGAACGTCGCATCGAACTGCATAATGCAGCCTCGATGTATCAAGTGCGGTAAAAACCACAAATCAGAAAGATGCGCTCTCTTGCGTTTTATGTAAGAACACGGGACACACCGTAAACTATCGGGGTTGTCCCAAATTTCAGTACATAAAGAGAGTAAATCTGGCTCGGCAGCAAAAGGTGGAAGTAAAGCGTCCACCTGTTCTAAACAAACACCAGCCGTTACTCCCCAAGTTACCTACACCCAAATAGCGACAGGTAGGGGAAATACGGTACAGCAGGCGAAGGTTTGCATCTCAGGCCCCAGTGCCAAGAGTACCGGAGCAGGCAAATGATATGCTTGCTATCTATCCAGGGGCAGATGGCTCAGTTTCCACGTCAAATTACCGAGCAAGCTACGCGGGTAGATCAAATAAACGCGCTGCTGTCGAGCTTAACGCACCTCCAGTCGTAATGGGTACGTAAATGGTGGAGCAAACTCTGAAGGTCCTTGTAGTGAATGTTTATTCACTGATTAGGATTGAGCGAAGAGCCACACTGCTTAAGTTGCTTAGAGACCAAGCCCCTGATGTACTTTTGGCTAACGAAACTAAGCTAACCAAAAGACACAAAATGAGGCACAGAAGGTATAAAATCATGCGAAGAAATCGACCCAACTCCATACAAGGAGGAGGCGTTGCAATCTTCCTAAGAATAGATACACGTTTTAAAAGAATATACAGTTGTGTAGTGCGTAGATTTCAGGTGCTAGAGGCATGCAGCATGTATATCCCTCTCCGTAGTGGAAAGCCGTTATACATGGTGTCGGTTTATGCATCTAAGGCTACTCAATCCACCCTATTCATCTCAGAGCACTTTTTCGATTTCTGAGACTGGAATTGGAGGAAAATTATTTCACTATCGGCGGATATTTCAACACCAAACACTAGAGGGAACCTACTATTCAATTGGTGGGGTCAGCACAGTGTGATGCACCGCCTCGGCCTTAAGGCCGTCGTGTCCTAGAAACGGCAATTATTTGGATCTCCTATTGTTCGGCACACGAATACAACTGACAGATACAAACCAACAAACTGTAAACTGTCTTCGGAATTTTGTGTGACAGTGACCATTGCGGTCTGAGTACCGAAATAACCGTTCCGAACGAAAATATGGAATTGGATAAGTATGTTCAAAGGCATTCCTACAACTGTAGTAGAGTGCGTTGGACACATTTCGCCTCGGCCTTAAGGCGATGGATCATCCGTCGTGTCCTAGAAACGGCAATTATTTGGATCTCCTGTTGTTCGGCACACGAATACAACTGACAGATACAAACCAACAAACTGTAAACTGTCTTCGCACTTTTGTGTGACAATGACCATTGCGGTCTGAGTACCGAAATAACCGTTCCGAACGAAAATGTGGAATTGGATGAGTATGTTCAAGGCATTCCTACAACTGTAGTAGAGTGCGTTGGACACATTTCTCCAGGACACTGACTAGAGCACTCTCCTCAAATTCGCTCTACCCACCGTCCAACAGAAATCTGTCAAACGAGGAGATTGACAGGTATCTAAAACTAATGGACGAGACAATTAAATGAACAATGGACACAACGATACCTCGGTATCAATACACTGACATCGAAGGCTTGTTCCGCAATTCAACAATAGATGCACTGAATCGACATAAAAGTAGACTACTGTCCAGACTGAAGATCTTGTACAGACAGTTTACTGACAGACATAGCCCGGAGATTATGACATTAAAGTCGTGGATCAAGAACCTCCAAACGTCAATAAAAGAAAATTATGGGACTTCTGTAAGTTTGTATTGGACCAATAAAATTTTACGGAGGAATGATTAAGACGACCTTTCATGTCTTAAAATCGCCCGAACGGCCGACAATGAACGCATACTTTCAACAGCAGGCATAGATCCAAATGAGGCTGTTGATGATGACAAATTCTTTGTGATCGAAGATCCGCAGGAGAAGGTCGAGGCTATAGGAGCGACTTTCGAGGAAGTGTAAAAGCCAAATGACATCATTGGTCCCAACCACGACCTGGAAAATCGAGTCCTTATGCACAATTTCTACCTTCGAAATGAAATAATGAAATGGCGAATCGAGAACTCGGGTTTCACCCAGTTCAGTGACGAGAGTATGGCAAATAATGTCGATCAGTCTCCTTCCAAACATCAGTACGGTTTTGAAGGTTTTCGGTTTCAAGGCGGGCCATGACGTTTTTCATGCCGCGTCTAAACTGGTTTCTGATATCCAATGGAATAAGGCCAAGAAAAAGTGCACGGGTGCTTGCCTGATTGACTTGTAGAAGACCTTCGATACCGTATGGTTAGAGGGACTCTTCTACAAGCTAAACAGGCTGGTTATTAGTAAACCACCACTGTATATTCTTTTCAATATGCTCACCAATAGACAGTTCATCGTGAAGAATGGCGATGTGACTTCTACTGGCATATTCGACATTAAAAACGGTCTGAAACAAGGTGCGGTCAATTCGCCAATCCTTTTCAACATTTACACAAATGATCTGATAGGTTCACTTCACCATGCCAAAGCGTACGCAGACGACTTAATCGCGTACTGATCGGGTCCCAAGATTGAGGTTATAAACATTTTTTTGCAACGTGGCTTCGATAAAATTAAACAATATTGCGACGATTGGAAGTTGAAGATCACCTATCTATATTTTAACAAACATATGGATGTTGCTCTGGCCAGAACCAAAGGTGCTTTTGCCGTTACAAAGAGACTGTTTTAGAGCAGGCAACTCGATGCGAGGGTTAAGGTGATCTGCTGCATGGCTCTTATTCGGCCTATGCTTACATTTGGTTGTCCCTTGTGGTTCGACGTGAGAGCAAGTCTTTTGGAAAAGATTCGGGTGTTTGAGAGGGCTTGCCTTATTGCTTTTCTTCGCTTATACAGAACACCAGAGTCTGAGTACATAATCTTAACTATATTTAATGTAAAAACAATAATAATAAATATCTGTTCGGTACGTCGAAAGACAAAATTTAATTGTTAGGTTTAATTAAGAGTGTTCGCATGGGGCCAGTAAGTTAGAATAAGATAGTTTTCTAAGTTATTTTAATTCTTAAGCGTTTCTTTGTCTAGCATGTAAGAGTTATTGATTTGTCTAAATAAAAATGCATTTTAAATAAAAAACTAATGAATGAAGCGAACCGACTGCCAATAGCGAGATTCAAGGTTCAAATCCCGATGTTGGCCTAGTGGTCCATGTTTTTGGTTTCCTTTGTTTTCTTTCGGATCTGGTTTGGAAACCCATATAGCATGATCAAATCGTACCATATCGCATGATCACATACGGTTGGGTTTAGCGGTCGTGGAAGATCGGAAGAGGTGGTCTGATGGTTCTGTGAGGTAGCAAAGGAAAAGGTTTCCGGTAGTGGTTTGAGGCATAATTTGGCGGTTCAGATTTTGCAGATCAGAAAGGAAGGAGCCAGTCTGGGATAGATAGTCAAGCAGTTCGGCTTCCTTTCGGATAGGAGTATTGGAGTATCGAAGGTTAAAAGTATCGAAGTTTGAGAAGATTACTAGAAAGACGCGACAGGGAAAAGAAGTAGTTGAGAAAACAGTTCGGTGGGCCCTCTTTAACCGCCCTTCCATTAAAAAAAAAAAACAAGGTGTAAGAAAAATTGAACAAGAACTAAACGAAAAAAAAAAAAAGATTCTCGATAGTGCCAAATGACAGACTAACAGAAGTTAAAAGAAAAGTTACTTACTAGTTCGGAAACACTGAAGGCAAGTGATACGTAATAGTGAAATTAGTAGATGGACAAGTTTTTTTTAAAGGGGCTAAAATTTTCTCGGTAGTACCCAAAAATAAAAGAACACTAAATCGAACCTTCTGTGCGACGTGTGGTTAATTCAAACCTTAAGGGAGACAGCTGTGGCGCTGTAGACGCGATATTTAAAACCCATCTGAAGACATGCTGAAACGGAGCTAATCGAAAGGTTAAGCCGGGATTTTAACAATAAGTAAAATCTATGTATATAAGATAGTATGCGTATCAAATTTAAGTAGCGATTAGCGTCCTTGCAATTGGCTAAGTAAATCTAATCGCGCCGCGGGTAAATCGAGACTCGGGTTCAAACCCGGATTTTAGGAGACTTTTTTATTTTTATATTCTTAAGATGAATAAGTAAAATTATGTTGAAATTTAGTTGTAAGTTAGATTAAGCTTAAAACTTTGGAATTAACTTGTGAATAAATAATCATAACGTAAGTTTAATAATAGTTGTATTTTTGTTTATTCTTATTCGTGAGAATCGGTTGGTCGTCACAGGAAAACCGCGAATCTTTTATTCAGTCGCGATTCTGGATGTTGGTAGTGAAGCGGAAGAGTAATCGCATGGTGCTCATATCTACTATCTTAGCTCAAGGCCAGTCTTCGTAGTGGCCGGGCATTCTTCCGTGGAACGTCTCCTGAAGCGGAGAATTCGACGGTAACTACCATCAACCTTAAATGATATTTTTATACGAGTACTAACCTCGGTCTCCAGATACATAAACCAACAAAAAACAAATCAGTTTATCTGACGTTGGATTAAAAGCGCACTCAAATATCTATCAGCGCGAGTGGCTTTCGAAATCCAACAACAATTTACTTCATTGTGCAAAACAAAAACAACTCTCATCAGTTTTTACGATGCGCGGACGTTATTTGCCAACCCATTGATGGAGCTGTGGAAATTGAAAACATCGCTAAACTGCATAGCACTGCCAACACCTAGAAATTATATAGTTTTTCTTTTTTTTCTTTCTTCTCCCTGTTCTTTTTTCCATTTTATTGTTTCTTTTTGTAAGTATATAAATTCGTAAATTGTATTTAAATCTGCTTACTTTTAATTTTTTTTTAATGATCTCCAGTTATTATTGTGTTTTTTGCTACAATAAATCTTCGAAAAACCTGATGGTGTTCTTTTTGACCCTTGCTGCCGCTTACCTATGACCCTTTCCATTGTTTTTACTAGTATTCGCTAGATATGCGGCCAATTAATAACCTATTCAATTCCACTGGCGATGGTCGCATTGAAATCTGTCGCCCAATGATAAATTTTCTGTGTAATAGGATGAATGGTCTAGGTGTGCGTCATTTAAACGCGCAAAGTCTGTTTCCATAGCTTGATGAGCTAAGAGACATGCTTATAGGATTCAATGTTGATATATGTCTGCATTACAGAATCTTGGTTTAATGATGATATACAAGACGTGGTGTACAACATACAGGCCTTTTAGAAGGGGATAGGATAGGTAGATATGGTGGAGGTGCTGCCATATATGTAAAAATTGGTTTGGGATGCCACGCAATATTAAAGTCACCCGCCGGTCGTCAAATTGACCATTTGTTCGTCGAGCTCATGTCTAGCACAGAAAAACTTCTCATTGGATCTATTTATAGACTTAACAAATACACTGACCCATCCCCGGTTTTTTCATAATACTCGGTCCTGGATCGCTTCAGTGGTTAGCCCCAGGTGTTGTTGCGCATTTGCCATCTGAGAAATCCAGAAATTATTTTTCCGACCGACCGACATAATTTGTTCCCCGTCAACTTAAATAATGCTACGCACTTTTCTGATGAAACGAGCACCCTTTGAGACATGTTCCTTTATAATAATTCAATGACGCTCTTTTGTATGACAAGTTGTCCATACCTGCATTTCCTGGAAGGTCCTGTCCAAGACTAGAGCTGCTCATGAGCTCTATGAGCTGAAGAGGAGAGACGAACACCGGCTTCTCAGGAGGAAAAAGAAAGAGCATAGAAGCACCCGGTCGAGGAAATTGAGTGATGCTACTCCAGGAATGCGAATCGAAGATTTACCATAAGATGAAAAAAGCATGCCACGGACACAAACCCCGAACCGAAGCCTGCAGAGACGAATAAGGGAACATCGTAATAGAATCGCAGTCGAAGCTGAGAATCTGGAAAGATTACTTCTGTAGAGTATATAACGGCGACAATGAATCGAAATATCGCTCTCGCCCACACGACCTGGATGAAATGAAAATACCAATATCTAAGCTGAAGTCCAACTAAGCTGCTGGAGCGGACGGCCTGACCGCCTATATCTTCAAAGCAGCAGGCGATAACTTGGTAAGGAGCATACACCAAGTCATCTCTTAAATACGGTCGTACGAAAGTATGTCTTATGAATGAACCTCAAACCATGGTTTGTCCGATTCTTAAAAAAAGGAGATGCTCTGAACTGCGCCAACTACAGAGTCATTAGTCTTCTTAACATCGCTTGCAAGATTTTGTCTGCCGAATCGTGTGAACGCCTGAAGCCCTTCTTTAGCAACTTGATAGGTCATGCGCTTTTTAAACATCATATCTTTCAAAAGTCCGTCCAATTGCTCGCATACGCCGATGATATTGACATAATTGGAAGAAAGCAGCGTAATGTTAGTGGCGCCTTTGTAAATATTGAGACGGAAGCGGCGAAAATGAGTTTAGCGGTCAATGAGGGCAAGAAAAAATATGTGCTGTCAAGCAAAAAGGGCACTGAACACCGACGTCTCTGACAGAATGCTACTCTTGACAGGTATAAATTTGAGCTAGTTAAGGACTTTGTCTAGCTAGGCTCCGCTATGAATTCAGACAATGACACCAGCGCTGAGATCTTGCCAATCGCTGCTTCTTTGGGCTCTATCGACCAACAAAAGTTACCCTTCATAAGACCTTAATAATCCCAGTCCTGCTCTATGGCGCAGAGGCATGGACATTATCAAAAATGGATGAGGATGCTCTTGGTCCGGTCTGCATTGACGGTGAGTCTGCAAAAAATCTAGGACTTCTTTTAAACAGAAAACTTAAGTGTACCAGTTCCCTGATATGGGTGCGCAATTGTCTGTGATTGCGAAGCCAACAGTAAAAGAAAACTTAGTGTCGCTTTCAACAGTATTTTACATTACGTGTTCAATCTTCGACACTTTGACAGAATATCCCATTACTCGAAGTTGCTCTTCAATATGTCACTTGACTATCTCATGCGCCATCGATCCCTTGTATTGCTTTCCAATGTGATTCAAACAAATCAGCCTTGTTATCTTTTGAATAAGATAAGATTTTGCTCGTCTGATAGATCTCGACAAATCATTTCCCTCGCTTCTCATGCAAAACATTACAATTTTTCGTAATAGCTATTGGCCAGTTATCACAGCAGGTCCGAAGGTCTTGTGGCACCAGCAGGTTCAGGGATGAACTAAAGTCCTTCTTCATGAACAATAACACCTAACCTCTTGATTTCTTTTAGTTCCCCTTGTATATTCATACTTAGTTAATTGCATAATTTTATTTGGAGATATACATACGTAGCTGAAATAATAAATATTTATATAAATAACGGCAAGAGTACGATAACGTTGGGGAACAGTTCAATACAAGCATTTTCTACTATAGGAGGGGGGGGTCTATCTCCCACCGTTTGGCGGGAGGGGCGATTTAATAAAAGTGGTACTATTAATGGGGAAAAGCCAATGTTTGTTCTATTAGCTGGTTCTTAACTCAAGTGAAATATATTCATAGTTTTTAAAAAAACGGTTTTTGAACTCGAAATTTGGGGGAAAAAAAGATAAAAAAGAAGTTTAAAGTGTGATTTTTCAAAACTGTAAAATTATATATTCCTTTTTTTCTTTCTGAAATTTGTTGCTATAATTAATTCTTAATCAAAAATTGAAAACTAGATGATTTTGTGTCGTTTCGTTTTTGAGAAAATTGAAAATAACCAAAATCCCTTTTTATGGGATATTTGTTTTTTTGCTTGCTTACGCATTACGGCGTACAAACAATGAGGTATGCAACCCCCCTCCGCTTGGACACACAATAGAATTTGGGGTAGGTGGTTCGGTGCATGCAAAGATTCTTTTTAATTTAAAGCACTCGACAGTAACACCTCAAAGTGAGATAACCGTAAATGTTGAGTTTAAAACCTGGTTTTTCAAAAACTATGCACAGATTTAACTTGATTTAAAAATCACTGTATTGGCGTTAAAAAAAGGTATAATACTTAACTGTAAGTATTACCGTTATTTTTCGATACTCTCTTTTTATTTTAAGTATTTTTGTTTATGAAATTGTCCGACCCGCCCAGACGGGGGCAGATAGACCTCCCCTCCCATAGTAAAAAATGCTTATATTAAACTGTTCTACAAAAAACCCTTATCAATTTTCGGCGCTAAAGTCATTGTACTCCCCACGTACTTTGTTCTTTAAGTCGCGCTACAGTTCGGGGTGGACCTGGGCCTCAGCAACAAGCGTCTCCAGCCAGCTCGATCCCAGGCTAGCTGCCTCCAGTTTCGCACGCCAAGTTGGCTGAAGTCCCCTTCCACTTGCGTGCGCCACCTGAGTCTTGCCTTCCTCTATTACAGGAGCATTGGTGTCCATACGCTCTACATGACCCAGCCATATCAGTCTTTGGATCTTCACTCTTCTGGTTAGGTCGATGTCACTGTACTGTCCGAAGAATTCATTGTTGTATCACTTCTTCCATTCTCCTCCAATGCAGACGTGACCGAAGCAACCAAGAACACCCTCATCCATTTTTGATAATGTCCATGCTTCTGCGTCATAGAGCAGGATCGGGATCATTAAGGTCTTTTAAAGGATGACTTATTCTGTCCTAGAGAGGGCTCTGCTCTCAATTGCCTTCTTAGCCCAAAGAAACAGTGGTTGGCAAGAGTTATTCTTCGGTTGATCTCAGCGCTGGTGTCGTTGTCTGTATTTATAGCAGAGCCTAGATAAAACCCCCATCACAAAAACAATGCTGAGGTTCAGTTCATCGGGCATACTTTCGTCCTACCATATTTTACAGATGAGTTGGTGTATGCTCCTTACCAAGTTATCGCCTACATAGCTCGGCAGTTAGGCCGTCCGCTTAAGCAGCTTTGTTGGACTTAAGCTTCGATATAGCTATCTTCACTTCATCCAGGTCGAGTGGACGGAATTGGTGATCATCATCGTCTAGGTTGAAACGTTCGTCATCGCCGTTATACAGTCTGCAGAAATGATCTTTCCAAATCCTCAGCATCGGCTGCGATTCTACTACGATTTTCCTTTGTTCATCCCAATAGGCTTCGGTTCCTGTTATGTTATTTTTACCTTTCATTAAAACTTCTGAACCTCATTCCTGGAGTAGCATCTCTCAATTTTCTCGACCGCACGCTTTTCATGTTCTTTCTTCTTCCTCTTAGGAGATTAAGAGACACTTGGCGATCTCTTGGGACTGTTGCCCTCTGACGTCGAATTTCTTCACAGCATTAGTTTGTCTTGGCACAGTTTGGGATATTCGCAACCGTACCTTGGCTACAACAAGGTAATGGTCCGAGTTAGCTCCTCGGAACGTACGTATTTCCATAGTACTGGAGGAGTGTCTTACGTCGATCGCAATGTAGTCAATCTGGTTGACTGTTCTCCAAGTCCCCTTGTGTATATCGAGATGTGGGAAGCATTCTAGCTACGACAATGTTTCGCCCCGCCGCAAAGTGGATTAGCCTAAATCCGTTATCGGAGGTGGTGTCGTGCAGGCTTTATTTTCCGATCGTTCCACCAAAGATACCCTCTCTTCCTAACTTTGCATTAGAATCACCGATGACTATTTTAATGTCATAGCTAGGGCATTGCTCGTAGGTCTTGTTAAGGAGCTCATAGAAAGCATCCTTAAATCATTTGCGTGGGTTGTCAACAGTAGATCCGCCCATATCCGAGGTTTGTTGATGTTTCGTAACTTCTTGTTTTTTTAAATGGCCGAGCAGTTACCCCGGCGGCACAACCCCCAACCTGGAGGACCAGTTCCATTGTTAATGCCCCTAGGACGAGGGGTCGGTTACACCGAAGCCAGTAACCCATTCTGGGATGTGAGCGCTGCAGTTGGCCCATTTAGGGTTCGTCCGCCACCATCTCTTTTCCAAGACTTAGTCAGAGTCTTGGAAATCTTTACCGGCCTGAGCTCCAGATATGTCGGAGTAGCCTGGATAAGGGCTTGTTTTGTTTTCCGACACTAATCCTGATTTATGGCGCAGGAAACCCGCTCTTTGTCCCTTTCACTTCGCAAACCTCCAGTGAGATTCCCTGGGAGGCGTGAAGAAGGCGTTTTTATCAGAGCTGCAGGATGTTCGGCTGCGGAGGCTCAATCTCGTTATTTATAAAACCAGCACGAGTCGGAAGGTGCTACATCTACGAGGCCTAATGCTAATCGTTGCCGTTGCGTTGAACGCAATCACTCTAAGTTAAAGATTTGTGATACATACATTATGTACATCCAACAAGACTGATGTTATAGGTATGTTTGGGTCTGTTAAACCTGAGTCAGGGTGAGCAATAGCGTACTATTATGAATTTGCTTCTCTTACTTATGTGTTTTCTTTTAAGATATTTATAAAGATTAAGTGACAACAGTTAAAAGTGAAAGCAAGAGCAGTTCATTTATGTTAACCAGCCGTGTGTCACTTACTAGTATGTTGTAAGCAGGCCATACTTACAGCCGTTTTATATAAGAATGAAAAAGACGTTGTTAACCTCATATATATAGTATTCGGTGTGAACGCCTCAATGAGATTTCGTAATTTTTTCGTCAAAATGTCGTTTTTCAATGCGGTGTGAATTCCGTATAAGCATTGTATATGAAATTAATAGTACTATCACTTGAAAATATCGATGGTTGGTCCTTTAGTACCGAGAGAAACAACTAACGACGTGAGCGAGGCAAAATATTTAATTCTCTTCACTCAAATAAATGTAAATAAACTCAAAAGAAAAAAATAGATTTCCACTCCAATATTATATGCCATTACACTACGTTCCTACCCCGTTCATCGTCATGTTTTCAAGTAACTCTGTTGACTGAGTTTATTTTCATACAACCTGAGTGAATCTATGAATGAATCATTCGTTTCACTCACTCTGATGTTTTCACTCGCATTTTTTTTTGCTTACTTTTCATTTAAGTTAAAGCACGACCTGTACCCATGCGCACATATGTACATACATGCGCTGCGTTTTTTTATGCGTTTCGTACGGTTTCTGATTCTTACTGATGTCACCTATCTTAGTAAACCATTTCCAGTGCAGTATCTGTTGTCATTCTAAGTCAATGTTCTTATCAGAATTTGTTCTGTTCCTTCTCTGCTTTTTGGTCTGTGCCTTTTGATTTGATTCTACTATTGGTAAATATTCTAGTTGAATTTATTTAAGTACATTTCGGTTGAAAAAATTTATATTTTTGCTTACGTTCTTTGCGTACCTACTTATTACTCGCAAAATGACTAATTGTTCGTCTATAAATTGTCAAAATTTAAAACGACCATTACCATTGTTATTTTGTAAGCTTCCTAACGACCATAGAAGGAACTTGTGGCTTAAACATGCCCAATAAGTCACCCTCGTTATACACTCAAATGTTCAACACTTTATTTAATTTACCATCAGTAAGTACAAGTAAGGTCGAAACGATATCGATCATCAACAAAAGGTGTGTTTTAATTTACGATGAAATGGCAATTAAGCCCAAACTTGATTATAACATCAAAAATGATTTTGTATACGGGTTTACCGAGCTGGGTAGATGCGCCACCGTAGCTTCTAATGTAATGGTCATAACCCGTTAGAGGTTTGAGTAACAATTGGATGCAAACTGTTTCATATTACATTGGATGTCCAAAGGGTGAGGGTATTGCAGAAATTTTAAAACTAACGGTATTAAAAATTTCGGAGTGTGGATTTTAAGTTGTTGCTGCATACTGTGACCAAGGCAGTAATAATAGGAAGGCTTATAAAAACTGGAAGCAAACGAAAAAAAAAAACGTTTTTCGAAATTGTAAACCGGAAAGTTACGAGTATTATCTTATATGATTATCCTCATTTATTTAAAAGCATTAGAAATTGCTTATTGAAGAATAATATCAGAATTATTGACGATATATATATAGTGTCTTGGGGAAACCTTGCAAAACTTTATGAAGGAGATTCCAAAAGTGTTTTTCTAGTATACTTTATAGGTAAATTGACAAAGAGTCATATAAACGCGAACAACTTGGAAAAGCTATCAGTAAAACTCGCAACACAAGTGCGGGAGTTCTTAACGCTATATCATCAAATAGCTATGAGACCGATGCCAATAAAAAAATTCTTTCTTCAACAACACACTTTCTATGTAAAATTTAAATAGTTCCGATTTGAATTCTAACAACCCCAATCGCTAGCCTATTTCGTCTTATAGTGAAACTCTTCAGTTCATTAAAACTGCCAGGCAATGGATATCGCTATAGCTACTGGCAAGATGAAGAAACCATTTTGCTTTAGTGGCCTATTGCAAACAA
The DNA here is from genome assembly GCA_928272305.1 of Volucella inflata. Lineage (NCBI taxonomy): Eukaryota > Metazoa > Arthropoda > Insecta > Diptera > Syrphidae > Volucella > Volucella inflata. The sequence goes on from OV743717.1 coordinate 37,877,556, forward strand.
TACTTGACATGGGGCTTATATGGGACGCGTTTAGAAAAGACCAGCAATTTATTCTTGTTGCGCATTTAAATATTGATGTAGCTAAGAATCTCTTTTTAATGGCTAGATCAAACAGGGGCTCATATGAACGAAACCCTTCAGCCTACAGATTTATGCGTAATCTAAAGCAAATCATTTTCAAAACTTTAAGTCGTCAGAAAACGCAGGTTACGAAGATGCCGAGACTAAATCTTTGTTGGCGGATGGAGATTGTGATGAACTTGAGTATGATTAAAGGGCAGATTTTCATACTGAAGCTCGCAGACTGCACTCAAATTGAGAACTTCCGCAATCTGGAATTGTTCAAATGATGAGCACAGAATATGTAAATTTATTTTAATTGGTTTAGTTAAAATTTCAATTAAAAAGAGCAATCAAGACTTTTGCGGTGCTTATAGTGTGAGGACATACATTAAAGGTAATTGGATATTTTAGATTTAAAAAAAAAAACTGTTTAAATAGTGTATTGAGCCACATTTCTGCTCCAAATATTCAAATCCGCGCGGCCAGCTTAATAGCATTTTGGCACGTTTTAGCTCTCTATATACGATTTCCCACTCCGGGCTGTATGTATTTGCGCATAGTCATGTTGATAAATCCACAGCAGAGATGCACAAGGGCTATCAATGTATAGACGAGCCCGTTTCAATATAGTATACCATATTACTTATGACATACATATTATGCTTGTACATGTGTTAAATTTTACTTCTTTAGTATTTACTAAAGAATGGGACTGGGCCTTATAATGGGGGAATACCTAATAAAAAAAAACCCATCTATCCCCTTGGGTGACGTGGAAAGAATATTAAGTTTATAATGGGGGAATACCTAATAAAAAAAAAACCATCTATCCCCTTGGGTGACGTGGAAAGAATATTAAGTTTAATATTTGTACATTCACACTCGAATGTATATACGAGTACCAACATATTATGTACAATTAATACAATTAATACCTACAGAGCCATGCAATCATTTACTACATGTATGTATGCATGTACAGTGAATTCTCCCACTGTGAACACCTCCCTTAGGCGGACACCTCCCTTAGAGGAACGGAAATTGCTCCATATACCTAAGTCACATAGTAGACATTCCCTTGAACGGAATGTACATGTTAATGTAGGCAACAATTTTGCACAGTTGCTGTTATTGTTGTTTGAAACCCTTTTATTTTCAAATTTCAAACACAATCTCTTTGAGCTTAACACGTTTCATTCGGGATGTTTTGGAAAAAACTTTTTAATTGTTCTATTAAATTCGTTTGAATCATTTGTGGAAGAAAAAGAAAGTTCGTGTGGGACTCTGATGTTCTCTCCGTAAAGGAGTTCTGATGGTATGTGTTTTGTGTCGTCCTTGGTGTTAGTTCGGACACCTAGCAAAATTAAAGGGAGTGCCTGTTGCCAGTTTACTTTGTTCCCAGATTCTCGTATGGAAGATTTAAGTAGTCGATGAAATCTTTCCACCATGCCATTAGCTTGTGGGTGGTAGGCCGTAGTGTGGATGCGCGTTGTGCCGAGGAACTTGGTTAGTTCATTGAAAAGCTTTGACTCAAATTGTGAGCCTTGGTCGGTAGTTATTACATCCGGCACTCCGAATGGTTGAATGTGCTGAAACCTACCTGCAGGTATTTTTATTTGATCCGGCGGCGGTTTTTATGTGCCTTTACACTTTTTCTTTCTGGTATGGGAGACAATTTTTCGCCGATGAGGTTATATCATGGTTAATTTTTGGCTAGAAGTACACTCTTCCGATTTTTTTCGTGTTGCCCGAATTTCCGGAAGTGCAAGTGAATGAATTGCTTGAAATAAGGGTTTGCGTTCGTTTTTCGGGACATATGGTATGGCCTGTTGTTGTCCGTAGATGTTTCACACCACAAGGACTTTTCGGAAGCAGGTACCTTCAATAGCTCAAGTTTCACACTGGAATTGTTAGGCAGATGGCGAATGAGTTGGCAGTGTTTGGCTGTCGAAACTTTTAAATAAATTAAAATGTGGACAAACTATGCCGACTCAATGGAGAAGTAGCTTCTTGGTTCCATTATACAAAGGAAAAGGCGACACTCGAGAATGCAACAACTACCGTTCAATCAAGCTTATGTCACACACAATGAAAATCGTCGAAAGAGTCTTAAACGAACGTCTTCGGCAAATAATAAAACTCGATAATAGCCAGTGTGGATTTGTTGAAGGAAGATCGACGGTGGACGCTATCCAAAGCCTACGAATAATAATGGAAAAGCATCGAGATTCGTCTAAGGATTTACACATGGTATTTATCGACCTCGAGAAAGCATTCGATCGAGTGCCTAGGGATCTCATATGGGCCGCGCTGAGATCTCAAAACGTACCGGAAACGTATGTTAGAATAATACAAGACATGTACGGAAACGTGAAAACTGCGGTTAAAAGCTCTGCTGGACTAACGAGAGAATTTCCAGTTAATGTCGGAGTGCATCAAGGAAGCGTACTTAGCCCTTTCCTCTTTAACGTAGTATTCGACTATCTTTTAAAAGACTGCATGCGCGAAGCAAATGTAACGCCAATTCTCTTCGCTGACGACGCAGTTATACTTAGCGATAACGTCGAAGATTTACAGAACGCCTTAGATTCATGGAGAAATGCGCTAGAGAGAAACGGGTTTAAAATAAGTCGTTCAAAGACGGAGCATTTGACATGCCCATTTGCGCATCCGTTGCGACCTGTTCCGGATATAATGTTAGACGGAATAGTTCTTCCGAAAAGCACTATCTTTAAGTACTTAGGATCAATCGTTAACATGGAAGCGAAATGTGACGACGACGTAAACCACAGAGTGAGTGTGGGATGGATGAAATGGCGGGAAAATTCGGGAATCTTTTGCGACCGAAAATTTCCACTTAAATTAAAGGGGAAACTCTACACCACGGTTGTTAGACCAGCTCTTATATACGGTTCACAGTGCTGGACAATGTACGAAGCGTTTAAAAACAAAATGACGGCAGCGGAAATGAAAATGCTAAGGATGTCTAGTGGAGTCACTAAACGCGATTGCATTAGATCTACGCGTATAAGAGGAAGTCTACATATAAAGAATTCGGTAACCGAACAGCTTGAGGCAAATAGAATAAGTTGGTATTGCCACGTTCAAAGAAGATCTGCGGAAAATCCGGTTAAAAAGGCACTATCAACTACGGTCACTCCAACTGTAAGAAAACGAGGTCGGAAAAAGAATTCCTGGATTTCTCAGATGGCAAATGCGCAACAACGTCTGGGGTTAACCACTGAAGCGATCCAGGACCGAGCATTATGTAGACGCGTTCTGCGGTCTGCGACATTAGCCAACCCCATAAGCGGAGCAGCAGCGATGCAGTAAAAATGGGAAACTCGTTACGCATAAGTTCGTATAACGAGGAAAGGGTTAATAAAAGGATAAGAAGAAGAAGAAGATGGCGAATGAGTTGAACGAGTGCTTCATACGTGACTTGGGCTTCGGCTAATTTTTCGATTCCTGGGGCAGTTACTTCAAGTGAATCGGCATCTGGACGAGAGTTGGACGACTATGTCCAACGAACCCTTGACATATCGTATGTTGCTTGTAAATTGTGCTATATAGTCCAGCTGCCGTTCTTGTCTACGACTACGCTTGGTTTTTGTCGTAAGTGGTTTGTGGTCCGTAAGTACCGAAAAATCTTGCCCTTCAACAAAGTTTCTAAAATCCTGTATTCCCATGTAAATATATAGCAACCCCCTATCGAATGCAGAGTATCAAGATTATGTAGGGGACAATTTCTTGCTGTAAACGGCGATTGGCTCCCAGAGATTTCCTTTCAGCTGTTGGATCATTGACCTGATGTCAGTGTTAGATGCATCTTTTGTGATACAAAGTTTTGCATCTTCTTCTGGGTGAACGAGAAGTGTTGCATCAGCAAGTTGCCGTTTTACTTTTCCGAATGCTTCTTGGCACTCTGAAGGCCAAGTGAAATCTTTTGATTTCATATTATTTCTTGAGAGTTTTGTTAAATGCTCGTAGATAGGGTGAAGGTACTTGCTAAGTGCGGTATGGAACGGTGATAATAGTTCACGATTACGATGAAAAGTTGTGCATTTTTGATGGACTTGGGTTCGGGGAAAACTTTCGATAGCTTTAACCCGGTTGCGGGATGACTGAATACCGTTTTCTGATATGCCAAATCCTAAAACCTGCAACGTAGATACACCGAATGTACATTTGGAAGCATTGATACGAAGGCCAAAATCTGAAAGCCGTTGAAAGAGACATTTGAGATGGTTTTCATGCAATGCGTCAGACTTGCCTGCAACTAGAATGTCATCGACATAGACAAACACAAGTTCTAGGGCTCTCGTGACCTGATGCATAAATCGTTGAAGATTTTGTGCTACGTTTCGTAACCCAAATGGAATACGAGTAAACTTAAATAAGCCGAAAGGGGTGTTCACTGCTGTCTTATGGATGTCTTCTTGCGTCATTGATATATGGTGATAAGCCCGAATGAGATCTATTTACAAAAAAATCTGTTCATCCATGTAGGATTGTAGTTAAGTCATATATTTGCGGAAGCGGGTATCGCACCAGGACTGTAATTGCATTCTACATACGTTAGTGGCCACAAGGTTTCCAGTCATTTGCTTCTCGCTTCGGAGCCATATGTAGCGGAGATGCGCATGGAGATGAAGACGGCTGACAGATTCCAATTTGAACCTTGTACTCGAATTCGTCCCTTGCAATTTTGAATTTGGCGTTATTTAAGCGTCTCGGGTGAGAGTGTGGCAGGAGACCCTTTGTTAAAATGTGATGAACTACCGTATGTTTGACGGGAAAATTTAAGTCTGGTGGTTCCATTAGTAAGGGAATGTTTGGTAAAATGGAATTATACTTCTGCTCTATTGCAAAAAATCTTGGGCTTGTCATAATACTTTGACATGGTGTGACAGAAGCAGCTGTGTTCGTCAAAGGGTCATCAAGTTTTGAAATCTCAACGTATATTACAAGACCGGTTTTCCGTAAAAATTCATCACCAATAATTGCTTCAGTAACCGATGCCGTCAATAAGATGTGATTAAATACGCGTCTGAACCGCAGACTTGTACGTACGTATTTTGTACCGAAGACTTTAATAGACGAACCATTGGCTGCAGAGATGAATTGGTCTGGTTTTGTGGATTGGACCTGGAAGTGCGACGCGGGAATGGCTGGGATGTCGGAACCAGAATCTATTAAAAAGGTTAAACCTGAGATTAAGTCTTTAATAAAAAGACGGCATTGTAATTTCCTTTTACTGCAGTCATTTGCCGTCGCGACGACAGCAGAATTTAATTTGGGATATTATTGATTTGGTGTCTATTGAAACTACCGGGTTTGATGCATTACTGTGCATTCTTTTCCCATTTAGTGTCTTACCAACAATATTTTGTGTTGCTATTGTTTCTAGAACGAGAAGAGTGTTGGGGGTTTTCAGAAGAATAAGGCCTAGGTAAATTTCGGGGACGGGAATTATTGAAATTAAGTTCTGAAAGCAGTAATTTTATTTCACTAATTTGGGTTGGAAGATTCTGATTAAGGAAGGTAAGTTCACTTATTGTTTTGTCGCAGTGAGCTGCGATGGAGAACGTAGACAGATTTTGCTGTTGGTAAGCTTTATAAATATTGTCAGCTACTTCCAGGATTTCTTCAATTTTTGATTTGGTGCTAGACTTTATTGAGACCCTTACTATTGTGGGAAGTCTGCGTTTCCATTATTCGAAAATACAACTTTCTGTGACAATCGTGGATTAACCAGTCAATGTAGAACTCGGACGGCTTTTTGTCTCCCATCTCTTCGCCTGACAAAAGAACCTCTATTCGTTTGCCTTCGCACATAAAATGGCGTTCTATGAGAGCCTTTTTTAAATTTGAGTAGGGAGTATGGGAGTCTTGGGTTAAAATGTCATACACACTTGCAGCAACTTCCTGGGGAAGCGCTTAAACAACATAGTGATATTTGGATTTTCGGACAGTTATATTTCTTATTGCGAATTGAGATTCCACCCGGATAAACCAAATGGCAGGCATTTTTGTCCAAAATTCTGGTAGCCCCAGCGAATACGGAATTAAGGCGCTCAGACGCGGGCGAATTCGCAATTTCTGCTGGAACCGGTTGCGGTAGCATTTTGGATTATTATATCGCCGCCCGAGAGAGGAAGAAAGGCGTTCGGCTTACAAAATATTTTAAGTTAATGTCTGTGTAGGTACAAAATTTATAAATTTTAAATAATATTTAAGTTAAATTGTCATATGGCGGTTGTGGTTATTGTGGAAAATTAGTACCTCCTCTCCTTCTTCTGAATGGCTTCTTCTAGGGTCGTAGTTACCTTCCGAATAGCATCTACTGTAAAGCTAGCCTTTCTAAATCCATACATTCCATTGGTCTGGAAAAACCCTTTTGAACACTAGTTATACATTTCCACGAATACTTCTGTATTTATTTTGACGGCTAGCTTAAGGACCTTATTTGGTCCTTCTAGGCGATTTATTATTACTAAATCGTTTGCATACATCCAGAAGTTCAACTTGCGTAACTGGTGAGATCTCACCTACTACCTGCGGCGGTTCCATATGCTCTCTTGGTGCTTGCTGTGGAAATAATCCCGACACTATTTTTTGCATTAGCAAAGGGCACGAGGGTGGGGGTGCCCTATAGCCCTTTAGTTTTGTCATGACCATCCTGTAGGCGGTACCCCAGGGATTAATATCTGCTTCCTCGCAGAGTTCTCTAAAGCTGTTGGTTTTGCTTCTCCGAATGGCTAGTTTAAGGTCCCTACGCCTATCTTTGTATTGCACCTGTATATCTTGGTTGGAGGGCTGACGTCTGGATCGCTGGCATAGTCCTCTAGCTCTATGGCACTTGCTGCGTAGCTCTGTATAACGGCGATGACGGACCAAATACCGTTGTCCGGCAGAATCAACCTTTCAACTTGGACGATGATAACTACTACTTCCGTCCACCTGACCTGGATGAAGTGAAGATAGCTATATCGAAGCTTAAGTCCAACAAAGCTGCTGGAATGGATGGCCTGATTGCCGAGCTCTTCAAAGCGGCAGGCGATAACTTGGTAAGGAGCATACACCAACTTATCTGTAAAATATGGTCAGACGTAAGTATGCCCGATGAATGGATCCTCAGCATTGTTTGTCCTATTCTCAAGAAATGAGACCCTCTTAACTGCGCCAACTACAGAGGCATCAGTCTCCTCAACATCGCATATAAGATCTTATCTGCCGTATTGTGTGAACGCCTGAAGAGGTTCTTCAACCACCTCATAGGTCTCTATCAATGTGGCTTTAGGCCAGGAAAGTCCACCATCGACCGGATATTCACACTACGGCAGATCTTGGAGAAGACCCATGAGCTTCCGATCGATACCCACCACCTATTCATCGATTTTAAGGTCGCGTATGACAGCATCTGTAGAGACGAGCTATATAGAGCAATGTCTAGTTTTGGCATCCCTGCCAAACTCGTCCGTCTATGCAGGATGAAGATGGAGAATGCACGCTGCTCCATCAAGGTCGGTAAAGATCTCACCGAGACCTTTGATGTTCAGAAAGGATTTAGATCATCCGATTTTTTCAACATCGTACTTGAAAGAATAGTGCAAAACTCACGAGCAAACACAAGAGGCACTATCTTTCAAAAGTCCGTCCAACTACTCGCATACGCCGACGATATTGACATAATCGGGAGAAAACAGCGTGATGTCAGTGGCGCTTTCGCGAGTATTGAGACGGAAGCGGCGAAAATGGGTTTAGCGGTAAATGAGGGCAAGACCAAGTACAAGTGAGGCAGAACGTCACCCTCGATAGATATAACCTTGGGGTAGTTAAGGACTTTGTCTACCTAGGCTCTGCTATAAATACAGACAACGACACCAGTGCTAAGATCAAGCGAAGAATAACTCTTGCCAACCGCTGTTTCTTTGGGTTAAGAAGGCAATTGAGTAGCAAAGCCCTCTCTCGGACAACAAAAGTCACCCTTTATAAGACCTTATTAATCCCGGTCCTGCTTTATGGCGCAGAGGCATGGACATTATCAAAAATGGATGAGGGTGTTCTTGGTTGCTTCGAGAGAAAAAGTCTTCGGGCGGTCTTCGGTCCCATCTGCATTGACGGTGAGTGGAGGAAGAGATACAACGACGAACTGTACGGACTGTACAGAGACATGGACCTAGCCAGAAGAGTGAAGATCCAAAGACTGAGATGGCTGGGTCATGTAGAGCGCATGGACACCAATGCTCCGGTCCGAAAAGTCTTCGAATCCGCTCCCGAGGGACAGCGCAGTAGAGGAAGGCCAAGACTCAGGTGGCGCATGTAAGTGGAAGAGGACCTCAGCCTACTTAGCGTGCGAAACTGGAGACAGCTAGCCAGCGATCGAGCTGTCTGGAGAAGCTTGTTGACTGAGGTCCAGGTCCACCCCGGACTGTAGCGCCACTTAAAGAAGAAGAAGAAGAGCTCCGCATATTGGAGGCCTATGGCCATTTTAAATTCACTCCACTTTCGTCCGACCCAAATGACCTATCTGCATTGACCTCAGGGCATTTTTATATTTATTTTATTTTATTTTATTTTATTTTTATTTCCGAAGGTGCAGTTATAGCGCTTTATGCTTTTCCGGAAAAAAGTTGTCTTGTTCACCAGGTTAGCTTTCTAGGGTTAAAGGGGACGACAACATGGTTCGAGTAGTCAACGTCGAAACCAAATCAGGAAAATGGAAGCAGCCAATCCATCGTTTAGCTCCACTACATAACGGAATTTATGAAGGTAACATGAGTTTCGCTGAAGCACCAAGCAGAGTCCCACAGTCCACTATAAAAGATACGACGGAAACACCCAGGAAACGAAGAAAAACATCTTATGCTTCTTTAGCAACCACCATAATGTTATCATTACTGCTATTGCCGATAGTCTGCGCCTCACCAGCGAATATTACAAGGTTCGATAATAATCCAGGAATATATTTCATTCAATAATGGAAAAACGGCACTTCAACACATATGCCATCAGTTACAACAAAAGATAGCATGTTCTGCATTGGGAAAATACTTTATCACGACCAGTAATAGATTGAGAGCAGATAACAAATATAATTTCAAGACGCCGGGTTCTCGGGCAGCTGTCAACATAGTCGGTAATATCGCACATACCTTGTTTGGACTTCTTGATTCCGACGGTAGAAGAGATATCCCGAACCATCAATCCAGTAAAAGGCAATATTAAAGAACCAGACTTCCATCATAGATTCCACGATTAGCATCATAAAAAAAACTATCCGAACAGATCATTGCTCGAATAGGAGAAGCCTCAAAGCAATCCAGGATCTTCCAAGTCTTTACGTCATTGACAATACAACTAATTATTGTGGCTGCCAACCTGCAACGAATGGAAACAGCAATCCCAAATAAATTAACGGACGCACACTATGGAGCCATCAGCCCGCTTTTACTGTCTCCAGCTCAGTTAAGGGCAGAAATCATAAACATCAAAAATCATCTGCCTTTTTCGCAAAAGCTTCCATCTGAACAAGAGTATTTGATTCACTTTTACAAGATCCTAAGAACTCGAGGGGGAGCTACTGACAATCATCTTATATTTATCATCAAGATCCCACTGGTCGAACAAGAGCCCTTCAACTTATTTCGGCGACAGTCAACAACACACTCCTAATCATCAACCCGTCTATAGAGGTTCTGGCAATAATTCGTCATCGAGATCAATATTTTGCAAGGAGGAGGAGTGCGCCAAGGGCAAGGATACACAATTCTTCTGCGTCAGCAAAAAGGCAAAATACCACGCTGGTTCCCAGGCATATACCTGTGAATTTAATATTTTTAACAACAATACAGTACCATCATGCGACCTGATACAGCCAAACAACAATATGATATGGACACAGTTAAGCATCAGTAACCAGTGGATCTTTGGCACTCCCCAAGCTGTTCAACTAACCGCTGTATGTTAAACAGAAGTCAGTCAAATTGAACTTATTGGCTCTGGGATTCTCTCGCTCGAAGATGACTGCATAATGAGAAACAATCTAATCACTATCCAAGGGCATCAGATGACGACCAGCATTCTGCATTAGTCTTACATCAGCTTTGGAAACCTCTCTTCAATCACCAACCCCAACCAGGTACATGTCGGGCTGAAATTAATTCCTCCAGCATTCAACAACACTTCGCTGGAATCTTTGAATGCTCTTCAAGCTCAACTTATAGATCTACAAACCCAAGGATTCCCAGAACTACATGACACGGTATTTGTAAATAGCATTCATCACCATATAATTAGTTATCTCGCCCTGATTACGATCATCTGCAACCTTCGGAGCCGAATGACGAGACATCTAAGGTCCACACCTGTACCGCAACCTCGAGAAAAATACGCTGTCAGTGAAATATGAGGATACTGTTGAATGCAATCCCATTTAACGCGGGGAAGAATGTTAAGAAACTCATTGGGTGCAATAACACCTCATCCATCAACACAAACAGACAACAGAACGTTACGAAACTCATTGAGTGCAATGAACACCTTACCCAGCATAAACAGACAACAGTCACGCGCTCACCCAATTCAGCTATAACATCTTTTAACAACGTCAGCATATTTGGGGACAACGATCGCTACCTTGCTGACGCACTTTAGCAATATGCATGTGCGGTTATTATTTTATTCTTTAAGTAGATTAGTTTAGGTAATCATTTATTTGTAATTACTTTTAAGTATAAAAGAGGCATTTGGCCCAATAATAAACATCATTCGTTCATAGATTGATCAACGAAGAAGTGTTATCATTTCATATCACCTTAACAAGTGAACAAGTTTAAGTGCTTGGCTTACTTTTCAACAAGGATAACAAGTTTATGTGCTTGATATCCACTCTCCTTTCAACACATTGAAAAAACAATTTTCATTTGTAAAAATGTCAGTGTGCAGTTGTTCTGATTCATCTTTCGACTAGTCATACTTTAGAATCATGGATAACATCAGAGAAGCAAAGCGCCTTGCAGCAGTTCAGACAGTTCTAGTGCATCCAAAGTACTACGAGTAAATATCAGCAATACTATTTTACCAACTACAGTTTGTGTTGATAGAGTTCCCAACCCTATGAAATATATATTAGAGATATCTCTTTACCTAGCCTTGAAAATAATAGTTTGCAAATTTCTCCTTCACAGTTTCCTTCTCCCGAATCTCGTTCTCATAATGAGCAAATAGTAAATACCATACCTCGGTACATTTTCGATACGCCAAAACTATAACTTGGAGAAAAACGTTGACATGCAATCGCAAAATAAGCCAGTCGACCTAAAAACTTTTGTAAATATACAACTTTTTCATAAGGCAAATGCACATAGACAATCTATCGGTGGCATTCTTCCAAAAGTTTACCGGCCGGTTTTCCAAACTATATGATTAATCTTTTAAAGAGCAAGGTAAAAACGATGTCAAGCATAGAGAAAAGGTGCGTATTAACTTTTGATGAAATGGCAATCAAAACTGAACTTGATTACAACATTAAAGATGACAGGGAATACGGCTTTTCTGACTTCGGGGAGCTGGGTAGACGCGCCACTGTAGCCTCCAAAGTAATGGTTTTTACCCTTAGGGGATTAATTAAAAATTGTAAGCATACATCTTATTACGAGTATATAGGATGCCCGAAAGGTGATGAAATTGCCGAGTTATTGAAATTATCAATATCAAAAACCCTAGAGTATGGTCTGCAAGTTATTGCTGTTTGTTGTGACCAAGGCAGCAATAATAGAAGAGCATACGAATTCTTTGGGACAAACGAAAACAAGCCTTTTTTCGATATTGAAAATCAACGAATTTTTCTCCTATATGACTACCCTCACTTATTTAAAAGTGTGTGAAATTGTTTGCTTAAAAATCCAATTATAATATCTGAAGATATTGTTTCACGGGGAATCCTTGTCCAACTTTTTGAAGAGGACTCCAAGAACATCTTTCAAGTGTGCTGTTGTGTTCAATCACAACAATTTATGACATACGAGGCCAGTTACAAAAACATACAATAACACACTTGCGTACGCCGGTTTGCACCTCTATTCATTTCTTGCTTATCATATAACCTTCATGTGTAGACTGTAGAATAAGCAAATTGTACTTTATGTGTATATTTGTAGAATAAGCAAATTGTTCTTTATGTGTATATTTGCAGAATAAGTAAAATTTTACTATTTAAGGCGAGTATGTGCGCAAATCCAGTTCGTTAGAATACACCTGGCTGTTTATTGATTTGACTTCCCCCACCAGCGGTAAGGGGTCAAAGTAATTAATTCATCCAAACATTGGTCCTTCGAGGAAAAAACAGCAACAGCGTAACCAGGGCTCACACTGGTAATAGACACAGCGTAAAGTTATCACATCAAACAAGCATTGGTCAGCACACGCGCCGGCAAAGCTGAAACATCAAGGTAGCTAAGTCAGCACACGCGCTAGCAACCTGTGAACTGCAGCGGATACGGATCGAATATCCGACTGCAACATATTTGCTTAGTCATTATAAATTCCATAACCCATTCCCACAAATTTGTTATACATTTTCCCACCATAAATTCAATAAATAGAACCAAATTTTAAAATTGTAATTAGATTTAAGTTGGCAATAAAGCGAGACACTTGTCTCAGAAATAAATTTTTTTATTTAATTTATTAAAAGAATTTATAACTGGCGCCCGAGCAGGGACACGCGTTTAATAACCGTAAGAACATTAATACGTGTGTCGATAACATAAGAACCAGAAAAGAGTGAAAAATCCTTCGTGTTTTAATACCCGTTAGATCATTCGAACGCGTTGCGAAAGGTTTAATGTTGAAACCTTATATAATAGACAGTCACTCGTGTTTTAATACCCGTAAGATCATTCGAACGTGAAGTGAAAGGATTTATGAAGAAACCTTAAAAACAGACAGTCCTAAGCGTTTAAATACCCGTGAGAACATTAAAACGTGATTTTAAAGTTACAACTTTATAAGGACAGAACTCTTTCGCGAGTGTTTATACATACAAATTAATGTCGCGACAATACTCGCAAAAACAGAACTAAAGACAGTGTCAAGTGATTGTTTCGAGTACCACTAGTAGACTATAAAAGGTCAAAAAGGAAAATATACCGAACATCCGGACAGCGCTGGATCTTGCCAACAAGTCTCAATAAAGAAGATGCTGATTTTACTCATGTGAGTACAAAATTAAATACATAATATTCAATTAGTAAAACTACTTACCAATATTAAAAACCCTTTTTAATTTGAAACAATCGAATAAATCGAATTTAATTAAGTAACAATATCAATATCAAAAACCCCTTTTTCACTTCAAACACCAAGAAATTGAATTAAATTAAAGCAATAGTTTAAAATATACACTAGTAATGGAAGCGATTCACTCCGCGATTACTCAGTTAACCGGTGCACTTAACGCACAAATTGAATAAGTTAAGAAAATAGATTCAAGGCTTTCGACATTAGAAGGAAAAATCACAAGTGATCCTGTATCACCTCAAACCCTTCAACCACCCCTCACTGAAAGCGACCTGAAGGAAATAAGCAAACTTCCAGATTGCGTCAGAGAATTGCAAATCTTTGACGGCAATCCAGTACAGTACCTTTCATGGATACATACTGTAGAAAACATACTTAAGGATTACGAAATAGTCCGACAAAAACCGATTTATAGGTCTATACTGCAAGGTATAAGACAAAAGATCAGAGGACATGCCGATACAGCCCTAATATCCTATAATATATTTGATGAGGACTGGGCATCGATAAAAAGGTGTTTATCTCTACACTATGCAGACAAAAGAGATATTAGGACACTAGAGCATCAACTAAGCACTATGTCCCAAAGAAGTTCGACCTTAGATGAATTTTATGCTAGTGTAAACAACCAGCTATCTCTCATCATCAACAAAATTAAATCTGAAGACTATTCAGCCGAAACTATAAGAGCACTGACCGAAAATTATAGAAACCGCGCACTAGATGTGTTTGTAAGAGGACTAAATGGTGATCTTAGCAAAATGCTGATAATACAGAAACCGCAAACCTTACCAGAAGCCTACACATCTTGCTTGGAGATACAGAACTTAAATTTTAGAAATGTAACCATTCATAAGAAAAACGTAACTAATACCATCTCAGCTCCTACAAATCAAATTTTTACAAGCCAACAAGAGCATAGGAAGCATCATCTACCTCCAAGGTCGCTTCCCATACAACAAATGATAAAGGCTTTTAACATACAGCACAATAACCAACATCAACGAAACAATCCTCCTCCACCAAGACCCCCTAAGCCATTATAGCAAATGGAAATTGACAGGTCAATCCAAACGAAGCAAGTTGACTATTCAAATAGGCCGGCAAATCAAGGACAGAATTTCCAATCTAAGCGACCAAATGGTTCAGAAAACTTCCGTCCCAAGCAACAAAGGCTATTTAACACAGTCACGCAAGCAGAAGACCCTCAAAATAATGATAACGAAGAGTTGGACGATAGTTCCTAAAATTATGCTGCAGAAATGGAAGCTTATTTGCAGTACCTCCAAGAATATAATCATGAAGCAGAAGAAGAAGAACCGACCACCGAAGCAAATTTTATGACAGATGCCTCTCTAGCATTCCATACCTAGAGTATAGAACCAAAGAAGGCAACATCCTAAAATTTCTTGTGGACACAGGAGCGAATAAAAATGTTATTTGCCCCGCATTAGGCGAAAATTCTATTCCCGTAAAAAAAACCTTTCAAAATTCGATCTGCAGGCGGTGAAGTGACAATAGAACGCAAGGTGAATGGTAAATTCTTTAAAAGTGTTGGTAATAACACAGATTTAGAACCTGGCTTGAGATCTTTCGATGGTATAATCGGCGATGATGCATTAAAAGAATTAGAAGCCGTTATAGACAGAAAGAATAATTTACTCACCATAAAACCAAATATAAAATTAAAACTGAAAGAAAAACAATCCACTCAAGTTTACAATATAGAAATTAGAGATAATCATTTGACTGAAAAAACTAAGAAGGTTCTCCAATCCGTAATGAAGAAATATAGCAAAATATTTGGTCCGATTAATGATCAAGATGTGATTGAGACAAGCGTAAGAGCAGAAATAAAAACAAACACGAGCGAACCTATATATACAAAATCATATCCTTACCCTATAAATTTACGGAGCGAAGTAGAGAGACAAATTAAAAAGTTGCTAGAAGACGGCATTATAAGACCATCTAAAAGCCCCTATAATTCGCCTCTATGGATAGTCCCCAAAAAACCGGACGCTTCAGGGGAAAAGAAATACCGTATAGTCATTGATTATAAACGCCTCAATGCAGTTACAGTCCCAGACACATATCCGATTCCAGATATTTCAAATACAATAGCCAGTCTAGGAAAATCCAAATTCTTTTCGACTCTAGACCTGACCTCAGGGTTCCATCAAATAAGAATGAAAAATTCAGACATACCAAAAACAGCATTCTCTACAATGAATGGCAAGTATGAATTTACAAGACTTCCATTCGGATTGAAAAATGCACCCGCAATTTTTCAAAGAACAATAGACGATGTCTTACGTGAGGAAATAGGAAAAATTTGCTTTGTGTATATCGATGACATTGTTATATTGGGCGAAACAGAAGAAGAAAATATAAAAAACATTGAAACGATATTTGCAAAACTAGAAAAAGCCAACCTTAGAGTAAACCTTAGCAAAACAGAATTCCTAAAAGAAGAAACTGAATTCTTGGGCTACCTCATAACGAGGGAAGGAATTAAACCTGATCCTAAGAAAATTCAAGCAATCCGTAATATTAAACCCCCAGACAATCTTAAAGAGTTAAAAGGATTCCTTGGCCTCGCCTCTTATTACAGAAGATTTATAAAGGATTTCGCAAAAATTGCAAAGCCCCTTACAAATCTAACGAGGGGAGAGAACGCTCAGATTAAAGCCTCCCAATCAAAAAAAGTCCAGATTAAACTCAATCCCGATGAGATGAAAGCATTTAATAACCTTAAAGAACTTCTAACATCATCTGAAGTACTAATTTTTCCTGATTTCGACAAACCCTTTGTTTTAACAACTGATGCCTCAAATACGGCAATTGGCGCTGTGTTATCTCAAGGCGAAATTGGAAAAGACAGGCCAATTACTTATGTCTCTAGGTCGCTCAGTAAAACTGAGGAAAACTACGCTACAAACGAAAAAGAAATGCTAGCGATAGTTTGGGCCCTAGAAAACCTAAGGAATTACTTATATGGAGCCAAGAAAATAAAAATACTAACCGACCACCAGCCTCTACCATTCGCTTTAAGTACGAGAAACACTAATGCAAAACTAAAGAGGTGAAAAGCCAGAATAGAGGAGTATAATTATGAGCTTATTTATAAGCCAGGAAGAACAAACCTTGTGGCTGATGCATTGTCGAGACTGAAGACAGAATTAAACAGTTTAACCTCTTCAAGTGCAGCAACAATGCACAGTGCAGAAGAAGATAGCTCAGAATTGATCCCATACTGCGAAGCTCCACTAAACGTCTTCAAAAATCAGTTGGTCTTTAAAATAGGGAAAGAACTATATGCTTTCGAAGAACCCCATCCAAGTTATTATCGCCACTACATAGGCTTAAAGGAAATAAACAAGGAAAACTTACTGCAAACGTTAAAGGAGAAACTTAACCCCAACATTCTAAATGGAATTGCTATTCCCGAAGAATACGTACAATTATTACAGGATATATATAAAGGAAATTTCAGGAAATATAAAATTCGACTAACACAAAGGATCGTAGAAGATTTGGCAAATGAAGACAATCAATTCAGAGTCATTCAACAAGAGCATAGTAGACCCCATCGAAATTTCAAAGAAAATAAGGATCAAATTTTAGAAAAATACTATTTCCCGCATATGAGTAAACTTATAAAAAAATATACCAAAAGTTGCGAAACTTGCAATCTAAACAAATACGACCGCCACCCTCTTAAACCTGAGTACCAAGAAACCCCCACTTCCACATATCCTTCAGAAATAATACACATTGACCTCTTCGAAATAGATCATGAAAAATATATAACCTGCATAGACAAATTCACTAAGTTCACGAAATTTTTCCGTATAAAGGAGAAATCAGCCCTATACTTAAGAAGCAAACTAATTAAAGTATTACATTATTTCACAGTGCCAAAAATCTTAGTTATGGATAATGAAAGCGGATTTATTAGCCCGATCGTCTCAAACTATATCAAAACTCTAGGAGTTAAAATATATCTAACGCCTTCTCAGAAAAGCGAAATGAATGGCACAATCGAACGAGTACATTCAACCATACTTGAGATGATTAGGTGCTTGCGCACTGAGTATCCAGACTTTTCCACAAAAGAGCTCATAAACATTGCAGTCGACCGTTACAACAATTCTATCCATTCCGTCACAAAGAAAAAGCCAAGCGATACTTTTTTAGGCAAAATTCAAAGGATAAATTATAAAAATTTAATGGATTTTCAGGAAAAAGTAAACGAAGATTTAACAGAACTGATTCGTAAGAATCAAAGGAAAAGGTTAAGTAGAACGAATCGGACCAGAACCAAACCTCGAGCTTATCAAGAAGGTGAAACCGTTTATGCTGCTATTAAACGACGAGATGGAAAGAGGAAACCTCTGTTTAAAAAGGAAAAAGTTCAGAAAGATAATCGGGTCACAATTACAACAGAAACTGGGAAAAGAATCCATAAAACACAGATCAAAAACATAGAACAGTCACGATAATTCTCTTCTTTTTATTCTAGGTCAATAGGATTGGCTTCAGCAACCCTTAATATATTTGAGTACAATACACCACTTATAACAATAAAACATGGCAACGGTAAAATAATTAACGGATGTTTTAAAATGGTCCACTTGATAAATCTCACATCATACACCGAAATAGTCAGCGCCTCTATCCCCACAATCGAACAGATGGACAAAAGCAGTATACTCAAGCCTCAAATTCTCTATCAACTACATCAAATTCAAGAATCCCTAAAAAAACTAGATGGCAAAAAAGCAAGAGCAACCAGGTCAATAAATTGGTTAGGCTCTGCATGGAAATGGATTGCCGGAACCCCAGATGCTTCCGACTGGAATAGTCTTTTAAAAACACAAAATGTAATTATTGAAAACAATAATAACCAATACCAAATTAATAATCGCTTAACAGAAGTAACTCAAGGAATTTTGGAAAACTACAATAGAATCATTCAACGAATCGATAACACAAATATAGATAAATTTGAACAAATGATATACAACAAATTAAGCATAGTAAAAGAAGAAGTTAATGAAATTGTTACAGCCATTCAATTAGCTAAAAAGGGAATAATAAATACAAACCTTTTGGACAAATCTGAAATCGAGAATATTATTGCACAAATGGAAACTCTACCATATAATAATGAAATCGAAGCTATTGAGTATGCAGAACCAATGGTGCTTCAGAAAAATTCAATTCTGCTTTACGCCATTTCTTTACCAAAAACAAGACTAACCGAATTTAACCATATTCTTATTAGACCTTCGATCAAAGATAACAAGCGAATATATCTAGAAACAAACGAAATTTTAATCAATCATGAAGAACTATTTGGAATCAAAGGACAGTGCATACGAATGCGAGATACATTAATATGCAACAGTAACCAGCTTCAAAAACTATCTTCAACCCACTGTATAAGTCAGCTGCTTAAGGGAATTAGCGCAAAATGCGATTACCAGTTTCACAACAAAGAAGTCATTGAACTCATCAATGAAAATTCCATATTCCTAACCAACTTCCACGGGATCATCAAACATCAAGAAGAAACCAGGACTTTAAATGGAACGTTTTTGTTGCAGCTCAATAACGACTCAGTATTTATCAACGATAAAGAGTATACAAACCAAGAAGTTACCACATACCAGATTATGCCTCCGATCCTCCAAGCTAACTTGACAGTTAGAGAAATAAAACTAGATTTAGAATATCTTCATAGTTTGCATCTTGAAAATATTAAAAAAAATCAAACATTTGCATTAATTAATCAGTTCTCAATCGTTACAGATGTAATCATCTTTCTTGTTTTAAGTATCATCATTGTATTCATTGTTAATAGATGTAGATCCAAAAAGAAGCAAGCAGCATTTCAGATCAATTTATCATCAGCTGTTCCACAAGTGAATGACCTTCCGCAACAACCCATCAAGCTAAACCTTTGATCCACGAGACATGGACTTTTAAGGAGGGAAGTGTTATCACATCAAACAAGCATTGGTCAGCACACGCGCCGGCAAAGCTGAAACATCAAGATAGCTAAGTCAGCACACGCGCTAGCAACCTGTGAACTGCAGCGGATACGGATCGAATATCCGACTGCAACATATTTGCTTAGTCATTATAAATTCCATAACCCATTCCCACAAATTTGTTATACATTTTCCCACCATAAATTCAATAAATAGAACCAAATGTTAAAATTGTAATTAGATTTAAGATGGCAATAAAGCGAGACACTTGTCTCAGAAATAAATTTTTTTATTTAATTTATTAAAAGAATTTATAACTGTAACCATGGCTCACACTGGTAGTAAACACAGCGTAACCAGGGCTAACACTGGTAGTGATAGTGATTGATCAAGCAAATTTCTAATAAATATGGTGTTAGATGAGACTGATGTGTACATCATTATAGCTAGACAAAAATCTCTAGCGGAGAAGCTAGAGAAAACTAGCAGAAATTTTAGCAAGGACATCTGGGCAGAGTTCCTCAAGAACCACAAAAAAAATTAAGGAAGCTATAAAGCATGACACTCTGTACATACAAAACAAGACGGTAGAGAAAGTTTAGTAACAGTATGAAGAGTTAAAGGCAAAAATAAAGAAAACAAGCCCATACCAGCACCCTCAGAAGAAAAAATAGGACGTGAGCAATCACAGAGGTTACGCAAACTAAAAATAAAGATGAACGCCATCATTAAAAATGTAATGGAACTTGAAGAAGCCCTTCTGATAGGGTATTCATTGAAGTCCATGATTTCCAACAAAAAATATTGCTGGAGCACTACTGGGTGAGAAGCTTCACCTAGTTGCACGAAGACTTCATGATTAATGCATCAGAGGATGATCTAAAAACAAGCTATGTAATGAAAGATGAGTACAAGGAGGTACAAAAGGAATTAAATCGATGTCTTCATAAGATGGCTTTCAAACTCAGCGAAACCAACCGATTGACAGTTGAAGAAAGACACCATCAAGTTAACGTGCGATTGCCGCAATTAAAGATTCTGATATATAAAAGAAACTGTTTGGAATGGCAATCGTTCTGTGATTATACTTAATAAAGTCACACTATGTACTACAGAAAAGATGGAGTACCTTAAAACGCATTTGGAAGGAGAACCAATGCATTAACATATTTCAAGTGCAAACTATGCATCGGTCTGAGAAACTTTAAAGGCAAGGTATGATAACGAAAGGTAAATATTTGCAGTGAATATTGAAAAAATGCTCAAATCTGGTCATCAAGGAAACCAGTCACCATCAAACTCCCTTAAGGCTATCTTGGATGCAACATAAGAGGGCCTATCAGCAATAACCTCCATGGGCTTTGACATATCATCGTGGGGACCTCTAATTGTTCATTTAATTACAAAGACTTTGGACCAGGAAAGCAGAAACCGAATAAGATGCTCTCTCTCCAAATCTCGTACGACTTTTTACAAAGGAGATACCAGGCAATGGAAGTGATGGGATCCTCACGACAAAGGCAATCCAAAGAGGAATCAAAGGTCTCTATTCGCAATTATCATTTATCATTATCATTATACTCAATCTAAATGCATACTTTGCAAGAGTGACCACAATCTTTATTCATGCAGTAAATTTTTACTGTATAAACTGCCTAAAGCATGAAAAAAAGAGTGAATACACTAGCTTGCGAACATGTAAGCAGTGTAGTAGGAAACACCATACACTATTGCATCAGGAGAACTTTACATCAAGGCGGCAAGCTGATAATCGTTTACCAAATAATAGACATACATAGTTAGAAGAAATACAATCAAATTATGGACATCCAAATCAAAGTATATTGCTGGCCATAGCATTAAAAACAGCGACAAATCTTGATAGTCATCAGAGAAAGCTGAGAGTTCTTATCGATCCAGGATCCAAGGCAGCACTGATAACTGAAGGAGCAGCCCAATCATTACGCCTGCCAAAACAAAAGATATATACTGAAACTAGCGGCTGAGGAGCAGCTAATACCGGTACAGCTTGCAGTAAAGCAGAATTGGTATTGATTCCAAGATTTGCATCAACATTTAAATTACTGGTTCCAGCGCTTGTACTGCCAACGCTCATAAGACTAACGCCTGCTAAAAAAAGTTCAAGGAAATTCCCAACAATTTTAACAATCTGTTGCTAGCCGATCCATCAGTAAATATTCCCGGTAACATTGATATGATTCTTGGAGCCGATGTTTACGGGGACATCATCCTTAATGACTTAAAGAAGGCCCATAAGGGCTTTCCCAGTGCACAAAGATCTTAATTTGGATGGTTTATCACAGGACGTACGTCATCCAAATGCACCAGTGTGACAATTATGGGAATGATTGCGCAAACAACACTAGAAAATCAACTCAAGCAATTCTGGGAACAAGAGGAGGTACCCGTACAAATTCAATTCACGCAGCACGACTTCAATTGCGAACAAATATATGAAGAAACCAATCGTCGGGACATGTATGACAGATATATAGTAGACATTCCATTTAACAAGCAATCGGAACAGAAATACAGTCTAGGAGCTTCACGAGACCGAGCAGTTGCAAGACT
Organism: Volucella inflata; assembly: GCA_928272305.1. Taxonomy (NCBI): domain Eukaryota; kingdom Metazoa; phylum Arthropoda; class Insecta; order Diptera; family Syrphidae; genus Volucella; species Volucella inflata. The sequence continues at coordinate 37,899,515 of OV743717.1, forward strand.
ACTCCAACTGGAGAAAAAATTTAAAACAAACAATTCGTTGCATGTTGAGTATACCAAATTCTTAAATGAGTTTATAAGTCTTGGTCATATGGTAGAGGTTCCTTTAAATGAAAAATAATCCGAAAAAGTGTACTATATGCCACACTACGCTGTCATTAAACCGGACAGCATTACAACAAGATTAAGAGTAGTGTTCAATGCGTCATCGAAGACATCAACCGGAGTTAGCCTTAACGATATTATGTTGGTGGGGCCAAGGCTGCAATTTGACATAACCACCATTATCATGCGTTGGAGAAGGCACAGATATATCTTCACGGCACACTTCGAAAAGATGTACCGTCGAATTAAAACTAACGAAAAGCATCAAAACTATCAGCGGATAGTATGGAGGAACCCAACAAATTAAGGACTATAAACTTACCACCGTCACATACGGAACAGCTTCCGCACCATACCTTTCTGTCAAAACACTCCATCAATTAGCATCTGATGAGCAACAAGATTATCCAATCGCTGCAAGCATCTTAAAGGAAGACTTCTACGTTGACGATCTAATGTCCGGAGGTGACACTTTACATGATTGCAAGAACGCTTAGAATCAGCTCATAAAATTATTGAACTGTGGTAGTTTCCATCTTCGAAAATGGGCAGCAAATCATAAGGAACTCCTGGAGGTCATTTCAGATTCTAATTGCCAGTCTGTCATCAACTTCAACAAAGAAGACACCATAAAGACATTGGGCATACATTGGAATCCTACGAACGATACCTTCCAATTCAAAGTTAATATACAAGATCAGACGGTATCAACCAAACGCACAACATTATCGGAATAGCACGACTTTTTGATCCACTAGGATGGCTTTCACCACTGACAATCCCTGCAAAACTATTAATGCAACGGACTTGGAAGGCTGACCTCGAGTGGGATGAACCGCTTACTGCAGGATTACAACAATTTTGGACCAACTTTAAAAATGAACTTGCAGATGCTGAGGCCATAACAATTCCTAGATAGATTAATACGAATAGAGTCCAAAAAATTGAGTTACACGGGTTTTCTGATGCTTTGGACGGAGCTTACGCAGCTGTGGCTTACTCCAAAGTCTTCTATGGTAATGGATATTCAATTGCACTGCTAACATCAAAAACAAGAGTTGCGCCGTTGAAGGAAAAACTTACTATACCAAAGCTGGAATTGTGTGGCGCGAATCTATTGTCGAAACTTTTGAAGGAAGTACAGTAGAATTTTGGAGCACAAGTAGATAAGGTGCTCCAAGAAGACCTTATTCATATCCAACAGAATACCAAAAATACGTCAAGCAGTAGATGCAGATTCATGGAGGCTCATAAGATCTGCAGAAAATCCTGCTGACTGTGCTTCTAGAGGATTGACACCAAAACAATAAATAAATCACGCTTTGGAGTGGAGTGGTGGAGAAGACCAGACTGGCTAAAAGACAATAAAGAATCCTGGCCATCACAGCGAAAATTGTAGCAGATTTTCGGAGCTCCTGTTGAAAATACAATAGCAGAAAGACGTACAGGATCACTTACAATAGATGAAGTAGAATATACAAAAAAAGCTATAATCCGATTAGCTCATCAAAAGAGTTTTCTAATGAAATAAGGTGCTTGAACAATGGAAACAGCATTCCGAAGGACAGCAAACTGCTGTCATTAGACCCCCAACTAAATGACAATGGCATTTTAACTGTGCTTTTTTAAGCAAAATGAGTGATCTTTTCGATACCTTAAACAGTTATAATTTAAATACAAGCAACCCTGATCAACACCCTATTTCACTACATAGCGAAACTCTGCAGTCCATTAAAACTGCTAGGCAGTGGATATCGTTATAGGAATCTACCGGTAAGATGAAGAAGCCATATTGTTTTGGTGGGTTACTAAAAACTTTACTTGCTATAGAACTAATATGGGAAAAACTTAAAAATGACCAGCAATTCCTTCTAATACTGATGTTACAGACAATTTATTTTCAATGGCTCGATCAAATAGGGGAAAATACGAACGGAACCCTTCAGCCTACAGATTTATTCGCAATTTGAAGCAAACTATTTTCCTAAATTTATAGTCGCTGGAAAATTCAAATAACGAAGATTCTGGGGCTGAGTAGTTATTGCACGAAGCTGATTGCGAAGATCTTAAGTGTGATGACAATGAAGAATTCCATACTGAAGCTCCAGTAGAAGATCATTCAATGGGAAAAGATATTCTGCGCAGTGTCGAATACCATACTAACAGTTGCGATGACCAGTTTGATGGTGATGCCAATGAGACAGAAATAGTTGTATCCAAAGGATGTTCACAGAAGCTGCAAGAAGCGGCACTTTCACTTTATGCCGGGCTTGTAGCTTTTAAGTTTCATAAGAAACTTAATTGTGAAAACTGCACTTTGTTCATGATAGACAAAACAGACAAATATTGAGAACAAGCTCTGTTAATAAATGGAAATATATTTTTCCATCCCTCAACCAGACCACCACTTGAACTAAAAACCGGACGTATAATGTAAAACTTTTTTATGCATCTAGGTACCAAACCACTACCTGATCAGAAAAACCTACGTCTTTTTATTTAACAAGGAAAAAGAAGTACACAGTAATAATCTGCTCAGTGGTCAATGCTTGTCGTTTAATTAGTTTCTTTACTCATTTTCTTGGAAACGTCATTCACTCAGTTGCGTAACATGTTGGCTAAAATTCAGAGTGGAAATGGAAATCCAAAACAGGTTTTGTTTACTTCGTTTGAACTCATCACTCACTCATCCTCTCATTTTAACTCCATTCTCAGAGAGTAATAACATCTTTCTTTGCTTGTGAGTAATGAGAGCTCGCCACCTAGGCGGTCAAAGTGGATAACAAAAAATATCGCTTGGTGATACTCGTAGCACTATTAGTTTCATATACATACAATGGTAATATGAAAGTGCGTGCATTCACTACTGCCGTAGCTAAACCAAATCTTCTTTGATTTTCATATTTATTTATTGTATTACTAGCCGTATTTTACTATCGTCGATGATCCATATGCATTTGTGTGCATCACAACAACACAGGATCCTACTTTTTATCAGGATCAATTTTTGTGGTACAAAAATTAGTACGTAATAGCCCACTAGGTTACATTTTCATTCGCAAAAGTTGGTATAATAGTCGACGATTGGCAAGCGCCCATGTTGCCACATAAGAATATGTTATATTATTGGAAAATATTTTCATATTCGAGTACATTAATATTTTGCCTACGTGCATACCTACATGTAGTTAGCAATGTAATCGTGAAATATGAGCTAAAAAATATTTTTATTTAATGATAATAAATATATTAATATGCTCCTTAAAGAAAACGAGAGTGTTCTTGCATGAAAATAACAAATATATACAGTCGACTACAAATTGCAATGAAATGAATTATTACCAACTGATAACAATAGTCGTGTTTTTTTTTGCGAATCCGCTATCCGCTTAAATGGCAATTTGCATGTTAATTACAACAATAACATAGCGATCTACGCTGAGTCAATTTTTTCCCCGCTATCTATTAAGCGGATATAAAACAGTGCTCCCAAAATATATTATCTTCGTTTCGGATGAATTTTTTCCGATAAATTAGCAAAAATGTCAACCATTCGCCTACAAATTCTTTTCAAAACAATTTAAGTTTATTCACCAACCGACAAATGAGCCACCACTAAGTGCCATAGAGATGTCTGTGCTACCAAGTTTTTATGATGAACTCCCAAGCGGGGATGGAACGTTTTTTGCGAAGATAGCTAACATGCGTGCAAAAAAACGTAGCGAATGCTAACCTGCATTGCATTTTGTTTTTTATTTTATTATTTATTATTAACTATGTTTGTAGTGTTTTTTAAAAAAAATATCCGGTTGCATGGCACTTCGAGCTGAAAAGAAAAACATAAACTCAGGTGTGAAATTGCAATGGACAAGGAAATAAGTGTCAAACTATTATCACAACACAGAACTTAAATTTTTTTATGATCTGGACTATTTTATTTTCGTTGAGTTATCTATATAGATCATAAGCGATAATAAAACACGGCTATTATTTTGTAGGATTAAATTAGCTTAAAGATAATGATCTTAGCAATAAATATTCACCCTTATTGTCACCCGATTGTCGGTATTTGAGGCGTTTCGCCTTACAAAAGTTATTCCATAACTTCGACGACAGCGGAACGTTGTCATCTGTAAGTACTCGTATCTTACTTGCCACATGCGATCCACACCAGGTGATCTTCGGTTTTGACAGATAAATAGCCGTATCAGTTGTTGTTATTTATATTTTTGGCTTTTATCTTAAAAATGAATAGTGTTGCAATACTTTGGAGTAGTGATGAAAATGAGGATAAATCTTGCTGCAACTCTACGATTCTTGGCTGAGGGTAGCTACCAGAAGGGTGTAGGAAACGATTTTAATTTAAGACTAGCACAACCCACGTTTAGTAAAATCCTTAAAGAGATGCTGAACATAATTGAAACTCGCATTCGCCCACAATGGGTGAAATTATAATACACCGAACAGGAAAAGGATGAAGCTAAACGGTTTTTTTCCAACGAACAGGAATTCCAGGTGCTGTTGGATGTGCTGAGGGAACGCATTTAAAAACGGTGGCACCAAACCAGGCGGAACAGCATACGAGTATGTACTATTTCATTATGTACAGCTGGCTATACGAGGACAATTTTAGGTTTGTGATCATGAAATGCACATAAAATATGCAGATGACAGACAGCCTTGAGCCAGCCATGACTCATTCGTTTGGAACTCAAGTGAGCTCCGAGGAATCTTGAAGAGAAGAGAAATTATGATAGAGGCGAAAATACTTGGTTGTTAGGTTCGTTTTCAAGCAATTTCATTGACGATGTATAGTACTGATAAGAATTTAAATTTACTAGGTGATGCTGGATACCCTCTCCAGCTATTCCTCATCACACCATTCAGGTCAGCAGCGGTAGGCAGCATTGAGAGTAACTTCAATATAAGGCATTCGCAGACCAGGAATATTATCGAAAGAACAATTGGGGTTCTAAAGAATCGATTCCGTTGTCTTCTCGTGCAATTGCACTGCTCTCCCCAGAAGTCGACACAAATAGGTAATATATGCGCAGCTCTGCACAACATTTGCCTTTATTACAAATCAGATCTTGAAGTAAATCCAGATTTGATTAATTTTGCAAATGAATCGGACTAAAAATTTAACAAATAAAAATGTAACAACCAGCCATGATCAAGTAGCTGTAGGGATAAGAAATCGATTGCTGAACGCTGTATAAAAATTTAATTAATAAACAACACTTTATCAAAACTTGAAGTATTTAATTCAGTTCAGTTTTGTTCACTAAAGCATAGGTTAAAAAACTAATAAAAATAAAATAAAATAAAAATAAATTTAGGATTTATTTTTTTAGAAGGCTCGATGAGATGCATTTTTTCGTTCTTCGATGTCTAATTGCCTTCTTTTTACTTCCAAATCCAACATTTTTATATTGTTTTCTCATAATATTTGTTTTTCTTCGCGTTCCAACTGCATTTTATATAATTTTAATTTCTCCTCTTCCAAAAAATACCGCTTTTTCTAATATCTACTACCTTCCTTTAAATGGTTATCTATATGTTTCAAGTACTCTTTAACTTCTATATACAACTTCTCCTGCACGTTTGTTTGCTTTTGTAGCAACTCTAGCATCTTGTTTCTATCAGTTGTCTTCGATGATTTTGTGTGCCTTGGTTCGCATTGGTTCGGTACATCAGGTTCAATATCAGCGATGTGTAAATTTTGATTTTCTGTAGTTGCAGGTGGATCTTCAGAGAAATAGAAATACGACAAATGCTTTTGTTCGAAGGGGCCTTCTCCAGTGGCTTCACACTCCTTCTTGTTGTAAAGAAGTTTTTTTTTACTTTAAATTTTATGTTAGACCAAACCTGGGCAATACATATATGCACGTAGCTAGTTAGTTTTCTTTTGTATTAAGTTACGAACAAACCTTCTGCCACTCTCTTCCATCTCTTCATGGTGGTCTTTGACTATTGAGAGTTATAGCTATGGAGTCCCATTCTATCCTGGCGTCAATATTAGAAACTCCTCTGTTAAACCCCTTTGCCAACGAATTATTTTTTTATATTAATTCCACTAAAGTCTCGAAGTGCTTCTGATTCGTTACATCACCCTAGAAAATTTAATTTATTTATCTGAATCAATTAAAAATTTAAGAAAACTTACATCAGTCCTTTTTCTCTACTTGGCGATCACAAATTTGATAACGACAGCTATCGGCATTTTTGTTGTCCTTTTGTGGCGTTCAACGCCTGAGAGAATGTCAGTTTCTCACATGACACTTGTCCTACAGTAATGGGTTCCACAGGACGTTCAACGACAAATGGGATTCAACGACGCACAAACGTCAATCATAATGATTAATTGCAAATGTTACGTTTTAAATCGTCGTGAACGCCACTCGGAATAAGGATGATTGTATCTCCGTTAGAAGTATTATGAGTTAAATTATGTAATATTTATTAAATTTCTTATTTTGCTTCGAAATCGCATCATTTCATGTTTTGCTTTTGTGTTTTCGTAAAAGAATTGTTTGTTCCTCGTTGGTGTTGTTAGACAGCAGGTCGTTTGACCATTCCATATTCTGTTTTGAGAGTCACGACGCGCATAAGCCCATCTGATCCAGGGTACAACTGATGTACCCTCGCTAGACACCACTGTTATGGAGGCAGGCGCTCGTCTTTAATTAGTACCAAATCTCCAAATTTTGGCGCTGCACTGATTTGTGCCCATTTTGATCTTTGCTGCAGCCTAGTTAGGTATTCAGCAGTGGCGAGGCGTCCATATAACTCGATTCCTACTGAGTTACCTTTTAAATTCTACTTTTAAATATGTTATGATTGTTTCAGAAGTTGCCTAGAATCAAAAATAACCTTGGAATCTTTACTACAGATTCCAAATGTGGGTTCGTTTAACTTCCAGGTAGCGCTTTAATGGCAGCTAAACCTGTGCAACAAAATAATAAAAAAACGAAGTTGATTTTTGGGGAAAATCACGAAACCTTAACTGAAAAAATAACAACAAAAAAAAGTTGTCAATAGAGTGACCCGCTATTTTAAATGTCCCAACGTATAAAAAACTAATTAACGGGTCGCGTGTCTCGAATGCTAAACTGCACTACTCTGCACTATATATACTATACTTAGCTTTTCTTTTCTGGCGGTTCTGCACCTCTTTCCGGCACAGTTTTCCAAATCCTTTAGTCCTGCAACTCCTCTGTCCTTGTCTCTTCCTTTTTCCTTTTTCCTCCCTACGGTCCTTAGGGCTACAACGACCGAACCACCTCGTTCTCCTCTGAAGAATATACCGCCCGTAAACCTATGTGGGTCCTTTCCTCGGAAGAAAATGATTTTTGTAAATTGAATTTTCTTTGAAAAAAAGTTATTGAGATAGGACGCTCTCTCCTTCTATGAAAAAAGGCGCAAGGATGGTATTGTTTCAATGCATCCATATGTCAGAAATATACTTGGTTGACTGGTAGTTCTAAACGTAACAAAATGTTTTGTTTTCCTTGTCTTCTTTTTTTCAAATTCCCCTAGTATTTGGAATGTCAAAACGGGATAACATATTCGTAGCTGTTTATCTTTGCACAAATTCGGCACTAATCGCATTAAAACCGCTTTAGGTAATTCCTTTGTAACTCACAACAAAAAATTTGATAGAAACCTTAAATTAATGGAACGTTTTTAAAATACAGTAGTTATACTTTGGGCTCAGTGTAAATTTAACCTTTTATAGTACATATAAAAAATTGGCTTGAATTTATTTATTGTACTTATATACGGTTTGCAATACACAATATAATTTCAGAAAGCATTTGGAGGTGCATATTTCTTCCGACTTACCATTTAAAATTTCTCACGACACGCCACTGGTATTCAGTACTCCATTTTCGCCAGAATACATCAGCTAATACCTGAAATTGTTTCCATCGCTCGAGATATCCGATCGGTTTTGTTGAAGTATCACCTTGTGGTACAGATTTTAAGGCTCTTCTGACTAAAAAATGTCCTGGCGTGATGGCGCTAACGACTCCTAGGTTTTCTGTAAGCGGGCAAAGAGGCCTCGAGTTCAAGCTCGCTCCCCTTTGAGCTGAAACGCTGTGAGCTCTTCGAAGGTCAATCTCTCGCTTCCCACAATTCTTTTTAAATGGTGCCTAACCGCTATGTCCCAGCGACGTCCTTCAAGTCGTGTTGCACATTCTTTAACATACTTTCCATTTCAGCGTTGGCTCCCACAAAGTTTGTTCCGCAATCGCTGTATACGTGAGCGTAAATTCCTCTTCGTGCGATGAATCCTTGGAACGCCGCTAAAAACGTCTGAAACTACTTCAATTTGAATAGCTTTTGTTGCCATACATATAAACAAGGCGAATTGTAAATTTTACTGCCGCGACCTTTCCAAGACTTTATCTCATATGTTCCCGCGTAATCTGCTCTGGTGTTATTAAACGGTTGATTTGCCTGAACCCTCACCGCTGGAAGACTTCCCATGAGTTGCTGCTTTCATTGCGCCTCATTCCGGTAGGATTTAGTGCAACGATAAATGTGATATCGCACGCTGCGGACCACAAACCCTATCCGGGCTACTCCAACATATTTGGAGCTCAGGCCGGTAAGGATTTCCACGACTTAGTCAGGGTCTTGGAAAAGATATGGTGGCGGACGAGCCCCATTTGGGCCAACAGCAGCGCGCACATCCAGGAACTGGTTACTGGCTTCGGTGTAACCGACCCCTCGTCCTAGGGGCATTAAAAATGGAACTGGTCCTCAAAGTTGGGGGTGGAACAATCGGAAAATATAACCTGCACAAAGCCACCTCCGATAACGGATTCAGTCTAATCGACTTTGCGGCGGGGCGAAACATTGTCGTGGCACCCAGTTCCCACATCTCGACATACGCAAGAGGACTTGGAGAACTCCTGGTCAATCAACAGTCAACCAGATTGATCACATTGCGATCGACGCAAGACACTCCTCCAGTATTATGGATGTCCGTACGTTCCGAGGAGCCAACATCGACTCGGACCATTACCTTGTTGTAGCCAAGATACGGTTGCGGATATTCCAAACTACGCCAAGACAAACTAATGCTGTGAGAAAATTCAACGTCAGACGGCTACGATCGCAAGAGATCGCCAAGTCCTTTTCCGATCGAGTGTCTTTTAATCTCTTAAGAGGCCCAATGCCGCCAGCATCAAGCATCGAAGACCATTGAAAACACTGCCAAAACGCCATCAGAGATGCCGCTTCTAATGAGCTGAGTTTCACTCGTCCACCACAACGAAACCCCTGGTTTGATAATGAACGCCGGCAACCACATGCAGCTGAGCAAGATACGTATAACGCGACGTTGCTTAGAAAGACCAGAGCTGCTCATGAGCTCTGTGAGCGGAAGAGGAGAGACGAGCACCGGCTTCTCAGGAGGAAGAAGGAAGAGCATGAGAAGCGCGCGATCGAGGAAATTGAGAGATGCTACTCCAGGAATGAGGTTCGGAAGTTTTACCAAAAGGTAAAAATAATATGCCACGGAAACCAACCCCGAACCGTAGCCTGTAGAGATGAACAAGGGAACATCGTAGTAGAACCGCAGTCAATGCTAAGGATTTGGAAGAACCATTTCTGCAGACTATAAAACGGCGATGACGGTCCATACCGCTGTCAGGTAGAATCAACCCAATCAACTTTTCAACCTGCACGATGATGACCAACAATTCCGTCCACTCGACCTGGATGAAGTGAAGATAGCCATATCGAAGCTTAAGTCCATCAAAGCTGCTGGAGCGCACTGCCTGACTGCCGAGCTCTTCAAAGCGGCAGGCGATGACTTGGTAAGGAGCATACACCAACTCATCTGTAAAATATGGTCGGACGAAAGTATGCCCGATGAATGGAACCTCAGCATTGTTTGTCCAATTCTCAAGAAAGGAGACCCTCTGAACTGCGCCAACTACAAAGGCATCAGTCTCCTTAAAATCGCATATAAGATCTTATCTGCCGTATTATGTGAACGCCTGAAGCCGCTCGTCAACAACCTGATGGGTCAATATCAGTGTGGCTTCAGGCCAGGAAAGTCCACCATCGACCAGATATTCACATTAAGGCAGATCTTGGAGTAGACCCATGAGCTTCAGATCGATACACACCACCTATTCATCGATTTTTAGGCCGCGTATGACAGCATCTATAGAGACGAGTTATACAGAACAATGTCTAGTTTTGACATCCCTGCCAAACTCGTCCGTCTATGCAGTATGACGATGGAGAATGCACGCTGCTCCATCAAGGTCGGTAAAGATCTCACCGAGACCTTTGATGTCCAGAAAGGATTTAGATAAGGCGATGCGCTGTCATGCGATTTTTTCAACATCGTACTTGAAAGAATAGTGCAAAACTCACGAGCAAACACAAGAGGCACTATCTTTCAAAAGTCCGTCCAACTACTCGCATACGCCGACGATATTGACATAATCGGGAGAAAGCAGCGTGATGTTAGTGGCGCTTTCGCGAGTATTGAGATGGAAGCGGCGAAAATTGGTTTAGCGGTCAATGAGGGCAAGACCGAGTATATGCTGTGAAGCAAAAAGGACAACGAACACCGACGTCTCGAGCAGAACGTCACTCTCGACAGATATAACCTTGAGGTAGTTAAGGACTTTGTCTACCTAGGCTCCGCTATAAATACAGACAACGACACTAACGCTGAGTTCAAGCGAAGAATAACTCTTACCAACAGCTGTTTCTTTGGGCTAAGAAGTCAATTGAGTAGCAAAGCCCTGTCTCGGACAACAAAAGTCGCCCTTTATAAGACCTTTATAATCCCGGTCCTGCTCTATGGCGCAGAGGCATGGACATTATCAAAAATGGATGAGGGTGTTTTTGGTTGCTTCGAGAGAAAAATTCTTCGGGCGGTCTTCGGTCCCATCTGCATTGACGGTAAGTGGAGCATGAGAACTGTACGAACTGTACAGCGACATGGACCTAGCCAGAAGAGTGAAGATCCAAAGACTGGGATGGCTGGGTCATGTAGAGCGAATGGACACCAACGCTCCGATCCGAAAAGTCTTCGAATCCACTGCCGAGGGACAGCGCAGTAGGGGAAGACCAAGCCTCACACAAGTGGAAGAGGACCTCAGCCAACTTAGCGTGCGAAACTGGAAGCAGCTAGCCAGGGATCGTGCTGGCTGGAGAAGCTTGTTGACTGAGACCCAGGTCCACCCTGGACTGTAGCGCGACTTAAGGTAAGTAAGTAAGCACGCTGCGGATAATTTGGTCAATCCAGTATGTCCTGCATCCCGAATAATCAGCTTCGTAAGATGGTGTTGCTGTCGTAGTTAGAACGAATGCTGTTCGTTGTAGGTTAGTGTCTATTTTTGCAGACGGCCCCCTACTCTTAAAATGTTATTGGCGTCGAGAAATGTGTTTAGCGCCGTTAGTTGCTTTGATGTTCCTCTCTTCCTAAAAACTGTAAGTTCGTCAGAAAATAGCTCTCCTTGAGCACACTTAACGATTAATAATCGCGCCTTCTCAAACTCCTCTGCAGTCAACGGTTCAATGTTTCTGGAAACCTTTGTGGTTCTACAATTGGAGGGAAACTGATAAAAAAAAATCATCCTTACCACTTTTGATACTCGTAGACGAGAGTTGTGGTGAATGACATGGCTGATGCTATCCCGTTCGACGGCCTGGGCTCAGCATGTCTTTACTGCACGTTTCTCCCCCTCTGTAGTTACACCGACGGGTTGGTCGGGAACAACGTATTCCCACTGATTTCTTAAAAACTTGGGACCTTGCCACCACTAATCGGTTGATAGGAGTGTCGACGGAAGGACTGCCGCGTTAGAAGGAATATGTCTCCATGTCTCAAGACGAGGAAGTTTAGCCGGTATTTCTATATGTAGGTGCTGTCTTCGTTTTCGACATTAGTAGATGAGTGTGAATCTTGTTGTTTGGGTCTAGGATCCGGATGTACAGCACATCTCCATATGCCTTTGTAGACGCATCGCAGAATCCATGCATTTCTATGCCTTTTTTGTTATGTTGATTTACCGCGGAATTTCAATCGTTCCGATTCTTGTCGAGTCCTGTTGAAAGGCTTCCCATCGTTTACGTAGGGTGCTAGGAACAGGTTCATCCGAATTCGAACCCATACTCCAACAATTTTGAATGATTATATTTGCAGTTACGATGCGGGAAAAAATCTAGCCGCAAGGGTCGATCGTTTCCATATGCCTTCTGTTTTGGTTTGAACGTTTCGAAATGAGAAGACATAACTTACAAGAAACAATTTAATTCCCAGTGTTTTCACATGATTTACTGACTCGAAGGGAAACGAATAATTTATCTCACGATTTTCTTCCGGGCTTCTCTCCAATATGGATCTTTGGGGGCTTGTCCATTTTCTCAACTTGAAATCGGCGGTAGAAAGCAACAGACTGGCTTCATCTCTTTTCCATATAGCTTCGTCGATGGAATTCGAGCCACTTATTAGATCATCAACATACATTTCGTCGCAAATCATTTTGGCGAATATTTGGAATTGGCTACCTTCATCCTCAGTAATCCTTTTAAGCACGTCTTCTTCTTTAGGTGGCGCTACAGTCCGGGGTGGACCTAGGCCGCAGTCAACAAGCTTCTCCAGCCAGCTCGATCCCTGGCTAGCTGTCTCCAGTTTCGCACGCTAAGTTGGCTGAGGTCCTCTTCCACTTGCGTGCGCCACCAGAGTCTTGGCCTTCCTCTACTGCGCTGTCCCTCGGGGGCGGATTCGAAGACTTTTCGGACCGGAGCATTGGTGTCCATGCGCTCTACATGACCCAGCCATCTCAGTCTTTGGATTTTCACTCTTCTGGCTAGGTCCATGTCGCTGTACAGTCCATACAGTTCGTCTTTGTATCTCCTCCTCCACTCACCGTCAATGCAGACGGGACCGAAGATCGCCCAAAGAATTTTTCTCTCGAAGCAACCAAGAACACCCTCATCCATTTTTGATAATGTCCATGCCTCTGCGCCATAGAGCAGGACCGGGATTATTAAAGTCGTATAAAGGGTGACTTTTGTTGTCCGAGAGAGGGCTTTGCTACTCAATTGCCTTCTTAACCCAAAGAAACAGCGGTTGGCAAGAGTTATTCTTCGTTTGATCTCAGCGCTGGTGTCGTTGTCTGTATTTATAGAGGAGCCTAGGTAGACAAAGTCTTTTAAGCACGTCTAGTTACAGTTTCAATTTGAAGATGCTGAGTGGCTCTTGTGGATTACTCCCCTAAACAATCAGCTGATAGTATCGGTCCGGTTGATGCACAGCGATTTGTCGGTATATCTTTTCTATGTCCGCCATGAACGTAACATTGTTTGTCCTCCATCGTATCCACAATATCCGTCTGCAATTCGGAACCTACCAGCAGTCGATCATTTAATGACGACCCGTCCGATGTTTTTGGCGCTGCATCGAAGACTACCCTTAATTTTGTTTTGTTTTTGTACTCTCCTTTATTACGGCGTGTTCGGGAAGGAAGAAGTGGTATGAAGTTTTCAGAACTGGATCATCCGTGCTCACCTGTTCCATACGTCCGAGTGTGGCATATTCGGCATTACATTGAGCGTAAGTTCGTACACTTTTGGGTCCTTAGAAAAACGTCGTTAGAGATGAGCAAATCTTCTTATTGCGCCTTATTTACTTCTGCCCATCTTTGGATAATAATAATATAATAAATATAATAATATAAGGCAATTCTCGCAAACCCCTATCTTTTTGACCATTTCTTTTCGTTCTAGGTGGTCCATGTTTAAGAATCGTGTACATCTTCGCAACGCATGCGGGTTTCCTTGACACACCTTGCATGTGACGAACCTAGATGCCTGGTTCGTATGTGATCGCTGTTTACTGCCTGCCAGGAAAAAAAATGACAATTGTGTCCCACTTTTCTATCGGTAACTGCAAATTCTCCAATGCATGAATGCATTCCTGGGAGGTATCCAACAGCTCCTTCAGTCCATCTGCCATCCTTTACCAAAGACGGCTGCCCGAAAAGAAACTTCGGCTGTGCATTCACCAGCACACGCTTCAGGTCGTAACGTGACGTAAGCAGCTTCCAAGCCTTATCGTAACTATCAGAATCCAGCTGACGATGTTGGAGGAGACGTTCTGCAGGTTCTCAATGTTGCTTAAGGAGCTGTAAGTATGCACAAAAGATTTAAATAGGTCATAGAATGATCGCCACTTTAAAAACGAACCTGCAAACTTCGGTATGTCGATCTTCGGAAGCCGTGATTCATTTCCCGCTCAGCATGTCGCTGTTGTTGATAATGTACTTGTACTGTTGTGGATGCCTTCTTACATTGTTCCATTGCATCCATCAATTCAGCTTTATACTCCAGCTAAATGTCCGTTAACTGCTCGTAGACCACTAGTAATTGTTCTTTTTTCAGAGTATCTTCTAGCTTCCCCCTCCAACGATCGCCTGATGATAGACTATCGCCACATTGACGTCATCTTCCAGCATGTAGGTCTTTAGTCGAAAAAGAAATTAAGTATCTCCAACCAATATTGACAGAATTTGACGACCAAGCCCCACAAGTGTCTAGAGTGATATATAGATATAAGGAAAAAATTACTGATGCAGCTAATAACTTTCTGCCAAGTAATGTACCGACAACGTGGGAAGGGTGTAAACAAAGGTTAAACATCCATTAGATATCAACAAAGGATAAAACTAAAATCATCAAGGATATAAATAACATTTACAATTAATCAATTATTAGATGGGTATTATTAGAGCCATGGCCTAGCTCCTTGACACTTATTTGTGTTGCTCATGTTGTCATTTTTTGTCACATCTGAGTCCGAACGGCATTCCTTAGAAGCTTTTTCGTAGGCAATTTTACTTTCGGAAGTTTGCCATTGCCCGCCGAAAGGGTGATGGCGATTTGAAAAATTGTTGGTGACTCAGTCAGGAATCGAACCCAGACTGTCTGCGTCATAGTTATATAAACAATTTAGTGATTCGCTTCCATACAAATATAAAAAACTTGTATTTAAAGAAGAAATCGTTAACAAGTACAAAACGCAGCTTATTTTAACATACAGCGTTAACAAAGAAATAGAGATATTACATAAAAGAAGAATCATATCTTTGAACCCACTTGAAAGAATAGATAAAATCAAAGATGTATTAGTTAGGTTTATAAAGAAAGGAAAGACCGGATTATATTCAGAAGTTGAAGACCATCACTACAATATAGTCCAACAAGTTATAATACAATTACTCTTATTCTCACAAGACAGAAATATCAGATTTATCTGCTGCTCACAGAGGGCTGTCGAAATCCAAACCGAGGAAGAGGCACACAAACAAATTTTTATCTACCACACAAAAGAATCAATGCACATACTATATACTTAAAGACAAAATATATTTTCCTAAGCTTCATGAACAAATTCAGTTAATTATAAATAATTGTAAAGAATGTCAGGAGATGAAATACGACAGAAAGCTAATAAAACCTAAGTTTCATATCACTGAGACTCCAATTCACAAAAGTTAAATCATACACTTAAATATCTTCCATATACAAAAAAAAGCTTTTTTAGAAATAATTATTGACAAATTAACTAAGTTTGCAGTAGCTTATACTACGAGTATTACGGATAGAAATTGGAGAAGTAAGAAGGAGATATTTACTGAACACTTTTCTAAACTTGGAAAGCCCAGAAGACAACGAGCTTAAGTCAGAACAAATAATACAGTTTTTGAGGGAAAACAACGTTAAAATTAATTGGACTAAACCAAATAGTCATACCAGTAACTCAGATGCGCTCCACAACTTTAGAAAAATTGCATACATAGAAGAAAAACATCTCTTTGTCGAAATGAAAATACAATTAGTGATAGGTAACTATAATAATCGATTTCATTCTACAAATAGGACAACACATAGAAAAACTAAGGAAGAAGTTAACGAACAGACATTGAATAACATTATACAGCAATCTAAAGTCAAACAAATAAATAGACTTAACGAAAAACGAAAAGATTACCTTGAAAAAAGACAGGTAGAACCCATAAACAATTACAAGCATGTTAGACGTAAAAATTAAACTAGATATAAAATTATGAATTTAAACAATGTACGCTTAACAAACATTAAAAGACAATATAAACTTACAGATTCTACTCCTAACATTGGTAATTTTATCAGTAGACCAAACCAAAATCATTCTGAATCTTATTAGTCCAGAAGAAATTCTAAAAGCAATTATTTGTCTTAGAACTTACGTAAAGCATATACAAATAGAAAACAACGAAGTAGTTCACCAGAGAAAAGAAACATTGATAACTAAAATTAATTCAATAATGCCTAGAAAAGCGGAAAGACAAAAGGGATATGGCTTTTCGGAACTGTGGTTGATAGTTACAGGCAAAATGTTTTCAATCATCTAGAAATTCTGGAAGAAAATACACACAATTCAATTAAGACCAAATAAAATAAAACAATATTTTAATGAAACAATACATTCATTGAGAATTGTCATAATGAATGACAGACAAAAAATCCTAGATAGCATTATTTTGAAATTTGAATTTCAATTTGTTAATGTTGTTGGTTTCTAGACCAGATCACTGAGATGTTATAGAAAATAAAATAAATCAAATACAGGATAACATTGTATCAACAAAACATAATAATGTTCACCCAAGTATCCTCACGATGGAAGAAAATTTTGAAATAGATAGTAAGGATGAATATGTTGTAGAAATAGAAAACAAAATTTATACTTCTCAACCTGACGTAAAATTAATTAAACACTGCATTATAACCAAAAATTGTAAGCTAGTATACAATAATAAGACTCTAGTACTTCCTATAGATGATACGACGATTGTTATTAAATATGCTAATAAAAATAGTCTTACGGAAAACTGTGACGAATGAAAATTGCTTAATAAATTTTTACAGCTGTCAAATTACTTTGCTAAGTGACTCATTTGAAAACAAACAAATAATTTGTTAAGTAAAATACTTCAATCCCGTTAATAGCATTAAGCCCACCTTTGGTGAGGCAATTACATTTGATGATATAATTTCAAGTAATTTTGAATATATTCAAAAAAAAAAAAGAAGAAAGAACCCGACGCACCACGGGTCATCATAGTCGAGTTGTTTTAGTTATTTCTACGAGTACCTTAGTGTTTTAATGAAATGAAAGTTTTTTAAGGCAGTTGATTAAGGCAGATCTTGGAGTAGACCCATGAGCTTCAGATCGATACACACCACCTATTCATCGATTTTTAGGCCGCGTATGACAGCATCTATAGAGACGAGTTATACAGAACAATGTCTAGTTTTGACATCCCTGCCAAACTCGTCCGTCTATGCAGTATGACGATGGAGAATGCACGCTGCTCCATCAAGGTCGGTAAAGATCTCACCGAGACCTTTGATGTCCAGAAAGGATTTAGATAAGGCGATGCGCTGTCATGCGATTTTTTCAACATCGTACTTGAAAGAATAGTGCAAAACTCACGAGCAAACACAAGAGGCACTATCTTTCAAAAGTCCGTCCAACTACTCGCATACGCCGACGATATTGACATAATCGGGAGAAAGCAGCGTGATGTTAGTGGCGCTTTCGCGAGTATTGAGATGGAAGCGGCGAAAATTGGTTTAGCGGTCAATGAGGGCAAGACCGAGTATATGCTGTGAAGCAAAAAGGACAACGAACACCGACGTCTCGAGCAGAACGTCACTCTCGACAGATATAACCTTGAGGTAGTTAAGGACTTTGTCTACCTAGGCTCCGCTATAAATACAGACAACGACACTAACGCTGAGTTCAAGCGAAGAATAACTCTTACCAACAGCTGTTTCTTTGGGCTAAGAAGTCAATTGAGTAGCAAAGCCCTGTCTCGGACAACAAAAGTCGCCCTTTATAAGACCTTTATAATCCCGGTCCTGCTCTATGGCGCAGAGGCATGGACATTATCAAAAATGGATGAGGGTGTTTTTGGTTGCTTCGAGAGAAAAATTCTTCGGGCGGTCTTCGGTCCCATCTGCATTGACGGTAAGTGGAGCATGAGAACTGTACGAACTGTACAGCGACATGGACCTAGCCAGAAGAGTGAAGACCTTAGCGCGACTTAAGGTAAGTAAGTAAGCACGCTGCGGATAATTTGGTCAATCCAGTATGTCCTGCATCCCGAATAATCAGCTTCGTAAGATGGTGTTGCTGTCGTAGTTAGAACGAATGCTGTTCGTTGTAGGTTAGTGTCTAGTTTTGCAGACGGCCCCCTACTCTTAAAATGTTATTGGCGTCGGGAAATGTGTTTAGCGCCGTTAGTTGCTTTGATGTTCCTCTCTTCCTAAAAACTGTAAGTTCGTCAGAAAATAGCTCTCCTTGAGCACACTTAACGATTAATAATCGCGCCTTCTCAAACTCCTCTGCAGTCAACGGTTCAATGTTTCTGGAAACCTTTGTGGTTCTACAATTGGAGGGAAACTGACAAAAAAAAATCATCCTTACCACTTTTGATACTCGTAGACGAGAGTTGTGGTGAATGACATGGCTGATGCTATCCCGTTCGACGGCCTGGGCTCAGCATGTCTTTACTGCACGTTTCTCCCCCTCTGTAGTTACACCGACGGGTTGGTCGGGAACATCGTATTCCCACTGATTTCTTAAAAACTTGGGACCTTGCCACCACTAATCGGTTGATAGGAGTGTCGACGGAAGGACTGCCGCGTTAGAAGGAATATGTCTCCATGTCTCAAGACGAGGAAGTTTAGCCGGTATTTCTATATGTAGGTGCTGTCTTCGTTTTCGACATTAGTAGATGAGTGTGAATCTTGTTGTTTGGGTATAGGATCCGGATGTACAGCACATCTCCATATGCCTTTGTAGACGCATCGCAGAATCCATGCATTTCTATGCCTTTTTTGTTATGTTGATTTACCGCGGAATTTCAATCGTTCCGATTCTTGTCGAGTCGTGTTGAAAGGCTTCCCATCGTTTACGTAGGGTGCTAGGAACAGGTTCATCCGAATTCGAACCCATACTCCAACAATTTTGAATGATTATATTTGCCGTTACGATGCGGGAAAAAATCTAGCCGCAAGGGTCGATCGTTTCCATATGCCTTCTGTTTTGGTTTGAACGTTTCGAAATGAGAAGACATAACTTACAAGAAACAATTTAATTCCCAGTGTTTTCACATGATTTACTGACTCGAAGGGAAACGAATAATTTATCTCACGATTTTCTTCCGGGCTTCTCTCCAATATGGATCTTTGGGGGCTTGTCCATTTTCTCAACTTGAAATCGGCGGTAGAAAGCAACAGACTGGCTTCATCTCTTTTCCATATAGCTTCGTCGATGGAATTCGAGCCACTTATTAGATCATCAACATACATTTCGTCGCAAATCATTTTGGCGAATATTTGGAATTGGCTACCTTCATCCTCAGTAATCCTTTTAAGCACGTCTTCTTCTTTAGGTGGCGCTACAGTCCGGGGTGGACCTAGGCCGCAGTCAACAAGCTTCTCCAGCCAGCTCGATCCCTGGCTAGCTGTCTCCAGTTTCGCACGCTAAGTTGGCTGAGGTCCTCTTCCACTTGCGTGCGCCACCAGAGTCTTGGCCTTCCTCTACTGCGCTGTCCCTCGGGGGCGGATTCGAAGACTTTTCGGACCGGAGCATTGGTGTCCATGCGCTCTACATGACCCAGCCATCTCAGTCTTTGGATTTTCACTCTTCTGGCTAGGTCCATGTCGCTGTACAGTCCATACAATTCGTCTTTGTATCTCCTCCTCCACTCACCGTCAATGCAGACGGGACCGAAGATCGCCCAAAGAATTTTTCTCTCGAAGCAACCAAGAACACCCTCATCCATTTTTGATAATGTCCATGCCTCTGCGCCATAGAGCAGGACCGGGATTATTAAAGTCGTATAAAGGGTGACTTTTGTTGTCCGAGAGAGGGCTTTGCTACTCAATTGCCTTCTTAACCCAAAGAAACAGCGGTTGGCAAGAGTTATTCTTCGTTTGATCTCAGCGCTGGTGTCGTTGTCTGTATTTATAGAGGAGCCTAGGTAGACAAAGTCTTTTAAGCACGTCTAGTTACAGTTTCAATTTGAAGATGCTGAGTGGCTCTTGTGGATTACTCCCCTAAACAATCAGCTGGTAGTATCGGTCCGGTTGATGCACAGCGATTTGTCGGTATATCTTTTCTATGTCCGCCATGAACGTAACATTGTTTGTCCTCCATCGTATCCACAATATCCGTCTGCAATTCGGAACCTACCAGCAGTCGATCATTTAATGACGACCCGTCCGATGTTTTTGGCGCTGCATCGAAGACTACCCTTAATTTTGTTTTGTTTTTGTACTCTCCTTTATTACGGCGTGTTCGGGAAGGAAGAAGTGGTATGAAGTTTTCAGAACTGGATCATCCGTGCTCACCTGTTCCATACGTCCGAGTGTGGCATATTCGGCATTACATTGAGCGTAAGTTCGTACACTTTTGGGTCCTTAGAAAAACGTCGTTAGAGATGAGCAAATCTTCTTATTGCGCCTTATTTACTTCTGCCCATCTTTGGATAATAATAATATAATAAATATAATAATATAAGGCAATTCTCGCAAACCCCTATCTTTTTGACCATTTCTTTTCGTTCTAGGTGGTCCATGTTTAAGAATCGTGTACATCTTCGCAACGCATGCGGGTTTCCTTGACACACCTTGCATGTGACGAACCTAGATGCCTGGTTCGTATGTGATCGCTGTTTACTGCCTGCCAGGAAAAAAAATGACAATTGTGTCCCACTTTTCTATCGGTAACTGCAAATTCTCCAATGCATGAATGCATTCCTGGGAGGTATCCAACAGCTCCTTCAGTCCATCTGCCATCCTTTACCAAAGACGGCTGCCCGAAAAGAAACTTCGGCTGTGCATTCACCAGCACACGCTTCAGGTCGTAACGTGACGTAAGCAGCTTCCAAGCCTTATCGTAACTATCAGAATCCAGCTGACGATGTTGGAGGAGACGTTCTGCAGGTTCTCAATGTTGCTTAAGGAGCTGTAAGTATGCACAAAAGATTTAAATAGGTCATAGAATGATCGCCACTTTAAAAACGAACCTGCAAACTTCGGTATGTCGATCTTCGGAAGCCGTGATTCATTTCCCGCTCAGCATGTCGCTGTTGTTGATAATGTACTTATACTGTTGTGGATGCCTTCTTACATTGTTCCATTGCATCCATCAATTCAGCTTTATACTCCAGCTAAATGTCCGTTAACTGCTCGTAGACCACTAGTAATTGTTCTTTTTTCAGAGTATCTTCTAGCTTCCCCCTCCAACGATCGCCTGATGATAGACTATCGCCACATTGACGTCATCTTCCAGCATGTAGGTCTTTAGTCGAAAAAGAAATTAAGTATCTCCAACCAATATTGACAGAATTTGACGACCAAGCCCCACAAGTGTCTAGAGTGATATATAGATATAAGGAAAAAATTACTGATGCAGCTAATAACTTTCTGCCAAGTAATGTACCGACAACGTGGGAAGGGTGTAAACAAAGGTTAAACATCCATTAGATATCAACAAAGGATAAAACTAAAATCATCAAGGATATAAATAACATTTACAATTAATCAATTATTAGATGGGTATTATTAGAGCCATGGCCTAGCTCCTTGACACTCATTTGTGTTGCTCATGTTGTCATTTTTTGTCACATCTGAGTCCGAACGGCATTCCTTAGAAGCTTTTTCGTAGGCAATTTTACTTTCGGAAGTTTGCCATTGCCCGCCGAAAGGGTGATGGCGATTTGAAAAATTGTTGGTGACTCAGTCAGGAATCGAACCCAGACTGTCTGCGTCATAGTTATATAAACAATTTAGTGATTCGCTTCCATACAAATATAAAAAACTTGTATTTAAAGAAGAAATCGTTAACAAGTACAAAACGCAGCTTATTTTAACATACAGCGTTAACAAAGAAATAGAGATATTACATAAAAGAAGAATCATATCTTTGAACCCACTTGAAAGAATAGATAAAATCAAAGATGTATTAGTTAGGTTTATAAAGAAAGGAAAGACCGGATTATATTCAGAAGTTGAAGACCATCACTACAATATAGTCCAACAAGTTATAATACAATTACTCTTATTCTCACAAGACAGAAATATCAGATTTATCTGCTGCTCACAGAGGGCTGTCGAAATCCAAACCGAGGAAGAGGCACACAAACAAATTTTTATCTACCACACAAAAGAATCAATGCACATACTATATACTTAAAGACAAAATATATTTTCCTAAGCTTCATGAACAAATTCAGTTAATTATAAATAATTGTAAAGAATGTCAGGAGATGAAATACGACAGAAAGCTAATAAAACCTAAGTTTCATATCACTGAGACTCCAATTCACAAAAGTTAAATCATACACTTAAATATCTTCCATATACAAAAAAAAGCTTTTTTAGAAATAATTATTGACAAATTAACTAAGTTTGCAGTAGCTTATACTACGAGTATTACGGATAGAAATTGGAGAAGTAAGAAGGAGATATTTACTGAACACTTTTCTAAACTTGGAAAGCCCAGAAGACAACGAGCTTAAGTCAGAACAAATAATACAGTTTTTGAGGGAAAACAACGTTAAAATTAATTGGACTAAACCAAATAGTCATACCAGTAACTCAGATGCGCTCCATAACTTTAGAAAAATTGCATACATAGAAGAAAAACATCTCTTTGTCGAAATGAAAATACAATTAGTGATAGGTAACTATAATAATCGATTTCATTCTACAAATAGGACAACACCTAGAAAAACTAAGGAAGAAGTTAACGAACAGACATTGAATAACATTATACAGGAATCTAAAGTCAAACAAATAAATAGACTTAACGAAAAACGAAAAGATTACCTTGAAAAAAGACAGGTAGAACCCATAAACAATTACAAGCATGTTAGACGTAAAAATTAAACTAGATATAAAATTATGAATTTAAACAATGTACGCTTAACAAACATTAAAAGACAATATAAACTTACAGATTCTACTCCTAACATTGGTAATTTTATCAGTAGACCAAACCAAAATCATTCTGAATCTTATTAGTCCAGAAGAAATTCTAAAAGCAATTATTTGTCTTAGAACTTACGTAAAGCATATACAAATAGAAAACAACGAAGTAGTTCACCAGAGAAAAGAAACATTGATAGCTAAAATTAATTCAATAATGCCTAGAAAAGCGGAAAGACAAAAGGGATATGGCTTTTCGGAACTGTGGTTGATAGTTACAGGCAAAATGTTTTCAATCATCTAGAAATTCTGGAAGAAAATACACACAATTCAATTAAGACCAAATAAAATAAAACAATATTTTAATGAAACAATACATTCATTAAGAATTGTCATAATGAATGACAGACAAAAAATCCTAGATAGCATTATTTTGAAATTTGAATTTCAATTTGTTAATGTTGTTGGTTTCTAGACCAGATCACTGAGATGTTATAGAAAATAAAATAAATCAAATACAGGATAACATTGTATCAACAAAACATAATAATGTTCACCCAAGTATCCTCACGATGGAAGAAAATTTTGAAATAGATAATAAGGATGAATATGTTGTAGAAATAGAAAACAAAATTTATACTTCTCAACCTGACGTAAAATTAATTAAACACTGCATTATAACCAAAAATTGTAAGCTAGTATACAATAATAAGACTCTAGTACTTCCTATAGATGATACGACGATTGTTATTAAATATGCTAATAAAAATAGTCTTACGGAAAACTGTGACGAATGAAAATTGCTTAATAAATTTTTACAGCTGTCAAATTACTTTCCTAAGTGACTCATTTGAAAACAAACAAATAATTTGTTAAGTAAAATACTTCAATCCCGTTAATAGCATTAAGCCCACCTTTGGTGAGGCAATTACATTTGATGATATAATTTCAAGTAATTTTGAATATATTAAAAAAAAAAAAAGAAGAAAGAACCCGACGCACCACGGGTCATCATAGTCGAGTTGTTTTAGTTATTTCTACGAGTACCTTAGTGTTTTAATGAAATGAAAGTTTTTTAAGGCAGTTGATTAAGGCAGATCTTGGAGTAGACCCATGAGCTTCAGATCGATACACACCACCTATTCATCGATTTTTAGGCCGCGTATGACAGCATCTATAGAGACGAGTTATACAGAACAATGTCTAGTTTTGACATCCCTGCCAAACTCGTCCGTCTATGCAGTATGACGATGGAGAATGCACGCTGCTCCATCAAGGTCGGTAAAGATCTCACCGAGACCTTTGATGTCCAGAAAGGATTTAGATAAGGCGATGCGCTGTCATGCGATTTTTTCAACATCGTACTTGAAAGAATAGTGCAAAACTCACGAGCAAACACAAGAGGCACTATCTTTCAAAAGTCCGTCCAACTACTCGCATACGCCGACGATATTGACATAATCGGGAGAAAGCAGCGTGATGTTAGTGGCGCTTTCGCGAGTATTGAGATGGAAGCGGCGAAAATTGGTTTAGCGGTCAATGAGGGCAAGACCGAGTATATGCTGTGAAGCAAAAAGGACAACGAACACCGACGTCTCGAGCAGAACGTCACTCTCGACAGATATAACCTTGAGGTAGTTAAGGACTTTGTCTACCTAGGCTCCGCTATAAATACAGACAACGACACTAACGCTGAGTTCAAGCGAAGAATAACTCTTACCAACAGCTGTTTCTTTGGGCTAAGAAGTCAATTGAGTAGCAAAGCCCTGTCTCGGACAACAAAAGTCGCCCTTTATAAGACCTTTATAATCCCGGTCCTGCTCTATGGCGCAGAGGCATGGACATTATCAAAAATGGATGAGGGTGTTTTTGGTTGCTTCGAGAGAAAAATTCTTCGGGCGGTCTTCGGTCCCATCTGCATTGACGGTAAGTGGAGCATGAGAACTGTACGAACTGTACAGCGACATGGACCTAGCCAGAAGAGTGAAGATCCAAAGACTGGGATGGCTGGGTCATGTAGAGCGAATGGACACCAACGCTCCGATCCGAAAAGTCTTCGAATCCACTGCCGAGGGACAGCGCAGTAGGGGAAGACCAAGCCTCACACAAGTGGAAGAGGACCTCAGCCAACTTAGCGTGCGAAACTGGAAGCAGCTAGCCAGGGATCGTGCTGGCTGGAGAAGCTTGTTGACTGAGACCCAGGTCCACCCTGGACTGTAGCGCGACTTAAGGTAAGTAAGTAAGCACGCTGCGGATAATTTGGTCAATCCAGTATGTCCTGCATCCCGAATAATCAGCTTCGTAAGATGGTGTTGCTGTCGTAGTTAGAACGAATGCTGTTCGTTGTAGGTTAGTGTCTATTTTTGCAGACGGCCCCCTACTCTTAAAATGTTATTGGCGTCGAGAAATGTGTTTAGCGCCGTTAGTTGCTTTGATGTTCCTCTCTTCCTAAAAACTGTAAGTTCGTCAGAAAATAGCTCTCCTTGAGCACACTTAACGATTAATAATCGCGCCTTCTCAAACTCCTCTGCAGTCAACGGTTCAATGTTTCTGGAAACCTTTGTGGTTCTACAATTGGAGGGAAACTGACAAAAAAAAATCATCCTTACCACTTTTGATACTCGTAGACGAGAGTTGTGGTGAATGACATGGCTGATGCTATCCCGTTCGACGGCCTGGGCTCAGCATGTCTTTACTGCACGTTTCTCCCCCTCTGTAGTTACACCGACGGGTTGGTCGGGAACATCGTATTCCCACAGATTTCTTAAAAACTTGGGACCTTGCCACCACTAATCGGTTGATAGGAGTGTCGACGGAAGGACTGCCGCGTTAGAAGGAATATGTCTCCATGTCTCAAGACGAGGAAGTTTAGCCGGTATTTCTATATGTAGGTGCTGTCTTCGTTTTCGACATTAGTAGATGAGTGTGAATCCTGTTGTTTGGGTCTAGGATCCGGATGTACAGCACATCTCCATATGCCTTTGTAGACGCATCGCAGAATCCATGCATTTCTATGCCTTTTTTGTTATGTTGATTTACCGCGGAATTTCAATCGTTCCGATTCTTGTCGAGTCCTGTTGAAAGGCTTCCCATCGTTTACGTAGGGTGCTAGGAACAGGTTCATCCGAATTCGAACCCATACTCCAACAATTTTGAATGATTATATTTGCCGTTACGATGCGGGAAAAAATCTAGCCGCAAGGGTCGATCGTTTCCATATGCCTTCTGTTTTGGTTTGAACGTTTCGAAATGAGAAGACATAACTTACAAGAAACAATTTAATTCCCAGTGTTTTCACATGATTTACTGACTCGAAGGGAAACGAATAATTTATCTCACGATTTTCTTCCGGGCTTCTCTCCAATATGGATCTTTGGGGGCTTGTCCATTTTCTCAACTTGAAATCGGCGGTAGAAAGCAACAGACTGGCTTCATCTCTTTTCCATATAGCTTCGTCGATGGAATCCGAGCCACTTATTAGATCATCAACATACATTTCGTCGCAAATCATTTTGGCGAATATTTGGAATTGGCTACCTTCATCCTCAGTAATCCTTTTAAGCACGTCTTCTTCTTTAGGTGGCGCTACAGTCCGGGGTGGACCTAGGCCGCAGTCAACAAGCTTCTCCAGCCAGCTCGATCCCTGGCTAGCTGTCTCCAGTTTCGCACGCTAAGTTGGCTGAGGTCCTCTTCCACTTGCGTGCGCCACCAGAGTCTTGGCCTTCCTCTACTGCGCTGTCCCTCGGGGGCGGATTCGAAGACTTTTCGGACCGGAGCATTGGTGTCCATGCGCTCTACATGACCCAGCCATCTCAGTCTTTGGATTTTCACTCTTCTGGCTAGGTCCATGTCGCTGTACAGTCCATACAGTTCGTCTTTGTATCTCCTCCTCCACTCACCGTCAATGCAGACGGGACCGAAGATCGCCCAAAGAATTTTTCTCTCGAAGCAACCAAGAACACCCTCATCCATTTTTGATAATGTCCATGCCTCTGCGCCATAGAGCAGGACCGGGATTATTAAAGTCGTATAAAGGGTGACTTTTGTTGTCCGAGAGAGGGCTTTGCTACTCAATTGCCTTCTTAACCCAAAGAAACAGCGGTTGGCAAGAGTTATTCTTCGTTTGATCTCAGCGCTGGTGTCGTTGTCTGTATTTATAGAGGAGCCTAGGTAGACAAAGTCTTTTAAGCACGTCTAGTTACAGTTTCAATTTGAAGATGCTGAGTGGCTCTTGTGGATTACTCCCCTAAACAATCAGCTGATAGTATCGGTCCGGTTGATGCACAGCGATTTGTCGGTATATCTTTTCTATGTCCGCCATGAACGTAACATTGTTTGTCCTCCATCGTATCCACAATATCCGTCTGCAATTCGGAACCTACCAGCAGTCGATCATTTAATGACGACCCGTCCGATGTTTTTGGCGCTGCATCGAAGACTACCCTTAATTTTGTTTTGTTTTTGTACTCTCCTTTATTACGGCGTGTTCGGGAAGGAAGAAGTGGTATGAAGTTTTCAGAACTGGATCATCCGTGCTCACCTGTTCCATACGTCCGAGTGTGGCATATTCGGCATTACATTGAGCGTAAGTTCGTACACTTTTGGGTCCTTAGAAAAACGTCGTTAGAGATGAGCAAATCTTCTTATTGCGCCTTATTTACTTCTGCCCATCTTTGGATAATAATAATATAATAAATATAATAATATAAGGCAATTCTCGCAAACCCCTATCTTTTTGACCATTTCTTTTCGTTCTAGGTGGTCCATGTTTAAGAATCGTGTACATCTTCGCAACGCATGCGGGTTTCCTTGACACACCTTGCATGTGACGAACCTAGATGCCTGGTTCGTATGTGATCGCTGTTTACTGCCTGCCAGGAAAAAAAAATGACAATTGTGTCCCACTTTTCTATCGGTAACTGCAAATTCTCCAATGCATGAATGCATTCCTGGGAGGTATCCAACAGCTCCTTCAGTCCATCTGCCATCCTTTACCAAAGACGGCTGCCCGAAAAGAAACTTCGGCTGTGCATTCACCAGCACACGCTTCAGGTCGTAACGTGACGTAAGCAGCTTCCAAGCCTTATCGTAACTATCAGAATCCAGCTGACGATGTTGGAGGAGACGTTCTGCAGGTTCTCAATGTTGCTTAAGGAGCTGTAAGTATGCACAAAAGATTTAAATAGGTCATAGAATGATCGCCACTTTAAAAACGAACCTGCAAACTTCGGTATGTCGATCTTCGGAAGCCGTGATTCATTTCCCGCTCAGCATGTCGCTGTTGTTGATAATGTACTTGTACTGTTGTGGATGCCTTCTTACATTGTTCCATTGCATCCATCAATTCAGCTTTATACTCCAGCTAAATGTCCGTTAACTGCTCGTAGACCACTAGTAATTGTTCTTTTTTCAGAGTATCTTCTAGCTTCCCCCTCCAACGATCGCCTGATGATAGACTATCGCCACATTGACGTCATCTTCCAGCATGTAGGTCTTTAGTCGAAAAAGAAATTAAGTATCTCCAACCAATATTGACAGAATTTGACGACCAAGCCCCACAAGTGTCTAGAGTGATATATAGATATAAGGAAAAAATTACTGATGCAGCTAATAACTTTCTGCCAAGTAATGTACCGACAACGTGGGAAGGGTGTAAACAAAGGTTAAACATCCATTAGATATCAACAAAGGATAAAACTAAAATCATCAAGGATATAAATAACATTTACAATTAATCAATTATTAGATGGGTATTATTAGAGCCATGGCCTAGCTCCTTGACACTCATTTGTGTTGCTCATGTTGTCATTTTTTGTCACATCTGAGTCCGAACGGCATTCCTTAGAAGCTTTTTCGTAGGCAATTTTACTTTCGGAAGTTTGCCATTGCCCGCCGAAAGGGTGATGGCGATTTGAAAAATTGTTGGTGACTCAGTCAGGAATCGAACCCAGACTGTCTGCGTCATAGTTATATAAACAATTTAGTGATTCGCTTCCATACAAATATAAAAAACTTGTATTTAAAGAAGAAATCGTTAACAAGTACAAAACGCAGCTTATTTTAACATACAGAGTTAACAAAGAAATAGAGATATTACATAAAAGAAGAATCATATCTTTGAACCCACTTGAAAGAATAGATAAAATCAAAGATGTATTAGTTAGGTTTATAAAGAAAGGAAAGACCGGATTATATTCAGAAGTTGAAGACCATCACTACAATATAGTCCAACAAGTTATAATACAATTACTCTTATTCTCACAAGACAGAAATATCAGATTTATCTGCTGCTCACAGAGGGCTGTCGAAATCCAAACCGAGGAAGAGGCACACAAACAAATTTTTATCTACCACACAAAAGAATCAATGCACATACTATATACTTAAAGACAAAATATATTTTCCTAAGCTTCATGAACAAATTCAGTTAATTATAAATAATTGTAAAGAATGTCAGGAGATGAAATACGACAGAAAGCTAATAAAACCTAAGTTTCATATCACTGAGACTCCAATTCACAAAAGTTAAATCATACACTTAAATATCTTCCATATACAAAAAAAAGCTTTTTTAGAAATAATTATTGACAAATTAACTAAGTTTGCAGTAGCTTATACTACGAGTATTACGGATAGAAATTGGAGAAGTAAGAAGGAGATATTTACTGAACACTTTTCTAAACTTGGAAAGCCCAGAAGACAACGAGCTTAAGTCAGAACAAATAATACAGTTTTTGAGGGAAAACAACGTTAAAATTAATTGGACTAAACCAAATAGTCATACCAGTAACTCAGATGCGCTCCACAACTTTAGAAAAATTGCATACATAGAAGAAAAACATCTCTTTGTCGAAATGAAAATACAATTAGTGATAGGTAACTATAATAATCGATTTCATTCTACAAATAGGACAACACCTAGAAAAACTAAGGAAGAAGTTAACGAACAGACATTGAATAACATTATACAGGAATCTAAAGTCAAACAAATAAATAGACTTAACGAAAAACGAAAAGATTACCTTGAAAAAAGACAGGTAGAACCCATAAACAATTACAAGCATGTTAGACGTAAAAATTAAACTAGATATAAAATTATGAATTTAAACAATGTACGCTTAACAAACATTAAAAGACAATATAAACTTACAGATTCTACTCCTAACATTGGTAATTTTATCAGTAGACCAAACCAAAATCATTCTGAATCTTATTAGTCCAGAAGAAATTCTAAAAGCAATTATTTGTCTTAGAACTTACGTAAAGCATATACAAATAGAAAACAACGAAGTAGTTCACCAGAGAAAAGAAACATTGATAGCTAAAATTAATTCAATAATGCCTAGAAAAGCGGAAAGACAAAAGGGATATGGCTTTTCGGAACTGTGGTTGATAGTTACAGGCAAAATGTTTTCAATCATCTAGAAATTCTGGAAGAAAATACACACAATTCAATTAAGACCAAATAAAATAAAACAATATTTTAATGAAACAATACATTCATTGAGAATTGTCATAATGAATGACAGACAAAAAATCCTAGATAGCATTATTTTGAAATTTGAATTTCAATTTGTTAATGTTGTTGGTTTCTAGACCAGATCACTGAGATGTTATAGAAAATAAAATAAATCAAATACAGGATAACATTGTATCAACAAAACATAATAATGTTCACCCAAGTATCCTCACGATGGAAGAAAATTTTGAAATAGATAATAAGGATGAATATGTTGTAGAAATAGAAAACAAAATTTATACTTCTCAACCTGACGTAAAATTAATTAAACACTGCATTATAACCAAAAATTGTAAGCTAGTATACAATAATAAGACTCTAGTACTTCCTATAGATGATACGACGATTGTTATTAAATATGCTAATAAAAATAGTCTTAAGGAAAACTGTGACGAATGAAAATTGCTTAATAAATTTTTACAGCTGTCAAATTATTTTGCTAAGTGACTCATTTGAAAACAAACAAATAATTTGTTAAGTAAAATACTTCAATCCCGTTAATAGCATTAAGCCCACCTTTGGTGAGGCAATTACATTTGATGATATAATTTCAAGTAATTTTGAATATATTCAAAAAAAAAAAAGAAGAAAGAACCCGACGCACCACGGGTCATCATAGTCGAGTTGTTTTAGTTATTTCTACGAGTACCTTAGTGTTTTAATGAAATGAAAGTTTTTATTTGAAAAGTATATCTTTTAAATGGGGACTCAACCGGGATATCTTCTCACTAGTGAATATTTGAAAACGACAAGTAAAACACAGTGAAAGTATTTCTGCCTTTAAACAAGCAAGGCATCCTAGAAACACTAGAGAAAGTGTGTTATCCACAAGTAAAAGCACAAACAGTTTATTAGATCCAGTTTCAAAATAGACAGCTTTGAAAAATTCAACAAGTATGGATACGACCAGAAGAAAACGATTTTCGTAAAAAGCTAATGCTATGAAATTATCAACGAAAAGGTGAATAAAGAAAATATGTTAAAACTGATGCATTTACTAATTAATAAAAAGAAGACGATAAATACTAAACCTTCCCTTGATTAAATTATTGCAAAAGCATCTAAAGAAAATACCGAATCTATTAGAAAAACATTTTTAGAACAGTAAAGGCTCAACCATAATAGGCGAAAGTAAACTGAACAGTAGCTTCAGAACTGGACGAAAAGTTTCTTTACGTTACTTCAATCTGTCAGGTCGGGTTGTCATTTGTTTTGCTTATGTGTTTTGCATTAGTGAAAACTTTTAATTCGGTGCGGATTCAAATTGGATAATTTGTTAAAGTAATTGTTGTTTCTAATATTTGTTGAAAAAAAAACATGTAAAAAATGTAAGCAAAAATTAGGATTCAATCTATGGAAATTTTCAGTAGCATTTCACTGTCTCGGATACTGTCTTGTTTAACTATATATTACACACTTTTCACTAAACATTGAAAGAATAAAAAAACAACACAACAATTTCTTTATGTTCAAGTTTACATTTTTTAAAGCACGATTCTGTTCAAACCAAACCAAACCAACTTACATATTTGATGTCGACATATTAACTCAACAATTACTTTAACAAATTTTCGAACCGAATTGAATTTTTTTTTAACAGCAATTTGTTGCCACACACAAGTTTTCCGGAATTCACCTCGCAAGAAAAAGCAAAAATCCACAGTAATAGCACTTTGGATGATTTTGATAATCAAATGTATGTGTTTCCTTCTAATATAAATGTTTTTGAAATAAATTACACCTTTTTCGCAAAAAAATAACAGCTTTTTGAATTATTAAATCCAACAGATGCTTAGCTGTCAAATTTTCGTACGAGATGCGATCCTGATCGCAATTTACTTACGAAAGCAAAAGTGAACGAAAAATCGACGAAACAGAGCAATCCGACATTATGGGTGCGAGATACAAATCACTTGTAATAGCACATTTACGGACGTAGTCATACGGGTCATTTCGCCTATTATGGGTCTGCTCACCTTGCCCAACATCAATCATTGATCCACATTGAGGGAGATCAATTGTAGACAAACAACCAAACCATTGCCAGTTAAGGAATGAGTATAAACACTCTTCTAAAATATATGTAGGCATGTATCTCTGGACATTAGTTACTTAAAGCTACAGAGATATTATAATTCAAACATTTAAATATATTGGATACTACATATATATGTAATTTTAATTCATTTTACATCATGATTTACGGGGCATTTGAAAGACATTTGAAAAACGTCGATTTTTTCTTCTTTCTGTTTTCATCGTCTTCGCAATCGCATTTCAACCGCTGAAATAGTTGTTGCAAGTTACCAAAAACAATTGTACAAGAATTCATTGCATTGGGTACACAGTATTTTGTTAAATATCCTCTCTGGTTTGATCGTCGTTGTTTGCTGGAGGTAATATTTACCGTTAGTGAATCTGCCGCTCGCTATCATTTCATGCGCTGTGGGTGAAAAGCTTTTGTTGTTGTTACTGTTTTCGCTGTAGTCATTGCTTGATAGCTTTATAGTGGATATTTAGTTTTCTTGGATTTTTTTGGATTTTCTTGGTTATTTTCGTTGGTTGGTTGTTGGACGGTTAATATGACAAGGAGGTGGAGAGAAGTCTGGTGGGGGATTAGATAATAATCAACTGCGAGCATTGTTCGAATTAAAAGCGATTAGGTCTTCTACAAAAGGTAATATAACAGTGGCGAAGCGCCCCTATAACTCGATTCCTACCGAGTTACCTTTTAAAATTCTACTTTTCAACAATGTATCAATATACCAAGCAACATGAATCTTAATATGTGCATATAAACATAATATTTGTGTGTTTTCTACGCCTAAAAGCGACAAGTTCTATCAACCCACAAGCCCGCAACCTGCTAGTCATCCGCTTTCATATTGTTCTACTTGCTCTACGTCATTGCATGCCTATTCTGCAGCATCACATACTCCATAGCCCATAAGAAAGCCAACCGCAAAGTGATTGCAAAACAAAGCATAATAACCCGAAAAATGTCGGGTTATAAAATATCTGGCTGGTAAAAACAAATTCGTCTTCTTTCCTTGTTTTCCCTTTATCGTTCACTGTGTTTGACTCCTCTCTGTTTTATACACGCTTTTCTTCGACTTATTTGGTGAGTTTTGTATGTACCTCTTATGACGTTTTCCATTGGACAAAAAAGAACACTCTTTTTACACTCTAAAAAACGTTGGCACTTGTTTGACGTTTTCAGATTGAATTTTTTCACTCTTAATTGCAGTTGAATTTTATTGGCAAGTCAGTAACCAGCACAGTAAAATTTTACATTGCAAACAACAACAAGTCGAATGCTGGCGATAAATAAGCCAGCATTCATTGCTGCCGATTAAGCTTTAAAGATTGAAATTCAGAAGGCGCATGTAGGCTATAAGAAATGATTTTGTTTTATGAAGGATGCGTTCGTTAATTATGTGTTTGTTTTTACTCGAACTAAAAAATAATAGAGAGAAAAATACTTTTCATCTTAAATTTGTACGTTTTTGTGTTTACCTTTTTTGTGAAATTTAAACAAATATCTTGCTTTGGTTACTTTATTCTTAAGTTTCAACACAAAAATATTTATTTACATGCAAAGTTATACAAAGCACACATTCCCAAAGCAAAGCAAATCGATTCAAGTAAGAGAAACATATTGAGAACATTTTGGTAATATATTTGCGCTGAAGAATTACGTGCATGCGAGTTAAAAAAACATTCGCAACTTTGCGAACCCAACCGCAAGCTTATTCAACAAATCAAATGATGTTTGGAGTGAGTTAAATTGTTTCATTGGCATTGAATGCTGAGCTGGCTACTGACTTGCCAATAAAATGCACGTTATTATAACGAAACGTCGAATTGACGGTTGCTATTTAAAAAAAAAACAAAACCAGTTGTTCATTTGCTCCATTTTCGTATGCACTTATCAGAATAATGAAATTTGACATAAGCAATCTAACTAATACACATACAAACATTTTGAATTTTCAAATTTGAAAAATTAGAGACATATATTGTAGTATTTCATTCAATTCGAGGGAATGCTAATTTTGGAGTGAAACTAATGGAAAACCCCATTAGATTATTTCTGTTTGAAAAATTCAGTTATGAAGCAGATTGTAATAATTGTTGTGAAAAGTTTGAATTGTGATTTTTCAAGTGCAAGGATGGTTTTGTTTCGCATTCCAATGCATCCATATACCAAAAATATACTTGGTTGTCTGGTAGTTGTAAACTTAACAAAATATTTTGTTTTCATTGTCTTCTTTTTTCAAATTCCCCTAGTGTTTGGAGCCGTACGGACTACGCTGACATAAACAATTTAGTTAATTCGACTTACCATTTAAAATTTTTCACGCCACGCCACTGTAATATAAACAGATTAAAGAAGCTTATTAGTGGCAAAGGTTCGTCATTGTCTAGTGTATAATTAGAATGTCGTTTGTAAATTATCGAATACTACTTCAAACAAGGTTTGAATGTACAATTATCGTGGGACAAAATAAATATGGCTAAGGAGTGAAAGTCTAATCATAGAATAGAATCGGAATTAGAGGAAGCCTATATGTCGACTAAATCTATGATTCAATCATTGTTGTTAGAACAGTGAGGAAATACAATAGTTGGAGATGGTCTTAATCTATCGTTTATATCGCAACAGCCTCTTCCCTGTTCCAAGCTAGAACGTATAACATTACCGACATTCTCCGGCAAATTTTCAGAATTTCCGAATTTCATAGGAATTTTTTTCTAATCTTGTTAACAAGGATGTTTCATTGGAAGCACTACAGCAATTTAATTATTGGAGGAAGTGCTTATCTGGTGCAGCTTTGAACACAATTAAAAAGTTCGATTTAATGTCTTAAAACTATCGCAAGGCCCTTAATCGTTTGATATCAAAACACTGATGTTTCAAGAACACTTGAATGGTATAATGAATATTAAGAAAGTTTCTTAAAGTTCTGCGGTGAATTTCGTAAATTAGAGGATAGTTTTAATTTGCATATTGCATCGATACTTACGATTAGAAGTCATGAGAGTATTTTTGATGGCTTTTTTATTTCGCTTGCGTTAGATAACATTCATGCTGATTCTAGGGCAAAGGGGGATAAATCGATCGACCACTCCACACTACCGAAGTGGAAAGACTTTTCAAAACTGTTAAACGGTCGTTGTCAAACTGTTGAGGCAAAGGACTCACAGCTTTTCAAGAATGAAACTAATGAACCTAATCCACCGCCGAATAGATCTCGTTTCCGAAATAAAAATCGACAGCGTAAGTCTCATACCACATTAATTTCGCAAGCATGATTCGCAAAATTCGTTATCTTGCGAATTTCACTTATGATATAATTACGTGTGTAAACTTCAATCAGCTGTGAGTGATTAGGCGTTTTCAAGAAGCTAAGCAACGAATTCTTTGCATTTATTGTCGTGCAAAGCGACATTCGTTCCGAAGATGTTGAGCCCCCAACTACCGGTCCTCCAAAAAACATAACTTAGGTGGATTGTTTCTGGAAAATACAAGATATCCTTTAATTCTGGAGTAGCATGTGCCCTAGTTGCTGCTCCGAGTCTGATGATACGTTTCTTAGTGAAATACTCGTAGTTAAAGGATTCTGGGAAAAGGAGGAGATGAATCGAAAGTAACCATTCCCATTTGAAATTTTTAAAAGGCGTACGGCGACAGGAAGGTGGAAGATTTCTGTTTAATCGGTTGTTTACACCGAATGGTGGTCAATTGGGAGGTTAGCTGGGGTAAGATAAAAGGCGGTTTATTAACCTAGAAAAATAATAATGAAGTCAGGACACAGAACGTAGAATTTATGACTGAATATGAAAGCTTAAATTCAACGTTAAGGATTGATTACAAAGACGTTATTAAAACTCTAGGAATAGTTTGGAATCTTTCAAACGATGACTTCAATACATCAAACCAAAAGAAGGCGACCATTATTTAGAGATTAATTTTATCAGAACGGTAACATATTTTCGATCCCATCGGTCTTTTTAATCCAATTGTAGTAGGAGGAAAAATCGTGATGCAAGACACTTGGATCATAGAAAGTATCTCTCATGGAGATTCGCTGGAAAGAAAAATCCAATGTAGACCAAATAAAACTCCCCAAATACATCCTTTTCAGAGCTAGAAGGTATCAATGTCTATGCGAGCCGGTGGCTGTTGTCTTTATTTAAGGACCACCGTCCTTACGTAATATAAAATGTAACTTACTTAGCGTGAAATCGAAAGTAATTGACTTTAAATGTGCTACACAATCTTAGCTACCTGATTGAGAATATTAATTTGTGGAGCGAATCCGAAATTGTCCTTCACCCGAACTCTGCCTACCCGTCTTCTTGGGAGATTTTCGTGGCCACTCGGGTCGCCACGATCCAATCTTCGTTGCCCTCGGCTATATGAAGGTACGTAAACACAAAAACCATCCGCGCTGACATTGTGTCCCGTGGAGCCTATAGCACGGAGCTTGGTTCAGTGGACAAGTAGTGGTACCAGACTATAAAGAACTGCCCGAAAAAAACCTCTCATTTCGCTCGTTTCTGATGATAAAAATCATCCGGTTGCTTACGAAAGCAGATGAGATAGTGGAATTTCTACAATAATTTGTTTGGGATGGGCGGCAAACAGTTTGGTCGTTGTCCAAAATGTGAGGCGTACAATCCACGGTACACCAAACTCAGTGTTTGCTGGTATGAGTGTTCCTATTATTTTGGCCATAGCTGTACATTATCTAACCCCCGTGTACAAGTACAACACTTACACCAGAGGAGTTGAAAGCGCATTTCTTCGTATCATCTATGTCAATTTTGACAAAACTAACTTTCATGCTGGTCCTCAAGCCTTAGCCGCAATTGTCAGACAGCGCTTCTGGACTGTCAATGCTCGCCACTTAGCCACAAAAGTCGTAGATGGACATCTCCATTTCTTCAAATATCGGCCAAATGCATCAAATCATTGGTGATTTGGCTGCAAGCAGAGTTACTATATGGATATAGTAATCTCTGGTGTAGATTTCTGTGGGCCGTTTCACATCTCTTAAAAAGGCGCGGATACTGCACTAACAAGGCGTATATTGCAGTCTTTATTTGTTTTGTGACCTAGACGTCCCATTTGGAAGTTGTTTCTGATCTTTCAACTCAAAGCTTCATAGCTGCGCTGAAGAGGGTTGTGTAGCCAAATCCATTGTGGAAACGGTACAAACTTTGTTGGGGCTCAAAATAAGCTTTAAGAACTTCGCAGATAATTTTTGGAGCAGTAGACTCTGGATGTGATACAATCTTGGTATGCTATTAAACATATCAAATTCATACATTTACCGCTCAGATCCCCCCACTTCGGAGGCCGGTGGGTGGCCGTTGTGAGCTCCGCTAAATACTGCTTATATCGGATAGTCAAATAAGCTTATCTGATATACGAAGAATTCTCGACCGTCGTACCGTCCACTTTGTGCTTCTAGTACTGATTCAGATGATGAAAGAGTTTTGACCCCAGGTCATTTTTTAATTGGAGTCCCTTTAAAATCTAGAATCAGTCTTTCAGAAAGATGTTCGACTACTTGACAGATGGCGAAAATTAACACAAGTCCAGTAACATTTTTGGGTAAAATGGTGGAAGGAGAACGTACTTTCGATGTGAAAACGTTTATTGTAACCTAAATTTCCTTTGAAAATTTCCTTTTCTAATACCAAAAACATGTTGTAAATGAAATTAGAAATGGTTGCTGGTCCCCTTTTTTTTGGATTGGACCACAGTCGAGTAAAGATATTAAAACCAAAGTGGAATATTTTCCTTCGTTAAAGTAACAAAAACCATTGTCGAATATACAACTCAGACAATAGATCCTTTGAACAACTGTTATGAACTTTTGGACGCAATAAAGTCTTACCAGAATTCTCTGCAAACGAAACTACATATGAAAGTTGGCGAGAACCCGCTCACAATTCTACAATATCTCTGGCAAAATTATTGACTAATAATTTTGGGCTGGTATGCAGGGTGACTTCCCCCAAAGCAAATATTAAAGACATCCCAATATGCAAATGATTGGCGTGGCGCCAATTCTTAAAAAGAGGAAATACATGCAGTATCATATTGTGGTATAGATGAGATAAAATCAAGAGTCTAGTGTTGCATAACTTTAAGATCATACATCATTAATAAACTGTTCACGTTGGAGAGTTCATTTATTACCCCAGTTTCAGACCAGAAGTTACGAGAAAGAACTAGAACCCGACAAATGTGGTATAAATACAGGATGTAAGAACAGCGGTCGATAAGTTAATTTTTACGACAGAAAAGGAGTTAAGTCTTAATAGTGAAAGATAAGAGATTTGAATGATGAAATAGTAGTGAAATCGGTTGTGAATTAATTGAAAGTCGATTTTAAATAATAATAAATAGAGTGTTTTGAAACAGAATAACGTTTCATGATTTCGAACCCTAGCCGAAATATTACATTGGTGTCAGAAGTGGGATAAAACTTATTCTGAGTGCTGTGACTAAAAAACAAATATATATTCCGTACATTGCTACAGCTTAGAATACCACAGCTGAAAATTGAGTTAGAGAAGCGGAATCTTTTCACAGCTGGAGGAAAAAGTGATTTGATCATTTGGCTACAAGAAGCGGTCCAAAAAGGAAGGTGAACCCCGAAATTCATATTGTTCGACGTAGAAGAAGATCATGTGAGCACAGGGGTTGACATGTCTGCTATGATTGAATTGCTCCTTGGATTGAATTCTAAGTTAGAAGAACAAAGGAGAAGTATGGATTCTAAACTTGAAGAACAGAAGAATTCTTCAGAAGAATAAAAGAGAAGTATGGAATCTGAGTTTGAAGAACAGAAGAATTCTTTAGAAGAACAGAAGAATTCTCTAGAAGAACAGTATAATTCCATTGCTGCCGCGCAGAAAGACACTGTTGAAGAGTTCAAGAATTCTCTAGAAGCGAAATTCGAAATAATCAATCAAAAATTAAATATGCATGAGGCAAAACTCACAAAAGTTGGAACTGAATTCCAGGAACAGCTCATGAAAGTCGAGGAACAGTTCGAGAATGTTGCAAACAGTATTGAGAATTTTGCGAAAGAACTAGAGAGAGTTAAGAAACAGAAGGCCCGGGAAATTTCTACAGACTGCGCTAGAACCAAAGAGATGCAACCGCCTGTTTTTGATGGCCAAACATCGTGGCCAATATATAGAAAACAATTTGAAACAGCTGCCATGACCAACAACTGGGACGACGGAGAAAAGTTAATTGCGCTAACGCTGGCACTGAGAGAAACAGCTGCGGAATTGCTGCAAACCATCACAGAAGATAAACAACTCAAACAGTTACAAATGGCTGGAACGCGAACTCTCCCTGAGGCCCTATCATTTGCCCTGACGATGAAAGCTGCCGACTAAGCATCTCAAGGTATCCACCGCGTGAGAGAAGTGACAACCGTGGAATGCTCATGCCAACGAGCAGACGTCGTAGAGCGGAACAGTGTTGTGGAGTGGAGCGGAGGACAAGTCCGTTGTTGGAACTGCAACGAAATAGGACATCTGCGTCCACAATGCGCTGCTAGGAGGCGCAACGAAGAGGCACCTGGCAGGAATAACATCTATCCTGCAAGCAGCGCAACATCAAGTCAACAGGCGGAAAACGTGTAAGAACCAACTTCGAGGGGCAGAGGTTGGTTTCTGGAATTGACGCCCCCAGGATCAAAATCCAAGTCTCCCAAACAAAACGAAGTAACAAGATTCTTACAATGGAAGCCCACATAGCTCAGAATAAGTGTGTGGCTATCATTAACACCGGTGCCACTGCCTCTATTATAAGAAGGGATATCGCTCATGATTCTTGGCTGCACAGTACCAGTAGTTATTGTCTGAAAACAGCAACAGGAGCGACGGCGAAGGTGTATGGAAAGGTTGATCTTACCATTAATCTGGCAGGACTTACATTCACGTATTCCTAGTGGCCGGTATATGCGATGAGTGCATCATTGTAGCTGACTTTATGAAGGCGCATAATGTAGTGCTCGACATCGAAACTCAAGTACACAAGTACAGGAACGTTGAGATTCCGATGGTGTACGGGAATGAGAATGCCGCATGCCTTAGGACAGTAGTCAGCAAGGACGAAACCTTACCACCTTCCGCAGAGACACTTGTTTGGGCGAAGCTGGAAGGTGATCTTGGGAGCCATCGATTCTAATTGATTGAGCCGGACTCTAAAAATCATTATCAGAATTACGTCGTGGGAAAGATGCTCATTGAGCCGAAAGGCAAAATGGTCCCAGTAAGAATCTTGAATGTTGGAAATAAGAGCATCAAACGAAAGCAAGGACAATTGATCGGAGCGTGCGTACCGATAACTGCTGTCACCAAGCTGTCGAAGGAAAATGCTGCTATATTTTTGCCATCAAGTAGCACAGCCGAGTCAAAAAGAACTATACTCAGTGAAACCGAGCTGAACCAGGAGCAACGAGCGATGGCAGAGGAACTAATCAACGAATTTGCAGACGTATTTGCCTCGCAGGGCGGCGATTGAAGACACACTGGACACACTGTCAGGAGCGCAATGGTTCTCCACACTTGATCTGAAGAGTGGCTACTGGCAAGTGCAGGTCCATCCGGAGGACCATGAGAAGACAGCCTTCACTGCAGGAAACGGGCTTTATCGATTCACAGTAATGCCATTCGGATTGTGCAATGCTCCGGCAACCTTTCAGCGCCGATTGGAACGCGTTTTGCTGGGACTAACATGGAAAAGCTGTTTGGTCTACCTGGACGATGTCATCGTGGTCGACAAATCTTTTCAAGAACATCGAGATAACTTAAAGGAAGTGTTCCAAAGATTACGAAGTGTACAGCTAGAGCTAAACCCGAAGAAATGTCATCTCTTTAGGTCAGATGTCAAATAAATGGGACATATCATCTCATCCGAAAGGGTAAGGACAGACCCAGATAAGATCGAAACCGTGATATATTGGCCAATCGAAAGAGACAAACACCAACTGAGAAGCATTCTGGGACTCGCTACCTACTACAGGCAGTTTGTGAAGGATTTTGCTGGGATCACAAAGAGTTTGCATCAACTAGCAGAAAAGGGAAAACAATTCAAATGGTCAAGTGAACGCGAAAGAAGCTTCAAAACTCACAAATAACAACTATGTAAGGCCCCCATACTAGCGTACCTTACTCCAGGAAAAACATTTATTGTGGATGCAGATGCCAGTAACGTCGGAATTAGAGCTGTCCTTTCGCAGATGCATGACGGGCAAGAGAAAGTAGTTTCCTACTTTAGGAAGGTGCTCTCTAGGCCAGAAAGGAACTACTGTGTCACTAGGCGGGAACTTCTTGCTTTGGCTTTAGCAACAAAGCTTTTCCATAAGTACCTGTACGGAAAATTACTTCTTCGCACAGACCATGCATTTCTGAAGTAGTTGCTTCAATTTAAAAATCCTGAAGAACAAGTCGCAAGGTGGATTGAACGACTCCAGATGTACGACTACGATGTACGACGAAAGGGAAGTCTCCACTCGAATGCGGATGCTCCTGGCGACCTTGCAAATATGATTGTAAGAAAAAGATGCGGTATCCACTCAACGGCTAAGAGCTGAGCCCACTGACGGTTTGTATGAAAGTGAGATACGAAACGCACAAAAAGAGGATCCGGATAT
The DNA here is from genome assembly GCA_928272305.1 of Volucella inflata. Taxonomy (NCBI): domain Eukaryota; kingdom Metazoa; phylum Arthropoda; class Insecta; order Diptera; family Syrphidae; genus Volucella; species Volucella inflata. Next base: position 37,941,854 of record OV743717.1, read on the forward strand.
CGAGCCAATACTCGCTTGGAAAGAACATGAAAAAAACCAGATTGGCAGGAAATATCCCATAAAAGTCCCGAACTAAAGGCATACTGGGCACAGCGGGACTCGCTTCATGTTCAAGACGGTGTTTTGAGGCGAAGGTGGGAAAGCTCGGATGGAAAGTCGTTTGTGATGCAGCTCATTGAGCCAAGGTCGAGAGTCGGTGACGTGCTAAGGGAACTGCACGATGGCGTGTCCGGAGGCCACCTGGGAGTGAATAAGACGCTAGAAAATGTGCACGCGGTCAGTAAAGACCCTTCGAGAGAATCGCAGTTGACATCGCAGGACCGTTTTCTGAGACCGAACATGAAAATCGCTACATTCTTGTAGTTATGGACTACTTCAGTAAGTGGCCTAAAGCTTTCGCTATCCCTAACCAGGAAGCCAAAACCGTGATTGAGCAGATCGTTAACAACTTGGTGAGCAGATTCGGCGTACCGATGGAATTGCACTCGGATCAAGGGCGTAACTTCGAGTACAAGATTTTCCAAGGGGTGAGCTACTGGGAATTAAAAAGAAGAGATCAACACCGCTCCACCCACAATCGGACGGGATGGTAGAACGCTTCAACAGAACCTTGAATGAACACCTATCAAAGGTTGTTGGCGACAAGCAATGCGATTGGGATAGGCAAATTCCAATGTTTCTATTAGCCTATCGGAGTGCAGTACACAACACCACAGGTCTCACTCCATCGGAAATCCTTTTCGGTCGAACAGTCCGGTTACCTAGTGAATTGATGTTTGGATCACCGCCGTCTGAAGAGAACAGAAATGAAGACGACTAGACCACGCAGACCTCAGACGGATTATTAGGGAAGTTCACCAAAGAACCAGGGATAAGATCAAGATAGCCAGTGCCCGCATGAAGACGAGGTATGATGTCAAGGCGACCACAACCGGATTTCAGGAAGGAGATCAAGTGTGGCTATATAACCCTCATAGATGGAAAGGCGTATCACCCAAACTACAGCAAGACTGGGAAGGACCATATAAAGTCGTAAAACGCATCAACGATGTTGTCTATCGCATTCAACGAGGAAGAGGCAAGATGAAAGTGTTTCATGTCGATCGAATACATCGCTATATTGGGCAGAATGTCGAAGAGAGAACAAGTTTAAGAGGGGGATATTGTGGTATATATGTGATTAAATCAATTATCTAGTGTTGCATAACTTTAGGATCATACAAACTCTCCACGTTGGAGAGTTCAGTTATTACCCTAGTTTCAAACCAGAAGTTACGAGAAAGAACCAGAACCTGACAAATGTGGTATAAATACAGGATGAGAAACTGCGGACGATAAGTTGATTTTTGGAAAGCGATAGAATAGGAGCTAAATTTTAATAAGTGAAAGTTAAGAGATTTGAATTGTGAAATAGTAGTGAAATCGTTTGTGAACTAATTGAAAGTAGTTTTTTAAATAATAATAAATAGAGTGCTTTGAAACAGAATAACGTTTTATCATTTCGAACCCTGTCCGAAATATTACAATAGCTTAAGTTGAATGAAATTTGTGAAAAAAAAACTTTGACTTGATAGTACTTTCCGAAACTAGGCTTAATGAGTGTATTGATGATAACGAAATTCGATGTGGACTTTTTTTTTGTGTAGGTGAGAACTCTTTATAGACACCGGTTCTTATAGTATTGTGAAATTCTTTCTCACTAAAAAACACCTCACTTATGCAGACTACGACTGAGTTCACACTCATCAAGCAATTCTTCTTTCGCGTTGCATTTTACTTTATTAAGATATTTTGCGGGCGATTTTCCATTGAAGTCTCCTACGTACTTTAAAAATTAGGCACTGTTGATCACCGCGCTAGATCGAGAGGCTTACTCCTTTTCAGACGGCGTAATAAATTTGTCTAGTCAAGGATCTGTTGAACAAAAATATTCATATGGCCTAGTCCTGAATGTTTTCGACTACTAGGTCTCGTTTCTAATGTCCAATGGTACATTAACAAACCCTATGAGAACTTTGTTTTGGAATGTCTGTAAGACGCTAACGTTACTAGTTTTGATACAACCCCAAAGCTGTATAGCATATGTCCAGATCGGCTTTCGCACTTTCATGTATCGCAGCTATTTGTTTTCTAGGCTGAGCTGGGAATACTTTCCAAGAGTCCAGTACATGTCTCTATACTTCATATGAAGCTCTTTTCGTTTTAAATTTAGCGTCGAGTGTCATACCCAGATATTTGGCCTCGTTCGCGAAAGGAATTTGTACTACGTTAATAAACACATGTGGATTGTCAATTTTCTTGAGAGTGAAGTTCACATGGACAGACTTGTTTTCATTAATCGCGATTAGCCAGCAAATATATCAAAGGACCAAGTACACTTACTTGCGGCACCCCCGCCTTTATTGTCTTAAAATAGTTTCCGTGTCTGACACGGAAGAGTCGGTCATCTAGGTATGAACTTAATATATGAGGCAATCGCTCGGGTAGGACTTGTCGAAGTTTATATTTCAGGATTTCAGGCCCACGTGCCATACCTCATCAGAGTCTTGCGAAACGTCTAGGAATGCTCTTGATCAGACTAGCTTACACTCGATTGTATATTCAATTACATCGGTTATTCGATGCATTTGGTCGACGGTAGAAAGTTGGCTTCTAAGCCCGAATTGATGATCGGACAAGAGGTGATTTGTGTCATTAATCGCCTTAAGATTCGCTCGAAGACCTTCGATATAGTCGGGAGGAGCGATATTGGTCCAAATGACTTGACATCAGTCAGCGGTTTACCGGGTTTTGGAACCATAATAACTTCTGCAACATGCAGTACATGCTCTAGTCTTATGGCGGCATTTATAAAATAGAGCAGCTAAGCTTTTGCTAAGCTTTTTTTCGGTAGCGCTTTAAGTATCTCTCCCATAATTAAGTCATATCCGGGGGTTTAATTGGGCTTAAACGTGTCTATAACTTGTCTAAGATCCCTTAGTTTAGCCTTTTCATTGGAAGGTTCGTCGTCACACCTAGCGTATTGACATTCTCTGGAAGCACTTCCCCGCCGAATGGTCTGAACGTTTCTGAAACATGGTCGACGGAAACGTTAGCTTTTTCTTTCGGCCAGTCATCCTGGTTTCTCCTTATTGGCGTCACGTGTATTTGGGGCTTTCGAAGAATTTTAGCGGCTCTCCATATGGAGCAATTGGTATCTTTTGTTATTAATGTCTTGGTTATTGAAGTCCTCGATCGATTTTTTCAAATAGTTCCAGAGCCCCAAAAGGTGTGCTTCGCATTAAGGTCGCCACCAATAATAAAGATAGGTCCAAGAGAGTTAAATAGGTCAATGAATTCGTGTTTTTTCTATTTTCCAGCGCGATTGGCAGTAAATTGCGGATATATAGAAACTAAAAGCACAGATAATAAATCTATACAGATGTCTCATTCATATGGGAAGTTGTGTCCTATGTAAATGAAATCAAGCCAAACAAATAGCTTTTTAAAAAGCTGCATGTTCTCACAAAGAGCAGAAAGATCTTTTTATTTATTTTCGCTTTTTGCTCTTGCCACTTGTCACCCACACAGGCAAAGTCACTTACCTCATATGCAAAAACAATACATAACGAAAGAAATAAATAAAAAAAAACCATTCGCCCATCTGTACTTAAATGGACTGCGATTTGCATAGGCATCATACGTTGACGTTGCCCAGTATAACCGGTTTGCTTGGGTTTATGTTTGCTTGTTATTTTGTTTGTAACTTGTTATGCAATGTAAATTAAATGGGGGTATTATTTATTTTATGATACATTACAGGATTTTTGTCAAATTCTGTGCTTAGGAATACAAAATTTGATAAATTTCCAAGCACTGAGCAAGATCGAACTTATTCTGAAAATGTATATTTACGAGTACGTATTTGCCCCCTTTTCTTTCAAGTTATGTAAAATGGTGTTTTCAAAACTATACGCAAAATATTTGGACGGCCGAATATAGTATGGAGTGCGAACAAGTGGAATGGAGTGCAGCACTGCTGGAAACAGCTTGCGAAAGAGATTGAAAAACCATATTATGAGAGCGTATCTATTTGTCGGAATCGGGTGGAGGTTTGGAAAAATACTGAGGTTTTGTATTTTTGTGGACCGAAGAAGTTTTACACGTTCACACAGTACACTGTATAGAATCATATAGCCGACATAAGCCAAGCAGACGGACGAGTTTGGCCGGGATGCCAAGACTAAACATCGCTCTATATAGCTCGTCTCTATAAATGCTGTCATAGGCAGCCTTAAATTCGATAAGCAGGTGGTGGGTATCGATCTGGACTACTTGGGTTTTCTCCAGGATCTGCCGGAGTGTGGAAATCTGATCGATTGTGGACTTTCCTGGCGTGGAACCGCACTAAAAGGGTCCAATCAGGTTGTTTACGACGGGTTCAATCAAATCAATCTCAGAAGAAACATGTTTTTATCAGTGGTTTTTGTGAAATGAGTCCGGGCTTGGCCCCGTGCGACTTTTTTATTGCCCAAACTCAAAACGTACCTTAAAAGTAAGGGTTATCTATATATATATTCCTGCATAATAATTGATCACTGCTCTTGGCCTACTTAAGTAAAGGCGGCTTAAGTATAAAATTGAAAAACTAATTCTAAGAAATCACATGTTTTGACAAATTATAGTTAAAGCACCCTTACTTAACTAGTTTCCAGAGGACACGAGCGAGGACGTGGCAGGACATCGACCCCCACCCTCCCAACCCTCCAATAATCGTTGTCAACTTATCATGTCGGCTAACTTATATTTTTAAGCTTTCATTACATTTTGCAATTTTTTTATTTTATTTCTGGGAATCGTGTTTTTATTTCTGTTCTTATCAAGGACCCATTTACAATTTACAATTTTTCCAGAGCAATACAATTATTAGGAAATTTATTAAATTAATTTTGTGCTCGTAACATACACTAGAGGTATCAAACCATTTCGGAAAATTCATATTTGTTGCCTTTATACATTCTTTGATTATGTTTTCTCTTAAAGGCAGTTTTTCAAAGTATGTGGAGAATATTTGTGTATGAAGACGGCATACCTGAAAATATTTTTCGGACGGCAACAAGAGAACTGCATTTTCTTTCGGACTCTCATATTCTTTTAATTTTATCAGTACTTCTGTTAGATTGAAATCGTGCTTGTCTTTTAACATTTCTCCCGCACAATTTTCACAGATTTTATTCCTCTTTTTTATTGTTTTGAAATAGCAGTATCCTGCAAAATATATAATACCAAAGTCGTTGACTTACGGTACCTTAACTGATACTGCGTTTCCATCTAATGGGTTAATTATATTGCTTGTATTCATGTTATTTTCAAAACAGTTTTCATTCTGAAGAATATTCTCTTTAAACACAGTTTGCTCCTCTGTATCATTCTGCAAAACGGCATTCCAATCCACCTGCAAGTATTCCGAATCGTCTTCTCGCAGTTGAAACATTCCGATTTAAATAGAAATTTAATCGATATAACTTTGGCTATCAATGAGCCAAATTCAGCAACACTGGGGTTACTTTTATTTATGATCCGCGTTCTTATTTTCCCAAATAAGTTTTCTAATGGATCTTGATAAAATTAATTTACCTAAATGTTATATAAATCATCATGATTCATAAATAACATTTCCCTTATTCTTAAAACGCTCCCTATAATTAGAGCCAAACCTTTGAAACAGAATGATCTATTTGTTGTGTTAATGGGTTTAATATTTAATATATAATCCTTCATTTCTATTATAAAATGGATATTTTTATCGTTCCGTACAAGAGCTGGTTTTCCATTTAAAATATCGAAAAGGCGATCTATTTTTTTAATAAATTCAGCTGTCGATTTCGCAAATTGGGCTATATGGCCTGGGAATTTTTTCAGTTTTATCAAAGCTTCAATTCCACAGGATACAAATCTGCTAAGAACCTGTGCAGCCAGCTTCACGTTCATCTTTTAAAATTCAGTAGGGTCAATATGTGCCGCTGTCAGTTTCGGGCATATTTTGGTAGTACTATTTTTTTTTTTTATTATAAAGGTATTCAATTACCTTCCAACTAACAATTCCATCAAAAGTGGTCAAATTGTATTTTATTAAGTTGTTTCGAATACTTTTCAAAAGATGCGGGATATCATAGATTCCATATAGGGATTTGTTTTTGTAAATAAGCTTACTATATAAACTACGATTAGTGGGTCCTTGATCGCAGCAAATAGCTCTTACATTCAATTTCAAATCTGCGCATATATCAAGGCAGTTACAATATATACCTGAACTTCAAGTTCTTTGGTGGGTATATTGCTCGGACAAACGACGTGATATAAAACTTGCTTACAATTTCCACATATTCTCCGAATCATAAAGACGCATGCAGACTTAGCGTATGAATTATATCTTTGATTTCTTCCGTAATCAACAAAACCTTCAATTTCATCTTTAAATTTATTATAGGTTAGATCTATCTGAAGGCTCATCTCGTCAAATATAGCCACAACTTCTTTTTCTTTTGGAGGTTATTTCGAGGTTATTTCCTTAATTTCCTGCATAACATTTAAGCCAGGTGACAAACTTTTAATTTTAATCCACCTGTGCAATGAAGATGGATGGAACAAGTTGATCCAGCAAAAAGTTGTATCCGGCAGCTGAACGAAAAAGGATGCACTTCGATGTATTCATTTTTACCCTGTAATAAGATGAGATTCGAAAATGTCATAGCATTTTGATGAATATCAAGCAATGAATCGATTTTCTCTTGAATGTTTTGCTTTTCACGCGCCTGGAGCCTTTTCTTGTCTTTTAATATATTTGGTTTCGATTTTCTAATTTCTTGAATAGTTATTCTCAAGACATTGTTCAATTTCTAGAACTTTTCAATTCTCCTAAAGTAAAAAGATTGCCTTTTTACATGAGCCTCACAATTGGTGCAAGCAAATTCAATGTGATCATTGAATTTTGTCCTTGATAAATTTTTAGAAGCAAAGTTTAGTTATCCTATTGCAGCTTCATTCGAAATCAGTTTTAAATCTTTGTAATTTTCATAAGTAATCTTAGCTTTGACTGGTCTTCAGAGTTCGGAACACTCTCGCTTCATTTTAAAAAGAGAGAGAGATAAGCATTTGTTTTTATTTATTTATATTTTTTTCCCAATAAGCCATTTTCAAAATGTTTGTTGCAAATGCAGGACATTTTTCTTATTAGATTGTTGTTCAAATATAAATGTGTTTACCTACTTTTCAGCTCCATTACCTTTTCAGCTCCATTACCTTTTCAGCTCCATTACCTTTTCAGCTCCATTACCTTTTCAGCACCTAAACGCTAGTTACTTTATATAAAAATTTAGTAGAATAATGTACATATAACACACATGTGGATAAAATATATTAAAATAAAAATATGTATGTAAATATCAAAGAAAAGTAAATTAATAGCTTAACCTGTGCGCTTTAATTATCACTCCAATTCAATTCAATTACTATTCAATTACATACTTATTATTATTTATATACACTGCAGAGTAATAACACGAATAACATTTTGCTTGTCAAACTTCAATTACAAAATGTAAGGAAATATTCCACTTTTCCCGTTTGTTCTTTCTTACATACATACCCATACACTCAAATAAAATACCAATTCATGAAAAATTATGTAATTTCCTGTTGCAGCCGAATGAAAACAAACAGCCAAGTCTTCATACCCCTTCCCGCAAGGCCCTTGCACATGTTTTTCATATTCCCTGTGCCACTGCCCACAACTTGTGGTGAGAGAAAAAAAAATCTTTCAGTAAACAAAGCAAAAAGGAAAGGAAATAAAAAAGCTTTATATTACTGCGAAAGCTCGTGAACCATTTTTTTCTACATGCATGAGATATCTGTATAGATTTATTATCTGTGCTAAAAAAGTAATTTTTATTTTTTACGCACACCGTGGTCATTTGAAATTTAGCAAGTTTAGGCCGTTGGCATTCCACGCAAGAATATTGAGCTTCTTTGTCATTACTAGATACACAGATCTGCTTCGAGGTTGGGAAGCCGTTTGACTATTATCTTATTTGTTTTAGTCAGTTCTTCTAGTCTCTCGAGAATTCTTGAGAAAACATTTGAGGCAGGATCAGGTTATTCACAGTTGGTCGTATTTGCTCGCGCAGCTATTTGCGCGTAAGTTTTTCCACTTTTCACTTGCGCGTTTTTGACTTTGTTGTTATTGGTGATTTTAGCGGCCATCACTTTGTTTTCTGTCACGCAGTGATTTCAAGATTGTGTGCAAGTTGTTATAATCCGAGATTCCAAAGATGCTTCTTGGCGGCGGCGGTCTTTCTTATGGTTGCTTTTTATCTTTATTGACCTTAACAATATTATTGGATAGCGTCTGTTTTAGTACATTTTCATGAGAGGAATCAGCTTTGCGTTTCTTACTTGGTCTTTTTTTAGCATCCAGTCTGTTTGTCGGAATAGCTCTTTTTCGTCCGTGTAAAAACTCGAGTTTTCCACGCGGCCAAGCCGCGGATCAGAGACTCGGATTTAAACTGCGTCTTAATGGCATCCATATTTTGGAGTCTGGCGCGGAGATCAGAATTTTCGCGTTCGAGATTTTGCAACTTATTCGGTGTAACACTATCGCCCAAAGCTGCCAACTTTGGTAGCTTTGTCCAAAATAAGACCCAGATATTTTGTATCAGAGAAGGGGCAGAGGAAGGCTCTTTGATCGGAATTTTATTATTTCCAAGAAGGCAACATAGGTTTTACGGGAGTTTAATCTCAATCCACAGTGATCCGCCCGGCGAGTTAATCAGCTAGGATTTTGCTGTAACAATCTTCTAATAATATTAAGATGCTTTTCCGTTATCCGCATAGGCAACCACTCTGCTAGCACAAACATACAGTTCGTTGACTACTAAGTTTAAGAGAAAGGGCGGGAGTACACAGGATATCAATAAGGCGTTCTAGAGTATTCAGAATAAAAGATAATAGAGAGATCATGAGATCCTTTGGAAAGATATAAAGAAATTCCCAGCATTTTGGATGAAGACTACATTCGATGACAGAGGAGTGTGAATTATTTCTACATAGGTCTTGATTATATTCTTAGGCATTGCTAGGATAATATCGAACAATCCGCCTCAGCAGACTTGTATGGTTAAAAGTTAGGCAACGCCCAGAGCAGCTTATGGCTTGTAATGAGATCATGAATTATGGTCTTATTGCAGGACTTAGAACTGAGTTGCATAGCAATCTTTCCAGATTTCGCGACTTCCAATCAAAACTTTCGTTTCAGTGCTTTGGTGTTTTTAGATTTTTTTGTTGATTGATTTGAAGACTGCCACGTATGAAAAAATGAAGCATGTACGCAGATACATAAGTAGTTAATCCAGCGATTTTTCCTTTTGCAATTCAACATCTCTACAACACCAGGTGTGGGGTTACAGACTATCAAACCAACTCAGTAAAGTGTAGACAGCCCTGAAAAATTTACGATTCAACAAGTGCAGTAAAAAATTATCAAACGCGCAACTGTCGTCCAGAAGAGCAAAGTGATGCCGCAGATCCTGATAATATCTTCAGTACTTCCGACAACTTCTGTGACTATTGCTGAGACTCCTGTATCCGCAGCCATCAGTTCTCGAACGTTAATGCCATCGAACGATAATGTCCATCTGAACGTTTCGTGGCACTAACTGCTGGAACCACAGTTACCTCAGTAATGGCAATGGTACGCCACAGTGTAACAACTTTTGCCGAAACCAACAAAGGTACCGCAGCGCCCTCGGATACTGAAGAAGAATGCGAGCTAGCTCGCTTGAGCGGCGCAAACGTATAGTGGGTAGCCATGGCTCAAGTGGTAGTGAACTGGATTCCCAATCGGAAGATTCAGTGTTCGAATCCCAGTCATGCCCGAAAGATTTACATTTTTTCAGTCAACAAAAATCAAGTGTAGTTGTCAATGTGTAGTTGACTACAATACAACAGCAATCCAGCTCTCACTAACAATTTAGCCTCCTCATTAAACCCATAGCAAAAGAACCACTGAGCTCAAACATCTTTCTTCTCTTTCTGTTCAATTTTCTAGAAAACTTAACACATGCTGAGGCATTATAAGTGTATTTATATCCACATGAGTTCTTTTAGTTGTTTCTGCGCCGGAAGCTTGCAGTAACGGATCAGGCAATGGTATCAACTAGACCAGTGGACTTCAGTGATATAGAGTATATGATATAGGGTTTTGATTGCGGATTTTGACAAGCGATTATTTTCCCAACACTAATGCAACTGAAATTATTAAGAAAAATATTGTAAGTGGTAGTGAACTTTGTAATGGCGGCAAATTGATTTTGCATAAGAAAATGAATAAAGATAATGGAGTGGTTCTGTTCCTTTATGTACGTTCGATAGTGAGGAAAAGTACGAGATTTTTGGTATTGATATATCTCCTATAGAACAGGATGACGAGTTAGTAGTGGGCCCAGGACTAGCTGCAATGCGAAAACAGGGTGCGAAAACTGATTTCTGATAATTATACGAATTTTGACAAGCCAAAAGTGTTCCCTCTGAATGACGAAATGCATATCCGACTTACAATGGATACTCCATTCTTCTGTTCACCACGACGATTGTCTTTTGCAGAAAAGCACGAAGTTGATGTCTTTAGGTGTGTTTTATTTATGGCCAGATGATCTATATATTATCAGATGATCTATATCATTGGTCAAAATAAAACAGTCCTGATCAACAAAAAATTTTAGTTCTGTGTTTTGGTAATAGGTTGACATCTACTTCTGTCGAAGATTTGACATTACCTATACAAAAAAAAAACCTTATAAATGTGTTGGATTTCGCCTTTCGTACCGTGCTTTCTGCGTATGTTTGCTGAGAAGAGTAATCAAGCGGAGAGAAAGAAAGTACTTTAGTTTAGAACGTTATGATTCTTTATTTAGATATATTTTTATATATACGCGGTGGCCGTGGTGTAGTGGTTCTAGCCATCGCTTCTCGCTCGGAGGGTCAGGGTTCGAATACTACTCATGACAAGTTAAAATTTATAACCTGAATCATTCCGAGTAAAGAAAAACCCTCCGTCCTATTCGGACTCCCACCCCTGCAGAGTCAATGTCGAAACCAAATATACCAGAGTTTCAAATCACTACATCACTACATCACAACAATGCTTTCCTTTCTCCTCCTTCTATCTTTCCACCCGCACCCTTGCAACAGTAAAAGGGTATCTTATAAAATAAAATTATAAAATAAAATAAATAATAAAGGCCCGCTGTGTAACCAAGGACTGCGACCTTTACTATTTGGAGTATTTTTCTATCTCTGAATTGTTCTTCCAAACCACTGCCTTTTATACCAAGGCAATAGCCTCAATACAAAATAATTCCCGTAATTCATTCGATTTGAAGATTTGAAGAGTTCGCATTTTTGACTTCATTGACTTAATATTATTCTTATAATTCTTATATAATTTTTGTTTTTTTTTTCTTAATGGAATTGATTTTATAAATTGATGTTTATGCCCGTATTCTGGCATACCTCTGTGATGCCTCATATGTCACAACAACCTCCTCACAAGAGCGAGGTGAGTCACAATTTGTGAGGTTTTCGTATTCCAACCAAAACCTCACAAGTTGTGAGCATCACAAGAACTATCAAAATTGTGATGTCCTATTGAGCTGCTCACAAGCCGATCATAAGAGAAAAATAGAGGCTACATTTTTAATTTTGAAAAAAAAAAATGGAAGAGCGAGTTCTTGTGAGTGAAATAAACAAATAAAAGGAAAGACTAAAAAAATCTACGGAATTTGCGGGAAATGAATGATGCTCTCTCATTAATCAATGACGGTTTCATCAAATTTTTCCCCCATTTTTCGTTATTTTATTATTAATTTCACAAACTTCTATTAAATAATGATTGTCAAAAAAAAAAAAGTAATTTTTTGACAGAATAATGAATTCACCACACCGTGGTAATTATTTCTTGTGAGGTATTAGCCAGAATACCAAATAGTGGAATGCTCACAAGACAAACATCACAATTTTCGCATCACAGACATTCGTGAGTTGTGACCACATCACAATCAGCATATGGGCATTAGTTTTGTTTCTAATTATTCGATATTTTATATACTTTACTTACAATACATGATAAGGTTTTTTTATTTATTGTTTTTACACTGATTTACATTATTGAATGTTTATTTCTTCTCTTTAATTTGAGGATAGGATAACGGTAGATATTTCATTACTTGAAGTGTTGCTGTTAGTTTTGACAGTTTTTTCATTTGACTTATGTTTGTAAAATTTATATTATTAATCCATTATTAATCTTGTTCCAATAATTGTGTAAATTAAGATGTAGTGATGAGCATTATTCTTCTATTTTTAGATCGTTTATTGATCTTGAGACGAGCTCTTACTCATTTTGGCGGCGAGTTAATCAGCTAGGATTTTGCTGTAACAATCTTCTAATAATATTAAGATGCTTTTCCGTTATCCGCATAGGCAACCACTCTGCTAGCACAAACATACAGTTCGTTGACTACTAAGTTTAAGAGAAAGGGCGGGAGTACACAGGATATCAATAAGGCGTTCTAGAGTATTCAGAATAAAAGATAATAGAGAGATCATGAGATCCTTTGGAAAGATATAAAGAAATTCCCAGCATTTTGGATGAAGACTACATTCGATGACAGAGGAGTGTGAATTATTTCTACATAGGTCTTGATTATATTCTTAGGCATTGCTAGGATAATATCGAACAATCCGCCTCAGCAGACTTGTATGGTTAAAAGTTAGGCAACGCCCAGAGCAGCTTATGGCTTGTAATGAGATCATGAATTATGGTCTTATTGCAGGACTTAGAACTGAGTTGCATAGCAATCTTTCCAGATTTCGCGACTTCCAATCAAAACTTTCGTTTCAGTGCTTTGGTGTTTTTAGATTTTTTTGTTGATTGATTTGAAGACTGCCACGTATGAAAAAATGAAGCATGTACGCAGATACATAAGTAGTTAATCCAGCGATTTTTCCTTTTGCAATTCAACATCTCTACAACACCAGGTGTGGGGTTACAGACTATCAAACCAACTCAGTAAAGTGTAGACAGCCCTGAAAAATTTACGATTCAACAAGTGCAGTAAAAAATTATCAAACGCGCAACTGTCGTCCAGAAGAGCAAAGTGATGCCGCAGATCCTGATAATATCTTCAGTACTTCCGACAACTTCTGTGACTATTGCTGAGACTCCTGTATCCGCAGCCATCAGTTCTCGAACGTTAATGCCATCGAACGATAATGTCCATCTGAACGTTTCGTGGCACTAACTGCTGGAACCACAGTTACCTCAGTAATGGCAATGGTACGCCACAGTGTAACAACTTTTGCCGAAACCAACAAAGGTACCGCAGCGCCCTCGGATACTGAAGAAGAATGCGAGCTAGCTCGCTTGAGCGGCGCAAACGTATAGTGGGTAGCCATGGCTCAAGTGGTAGTGAACTGGATTCCCAATCGGAAGATTCAGTGTTCGAATCCCAGTCATGCCCGAAAGATTTACATTTTTTCAGTCAACAAAAATCAAGTGTAGTTGTCAATGTGTAGTTGACTACAATACAACAGCAATCCAGCTCTCACTAACAATTTAGCCTCCTCATTAAACCCATAGCAAAAGAACCACTGAGCTCAAACATCTTTCTTCTCTTTCTGTTCAATTTTCTAGAAAACTTAACACATGCTGAGGCATTATAAGTGTATTTATATCCACATGAGTTCTTTTAGTTGTTTCTGCGCCGGAAGCTTGCAGTAACGGATCAGGCAATGGTATCAACTAGACCAGTGGACTTCAGTGATATAGAGTATATGATATAGGGTTTTGATTGCGGATTTTGACAAGCGATTATTTTCCCAACACTAATGCAACTGAAATTATTAAGAAAAATATTGTAAGTGGTAGTGAACTTTGTAATGGCGGCAAATTGATTTTGCATAAGAAAATGAATAAAGATAATGGAGTGGTTCTGTTCCTTTATGTACGTTCGATAGTGAGGAAAAGTACGAGATTTTTGGTATTGATATATCTCCTATAGAACAGGATGACGAGTTAGTAGTGGGCCCAGGACTAGCTGCAATGCGAAAACAGGGTGCGAAAACTGATTTCTGATAATTATACGAATTTTGACAAGCCAAAAGTGTTCCCTCTGAATGACGAAATGCATATCCGACTTACAATGGATACTCCATTCTTCTGTTCACCACGACGATTGTCTTTTGCAGAAAAGCACGAAGTTGATGTCTTTAGGTGTGTTTTATTTATGGCCAGATGATCTATATATTATCAGATGATCTATATCATTGGTCAAAATAAAACAGTCCTGATCAACAAAAAATTTTAGTTCTGTGTTTTGGTAATAGGTTGACATCTACTTCTGTCGAAGATTTGACATTACCTATACAAAAAAAAAACCTTATAAATGTGTTGGATTTCGCCTTTCGTACCGTGCTTTCTGCGTATGTTTGCTGAGAAGAGTAATCAAGCGGAGAGAAAGAAAGTACTTTAGTTTAGAACGTTATGATTCTTTATTTAGATATATTTTTATATATACGCGGTGGCCGTGGTGTAGTGGTTCTAGCCATCGCTTCTCGCTCGGAGGGTCAGGGTTCGAATACTACTCATGACAAGTTAAAATTTATAACCTGAATCATTCCGAGTAAAGAAAAACCCTCCGTCCTATTCGGACTCCCACCCCTGCAGAGTCAATGTCGAAACCAAATATACCAGAGTTTCAAATCACTACATCACTACATCACAACAATGCTTTCCTTTCTCCTCCTTCTATCTTTCCACCCGCACCCTTGCAACAGTAAAAGGGTATCTTATAAAATAAAATTATAAAATAAAATAAATAATAAAGGCCCGCTGTGTAACCAAGGACTGCGACCTTTACTATTTGGAGTATTTTTCTATCTCTGAATTGTTCTTCCAAACCACTGCCTTTTATACCAAGGCAATAGCCTCAATACAAAATAATTCCCGTAATTCATTCGATTTGAAGATTTGAAGAGTTCGCATTTTTGACTTCATTGACTTAATATTATTCTTATAATTCTTATATAATTTTTGTTTTTTTTTTCTTAATGGAATTGATTTTATAAATTGATGTTTATGCCCGTATTCTGGCATACCTCTGTGATGCCTCATATGTCACAACAACCTCCTCACAAGAGCGAGGTGAGTCACAATTTGTGAGGTTTTCGTATTCCAACCAAAACCTCACAAGTTGTGAGCATCACAAGAACTATCAAAATTGTGATGTCCTATTGAGCTGCTCACAAGCCGATCATAAGAGAAAAATAGAGGCTACATTTTTAATTTTGAAAAAAAAAAATGGAAGAGCGAGTTCTTGTGAGTGAAATAAACAAATAAAAGGAAAGACTAAAAAAATCTACGGAATTTGCGGGAAATGAATGATGCTCTCTCATTAATCAATGACGGTTTCATCAAATTTTTCCCCCATTTTTCGTTATTTTATTATTAATTTCACAAACTTCTATTAAATAATGATTGTCAAAAAAAAAAAAGTAATTTTTTGACAGAATAATGAATTCACCACACCGTGGTAATTATTTCTTGTGAGGTATTAGCCAGAATACCAAATAGTGGAATGCTCACAAGACAAACATCACAATTTTCGCATCACAGACATTCGTGAGTTGTGACCACATCACAATCAGCATATGGGCATTAGTTTTGTTTCTAATTATTCGATATTTTATATACTTTACTTACAATACATGATAAGGTTTTTTTATTTATTGTTTTTACACTGATTTACATTATTGAATGTTTATTTCTTCTCTTTAATTTGAGGATAGGATAACGGTAGATATTTCATTACTTGAAGTGTTGCTGTTAGTTTTGACAGTTTTTTCATTTGACTTATGTTTGTAAAATTTATATTATTAATCCATTATTAATCTTGTTCCAATAATTGTGTAAATTAAGATGTAGTGATGAGCATTATTCTTCTATTTTTAGATCGTTTATTGATCTTGAGACGAGCTCTTACTCATTTTGACTTGAATATCTTATCATTGCTGTTTTTGTGAAGTTCAGGGTGTAAATAAAGGAGTTGGATAGGAATTTGGAGATGCTCAGCGGAGAAACGAATGAGTTGTTTATAACAGATGATTTTTCGTCGTAGGCGTGCATGGTTAAGTCCTTGGTTTTCAGGTAACGATGTCCTGACAATGTTATTATTGCCAGTTCTTGGAGGGTGTAAAAGGTCATATTATTTGGGCAGATTTCGTTTGCCACATATGGTTCAAGGGACGAAAATAACCATATTTTAGGTTGAAGCATTTGTATCCATACGGTGGTCACATATGCTTGTTTGATTATACAAGAGGTATCGGTGTCGAATAAAGGGTGTGTTATGGGGCACAAAAAGTTTTCGTTCTGGTTTTTACAGGTATTGAGATCGTTTAGGCTCAATGTTGAAACCATTCTTGTAAAAAAAGAAGAAATTTCGTTAGGTATCATGAAGATTTAGAGACGGTTTGTTAATCGAAGTTGGAGTTTTTGCGATTTCTATTCTTGGAAGGGTTGAAGGTTGTTGTTGTGGATTACTCTGGGTTTTTTCCCAATTTTTACTATGGAGTTCTCATTGGATAGAATTTTTACTACCTCAAATGGACCTTCCCATAGTGAAGATAGTTTGTTCTTTTTGGCATTGTTTTTTAAGAGTATCTTATCACCGACATTGAAATTTGTAGTATTCGATTTTTTTATCAAAATATTGTTTGGAGCTTTCCTTTTTCCTTTTCAGCCTTTCCCTGGCTGCTTGATATCCGTATTGCAACCGTGCCCTAAGTTCGTTCGCGTAGTTTTCATAATTGTATGAAACTTTTGGCTGCTGTGTTAGCTTGCTGGGGACGTTGGCTAGGTATCTATAAAGCAGTTCATAAGGCGTGTGGCCAGTGCTTGAATGCGGAGTTGTGTTATACACAAAAATCGCGTAGGGAGTTCATATATCCCACGTAAGAAGATCTAATACTCAATTAGCGTCCTGTGACTGCGCTCGAGTGCTCCGTTTGGCTGAGGATGATAAGGTGTAGTGTTCAATTTTTTTAATTTTCATCAGAGAACACATTTCCGTAAAATTTTCCTAAAGAAATTGGCACCTTGATCTGTTAGTGGCGAGAATGGGATGCCATATCGGCACACAATATTCTCGACGAATACTCTTGCGACAGCTATAGTTATAGTTATAGTTATATCCAGAGTTTGAAATGTTTTTTTCGAGAAGGTCCCTGAAGATTAAGCTGTGGTCGTTCCCTATTGCGGTATAGAGAACCCTATAGTTTTAAGACATCCCTTTCCCATCCGTTCAGACAGGATGTCACAATATTTTCGTCAGACTGACTTCTGATCGGTATTGGGAGAGTGACAACATGAATAGGTGCTTGCTTTTGTAGGGCTAGCGTAGTGCTTTTCCCTGCTCGGGGTTTCTTAAACTGAGGAGACTTGGATTTCAGGATCTCTTCGTCAGGTGAGTGTATAAAGGGCAATACTATGACCTTGTATTTGGCTGGTTTGTCCGCGAAAATTGATCCCGTCTGTTCGTCCAGGACGAGACTGGAAAGAACTTGAATTTCTAGTGGGTTAGGGCGTATTACTTGCGAGTATTCCCCGCTCTAATTTTGACTACGAGTAGTTACACGTACAATGTGTTGTTTTCCACTTTCTTGCTCGATTGGTAAGCGACTTAATGCATCTGCGTTTGCATTGTTTTTTGTTGACGTTGTATCTTTAAGGTTCATAAGCCAGTGCAAGGGCTTGTGGTCTCTACATATTTTGAATTTGCGCCCATATATATATGGACGGAATTGTTTGACGGCGTATACTATTGCTAATAATTCTTTTTCTGTTGTACTGTACGGCTGGCGAGGCGAATTGGCTTGTTTTGGCCGACTATTCCTTGGGATAGGATTACACCTAATCCAATATCATTGGCGTCCGTAGTTACAATGAAGTCTTCCTTGAAATCTGGATAAGATAGGATAGGAGGTTCTATTATTTTTTTTTTTAAGGATTGGAATGCTTCGTCGCAGAATGCATCCCATTCAAAATCAACATTCTTTTTTAATACTTTAGTTAAGGGCTTTGCCATTGCAGAGAAATTTTGAATGAATTTCCTGTAGTAACCTACGAATCCTAGAACGATTTTATTCCCTTCACAGTCTAAGGTATGAGGAATGTTTTTGCCGCTTCAATTTTCTCGGGATCTGGCTTGGGTCATATCATTTGGTCTGAAATGATATGACCTAAATACGTTAATTCTTTCTTTAAGAAATTGCACTTATTGGGCTGGAGTTGTAGTTGACGTAACCGATTAAAACCCCGAATTAGTTTGGCGTTGTGATCTTTCAAATCCACGCTTGTTGCCTTCCTTGTCTGGTTTCTTGGGAACCAGAAGCAAAGGGGAGATCCACGGGCACTAGGTTGGATTATTCCTTCCTCTAGCATTTCGTTCACCTGTCTGCTCCTGTTTGCCTCAGGAAGTCGGTAAGGTTTCACGTATAGTGGAGGCTTATATTGGTCAGGTATGATTCTATGGCTTGAAGCTTCTGTACACGAGAGTTTTTCGCCTTCAAGAAAGAATAAGTCATTGAAATCTCAGCACATATTGAAAACCGTTTCTTTTTCTTCCTGGTTGCAATGATCTAGGTCTATGATTGACTTGAGTTTGTCTAGTCTGCCTTTGATCTTGTTGTTGGGCTGATTAGTTACCAAGCTAAAATTGTCCATGGTGTCCCACTCGATATTGATGTCTTCTGTATTTAGAACTTGTTCCTTGTCTAAGGTATTCATCATTAGAACTTTGATGTTCGCATTGTTTGCTCGAGTCAAGCTCTCGCCGAGGTAAATGCCTGGAAGAATTTGCTTTTTATAAATTAATACGTCTCCTTGTTTTATATCATTGAAAGGAAATTCTATTGCTTGTTGAGGTCGGTGTTTCAGCCTTATTGTTTGACTGGTGACCCTTTTTTATTCTATTTCATTGTTTATTATTGATTTTCTGTTTGTACTATTATCTGCCTCAGTCTTAACTACTAAACTCTCGCTTGACTTTGTCTTTCTATTGTATGCTGGGAGATTATTATTATTCTCCTCGGTCTTAACTGCTAACTGCTAAGTTCTTCTTAGTCTTGCTGTTGGCCGGGAGTTTCTTCTTACTTACCTCGGTGTTTGTTCCGTTACAAGAGGTTGAATTGATAGTGGCTAGGTCCAGGCTTGAACCATATCCGGTTCGTAGAAAATCGGTATCGGGTATCGATTCCCATCGAGACTGCATGTGTTCCACGCCGATGCCTATTTGGCAGTCGGGGTTAAATGTAGAATCGACAAAGTTCGTATGGCAAAGCTTTGTTGATCAAACTGCTGGTACTGGATATACCTCGGGTTCTCAACGTGACTTGTCTTTTAAAATGATCGATGTGACATTGAAACTTGGCCAGAAAATCGTTTCCAAGTATGACATCGAATAATAGGTTTAGGTGGCTAGGTTCCCCTTGAAATGAATGAATGCTCTAGCGGGATCAAGTATTCTTCAGTCCTTAGATCTATAGTTCCAACTATTTCCCCTATTGTTTGAACTGAATCACTGGCTATCGTGGATAAAATTCATCTATTTGGATTTGAAACTTTGGTCTCTGTTCTTGTTGACTTGACTATGCTGGTGTCAGCGCCTGTGTCAGGCAAGAACGTTTTCGAATATTTGTCCGAGGGGCTAAATTTTACCGGTATCACTGGCTCTTTATATTCAAAACAGGATGATACGAGGTTTATTAATTTAACTAGTGGATGTCAGCTTGGTTCTGTACTCGGGATAGATTTTCGACTGCATCTTCCCCAGTCGTCCCGTTTCCCATGTTGGTTCCGTTTAGGAATTGCTGGGGCCGTATTGCCTAACTTCGTGGGGAGCGTTTTGTGAGTGATTTCTTTGATCGGTGTCAGGAGTGTTTCTACGAAAAGGGTTTTATTTAGGCAAAACTCTGATGTCTATCAGGCATATCCTACATACGTCTTCGCGATGGTTAGGATTTTTGCAGGAGCTACATTTTAAGAGCTGCACCTCTTTCTTGATGTCCGGTGAAGCGAAATTTGGAAAATTCGTGATTTGGTAACAGGTGGCGGAAGTGTGTCCCACTTTGTTGCAGATTTGGCAGACGGGTTTATTATAAACGACTTTGGGGTTTCTGAAACATATTTGGGGACGTATGCCCTACCTTATTCCAGGTTTGACAAATAGTTTTGTTAGTAGTAGAGCTGGCGTAATTGAGGTTGCTGTAACAAGTAGCAGATGTGTGTCCAACATTATTACAGGTCTGACATATAGGCCTAGAAGAGGTTGCCGTTTTAGTGGACTTATTGCTCGAAGCTTGAGACTCTGTGGTCCGCTCGAGGCGAGCCGACTGCTCTTCCGCTTATGGGTCTGCTCGTTTCAGGTCCCATTCGCCTTGGGTTTGAACCTTAGTTCCTTGGTTCCTTAGTTCATCCTCAAAAACTTGGATAGCCAGACGATCGTTTTCGTTCTCTAGGAGCCGTCGAACAGCTTCATCGTTGGTGATGACGAAAATAGCAGAGTTCAGGGAGGTCAGTAATCGACTGATGCGATCACCGAATTCCCTGATGGATTCATCTGCTCTTTGTTGCACCCTCAACAATTCGTTCTGTACCGATTACAGCGAATTTTCTTCCCGGAATTGCTTCTCCAGTTCAGATACTAGCTCGTTCCATTTATTAAAGGATTTTATTTGGACTAGCTCGAATGCTGATCCTTGAAGCCGAGTTTTCACTAACTTTGGGAAGAGCTTGTGTTCTGGTTCTTCATAGACGTGAATAAAATGTTACCGCACGCGATGAATTGATTTAACTCTTCCGGGTTTTCGCTGAATGCCAGGATCAGGTTGAATATGTCGTTAAGACTGATTTTATACTCTGACATGTTGGTATCAGGGTCTGAATAATCGTTGTTGGAAAAGGTAAGTGTTTTAAAAGCTGCAGAATAGCAGCCTGCTTACAAGTGGTAATATTGGATCGTTAAGGTATAATACATACATATGTATGTATAAATTTTTTTTTGCCAAAAATTAATTTATAATATATTTAATATAATTTATGATTAATTTTATTGTTTGATGGAGAACTTCCTGTTGCTTCTGGTTCTGCCTTGTTGTTCTGCTTTTAGGGTTGGTTTTGATGGTTTGCCAGGTAGGCATCGCTCCCTAGTGTTGGTAATTACATCCTGATCTTTAACTCTGTCCTATTCATCACCAGGTCTTACGGGACTTTATACACTTTTATACTGAACATTTTGACTCCTGGTGTGTAGCCCCAGTACGCATCGAGTTCAGTTTTGACTCGAATTTGGAAGCAGGATCCGTTCGTTACGGGTCACCAATTGTTGGAGTACGCATTTCGTACCGTGCTTTCTGCACTTTAGTTTAGAACATTATAGTTCTTCATTTAGTTATATTTTTATAGTTAAAGGCCCGCTGTGTTTCCAAGGGCTGCGACCTTTACTATTTGAAGTATTTTTGTGATTCTTTTTAAATTTTATAAAATAATAAAGGTCCGCTGTGTAACCAAGGGCTATGATAATGGGTATGATGTACTGTTGCTATTGAGAGATAAAGGGTTGCTTGTGGCTATATTGAAGATGTAAATGTTACTTATGGGGTGGGAATAAAGTACTATAGCGTAATGTAGCGGTGTACTACAAATGTAGGTAAACAATTCTCCTTACTATTTATTGAATTTAATAAACATTGTTTTGTGTTCTAGTGGTTATTCGAAAACGATTATGACAGCTCATCTGGAGCTTCCCTGTTATATTTTGAAGATTCGGATTCGTCGGTCGAAAGTATCCCAACAAATCACCCAAGAATTAGCAACTTCGAGGAAGTTATAAGGAGCTACAGTAATGCCGACTTTAAAAATAATTTTAGATTACATCGTTCAGTTGCTCAAATTCTAAAAGGTACATACTCGTACTTATAATATTTAAGATTCCCAAAAATTCTAATGGGTACATACTTATAATATTTAAGATTCATAAACTGAATATCTACTTTCCATCCACTTTAAATCGCTATAAATTAACAGATTGCTTTCAAATTTCAAGAAGTCTTCTTCGACCGCATGGAACGTTGCGAAAAGGGTAACGTGTTGGGTAATTTCGATCGGTCACGAATATGTAAAATGGCCAAATGCAGATCTATTCAAAGGAAAATCAAAAATTCCAGGAATCGTGAGTGCATCGAAGGTTCCCATATAAAAATCAAAGCACCGATTACAAATAAGGAGAGTTATTTCAATAGGAAAAAGTTTTAAAGCATTTCTATCCAAGGTGTGGTTGATTTCAAGAAAAAGTTCATCAACCTATTTTGTGGTGAACCGGGAAGCTTACACTATATCCGGATAACACAAACGAAGATCAGAATTGTATGCAAATGCTTTTCAAAATATGGCGGAACTTTTTCGGTGCAATACTTTTGTGCTTGGAGATAGTGCATATCCATGTCTAGACTGGTTAGTTCCACCGTTTAGAGACAACGATTCTTAAAATGTGCAAAGATGGTTTAATGTGCTTCATGCTAATGGCCGAGTAGCTGTTGAACATGCGTTTGGTCTTCTAAAAACCCCATTTTAGAAGATTGATGCAATTTACAGAACGGAATATAAATCATTTGATAAATTTAGTGATGTGTGGGTATATACTACATAACATATGCACAGATAACAAGTTCTACTACAAGACCTAATAAATAAAAGAATAATTGTTAAATATTCACTGTTTTATTCTTAAATAAAGTATTGAATAAAAAATACAATTATATATATAAATAAATAAATATATAATATAAATAAGAAAAACATTTTCTTAGAACTATTAAAAAATAAATCGAAATTCAGGCATCACATCAAGTCAAAACAAATTAAATCACATTTCATACATTGAAAAAAAATAAATTAGATCACATATGTTCACTATTTTTTAAACAATTCCTTTAAGTTATTCATTTTTATTTCAAAATACTCCTATTTGAGTTTAAGCTTCTTTTCGGCGTAGTCCCTCATAATCTTTATTTTTCTTCCGCCAATTTCTGCTTTATTTCCAGTTCATCTTGACGGAATTTCTGTGTGAAGGGTTCCCTCGTCCGCACACGAGCTTTTGATTT
Source organism: Volucella inflata (assembly GCA_928272305.1). Taxonomy (NCBI): domain Eukaryota; kingdom Metazoa; phylum Arthropoda; class Insecta; order Diptera; family Syrphidae; genus Volucella; species Volucella inflata. The sequence continues at coordinate 37,965,107 of OV743717.1, forward strand.
ATTTACGTCACTGTTGGAAGTTGGAAGTTACGCCATTTCTTCTTCAAATGGAGCTGTGGAGGCGGATTCGCCAGTTCTTTTATTGGCGTCGGTGGTGGCTTTATATGCCCTGAGCAAGCTCTTTAATTTAACTTAACAAGTCTTGCAGCACATTTTGCATCGAAGTTTTTTTTTTCTTGAGTGCTGGAACTCATCTTGCCTATTAAAGTAAGGCAACAGGAAAGCCTTCATTTCTGAAACCGCCCAGTTTCTTCTTAAGCTACGAAAGTAAAATAAATTAATTTGCACTGAATTAATGAATATTTTGTAATCTTTAATTTTTTTTGCCCGCCTCTTCCATTGTCAGTGGAACATTCATTTTTTAAACCCTTCATTTCTTTAGTAAAATGTTTCATAAAAATTTATTTCATTTGCATATCAACCCAATACCATTTCTTCAAAACTATTTTCAGTTTTACCAACGTGTGCGAATGAAATAAGCATCTAGTGGAGGAAAGCTTGAAAGAATTGTATTATCAGGATAGATGATCTTGATAAGTTCCTAGATCTTGAGTTGTTGTTGAAATGCATGTAAATCAATGATCTATATGGATCATTGGGCAAAATAAAATACACCTATTATTAAAGACCTTCTAACTCGGGGAATAATTACGCATCACCTATCGTCTTTACGGAGAAAAATTCAGGTGAAATGCGATTGTGCGTAGTTCACCGCGCCCTGAATAAACACACTGTTAGGGATAACTATCCTCTTCTTCTAATCGAAGATTGCCTCGAGTAATTCGCAGAATTTATTCACCCTGCTTGACCTAAGGAGTAGTTTTCATCAGGTAAAGGTAGCTTGCCACTTTACTTCCATTGTTACTCTAAAAGGTCAATACGAATTCCCCAGGATGCCCTTTGGCCTTAAGAAGACGCCCAGTGCCTTCCAGCACTTGAGTTGACGCTTCCCAAGTGTCGGCTTGTGTTTTCAAAAATAAATTACCTACGCTATCGCGGGACGCAATAGGAAATAAAACCAAGCGTGTCTCATCTAGCCCTAAGATACTTAGGCAGTATCCCATACCTAAGAATTGTAAAGAGCTTCATTCTTTCCTTTTTTCCTACTTCCGCTGATTTGTAAACTCGTTTTCTACCATTGTATGACCTTTTGAAAAGAGATAAGCCTCATGTTTTTACCTGTGAGTGCGAGCACGCCTTTCTGGAATTAAAGAATAATTTGACTTGCCGTTGACCCGTTCTAGCAATCTACAACCCAACCCAGGAAACGGAATTGCATTGCGATGCGAGTAGTTTGGGCTACTGTGCCATCCTCCTGCAACGGCAGGGTGACGGCAAATATCAACCGCTAGCCTACTTCTCTAAAAGTTCTTCGGCTCAAGAGGCTAAGTACCATAGTTTCGAGCTAGAAATGCCGGCTATAATATTGGCCCTTCGGCGCTTTCGGATATACATGGAAGGAATCTTATTCACAGTTGTAATCGATTGCAGCTCTCTTACACCACTGCCAGTAAGTGCCAGATGGCCACTAAAATTACAATAGAAAATTATAATTACAAGATCAAGCACCAAAGCGGAGCAACGATGGCTGGCACTGAGGCTATCAGCCAGTGTTGCATGGTGGCGGTAGTGAATTCCGAGGATATCCACTTGTAATTGAGGGCTTCCCAAGGCAAAGACCATATGATTTTAGGTCTCAGAGAAATACTATGTTCAAAGGAGTTGGACTACTACATCCTTCCGGATGGGATAGTGTTCCGAAAAGATTGGACCTTATTCACCATGTGCATAAGAACATTGATCATTTAGGGGTATCAAAGTGTTACGACCAAATGTGCAGGCACTACTGGTTTTACGAAGAATTGTATTAAGTGCATTTTGAACTTATTACCGGTGGGCTCGCGTGAACGTAACATCTTTAGTATCCTTAAGGAACCTGTACCATTTCATACTAACCATTTAGATCCTCTACGCGACCTCTAGGAGAAAACACATACTGCTGGTTGTCGATGCCTTCACTTAATACGTTAAGTTGTATCCTGTCGTCTCGACGAGTACAAGGCAGTGCACCCTGAACCGGTATTGTGAGTAGTATAGCAGGATGGCAACGATTAGTATAAGGCCTCGTAGAAGTAGCATCTTTCGACAGGTGCTGATTCTTTAAATGACGAGAATGAGCATCTGCAGCCGAACATCTTGCAGCTCTGTTAATAAGCCCTATTTCACGAATCCCCGTGGCGCCGTCTGGGAATCTCAGTAGAGATTGTGAAGTGAAGGGGGCAACTGGCGAGTTTCCTGCGAAATAAATCAGGATTAGTGTCGGAAAAAAAAACAAGACCTTATCCGGGCTACTACGACATATTTGGAGCTCAGGCCGGTAAGGATTTCCAGGACCTAGTCAGGGTCTTGGAAAAGAGATGGTGGCGGACGAGCCCTATATGGGCCAACGGCAGCGCTCACATCCCAGAACGGGTTACTGGCTTCGGTGTAACCGACGCCTCGTCCAAGAGGCATTAAAAATGGAGCTGGTCCTCCAGGTTGGTGGTTGTGCCACACCACAATGTGCTTCGGATATGCACGTGGAATGTTAGATCCCTTAAAAGACCACGTGCAGCCCAGCAACTAGCGGAGGCACTAGACTGCTGCAAAGCAGACATAACCGCCATTCAAGAAATGCGATGGGATGGGCCGGACAAAAAGAAAATGAAAAACAGCGATATCTACTACGGCCATTGCTATCGACAGCAAAAGCAGCGCTTTGATGTCGACACCAAAGATGCCTTCTATGAGCTCCTTAACAAGACCTAACAATGCCCTAGCTATGACATTAAAATTGTCCTCTGTGATTTTAATGCAAAGAGAGGAAGTCTTTGGTGGAACAATCGGAAAATACAGCCTGCACAACACCACCTCCGATAACGGATTCAGGCTAATCGACTTTGCGGCGGGGCGAAACATTGTCGTAGCTAGCACGCGGTTCCCAGATCTCGACTTACACAAGGGGACTTGGAGAACTCCTGATCAATCAACAGTCAACCAGATTGATCACATTGCGATCGATGCAAGACACTCCTCCAGTATTATGAATGTCCGTACGTTCCGAGGAGCCAACATCGACTCGGACCATTACCTTGTTGTAGCCAAGGTACGGTTGCGGATATCCCAAACTACGCCAAGACAAACTAATGCTGTGAGAAAATTCGACGTCAGACGGCTACAATCGCAAGAGATCGCCAAGTCCTTTTCCGATCGAGTGTCTCTTAATCTCTTAAGAGGTCCAATGCCGCCAGCATCAAGCATCGAAGACCATTGGAAACACTGCCAAAACGCCATCAGAAATGCCGCTTCTGATGTGCTGGGTTTCACTCGTCCACCCCTGGTTCGATGATGAATGCCGGCAAGCACATGCAGCTATGCAAGATGCATATAACGCGGCGCTGCTTAGAAAGACCAGAGCTGCTCATGAGCTCTATGAGCGGAAGAGGAGATACGAACACCGGCTTCTCAGGAGGAAGAAGAAAGAGCATAAGAAGCGCGCGATCGAGGAAATTGAGAGAAGCTACTCCAGGGATGAGGTTCGGAAGTTTAACCAAAAGGTAAAAATAACATGCCACGGAAACAAACCCCGAACCGAAGCCTGTAGAGATGAACAAGGGAACATCGTAGTAGAATCGCAGTCGATGCTGAGGACTTAGAAGAACCACTTCTGCAGATTGTATAACAGCGGACGGACCAAATACCGCTGTCAGGCAGAATCAACCTTTCAACTTGGACGATGATGACCAACAATTCCGTCCACCCGACCTGGATGAAGTGCAGAAAGCTATCTTCTTCTTTTCCTCTTATTAACCCTTTCCTCGTTATACGAACTTATGCGTAACGAGTTTCCCATTTTTACTGCATCGCTGCTGCTCCGTTTATGGGCTTGGCTAATGTCGCAGACCGCAGAGCGCGTCTACAAAATGCTCGGTCCTGGATCGCTTCAGTGGTCAGCCCCAGGCGTTGTTGCGCATTTGCCATTTGAGAAATCCAGGAATTCTTTTCCGACCTCGTTTTCTTACAGTTGGAAAATGTAAAAATCGGATTTTCCGCAGATCTTCTTTGAACGTGGCAATACCAGTTTATTCTATTCGCCTCAAGCTGTTCGGTTACCGAATTCTTTATATGTAGACTTCCTCTTATACGCGTAGATCTAATGCAATCGCGTTTAGTGACTCCACTAGACATCCTTAACATTTTCATTTCCGCTGCCGTCATTTTGTTTTTAAACGCTTCGTACATTGTCCAGCACTGTGAACTGTATATAAGAGCTGGTCTAACAACCGTGGTGTAGAGTTTCCCCTTTAATTTAAGTGGAAATTTTCGGTCGCAAAAGATTCCCGAATTTTCCCGCCATTTCATCCATCCCACACTCACTCTGTGGTTTACGTCGTCGTCACATTTCGCTTCCATGTTAACGATTGATCCTTAGTACTTAAAGATAGTGCTTTTCGGAAGAACTATTCCGTCTAACATTATATCCGGAACAGGTCGCAACGGATGCACAAATGGGCACGTCAAATGCTCCGTCTTTGAACGACTTATTTTAAACCCGTTTCTCTCTGGCGCATTTCTCCATGAATCTAAGGCGTTCTGTAAATCTTCGACGTTATCGCTAAGTATAACTGCGTCGTCAGCGAAGAGAATTGGCGTTACATTTGCTTCGCGCATGCAGTCTTTTAAAAGATAGTCGAATACTACGTAAAAGAGGAAAGGGCTAAGTACGCTTGCTTGATGCTCTTAGACATTAACTGGAAATTCTCTCGTTAGTCCGGTAGAGCTTTTAACCGCAGCTTCCGTACATGTCTTGTATTATTCTTACATACGTTTCCGGTACGTTTTGAGACCTCAGCGCGGCCCATATGAGATCCCTAGGCACTCGATCCAATGCTTTCTCGAGGTCGATAAATACCATGTGTAAATCCTTAGACGAATCTCGGTGCTTTTCCATTATTATTCGTAGGCTTTGGATAGCGTCCACAGTCGATCTTCCTTCAACAAATCCACACTGGCTATTATCGAGCTTTATTGTTTGCCGAAGACGTTCGTTTAAGACTCTTTCGACGATTTTCATTGTGTGTGACATAAGCTTGATTGAACGGTAGTTGTTGCATTCTCGAGTGTCGCCTTTTCCTTTGTATAATGGAACCAAGAAGCTACTTCTCCATTGATTCGGCATATGTTGTCCACATTTTAATTTATCTAAATATTTCGATAGCCAAACGCTGCCGATCCCCTCCATCTTCGACCAAAACTCTGATGGAATGCTGTCTGGTCCCGCCGCTTTCCCCCGCTTCGTTTTTCCAATTGCTATACTTATTTCTTCGATTGAAAAGTCTGAAACTTCCTCCTCGAATAGACCAGCAGCCGGCACGATATCACGTGGAAACTGTTTGTTAAGCAATTTCTTTCAGTATTCAAGCCACCGGTCACAAATTTCCTTTTCATTTGTTAGTAAGCGACCGTCTGCGTTTTTGATGCATTTCGGCGAGGTTATTTCCATTGAATTTTTTCTCCTCTGTGCAGCGAGCCGATCTGCCGATCGTGAGGATATTTGTTCCAACTGCTGGTACAGGTTTTCCGCTGCTGCCGCTCAAGTTCGAGCCAGGACTTTCTTTGCGATCTTTTTAAGACGCTCGTATTCAAGAGCCAGTCGAGCTTTTTCTATATCGTCGTTGCGATCGCATTATGTCCACGCTTGGAATGCACTCTTCTTGTCGGCCACAGCTCGTTTGGTTTCGTCTTTCCACATTTGCATGCTGTTCCACATTTCTTGCGGGCTAAGTGGGTCTGCGATACCGTTTATATTGTGAAGTACTTCGTTAGCCAGTGCGATAAATCTTGCGCTTCGTTCCTTCGATAGATTATACCACCGGATTTTTGGCTTTCCAAACGATGCCCGTGTTTTCGGTGGTTCCGCTGTGAAAAATTCTGTAATGAGCAGACGGTGTTGGCTTACTAGCGATTCTCCAAGTATTACTTTACAGTCCTTAACACGGTTTCTCATCGACATTTTGCAGAGGTGATAATCTATTTGCGTTTCGTGGCCTCCGCTGCTATAGGTGATAAGATGTCGTTGATGTTTAATAAACATTGTATTTAAGATGGTTAAGCCGTAAGCCCTACACGCTACAAGGATGTCTTCGCCAGCTGAATTTCTGGTTCCAAAGCCTTTACCGCCTTGGCAGTCCTCATAATCAACATTTGTTTCTCCGACGTGGCCATTTAAATCTCCGCATACGAAGAGCATCTCATCGATAGGTATATTTCTAAGCAAATTACCGAACTCTGACCAAAATGTATCTTTTCCGATTGGTCGCATCCATACGCGCTAACAATGTTGCACGTTTCATTGTGTATGACGAGTTTAATACTCATCCAGCGGTCGCTTATTTTCAAGATACCAACGATGTTGTTTAGAAGATCCGCTGCAACAACGATTCCAACACAGTTTCGTCCATTGACCGTTCCATGGTAGAACATCTTAAATGCCTTAGCTTTAAAATCTAGAAAACGCGCTTTATTTCCTGTATTACACCACTTCATTTCCTGTACGCACAGGATTTGTAGAGTTCTGCGACGCATAATCGCTTCCAGTTCTCAGCTTTTTGCGGTCATCGATCCGACGTTCCAACTTGCAAACCGAAGTTTAGGAAAATATTTTGGAAACTTCATTTTGCCCGCCCCCGGAATTCGTCGGGCTCTGACACAAGCTCTTCTGCTTGCTTTGGGATCACCCGAGTGCGTTGCAATCGTGTTGCCCAGCGGGGTAGTGCTATTAATTGCGATAATTTCCATGAAGTGTATCTAAAGAAGTGCAGAAAGCTATATCTAAGCTTAAGTCCAACAAGGCTGCTGGAGCGGATGCCCTGACTGCCGAGATCTTCAAAGCGGCTGGCGATGACTTGGTAAGGAGCATACACCAATTCATCTGTAAAATATGGTTGGACGAAAGTATACCCGATGAATGGAACCTCAACATTGTTTGTCCGATTCTCAAGAAAGGAGATCCTCTGAACTGCACCAACTACAGAGGCATCTGTCTCCTTAACATCGCATATAAGATCTTATCCGCCGTATTGTGTCCGTATTGTATCCGCCGTTCATCAAGAACCTGATAGGTCCGAATCAGTGTGGCTTCAGGCCAGGAAAGTCCACCATCGACCAGATATTCACATTACGGCAGATCTTGGGGAAGACCCATAAGCTTCAGATCGATACACACCACCTATTCATCGATTTTAAAGCCATGTATGACAGCATCTATAGAGACGAGCTATACAAAGCAATGTCTAGTTTTGGCATCCCTGCCAAACTCGTCCGTCTGTGCAGTATGACGATGGAGAATGCACGCTGCTCCATCAAGGTCTCCTTACCGACCTTGATGTCCAGAAAGGATTTAGACAAGGCGATACGCTGTCATGCGATTTTTTCAACATCGTACTTGAAAGAATAGTGCAAAACTCACGAGCAAACACAAGAGGCACTATCTTTCAAAAGTCCGTCCAACTACTCGCATTCGTCGATGATATTGACATAATCGGGAGAAAACAGGGTGATGTCAGTGGCGCTTTCGCGAGTATTGAGACGGAAACGGCGAAAATGGGTATAGCCGTCAATGAGGGCAAGACCAAGTATATGCTGTAAACCAAAAAGGACAACCAACACCGACGTCTCGGGCAGAACGTCACCCTCGACAGATATAACTTTTAGGTAGTTAAGGACTTTGTCTACCTGGGCTCTGCTATAAATACAGACAACGACACCAGCGCTGACATCAAGCGAAGAATAACTCTTGCCAACCGCTGTTTCTTTGGGTTAAGAAGGCAATTGACTAGCAAAGCCCTTTCTCGGACAACAAAAGTCACCCTTTATAAGACCTTATTAATCCCGGTGCTGCTCTATGGCGCAGAGGCATGGACATTATCAAAAATGGATGAGGGTGTTCTTGGTTGCTTCGAGAGAAAAATTCTTCGGGCGATCTTCGGTCCCGTCTACATTGACGGTGAGTGGAGGAGGAGATACAACGACGAACTGTATGGACTGTACAGCGACATGGATCTAGCCAGAAGAGTGAAAATCCAAAGACTGAGATGGCTGGGTCATATAGAGCGCTTGGACACCAATGCTCTGGTCCGAAAAGTCTTCGAATCCGCTCCCGAGGACAGCGCAGTAGAGGAAGGCCAAAACTCAGGTGGCATACGCAAGTGGAAGAGGACCTCAGCAAACTTTGCATGCAAAACTGGAGGCAGCTAGCCAGGGATCGAGCTGGCTGGAGAAGCTTGTTGACTGAGGCCCAGATCCACCCCTGACTGCAGCGCCACTTAAAGTAAGGTAAGTAAGTATAGCAGGCCTCTAAGGGTGATAACGGACCGAGGTACGTGCAAGTAGAGAGGTTAAATCGAGTGTTAGTGTTGCAGGGATCGCACCCGTCATAACCCAAAAAATGAGAACTGCAGCCAACCTTGAGTTGGGATCGGCCATGATAGATTTTAAGACTGCCACGTAGGCTGAAAGGAAACATGTACGCAGATTGCGATAATACACCAGGGCGAGTAGACTAAATAAAAAGTTAGCCAAGGGAGTCTTATTTTACTAATTGATTTTGGGTTTATAAAAATATGTTTGGCACAAAAATGTTAATAATGTATTTACCAACGATACCCAAAAACTAAATATCAATCAGATTTAAAAAGCATTATTTTGCAATATCCACTTCATTTCATCCAATGTCAAAAGGTGTTAGAATTGAAATGAACGGTTGGTTTTGTAGTGTTTTTCTTTGAAAATAATTAAGATACAATAGTCGCTATCTGCTTCAAAAGTAATTTGCATGTTAATAACAACAATAACATAGCGATCTGCGCTAAGTCAATTTATACCCGCTATCTATTAAGCGGATATTAAACAGTGCTTCCAAATCATATTTTCTTCGTTTCGGATGAATTTTGACGATGAATTAGCAAAAATTTTAATCAATACAATTTAATTTCGTTCACCAACCGACAAATGAGCCAAAGTTTTTATGATAAACTCTTAAACGGGGATGGTTCTTTTTTTTGCGAACTTAGCTAACATGCCTGCAAAAAACACAACTAATATAATTTTGCATGTGACTTTAATTATTTCGTAATCTTTTCAAGTAATTTCATTGCAATGTTTAGTTCAAAATTGGGAACTTGTACAAAATTCAATTTGTTGACAGAAGATAACCTTTTAGAAATTCATGGAAGATAATAACCGTCTGCCATATTGCGTTTTTTTATTGTAAGCTAAATGTTTCCAGTTACAGATTGTTCTTGATTCTTGATTAGACTTATAAATAACAAATTAGTCTGTTTATTATTCTGTTTGCTTGTTGTTACTTATCCTATATTTTAAAATAAACTTTTCAAAATGATTGCGATGAATTATATTTGCACAAATAAATATATATAAAATAATCATTAATCCTTTTATAATCCTATATAAATTTTTAATCTACTCGTACATATATTTCGGATAATTATTTTTCCTTGGATTATAAACTAATATTTTTAGGAGTATATCCCTCTGCAAGAAATATTCGTGATGAAACAAAAACATTGCCCATATCGCACAGTGGTTTTTGGGACATTAGCTGAACTTAATTTTTTTATTATGTTTGATTGGAAATTTGTTTTTTAAATCAATTTAAAATCATTTCCATGACTTCAGGGGGTGGTATCTTGTGTTGTCGGGTTGGTAGATGTCGAAATTCGCTTACCTTTGGATCAGAAGATATCAACATGGTATGGAGCACATAAGGACATCTTTTTTGAAAACGCGCTTCGAAAAATTTTGTAATCTTTTTGTAATAATTTTGCTGTGTCTAAACAATAAGTACGGAATTTGTTGGTATCAATTTTCAAACCTGAAGTTAATGTCTTCAAAATAATTGAAAAACGCTCTACCGATTTTGGATCCAAGCCTCTTATTTCAGCAGATTTAGCTGGATGCTTCAAAATGTTCGAGCCGCGTTGCCGTCATTGGGATTTCCTCCACCTTGTTTTGGAAAATTAATTTAGATTCCCAATTCAGATCTTAGTTCATTTTGTAATAAGTCTTTTCTTTTTTTAACTGGTAGTTACTCTTCAGCTCCTCTTGCCTGCCAGCGTTCATTTTCAATTTTGTAAGATACATTTAGTAGTGCTTCCTTAAGCCTAGTGTGTACATTAAGACTTCATAAGCCGCATGAATAGGCAATGGTGTCATAAGGTTTCTGTAAGCAAATTTGTTCGTATCCTTAGGAGATGCCTTGCATATACCTACCTATATAGCAAACTTAGCTAGCCCTGTTGTCAATAGCAGCATTACATGTTCTGCCATCTACCATTGTTTTTAACACTGGCTGTAGTTTAACTTCACATAAAGTTTCGGTTATAGCCAAAAAATAACTTGCTGGATAACACTCTTCTTTTACTTCTAAAATAGTAAATATTAGTATTTCTTTCTTTTGCACTTTTTTGAAGTTGCTTATATTGATATTTTGTCAGTTTCAAATCGGCTATAAGATCATGGGCTTCTTCAGCTGTTTATGGCTTGATAGTACTCGAAATTTCGGGATCCTTAAACTTTTTCATTGTTCTAGAAGAACACTCGACAATTCTTTTTCCTTCTTCGGCCTTTGAACGCTTTTCTTCTATTCTAGGGTCAGACTCAACAGTAAATGATAATTTTTCGGCCGACTTCTCCATATGGTTTCGAATTTTCGTTTTTAGCTCTGTTTGCACATTCCTGGAATTCTTTTTCCGGTCTTCCGTGTCCAGAAGATTTTGATACATGAATTTCAGGCAATGGAATTAGGAACTCTTATTGAAGCCAAAACTCTTCAACTTTTAAAAATTGTTCTGAGGACATTTTCTTTTGTTTCTACGTTTTGAAAAGGTGTGATACAAAAGTTTTACTGTATTCGAAGTTTTTTTTATGAGCAGCTTCATCAAAAACGGTTATTGACTTTTTTGACATAACGTACGGCAAAACAGCACTTGCACAAACCGTTACTGATGAGTTAATAAGATTTCCACTCTGAATGATCAGAAAACTTCTTGACGTAAAGGGAATGATCGCCTGAAAAGGGCGGATTGATACCTGTAGGAGAAAAAACTAAAATGTTGAGCTGAGTACCACCACATTTAGTTCATAGTGACAGAGCCTTACTTATTTTTTATAAGTTATTTAAAAATATTTACCAACTCACATATTTGCTACAAATAATTATCTCGCTTTTATTTTACTATAACACATTATAAACACCTGTTAACGCGCGAGAGGCAAAATCGAGGGTGGGCAAAGCTTTATGCATTGGGGTGAAATGAACAAATATCAATATCTTTTTAAAGGAGAAGCATAACTGTAAATAACAAAAATTTATTTACTTCGTATTTGATAAAATGAATAAGCTTTTATTTTGTAGACCGATAAATACTCGTATGACAAATATAAAGAGATGCAGATTGGGATGTAAGACCATTTGTACCACCCGGGGTGAGAGGAAGACAAGAAAGTTTGTGTTATGGATGGAAAAGTAACAACATTTGTTAATACATTTGCGTGGTAGTCATAGAGACACCTTTGGTTTTTTTTATTTGTGTGGTCTGTTGAAAAGAAGCTAGCTTATGATAAAAAATTGTAAGTAAAATTGCAGAATAGGTGAAATAGGCCTCCCGGGGAAATCGATCACCAAACCAAAAAAACAACAGTTAACGTATGGTGGTGTGGAACAGAGATTTAAACGAGTCGAGCTGATCATACAAACATCGAGTACTCGTTCGAAAAAGCGATCTCAAACAGAGTCCACACACCACTGCATACTCAAGGGTAGTTTTTGCTTACGAGTTTGGTGAATCGTGAATCAAAGCACAAAACGAACAAGCTCAAATAAGTATGGATGCTTGCGAGTCTGGATACAAACGAGTTTAAGTAAATTGAATATGATGATTTGTAAATAGTGGGGAAAAAATTGATCGTTTGAAAACATTTGACTTGTTTGTATTTTTGTTTGCAGGTGAATCTTGATTACTGTGAAACTGTAATTTCGAACTTTGTGCATGCATACACGTGGAAACTACTGAATAGATTTTAAGGAGTGCTTTGGTTTATGTCGGTCATTGCCTTTTTATTTTAAGGGCCGTTTTTCTTCCGGACATTTCATTTTTTATCTTGCCATTTCCTTCAAAGATCTTCATTAATAAAACACACAGAAAAACTTGTATGACCCAAATTGCTGAAATTGTAATAATATAATCAGATTTTCTTTCTTTTTCACATTATCTATTTTTTCCTCTTTTCCAAAACCTAAAAAAAAACAACACAATTTTGTTTTCAAGTAAAAATATATTTTATTAATCAAATAAAAAAATATCTTTTCAATATATTGTATTTACTTTAAAAACAAATTGCCTTCATTTATTTTTTAATTCCACACCACGGATTTTTCTTCACAGATTCAACGTTTGCAGTCCAAATATCCTGCTAAATGCTTTGGAAGTGCGGAAGCATCAAATAGTAACCAAAAATGAAAGAAAAATCATTATTTTACCTCACCGTTTGAAAAGACATATTTTTATATTCATATTGCAATATTTCGGCTAGAGTTCGAAATGATAAAACGTTATTCTGTTTCAAAACACTCAATTTATTATCATTTAAAAAACTTACTTACTTACTTTAGGTGGCGCTGCAGTCCGGGGTTAACCTCAGTCAACAAGCTTCTCCAGCCAGCTCGATCCCTGGCTAGCTGCCTCCAGTTTCGCAGGCTAAGTTGGCTGAGGTCCTCTTCCACTTGCGTGCGCCACCTGAGTCTTGGCCTTCCTCTACTGCGCTGACCCTTGTCGTTGTATCTCCTCCTCCACTCACCGTCAATGCAGACGGGATCGATGATCGCCCGAAGATTTTTCTCTCGAAGCAACCAAGAACACCCTCATCCATTTCTGATAATGTCCATGCCTCTGCGCCATAGAGCAGGACCGGGATTAATAAGGTCTTATAAAGGGTGACTTTTGTTGTCCGAGAGAGGGCTTTGCCTTCAATTGCCTTCTTAACCCAAAGAAACAGCAGTTGGCAAGAGTTATTCTTCGCTTGATCTCAGCGCTGGTGTCGTTGTCTGTATTTATAGCGGAGCATAGGTAGACAAAGTCATTAACTACTTCAAAGATATATCTGTCGAGGATGACGTTCTGCCCGAGACGTCGGTTGTCCTTTTTTGCTTGACTGCATATACTTGGTTTTGCCCTCATCGACCGCTTAACCCATTTTCGCCGATTCCGTCTCAATACTCGCGAAAGCGCCACTGACATAACCCTGCTTTCTCCCGATTATGTCAATATCATCGGCGTATGCGAGTAGTTGGACGGACTTTTGAAAGATAGTGCCTCTTGGTTTGCTCGTGAGGTTTGCACTATTCTTTCAAATACGATGTTGAAAAAATTGCATGACAGATGCGCCTTGTTTAAATCCTTTCTGGACATCAAAGGTCTCGGTGAGATCTTAACCGACCTTGATGGAGCAGCGTGCATTCTCCACCGTCATCCTGCACAGACGGACGAGTTTGGCAGGGATGCCAAAACCAGGCAATGCTCTGTCTGTCTGTCTCTATAGATGCTGTCATACGTGGCCTTAAAATCGATGAATAGGTGGTGGGTATCGATCTGAAGCTCATGGGTCTTCTCCAAGATGTGCCGTATTGTGAATATCTGGTCGATGGTGGACTTTCCTGGCCTGAAGCCACACTGATTCGGACCTATCAGGTTCTTGATGAACGGCATCATGCGTTCACACAATACGGCGGATAAGATCTTATATGCGATGTTAAGGAGACAGATGCCTCTGTAGTTGGTGCAGTTCAGAGGATCTCCTTTCTTGAGAATCGGACAAACAATGTTGAGGTTCCATTCATCGGGTATACTTTCGTCCAACCATATTTTACAGATGAATTGGTGTATGCTCCTTACCAAGTCATCGCCAGCCGCTTTGAACTGGTCGGCAGTCAGGGCATCCGCTCCAGCAGCTTTGTTGGACTTAAGCTTCGATATAGCTATCTTCACTTCATCCAGGTCGGGTGGACGGAATTCTTGGTCATCGTCCAAGTTGAAAGATTGATTCTGCCTTACAGCGGTATTTGGTCCGTCATCGTCGTTATACAGTCTGCAGAAATGGTCTTTCAAAATCCTCAGCATCGACTGCGATTTATTAAAAAACAATTTTCAATTAATTCACAAACGATTTCACTACTATTTCACAATTCAAATCTCTTATCTTTCACTATTAAGACTTAACTTCTTTTCTGTCGCTTTCCAAAATTAACTTATCTTCCGCTGTTTCTCATTCTGAATTTATACCACATTTGTCGGGTTCTAGTTCTTTCTCGTAACTTCTGGTTTGAAACTGGGGTAATAACTGAACTCTCGAACGTGGAAAGTTTATTAATGATGTATGATCCTAAAGTTATGCAACTCTGGATTCTTGATTTAATCAGATATATACCACAATATCCCCCTCTTAAACTTATTCATCCGGAACATGCTCTTCGACAATTTGCCCAATATAGCGATGTATTCGATCCACATCGACCACTTTCATCTTGCCCTTTCCTCGTTGAATGCGATAGACAACATCGTTGATGCGTTTTAGCTGTTTATATGGTCTTTCCCAGTCTTGCTGCAATTTGGGTGATACGTCTTCCGTCTATGTTATATAGCCACACTAGATCTCCTTCCTGTTATCTCGCGATACTCCATCGCGCAGTTCCCTTAGCACGCCACTGACTCTCGACCTTGGCACAACGAGCTGCATCACAAATGACTTTCCATCCGAGCTTTCCCACCTTCGCCTCAAAACACCATCTTGAACATGAAGCGAGTCCCACTGTGCCCAGTATGCCTTTAGTTCGGGACTTTTATTGGATATTTTCTGCCAATCTGGTTTTTCTTCGTGTTCTTTCCAAGCGAGTATTGGCTCGATATCCGGATCCTCTTTTTGGGCGTTTCGCATTTCACTTTCATTCCAACACTCAGTGGGCTCAGCTCCTAGCCGTTGGGTGGATACCGCATCTTTTTCTTCTTGTAGTGCGCAATGTTTGCAATCAGATTTACAAGGTCGCCGGGACAGAGCATCCGTATTAGAGTGAAGGGATCCCTTCCGATGCTGTATCTCGTAGTCGTACATCTGGAGTCGTTCAGTCCACTTTGCGACTTGTCCTTCAGGATTTTTAATTTCAGCAACCACTTCAGGGACGTATGGTCTGTGCGAAGAATGAATTTTCGTCCGTACAGGTACTTATGGAAAAGTTTTGTTGCCAAGACCAAAGCAAGATATTCCCACCTGGTGACGCATTAGTTTCTTTCCGGCTTAGAGAGCACCTTACTAAAGTAGGAAACTACTTTCTCTTGCCCGTCATGCATCTGCAAAAGGACAGCTCCAATTCCGACGTTACTGGCATCTGCATCCACAATAAATGTTTTTCCTGAAGTAGGGTACGCTAGTATAGGGGCCTCACATAGTTGTGTCGCTAAAAACACAAAACGAAATAAAAATCGAAGTCGACAGATTCATCAAAGTCCTGCAGAACGCTGCCTGGAAAAACACTCCAACTCCAGCAGGAAAAGAGAAAGCAAGTAATAAAATAAAATATTCCCCAGAAATAAAAGAACTGGTGACAGAAAAGAGGAGAGCGCGCAAAAGATGGCAACAGTCCCGTGCTCTCCAGCATAAAACATACTTAAACCACTTATGCAACAAGTTGAAGGAAGCAATACGAGATTACACAAATCGGAACATCTCTACATATCTCGAAGATCTGACTGCCGAAAGAAGTTCAAATTACTTTCTCTGGAAAGCCATGAAAGGAATTAAAAAGCCTCAAATGCAGTTTCCTCCCATAAGAAAAAATAATGGCGAATAGGCAAAATGAGATAAAGAGAAGACGGATCTATTTGCCGAGCACCTAGGAGAAACGTTTAAGCCTTTTGATGGACAGGCGTTAACAGGAGGTTCTAATTATATAATTACGGCACCGGACAATTTTAGAATAAAAACAGTTTCCCTACGAGAACTCAACCAAGCAATTAAAAAATTGAAAAACAACAAAGCCCGTGGTTATGATTTGATAACTTGTCAAATTCTCAAGGAGTTGCCAAAGAAAGCCCTGATCAAACTGCTCCAGCTTATAAATGCCGCGCTAAGATTATTAAACGTTCCAAGCCAATGTAAGTTTGCCGAAGTTATAATGGTCCCGAAACCAGGCAAATCTCTAAATGAAAAAAAGTCTTATAGACCGATATCGCTTCTGCCGATAATATCTAAAATATTTGAAAAACTCCTATTGAAGCGCTTGCAACCGATCATTGAAGAGAGACGTCTAATTCCTGAACATCAATTCGGTTTTAGAACTAAGCACTCCACAAGAGAAAGTGAGAAAGCCCTAGAGGGGAAAAAGATATGTTCTAGCGTGTTTCTTGACGTGTCTCAAGCCCTCGATAAGGTATGGCATGAAGGCTTAAATTGTGTACTGGCTACTAGGAAGACATTCCAAGATAAGCATACATAACAAACTGCTCATCTATAAGCAAGTGCTCAAACCTGTTTGGACGTACGGTATACAACTTTGGGGATGTACTAAACCAAGTAACCGAAATATTCTCCAAGGCTATCAAAACAAAGTTCTAAGACAAATCGTGAACGCCCCATGGTATATCAGAAACAGTGATATCCACAGAGACTTAAGAATAGTTACCGTCGAGGACGAAATAATGAACTTTGCTCGCAAACTCCATATTCGTCTTCTGAACGAGACAAACTTATTGCGTCGATAACAAAGAACGAGACAATTCGATCTGGCGCGATAAGGACTATCCGCATATAATAGCGGTACTAACAGGTGCTTTTGCTGGAAAGCTACCTGCCCCACGCGAACATTATTTGAAACGGAAACTACTTGATAAGGTTACGTAGTAGTAGTCGATGAGAAGGGAGGCGTGTTTTTAGTGGGTAAGAATCTCACACATATTATGAGCAACGGGTTCATAGTGTCTATGAAGATTTTCACACCTACCCCCAAAAAAATTGAATTGTTATCTCTTTTCTGTGAGTTGATACAAAAGCTTTGCGATCCCCGCAAAATCCTTCACAAGCCGCCTGTAGTAGGTAGCGAGTCCCAGACAGAAAGCTTCTCAGTTGGTGCATGTCTCTTGGCACTGGCCAATTTTTCACTGCTTCGGCTTTTTGTGGATCTGTCCTTACCCTTTCGGATGAGATGATGTGTCCCAAATATTTGACATCTGGGCTAAAGCGATGATATTTCTTCGGGCTTAGCTGTGCACTTCGTTATCTTTGGAACACTCCCCTTGAGTTATCTCGATGTTCTTGGAATGTATTTCCGAACACGATGACATCGTCCCAGTAGACCAAACAGGTTTTCCATGTTAATCCCAGCAAAACGCGTTCCATTAGGCGCTCAAAGGTTGCCGGGGCTTTGCACAATCCGAATGGCATTACTGTGAATGCCGCCGGTTCCTGCGGTGAAGGCGGTCTTCTCTGGGTCCTCCGGATGAATCCGTACTTGCTAGTAGCCACTCTTCGGATCAAGTGTTGAGAACTATTGCGCTACTGACAGTGTGTCCAGTGTTTCGTCAATCCTTGGCTATCCTTCTTGGTGACATTATTTAGCTGGCGATAATCCACGAAGAATCTATAGGTGCACTGCATCTCCAGAGTCTATTCGGTGTTGTAAGAAATGTGTGTTGCTATATCCGCCGTCCTGCGAGGCAAATACATCGGAAAATTCGTTGATTAGTTCCTCTGCCATCGTTCGTTGCTCCTGATCCAGCTCAGTTTGCCTGAGCTTAAGTAGTACCTCTACGATGCGTCAGATGCCTTAATTTTGGGCATCTTGCGAAGGTGTGTAAAAGTACTGTGGACAGAAGCGAAAATTGCGTCAAGTGCGGGCAGAAAGGTCATGTGTCCAAGAACTGCAACAATGACCCAAGATGCGTCCTTTGTGGAGCAAGAAGAAGTAGCAATACCAAACACGCGGCAAGAAGTTCAGAATGCCCTGCATTCCAAGAAGCTGCAAAGGCCACCAGAAGAATGTGAAAGTGATGCAACTTAACCTAACTCACTGCGAAGCGGCACACGACCTTATGACACAAGCTGTTAGAGAGCAGAAGATTGATGTGGCCGTAGTAAGCGAGCAGTATAGGAACCTCGATGCTAAAATTTGAGCAGCAGACGCCTCGAAGAGAGCTGCTATTTGGACCTGCGGAGACTACGCATTTGAAGAAAGAATGATGACATCTGGAATAGGGTTCGTCCGAGTGAAGGTCAATGAGGTATATATAGTATATAAAGTTGTTATGCATCTCCAAATGGAACCCTGGAAGAATTCCAGAGAATGCTAGATAGGCTCGTGGATGATGCTAGAGGCCGAGCTCCATCAATCATAACTGGTGACTTTAACGTATGGGCCACCGATTGGGGCAGCATACGGACCAATAGGAGAGGAGAGGTTCTGCTAGAAGCAGTATCGCCACTTGACGCAGTAATGCTTAATACGGGCAGCGAGCACACATCCACCAGAAACGGCTTAGACTCCAGAGTTGATGCAGCTTTTGTAACAAGTTCCCTAGTGTGAGGATCAAGATGGAAAGTCAGTGAGGACTACACCCGTAGTGACCACCAGGCCATCCTATTTGAAGTGCAAGCAAGGAGAGCAACCCAGAAGCGCCTTCCAAAGAAAGCATTATGAATGGGGTGGAAAACAAGCACACTGGACGAAAACACCTTTTTCGTGATTTTTGGAGAATCCACAATAAACCCAAGAGCAGCAAACACGATGGCGGCGGAGGTTACTCAAACAATATCTAGGCCTTTCGACGCATCTATGGTACGGAAAACGCCAACGGACCGCCGGCCATCAGTATATTGGGGGAACCAAGAGTTAGCAGAGCTACACAGCAAGTACCATAGAGTTAGAAGACTATGCCAGCGATCCAGAGGTCAGCCTTCTAACCAGGATTTACAGATGCAAAGCAGATATTAATCCCTGGGGTACCGCCTACAGGACGGTCATGACAAAACTAAAGGGCTCTAGGGCACCCACACCCTCGTGCCCTTTGCTAATGCAAAAAATAGTGTCGGGATTATTTCCACAGCAAGCACCAACAGGGCATATAGAACCACCGCAGGAAGTAGGTGAGATCCCACCAGTTACGCAAGCGGAACTTCTGGATTTATGTAAACGATTTAGAAATAATAAATCGCCTGGAATGGACGGCATACCAAATAAGCTCCTTAAGCTAGCCGTCAAAATAAATACAGAAGCATTCGTGGAAATGTATAACAAGTGTTTAACAGAAGGGGTTTATCCAGACAAATGGAAAAAGCAACGTCTTGTGCTGCTGCCAAAAGGGAATAAACCACCAGATGAGTCCTCGCCATATCGTCCCATATGCTTACTAGACACGATGGGTAAAATACTGGAGCGAATTATATGCAACAGATTGGAGGCGTCAATTGATGAGGTCTCTCAAACCAGCAGCATGGACTTAGAAAGGCTCGCTCTACAGTGGATGCTATTCGGAAGGTAACTACGACCCTAGAGGAAGCCATTCAGGGCAGAAGATGGAGAGGAGGTACCAAAAAATACGGCGCCGTATTAACGTTGGACGTCAAAAATGGGTTCAACTCTGTAAACTGGAGGCTTATAGTACACTCTGTGGTTAGAGCTGGCAGAACATAAAACGGGAGCAGTTCTGGTATCCAGTCGCAAGAAAAGAGAAACAATCAACATCAGGGTGGGCGATCAGGAAAAAACATCAAAACCTGCTCACAGAAACTTAGGCATGATGATTGATGTATTTTCCTAAATACAAGTTAGCAAGTTGGATCCTCGGATTGATGACCTCAAAAAGTTTAGAACTGGAAGCGATTATGCGTCGCAGAACTCTACAAAGGTGTAATACAGGAAACAAAGCGCGTTTTCTCGATTTAAAAACTAAAGCATTTAAGATGTTCTACCATGGAACGGTCAATTGACGAAAAGGTGTTGGTATCGACGTTGCAGCGGATGTTCTAAGCAATATCGTTGGTATTCTGAAAATAAGCGACCGCTTAATGAGTGTAATAATCGTCATACACAATGAAACGTGGAACATTGTTTCAAAATGGATGCGACCAATCGGAAAAAGATAGATTTTGGTCAGAGTTCGGTAATTTGCTTAGAAATATACCTATCGATGAGATGCTCTTCGTAGGCGGAGATTTAAATGGCCACGTCGGAGAAACAAATGTTAATTATGAGGACTGCCACGGCGGTAAAGGCTTTGGAACCAGAAATTCAGCTGGCGAAGACATCCTTGTAGCGTGTACGGCTTAAGGCTTAACCGCCTTAAATACAATGTTAATTAAACATCAACGACATCTTATCACCTATAGCAGCGGAGGTAACGAAACGCAAATAGATTATCACCTCTGCAAAATGTCGATGAGAAACCGTGTTAAGGACTGTAAAGTAATACTTGGAGAATCGCTAGTAAGCCAACACCGTCTGCTCATTACAGAATTTTTCACAGCGGAACCACCGAAAACACGGGCATCGTTTGGAAAGCCAAAAATCCGGTGGTATAATCTATCGAAGGAACGAAGCGCAAGATTTATCGCACTTGCTAAAGAAGTACTTCAAAATATAAATGGTATAGCAGACTCACTTAGACCGCAAGAAATGTGGAACAGCATGCACGAGGAATGCATAAGACTTACAAAGTCCCATCTGGGCACTATATCGAAATACCATCACGTCGGCAAAGAAACATGGTGGTGGAATGACGAAACCAAACGAGCTGTGGCCGACAAGTAGAATGCATTTCAAACGTGGACAACATGCGATCGGAACGACGATATCGAAAAGACTCGACTGGCTCTTGAATACGACCGTCTTAAAAAGATCGCAAAGAAAGTCCTGGTTCGAACTCGAGCGGCAGCAGCGGAAAACCTGTACCAGGAGTAGGAACAATTATCCTCACGATCGGCAGATAGAAAAAAAGCTATACAAGAAGTTCAAACGTCGTACAATACTAAAGTGCCAAATATTTTTAAGCTCGTTGCACAGAGGCGAAAAAATTCGATAGATAAACCTCGCCGAAATACATAAAAAATGCAGACGGTCGCTTATTAACAAATGAAAAGGAAATTTGTAACCGGTGGCTTGAATACTCCAACTGCAAACAGTTTCCAGTTGATATCGTGCCGACAGCTGGTCTATTCGAGGAGGAAGTTTCGGACTTTTCAATCGAAGAAAGAAATAAGTATAGCAATCGGAAAAATGAAGCGGGGGAATGCGGCGGGACCAGACAGCATTCCATCAGAGTTTTGGTCGAAGATGGAGGGAATCGGTAGCGAGTGGCTATTGAAACTTTTAAATAAATTAAAATGCCGAATCATTGGAGAAGTAGCTTCTTGGTTGCACTATACAAAGGAAAAGGCGACACTCGAGAATGCAACAACTACCATTCAATCGTCGAAAGAGTCTTAAACGAACATCTTTGGCAAATAATAAAGGTCGATAATAGCCAGTGTGGATTTGTTTAAGGAAGATTTACACATGGTATTTATTTATCGACCTCGAGAAAGCATTGGATCGAGTGCCTAGGGATCTCATATGGGCCGCGCTGAGGTCTCAAAACGTACCGGAAACGTATGTAAGAATAATACAAGACATGTACGGAAGCTGCGGTTAAAAGCTCTACCGGACTAACGAGAGAATTTCCAGGTAATGTCTAAGAGCATCAAGGAAGCGTACTTAGCCCTTTCCTCTTTAACGTAGTATTCGACTATCTTTTAAAAGACTGCATGCGCGAAGCAAATGTAACGCCAATTCTCTTCGCTGACGACGCAGTTATACTTAGCGATAACGTCGAAGATTTACAGAACGCCTTAGATTCATGGAGAAATGCGCCAGAGAGGAACGGGTTTAAAATAAGTCGTTCAAAGACGGAGCATTTGACGTGCCCATTTGTGCATCCTTTGCGACCTGTTCCGGATATAATGTTAGACGGAATAGTTCTTCCGAAAAGCACTATCTTAAAGTACTTAGGATCAATCGTTAACATGGAAGCGAAATGTGACGACGTCGTAAACCACAGATGAAATGGCGGGAAATTTCGGACCGAAAATTTCCACTTAAATTGAAGGGGAAACTTTACACCACGGTTGTTAGACCAGCTCTTATATACGGTTCACAGTGCTGGACAATATACGAAGCGTTTAAAAACAAAATGACGGCAGCGGAAATGAAAATGTTAAGGATGTCTAGTGGAGTCACTAAACGCGATTTTATTAGATCTACGCGTATAAGAGGAAGTCCACATATAAAGAATTCGGTTACCGAACAGCTTAAGGCGAATAGAATAAGCTGGTATTGCCACGTTCAAATAAGATCTGCGGAAAATCCGGTTAAAAAGGCACTATCAACTACGGTCACTCCAACTGTAAGAAAACGAGGTCGGAAAAAGAATTCCTGGATTTCTCAAATGGCAAATGCGCAACAACGCTTTGGGCTAACCACTGAAACGATCCAGGACCGGGTATTATGTAGACACGTTCTGCGGTCTGCGACATTAGCCAACCCCATAAGCGGAGCAGGAGCGATGCAGTACAAATGGGAAACTCATTATGCATAATTTCGTATAACGAGGAAAGGGTTAATAAGAGGATAAGAAGAAGAAGAAGGTATGATGATCGCTGCTAGACTCACTTACAAGGAACACCTTGAAAGAACGTCCGACAAAGCTGCAAAGGTGAGCGCTGCCTTATCCAGAATAATGACAAACATAGGAGGACCCAGACAACAAATGAGACTAGTTCCGTTAAGGGTGGTGCAGTCAAGCACAATGTGTGCGGCACCATTATGGGTGAAAGCATTGAAAATTAAGTCATACGCACGAAAGACTAATTCTGTCAACAGACTATGTGCTCTGAGATTTTGCGTTGCATATCGGACAGTGTCAGATGATGCTGTATATGTACTAGTGGGAATGGTACCAGCAGATATATTTTCTATTGAGCTACAAAGGACCTACGATGCCAAAATTCGGGAACCCGGAGTTTCAGTGAAAGATACCAAGCTGGGAGGAAAGCAGCGCAGCACAAGAGAAATGGAACCAGTCTAAAAATGGGGGTTTAAACCTACCGACTTATACCCGATATACGTAAATGGGTAGAACGTAACTACAGAGAAGTAGATTTTTACTTAAGTCAGCTCCTAACTGGTCATGGCTGCTTTCAATCATATCTATACAGGTTTGGTCTGAAGGAATCTCCCTTCTGCTTTAACTGCGGAGCGACTAGGGAAACTGCACAGCATGTATTTTTTCAGTGCCCACACTTCAGAACAGAGCGCAGTGAACTAGAGCAGAAAATTGGAGAGATACCAACTCCTGAAAACATCGTTAACCATATGCTAACATCAAGTATAATATGGGATGCGGTGAAACAGGCTGCGGCAAAAAAAAATAATGAAGGGACTTCGACGGTTGGAAAGAATCAGAGAGAGCATTAATGAAAATCAAACCCAGACGGCATCTCTAATACAACAAAGAACAGTAAATACTGTACACAATGTCGAACCAGCAAATGGCGAAAAAAGGGCATAAAGCGCTTACCAGCCCCGCGAAGTAGTAATTAACGGCAGTTCCGCGGGGAGAGTGGTAGAAGAGTGCAGGGTGTGGGTTAGTACTTACGCGCATCCCCAAAATCGAGTACTTGGGGTTTGCGAATCGTGCATGCTGATAGCCCGGGCTATCAGTATCTTTCGAAGATTATCACATCCTTGGACGCAACCAATAAAAAAAAACAAAAAAAAAACAATGGTTCTCCACACTTGATCTGAAGAGTGGCTACTAGCAAGTACAAGTTCGAGGACCGTGAGAAGGCTTCTCCGCAGGAAATGGCCTTTGACCATTCACAGTAATGCCATTCGGACTGTGCAATGCTCCGGCAACCTTTGAGCGTCTAATGGAACGCGTTTTGCTGGGACTAACATGGAAAACCTGTTTGGTCTAACTTGACGATGTCATCGGTGTCGGCAAAACTTTTCAAAGGCATCGAGATAACTTACGAAGTGCACAGCTAAAGCTAAACCCGAAGAAATGTTATCTCTTTAGCGCAGATGTCAAATATTTGGGAAACATTATTTCATACGAAGGACACCCAAACATAGTCGAAGCAGTGAAAAATTGTCCGGTCCCAAGAGATAAACACTAACTGAGAAGCTTTCTGGGACTCGCTACTTGCCACAGGCGGCTTGTGAAGGATTTTGCTGTGATCGCAAAGAGTTTGCATCAACTAACAGAAAAGGGGAAACAATTCAAATGGTCAAGTGGATGCGAAAGAAGCTTCAAAACTCTCAAACAACAACTATGTGAGGCCCCCATACTAGCTTACACTACCACAAGAAACATATTTATTGTGGATGCAGATGCCAGTAACGTCGAAATTGGAGCTGTCCTTTTGCAGATGCATGACGGGCAAGAGAAAGTAGTTTCCTACTTTAGTAAGGTGCTCTCTAAGCCGGAAAGAAACTACTGCGTCACCAGGTGGGAATATCTTGCTTTGGTCTTGGCAACAAAACTTTTCCATAAGTACCTGTACGGACGAAAATTCATTCTTCGCACAGACCATACGTCCCTGAAGTGGTTGCTGAAATTAAAAATCCTGAAGGACAAGTCGCAAAGTGGACTGAACGACTTCAGATGTACGACTACGAGATACAGCATCGGAAGGGATCCCTTCACTCTAATACGGATGCTCTGTCCCGGCGACCTTGTAAATCTGATTGCAAACATTGCGCACTACAAGAAGAAAAAGATGCGGTATCCACCCAACGGCTAGGAGCTGAGCCCACTGAGTGTTGGAATGAAAGTGAAATGCGAAACGCCCAAAAAGAGGATCCGGATATCGAGCCAATACTCGCTTGGAAAGAACACGAAGAAAAACCAGATTGGCAGAAAATATCCAATAAAAGTCCCGAACTAAAGGCATACTGGGCACAGTGGGACTCGCTTCATGTTCAAGATGGTGTTTTGAGGCGAAGGTGGGAAAGCTCGGATGGAAAGTCATTTGTGATGCAGCTCGTTGTGCCAAGGTCGAGAGTCAGTGGCGTGCTAAGGGAACTGCGCGATGGAGTATCCGGAGGCCTCATGGGGGTGAATAAGACGTTAGAAAAGGTGCGAATACGTTTTTATTGGGTGCACGCCAAGGACGAAGTCGAAAATTGGTGCAGAAAGTGTATCACCTGCGCCGGCAGTAAAGGCCCGAGAGTTAAAACTCACTGCAGAATGCAGCAATATAACGTTGGAGCGCCCTTCGAGAGAATTGTAATTCGCAGGACCGTTTCCTGAAACCCAAAATAGAAATCGCTACATTCTTGTTGTTATGGACTACTTCAGTAAGTGGCCTGAGGCTTACGCTATCTCTAACCAGGAAGCCAAAACCGTGATTGAGCAGATCGTTCGCAACTGGGTGAGCAGATTTGGCGTACCGATGGAATTGCACTCGGATCAAGGGCGCAATTTCGAGTCCAAGATTTTCCAAGGGGTGTGCAAACTACTGGGAATTAAAAAGACACCCACAATCGGACGGGATGATGGAACGCTTCAACAGAACCTTGAATGAACACCTATCAAAGGTCGTTGACGACAAATAATGCGATTGAGATAGGTAGATTCCAATGTTTTTATTAGCCTATCGGAATGCAGTACACAACACCACAGGTCACACTCCATCGGAAATCCTTTTCGGCCGAACAGTCCGGTTACCTAGTGAATTGAAGTTTGAATCACCGCCGTCTGAAGAAAACGGAAATGAAGACGACTATGTTACAGACCTCAGACAGATTATTAGGGACGTGAATCAAAGAACAAGGGATAAGATCAAGATAGACAGTGACCGCATGAAGACGAGGTATGATGTCACGGCGACCACAACGAGATACCAGGAAGGAGATCTAGTGTGGCTATATAACATAGCCGGAAGACGTATCACCCAAATTGCAGCAAGACTGGGAAGGACCATATAAAGAGCTAAAACGCATCAACGATGTTGTCTATCGCATTCAACGAGGAAAGGGCAAGATGAAAGTGGTTGATGTGGATCGAATACATCGCTATATTGGGCAGAATGTCGAAGAGCTTGTTCCGGATGAACAAGTTTAAGAGGGGGATATTGTGGTATATATCTGATTAAATCAAGAATCCAGTGTTGCATAACTTTAGGATCATACATCATTAATAAACTTTCCACGTTCGAGAGTTCAGTTATTACCCCAGTTTCAAACCAGAAGTTGCGAGAAAGAACTGGAACCCGACAAATGTGGTATAAATTCAGAATGAGAAACAGCGGAAGATTAGAAACCGACAGAAAATGAGTTAAGTCTTAATAGTGAAAGATAAGAGATTTGAATTGCGAAAAAGGAGTGAAATCGGTTGTGAGTTAATTGAAAGTTGTTTTTAAATAATAGTTAATAGAGTGTTTTGAAACAGAATAAAGTTTTATCATTTAGAAACCTAGCCGAAATATTACAATACCACCTAACTTACAAAGTTCCCAATTGTCCTGACATTTTCGTTTGACCGATTTTGAAGTGAAAATTTATAAGTTACGAGGGCGGGTCAATAAGTCCGTGGCTTTTTGAATTTCTGACCTCTTTACTGAAACAGCAACACTGCTCATGTCAACAGGCATCTGTCAGTTGACTCCTGTCAAAATTTAAACTTGCTGCGTCAGTTAGTTTGTGTTTGACAGCTATTTTTATCAGACTACTCACTAATTTGAGGAGAAAATGGAAAAAAGTGAATTTCGTGTGCTTATTAAGCATTATTTCTTGCGAAAAAAAACCATTACCGAGACCAAGGCTAAGCTTGATAAATACTATGGGGACTCTGCACCATCGATTTCAATGGTAAAAAAGTGGTTTACTGAATTTCGTTGTGGCCGTACAAGCACTGAAGATGCCGAACGTCCTGGACGCCCAGTTGAGGTCTCTACACCCGAAACAATCGAAAAAATTCACGATATGGTGTTGGCCGACCGAAGATTGAAAGTGCGAGAGATTGTGGAAGCCGTAGGGATCTCGCATGGCTCAGTGGTTTCAATTTTGAATGATCACTTGGGCATGAGAAAGCTTTCCGCAAGATGGGTGCCGCGTTTGCTCACAGTCGACCACAAACGCATGTGCAGTTGCCATGGCAAAAATCCATGAATTGGGCTATGAATTGGTCCCTCATCCACCCTATTCTCCAGATTTGGCTCTGAGCGACTACTTCTTGTTCCCAAACCTGAAGAAATGGCTTGGTGGAAAAAGATTTGACTCCAATGATGAAGTCATCTCGCAAACAAAGGCCTATTTTGAGGACCTCGACAAATCATTTTTTTTGAAGGGATAAAAAAATTGGAGAAGCGTTGGACAAAGTGTATAGAGCTCAAGGGAGACTACGTTGAAAAATAAAATTATTTTTTTATCAAAAAATCTGTGTTTTAATCCAAAAGTCACGGACTTATTGACCCGCCCTCGTACCATTGGTCCTGTTCTAATCCCAAAACAAAATACGCTATTATGAAATGATTTGTCAATGAGTCGAAACTCGGGCGGTGAAATAACTATGGAAAGTTAGAAAAACTAAACATGCAAAATTATATCAAAATGTAATATTTTTCAAAGAAAGAACTACAAAACCAATTGTTACTCGGTATTTTATTTCAAACAGCTATTCATTTCAATTTCAACATCTATTGTCGTTTAACAGTAGTCATGAATATTGCAAAACAATGCTTTTCGGATCTGAGTTGTATATTTGTTTTGGGAATCGTTGGTTACACACTGTTTAGTTTTATTATTTTTATTACAAACACAAAAGTTCATAATTCGTGGCCATATCAATAAGAAAGAAAAAGAAGGAGAAGAATTAAATCTATGTAAAAATAACGATGTGCTTTTCACAAATATCAAGCTATAATGGTAAAATTGGTAGAAAGGTCAAGATGTCTTATTGGCCCAACAATAGCGTTACACTTTGTTTATTCCGGAAAATGAAAACTAACATCAAAAACACCACCCTTTTAATTATTCATTACATATGGAAAGAAAAACATTCTTGAAATATTCTGCAAAATCTTTAATTTGATCGAAAAAACAAATTCTTTTTATTTTATTGTATAGTATTACTTAATTATATTACAATATTTACTTAACACTTGTTGGTACCGCGGATGTAAATAATATGATCAGCTTTAAAAATATAGCGTTTTTTGTTTTTATAGTTTAAAGATTATCAACCCACAACATCAAACCGTCTTACATCCATTGACTGGCTGTAGGTAGTGTATTTACTCCGGTTGTTGTTTGTACTACTGCTGTCCTAGTTTGACCCTTTTTACTTCTATATACGTAAATGACTCTCTCCTCTGGTCAAGTTCTCTTCTAGTTATTAGCATCCGCTATTGTTATTATGTCTCCTTCTGATACTCGTTTCGCCGAGTTAAACCATTTGCTTCTTCTTGTGAACGATGGCAAATATTCTTTGACTCAACGGCTCTATAATAAATCTACGTATTGTTCGCAGGTCAGCCAATTCTTTCGAAGAGTTTTGCCATCATTACAAGGTTGACCGTTAAGCTTCACGCCATTCGACGGTTTGGGGTGAACGCTTCATCACTATCTTTATCTATAGGAACATAGGTAAATGCTCTTGAATTCACTATATATTCTACCTCAGACATCATTGTTACCAACAACTCATCCTTTGGATTGCGGTTCAGCTGTATGTTTGCTAGAATTTGTTTTACAGAGCGCACAAGCCGCCCCAGCTCCCCCCCCATATGGGGTACCGCTGGAGGAATACAGTTATATTTAATCCGTTCCCCCACCAACCGCTCCGCCACTTTAACCTCACTCAATTGCTCCAAAGCCTCCTCAAGCTGTTGATTAGCTACCCTAAAATTAGTACTGTTGTCATTACATATCTTTTTTGGTTTTAGCGTTTTTGCGCATAATCGCTGAATAGCCATGATACAGGAATCGCTGGATAAGCTGTGTGCTATCTTAACCTGAATCGCTTTTCTTGTTAGACATGTGGAGAGAAAACCCCATCTCTTCTCACTATGCCTGCCCACTTTCACCAACATAGGGCCGATTTAATGCAGTCTCACACAGGAAAATGGCCGAGTAAACGATTTAAGCTGCGCTGAAGGTAAATCGCTCATCAATGGTGATGGGCTTAACAATTGCTTCGAACCTTTTTTTGTAACATTAATAATGTTGGAATATACCTATAGTAAGTCTGACGGAAATATAGTTGCTTTTATTGTTAATGATAATCTTGAACAATAAGAACGGTGATATAGTGAGTTTTCGGTAGAATTTTGGGTCTTTTACAATTGAAAGATGCGTGCCGCGATGCGTCGATGCGACCTTTTATTTTATCGCATTACAATATTTTTGTCTAGATACGGATTCAACTTATAAAGGGAGTGAGACTTTTAGAATGTGGCCATTTCTGTTTTTGTAGTAAAATTTTGCTTTTAAAGGCTTATTTCTTTTGAAAAGGACTCAGTTTGCCACAATCTATACAAATAATTTTCATAGCGCATGATATCTGAGTTCAATCTGGCGATTCCTTTTACTCGCTTTTTTTGCAGGATCATATCTTAAAACTTATACACAAAATGCTCCGCGCATCTTTCTCCATGATGAGAATCACTAGAGGTGGTCATACTTCTTTGGACTGATGCAGGAACTTGGGAACTTGATACAGCCAACTTCCATTCCATTTTGTTGCATCACCGGCGGCGTTTTCATCGCTTGGTATCCATTCCCATTCGTTTTCATTCGAACTGTCTAATATTTTACCTACTCTATTACGAATTGCTTGACCTTTCTATGGCCATTTCTAATCCAACATTAAACCGATTGCGAGTCAGACCAGAAATAACGCCTGTCGATTTCTACAGAATGACCTTTCATCACTGTCTTCGCCGTTATGACACCCGACACGGCCGCTTCCAACTCTATACGCGGCACTGATATGTGCTTTAAAGGGCGGACTTCTGTTCTCAAACAAACAAATGCACATTCAATGTGTCGTCCCTTTTGTATACGTAGATGGGATACTGCGTCGTACGCTGACAAACTGGCATCTACAAACATATGCAGCTCGACAGAATACCCTGATTCCAATTTTAACTTGCTGAGATACGGTTGTAGAATTTTCAGCAACACTACAAAGTGTGTAATGAGCCAAGTGCATCAAAACTTCTCATGAGTGTATTTAAAACATGCTTTTAGTAGGTGCTATTTTTCCATTAAGCGCCTTTATATTTACTTTATTGCTGTTACAAAGAAATAAAATTTTATCAGTCTCAGGCGATCTTTTCGGCTTTTTGCAGCTTGCTGTCGTCATTTTTGCCGAGTTGTTTATGAAGTTTCGGATTTTAAATCCGCCCTGTTGTATATGACTGGTTTGCTAAGTCTAACGCCTCTTCTCCAATGTCCACGCTGTCAAGGAAATCGTCAACATAGTGGTTTTGCGTTATAGCTTCTACTGCTTTCGGAAATTTGAACGAATATTCTGAAGCGTTCTTATTTTTTATGAACTCGGCGCAATATGGTGAGCATTTGGATCCAAGTCAGCACAAGCATTTGATAATCTTCTATTATTCCTGTGTTCTCATTTCTCCAAAGAAACCTTTGTGCGTCCTGGTCAAGCTCCTGCACCAAAATGTGGTGAACATCTCTCTGATGTCTCCATAGCAGATTGCAAATTTTAGTTGCCGACACCGAAAGAGTATCTTCGGTAATGCTGGTGAATTGTCTGGTCGGGGTAAAAGCATTGAGTTCAAAGAAATTCCATTTCCCTGGCATCCGCGACCCATACAATGCGTACTTTCGATGGCTTATTTGGATTTGAGACAGGTAAAATCGGTAAATGATTCCCGTTTCCATCGATTCATCTCTGGTTATTTTGCGTGCAAGCCCATTTTCTACTTAATTCGAAATTTGCTTACGGAGATTCGTTGCTTACACTGGTTCCTTTTTAAGTCGTTTCTCTAAACACAATAACCGACGTTCAGCAGCAGGCCTACTGTTCGGCATTTCTTAGTATTAAATTTTCCACAGAAGGGGTACACTTAATTTCTTACCCACACGTCGATAGAATTTTCTGAAATTATTGCAGCCCTCACATCATCCTTGTTTATCATCTTTATATCTTTATATATCTTTACATTTTTTATGTCTTTTGATCCAACAATTTCTACCACGAAAAACTCACTAACCATTTCATTCAACTTCTTATCCGCACTCATATATGTGATCTTTTTTTTCTATTTTTAACTCCAGCAAACGAACTAAACACAGTCCATCTCAATCGGGTTTTAATTGCCGTCGGATGATTTCCCTCTTGAATTTTTAGTGAGTTCGATAATTTCGTGGTCGAGTCCGATTAATAATTGAGATTTCGCATTTTGGTACCAACTTACCGGTAGCAAATACTAAGCTGGAATCGTGTCTAGCTAAGCTTAAAGTTAAAACACCCAGTCGGGATAGAATATCATACCCTATGATTATAAATCTTCCAGAAAAAGTAAAGCTCCTCAACCTCTATAACAATATCTTAAATACAAGTTTTATTCCTCAAATCTGGAAAACAGCCTCAATACTCCCTATCCCTAACCCGGTAAAGACAAACAAACGCCAGAGGGCCATCGCCCAATTTCACTGCCTTGCAAACTTTCACTGCTACCAAACGAATATTCTGATATGCTGAGACTAATAATCTTCCAGGTCCAAACCAAAAAGCGTTTAAACCGAACCGAGGGTGTACGGGATGCTCTTCTTTATATCGAAGGCCACATCTCCAAAGCCTTGAGTTCTAAAAACCACGTGTCGATCCTCACTTTAGATTCCGAAGAGGCATTCGGCAGAATAGGCATCCATGTGATATTAAATAAACTTAAGGATGGGGTGTTGGCCCCAACATTTTCAGCTACGTCAAAGCATTCCTAAGTAACAGAAAATTCTACATAAAATGTAATGGTTTCTATTCCACCCCAAATCGACTTGACAATGGCATTCCCCAGGGTTCACCATTGTCATTTGTATTGTACTCAATTGCCTTTCAAAATATCCTATCCAAACACAAATTAAACCCTTAACTTAAGTATATATAAACAATGTACATATAGAATATGTTAACAATTTAAAAATCTTAGGACTAATATTCAACAGAAGATACAACTGGCGAGCAACTGCTTGGATCTTAAAAAGTCCCTGGCTGCAAGAGCAAACATTGTTAAATATTTATCAAGTTAAAAAAGTAGCATACATGTACACTTTGTTATATTACTTAATCACTTATTTTAAGCAAAATAGATTACGGCATTTTTATATATGGCAATTCCCCTAAAACAACACTCGGGATCATAAAACCAATTTATCACCAAGCAGCAAGATGTAAAGTTGTCGCCTTCCGTACCACTCCTACCAAAAACATCCTGGCAGAGGCTAGCCTACCGACTATTGAGGAACGGAGAGCTAAAATAATGCACAAACTATACGCTAAACTGATTTTCTCATATAACTCTCCAATCGACAAAGAAGTTAGCCTCACAATGAATCGTAAAAGGAGTTACAAGATCCCACCAGCTGTCTTTACAATTCTACAGTCTGGCAATGAAGAATTTTCGAGTTTCGAACAAAATGATTGGCTCCTGTATCAGCACCACTACGCTAAAGTTAACCCAACAAAGACTCCACCCATCTACCCTACAAACATATCAAAAAATTAGATCACCAATTTCATCCGACTACGACTTAGCCATACCTCTGCCACTCATCTCTACGTCCTCAAGAACCTCTCCCCACTTGTCCCACATACTACACTACTCTTAACCTTCAACACCTGCTCTACAACTGCGACAAAACTAAACCACCCATCATCAATATACTAACAGGAAATTACATCATCGAAACTTTAAAATATCCGAAAAAATCTAACACACGGAAAATATTATAATTATATTATAATTTTTAAACTTGTTTAAGTATTATTGAGCGTGAGGCCATTGCAGCTTCCAACTCCTTTTTCTCAGGATTAACCTGCAATTTATTACTTGTTTAATAAAGATATAATAATAATAATAATAATATTTCTTTACCACCTTGAAATAAATAGTAACCACGGTAATATATGTTTTCTTTTTAATTTTGTTTTTGTTATATATACCGTGCGGACGTTACGTCATTTTAGCTATTTTGACAGGTTACAGGCTTGCATTAAATTGGTCATTCACTCATGGCGTTTTCCATTGAGCAAAAAAACACTCTTTTTGCACCCTAGAGTGAAAAATGACTCTAAAAAATGTTCCATTGGCACTTGTTTGACGTTTTTAGAGTAAATTTTTTCACTCCCAATTTCATTTCAGAGTACACTAACACATATAAAAACGAAACGTCGAATTGGCGGCTGCAATTTTAAGAAAACAAAAACATTTGAGAAAATTTTGTTTTTGAGTTTAAAACGAGGAAATTTAAATTTATTTAAATAGAAATGGAAAAATAAATGATAAACATGATATTAGAATCCGCATTGTTTGCTCTATTTTGGTAAGCACTTATCAGAATAATAAAATTTGACATAAGCAATCTAACGAATACACATACAAACATTTTGAATTTCCAAATTTGAAAAATTAGGGTGCTGTCGAATTCAATTCAATTGGATGGAGTGCTAATTTGGGAGTGAAACCAATGGAAAACGCCATTACAGTGTGCGTGGAAAATGTCCAAAGCTTACAAATTTATTAGTAGAGTTTATCACCCATGGTAGTTCGTTTATGGGGAAGAGTGGAAAGCGATTTTTGGAACGACCAAATATGGAAAAATTAACCTCGATGTTAATGTTTCATTCATAAGTTGGTCGTTCGTGCATTTTATTATAAAAGTGTGTTTTTTTTTTAGAGCGGACTTGTATGCAAATGGTCAATAGAGTTTGCCACCATGTATCTCGCACATTCTTGCAAAAGAGTGCGTTTTTATTTTGACAGTTAGATTGGGGGCTCTAAAAATATTGTGAATTCATGAGTGCAGTTTACCATATAGGTTAGTCCATTCAAATTTATGGTGTTTAGTTCAAAAAAGCGTTGTCAGTGTTGGAGTTCGAGTTAATTTGTGTAATTGGTTGTAAGAGGATGAAATTGGTTTACATCGTCAAATCAACGATAAACCGTTAATTTTTGTAAGGAAGAATGGAAGAAGAAAACATTGCTTTTCTGACATATGTAAGTTCAATTAGGAAATTAAATTTATTTTTTATTGTATAAATGCTACGAAATGCTTTATATTTATTGTATTTTTTTATTATTTTTTTCACATAAAACAAAAATCTGAAAGCGCTTTATATTCCAAAGTGCCATTGTAAATACAACTAATTAAAAGCTTGTTTTTTTTATTTATTTTATTTTTTCATTACTTCTGCAACTTCGTACACGTTCGGGTGCGATTTTCAGTTATATTTTCAAAACAACTGTTAAGACCATTGACAGGTCAAGACAGCATATCGGCCAGACAAGAACAACGGTCTCATAGACAAAACAAATTGATATATATTGGCATTGAAGATAAATAACATAAATCCTTAAAGTATTAGTTAACTAACACCCCAAAATTATTTCAAGAAAAGTGTGGACTGGCACATCTAAATTAAACTTTTGAATTAAAATATGTATATATGGAATCTTGTAAGAAAAAAAATTGAATTGTTAAATTTTGTTGTTGGTTATGTGATAACGTTTCCCATGTGTTACGTTAACTTAAGGGCTGACCAGAATGTGAATCTCGTATCTTGAATTGCTGTCAAACGCAGATACACGGCTTGCGGCCGTCACCAACAGTGACGCTCATCGAACCTGTATCTGTCAGTCAATTGCGTTTTTACTTGTGAAAACAATTTGTGAAAAGTAAAAGTGAATAATTTTTAATAGAAGCTGTACTAAGGATTTGCCATATTCCACAAGGATTCTTCATTCCACACCGCTTCAATAAATTTCTCCACGTCTATTCTGTTAAATTCTCAAACCATAGTGAGGAAAGTCCAACCAATGCATACAAACAAAGAAATGTAAATCGAGGATATGTATTCCGAAGTTGGGTGCTATTCAACTCCGAGATACAGATTCAGGATACATATTCACACAGATACGCATTGTGTTGGCGCTTACGCCTACACATGCATTCAAGTTTTGACAGTTCAAATCAGATACAGATTCAAGCTTCAGATTCACATTCTGGTCAGCCCTTTATCCTTTACAAGAGCCATTGATATCGAACCAAATGTACAAAGTGTACCCGTCAAAACATATTCTCCATTATTATAACCACCAATTTTGATCGTCACACATCGATACCTTCCCGAAAGAATGTATTAAGCGACATTTTTAAAATTTTGCAGGAGACAAATAAAACTTTATGTGTACGTAATTATTTGTGTATCTTGTAGTGATAAGCATAATTTTGACAATTTTTTTTTTTAATCATTGCGTGAACGAAATTTCAATCAGATAAAAAGTTTTTGTCGCTTAAAACATTTTATGGTCTAAAGGTTGTCACTTGATACAGAGGTAAATGGCGCTTAGTTCAGTGATGGTAAGAAATAATACAGGATTCCATGAAATATTGGCGTTAAATTCATTTGTGGCACTGGTCTAAGCGACAATATCAGTTGAACTAAGTGCCATGTGCAAGATCTTTTTCTCGTAAGATGTGTTGCATAGTACAATTATTTTTAATATGGCGCTTAGCAAAATAGTTTTGGTTGTTACAACAAATAATAGAGAATAACAAACAGCTTCCTATTAAATTTGTAGGATACTACAATCTTATTTCTCTATAGTTTGTTTTGTACTAATGGTAGAAACCTCAAACCAAGACCAAAACGTGGCGCTTAGCAAAAATTATAAGGGCATGTAAAAAAGTCATTTCCTGACAAATTGTCGCTAAGTACATTCTTCCGTAAATGTTGTTTGTTGTTTGTTTTTTATTTCTCTTAAATTACTTATAAATCTGTATGTATAAAGTAAAATTCTGTACATTGCTATTATAATTTCAAAATAATTAAGAAAAATATCTGGTGACATTCAGTATTTAATACAACTATGTATCGATATAGTTTGTCAAAATGTCGGAAAAATACGACTCCCAGAGAATGTTTGGGATGTTTTTGATTGGAGTAGTCGGTCTAAGCCTTGTTCTTATAAATAAACCCGAATTCAGTGTTCGATGCGAAAATAGTTCTGACTGTTACCCGCGGTTTCACCCGCGTTAAATTTGTACTCGATCTCTTTCCTTTTAGTAAGCCTGTGACATGTCCTTTTAAAAAACGCAAGCACTACGATATATTAAAACGGTTTAAAATTTCTTGACGAAACGTTCAACTAACCTTTACATGCGAAATCGACAGATCATAACAAACAGTGACTTCTTTAGATGCCCCGTAAATAAGTTTTCAAGTGGAAGGTAACAGATGTTAGAACAGAGAAAACAGGCGTTGAGGTCGTATTGTGCGGAAAAATTTTTGTTTGCATTTTCCTTTACCTTGTTCATATTCGTATTTATTTTGCTCTCGTCATATCGTGGTATAATCGTGCGGAAGGTGGTGTTTTTCCCGTAGCTATACTTAATCATACTTCACCTAAAAATTATTTTCTTGCTGCTTTTTTCCCCTTCGATAATTTACCACCAACAAATTGGGTATCTGTAGGTTGACCAAACACGCTTATGAAAACCATAGTTTTTTTAAAAGTAAGTATGACCACTATCATTTTATTTATTTATAATACCTACCATATAGGGTAAAGGCACTAGTATCCGGACACTTAACACATTTGTTATCTTTGAGTTTGATTCGTCGACTTACTATGAAGGCTTCGAAATATTGTAATACTGCATCTGAAAGCTTGTAAAATTATCGATAGCACAAAATAAACAAATTTTGCAAATTTAATATAATAATTACTTAAAAAACAAATATTTAAAAAAAAAGTCGATTTGCACTAGTATCCGGACAGCAAAATTTAGTTTCCGGACAATTTTACTTTAGTATCCGGACAACAATTTTGAACGAATTTACAGTTATTTTTCGTCTTAATGAATTGAAACATGGTTATTTTTTGAAAAAATATAACTAGTATTTTTTCCTATTTTTTAAAAGTGTACAAGAAAAAAAAGTAAATAAGCAAAAAATAAGGACTTAGGTATGTTTCTGTACAAAAAATAATAATAACGTAACTTCACAAACAGAATAAAAAACAAAAATAAACTATATCTTGTTTCTTATAGGTGTCTTAATATTAATTAATGTTGCTCGGCATTTGATGGATGTGGAGCTTCAGCAATCACCAAATTTTTAGCGTTGTTTCTGACGCACTTTGAGTAGTCCACAGCTTAGGGGTTCAATGGGTATAACCCCACTCTCTAAAAC
The DNA here is from genome assembly GCA_928272305.1 of Volucella inflata. Classification (NCBI taxonomy): domain Eukaryota; kingdom Metazoa; phylum Arthropoda; class Insecta; order Diptera; family Syrphidae; genus Volucella; species Volucella inflata. The sequence goes on from OV743717.1 coordinate 38,002,684, forward strand.
CGTTTTGTATCGTTGTCAGCACATCCTTATGTTTCATTATTGCTTCATTTAAAAGTGGACAAAAATTTCATTTAATAAGTGCTTGGCCCACATTTTTTGCTTGCATATCACGAACTGTTTTTTCCAAAAAGATTTTAGGGGTTTAAAGACACTTTCATCAGCCGGCTGCATGATGTTCGGTGGCAACGCGTAAAAAACTCTTGGAACAAAACTGACTCAACTTTAGTGTTAAATGTGACTTGTGTCCATCGACGAACAATATCACACGACGTTCCAGTTTTTCTTCAAGCAAGCGTTTGTGTACGCAGTTTGCGACATACTCAAAAAAGGTTTTGCTCCTCATCCATCCACTTTCACTTCTACCTAAAACCCAAGATTTTGGCATACTCTCCACAGTGTCTTTCGGTGGAGGCACATATAGAAAAACCACCATTGGGTCGAATAGTTTTCAGTCGGCAGAAAAAACAACGAGGACTGTCAGTGCCTCCTTTTCGTTTCCAGCAGCAATCTGATAAATATTTTTGTAGCCTTTGGGGGCTATAACTTTGCCAGTCTTTGGGCAGAGACAAAAGCTGGTTGCATCGCCATTTAATATCCTACTCGGGCCATACATGATAAATTCCTGGCCAATAATTGTCGAACTCTTCAAACCATTTTATAATTCTTTCCTGTCTAACAACTGCTCTTCCCTAACTAATGCTTTCAGCATCTCTCAAAGCTAGATTTGGATTTTGTTGCATAAATGCCCGCATCCATGTCTTACCTGGTCTATCGTCCTTGAATGGCGCTTTTCTGTTTGAATCCTTTACTATCTTTTACACGGTATTTAGCAAGTTATCAGTTTTTAATGGAAAGCCACCTTTGCAAAGATCAGCACACCACGTGGCAATTTGTTCCTCCTCTTCAGCTGTTTAGTAAGGATCTGGACCTAATTTAGTTTCCTTTTCACCGATAAACCTTTTGTTTTTCAGCCTGTCATATAGCGTTGAACGACATATACCATATTTAGCTGCAGTTTTTCGGAGATTTATTTGGTTTGACCTTATATCCTCCAAGGCCTTTGAAATGATTTCTGAATTCATTCCTTAAAAAATACCTAGGAAGTTTAAAGGAATAAAAACACTTAAAATTACATTAAAAACGAAGGTATCCGGAAACTGAGTCTAATTTTTCAGTACCCGGTTATATATATATATGTTTTTATACATGTTTTTATGTTTTAACTTAAGTTACCCTGTCCGAATACTGAAACATTGAAAGAGAAATGCATTTTCTTTCATTAAATCACAAAATATATTCCAAACTACAATTTTTGAACCTAAGAAAGAGATTTTTCCTTTTCCCTCATATTTTCAGTATCCGGACACTGTGTCCGGGAAATAAAAAAATCCTAAATTTTAGTTTTAGTATCCAGACACTTAAAAAATTGATCATATTTATTCACAAATAACAATTTTCTTTTGTAAAAAATGAATATATAGATCATAATTTACTTACCTTTTGCAAATGCTTCCACTATATTTTTCTTAGACAAACCACTTTACAAGCTCGCCCTCTTGCTTTTTGATAGGGGACAGTTTAGCTCCAGAATAATCGCACCAGGAAAGTATATCTTGAAAGATGGAGTTGAGGTCAATGATGGGGTAAGAAGTATTCTTAAATCTCAAATCATCAGCATAGGCACAGAATTTTATTTCTTTGTGGAGCGATAGGGTGAAGGGGAGCTTGTTAAATGCTATAAGGAAGAGTGGAACAGAAAGGGGAGAGCCTTGAGAGATGCCATTAAAGAGGGGTAAATATGAAGATGATGAGCTTCCCATTCGGGCCGAGATTTTTCTATTTTTCATGAAATTGAAGATACAGATAAAGTTTGGAAACAGTCTAGAGATTCACAATCTCAGTTCTAACATAAAATCGCTTACAGTTACATTGATCAAACCTGGCAGAAAGATACATTTTAATATTCTTTTCGAAATATTAAAAGAACATTGGTGTACGGCAACTGGAAAAAAATATTAACCAAGAATTGAGATAACACCTTGTAAAACTTACGGAAAAAAGTATGGAAACATGTAGTTTTTCATGAAAATAATGTATATTTGTCAATTACAATATAACAAGTGTTTTTTTTAATATTTAGAGCTTCTCTCTTTTGCGCTGAGAACTGCTCTGCATCTTCTTTCTATAGAATCCACCAACTTCTCACAATATGAAACTAGGATGTTCTGCAATTCATATGCAATTTCCTCATAGAGCGCATTCTTGTTAGATTTTTTTCTGGTTCGAAGTTGTCTTTTTACGTATTCCCACAAGTCCTCTATTTGATTAAGATCCCGGGATTAATACGGCCATTCCAAAACATTCACTTTTTCCTATTGGAACCAATCTTTTACTAGCCTAGACGAATGCTTCGGATCGTTGTGTTGCTGAAAAATCCACCTATTTGGCATTTCTTCTTCAGAATATGGAAGCAAAATGTTTTTTAATACTTCCGAGTTACGATGCCGATCCGTTATTCCTTCTATACGAATAATTGGACCAACTCCATCGTGAAAAACATGCCCAGACCATGAACCTTCACCATGCTTTAGGGTCGGTATTTGATACTTTACATTCTAGTATATCTTTCACCATTTGTTCGCCTTACGTAATGTTTTCCATCGCTTCTAAATAGTTGAAATTTACACTCATCACTCCACAAGACTGTATTCCATTTCCCTGGAAACCAAAAACATAGTCCTTAGAAAAATCGATCATCTTTACCTCCATCAAAGGAAATCTTCACTTTCCCTTAGTCTATTCCTTATCGTTGATTTCAGTTGCCGTTTTTTCTGGAGTTTTTTTCGATATCCTCTGAACTATGCGATCGGTGGTTTTTGTTGTTTTCTCGACCTACCTGATTTGGGTCAACACTCACAGTCCCTCGCTGGTGGAAGTTTTTTATGATCTTTGAAATTGTCCCTCTTCGTATATTGAAATCAAGTGAAATCTGTACTTGTCTTATCCCATTATTTTGCAGCGACACTACCTTTTCCTTTTAAATCCGTTGGGTACACCTTGCTTGGGCACTCTGATAATTTTTTGTTTTGTAAATATACGAGGGCGGGTCAATAAGTCCGTGACTTTTGGATTAAAACACAGATTTTTTGATAAAAAAATAATTTTATTTTTCAACGTAGTCTCCCTTGAGCTCTATACACTTTGTCCAACGCTTCTCCAATTTTTTTATCCCTTCCAAAAAAAATGATTTGTCGAGGTCCTCAAAATAGGCCTTTGTTTGCGAGATGACTTCATCATTGGAGTCAAATCTTTTTCCACCAAGCCATTTCTTCAGGTTTGGGAACAAGAAGTAGTCGCTCGGAGCCAAATCTGGAGAATAGGGTGGATGAGGGAGCAATTCATAGCCCAATTCATTGATTTTTGCCATGGCAACTGCACATGCGTGCACCCTTGCATTGTCTTGGTGGAAAAGAACTTTTTTCTTGGCCAAATGAGGTCGTTTTTTTTTCAAATCGTCATTGAATCGATCCAATAAGTTGGCATAATATTCCCCATTGATTGTTCTTCCCTTTTGAAGGTAGTCAATGTGGATTATCCCGCGTGCATCCCAAAAAACAGTCGCCATAACTTTATTGGCTGACAAACCCACCTTGGCCTTCTTTGGCGCCGATTCACCCTTAGAAACCCACTGTTTTGACTGTTGTTTGTTCTCTGGTGTGTTGTGATGGATCCATGTTTCGTCTACGGTTACAAAACGGCGCAAAAACTCCTCCATATTGCGATTAAACAACGCCAAACCTTCCTGTGAAGTTGTTACACGATTGCGTTTGTGGTCGACTGTGAGCAAACGCGGCACCCATCTTGCGGAAAGCTTTCTCATGCCCAAGTGATCATTCAAAATTGAAACCACTGAGCCATGAGAGATCCCTACGGCTTCCACAGTCTCTCGCACTTTCAATCTTCGGTCGGCCAACACAATATCGTGAATTTTTTCGATTGTTTCGGGTGTAGTATAAGTTTCTCAAACATGTTTCGAAACTTTTTTTTGGCGCAGCAAGGGTTAAGGGAGATGGGTCTATAGGATTCGAGAAGGGTTTTATCAGATTTCGGTTGGAGTATAGGTATAACAGTACTGTTTTTATATAGTTGGGGAATAAAATTGTGAAAAGTGGAATTGTAGAGCTTGACATTGGATATGATACGAGTATTCTATCATTAGCTGGTGTCTTACCTTTTAGTTTATTTAAGGCTATTTCTAATTCCAAAAGATTGATATCTTTGCCAATAATTTTAGCATTTTCTGAAAGGGAGCAGGATACGGAAGGGGTGGAGAGAAGTTAATTTTGACAAAAGGATTTGGAAAAGTTTGACTCTTAAGATTCTTTAGATCAAAAATCAGTGCTGGGCTATGGAAAGGGGGGTTAGTAATATTGGAGTTGGGAGAGTTGTTGGTGCAGATGCAATGAATGAGAGAGGAAGTATTGATACCACAGAACCTTCTAATGTTGGACCAAATTTTAGCATTAGGCGTATTGGGGTTATTATTAGAAGTGAGTTTGTGGATGTAATATGATTTCGAAATTTTTATTTTTCTCTTGTATAAAGCGTTAGCTCGTTCGTAGGCCAGAATGTATCAGCGGATATATTGCGTTTTAAAGAATTCCAAAGTCTGTTCTTTTCTCTTTTAAGCTGCTCAAGGTCTTTATTCCGCCATGGCACTCTGGGTTTTCCTGCTGAAATTGTAGGTTGGGGAATAGATTGGTTGGCGCTGTGAAGTATAATTTTGTGTAGGTTAGCAGCTTCTTTGTTAATATTGTGACTGAAAGGGTGATCGAAGTTATGTTAATTTAGAATTAGTTGGTAAGAAATTCAATTGGCTTCGTCAGTTTTAAATTTAGGTTTTCTTATTGAGGAAGAAAAGGGGTAGAGTGGAATATGGAAATAATTATGGGAAAGTGGTCACTTCCACAGAGATCATTGAAAACGGTCCATTTGGAGTTAACAGTTAAAATTGGGGAATAGAAAGAAAGGTAAATGTAGAGTGGGTGCTGAAATGTGTAGGAGATCCGTCATTGAGGAGTTGGTAATCAGACTTATTTATATAATTGGATAGAATATTACCGCGATGGTTGTTTTTGGGCTAGAGTTTCAGCTGTTAAAGTCCCCGAGTACTAAAGTTGAAATATTGTGTTGAGGGTCTAGAACATTCTTTATATTGATGGAGTTAAAGGATTGAGCAGGGGGAATGTAGGCATTTATAATAGAAAATTTTAGTTTGGATGTGATTGTAACGCCAAGAGCTTTAAAGTCATTGTTAAGATTAATTAGGCTATATTGAACTGAAGGAATTTAGGGATTGGTTTTGAGGGGTGAAGTGGTAGTCAACTGGGATGCGAGTGTTGGTTATTGATGTGAAATGGGTTTCCTGAAGGGCAATAATTTTGGGAGTTATTAACTTAATAAGTTATGTAATTATTTAAATAGCCTTTTATGTTCCATTGGATTATTTTTAATATTGAATGCGGTGAATAACTATTGGTTGGTGATTTGTTGTTGATATCGGTGTGACCCCGCGATCCTTGATAAGGCTGTGGGTGCCCAGAGTTGAGCCCAAACAAGACGATCTGCGGATAGCGGTCGGGGGGGGATTATTATTTGATTCGGACGAATCATCATTGTCTTTCGAGAGTATATGTTCAGAGAGAAGGTAGTTTTTCCGTGAATGATTTGTGTTGTTGTTTGAATGGTGTCTTGAAGAAGATTGCGGTTGGTCAATAGGTGTGTAATATATATTTTCTTGAATGAGTTTTTCTGTTAGATTTGTGATGGGGAATTTAGGAATATTGATTTCCTGTGGAGTCGATTTATCTTGGTTGTCTGGAGTGCTTTTGGTAGTTGATATTGATTGACTATTTAATTTAGATATATTCTTTTGAGGACTATGTGTATCAGAGGATGTTGAATTGTCTTGTTTTCCCTTGTCACTCTTTGATTGTTTTTGTGTAGATAAGACGGGAGCAGAAACAGGTTTAGGTAGAGAGTTAGAAGAGATTGGTGGAGTCGTTGCAGTTAGACGATTATCGGAGATTTTTAATGTTACTGCAAAAGTGTGAGGAAGCGTAGGGCTGGGGTTCTGGGTTCTATATATTTTTTTTGGCTTCCGACATCGTATATTTCTGAATTTTTTTTATTTTCAAGATTCCTTTTTGCTTGAGGAAGGCTTTGCATTGTCTTGATTAAGTTCGATGTTCATCTGAGCGATTAGTGCAGCAGATGGGGGTACAGTTGACAGGGCTAAGAGGGGGAGGGTTACAGCTGTCACATCGGGGAGGGTTGTTGCACCATTTGGTGGTGTGACCAAGGATTTGCCAGTTTTTGCATCGCATGTGGGTCGGGAAATATTCCCTCACTTTCACATTGTACCAGCCAATGTTTACCGTTGTAGGTGGACGGAAATGGTTGAAAGTATGACTCCAGTGGGACGTTGAGCTCCTTTCTGGTTTTTAGTTAATTTGAACACACAGAGAGTGTTAATTTCTCTTACAATTTCCTCTTCCGGAACCTGGATCAGGCAAGGCGCGTACACGGTTCCTTTTGAGCAGTTCAGTGTATTGTGGAGACTGATGTTAATGGGACAGATATTGGACAACATTTTGGTTACGACAGGATCAGGAGACTTCTGTCCCTGAGTTGTGAAATGGATTCATAACTCGTGCTGATACTGTCGATTCCTTTTTTGAGAAGAAATACACTATATGAAGTGAATGGTTTTTATTGTTATAAATTTAGGATCGGTTGACTTAGATGAGGTTGGTTGTGGATCGAAGAGTTGGATTGGAAAATTGCTTTGTTTTTTCTTTGTTTTGGCTGAAGTAACGGGACTTCTAAAACACAGTTAAGATATCCATTAACCTTCCACTGAGGAATTTCGAGGATGCCGTCGTAGAAGACTTGTGCAGTATAAGAGATTCTCAAAGGAGCTTGAATGATTCAACCGGGTCAGTATACGGAGAACCGACCGCCTTGTGCAGTATGAACGGCTCTCACGAGTTTGAATGTTTCAACAGAGTCAGTATTCGGAGAACCGATTAAATGATTATACTAGGTGGGGTGAAAAGTAACCTCCTTGGCCCCCAGAATACGCTGCTACTGCAAAAAAGGTTATGATGCCTTGAAGTCCGTTCATATTTACCCAGACATGCCAAATTTCAATGCGATACTGTTTTTAGTTTTGTTTTCACAGCTGATTGTTGTTGACGTCTTTGGCATCATGTTGAGTATGGACAAAAACGATTTTCATTCTCTCATAAAACATTATTTTTTGAGAGGCAAAACGGCAAAGAAAAAAAAGAAAAGTTGGATAAATATTATGGGGCTAATGCTCCGTCAGATATTGGTTTCGAGAGTTTCGTGGTGGCCGCAACTCCACTACCGATCAAATCCGCAGCGGCAGGCCCTCCGATGCGGTTACAGAGGACAATGTCAAAAAAATACATGAGATGGTTTTGGCTGACTGGAAAGTGAAGGTGCGCGAGCTTGCAGGTACCACAAAGATTAGTACTGAGCGCACACGCCATATTTTGGCCAATATTCTGCATATGAAAGAGTTATCCTGCCGCTGGGTGCCGCGCATGCTCACTCCTGACCAAAAACACGAACGAGAGCACTTCGAAAGAGTGTTTGGACTTGTTGATGCGGAATCGGGCGGACTTTTGGCGTCGATTGGTAGCTGTTCATGAAACCTGGATCCACTATTATACACCAGAGAACAGAATGAATGCCCGGCAATGGACTGAAGCCGGCACGAGTGCTCCGAAGTGGTCGAGGGAGCCTCAATGGGTCGGAAAAGTTATGGTATCGGTTTTCTGGGATTGTCATGGCATATCCTTTGTGGACTACCTAAAAAAAAGAAAAACCATCAACAGAGAGTTTACTGTGCATTATTGGAGCGATTGAAGGCCAAAATCGCTGCAAAACGGCCTCACAGAAGCGAAAACAATTCTGTTTTTGCAAGACAATGCGCCGGCTAAAATCAATTACTTACGGCTCCAATTGCTGTCGCATCCACCGTATTCGCCCGATTTGGCTCCCTCGGACTATTATCTCTTCCCAAACCTCAAAAGAGGACGAGATCAAGAAGTTGGAAAATCGCTGGAATAAGTGTGTCAAGCTTAAAGGGGACTATATTAAATAAAATAAAAAACATTTAATAACAATTTTTTTCTTCTTTTAGATGGAGTTGAAATTGAAATTCATTGTTTATAGGGGAAGTATGTGTGATTGTTAGGCGAATGTTTTGTTTGACAGGAAGTTAGATGTTGTTTTATGTCTGGTAAAGATGAGATCGCCAGGTTTAATGCTGTCTTTGACGCGAATTCGTTGAATATGCAATGATCGAGTTTACACAATATGTGCGAGCTCAAATTTCACGAGAATGTGAGCAATTACATTGTGACTCTTTAAATACCATTTTCTGATTCCTTACATTTAAATACATTGATAGAACCCTGGTCTTTTATCTTCTTGATTATTTCTTTTTCTGAGATGATGTTTTTCAAAAGTAGTGAAAAAAAGGACTATAGAAAATTCTTAAGAGTTAAAAGTTTCAGATTTTTTTTTTCAAAAAGCGGGAAAAAATGGTCGTGGTGGCGTGTGGCGTGATTTTAGGTGAAAAAGTGGGTGAAATGGTTACATTAGTTATTACAATAAATTTGGGATTCTTAGAGTTAGAATGGGATGAAATGTCCTTGTTGGTTACCATAGGGGAATATGGAATGCTGACTCAGCGAAACGATTAACCGTGTGGCCCAGAATAATCCATGACGCCAGAGTCATGGGTTCGCATCATGCAAAAAATAATGATATCGCTCAAGTTCATTTCACAAACGATGTTCTCGAGAGTTACGTGATGAGGGCCCAGAATACTCCGAACATGTGTATGTACACGTTTCATCATTCGAGTATGAAATCATTTCGGCGTGTGCAATATTTATTCTGTCATTTAACAAATGGTCGGCCAGTGGAGGATCAACTTCGTTATTTATACAGAACACGTCATGAATAACTGTTGTTGGGACTATAATGCTTTAAATGGTGCTTAATTTTTACTTTATTCCTGTAGATAATATCGGGAATCTTCTCTTACGCACACCAAATGATCTCTCAATATAATTTCGTGTTCGAATCTTTGTGAAATGTTGCAGTTCCGGTAAGGAGTTATCATATAACCTCTGCACGGATAGCCACCGTTGTCTACCATTATATGGTTTCCAAATTCTATGCTTATAAACCCAGCATAGATTCTTGAGTTATTATAATAAAAAATGCAAAAGAAAAACAAATACATTAGTACAAACATATATTTGCACATGCGAGTATTTTTATTGTACGAGGGCGGGTCAATAAGTCCGTGACTTTTTGAATTTCTGACCTCTTTACTGAAACAGCAACACTGCTCCTGTCAACAGGCATCTGTCAGTTGACTCCTGTCAAAATTTAAACTTGCTGCGTCAGTTAGTTTGTGTTTGACAGCTATTTTTATCAGACTACTCACTAATTTGAGGAGAAAATGGAAAAAAGTGAATTTCGTGTGCTTATTAAGCATTATTTCTTGCGAAAAAAAACCATTACCGAGACCAAGGCTAAGCTTGATAAATACTATGGGGACTCTGCACCATCGATTTCAATGGTAAAAAAGTGGTTTACTGAATTTCGTTGTGGCCGTACAAGCACTGAAGATGCCGAACGTCCTGGACGCCCAGTTGAGGTCTCTACATCCGAAACAATCGAAAAAATTCACGATATGGTGTTGGCCGACCGAAGATTGAAAGTGCGAGAGACTGTGGAAGCCGTAGGGATCTCTCATGGCTCAGTGGTTTCAATTTTGAATGATCACTTGGGCATGAGAAAGCTTTCCGCAAGATGGGTGCCGCGTTTGCTCACAGTCGACCACAAACGCAATCGTGTAACAACTTCACAGGAAGGTTTGGCGTTGTTTAATCGCAATATGGAGGAGTTTTTGCGCCGTTTTGTAACCGTGGACGAAACATGGATCCATCACAACACACCAGAGAACAAACAACAGTCAAAACAGTGGGTTTCTAAGGGTGAATCGGCGCCAAAGAAGGCCAAGGTGGGTTTGTCAGCCAATAAAGTTATGGCGACTGTTTTTTGGGATGCACGCGGGATAATCCACATTGACTACCTTCAAAAGGGAAGAACAATCAATGGGGAATATTATGCCAACTTATTGGACCGATTCAATGACGATTTGAAAAAAAAAACGACCTCATTTGGCCAAGAAAAAAGTTCTTTTCCACCAAGACAATGCAAGGGTGCACGCATGTGCAGTTGCCATGGCAAAAATCCATGAATTGGGCTATGAATTGCTCCCTCATCCACCCTATTCTCCAGATTTGGCTCCGAGCGACTACTTCTTGTTCCCAAACCTGAAGAAATGGCTTGGTGGAAAAAGATTTGACTCCAATGATGAAGTCATCTCGCAAACAAAGGCCTATTTTGAGGACCTCGACAAATCATTTTTTTTGGAAGGGATAAAAAAATTGGAGAAGCGTTGGACAAAGTGTGAGCTCAAGGAAGACTACGTTGAAAAATAAAATTATTTTTTTATCAAAAAATCTGTGAAATCTTTAATCCAAAAGTCACGGACTTATTGACCCGCCCTCGTAATATATAGATATGTATGTCTGTTTGCAGAAAATCTAAGGCAGCAATGACTAAGAAATTTAGATGATGAGTAAATAAAATCCGTTCATGTTCTGTAGTTTTTCCTCATCTCTTGTCGTAAATTGTATGTACTTTTCTCTTTTTTAGGGGGGATGCTAAAGTCCTGCTTGTAGATAATTTCCTATATCCTATATTAATAACAGGTTTAATCAATGCGAAACATCGCTGAGTTCCATCTGTGATACTGAGCAGGTAGATGTTATTTGCGAGCATTTCAACGACGTTGTTGTTAGAGCCGCTGAAATTTCAATCCCTAAGGTCCCAATAAAAAGCACAAAAACTTCACTGCCGGAGAATATTCTTTTGTTAATTCGATTAAGAAACTCAGAGCGACGGAAATGGCTTCGATTTCGAATGGATTCCTTCCTTTACAGTACTAAGTACCTTAACAAAGCTATAAAAGAAGCAATTTCAAGTTATAGAAATACATGATGGAATAATGTACTCTCTTCATTTGGGAATCAGAGTAGGCCAGTTTGGAAAGTTGCGAAAATTCTTAAAAATAAGTGTTCTTATATTCTTCCTCTAAAGGAATTTAATCGCCTCTCCATCAGTCCAGAAGAAAAGGCGAATGATGACCGTACTGCTAATGATGTAATGCATACTAAAGAACTTGTCCTAAATTCCCCAGTCCTACTATGTGAATCTGACTTTGTACCAGTGACTATAGTTAAAGAACTAATAAGCTCCTTAAAACCAAAGAACCCCGCCTGGGTTAGATCAAATTAACAATGGGTTGCTTAAATCTATGCCCACTAGCGGCGTTAGATACTTTACTTTAATTTACAACTCCTGTCTAAAGCTATGTTACTTCCCTTTTAAATGGAAAACAGCGCTGATAGTTCCCATTGCAAAACCTGGGAAGCCCAGAGAAACTCCCGGCAGTTATAGACCAATCAGTTTGCTTAATGCTACTAGTAAACTATTCGAAAGAGTCATAAAAGAAAAAATCAATAATCATCTTATAGATAGGAACATTGTACCAGGTTATCAATTTGGTTTTAGAAAGGGGCATAATACTTGCCATCAAGTAGCCAGAATTAAAAAGCATGTTCGCGACAAATTAAATTTAAAACAGTTAACGGGCCTCGTCCTGTTGGACATCGAAAAAGCTTTTGATACGGTATGGCACGATGGGTTAGTCCATAAGCTCCATACGTTTAATTTCCAATTCACATAACAAAGTTGGTTCAAAACTTCCTAACTGGCAAAAGCTTTGTAGTCAAAGTTAACAAACATGAGTCAGACATCAGACAAATCGAACACGGAGTTCCCCAGGGATCTGTTCTGGGACCTGTTTTGTTCAATGTATATATGTCAGGCATACCAAATTTAGACAGATATGTCCAAATAGCAATGTTTGCAGATGACACTGCTATTTTTGCATCAGGCACAATCTTCTTTGACGTCTACAATCATCTCCAAGCAGCCCTCTCTAAATTCGAACAATATTGCTTAAGATGGAATATCAAGCCTAACCCTCAGAAGACACAAGCTATTTGGTTCACTAAGCGCAAGAAAGAATGTTACCTTCCAAACAATGTTAACCTGCGTTTACGCTCTACGGAAATAGAGTGGGCAGACAAATGCAGATATCTTGGTCTAACACTAGACAAAAAAACTCACTTGTACCCTTTGATTTGCAGAAAATCAAAACTAAGTATAGCTAACAAATTAATAATATACAAATAAATTTTTCAATCCATTATCATGTATGGTGCACCGGTTTGGGGAGACTGTGCGAAAACACACCAACTCAAATTGCAAAGATGTCAAAAGAAGCCATGGCACTTTTCAACTACAAGACTTCACGAGAGAGCCAATGTAAACTTCATAGATTCTCTTACTAGCAGATCAATAATGCTTTTTAACTTAAATTGTTCCCTCTCTGAAACCGATCTTATAACTCAACTCACACCAAGTTAAGTATAAAAATTGAAAGGCAAATCCTTGATAGACCGACAGGGGACTGCAATATTAGCTTAAGCATTACTTAAGGGTTTTTGTTAGAAGTTTTCCCTTATTTATTCATTTAAAATAATCTTCAATAAATCATTATATATTATATATTATCATATCATAGCTGTAAAGGACCAAGTGTCCTAATTCTCTAAAAATAGTCTTAACATCATGATTGTATCTAAATTTTCCAATTACTTGAAATAAATAAATAAATAAATAAATAAATAGAAGACATATTTAATAACTTGTTTTCTAAGTGTGAGATGTGGTCAAATCTTCTTAGATTATAAATATAGCGAAGAGTGCTATTAAATGCTACTCGTACTTGAAGCTTCCTTTTTTATTCAGTATCACAGTTGTAATATATTTCACAACTATATAAGTACTGGAATAGCTAGAGTCCTAGCAAGAATAAATCTTGTTTTTGGTGGTGTAAACTTTTGAGCAGCCCATACAGTTTGGAGAACACCGGCCATTAGAATCGTATTAATAGCGTGCGTTTTATACGGAAGCAATAACGGAAGTATAGTCTATAAAAACCGGTTGAACTCCATCTATTTCTACAGCATTTGTAGACTTTATGGTTAAAAAGCTGTCCACTATATCCGTGCTCTCTATTCTTGTGAAGAAAAATGGTGTATCAGTAGAGACTGTAGGAATATAGAAAGTTCTATTGCCAGGGGAGATATACATAAGTCAATGGATTCGATAAAAAAAATTCGATTTTGTTCATTGCTATCAATATCACTTGTACAGATGACCTTCTGAAGATTATACCACAGCTTTCGACCGTCTATATTAGTATTGATCTGATTCAAGGAAAACTGTGTTTTCGCAATTCTTATTTCACGAACGACTTCCTTTTCTGTTTTTACGCGCGAAAGTGCTCTTCTATTTGGAAGCGTTTCCATTGTCGGTAAGCCTGATCTATTTGCATTATTAACAAGCGGATTTCATTCGTTAACCAAGCACTTGCCTTTGGCCGTACCCTTCCGGTTGATATTGGGATGTATGTATCAAAAAGATAATTAATGTTATTATGAAGAAAATAAATTTGGTCATCCGGTGAGGTCATACCGTAGACCATGTACTATGGAATGGAACGAATATGGTTTTTAAGAGTGGCGGTGTCTATATTTTTAAAATTTCGGAAACTGTAAGTTATCGTACTAGTAGGAATGGTAATGTCCAAATCAAATGTAAGAAAGATCAGGTCATGCTTAGAAAAAACGGAAGCAGACGTTTGATCATAAAAAGTACCCTGTTAGAATTATTAACAAAAAATGAATCTAGAAGGGTACTTGAGTTATTTGTAGAATGAGTAGGCGTTGGAGTAAAGATGGAATAAAGATCAAACCCCATCATATTCTCAGTAAGATGATTTTCAACGAAAATATTGCTATTGAAGTTACCGCATACAATAACATTGCTGGCTGTAACTACAGTTCTAAACTGAGAACTCTTCCGTTAACAAATACAAGGGTGTCAAGCCAATATTCCTATTTGGTCTTTAAATGCTACCTTAATGGACAGAATTTCTTTCACCTTTAATGTCTACAAAAAGGTATTAAATAGGACATTCATTAGACGCACGACATTTAAGCCTATAATTCAGACCTTCTCTTATATAAATAGCTACACCTCAACCAGGGCGATTGGTCCTATCTGAATGAAATATTTTGTAACCATTTAAAGCATAGAGTAAGTTCTGTGCATTAATATGACAAATTTAAAGCCCTTGCTTACGACAAAAAAAGACCTTTATCATTGATCACAATACTGTATCGCTACTATCACCCGCAGATATCACTTCGTTTTCATTTAACTCATTGCTTTTTGAGTAATACAAATCATAGGAAAACTAAGTGACACACACAGATCGATACGCGATTTATCTTTGTACTAAATAACTAACAGTGATGCAAAGGGACAGGTATTAAAAAGGAAACCAAACAAAAACATTACAATAAGAAACACGTAACAAAAGAGAAAATAAAAAGAAAGAAAAAATGAAGATAAAGCATAGTCAAAACAAAAATATACTACGAGTACTTGTTGCGTGTTGACAATCATAGTTGTTGTTCTTCTTCTTCGGTCTGATTTCTCGTTGTTTTTCTCAACATTCTTTCGCTCTCCACCAAAATGCCTCGTGCACTTGCACTCTTCCTTACATAGGCACAATCAAAATACGAAAAAACAGAAAACAGCTGTTTATTGTGCTTGAGATGTGCAGCTTTGTGATAAAGTGAGCAATTTTTCGTTGTCATACTCCCATACATACAGTCACGTGCAGGTAATTAGAAACGCCAAATACATAAATTCGCAGTTTCCTACAAACACATACGTTTTCACCTAAAGGAACTGCAGTATCTTCATGATATCTTCATGCGGAACACCAAAAATGATCGTTTCAATTTTTCTTCTTGGTTTTGTGGTCTTTGTTATCGTTGTGGATTCTGGGTATGTGCTGTCTTCTCAGTGTCTCCGTTTGTTTTTCTTTTCTTGTGTTCGGCGGTTGTGATATAGGTATATTTTTTTTTCTGACTTCGGTCTCCTTTAGTTTTTTTTGTTTTGTCTTAGTTTTTCGTTGTTTTTCTTTCTCTCTGTTGGCACTGTCCGATTCCAATATTTCAGCTGCCAGAGCAAATGGACTCAATTCCAGAGCTCCGACGGTTTCTCCTTGCGGAACACCAGTCGATGTTTTGTCGAATTTGTTATGTTCGTTTTGTCTGTTGAGTAACTAAACATCCTCGGACCCGGGACACTTCTGGGGGATAATTAAGTGAAGCCCAAATCAACACCGCCATATAAGCAGGAAACCTTTACAAATAGTAAGTATAGGGGAGGGCCGTAAGTCTCCTTGCAGACAGAAATTTGGGGGGAATTGTGGGTTTTCTTTACAATTTTTTTTTCCAATTTTAGGGTTTTGGAGGCTTAACAACTATAAGCCATTGAAAGCAAACAATGTAATTTAAATCGGGCTCACGGCCATTGTTGGTGGTATCCACATCTCGGAGCATCAAAGTGTGGTGCAGACCGTCCGTCCGCAAGAGCCTCCAGGCCATCCGCCTTTCCGGGATACCTGAATGGTCATCTCTGGAGCGGTAGATAGAGAGAGGAAACTGGATTCAAAGAATCTAGTGAATCCCACCTGTACCATGGTAATCAGAGAATGGCGAAAAAAAAAGAAAGTGGACAACACAAGAAAAGTGGAGGATTTTTTGCGCGTAATATGCATGGTGAAAAGGTAATATGAGAAGAGAAATTAGAAGGGGGAAACGCGGAAGAAAGAAATTTCCAACTTTGGGGCGAGCAGGGAAATAAAATCGAAAATGGTGTTGAAGACTCGAAGTGCAGTCGTTGACTCACAGAAATCTTATGACATCTCATTTATTAAAATCCATCCAGCCATTTGGATGATATGAGGGTATAACGAATCCCACATACATACTATACTTGAAGGTAGATACTTGCGAAAAGCATAACCCTGTCTTTGCTGTCGCGCAGTTAGTTAAATTTTAGTAATGCTAGTTGTAGTATACCATTGTTATAAATTTTAAATACTAATTTAACAGAGCTACTAAGGTCTTTGTCTATTGTACAGGGTGTCCCCCTTGTACAGTAAGGGTCTATCTCCAATTTCGACATAATTTATCGAGGAATTAAGAAAAGGTTTACTTTGGTGTATCTTGACCCTTGTTTATGAAAATTTCTCTTTTAATAGTAATAGTAACGATGTTTCGTCAAGGGTTTTATTTTTAAACAGCTTGCCCTGTTTGTTTGGGTCAAATTTAGTAGTTGAAATTTAACCCCATTCCTGTTGGCAGATTGATTTGAAATTTGGTCCACACCTTAAGTTCTGATGACATTTAATATAATCAGTATCATTGAAAATCCAAGATGGCCGCCTCTACAAAATGGCGGGTTACATTTTTTTCACAGCCCCCTCAATATGGGTATCAAATGAAAGGGCTTTACAAGTAGAACACAGTGCATGGCGCAAAGTTCAGTTATGGGACAGCTGAAAGAAGGACGCTGCCCTTAATTTTAATGTATTTTGGCTCGAAATTGTTTGTAGGAGGACAAGCATATTCAAATTTATTCTGAAAATGGTCTATCTTTTAAAAATACATACTCGTATAATAATGCATTAGACATCAACTGCTTGGCGTATTTTAAACAAGGATTTGGTTGTTAGAACATGAGCTACTTTTTCACGAAAAATCATGATTAGTGATGAAGTCCATTTCACATTGTATGAATTCATTGACAATTTTGGGGAAAATATTTTTCTCAAATAATCTAAAATATGTTATATCAACAAGAAATCACTGTTTGGTATGGTTTTTTGGCTGGTCATTGGTCCTTTGGTCAATAAAGAGTGCTATGGGCAAATGATTGAACATTGTTTTGATCTTAAATGAATTTAATGCGGTAATTTGTGAGCGAGTCCTTGAAAATTTGTATGTTTGTAGATGTGCTTGTGGTTAACATTTAATAATTTTCACACATAAATGATAAGAGCTATATTTTTATAGATATAAAAACACCAGCAACAATCCAGGTATTTACATATTTTGTTAAAAAGTACATCTACTGAATACATTGAGTTAGTATTGAAATGGTGTCTGGTTTAAAAGCGGGTATCCAGTGATCTGAAATGGAGGTCTTCACGATACTTTTCTGTAAAATGAGTGTTTAAGGAAAACATCGTTGCATGCATGGATATTTTTTGTCATGTTCGAATTATTGAGAACAATTTGTGTTGATTCAACAATTCTTTGGCCGGCCTTGCTTACATTGTTAAGACAATAAGCAATAGGTTTTGTTTTAATCCAGCCTTTGTATTTGTTACAACTACTCGAGTTATTTTGTCTTGGACAGGAATTATATTGTTAAGTGAATCCTTAAGTCCATATACTGAATATGTGGTTTGCTGGTTTGAAGCAGATCTTGAAGACGCCTCTTGGCGACATAAGGTGGAGTTTTGATTCAATACGATATTATGTTGAGTTTTTATACTTTTGATTATTGGATTCTCCCTTCTTTCTAGATAATAAGCTGGAACTGTTGGCTGTAGTCATCTAGTTGTATTGGCGTTATTTGTCGGATATATCAGCTGTAAATACACTGAGTTACAAAAAAAAAGTGTCGCACCTTGAAATTTTGCGTTAATTTCAAATACGTTCAAGAAAAAAAACGTTTTTAATACTATTTTGTTTATAAACATAAAAATAAGTAATTCATGTAAAAAAAAAAACAAAAATAGAAAAATGGAAGAACTTACATATGAAACATAAAATGAGAAAAGCTTCAGAACTTAACATTTAAGATTTTTATTTAAAAAAAATGAAATCCTCGTTCCTCACGAGTGGTATTTGCTCTGAACATCTAATAAAGTTTTAATCCGCCTGTGCGTACCTTGGATAAGGTTCTTACGATGTTGTCGCTCAAATCCTGCCATTCTTCGAGCAGAGTACATTTCAGCCCACTGAGTGTCTCTGAAAGGGCACGTCGCTTCCTAATCATTCTTCCCAGCAGATCCCAAACGTTGTCGATGGGATTCATATCCGGGCTCATCGCAGGCCAAGCCAGCACAATGATTTCTACTTCTTGTAAATATTCGGTAACGCACCTGGCAACATGTGGTCTAGCATTGTCATGAATCAGAAGGAAGTTTTCTCCAATAATTGGTGCGAGTGGAACCACATATTCGTCCAGAATGTTGGTGATCTAATACCTTGAGTTCACCGACTCTTCCACGATGCACAGCTCGGTTTTTCCGTGCATGGAAATTCCTGCTCACACCATGACGGAACCTGCCCAGAAATTTTCCCTTGGGCAACTGTCGCCGAAGAGTATCCCTCACCTGAATGTCTCCCCACTCTGCTACGTCTATCTGGTGAGCGCAGACAAAACCTGGACTCATCAGTGAAAAGAACTCTACTCCAGTCGGCCTCGGTCCAATCTTGGTGAAGGCGAGCAAATTCCATCCGACGTCGCTTGTGCTGTACCGTGAGTCTCGGAACACGATCAGGTCTTTTTGCTCTCAGGCCACTCTACGCTAATTTCCGCCTCACAGTTTGAGCACTCATATCCGTCCCTCTAACGGAATTAAGTCTGTGAGACAGCTCAACCGTTGTTTGGTGACGATCTCGAAGGCTTTAAATCACCAAATATCGATCGTCAATTGCAGATGTTGCTCTGGGGCGACCTGAGCCTTGACGCCGGATGTAGGAGTTGGTTTCTCTGTACCTTTTAATGGCTCTTCTTAGCGTCGTCTCAGGTTTCCTGATGATAACAGCAGCATGCCGCACACTTCGTCCATCCTCAACCAAAGCCAGAATATTTGCATATTTTTTTTTACAAAAATGACTAAAAAACTAATAAATAAACAAATTAAAATAAACCCATAACATTTAACTTAATACAATATGTACGGGATCACGGAAATCAAAATGTGGATATCTTGTGTCTGGTTAAAAATATGATTATTATGCGGTTTTCCTTAATATGATGTGCGTGTCACAATGAAAATGGAAACAGATTATGCAAAAAGGCACACAAACACACCGCCAAACTAAATAAAATAAAGATCTGCAAAAACATAGCGGCATATTATCAAAATGATAACAACACATAAATACTGCGCCATTGGTCCATATGAAATACTTGAACGTATTTCCAACTTTAAACGAAACGCCTGCAACGATATCCACAGAAAAATTAAAACCAGTTGTTTTTTTTTTTAAACTTCTACGAAATAAAATCAAACCCAATCACTAGGCCCCAACAACAGTCTTCTTTACAACCAATTCAAATCAGCAACAACTTGGTACATGCAGTCAGTTATAGCTCCTCCACATTTATACCACCAGTATCCAGTGCAACTCAACCATCTACCACAACATGAAACATTTCAGATAATTTACCTATCCTGTAAAGAATAAACCCACTAAATGTTCTTATTCAAATTTAAATGTTTAAAATTTATTCACGCTGTCGCTTGGGGCATTGGTAGCCGTCAGATCTTGTTAATTCATCTCATATCCGTAAGCATGAAAATTAGCAGTGTTCAATACAAAAAGAGAGAGTGTTTACGATCTTCTTAAGATTTTCGTCAAAAATCACCAAATTTTCAAGTATGATTTCAAAATAAACTTCTGGTTATTTCACTATTTTTTAACTTCTTGATAGGGAAGTTCTTGCATTCATCTCAAAAATCGAAAAAGACAATTTTTTTGATATCTCTACGTTTGGTGTCTTAAGTGTTTTTAGACAGGTTTTAAGAAAATGTCTATATGTGTGTGTGAGTATGTGTCTGTATGTCTTTTTTTTGGCACACGATAACTCGCGAATGAATGGTCCTATCGACTTGAATTTTTGTCAGATGATGGGTATACACGAAGAATCACAGCCATTAGATGGACTAAAATCCGACTATGGCTTTTTCAATTCTTAAAACAAATATCTACAAAATGCATTCAATTTTTCTGCTTTAACAAGTAGACGAGTCTTTCGAAATTTTTGCAGTAGTAATCGCAACCTATTAATGTAGCAAACATTTGAGGAAGATTTGAATCGTGCCAAAACTGTCTGAGTTATTTAAAGATAAGCAAAAATTTTAAAACCCTTACCATTTTCTCCAAACTTTTTCAGCAGGAAGGGAAATGAAAGCACCAATCACACTTTTTTTTATTATCATTCGATTTACCACACAGGTTTAATCTGTTTTCTGATCAATTTCGGATTAGCTTGTGCTAAAAACTAGTAGAATATGAAATATGAAAAACCATTGGCGGATACCATTCCTGTTTCTCAGGAAGTCTTTGGTGTGATTTATCGGTCGCGCTCATTTCGGCTAGTTTCACTTGTTTTCTCTCCACTCTCCACCCTTTTTTCGATTTTTTTTTATTTTTTTTATCTTCACATATCGCATGAAACATTCTGTAAAAAAAACTTACTTTATATTATCGCTTATGTATTTATGTACTTTTCGAACAAAACAAAAAAAGACAAAAGCGACCAAAACTCTCTCAACATATGTACAATGACCCAATTTGGATCAACAATCAACAGAAACTAAGCATTAAAAGAAAAGACATTGTTATTTCGTCGTGCATGTTACGATTTACATATAATGTTTTATATTAATTTACTCACTCTTTACTCATTGAGAAATGAAAAGAAATACAACATACTTCTTTTTTTTTATACAACATACTTTTTTTTTATGAAATTATACAACATACTTTTTTTTTTATACAACATTCTTTTTTTTTTTACAACATACTCCCAGTTGAAATTGAAAATCTTGCGAACGAAAATCGTTCACTGGACGGAATCATGTTCAATGTATATTTAATTTCTACCATCTATGGGCAGTGGAGTTTTCTACAGATGTAATAGCGATTTGATGGCATGTCTTACCGATGAGTGTAACGGAAATCTGCATCAATTTTGTGAAACCATGAACATTGTACTTGATATTTTAAAGAAGCCGGCAGAGCGCAACATCCGCGTTTTTTTGGATCGATGAATCTCATCTTCAATGGCCGTTGTCAGAATACTTTAT
The DNA here is from genome assembly GCA_928272305.1 of Volucella inflata. Lineage (NCBI taxonomy): Eukaryota > Metazoa > Arthropoda > Insecta > Diptera > Syrphidae > Volucella > Volucella inflata. The sequence continues at coordinate 38,023,967 of OV743717.1, forward strand.
TCTTTGCTGTCCAGAGCGAAATTTAAAAATCCAACTATTATCCATGAATATCACTTATATACAATATTAAGACTTCAATGATTTTCTCGTCAAAGATGCTGCAAAATGCCTTGGTTTCATAGAGTGATATACTTACTTTTCGCTTGATGTTCCTGTAGACAATTCTCTATTTAAATTTATAAAGTCTAATCCAAGGAAGATTATTTCGGCACTAATCCCTCGATTTCAAGAAACTGACATTCGCGGCAGTACCGTGAGTTCCCTCAGTCGCGATCTGAGAACTGTTGCTCGTCATTGTTTTTATTAAAGTCATCTTAGTCTCGTTAATAGTCAAAAATACTTTAAATGCCTGGGTTCCTAAGTTTTAAGGAAAATGGAAAAGAAAAGAGAGAGAAACAAAGATATTCGGGCTGAGTAACTATTTCTCTCCATGGGTGGCATACAACATTTGATGGGGAGACTAAATTATTGGTCTAATAGGACTTTTTGTAATTTTAAGCAACCGCTTATAGTGGTTATAGTTGTCTGAAAAAAAACAGAAATGTCTCGAGCGCGGTGATATTGAACACCGAAACGTCCGATTTGGAAGTCAATACACTACCAACTCTTATTTTGATTTTCTAAAAAGTATTATTTCAATTGAAGCATACATTTCTTGTACAGGGTGAGTTTTTTACCTTGAGACATCCAAATTACTCGAAAAATACGCGATATCGCGAAAAATGTTTCAGACAAAAGTCACAAGGTTCGAAGGGGACATAAGATGGTAACCACGAGTTTGACCTTGAGCCCCAGTTTCGAGGTCAAACGAAGGTCACTTGATTTTTTTAATGGGAACCAGTATTTTTTTTGACAGATTCGTAATCTGCTTGAAAAATTACAATTCTTCTACATGAAACACTTTTTTCAAAAATGCGTTATTTTCCCGTCAGAGGGCGCCATAAAACTTAAGACATCAAAATTACTCCAAAAGTAAGAAATATCGCGAAAAATGTTTCAGGCAAAAGTCACAAGGTTCTGAAGAAGACATAAGATGGTGACCATGAGTTTGGCCTTGAGATCCATTTTCAAGGTCAAACGAAGGTCAATTTTGATTTTTCAAATGATAATTCCTGATTTTCATTGCTGAGTCGTATTGCTCGTAGGCTTGTCATTTGTTTTTACGTACTGCGTTTAGCATAACCCAGAAACAACAACGTGGGGGGAGCAGTATTTTGTTTCCTTTGGGATGATTAATTAGAGTGGGTTCCCTTGCCTCCCAATGTTGAATCATTGAATTCTTCCCATTTCGACGTTTATTTCCCGAGACTATTTCAACAAATGCTCGAAAATGTGACCATTCACTTCAATACAGTTGTCTATCCGCGCTCTAAATGAACCAACAGAACTGAGAAGTATTTCTGGCTTAATCTTCCGGTAAGCTTCAGTTATTCGTCTTTTCACATCCTCACATGTTGTTGGCTTTTTTCTGTAAACCTCACTTTTTAAGTAGCCCCACAAGAAGAAATCAAGTGACGTAAGATCAGGTGATCTAGCAGGCCATTGCCTCGGACCCCCTCGTCCGATCGATCGTTGATGGTAAACATTGTTTAATACGCCCGGGCTACTTGGGAATAATGGGCTGGACAACCATCATGTTGAAACCACATTGTTTGTCGCAACTCCAATGGCAGTTCTTCTAGTAATACTAGAAGATGGTCCCACAAGAAGTTTGCATACTTTTCGCCATTCAAGTTGCCTTCAATAAAACCAAAAAGTGTTTCCGGGGGCCCAGTAATGCATATTACTCGTATATCGATTGACCGTATTGTGATTGGTGAAAGTCTACTCATCAGAGAATAGCACCTTGGCGAAGAAAAGGGGGTATCGTTCAATTTGCTGAAGTGCCCATTGACAAAAGGAAGCCCGGTTGCGAAAATCCTCACTAGAAAGTTCTTAATGCATTGAAACATGAAAAGGATGGTATTTGTGCCGATGTAATATCTTACAGATAATCGTTTGGCGAGTGCTAATGTGAGAATCGTGTGCAACGGCAGCTAACACTGCTATTCCATTGTCCTCAACAGCCACCCTATCTGACCGATTCCTTTTCTTTGGTTGCACACTTCCTTCACCAGTGAATTGTTGGCGTATCTGGTCTGGGAATCGTATCTGGTCTGGGAAACGTTGGGCGTAAAGAGCAACAGCACTATCGATGTTCCTTCCACTTTCTCCATAAATCAATATCATTTCAATTTTCTCTTGAATTGAAATAGCCTGCATTATTAATCTGGAAAACGTTACTAATAATAATCAGTTCCTCAAAACAAATATCGAACTTCTAACACCCTAACAACGTTGGAAATCGATTAATGATTTAGGCGTGCCAGTGCAGTGGTATCTAGCACTAAATGAATAACACCTTTGAGGCAAAGTCGTGTGCCCCATAGAGGAATACGACTGAGCAATGAAAATCAGGAATTATCATTTGAAAAGTCAAAAGTAACCTTCGTTTGACCTTGAAAATGGGTCTCAAGGTCAAACTCGTGGTCACCGTCTTATGTCCCCTTCAGAACCTTGTGACTTTTGCCTGAAACATTTTTCGCGATATTTCATACTTTTCGAGTAATTTTGATGTCTCTGACGGAAAAAGAACGCATTTTTGAAAAAAGTGTTTCATGTAAAAGAATCGTAATTTTTTACGCAGATTACGAATCTGTCAAAAAAAATAGGAGTTCCCATTAAAAAAAATCAAAAGTGACCTTCGTCTCAAATTTTTCGAGTAATTTGGGTGTCTCAAGTTAAAAAACTCACCCTGTATAATAAAGATTATACAAATTTAAACCATAAATAAAAGTTAAATTGTATTTCGAATAACATTTTTTTAATTTGCACATAAGGGGATTATATTAAAAAAAAAAAACACTGGCGCTGGCAGCCCGGTATGGGCCATGGCCTAGCTTCTTGACACTCATTTGTGTTGCTCATGTTGTCATTTTTGTCTCATCACGATTTATCGCTGAGTCCGAACGGCACTCCTTTTTTGTAGGCAAACATTTTTTTTCTTTCGGAAGTTTGCCATTGCCCGCCGATAGGGTGGTGGCGATTTGAAAAATTGTTGGTGATCCAGCCAGGAATCGAACCCAGGCTCTCTGCGTGATAGTCCAATGAGCTAACTATCGCGCCATCGCCAAGGGGATTATATTATAAGTAATATAATTTAAATTAATGTTAATTATGTTTTTGTTTACCAATGATAATTGCAAACTAATAATTTTCGCCAACATTTTTAGATAATGCTGATACATATCATCTGTGGAAAAATTTAAAATGCATTCCTCAAAAAACATTGCAACAATTCAACCGCGCAAACTTAAATTTGGATCACCGACATACGAAAATTGCTTGAATGAATTTTATAAGTTTTCTAAAGTAAGCACATCTTTAAAACCACCAACCGTATCACCACCTTACAATAAGATTAGATCGTTAAGGTATGGAAATTTGATTTCAAATACAAAACTTGTTAAATATGATTTAATTATGAATGGAGTTATTTGTTTAACAACTTCACTATTTTTAATTGCTGTTTTTTTTATTTTTAGATTATTTGACACACCCGCTACGCCAAAAACTATTATAAAAAAATCGTCGGGAAAAAGTTTACCTGGATCTACCGCAAATTCTTCCACTGAAAAGAAGAAAATCTGTTTTAAGAAATCGTGGCATTTAGAGCGTCCCAAAGCACATCCTCGATATAGCATCGAGTTTGAGAATTCTGTGCAAAGAGCCAATATTAATCCATTTACTCCGGACAGTAAGATATATTACTATCAAATAGCTTAATTTAATCTATTTAATTTTAACGTAGATTTGTTGGCACAAAGTAAAAAACGCACGAGAACGTTATTTAGCGGAGAAAATGAAAATAAAAGTTCAAAAAACTCAAATTTTGAACCTGTTGACTACCTTGAAGATGATACTGCAGAGATCCAACAAGCACCAAAACGCTTAGCTCTACAAGATAGTAATATAAGTAGATACAAAAAGGAATTCTTAGAAATATCGCTGATAGGTAAATGCATATCTATTAATTAATGCTTATATTTACTTACTTGGGTGCCGCTATAGGTTGGGAAAACCTAGATTATTAACAAGCTTCTACAGTTAGTCCGGTCTTCAACTAATTGCCTCCAGTTGCGCAATCCCAGTTGGTTTAAGTCATCTTCTACTTGTGCGCACCACCTAAGGTGATGTCTTCCTCTACTGCGTTGTTCCTCTAGGTTAGATTTTGCGAGCATTAGATTAACGCGCAGTTTTCTGACTAAGTTGATGCCGTTGAATCTTCACCTCCAAGGCCCGTTAATGCAAATCAGACCGAATATATTTCGAAGGAATGGGATGATCATGGTCTTATAAAGTGTCTCCTTAGGCTTTCGAGGACTTACTTATCAATTGCATTCTTAGCCCAAAAAAACAGCAATTCGGGAGAGTGATTCTTCGTTTTTTTTTCGCTAAGGTGCTAGGTAAATTTATATCAGAGGCAAGGTAGAAAAAGTCCCTTACAACATCGAAATTACATTGTATATCTTTTCTTATTGACAGCATACTTTTGGTTTTGCCCTCATTTACCACTTAGCTCATTTTGGTAGTTTATGTTTCAATATTAGCGAATGCTCCAGTAAAAGACCGATGTGTTCTTCCGTATATTTCTATCATCGGCTTAAACTAGTGGGTGCAGAGACCTTTGAAATATTGTTCCTCAATCATGATGTTAAAGAAATCTCACGACAGCGCATCAACTTGGCTTAAACCATTACCGACTGACGGACGATCTTGGCGGGGGTGTCAAGCCTCTATATTGCTCGTCTGCGAAAAAAATCGATGAAAAGATGATGGGCGTTGATTTGGACTTCTTGAGTTTTTGATGTACGGAGGTGTAGGCTATCATCGTGAAGGATATATTCTGCCTGAAGATGGTATGTTTAATTTTTTCGCCGTCGTGGCGCCGGCCTTATTTTCTGTAGGAGCATGGGCGTCTATTAGGCTTATTGTGGAAATTAACCCTTGATACGGACTGTCACCTACCGGAATCTCAAAACTTCTCGCCTAAATATACCACATATTGTAAATCCACATTCGAATAAGCGCTGTCTCCTTTCCCTATAGCTATCACCATGGCCGGAAGTTGTTGCACTTTAAACGTTTACAAGGTCAGTTTAAATCTAAATCTAGTTATATCCAAGACCATTATTTGGTTAATCATATTGATAGTCTCTTCCGTATAGAGTTTTGAGCCCTATAGCGGTCTAGGCCAGTTGCTACCGGCCGAGAACGCCCTTACTAATTTAGCCGGCATGAGTTTACTTTTGCAGTTAACAAGGACCACCACGGAAAGTAAGGCAAGCACTTCGCTACGAACTTCATTGTTGCGTGACATTATTGACAGTCAGTTATTATATATATATATTTGTATCATATTTTAGATTTCAACTCTGTGGAAAATACGAATTTCTTGCCTTGTCGAAGTCGATGCGAGGTTAGACATCGTTTAATCCCCGTAGTATTCTTATTCAATTTAATTTGTGAGTAGTCGATGGTGAGAGAGATAAGTTGATGCAAGGAGCTCCACAACTTAAATCTGATGAACTTGAGGCTGTACGTTTCATTTGATCAATGGTGCTCCGTCAATCTTTTTAGTCCAGAAAATTCTGCGTAAAGCGAATAGAAAGAAACTTGCGGTGTACAGCTTCTACCCTTAAAATGTTTGTGGTGTAATTAAGTGACCAAACCTGCGTAGTGTATTCTAGGACAAATATTATACAATATATATAAAGAGATTAAGTGATATAAGGGTTAGATAATTCTTTAGAACAGCAATCGATAAAACTAGCGGAGTTGACTTTTTCTTGATATAATCTATTTGAGAACGAAAATCGAGTTCCCTAACGCAGATTACGACGAGGTCATGCAATTGCGTTATCAAGAGAACTGGTTGATTTACGATTGAAAAAACGCGAGTGAAGCCTCTTATGAGTTCCTGGGTCTAACGCTTACGTAAATTCATTTAGCACCAAGAAAAAATCTAAGATATGTCTGAAAATTTTCATATCGTCGGCGTTATCGGATGTATATGAATTTTTTGATAGAATCGACATCATTCAAATTTCAGTCAGTCTCCGACTAGTTATCGAGCAGTAAACATCGTTTGCTACTGCGGAAAGTGCAGGAACTATTCTCATTCAATCCCTGGAGTTTCTTTTGAAAACCCTGCCAATAAGAAAAAAAATTAAAATAATAGTCCCTTTAGAGAAAGTGACTTTAAATTCTTCGCGGGTGAAGTGACAACGGTTCTTAAAGCTATGGCTCCGAGTCCAGAGATAAGTCCCGGAAATTAGTTCGTCGATCTCTCAGTCGCCCGAACCTCAGGGAAAAAACATGCCTCTCCCCTCGCCACTCAATAAGAATCCCACTCTACCCTAAAGTGCAGAAAAACAAAAAATTCGTGTTTAAAGCCCCAATATTACCCGAAAAGTGACTGACTAGTCTAAGTGTTTTTCTTCGAAAACCATCGATAGCCATAAGCACCGAATACGATAGCATATCGATACCAATGACAGTCTTCAGTGTGTTCTTTATTGTCCTTATGATCCTCTCCCTAAGTCCGCCCCACCAAAGTACCTGTTCAACAATGATTTTTCATCTGAACCTTTTTTGAGAGAGAAAATCTTTGATGGCTTTTCCTGCGATTTTTGGGTTCTTAAACGAATCTTCGAAATTTTTTAGCGTTGTCGGTGCGCCACATCTGGCCATAAAACGCCTTAATGGCATAACGCAGCTATTGTGGGCAGGCTAGTAGTCAACTCCAGATGGGTAGATAAGATGTAAGCCTTAGTTGACCTGTCTTTAGAAATGACGCAGTAAAGTGGTTCGGCGAAGTCTATTCCATCGTTAGCGAATGGTCTTGTCAAAGTGATATGCTGAAACGGAAACGGAGCATATGGCTGCAAGATATGTTGGTCAAAGAGCTTACACTTAATGCAGACCTTGGCCTGATTTTTAACAACCTGATCGCGAAAGAACATTAATTAATACTCTGTGTATGATTTTTAGATGGTAATCGTCTATGATAAGATAGAATAGAATGTTTGAAATAAAACTAAGAAGCGTAACAGCCTTCCTTAGAGTCTTTGCAATCCAACTCTCAAAATCTCTCGCTACATGCCCCTGGTAGTAATAATATCTGCAGGATTATGCTTACTCGAGCAATGTTTCCAGTTATAGAAAGAAGTGTGAGTTGTGTGTTTTCTTCTAGTCCATCCAGAGATTGTTCTTTAGAATTCAAATTTTAAGTGATTATACTTTAGAATTGAAATCCTATGTTTTCGCTTGAAGTAAATCACAACCTGGCTCCGATCTGTTCTCTCTGAAAGGTGTTATTCGACTTTTAGCGCAACAGAATGAAACTGCAACAACACCAGCAGAATCAATAGCCTGAATTCAAGCGCTTGAACCAACCTGAGGACTCTAATTTTAACACAAGTTTATCGTGGAACACCAGCCAGATCAAACCTAGAACGTTTTAAAAGTTTGAAGACACCGCTACATTGCTAGCATTACGAACGGCGCCACTATTTGAATGGTATTTTCTTAATCGCTTGGATAGTGCGTTCATTACATTCGAAGCTTTTCGGTAGAGATTTTTACCTTCAACCTTTGAGTCTATACCTATTTATAAATTAACTATAAAGAAACTATCTATAAGGATCCGGCAAGTTTCTGCGAACTTCTGCTCTTATTTAGTTAAATGACGCTGAATGGTCGCCGTAAGGAAGGGAGGACTATAATTTACGCCGAATGTCACTCTCGTCATCCGAAATTCTCGATATTCTCGTGTAAAAAGAATCAAATAAAGTGATTGGAGTCATCATTATCCAACAATATAAACTGTTTTCTCTATACATATATGCAACGATACCGATTAGCTATATCCGTGACGGTAACAAGAACCCCTTGATTTCCGTTGCTGCCATATATCATATAAGAAACGTTCTAATGTAAAGTTGATTTTTCAGGTTCTTCACTCCTTATCCCGATGGATTTAAGTGACTATAACGCAGGCAGCTCAGAATCACCCGCATCCGTCGTGTTGAACACATTACTAATGACTGTTGAACAAGCGCATACCATTCTTGACAATATCAGTGGCTTAGTGAAAACCTTGAAGCATTCAGGCAAAGATTATCTATATACCTCTGAGGCAGGATGATAGCCGCTGCTGCTTTCCAGCCCACGGCCCAATAAAATTCAGACCCTGTTAGCGTGGTCAGTCCGTCCTCTACTTCCATGTCTAGATGAAACCAATCGGCGAGTCTTAAGTTTTTCAATAGGGATAACAGTGACTGCAAAACGTCTACGCAAATTGTATGCCTCGTCGTGCCGACTCTTCAAAAAGCCGAAAGAAATTATCGACATGTTCACTGTTTTATTTCTAGGCAGAAGATTTACTTTTTTTTTACAACACTCTCTCACGTAGGCTTTGCTGACTACCACCATTGAAAAGAACGCGAATAATCTTCTTTTTTTTCAAATGTAATAAGCGGATTTGTTTCATAAAAACATGAAGTACACATATAATCGTATAGCGCCCTTTTCCTTTTCACATTACCTGACATACAGTCTGTTTGATAACATCGTACACGACAAAAATTAAAGAACTTATAATAATAAAAAAAAAAATCAATTGTACTGGTTTATTTTGTTTATTTACTTGAATGCTTTTCAATTAATATGTTGTCCACTCTTCTCCTTTATCATTAATTGCTTGGAGTCTTCGAGGCATGCTTTCTACTAATCTTATAGCATAATCTTGAGACAAAGATCTCCATAAAACTCGTATTTTTCGTGATAATTGTTTGACCGTCGAGATCTTCTTTCCTTGGGGCTTAGCTTCATGAATGCCCAAACATTTTCAATGGGATTTGCATCCGGCGACTGTGATGGCGAATATAAAACATCGACGTAATTTTCTTGTTTCCGCGCACTGCACAAACGACTGCGATGTTTCGGGTCATTATCTTCTTGCAGTAACCAATTCTCATTCCTTATTTTAAACCACCTTTGGGCAGATGGTAATAAAGCCTTCTTATAAATTTTGACCATGTTGGGTGCGTTTAAGTTATTTGTAAACATGAACAAATTGCCAAATCCTTGTTTTGGGAAGCATCCCCAAACGTGCACCTTTGCCGGGTGTTTCACGGTCCGCTGGATTAATTTATTGGATTGTGTACACCAGGTATGGGTGATAGGATACCATGCCCAAAAAGAAGCTTAATCCGTTGTTCCAATATCTGTCCAAATTCTCCTTGGCCCAATTGAGTCGTTTTTCTACGTGTTTTTTTGACAGTAGTGGTTTCTTTATTGTGCTTCGAAATTTTACATTATTGACTATTAAACGTCTTCGTATCGTATCACAACACACATACCCCTTTTACGTAAAATCCCTTGGTTTCCACGTAACGATAGAAGAGGATTTTTTTCAAACACGCGTAGAATCATTTTGTCCTGTTTTTTTGTTGTTTTTGGCGTAGACCCACGATGCGGCAAACCATCCACATTTTTAACTTGGGAATAACGGTGCACCCACTTGCTAACAAATGTTTTTGACTTTTTCATGTATTTAGCAGCTGCTCCGTATGACATTTTCGGTGCTTTTGGATGCGTGCACAAGAATACTGCTTCATAACGTGATGCAAACGCGACACTCATTTAAAAATACTTCCGTCTCTGACAAAAATTCAACACTCTTTAAATTTTTTTATTCAAAGCATCTTAGCAGAAGTATTTTTTTATCTGCTAATGCAAATACCACTTCCAAACCGGTCTCATAAACGAGTTTTGCCGTATACGATCTTATCAAACGGACTGTATACTTTGTTCCGACTTACCGATTGGCAAGACACACATTTGTCTGTTGATTGTACTCAAAACAGGTTTTAAGCGGGCGTTTATGAAACGTCCTGACTTCAATGTGTAGTATCGATTTGAGCATTACGTCATATTGATTTTTTTGGTATCTGTAGCCCTTAAGAGATGAAAGTCACGGAAACATCAGTTTTTACCGCTATAGTTATATGTCGTGTCGTTATATTGTATGTTTCTTTCAAAAGTGGTACAGCTGCATCGTAAGCAGCTGTCGATGTTATGAAACCGTTGATTAACTTTTAAGCCGCGCTTTTTACCGCTGAAGACAGTCGCTCGTTGTTATGTACTGCGCCGTCGAACTGATCCCAGAACGATATCCATCCATCGAATTGTTTTTTATTGTTTTTTAATGATGTTTGATTAGGTTGTGCATCAACTGCTAGTATTTACTGATATTACGCAATTTTTTCAGACGAAACTTAAGTCGCACAAGGGTGGATATGGCTGTTTCCTCGTACTCGGCTATTTGTTCGACTTCCTGATGGCTGGATTAAGAAAGTTCCTTGGCATGAATTTGCTGGTCTTTAGTTCTGATACTTGCATGAACGGTTGCTAAACGATTGATCAATGTGACCAGTTTCTCCTTTAAAGTGTCGAATCTTTCGTTCATTTGTGCATCTTCCAAACAACAGCTGCTCTATCGCAACCTTGGCTATTATAGTAAGTTGTGCCCTAGAGCCACCGTGAGTTGTAACTCGCGGACAAATTATTTCAAAGAGAAAAAAACGAAAAAATGTGAAAATATGCTTAAATGTACAGGTATTCATAAATGTAAGCAACTTTTTCAACAATAACTACTCGTATGCGTCTCGAAGAGTGAAAATCAATATTCGTTCCGTTTGATTTGATCTTAATTGATTTCGCACCAATCCTTAAGCCAAATTTTTTTTTGATTAGTTTGTTGGGACGAAATAAAACAAAATTGAATTCTGATATACAATACAAACCTTATTATGGTAGATTGTAGCAAGTTGAAACAGTTCAAATTTTGATAGGCCATATCAGCATTAAAACTTTCGCCCACCTATTTTATGTTCCTTTGTGCTACAAAACACACGACAAAATACTCCAAAGTCGTAGATGGTCTTTCCTTATCATGCGCCTTCTTCCGATGGTACGTCGTTGATAAATATTCGGTTTACATGTCCTAGCAACTTTAAAGGACTATTGCACGCTTTTATTTCCAGATCAATGTTGCTGTATAGCTTGTGGAGTTCGCTATTCAAAGAACGCTAACGCATACAGGAGCTAGAATCGCGTTTAAAGCGTCCATTGAAAACGTTTAAATTTAGGCAGTACAACTAATTAGTATTTGATAGCATTGTTGCACTTTAATAACGGAATAAATTCTGTAGTTTGCATTCCATTTAAAACTTTAAAATTCTGGTCGCCAAGTTTTTCCGCGACCGTGAACAAAAAACGCAAATTGTTGCCAATGTTACACTTCGGGACCACCCTGTATTATTAAAACTGAGCCAATCTACTACATATTGATTTTAATTTATGCATAAAGGAATTACATTAACTATAGTAGTGAATTAAAACATGAAAAAGACAACACCAACCCACATAGTTGCGACATTGCTGAGATGAATTTTTCGTTGTCTATCGGCATTAAGATTTTTTTTTTAACGTACAGCTGTGCTTCACTTTGGCAGGTCTCATTGGTTTATATGCGCGCAATTTTTCAGCATATGTGTACAAATGTCTTTCAGCACAGCATCAGCAGAGCACAAAGCTTCACTCTGTTCGTAGCCTCATAACCTAAATAAGAAATTGTTGCGGAAATAAAATCTTCAGGAGTTATCAAGGTGCATAAAATTAGAAAACCTATTAAAAAAAAACAGCATGCTTGCTACCGGGATAATGCTTTTTACTTTTTGTCGCTTTGAACCTATCGCTGTTTAAATAGCTAGCTTGCTGCTATACAATTTGTGTGTAGGCATGTATATAAAACGTATACATGCTGATTATGCTGAATGTTTTAAAATGTGTCTGAGCTTTACCAAGCTATGAGGAGAGCTCACAAATATTGCCTACATACACGATAATGTATATAAGAACAAGGTCTTGGAGCTCGCTTTCTTGCAAAGGAGTTAAGTCACCCTACTACGATGTGCCTACTCATTATACAGGCCAGCGGTGTTAAAAACCTTCACCAAGCAGATATAAAATAACCAAAATTTAATATTTAAAAATTGAATATTAAAGGTTAAACGACAAACTAAACGCTTGGAAATACAGCCCCCATTCTGCAAAATCATAACAAGGATATTGTTATAACTTTCCTAATGCGTAACTTTTTACTCATGGCTGATGTTTTATATGTTTTATTCTAGTACAAAGCACAAATTTGTCATATGGAATGCTCCGAGTCGGTCGAAAACGATAAACGAAATTGGGATGATAAAAAACCATGCTTGTGTGGGAAACATTGTCGAAGGAATCTCCAACAATAATGGGCGTTAAGAAAAGCCGTATATTAATTTTGATGTTGTCCGTCCTGTTTATCTATGATAGAAATTACGAACAATATAAGGCGTGGATTAGAAATCGATCGGACGTGTATTCCTGTAAAAAAAAAAGGAAGTTATAAATAAATAATTATAAATAAATTGTCCGAATATTGCACAACGTAGAACCTGTCACTTGATTTAGAGAACACAAAAATGATAATAATTAGTAATGGTGGTTAGGGATATTCGAGAAATGAGAAATAGACGTTTGAATGGGAGTATGCGACAGTACTTAAAGAGTAAAGGTTTCTATGACTTTAACTTTAACCAATTAGTTCCGAATGGGGGAATTCAGAAATAAATTTGTAGAATTGAGTGCAAAGCAACAAATCAAACGATGTTATACAGAGCTTAGGTATGAGGACCGAAAATGTTCTTCGTGTCTAAAAAAGACATTAAAATCGATGAAGTGTAAGCAAATTGTAGATACAGTTTGTCAAGAAAGTGTTTACACAAGGTAAAAAAACAGCAATTTCCATTTTCTCGTTATTATTTAAGACACCTCTATAAAGTTTATTTCCAATATTTTTTTATTTTGCTACTCCGTATGATAGAAAATAAATAAAATAAGCAAAAAAAAAATGCATTCGCTTAGCAACAACAAGAACAAAAATTGAACTGTCAAGAAAGTGTTTACACATTTTACCCTGTCTCCTTTTCGCATTCCATGGATAGGTTCATAATGGTGCCGTTATAGCGTTTTTTTTATTTTCTGTTTTGTGACAGATGTGAAAAATGAAAATCGAAAATGTTCATCGCTATTTCTGCTGTTTAAAGTGTTAGGACAATTTTTCGTGATTCGTTTAGATATGCCTGGCAGGAGAATTTCTTTTGACGTGAAGCAGTTGGCTTATTATAGCCATTATAATGGTAAAAGCGTTTCAGAATAAACTAAGATGTTTGTTCTATCTAGGAAAACCGATTACAACATGATTAACCGAGCAGAACGTGAAAATCGTTTGGAGAATATTGCACCAAAAAGTAGTCCAAATAAGTTATCGGGCAGAAATGGGTGCTCTTTACTAAGAAAATTGCACGAAAATCCTCAAATATCCGTCCGAGCCTTGTCCAGAGAAATAAGCCAAGAATGTGGTGTTCAAGTTTCCCACGAAACTGTAAGGCAGGTGCTGAGAAAGAATGGGTACCCATCAAGAGTTGCATTGAAAAAAACACTATTTTCATATCACGTTCTGCTCGGTTAATCATGTTGTAATCGGTTTTCCTAGATAGAACAAACATCTTAGTTTATTCTGAAACGCTTTTACCATTATAATGGCTATAATAAGCCAACTGCTTCACGTCAAAAGAAATTCTCCTGCCAGGCATATCTAAACGAATCACGAAAAATTGTCCTAACACTTTAAACAGCAGAAATAGCGATGAACATTTTCGATTTTCATTTTTCACATCTGTCACAAAACAGAAAATAAAAAAACGCTATAACGGCACCATTATGAACCTATCCATGGACTGCGAAAAGGAGACAGGGTAAAATGTGTAAACACTTTCTTGACAGTTCAATTTTTGTTCTTTTTTACTTTTTGTTTATTTTTTATTGTTGTTGCTAAGCGAATGAATTTTTTTTTTGCTTATTTTATTTATTTTCTATCATACGGAGTAGCAAAATAAAAAAATATTGGAAATAAACTTTATAGAGGTGTCTTAAATTATAACGGGAAAATGGAAATTGCTGTTTTTTTACCTTGTGTAAACATTTTCTTGACAAACTGTAGCTCCGACGCGGTTGTAAATGAATAAATTGAGTTAAAATGTTGGCAAAACCAAATGTATATACTACAATAATATGTATATAACACAATAATTCAACCGCACTTTGCGTAACGCTTAACAATTTTATTGATCAAGAAATGGTTAACTGTTAAACAATGAATGATAATGAATGTACCAATTTTTCTGGTTAAAATCAATATGATTTGTTAAATAGGTATAATAATTTCCATCTTTCCTGCTGTAATACGAAAAATATATTTTCAATATATTTCATCCACCTGACGAATTAAAACAAGGAAATCAGTTATATAAACTTATGGGAAAATTAATAACAAAATACAGTAGAATCCCGATTATCCGAACATTGTCATGACTCTAATTGCCGATTTCAAAATGTTTTTAAAGGCGCAACGAGACATGTTACGACGGGTTTTGTCCCGCCTCCGACCGTGTACTCCCGCTGTCATGAAGCTTTTAAGTGGTTTGAAAGACAGGATAAATCGGATCCCATACAGTCGTTATAACTGAAGCGCATGAGGGACTTATCCGCAATGAAAAGATTGATGTTTATTTTTTTTTTTTTTTTTTGCTTAATAAACAAAATTGAATCAAAAATATATTAATAAAGCGTAATTTAAAACACATTTTATAAACTGTAGCTAATTTCAGAAAATAACGGTTATGATTTAAATAAAGGGTGAACTAACAAACTTGAACTATATACCCCACAGGCCTGAACTTTCAATCTTATGTGGCCTCTGCAATCTAAGAGAAAGAGAGGAAGTGTTCAAAAGTTGACCGTTATCTTTTTTTGAAATGCGAAAAGAATCTTTTCTTGATTACTATAACAACTTGTGAAATTTCATTTGACTCCAAGTTTCCGTACCTTTGCAAAAATTTTTCTAGAGAGTTACTTCAGCTAAAAAGGAAATAGTACAAAACTTTTTATAGGTATAAAGAGGAAGCCAATAGCTAGTGTGGAAGTTTTTATTAACATCCACACACATTTATTGTGAAATTAATGAAGAATTTTATTGATTAATAAGTTCGGTCTATGGCAGTTATGAACAATATCGTTAATATGACCATCCCCATTTCTGTTGCAAGCGACCATCCGATGAACAAAATTATCGATGACTTTTTAAAGAATAAGTTGACCGCAATTTCAGTTTTGATGTTATGCTTGAGATTCTGAATTGTCGCTGGGTTATTGGAATGGACCTTACTCTTTAAATAACCATCCAGGAAGAAGTCTAAAGGTTTCAAATCGCATGACCTTAGAGTCCAGTCAACTTCTCCTCTAACCGAAATAATGCGATTTTCAAATTCCGTACGCAATAAATTGATTGAATGATGGCTTGTGTGGACGGTAGCACCATTATGTTAAAACCTAAAATCCAGACCTCACTCATTCAAATTTGGAAAAAATTAGCCGTCGTAGCAAATGAAGATGATCTTTTAAAATTCGCCGTCAAGTGCCATAAGTGAGGACCAATCGATGGCTTCGGCGACGAATTAAGGTACCTGGCTGGTTTTCAACACTTTGCTTACAGTGGTTATGTTTTAACGTGTACGTGCTGGCCGAGCATCCTGATATAGAGTTTGACCCAATACCGAACAAGTTTCTTCAAAATGCTTCACTATTGCACTAATTCCGGACTCACTAGGGTGATTATGTTATCGAAAAATTCACGAATTTCATGAAATGTTACTTTTACAGATTGCCCAGTTTCGTGATAAGATTGGATAACACAAGTTAAGTGTTGCGTGGTAAAGAAACATATGACTAAAATTATCAAAGATTGCATGACATCTGTCACAAAAATTAACTACTTTGAATTCAGTAAATGAGTAAATGACACCGCCGCAAATGAAAACCATTGGTTCCAGAGATCATTTTAAGACGAAAAACTTAAGAGGTAATTTTTTCGTCTTCACTTCATTTTCGACTTGAAACGGTTTTTATGATTTTTGGTCTCGCCAGTTAGGCTCTTACTTTGTGAAACTGCAACCGATTCTTGATTTTTTGTTCTTTATTTATACAAGAGCAATTAGCAATTCCCCCCCCCCCCCCCCCTTACAATTTTTTTTTCTATGCGGATAACGCTTTTGCCTCAATTTATGTTCAAACCCATTTTTTTGACATTGTTATGTTGTTTTTTTGACTTTGGTATCATTTTTTTTTCACAAAAACGCTATTAAGTATCATTTTGTCTTTAAGTAAAAAGAACATGGGTCCAGGGATTTAACAGCTGCCTGACTGTCGGAAAAAATGTGGATAACCATTGCAAATATGTGGTTTTTTCTCAGCCAGGACAGGTTTTCCTCAATTGCCATGATTTCCATCTTGAAAACGCTACAGTGGTTAGGAATGCAGAAGGAGAGGATTATGTTAAGCTCATGCGAAAACACCGCCACCAACCCCACTGTCAGTCTTTGAACCATCCGTATAAAAGTGGATTGAAGAAAATGTCGAGGGATGTCAAGTAAAACATAACTGTTCTTTGAACTTTTATGTTAAAATGTTGGTGTTATACTGTAGAAGCTCTTCAAAAGTATAAAGATGTTTTCCCGAGATGGCTATAGCAACGTCATCCGCATACGCAACCACACTGCTATAAGCCGCTTCCAGGTATATCGCCAGTTCATTGATCACTAAGATCCAAAGAAGGGGTGAAAGAACACCACCACGTACCTTTGCTGACACATCTTTGAACAGAAGACCCATCCTGTTTGGAGTTGATTATCCTGCTCTTTAAGACTGATCAATTCCACAAGTGAGTCATCTACCTTCAAAGTTGACAGCGCCGCACACTGGCCGATTTAGTACAACACTAGCTGGTCATAAGTCAACCACTCCAAAAAACGAGAAGCAACAAACAAAATTCTTTAATTCCGTTACTTTATCAATGGGAAGCATCTCAATGCAATGCATAAAGTTAAGCTCTCTCGATTTTGCCTTTTGCGCGTTAACAGGTGTTTATAAAGTGTTATAGTGAAATAAAAGTGAGATAATTATTTGTAGCAAATATGTCAGAATATGCTGTTGGTAAATATTTTTAAATTCAGAGTATTTTTATTAAAAAATAAGTAAGGGTCTGTCACTATGAACTAAATGTGGTGGTACATTTATTTGTAGTGGCGACCTAACTTTTATATGTTTCTTGGTCCATAACAAATAAGTGCGATAAAGTGACATCGTGAAACAACTTTTTCATTTGAAGATTGGATTATTACTTAATGTTTAATTAAAGTGCCGAAACTCAGCGCAACATTCTTTTATCTTCTCCTACAGTAAGGGTTTTTGCAAGTGCTGTGTTGCAGTACGTTATGTCAAAAATGTCAATAACGGTTCTTGTTGAAGCTGCTCATAAAAAATGCCTCAAATACAGTTAAAAAATTGTATAACACACTTTTTCAAAAAGTATAAAAATTTCACCTGTTTTGGCTTCAATAATAGGATCTAATTCCATTGCCTGAAATTCATATGCCAACGGCTTCTAGACAAGGAAGACCGAAATGTGGAAACAGAGCTAGAAAACGATGGATTCGAAGCATTTGGTGTTGAGTCTAAGCTTCGAATATAAAGAAAGCGTTCTACGGCTAAAATCCCAAAAAAGGTTGTCGAGTGTTCTCCTACAACACGTAGAAAGCTTAAGAAACCCGAGACTCCGAATACAATCAAGCCATATACAGCTCAAGAAGCCCTAGCCCTTATACCACCTTGATCAAGAAGTTCCCGGAATTTATTCAGAAAATTAGAAATACAAGTTTATTCATCTAAATCTATATTGTCCCCTTCAAAGTCATCCCCATCGACTGTAACACACTAATGTCAGCGCTTGATCCAATCCTCGAAACATTTTTTATATTCGGTTTTTGGTATGTCCATCAGTGCTTCCTGCGATTGTTCCATTACTTCCTCTCGGCTGCTGAAACGCGTTCCCCGCAGTGGTTTTTTAACTCGATTGAACAAAAAGAAGTCACAGGGAGCCAAATCAGGTGAATTCGGTGGCTGTTGGATGGTATTTGTTGCATTTTTCGTCAAAAAAAATTTTCATGAAATTGAGGTCTTTTGGCACCAACTTTGCTGCTACACGACGGAAACCCAAATCATTAACCAAAATATCATGGACGGATCCATAGACAATGTCAAGTCCTCTGCTATCTCTCTGATGGTTAATTTGCGGTTGGTTATTGACCAACATTTCTTTTACTTCATCAATGTTTTCTTCGGTTTTCGATGTCGATGGTCTGCCACTCCCGACCACTTTTGAACCGCTCGTGCCACTGGTAAACGACCGCTTTCTTTAGAGAATCGTTGCCGAAACACTTTTCCAACATTTCCAACGTTCGCGAACCATTAAATTCGTTTTTTACGCAAAATTTAATACAAGTTCGTTGTTGCAAATTTAAATTCATTTCTAAAATTGTAAAAAGTCGCCAGCACACAGAGATAGATGTACTCTTCGCTACCTAACTTTTGCGCCACACGGTGGTTATTCCGGTGGTAAAATTTGAAACTGGCAAAACATCAATATAAGCAACTTCAAAAAAGCGCAAAAGAAAGAGATGCTAATATTTACCCAGCCGAGGATACTATTTTAGAAGTAAAACAATGTGTTATCCAACAAGTAGGTTTTTGATTATAACCTTATTACCGAATTGGCACTACATCGTTTGTCGGCTGCACACCATGAAACTTTTGAGAGCCAGTTAGAAGACGGTGATACTTTAGTATGTTCGTGGAAATGGGGCTCTGATGGTAGTGGAGGGCATTCGCGTTATTGGTAAACCCTGAGGCATGTGATACTGATATTGTGCTGACATGCATAGTACCTTAAGAAACAAGTAAAGTTGGTTCTGGGACTGAAAATATCTGGACAAATTTAAGAACATCTTCTCGAAGATACTGGCGTCCAGTACGTTTCGAACTCGCAAAGGAAAATATTGAGACAATAATAAGAGATTTCAACCGTATGGAAGCCGAAATAAATTGTCTAAGAGCAACAAGGGTTACCGTTAACGACAAAACTGTTTAAGTTAATCATACTTTGTTTAAAACAATGGTAGATGACACAACATTTAATGCTGTTATGGAGAACAGGGCTAGCTTAGTTTGCTATATATGCAAGGCATTTCCTAAGGACATGAACAATATTGAACTTTGCTTACGAAAACCTTCAGACACCACTGCCTATTCATACGACTTACAAAGTCTTTACAAACACATTAGATTCATGCTTGCACTGCTACATGTATCATGCCTGGCAGGCAAGAGGAGCTGAAGGGAAACTACTAGGTAAAAATAGAAAAGAGTTATTACAAAATTAACTTTGATCTGAATTGGGAATCTTAGTAAATTGTCCAACACAAGGTGGAGGAAGAACCAATGACGGCAAAATGGCCCGACATTTTTTAAAGATCCAGCAAAAACTGCTGTAATACGAGTAATAGGCTTAAACCCGAAACTGGTAGGACGTTTTTCAAGTATTTTAAAATCATTAACTTCAGGTTTGAAAATTGATAACAATAAATTCCGTACTTACTATTTGGACACAGCATAATTATTAATTTCCAAATATAATAAGTACAATATTCCTGCAAGTGTTCCCAAAATTCTGTTGCACAGTGCTGACATAATTGAAAGTTTTCAAATCCCTATCGGACGGATTTCGGAAGAGGTCTTAAAAGTCCGCCAATAAGATTAAAAACTTTTCGAAGTGCGTTTTCAAGAAAGATGTCCTGGATCGCAACAAATACTGATGTGCTCCATACCATGTTGATATATTCTGATCCAAAGATGAGCAGATATTAGATACTTCTTTCTGTGGGTTTGTTCGTATTTGCTACGCGAAGTTTTAGAAAAAAAAGTTGAAAAATTCCCAACAGGTAGCGCTGTAAGTGCACATTTCAATTTTTCAGCTCAATTAAATTATTGTAGAAAAAGAAGCGCAGTAGGCATTGCGTTTGACAGCTCGGCATATTGTTTGCTCTTGATGATGATGTTTTTATCATTTTTCGTTGATTTCACTCGGAAAATCTGTGGATTTTTAATTTCTGAGTGATATTATTGATATTTCGATCAGAAAAAAGTGAGTTCATTGTTTTTGTTTGTCGGCGAAAACTAAACCCCATTTCCATTGAAATAGATTGTAATCGATTTGATTTGTTTTTCCAGTTGATTTCTAAACTTTAATTGCATCTTTTTCGTTCGTTTGCCCTCTTCACATTGGCTATTTCAAAGGTAAATTATTGATTTTTGAAATATGTAAATGTGCGAATAATACAAAGTGGTGACCATTCACAGTCCGATAGTTGTGACCATTCCAAGAAGAGGTCATGGTAATATTGTTCGGCGTTCTCAGAATCCAACACGACACTGAAATGCCCCAGCACGTCGAACGGAAGAGGAACGTGCTATTGAAAGGGAATCAGCTCGAATCAGGATGATTAAAAATCATGCGCGACAGTCAGAAAAGACCAAAGAAAATTACAATGAGTAAGAACGATTGAGAAGAGGAGATGTTCGTGCTCGGCAAATTGATGAAGCAAGATCACAACTTGCGACTATTGAACGACAACGTCGAAACAACAAATATCCTAATTCGACCCATTTCTTGCAACACATCAAGATGTACAACGATTGCTTTCAAATGACGTCGTTTGGTGTTGCAATTGTAAATGAACGAAAATACAATTCAACATTCAAGGTAATTTCACCAACATCAGTGATGAACGCTAATACACTAACACTTACACCACACACAATACACTATACATCACGATATCTTGCTTACAAAATACAAAAAATAAATTTGCCTCCAAATAAACAGATTCATGGGCAAATTTTTCATCTGGATCGTTGTTGCCGCATCCAGATCAAGAACACAAATATCTCCAATTATACTTTCTTGGAGATTTACATGATGAAGGAAATCGACGTTGTGCTATCTTTAATACAACGAAAAGAGAAATAGTCCAGCAATTGCAGCAAATGTTACACGAACACAATGAGACCATCAAACTGTTTACGACTTCGTTGGAACAGATGCCATTCGATGATCTCAGCATCGTCATAAAGACAGTACAATGTACCTACAGTTCGTGGAATATCAATTGTTATTGTTGGTGAAAATTTGAAATCGCGTGATATATAGTCATCAAACGGCGAACTGGAAACGCCCCAGAGCGAGTAAGTGAGACACATCGATCGATGCAATTCAATATCCGCTTATGTTCTGCCGTGGTGAAGACGGATATCACTTAAAATACATTCAATTAACTTTTACGAATATCGAGTGATGATTCGCCAAAACATTGACAAACACCTACTGAGATATCGCCGATTGTACGCTCTACGGACCTTGCGGACAACATAATCCCACTTCGGTTTGTATGCCCGACAATAAATGCATAAAACGCTATCCACGTGCTTTTATTTCGGAAACTCAAACTGGAAACGAAGGATATCCACTGCCATATTCGCCAATATTGTCTAAGGTATTTAGAACACATATCAATGTTAAATATTACAGCTCGGTGAAATCGATTAAGTATGTTGCAAATACGTTACGCTACATATGAATGCATCGTCGAAGAAATGGTTACGCAGAAAGCAAGGCCAACCAGTAGATTGATATCCAGATGTGTTTTTAACTGACGTATTGGGATGAATTCACACAATCCATCCTAAGAACGATGATTGCTTCTACCTTCGGTTGCTTATGGTTAATGTGCGCGGTTTATCTTCATTTGAGTCATTGCGGACTGTGGATGGTACGGGGTGTGAAATTTTTCGTGAAGCAATTGCTTGAACACACCAATCACTGGAATCAAACTCTAGACGATGCAAAATCTTCTTTGCCCGCCAATTAAGTTCGTACACTTTTCGATATGATCATTTCGACGTTTTGCATCGCTTTCGAGTCGCGACAGGGAATTCGGAATTGCAAATAACCGATGACATCTACAATGAAGCGTCAGTGCTGATTGAAGATTTGTGTTTGCTTATGGGTGGCAAACTGTTGACTGAAATTCATATGCCAGCGCCAAATCGTCAAACTAGAGATGTATTGAATAACGCGAGCGTGCTTACAACACGACAACTTTGCAACTACAAGTACAAACAAATGTTCCTCTGTTGAATGAACAGCAAAAGAGTGCTGAAAACGGTGGACTATTTTTCCTTGATGCGTCCGGCGAAACTGGGAAAATGTTCCTGATATCATTTATATTAGCAGCAATACATGCTCAAAGTGGAATTGCGTTAGCTCTCGCATTCACCGAAATTGCTGCAACAATGTTTGAATGTGGAAGAACGACGCATTCAGCACTGAAGCTTTCGTTAAATCGGCAAATTAACGAAAATCCTTTTTGCAACATTCAAAGTTATCAGCCATGGCAAAAGTGTTAAAAAATTGTAAATTGATCACATGAGATGAGTGCACGATGACGCACAAACAATCATTAGAAGCACTCGATCGAACATTGAAAGATTTGCGCAACAATAATCGTCGCTTTGGTGTCGTGATGATACTTTTGGCGGGCGACTTTCGACAAACTCTTCCCGTGAATCCGAAACCAACAGCTGCGGATGAATTAAACGCATGTCTCAAGTCATCGTATTTGTGGCGATACGTGAAAACAATTCCATCGAGTATGAATATGCGAGTGCTCCTGCAACAGGATAGACCCGCAAAGTTTTCTCCAAAAAACTGCTGAGAATCGGAAATGGACAAATTCCGGTGGATACTTCAAGTGGTATAATATCGATTCCACCTGCCAAATGCAATGGAACCCGGCTGATTGTGACGGAGCTAATGAACAACGTAATAGTGGCAAGGATTTTGAAAGGGCCGTTAAGCGAGAAGAATGCCTAATTCCGCGAATTCTCTTGGTTTTCAACCAATTTGTCGTTCCAGTTTAAACGCATTGAGTTCCCAGTACCACTTGCATTTGTGATGACCATAAACAAGTCACAAGGGCAGTCGCTGGAAGTGTGCTGCATAAATCTAAAAATGTGATACTTTTCACACGGCCAGCTATATGTGGCGTGATCACGAGTTACGCTCCGGAGCAGAAAACAAAAAATGTTGTGTATCATGCGGCCTTAAATTGAAAACAATCATTGTTCTATTCTTTTTTTTTTATTTCATTAAAACGAATAGAATTCAATAAAATTAATACTTGATTTTAATCTATTTTCGCCATATATTGGACGGGACGAAGTCCGTCGGGACAGCTAGTTGATTTATAAAACACATTTCCAATCAAACATAATAAAAAATATTAAATCCGAATTAAGTCCAGCTAATGACCCTAAATCGACCACTACACGCCGTGATTACAGATGTGTTGACATTATTAAAGGCGTCTTCTATGTCAGCAAAGCGACCATTGCTTATTCTCTATAATGAAGTATCATTTGATGTGGCTGGTAAATGAAGACTACATCGCATATGGATATACATTAATCGTTCAATAGTTTTCAGAAGGAAAGATGATAGACTAATAGGTCTGAGGTCCTTTAGAGCCAATACCCCATTTTCTCAAGCGAAAACACGATGATATCAGAGGACCTTCGTAGCTCGGCAGGTATAATACTCGTACTGTCCGCCCCAGCAGATATGTATGGTTTGAAGCTGTGTAGTGCTCTAAGCAGTTTGTCTCTTGTGATGAGACCACCAATTTTTGTCGCGGCTACAGTATTCATGTTAAGGTTGTTGCTAGCCGTGAGTGGAAGCTACATGGAAAGTGGGTATCCAGTAACAGATTAAGAAATTCATCAATTGAGGTCGTCCAAGCGTCCTCGCTTTTTTCACGCAGCTAGGAATCGAAGGTTCCGGGGTAACTGCCCGGACATTTAAAAAAAATTAAGTTACGAAGCATCAACAAGCCTCGGATATGGACGGATCTACTGTTGACAACCCACGCAAACGATTTAAGGACAATGAGCTTCGGATATGCACATGGAATGTTAGATCCCTTAATAGACCACGTGCAGCCGAGCAACTAGCGGAGGCCCTAGACTGCTGCAAAGCAGACATAACCGCCATCCAAGAAATGCGATGGGATGGGCCGGACAAAAAGAAGATGAAAAACTGCGACATCTACTACGGCAATTGCTATCGACGGCAAAAACAGCGCTTATTTGGATGCGGATTTGTTGTCGGAGGCAGACTAACCCAAAAAGTCCTCAGCTTCCGGCATGTGGGCGAGAGCCTCGTAGCAATCCGCATCAAGGCTAAATTCGCCAACATAAGCCTCATATGCGCGCATACCCCCACAGAGGGGAAAGATGACGACACCAAGGATGCCTTCTACGAGCTCCTTAACAAGACCTACGAGCAATGCCCTAGCTATGACATTAAAATTGTCCTCGGTGATTTTAATGCAAAGGTAGGAAGAGAGGGTATCTTTGGTGGAACAATCGGAAAATATAGCCTGCACAACACCACCTCCGATAACGGATTCAGGCTAACCGACTTTGCAGCGGGGCGAAACATTGTCGTGGCTAGCACGCGATTCCCACATCTCGACATACACAAGGGGACTTGGAGAACTCCTGATCAATCAACAGTCAACAAGATTGATTACATTGCGATCGACGCAAGACACTCCTCCAGTATTATAGATGTCCGTACGTTCCGAGGAGCTAACATCGACTCGGACCATTACCTTGTTGTAGCCAAGATACGGTTGCGGATATGCCAAACTACGCCAAGACAAACTAATGCTGTGAGAAAATTCGACGTCAGACGGCTACAATCGCAAGAGATCGCCAAGTCCTTTTCCGATCGAGTGTCTCTTAATCTCTTAAGAGGTCCAATGCCGCCAGCATCAAGCATCGAAGACCATTGGAAACACTGCCAAAACGCCATCAGAAATGCCGCTTCTGATGTGCTGGGTTTCACTCGTCCACCACAGCGAAACCCCTGGTTCGATGATGAATGCCGGCAAGCACATGCAGCTATGCAAGATGCATATAACGCGGCGCTGCTTAGAAAGACCAGAGCTGCTCATGAGCTCTGTGAGCGGAAAAGGAGAGGCGAGCACCGGCTTCTCAGGAGGAAGAAGAAAGAGCATGAGAAGCGCGCGATCGAGGAAATTGAGAGATGCTACTCCAGGAATGAGATTCGGAAGTTTTACCAAAAGGTAAAAATAACATGCCACGGAAACAAACCCCGAACCGAAGCCTGTAGAGATGAACAAGGGAACATCGTAGTAGAATCGCAGTCGATGCTGAGGATTTAGAAGAACCATTTCTGCAGACTGTATAACGGCGATGACGGACCAAATACCGCTGTCAGGCAGAATCAACCTTTCAACTTGGACGATGATGACCAACCATTCCGTCCACCCGACCTGGTTGAAGTGAAGATAGCCATATCGAAGCTTAAGTCCAACAAAGCTGCTGGAGCGGATGGCCTGACTGCCGAGATCTTCAAAGCGGCAGGCGATGACTTGGTAAGGAGCATACACCAACTCATCTGTAAAATATGGTCGGACGAAAGTATGCCCGATGAATGGAACCTCAGCATTGTTTGTCCAATTCTCAAGAAAGGAGACCCTCTGAACTGCGCCAACTACAGATGCATCAGTCTCCTTAACATCGCATATAAGATTTTATCCGCCGTACTTTGTGAACGCCTGAAGCCGTTCGTCAACAACCTAATAGGTCCATATCAGTGTGGCTTCAGGCCAGGAAAGTCCACCATCGACCAGATATTCACACTACGGCAGATCTTGGAGAAGACCCATGAGATTCAGATCGATACCCACCACCTATTCATCGATTTTAAGGCCGCGTATGACAGCATCTATAGAGACGAGCTATATAGAGCAATGTCTATTTTTGGCATCCCTGCCAAACTCGTCCGTCTGTGCAGGATGACGATGGAGAATGCACGCTGCTCCATCAAGGTCAGTAAAGATCTCACCGAGACCTTTGATGTCCAGAAAGGATTTAGACAAGGCGATGCGCTGTCATGCGATCGTACTTGAAAGAATAGTGCAAAACTCACGAGCAAACACAAGAGGCACTATCTTTCAAAAGTCCGTCCAACTACTCGCATACGCCGACGATATTGACATAATTGGGAGTAAATAGCGTGATGTCAGTGGCGCTTTCGCGAGTATTGAGAGGGAAGCGGCGAAAATGGGTTTAGCGGTCAATGAGGGCAAGACCAAGTATATGCTGTCAAGCAAAAAGGACAACCAACACCGACGTCTCGGACAGAACGTCACCCTCGACAGATATAACTTTGAGGTAGTTAAGGACTTTGTCTACCTAGGCTCCGCTATAAATACAGACAACGACACCAGCGCTGAGATCAAGCGAAGAATAACTCTTGCCAACCGCTGTTTCTTTGGGTTAAGAAGGCAATTGAGTAGCAAAGCCCTCTCTCGGACAACAAAAGTCACCCTTTATTAAACTTTAATAATCCCGGTCCTGCTCTATGGCCCAGAGGCATGGACATTATCAAAAATAGATGAGGGTGCTCTCGGCTGCTCGTCTGCATTGACGGTTAGTGGAAGAGGAGATACAACAACGAACTTTATGGACTGTACAACGACATGGACCTAGCCAGAAGAGTGAAGATCCAAAGACTGCGATGGCTGGGTCATGTAGAGCGCATGCTCCGGTCCGAAAAGTCTTCGAATCCGCCTCCGAGGGACAGCGCAGTAGAGGAAGGCCAAGACTCAGGTGGCGCACGCAAGTGGAAGAGGACCTCAGCCAACTTAGCGTGCGAAACTGGAGGCAGCTAGCCAGGGATCGAGCTGGCTGGAGAAGCTTGTTGACTGAGGCCCAGGTCCACCCCGGACTGTAGCGCCACCTAAAGTAAGTAAGTAAGGCATCGAAGGACTTGGAGAGGATTTTTCTTCCGCGTATTATTTTTTCATTTTGAGGGATTCCTTATATTAGTCCCAGTCTGACACTTTAATTGTGGTTTTTTGTTTGATTGCACAGCTTCTGGCAAATGTGTCTAAGGGGCCCCAGTGTGGCTTTTTCTTGCTTCTATGTTGAATTAGAGGACAGGGGGCAGCCAGTGATTGAGAGCCCGGGTGGTGAGAGCCTCGACTTTCCCGGTATTTGGGACAAACAGTTTTCACAAAGCACTTAAGTTTTCGAAGTGCTAGTTTGTGGAGGGGAGCATTAATCTTTGCATAGACGCAGAACAAGTGCAGTCGAGGCCTTTTTTGGATAGTGAAGGTTAATCTGAAGGAATTATAAAGGATCTCGTTTACTCGTAGTTTCGTCGTCGGCATTCATTACCGACATAGTGCCGGAGGTGGATACCTTTGTCTTATTTGTCACGTCAGACAGGTTGGAGCCGTTCGAGGCTGCACTTGTACTTTCGGTTAAAGGAAGAGGCAGTTGCTTACCCGTATCAAGCTCATCCTTTTTGCAAACCCTTAAGTTTATGGATTCGAAACCAAACCGAATCATGCCTTTGGTTTGCGCTAGGGAGCTAAGGGATTCTCTATTGATCACAATTAACGATCACCTATAAGGGCCCCTTAATTCTTTAAGTTTCGCAACCTTCCAGTCATTAATCGTAAGGGTCGGAGTAATTAGTATCTAACTCACCATCATTGGAGATAGGACCGAAAACCACTCGAAAAATTTTCATCTCAAATCAGCCAATAGCACCCTCATTAATATTTGATAATATGATAATATTGCTGTAAATATGCGGCAGCACTTTCAAAAAACCTTTATGAACGCAAATTTAATTGCACTATTGCAGCTATCAAGCAGCGCTAGCATCGTCTTTCATAAATATAGAGAATTCTTTATGACGTAAGTTGTTTAATTCGTTTGTGGGAGACCATCAAGTTCAAATTTTTTTTTTTTTGTAATATCCTTCCTCGGCAAAAAACGTGGCTCCATAGCCATCCGATTCCTCACAAGCAGTTTGGTGTCCTCGCTTGCCCAATTCTTCGATTCGCAAGTTCCCTAAACATAACATTTATTAGAATTATTAACAAAACATTTGTAACTACATTACATTTTATTTGATTAAATAAAGAAATGATAATAAATTGTACTCAAATTTTTCTCTTGGAGAAAAATCACTTGCCAAACTTATGCAAGTGATATTTCTACAACTGGGTTCGCGGTAAAAAAAAAAACTCTATTTGTTTAAATCGACTACTACTTAAAACATTGCTTGTTAAAAGGCAAAGACCGAGGCTTGGCGTGTTTGCCAGTCCCTTTTATTGGTTCTATGCTAGCTCAGCATTTCTTGTGCGGGAAAATTTCATTGCGTTCGACGCGCGTGTACCGAAGCGCGTTAAAAGTGCAGAGAATGCAAAAGATAGGATTGTGCGAAAAGAGAAAAAAAAGAAAAAAGTGACTCAACTTGAATTTGTGTTGAGACTCGGGTATCGTCTGGTCTGCGCTACCGGTTACGTAACTTGCATTAATAATGCAGATTGACTGCAATAATGAACGCAAATTC
Organism: Volucella inflata; assembly: GCA_928272305.1. Taxonomy (NCBI): domain Eukaryota; kingdom Metazoa; phylum Arthropoda; class Insecta; order Diptera; family Syrphidae; genus Volucella; species Volucella inflata. Next base: position 38,052,645 of record OV743717.1, read on the forward strand.
TACAGTACTGCGGTTCATTATTATTGATTTGGTTGGTTGGTTCATTATTACTATTGATCTCAGCCGGAGTCTGAATTGATAGCGGAGTGAAAAAGAATTTTAAAAAATGTAAAAAGTTGAAATTAAATGTTTTTTCTATATATCGAAAAATTATAACTTTTAATTAAAGTCTCATACGCAGAGCCAAAGTTATGTTTTTTTTGTTTTAAATATAGAAAAAACCTTGAATTTTGATTGTTTTCACGTTTTTGAAGTTCCATAACACGCAATCGATATTGAACTCTGCAAAACTTGTTTGACTTATGATTCTTCTCACTCTTCTTAGTAATTCCTCCAATTTTCAACCAAATCGAAGTTGGATCGCTTGGAACGTCGAGCGGCCTTTCGTGGAATGAGCCTTTGCTAACATAGTATTTTTTATCGATCTACGAGTAAAGTACTTAGGGTATGTCTCCCAACGTTGTGCAAAGCATTGCCTATCAAAAAATTATTTTGCGTACATCCCAATCCTTACGGTAGCATGCTTAGATCCTCAAATGTCACTTTTTTTGCATTTTGTTTTATATATTATACATAATTTGGTCCCAAGGTGTCTGGCAACACAACTTAAGTTTTCCATAAAAAGTAAATGCTCTCCATATCATAAACGACCTTAATCCAAATTATCTGCCCATTCTTGGTGGATCATTGCGGTGCAGATCATGCCAGTAACAGTTCAGGGCCATCTTAGTTAAACTTTTTTAATTTGAGGAAATTACGTAATGCCAGCGTTGTGTCCAATTCATATGTGTCCTTGCAAATTCTAATCTGGAAAATGTATACTATGTTAAAACTCTCCGTTTAACATTTCTTTCCCACTTAATATATTTGTTTCACCTTAGTGTTGTTGTACCCGGTGTTTTCTTATTGGAAACAATTTCTGAGGAACTAAGCTTATTTCGAATAGCTTCCTCAATGCTAAATTTCATGTTTCGCTTATTTTTTTTTATTGAAATGCCACAAAAGGTGCATAATTTGATATGAATTCTATATTCAGACCTTTTTCTTTGCCAAGCTATTTCTCTGTTTGGATTCCCGCTATTTTTTAACAGTGTGATTTTTTCTTTTTTTAACTTTATCACAGAACTTTCCCTTTGCCATTATGATTTCTGCGATAATTCCATTGAATAACACTACTAATATAATACGTATAATAAGATAATAAATATGTCAAAAAAATTTAAATTAAAAATAACGCTTATTTCAAAGCAGATTTTTACCACAAAAATAAAAGATAAGCAAATTTCGCAGCGAATCATACTATTTTCCAAACTTCTTCAATCACTGGTGAAATGTAATTTTTTTTTTATTATAATATCAATATTTTTTTTTTGTAAAAAATAAAGAATTTTGATTGAATATAATGTTTTTGGGAACATTTTTTTAGTTTCGTAAAAAATGTATATGCGCCTAGCAAAATTTCACTCACTGTACATGCCGTAGTTAGCATCAGTATCGCAAGGAACTATGCTGGGTCCACTTCTGTATATTCTACGTATACACCCGAGACATACCTCAAGATGAGGGGTTCCTAGCTACGTTTGGCGCAGAGATGGCGATCCAATCAGTAAAAATTTATGTCGACGGACTTTAAACCGACCCCAGTTAGTTCATTTCGAAGTACAGCAATATCAACGTCATTCATGCCGTAGAGGACAACTTTAAATGCTTTTGCAACATGAAGGTCATGTGAAACAAATTGAAAATTATTATCTTTTAACTTACTGAGCAACTCGTTTACTCGATTGATTCACAGACAATCTTTATTCCGATTTAGATTTTTGATAAAATAATCACTTATTTTAGGTGATTACATTAATTGGTGCACATAAATAGTTACTGGACTTTGTTATTTATTTTATGGCGATACGATTTCGTCCATATTTTCATTTGCCGAAATAAGATAAGATAAGAAGGAAATAATAACCCAACTCCTTACATAGACAAACGCCTTACACTATCAGCTTCAACTGTGTGACGGTGGAGAAGAGCGTTATACGTAAGATACGGATAACTTTGCGTATCTCACAGCCTCCGAATCTGAAGACGAGGAAAAGGAAGTAGAAGCTCTAAAAAACAGCATCGTTAAGCTACAAAAAAAGGAGGGGCAAGATCTCCAGTGCTCCCTACACCAACAACAAAACAACAGCTATAGGAGCAGTAACAGCAACAAAAAAGGAAGAACAAGTACCTTAACAAAAACAGCAACAGAAAAAACAAACATCACAACAATAGCAGCAGAAAAAAAACAACCATTGCAACAGCAACATCGCCAACAATAGCTGTTGTACAAAACAAGAATGTTTTTTTATTAAGCGTTTAAGTGATTCACTGTAAAACAGTAATAATGGAATAAAAGCTCTATTAAAGGATATGAGGACGGAGTCATTCTTCTTCCTCCAGGAGAATGATAAATTGCAAACGATGCTGTTGAGGAGGGTAGAATCGTTGGCTGATCCGGAGTAGCTCCTTAAGGACAAATAAGCGATGCCACATTTACGTTGCTCGAATAGTTAATGACAGGCTACTCAAGTACATTAAACCTTGTAATGTCCTTTTATTGAGTTTTTGCTAAAACAATTTATATTTTCTTAGCCCTAAGTTTAATTTACATAAAATAATAAATAAAAAAATTATATCTGCTTAGTTACATAATGTACATCTTCTCGTATTTATTAATTTTTGTCACAATGTTGAATAAAATTGTCAAAGAGCTTTCAATAATAAAAACACCTTTATATCGTTAACCTTTTTTAAAAATCTACCAATAAAAAAACGTATCTAATGCGAATGTATTATAATATTTTAACTTTCCTTATTTTTTATTCAATTATAATAGGTGTAGGAGAATTTGGATTGGTTTACCAGTGTTTAAACCGGCTCGATGGCTGTATATACGCTATAAAAAAAAGTATTAAACCAGTTGCTGGTAGCTCATTTGAGTAAGAAACATATATTGTACGAAGAAAAATATAAAATTGTATCAGATTTTTTTTTTGACATTATAGAAAGCGAGCCCTTAATGAAGTTTGGGCCCATGCCGTTCTCGGAAAACATGATAATGTAGTACGATATTTTTCTGCATGGGCGGAAGATAATCACATGTTAATTCAGAACGAATTTTGTAATGGAGGAAGTCTACATTCACTTATACAAAGAAGGTTTTTGAATGAAGTTGAGTTAAAAATATTGCTTTTGCATGTTGCGGAGGGATTAAAATATATCCACTCTAACGATTTGGTACACATGGACCTAAAATCTGGAAATATTTTTTTGACAAAGGAGGCATCTAAGTGTTTACAATCTAGTGGATCCTATGAAGACTGTATTGAAGAAATTTATGAAGAATTGAAAAGTGCGGAATGTATAGTAACATACAAAATAGGTGACCTTGGACACGTAACTTCAGTTCAAGAAGCTCATGTTGAAGAGGGGGACTGTAGATATCTACCGAATGAAATTCTGCAAGAAAACTTTTTTAATTTATTTAAAGCCGATATATTTTCCCTTGGTATAACTTTATATGAAGCCGCAGGTGGAGGCCCACTTCCTAAGAATGGACCAGAATGGCACCAACTAAGAAATGGAAACGTACCTGATTTACCTAATTTAAGTAGAGATTTTAACGATCTTATCAAATTAATGACACATCCCGATCCAGATAAACGGCCCTCTTCGACAACTATTTTTAACCATCCGTATGTAGTGCATGTTTCCATTGAATTGTTATTTAAAAGATTTTTCCTATTACAGAATTCTTTGTTCTCTAGCATTTAAATCAAAATCGTTACTATCCCAAGAGCTTACAATAGAACGCAGAAAAAATGAAATTCTATTAAAAAAACTAAAGGAAAGTCAATCATTATTGGAGATATACAAACAAGCTGAAAATTCAAGTATGTATGTTGCTCAAAATATATTTGGTTTTTTTTGGTATCGGTAGCTCTTATTTCCAATTTACACGTACACTTACAACTTAATCTATACCCGCTAACTTAATCCAAGATAATTATCAAATTATCGGATAGCAATGATGCTTTTAGATCTTTTTTCTATGATATCGATAACTTATCCCAAAACATGTGCCACTTTGAACAAAGTGCTGTAAATTTTTTTGAATGTTAGTACGAGGGCGGGTCAATAAGTCCGTGACTTTTGGATTAAAACACAGATTTTTTGATAAAAAAATAATTTTATTTTTCAACGTAGTCTCCCTTGAGCTCTATACACTTTGTCCAACGCTTCTCCAATTTTTTTATCCCTTCCAAAAAAAATGATTTGTCGAGGTCCTCAAAATAGGCCTTTGTTTGCGAGATGACTTCATCATTGGAGTCAAATCTTTTTCCACCAAGCCATTTCTTCGGGTTTGGGAACAAGAAGTAGTCGCTCGGAGCCAAATCTGGAGAATAGGGTGGATGAGGGAGCAATTCATAGCCCAATTCATGGATTTTTGCCATGGCAACTGCATATGTGTTTGTGGTCGACTGTGAGCAAACGCGGCACCCATCTTGCGGAAAGCTTTCTCATGCCCAAGTGATCATTCAAAATTGAAACCACTGAGCCATGCGGGATCCCTACGGCTTCCACAATCTCTCGCACTTTCAATCTTCGGTCGGCCAACACCATATCGTGAATTTGTTCGATTGTTTCGGGTGTAGAGACCTCAACTGGGCGTCCAGGACGTTCGGCATCTTCAGTGCTTGTACGGCCACAACGAAATTCAGTAAACCACTTTTTTACCATTGAAATCGATGGTGCAGAGTCCCCATAGTATTTATCAAGCTTAGCCTTGGTCTCGGTAATGGTTTTTTTTCGCAAGAAATAATGCTTAATAAGCACACGAAATTCACTTTTTTCCATTTTCTCCTCAAATTAGTGAGTAGTCTGATAAAAATAGCTGTCAAACACAAACTAACTGACGCAGCAAGTTTAAATTTTGACAGGAGTCAACTGACAGATGCCTGTTGACATGAGCAGTGTTGCTGTTTCAGTAAAGAGGTCAGAAATTCAAAAAGTCACGGACTTATTGACCCACCCTCGTAGTTAACATCGATAGCCGTTTATAATTTGGGCTCTGAATATTAAGCGCTCCTATCGATAACAGAAAAAGACCTATTACAAGTTCGAATCAAGAATTTGTTAAAATAAATGAGAAATCATATTTTCGTAAATGCAAACTTTTCTTGCAAACTGACGTTTTTTTAGTACTACGAGTATTTAACTGATTTCGAATTCATTCATATTTCATGTAAAATAAATAAAACAATAAGAGAAAGCCCAACTCTATATATATTTTCTGTCTCATAATGCAATAAGTTCTTTGCTCAAGGCCGAAGACTCAACTGCGATATTTGATATAGATAGACTCTTATAGCTTCATGACTCAGTTTTTTGAAGGCCATTTGACAGCCATTTGTATTGGATGCCGTTCCTTTTCGTGCCTTTTTAACCTCACACAAAACAAAAACAAATCATAGAAATGCCATAGTTACTTAGTAAACATTGCAAGCCGATTATCGACAGCAAGCTGCTCTTTATATAAGCCAGTATGGTGGACCCATGGTGTACAACTTTGGGATTGTACCAAAAAAAAACGAGTGGTAATATTACAAACTTTCGAAAAGAAAGTGCTAAGAGAAATTGTCCATGCACCGCCGTATATAAGAAATGACGACTTACACCAAGTCCTCGGAGTTTATACTGTAAGAGACGAAACTAAAATCATGGCAAAAAAACAGAAAATTCGACTAATCGAACATATCACAAATACAGAAATATAAGTTTGGACGAAAGAAACCTATTGAGCCGTCTCCAAAGGACCAAGCCTTTGGATCTAGCGCTATAAAATGAAACCGTGTTGAAAAGCGGAACATGCAGGAACCTTTATTGGATGGAGTCTATCATGTGTTAAGTCGAACTTAGTTGCGGCAATATAATATAAACATCGTAGGGAGGTGTTTCGTAGTAAGTAAGAATTTCACACTCCTATGAGCACGCGCTTGGGATCCTCATAGTGTCTAATGGAAGATTTTCACCTTCCCTCTTCAAAAAAATAAATTGACTCGCCAATTGCGATCTTGTACCGTTTTGTGAAAACTTTTGCTATAGAATGTAATTGATAAAAGTACCTGCTGGTAGCGAATTGTTCCATGAAGAAAATATTCCGTCTACTTCCGTTAATGACTGGGACACTCTTCTTTAAGCAAAATTTGCACACAGGAGAGTCGACATTTTCATTTTACTGAGGTGATATCTTAGATTTAGACATCTATTGGCATTTTCAATGAAGGTCAGGATGGCTCGTTTGGCCTGTCATAGATCTGGGCTATTCTCCCAATATAAAATACATCCCAGCTTGTCGTAAGAGGCGACTAAATGGGACACCAATCATATACAGGCAACTATGACACCAAAAATGAGCCTGTGACACTTTAACACCTTAAAACTTTCCCACAAGTTTGTATGCAATCAGTGGTTTCCCACGTCTGGAGACTACCGGTGGGGTAAAAGAACAGTCAATCAATTCGAAATGAGCATACAAGTGTCAAACCACTCAAACTTTAAATTTCATGGAAATGATCGCAATTAATAGCACTACCCCGCTGGGCACCACGGTTGCAACGCACTCGGGTGATCCCAGAGCAAGCAGAAATGCTTGTGTCAGAGCCCGACGGATTCCGGGGGCGGGCAAAATGAAGTTTCCAAAATATTTTCCTAAACTTCGGTTTGCAAGTTGGAACGTCGGATCGATGACCTCAAAAAGTTTAGAACTGGAAGCGATTATGCGTCGCAGAACTCTACAAATCCTGTGCGTACAGGAAACGAAGTGGTGTAATACAGGAAATAAAGCGCGTTTTCTAGATTTAAAAACTAAGGCATTTAAGATGTTCTACCATGGAACGGTCAATGGACGAAACGGTGTTGGAATCGTTGTTGCAGCGGATCTTCTAAACAACATCGTTGGTATCTTGAAAATAAGCGACCGCTTGATGAGTGTTAAACTCGTCATACACAATGAAACGTGGAACATTGTTAGCGCGTACGCTCCACAAAATGGATGCGACCAATCGGAAAAAGATACATTTTGGTCAGAGTTCGGTAATTTGCTTAGAAATATACCTATCGATGAGATGCTCTTCGTAGGCGCAGATTTAAATGGCCACGTCGGAGAAACAAATGTTGATTATGAGGACTGCCACGGCGGTAAAGGCTTTGGAACCAGAAATTCAGCTGGCGAAGACATCCTTGTAGCGTGTAGGGCGTACGGCTTAACCGTCTTAAATACAATGTTTATTAAACATCAACGACATCTCATCACCTATAGCAGCGGAGGTCACGAAACGCAAATAGATTATCACCTCTGCAAAATGTCGATGAGAAACCGTGTTAAGGACTGTAAAGTAATACTTGGAGAATCGCTAGTAAGCCAACACCGTCTGCTCATTACAGAATTTTTCACAGCGGAACCACCGAAAACACGGGCATCGTTTGGAAAGCCAAAAATCCGGTGGTATAATCTATCGAAGGAACGAAGCGCAAGATTTATCACACTGGCTAAAGAAGTACTTCAAAATATAAATGGTATAGCAGACTCACTTAGCCCGCAAGAAATGTGGAACAGCATGCACGAGGAATGCATAACACTCGCAAAGTCCCATCTGGGGACTATATCGAAATACAATTACGTTGGCAAAGAAACATGGTGGTGGAATGACGAAACCAAACGAGCTGTGGCCGACAAGAAGAGTGCATTCCAAGCGTGGACAAAATGCGATCGGAGCGACGATATCGAAAAAGCTCGACTGGCTCTTGAATACGAGCGTCTTAAAAAGATCGCAAAGAAAGTCCTGGCTCGAACTCGAGCGGCAGAAGCGGAAAACCTGTACCAGGAGTTGGAACAAATATCCTCACGATCGGCGGATAGAAGACAAGCTATCCAAGAAGTTCAAACGTCGTACAGTACTAAAATACCAAATATTTTTAAGCTCGCTGAACAGAGGAGAAAAAATTCAATGGAAATAACCTCACCGAAATACATCAAAAACGCAGACGGTCGCCTATTAACAAATGAAAAGGAAATTTGTGACCGGTGGCTTGAATACTGCAAGGAGTTGCTTAACAAACAGTTTCCACGTGATATCGTGCCGACAGCTGGTCTATTCGAGGAGGAAGTTTCAGACTTTTCAATCGAAGAAATAAGTATAGCAATTGGAAAAATGAAGCGGGGGAAAGCGGCGGGACCAGACAGCATTCCATCAGAGTTTTGGTCGAAGATGGAGGGGATCGGCAGCGTTTGGCTATCGAAACTTTTAAATAAATTAAAATGTGGACAACCTATGCCGAATCAATGGAGAAGTAGCTTCTTGGTTCCATTATACAAAGGAAAAGGGGACACTCGAGAATGCAACAACTACCGTTCAATCCAGCTTATGTCACACAGAATGAAAATCGTCGAAAGAGTCTTCAACGAACGTCTTCGGCAAATAATAAAGCTCGATAATAGCCAGTGTGGATTTGTTGAAGGAAGATCGACAGTGGACGCTATCCAAAGCCTACGAATAATAATGGAAAAGCACCGAGATTCGTCTAAGGATTTACACATGGTATTTATCGACCTCGAGAAAGCATTCGATCGAGTGCCTAGGGATCTCATATGGGCCGCGCTGAGGTCTCAAAACGTACCGGAAACGTATGTTAGAATAATACAAGACATGTACGGAAACGTGAAAACTGCGGTAAAAAGCTCTGCTGGACTAACGAGAGAATTTCCAGTTAATGTCGGAGTACATCAAGGAAGCGTACTTAGCCCTTTCCTCTTTAACGTAGTATTCGACTATCTTTTGAAAGACTGCATGCGCGAAGCAAATGTAACGCCAATTCTCTTCGCTGACGACGCAGTTATACTTAGCGATAACGTCGAAGATTTACAGAACGCCTTAGATTCATGGAGAAATGCGCTAGAGAGAAACGGGTTTAAAATAAGTCGTTCAAAGACGGAGCATTTGACGTGCCCATTTGCGCATCCGTTGCGACCTGTTCCGGATATAATGTTAGACGGAATAGTTCTTCCGAAAAGCACTATCTTTAAGTACTTAGGATCAATCGTTAACATGGAAGCGAAATGTGACGACGACGTAAACCACAGAGTGAGTGTGGGATGGATGAAATGGCGGGAAAATTCGGGAATCTTTTGCGACCGAAAATTTCCACTTAAATTAAAGGGGAAACTCTACACCACGGTTGTTAGACCAGCTCTTATATACGGTTCACAGTGCTGGACAATGTACGAAGCGTTTAAAAACAAAATGACGGCAGCGGAAATGAAAATGTTAAGGATGTCTAGTGGAGTCACTAAACGCGATTGCATTAAATCTACGCGTATAAGAGGAAGTCTACATATAAAGAATTCGGTAACCGAACAGCTTGAGGCGAATAGAATAAGTTGGTATTGCCACGTTCAAAGAAGATCTGCGGAAAATCCGGTTAAAAAGGCACTATCAACTACGGTCACTCCAACTGTAAGAAAACGAGGTCGGAAAAAGAGTTCCTGGATTTCTCAGATGGCAAATGCGCAACAACGTCTGGGGTTAACCACTGAAGCGATCCAGGACCGAGCATTATGTAGACGCGTTCTGCGGTCTGCGACATTAGCCAACCCCATAAGCGGAGCAGCAGCGATGCAGTAAAAATGGGAAACTCGTTACGCATAAGTTCGTATAACGAGGAAAGGGTTAATAAAAGGATAAGAAGATAAAATACATCTCGAGAGCTTCCTGCTATTAATAACTAAATTGACTGCTGATTTAGAGGTGCCTTCACGACCAGGAATCCCACCACAGTTTGATCTAGACTAGTGCTAAGTTTTTGGGGGGCTTTGAAGCATTACATGAATGTGAAGACAGAGTGTGATCTTAACTACGGAAGCCAGTTGTGTTTTTTATTTTTCGCAAGTCCGAGAAATTCATAACCATACTACCTCTTGGTTATCCGTTAATTGCCATTATCAAAAACCTAGCTGAAGTGGGGTTAAAGAAAACGTGAGTCAAACTAGTGTAGATGCTTTTATGAGTAAACATATGTGTTCAAGACTACACACCACATATCAAGAAGTTGACGCAGCTGATACATTGTATACCACCACCTCAACAACACACATGTCTTGTTCTGTGCAGTAATTAATTTTGTCATTGGTCAACTGTGGACGGCAAAAAAAACCGTAGGCCCCGCTCAGATGTGACAAAAAATGAAACATGAGCAACACAAATGAGTGTCAAGAAGCTAGGCTATGGCCCATACCGGGCAGCCAGCGCCAAAGAGTTTTTTTTTAGTTTAAGTGCTTGTTCACAACTTAAATATCAGGTTTATAAGCTTGATACACACAATTTAGGCAAACAAGTCTAAATATTTTGGTGACCCCGACGTGTTTATTTGGCAATCACAAAAGTAACAAAGCTGCGCACCAGGGCTAAACACTGGCGATGTCACATCAAAAAAATAATAAAACAACCATCAACTATGGACAAAAAAGCCGCAAAGGAGACGGGAAAACATTTCCATTCTACTAGAAGCTGATGGCTGAGTTAGACGAACTCTGGAACAGTTTCAAACCCAGTTATTCAGCGATATGTGTCGAGTACCCGGGGAATTTGATACATCCATATTATGCCAACCGGTTCAACGATTCCATCAAGAACATATACAGCACATAAAGAGCGGAATTTGCTGTACCATTTGGTACCAAACCTTCACAACACGAAAGGAGGAATACAACTCATAACGGCGTGAATTCCGCAGGAAATGCAATTTTACATCCAAATCAGGGTGAAAATATTCAAAGTGGGTGGCCGTGGATCAAGTGGTTGTGAACTGGTTTCCAAATCGGAAGGTTCGATGTTCGAATCCCAGCTTGATGAAAGACTTGCATTTTTTCAGGCAACAAAAATCAAGTAAGATGTTTAGTTGTCGTTAACATCAAGCCAAAATGACAAATGCCTTTTAAGAAGCTGATCAAACTGCAACTCAATTACAACACGTTGCTACATCTTGAGAGCAACAGAAAGAGCTGAGCCACCATCAAGCAACTGGACAACAGTACACACTCCTCAGCACAGCAATCCTCGAGGTGGTGTCTAACAATGGACAAAGGCTAGAATGCGGAGTCTATTTGGATTCCGGGTGTCAGGCCAACCTGATTACAGAAAGCATCATGAAGAGATTAGGCCGTCAGACAGGGTATACAGCCATGAGTATTCAAGGCATTGGCAGTGGAAAGAGAGAATCCCACCAATGTGTTAATGTCAAACTACAGTCTGGAACAAGTGGTTTCAATGCGCAGCTGGAAGCCTTTGTTCTGCACACATCATACCACCACAGCCTTCTCAACACTTTGACATCTCGACATGTCCTGTGCCAAAGAAAGAATTGATGTACTTCTCGGTGCAAAATTCTACCATCAAATCCTCTCCATTGGGCAAATACGTCTTACAGACAATTTACCTAACCTACAAAATACTGTTTTTGGATGGATACTGTCTGGAAGGATAGCTGAAACCAAGGCATTCACAGCAATGTGTGTAACCTGCATTTATGATGGCAAGGAACTCCATCAAATGACTGAACCTAATGAAGCCTCCAAGAAGTGGAACCAGCATGTGCCAAATCAAGGTAAGGATTTCCAGGACTTAGTCAGGTTCTTCGAAAAGAGATGGTGGCGGACGAGCCCTATATGGGCCAACGGCAGCACTCACATCCCGGAACGGGTTACTGGCTTCGGTGTAACCGACGCCTCGTCCAAGAGGCATTAAAAATGGAGCTGGTCCTCCAGGTTGGTGGTTGTGCCACACCACAATGTGCTTCGGATATGCACGTGGAATGTTAGATCCCTTAAAAGACCACGTGCAGCCGAGCAACTAGCAAAGGCACTAGACTGCTGCAAAACAGACATAACCGCCATTCAAGAAATGCGATGGGATGGGCCGGACAAAAAGAAGATGAAAAACTGCGACATCTACTACGGCAATTGCTATCGACGGCAAAAGCAGCGCTTATTTGGATACGGATTTGTTGTCGGAGGCAGACTAAGATAAGAAGTCCTGAGCTTCCGGCATGTGAGCGAGCGCCTCTTAGCAATCCGCATCAAGGCTAAATTCGCCAACATTAGCCTTATATGCGCGCATGTCCCCACAGAGGAGAAAGATGACACCAAGGATGCCTTCTATGAGCTCCTTAACAAGACCTACGAGCAATGCTCTAGCTATGACATTAAAATTGTCCTCGGTGATTTTAATGCAAAGCTAGGAAGAGAGGGTATCTTTGGTGGAACAATCGGAAAATATAGCATGCACAACACCACCTCCGATAACGGATTCAGGTTAATCGACTTTGCGGCGGGGCGAAACATTGTCGTAGCTAGCACGCGGTTCCCAGATCTCGACTTACACAAGGGGACTTGGAGAACTCCTGATCAATCAACAGTCAACCAGATTGATCACATTGCGATCGATGCAAGACACTCCTCCAGTATTATGAATGTCCGTACGTTCCGAGGAGCCAACATCGACTCGGACCATTACCTTGTTGTAGCCAAGGTACGGTTGCGGATATCCCAAACTACGCCAAGACAAACTAATGCTGTGAGAAAATTCGACGTCAGACGGCTACAATCGCAAGAGATCGCCAAGTCCTTTTCCGATCGAGTGTCTCAATGCCGCCAGCATCAAGCATCGTAGACCATTGGAAACACTGCCAAAACGCCATCAGAGAAGCCGCTTCTGATGTGATGGGTTTCACTCGTCCACCACAACGAAACCCCTGGTTCGATGATGAATGCCGGCAAGCACATGCAGCTAAGCAAGATGCATATAACGCGGCGCTGCTTAGAAGGACCAGAGCTGTTCATGAGCTCTATGAACGGAAGAGGAGAGACGAACACCGGCTTCTCAAGAGGAAGAAGAAAGAGCATGAGAAGCGTGCGATCGAGAAAATTGAGAGATGCTACTCCAGGAATGAGGTTCGGAAGTTTTACCAATAACATGTCGCGGAAACAAACCCCGAACCGAAGCCTGTAGAGATGAACAAGGGAACATCGTAGTAGAATCGCAGTCGATGCTGAGGTTTTAGAAAGACCATTTCTGCAGACTGTGTAACGGCGATGACGGACCAAATACCGCTGTCAGGCAGAATCAACCTTTCAACCTGGACGATGATGACCAACAATTCCGTCCACCCGACCTGGATGAAGTGAAGATAGCTATATCGAAGCTAAAGTCCAACAGTGCTGCTGGAGCGGATGGCCTGATTGCCGAGCTCTTGAAAACGGCAGGCGATGACTTAGTAAGGAGCATACACCAACTCATCTGTAAAATATGGTCGGACGAAAGTATGCACGATGAATGAAACCTCAGCATTGTTTGTCCGAACTGCGCCAACTACAGAGACTACAGTCTCCTTAACATCGCATATTAGATCTTATCCGCCGTATTGTGTGAACGCCTGAAGCCGTTCGTCAACAACCTGATAGGTTCATATCAGTGTGGCTTCAGGCCACGAGCGAGCTATACAGAGCAATGTCTAGTTTTTGCGTCCCTGCCAAACTCGTCCGTCTGTGCAGGATGGCGATGGAGAATGCACGCTGCTTCATCAAGGTCGGTAAAGATCTCACCGAGAACTTTGATGTCCAGAAAGGATTTAGACAAGGCGATGCGCTGTCATGCGATTTTGTCAACATCGTACTTGAAAGAATAGTGCAAAACTCACGAGCAAGCATAAGAGGCACTATCTTTCCGTCCAAACGACTCACTTGGGCCAAGGAGAATTTGGACAGATATTGGAACAACGCTATTTTTTCGGATGAAGCTTATTTTTGGGCATGGTCTCCTATCACTCATACCTGGTGTACACAATCCAATAAATTAATCCAGCGGACCGTCAAACACCCGGCAAAGGTGCACGTTTGGGGATGCTTCTCAAAACAAGGATTTGGCAATTTGTTCATGTTTACAAATAACTTAAACGCACCCAACATGGTCAAAATTTATAAGAAGGCTTTATTACCATCTGCCCAAAGGTGGTTTAAAATAAGGAATGAGAATTGGTTACTGCAAGAAGATAATGACCCGAAACATCGCAGTCGTTTGTGCAGTGCGCGGAAACAAGAAAATTACGTCGATGTTTTATATTCGCCATCACAGTCGCCGGATGCAAATCCCATTGAAAATGTTTGGGCATTCATGAAGCTAAAGCTCCAAGGAAAGAAGATCTCGACGGTCAAACAATTATCACGAAAAATACGAGCTTTATGGAGATCTTTGTCTCAAGATTATGCTATAAGATTAGTAGAAAGCATGCCTCGAAGGCTCCAAGCAACTATTGATAATGGAGGAGAGTGGATAACATATTAATTGAAAAGCATACAAGTAAATAAACAAAATAAACCAGTACAATTGATTTTTTTTTTATTATTATAAGTTCTTCTTAAATTGTTGGCGTATACGATCTTATCAAACGGACTGTAAATAGGTTTGGGCAAATTAATAAAGAACTAGGCAAAATAAGAGCAAGAGTGCGCGATAATAGTGAAGAAATTTCAGATCTTCACATCGTTTTCCTCCCAACTTATTCTAATATTGACCAACAGACAAAGGATACATTCAACTGTACTTACAGACACCCATCGCTTAAAGATAAGTTCATTATTATTGTCAGTGCACCAACTAAGGGAGGAATTAAAAACAATTAAGGACCACTTGGCAGTATTCGCGACCCAGAGACGCAACACATTCACCACCAACTTACTATCCTACATTGGCTTTGGATCTCTATCAGAAATCTCAACACCACTGCATCATGAGGTAGTATAAAAAGAATTCAATACAAAAAATACTCGCAAAGTTCTTGAATTGTCGTATAAGCTTCAGTTTTACAGATATCACAACAACGTAACTGGGCATTTGGCCCTGATTCAGCACATCATGTTAATTATTTACCTCGTTTGAAAACAAAACAAAAACAAGGCTGCAGTAATCGCGAAGCACGCATCGTCAGATTCAACTCTGCAGTTCGGAGCGTTGGTGTCCAATTTTCAAACTAGGTCGATCTCGCCGCACAGTTCTTATAGTCCGTCTTGTCCCCCAAAGCCCTAATACTTTTCGAAACAATAATATCATTATATTTTTTCAATAGAATGTATATTTCAGCGCCATAATATTGGACTGAAGTGAATCAAGTTTTATATAGAGTTTTTGTTTTGGGGATAGTGCCTTGCTTAGCCCAAAGTAACAGCAATTGGCAAAAGTGATCCTTTGATTAGTTCTGCTGAGGTGTTCTCGTTTAGTTTTTAATTTCCTCTGAACCCATTTTGGCAGCTTCTGATTTAATACTAGCAAAAGTACCGGTGGCCCCCCATTACGATCTCATTTTAGTTGTACAGACTTTTAAAAGATTGTGTTCGCTTGCGAGTTCCACCTAATTCCTTAAAGTATGATATTAAAAAGTCACATGACAGCGTTTCACCTTTTATAGCATCAAGGTATCTGTTAGAGCGTTCTCAATTGTCATTTTTCCAGGGCGAACGAACTCGGCAGAGATACCAAAACTAGACATGGATTTTTATCGTTCGTCCCTATAAATGCTGTCATATGCGATGAAAAAATTGTGGGTGAGTTTTTTTTTTAAAGATCTGCCGAAGTGTAAAAATTTGGTCTATTCAAACTTTCTTTTATCCGAAGTTTGTGAAACTTATACCTTTATAGCTGGCGCATTTGAGAGGGCCTCTTTTTTTTGTGAATTGGTCGAGCGACACTAAAATTCCAGTTACAATACATACACTGTTCTAACCACATCTAAAAAATAATTTGTGTGCATGCTCTCTCTCTCTCTTGCGAATCCAGCTGTTCTTGTCTTCTTTGGTGTAGTGCCTGGAGTTTGGCATTAGTACCTTGGTTGCAACAAAGTAGTCGATTCCTAGAGTAGCGCATCTATCTCTTCAAATTTTCTGCTCTTAAGACTCATTTTTCTTGGTATTTTTTTTTTTTAAATCTTATTATCGTCGACTCGTTGAATCCTAATGGACAAGAAATTGTACTCATCGGTTAACCTTCTTGTAAAAAACAAAAACTTACATTTTTAGAATTTTGTTAACTGTGCACTCTTCACTTCACAGCCAGAAAGCAATAAAAAAAATCAGAGCGACTTCAGAAACGAGGAAACCTTGGACTAAAATAACTTTTAAAAAACCTAATTACTCGATAATGAAGGAATTTTTCCCGTTCCGTAAAAAAAGTGAACCGTCAGTTAAGTGCTGGACAGTTACATACAATGTGTTCAGCTGTTTCGTCTTCTTCAAAACAAAGTTGGTACTCCAGAGAGTCGACTAGTCCTATTTTTCTGAGGTGACATCTTAAACCGTGATGTCCTGTAAGGTGGCCGACTAGGTTTCTGATGTTGTGCCGACTTAGATTTAGACATCTATTAGCATTTTCGTTGAAGGGCAGGATGACTCGTTTGGCCTGTCTTAGACCCGGAATCTCCTCCCAACATGAGATGCATTGCTCCCAGCTATAAATCCCTAGATTGACTGCTGTTTTATACCTGCAGCAAAATGGTCCAGGCCCATTTTTTTGCTAGTCAAACCTCAGGTCTGAAATAAAGTCTTAGTCAAAGTCCAAACCAATAGCATTTTTCTACCTTTGACTAACGAATTATTGTCTAATCCTAGGAGAGACTAATTTGGACAGTCAAACGCTGAAACTCAATTTGAAGAAATCGTGGTTTGACCAGTCAGACCTAAATTAGTAAGTGTTAGTTTTTTAGATTAGATATAATAAAAGCATATATTTTTAATTTTAATATTAATTGTTTCAATATTACAAGAATGGATTGACAAATAATCAGAATAAGTGGTAATTAATTTTTTTTATTGTTATTTTGTATTAAGACAATAATCAATCAAAAACCTAGTCTTTATTTTGACAACGTGATGCAATATGGCATTTTGAGTTGGACAATACGTTTGATCTTTTACATTTACACATTTTTGAGGAACATTTTTTATTCCAGTAGCAATTGGTAAAGCCTTGGCCCCCACACTTAGAATCGTTTGTACTGATCTCCCTTAAACATGTAACAATTTGTACTGCATATTACAAATCGACGTTTGACCGAATTTGCTTTAGTCGCTTCTAGGATAGACTAGGCAAAGCCCGAACAGATTATTTTACTTTCGACTTTTAACTAAAAAGTTAGGTACTTCTAGGTTTGACAAAATATACATCAGTTAAAGGCCGAAATTGGAATCGATTTCGGGACTTACCGAAAGATGTTGGTCAAACCTCGGAGGAACCGGTCGTTCCGCGGCTGCATATTGACCTTTGACTATAACATATACAGGGTGAGTTTTTTAACTTGAGACATCCAAATTACTCGAAAAATTCGCGATATCGCGAAAAATGTTTCAGACAAAAGTCACAAGGTTCTGAAGGGGACATAAGATGGTGACCACGAGTTTGGCCTTGAGACCCATTTTCAAGGTCAAACGAAGGTCACTTTTGATTTTTCAAATGATAATAAAGCAATGAAAATCAGGAATTATCATTTGAAAAATCAAAAGTGACCTTCGTTTGACCTTGAAAATGGGGCTCAAGGTCAAACTCGTGGTCACCATCTTATGTCCCCTTCCGAACCTTGTGACTTTTGTCTGAAACATTTTTCGCGATATCGCGTATTTTTCGAGTAATTTGGATGTCTCAAGTTAAAAAAACTCACCCTGTATATATATATAGTGTGGGCACCTCCATCCTCCCCTGGTCTAAGTGCTGTTGCTTGTACCCGGTCACTTCAGTTTCTGTATACTGTTTTACGGCAAAATCATATAACAACCGATGGATGGCTGGTTGTGAATGGCAATTTTGTTGATGCATTGTTTCATATTGTTGTAAGGGCATATCACCTACAACAATTTGATTCGGCAAACCAATAACAAAATTTCCACTTCGCAGCCTTGCTTGGCATCGTCAGTGTTTGTTTTTATTTTGTTCTTTTTTTGGAATAGCTCGGGAATTTAGAGTTAACAGGCAAATATTCGCGGGCTGAAAAATAATCACTTTTCTGCGTATGTCCACGTCTGTAAATACAGGCCAGCTGTTTTGGCACTAAGTAAAACACATGTAGATTCCGGCCACACCTCTCCGATCATTCTGACCTGAAACTACCTGGCTACGAACTAGTGCCTTTATTCTCTTCTCACCCCGGTCTTGCCATTTACGTACATAGTGATGTAGCTTACCAAACTCCACCACAGTGAAGTTCCTATTCCAATCCGTAAGCAAGTTATCCACTACTGCTTTAGTCATAGAAGCGCCAAACTGGACAGCAATTCAACCTTTATCAAATTTGATGCGCTATCCGACTCGATACAAAGAATTGAATCCCTGTATCCTCATATTCAGTATACACAATTCTGGGTGGCTTCGACATTCTGAACAGACAACACCCGAAGGGCGGTGTATTGATATCTTCGCTGCGGAAAACAACTTCACCCACGTTGATAGTCATACCGCCTACACCCTGGACTTGTTCTTCACCTCTCACCCTGATAAGTACACTGTTCATGTGCTCTCATCTCTGGGTTCGTCGGACCATTGTGTCATATCAACAAAATTCTCGTGCATGACCACACAGTTAGAGACAAAATTCCTAAAAGAACAGTATGGCAAAACGAGAAATCCAATTGGATCGGACTTAACAGCTTCTTTAGGAATTTTAATTGGTCGTTGTACTTCCTCGATAACGACGTGGATGCAGCATCCATGCTGATATGATAACAGACACTATTCTCTTCGGAATAAAATCCTTTATCCCTCACTGGAAAAAGAGTATTTGACCAAAGGAAAATGCCCGGTACGATTCAAGCTGTAAAGAGGCTGTAAGGTTGATAGAAATGTTTTTTTTTTCGGTCCTATACTGGAAAAGAATAATCAACAAAACCCCAAAAGCAGACACCTGTACAAGAGTTTAAAAAACAGTTGTCAATAATGGATTGTTTAAAAAATAGATATGTCTGGGATGGTAGTAATACTTAACAAAAAGAATTTGATCATTTAATGGCTGAAATGATTGCGATACAAAACTTGACATTTAACTTTGTGGAAGGTGTGGAATTTCAAAGATTAATGCAGGCAGCATTACCACGTTATCATCTAAGTAGGTCGGCAGTATTTACTTTGTACTGATATCTATGATAAAATGAAATTAAACGTTTTGGGATTACTACAGAGATTTGAAAAGTTATTATTGACAACAGATGTTTGGTTTGGTTTCATTACTGAGTCTTACTGCTCATGGTATCACAAATAAATTTGAAAGAGTGACTATAATACTCAAGTGTAAACAATTGGAAGGTCGGCACTCAGGTGAAATTATAGCGAATAATTTAAACAATATTTTGAAAGATTGGGGCCTAAGCACGGAATCAGTTCACTGCATTTTACGAGACAGAGGATCTGATATGATAAAAGCTATGAATATGACTAATTCTACTGATGCGAATTGTACTATTCATCAACTGCAATTGTGTGTCCGATCAGCGATGGAAATCGAAGAATTTCTCTTGCCAATGATTACGAAATGCAAAAAAATTTCGACTCACATCAATCATTCTTTAGTTGCTCAACATGAATTGAAACAAATTCAAGTAGAAAGACTGAATCAATCGGAATCGGGAATAGGTATAATTCAGGAATGCTCTACACGGTTAGATTTGTTCATTCTTTTTTTTATTAGAAAATATAGACCTACCTATTATATAAACTTAATATTAATATTTTTTTACAATTTTATTTGACAATTTTTTTTATTTTTTCAAAGATGGAATTCGACTTATTATATGATGGAAAGAATATTGAAATTAAAAGACTCTTTAGTACTGTATTCTGGCACGCATGCTTTACCAATACTTATTGCTTAAAGCCATTCAAAGAAATTACCAAGGAGTTAAGTAGTGCTACTGCAACGATTGCATCGGTGATCTCATTAATCTATACACTGAAAAACACATTAGAAACAGAGATAAGTAAAGAAGACACTTCTGAGAACTTTAAACTAATGATTATAAAAATGATCTAGGACATCAATGTCAAATTTCAGGATATTCAAAATTATAAAATATTCACAATTGCTGCCTATCTATACTCTGTCCAGCATAAATTGGCAGTGCAGGGAAGTGAGGGATGTTTGACTCTCATTCGCACTCTTTTGTTTTCCATAAAGTGCCAATCCAACAAAAACTCTTACAGGGTTTCCTTAGTAAGCATTTCAAATTAGCAAAAATGTGAAAGAATAGTGTGTAGGGTTACCGTCCTTTTTTTGAGATTGCAATTTTCATTTAAAAAATTTATTTTATTTATAAAATTTATAAAATAAAACAAATTTGCCTATCTTCACACTAACAAGAGGTAAGATAAAAGGCGCGGCTTAGAAACACAAATTGCACAAAACTCAAAAAATAAATAAACACACCTTTCAAAAAATACAATTAATATAAAAACACTTAACTTCACACTGACATTGATCACAATCTAAATATAGAAAAATACACGTACCATCAAAAAATTGACCGCGCGCTACGAAAACATACGGAAATAAACTTTTTCCTTAAGTAAAACAGTTTACAATTTTGTTTAACGTATTTTCCACACATTAAAAGAAATACAAAAGATCAAAACAAGATCTCCACGATAACACTCATCATCAAAAACTTTTTTCAAAGCTCTAAAACCAAAAGCTCCTCAACAGAAACCCAACGAAAAGAGTTACCAAACGGACACTGGTAACTCTAAATTGTTAAAAAGACATTACTAAATGAATACAATAGAGAGAAAAGGTTAACACTCATTGAAGATCCATTTTTATGGAGGAAAATGCATACCAAGTACCATAGCTTTAGTAATGTAGCAAGGCAGTACCTCAGTCCACCTCCTGGAAGTGTACCGAGTGAGCAGCTTTTCAGTGCTGCTGGGTTAATTTACGTCCCCTTAAGAAATCGACTCTCTGGCGATAAAGCTACGAAATTGCCTTTTGTTAAGTATAATTTACCTTTGCTTAGTTTTGACTATTAAAACTAATATATAATTAATTTAGAGTTTAGTAAATATTTGTAATAGCTTCATTTCTTACAAAATTTATTAAGAAGACAGCCATTTTTGTTATCTTATACTTAGATTACAGTAAATATGTGCAATGTGATTCGAATTTATAATCACAATTTTAGTTTTTAATCTTTAAGAAGAAGACTGATTGATATGTTGTAATAATTCCTATAAAGATATTGATAATGAAAAATTAATAATGTTGTTTTTGTTTATTATAATTTTGTTTTTGCATTTTTAAGTAGATACCACTTTAAAATGAGTAGCTATGACAATTACTTATATGCCTGAATATGACCAAATGATAACCTAGAAATAAAGTAAAATAATTTACATATTTGTATTTTACTTCTACGATTCCTTATAAATCTAATATCCGTCTCCGAAACTATCCGAAACTAACGGATAATCCGAAATAATTTCATATCCGTAACCGTACTGAAACCGATAATATTATTACTATATCCGTATCCGTGATTGGTCATGATGAAGTAGTTATTACACGGCTTTCTAGCATCGCTTTGGTCCAGTCTATGGCAGGTTGATCGATGTGGAGCAAGGCTTTTGATACCATCCTCTATATCATCTAGCGCAGATTGCAACTTCTTTGTTACAGAAGGAGCTTTTTATTTCTTTTTCTGCTTCTTCCGCTGTCTTTCTGATACGCGTATTGACGTGGGCGCAGAGGCAAGCTATTTTCTAAGCTTTCTCTAATATGAACTGAACGGCAATAACTTTTCCCATTATTTTCAGATAAAACGATGCCAAGCTTTTGGAACGGTATAATTTAGGTAGCTCACTGTGTTTGTTGTATGATTTGGGGCTAAATACGTTTACCTCCTTTCAAGAACGTTGTATGTAGCCCCAGTTGAAGCTTAAACTTAATAAGGCTATTAGGGTAGGTACAAGAAAGTATAGTCATTTTTTGCAGCAAAACTGGGAAAACAACGTCTGTACCTAGTGTCTTATGTGGTTGAAATGAGCTAATAGCCCTCTCCACCTTATCCGGGCCGAAGAGTTTTCCGGATAAACCCCGTTGACTGTTTTGGGCATATCAATGTTGAAAAATACTGGGGGGTGAACTTGAAGTAAGGTATTCAAGTTTCTTCGAATTCGCCATCGTGATGGTGCCATCTATCAAACTTATGCAATTTTCCCAAGCTTTAATAAAAAGTTTTCTCGCTTTTTTCCGAATAGCTTAAAGGTTTTTAATCCACCCTAGTACGCACCGTTTTACGACAGTTTGCCTTACTTTACAGCTATTTACAGGGTGATGTCACTGAGCTGGGACTGTGCCTCGTCAGCATTTACTGTTGTTAGTAATGTTAACGGCAGCAAGTCAGCTTTAACCGCTAAATGTTCGCGATATGTTTTCCAGTTCGTATGTTTGTTATCACATCGTACTGGCGCGTGTTCGGAGTTACATCATACCATTTACATAATATGCATAAGGTGTGATAAAGATGCCTTATCGGACTCGTGCCAGCTTTCCACGATCTTTTGTGGAAAAAGAGAATAGTGAGTGGGGTCTAAGACTTCCTCTCTTTGGAGTTTCTAAAAGTGGCCTTGTTACCCTTATTTAGTACAACAAGGTTTTTAGTAAAAAGACATAGTAAAAGTCACTCACCTCTTTTGTTTGCATCACGGCTGTCCCAGCCGATGATAAGATGGGTTTGCGTGTCTTCACAGTATTGAACAAGTTCTTGTACTGCTATGGGGAGCACTTCCTCAGTGTCTCCGCCGCTTACTATGTCGTTGAGGATACAGCTTCTCGGCAAGCCGGTATTTTTTATGGAAGCGCTGATAATTGCCCTGGGTGGGGGTATTGTTCCCGCTTCCGGCATCACCATCTGACATCCCACTCGTCGTGGTTGAAGTCGCTGGTTTAAAGCTCTGGTTGGCTGCCTTATCTGAGCTACTGACAATAAGTTTGGTCTGGCCAAATCGGTATGATACCTGTACCTTCAGATCTACAAGCCTTTTCATCACGCTCTCGTTTACTGCATGGACCAGATGGGCGATATCTCTTTTATTCGATCTTTGCAAAACTCTCCAGGTTCTTGTGTTGAGTTCTTTATTTGGGCCATAAGAATTGCCAGTATCCTTTTGCTCTCTATACCTTTACTTTTTGGAAAGAACTCTCTGATGAAATGCGGTTTCGGAAGATCTTGCTCACCGACAAGCACCACCTCTTATCTACATTTTGTCTTTAGCTTGGCGCAGTTGTTCTTCAATTATTCTGCAGTGGGAGTATCCGCAGAGACGATCAAAATCTAGCCGGCTTTGAAAGTTGCACCGCGGAACGAAGGCTAGATTAGTCTCCTCATCACTTGATATCCATGATCCTCCCTTGTATCTGAACCGTTTGTTCATTTGTGAAAGTTCCACGATCCAGGTCGACCGGCACAACTCCCAGTCTGACAAAGCTCGCTATATTGCTATACGAGACCTTGTCGACGGTAGTGTTTCTAGTGTGAGATGTCGTCCTCGGATCGCAGATTTATATCTCTTGTCCCCACTGGGACCTCCCTCATCCTTTGCCCGGTCTTGAGACCGGCAGAATGCTTGAGTGCCAGTTGCATACTAGCATCCAGCCGGAAACGCTAAAATATAATTTAACTTAACCGCATCCAAGAGCATGACATAACCTCAGGACGTTAAAGGTTTTAAAAAAAATATTTGGTACCAGCTATAAAGGTATAATTACTCGATCAATTTTGTGACAAGAGGAGAGGAGGAGGAAGAGGGTCCCACATATCTTGAGAATACGCTGTTTACTTGATCATTTTGGTCAAAAAGTCGCTCAAAAGGATATATTTCTGAGATGGTGCTTTATAATGCTTAAATAAAACCAAAAAACAACAGTGAACAAAACTGTCTCGAATGAGGCAAGTTTTCAACAATTTCATGACCTCTTTAAATGCTCTGTTCCGCAAAATACTTCTTTTCTTTAATATATCTTCTCTAACATTGAGGTTGAGGTTGGCTATATCTTTGGATGCTAACAGCAAACTACAATTGTTGGCATATGACATTTGCACCAATTTAGGAAACAACAAATTAAGAGACTATTAGCGCGGAACGTTTAATTGCCTCAGTCCTGGTTATATTTTAACAGAATGCAAACTGAACATTAACGATTTCGAGAAGAGAAAAAAGTACATCATACATAATCCCCAACTTCCCAGAAGAAGAATATACAAATAAAAAGACGTTTAAGCAAAAATAGAGAAAGACAAAAGAATCACAAATGGTTTCCATTGGCACACGAAGAAGTCAATGTAATACTTACAGAAAACGAAGTTAGAAAAAGAAATAGATCGCTAAATAAAAAAAAAAGGCATAAACCACTTCTGGCAATACAGATTGGAAAGGAATTTAAAAAAAAAAAAACAATCAACACCTATGCCAATTGCCATATTTTCATGCCAGGGACTTAGCAAACAGAAATACAAAACCAGAACAGTAAGTAAAACTATGAACCCGGCTGGCCACCGTGAGGACTTTATATCAGAAGCCCCCAATAGCTAAAGAACGTAAGAATGTGCAATAACATGAAAAACAGGAATCGATATATTCATTCGTACTTTAAACGTCAGAATACTATCAGATGAAGGACGCAAACTCGAACTCAACAACGCGCTAAAAAACGCAAAGTGGGGCACAATAGGACTAGCAGAAACACTAATAATGAGCGAAAAGATTATCTTACTAAGGAACGGAATCATTCTCTGTTATGTCGATTGTTAAGAAAGAAGTCGACTTCACCCTATCAAACAAAATAAAATAAACCAATGATGTATCTATCCTAAATAAATTTTGCTTCAATAGTGACCACAGAATGGTTAGAGCAAATAGGCAAATCCCAAGGGAACTCAATGGTGAATCGATGGTTTCTTTTTGAATCATATCTTATCCAGCACTGATAGCTCTTATGCGCTCGAAAAATTGACAGTAACTCAAGTATTATATTTTCGCGAAACGAAATGGATCGATTTCCGCTTGAAAAACGTTGGAAAATATTGCACAGTTATTTCAAAAGTGGATGTTGTGTTGCACAAACTGCAGCTTGTTTCGTCTTTTCGTGAGACTGGATTGCTGATTGATAAACATATGTCCATGATCGTCCTGTGCGCTCAACGGAGAATATTGGGGCTGCTGCCGAAAGTGTGTCCCTAAACCCGAAAAACTCAACCCGCCAAATGTCTCGGCAACTTAACATCAGTCGTACTAGCGACTGTGGGAGTAGTATTTTTCATAGAGATCTCGGATTATTCGCTTACAAGTTACAATTGACTCTGGAATTGAATCAAAACCGTTATCGCTTCTCTGTTTAGGCTTTAGAGTGCATTTCCATCTCTGTTTGGTGCGGCATTATTGGCCAATTTTTTTTTTCCAAGACGACTATGGAAGAAACGTCACAGTTAATGAATAGCTCTATTGAAGCATGAAAACCGATTTTGTATGGCCAGAAATTGAGGTATTGGACTTGGCGAGCTATGGACTCAGCAAGATAGGGCTAGTTGCCACACAGACTGCTCAACAATCGATCTATTTCGCTATAAAGCGAGAAACATAACGTGTATCTGCGGCGGCGGTTGCCGCTGCTACGGGTAATTGTCAGCCGATTTTGAAGATCCACATGCTGATAAAACAAATACAATACGATTTATTGTCAAACGTCAGTTGGGGAATAAATTTTTAATTTTCTTTTATAACCAAACAACATGTGAGAAAATTTTTCTTGTGACTTTTTTTTCAATTTTGCTTATTAGCTATAATATAAATGTCAAGAAACCGTTATCAAAATAGTTTAAATGGTAAACGAAAATATTAAATTTATTGTCCTTTTAAAAATACAATTAAACATATAAAAAAAAACAAAAAAAGCTTTCAAGATTTTTTAATGCTAAAATGTTAATTTTCACTGACACCTGAAGAGTTAGCAAACGTCAAAATTTGTATCGTTTCAAACTCATTTCAACTTTAGCAACACCAACAGACGAAGATGCACATTGTAGGAGTTTTTATGAGTTCACGTATAAGTGAACAATTTGAACAGTCTTTCGCAGACGCAGGTGCACGTTATGTTTTTCGCTTAAGTTTCAATGATCGTTTTATCAGTAATTTCAGTGATGTTTCTGTAATTTGACGCCGCTTGACTGTTTTACCATAAAAGATCGATGCTTGAAAAATTGAAAAGTCCATCACCGAAGAAATTGTAAATAAAACGTAAAAATCTCGGCTAAAAACTTAAAACTGGTTATTTATTTCCGAAAAAAAGATAAGGTAGCATTTCCGAGATGTTCTCTCACAACTCAAATTGTAATGTTTATTTAAATATATTAAGTACAATTTTTTAGAGCACTAACAATTTAAGAAAACAATTAAATTGAACGATAGAGAAAACATAACATAAAATTATAAAGATAAACCTGGAATTACAATTTTAAACATGTGCATGATTTCAAGTTATAAAACATAAAGGAAGCAAATATGAGAATATGACCAAAAAAAAAGGAGAATGAAAGATACGAGTAGTAATGAGGAAGAAAGAGAGCAGATGAAGGAAGGTAGCGAAAATTAGAAATGTACCTGCTGCTGTACACAAATATTTAAATGCTTTCATCAAAAGAAGAAGATTAAGACGACCGCATAGGATAGGATGGCCGACAATTTATTTTCACACCTAGACATGTAACATTCAATACATAAAGGATCTTTACGTTTTTTATTGATACATATGGAAAATGTTTGATTTCAAAATGACTTTAAGAAATCAATATTTCTTGGGACTTAGACGGTTTTAAGACAAGTGCATTTTCAAGAATTCAAAGATAAACTTCATAAGGGTCTTTATTCGCCCTACAAAAAAAGGTCATCTTTTATGCTTAGGGCCCTTGAGTAGTACAAACAAATAGTTCGATAAGAATTTTATCCCATTTTGACTAAACCCAAAATAATAACGAAATTTTTTGCATAGTATTTCATGATTCACTGTGGTAAACACTTTAGAGAAGTCAAGCTTATTGTTGCTGTCTAATGTCCCTGATCAAATTCTTGTCTGATATCATTGTAAACCTTTACCATAGCTATTGCACAATTATATTGAGGTTTAAATCCCGACTGATAATAATGTATTTCAGGAAACTTGAGTGATATGGCAAATTTAATTTCGAGGACCGAGGAGTGAATACTTTTTGTGTTGAGGATGAATGAGGAGCCAGTATTATGGAAAAATGTATTATTGCAGAGGACAACACATAGCAAAACGATAAAATTAATATTTTCCTTTTTTTATTTATTTTTTTTTAATTTAAGTTGTATATTTTATTCTGAACTTATCTATAAGTATACCAAAAGCTTGCTCAATTAAAACTATTGAACTTAGAAGATTGCTGAATCGTTTTTGGGTTTCAGACAGATTGCAGTTGTCTCTTTTAAAGGAACTATTAAAAATCTGTAGACAATGGGTACGTGAAGTCGCCGATTAAGTGGTGATAGTTATTCAGCCTTTTTTTGTAAATTATTATAATTAATATTACTTGTATCATACTACCACTAACAAATTTCAACACAATTTTGGAAAGGGCTGCATTTTACTTTGTTTGAAAACGTCAAATCCGATTGCAAGAAGCAGACGCCACGGGTCAACGATAGCAAATAACGATTGCAATTTGACGTTCGCAACGATCGACCATTAAGTGACATTTTCAAGCCTCTTAATCAATCTATGCTAGTTCCCTTCATCCGTAAAAGAAATCTGTGTCTGACAAAATCTAGGTTTACAAAATAAGAGTATTCGACCTTAACGCATGGTACATGAGTATTATAGAAGTTAAAGTTGCGAAGAGGCAAAGAGAGTTTCTAATTTAACCCGTACCTTACAACTGGTAATTATCAAACCAATTAATTCTTAAGTGAAATTCGTCGATTATAAAATCAGTTCAACCTAATATTCGTATAAACCATCAAAGTATACTGAACTCTAATAGATCTTTTGTTGTGTTAATACTGTAATTATTTTTTTTATAATTTAATTTTGTTCTACTTTTTTTTTTTAAATATTGTGTAAAATTTTCATTCATTCTCTATATTTATCCTTAAATTATTTAGCGTTTACTCTGGGATCGGCTACAGAAACTGAATTGTGTGTAATAGAAGTCATGCTTCGCCTTGAATAGGAATGTTTAATGTTACAAGAGCACTCTTCTCAAACTCGCTCCACCCGCCGTCCAATAGGAACCTGTCAAACGAGGAGATTGACAGGTATCCGAAACAAATGGACAATGGACCATAAAACAAATGTTGAACAATACGATACCGAAAACGAAGATATTCCGCATTGCATGAACAGAAAAGAATATTGCTTTCAAATGACAATCGACCTGCAAAGTGGTTAACTCGGGCGAATTCGTAAACGCACGACTTGCAAAGCAAATGAAATAGAGCAGTTAAAATGTGGAAAGCATATATTTGCATTGCAAGTGCAACATTCCTTTGAAAGTTGCACAGATGCTCTTGCTTTCGCGTAAAAAAAACTCAATCTACTAAGTTTGAGGACTATTTGCTTTGCAATAATTTTCCGTTTTGCGCTTGCGAATCTCCTGCTTTGCAAATTTTGCGCAACATATGCGTTTACGAATTTGGCCTTCGTTCCTGATTAGCTTATAGAAGAAAAGCGTAGAAAGTTTCCTGCAGCAGCTCCTTCCCCACCCCAACAACAAAAATGTATTGAAGGAAATTCCTTTAAAAGGCGAAATTCCGGCCAAGGTGTGTTGCTAGAACGTAAAAACGCCACATTGGAGGACCTGATAGAGAAACTGCTACAAAAAAGCTTGGAGGCTGCGCATGCCGCAAGAAGACAATACGGATATGAAAGCAAAAGCAGAATCTGTTGGCGCTAGTTTATTGGGCACAAACGAAACAAGCTCTGCTATTGGGTATGCGCATTCAGTATCTACGCCGAATAGTAGTCGCACTGCGATGGTTGTTTTTAAACTAACGCCCCACAATTCCCACCGCTTTCGCACTACGCAGCACCACTTTTTACTGACGACTTTTTGGATTTGCAATTTACAATTTATGAAGTTCAGAATGTTAACAGAAAGCAAAAGTGGGAAAAGCTCCAGGAGACCGCGTTCCAGCTGAATTCTACAAAAATTGTTCTATGGAATTTCTTGATGCACTAAAAAGAGAATATAATAGAACATTTGAAAAAGCCAATGTTCCTGCATACTTCAAAAGAGCGATCATCTATCCCCTACACAAAAAAGGGTCATATGATAGTCCTGAAATTTACCGAGGTATTTCCTTCTTGAATACATCAGCCAAGTTGTTAAGCGCTCTGAGTTTTAATAGAATTTTATGCTGGGTTCAGGAGAAGTTATTCTACTTCGGATCAATTATTCACAATGATAAATATGGCCGATAATTTAAAAAAAAAGGAAAAAACAACTGTTTGCATTTTTCGTTGACTTCCGTGCTGCTTTTGACTCGGTCGCTCTCTTCTACAAGCTGTACAAATGGAAGTACCAAGGAGAAAATGTTGCAATACTTCGGGAGTACAAATACTTAGGGATTTTATTCACGGCGAACCTAAATATGAGAAGACACTTTCAATGCAAACTGACTGAAGTAAAAAGAGCAATTTCTTCCGTGTGGAGCCGCTGCGTAAATAACGTGTTTATCGAATATAGTTAAAAAATGAAAATTTTTCGTGCAACTCCTACATCAATATTGCTCTACGGTGCTCATGTTTGGGGATATTGCCCGTTTGAAGAAGTGGAAAAATTGAGATATTTTTTAAAACGGGTTTTTCGGTTGTCAGCCTGCACGCTAGACACCATCAAGATGCACTTTGAATATGTCGTAAAAGTAATGTAACTGGATGAAGCTAGACTACCAAAACAAGTACTGAAGCACACGCTTGCGACCAGAGGAAATCTTGTTGCAAAGTGGGAAAAGCTGGGATTTGAACCGGGTAAATACCTCCGTATTCCATCCGATACAAACACCACGAACCTGAAGAATATGTTTAGTACTATTCTTGGAAGGGTAAGCCGCACTTCTTAAAACAGAAGTACAATCTTCACAACATCAAATGATATACAGCCAACTGAACTTTGACCTTAAGGAAAATACGTACTTCCAAAGTCGTTTTCCATTAAATATGATAAACCTAATACTTAAATTAAGGGGTGAAATTACTCGTATCAATCTAAATTATATCCCACATCGACCGGATCTGCCAATTCTATGTGACCCTTGTAACTGACAGGAAAGAGAAGATATATACCACTTCATTGCCAGATGCCCCATGCTAAATGAGATACGAATGCGTTATTTTGGAGTAGCCTTGATGGAAATGAATGAAGTTCTGGACATTTTTAATGGAAATTAGGTTGGGAAATATTATATAAATACGCGTCAACTGCACTGAATTACAGAAAGCAGATAATAGAAGGGGGCTTTTAATTAAATACAAATTGTTAGGTAGTTTAACTTATAAATTGTCAATCTGATAGACGGCATTTAGCCAAACCATATAAAACTTAGATTATCCAATTATGATCAATAAAGTTTGCAACTACTACTACTACTTTCGCGACTGAAAATCTTGTATAGGCAGTTTACTGGCAGACATAACCTTGAGATCATGACACTGCAGTCGTCGATCAAAAACCTCCAAACATTATCAAAAGAAAATTAGAAGGAAATAAGAAG
Source organism: Volucella inflata (assembly GCA_928272305.1). Classification (NCBI taxonomy): domain Eukaryota; kingdom Metazoa; phylum Arthropoda; class Insecta; order Diptera; family Syrphidae; genus Volucella; species Volucella inflata. The sequence goes on from OV743717.1 coordinate 38,083,550, forward strand.
GCGTCTGTAGGTTTGTATTGGAACAATATAAATTGGGCTGTAAACACTAGCAACCTGAATTTGTTCCTTCAAATAAATAAAATATTTCGGTGGAAAGATCACAACGATTTTCCATGTCTAAAGATCGCCCGAACAACAGACAATGAACAGACTGATAACAGCAGGAAAGCTGTAGATGATGACAACTTCTTGGTGGTCGAAGGTCCACAAGAGAAGGTTGAGGCTATAGGAGCGATTTTCCAGAAAGTATACAATGCACATGTTGTCACTGGTTCAAACCACGACCTGGAAAATCAGGTTGTTTTGCACACTTCCTTCGAAATAGAAGCAATGGCGATTCGATAACTAGAAGTCCCGGATAATCAATTTGATTTCAAGGTGGGATATAATATATCACATGCCGCGTCTAAACTGGTATCTGATATCCAGTTGAACAAAAGCTAGAAACAGTGCACAGATATCTGCTTGATTGAGTTGGAGAAGGCTTTTGGCACCATATGGTTTGAAGGACTTTTCTTTAAGCTGAACAGCTTGGGAATAAGTAAACCATTGCTGTATATGATTTTTGATATACTCTCTAGAAATAAAAGAAAGTTCATCTTGAATATTGGCGATGCGTCTTCTGCTAGAACTCTTGACATTCAAAATGGTCTAAAACAAAGTGCGATTAATTCGCCGATCCTGTTTAACATCTACTTAAGTGATTTGGTGAGTTCACTTCGCGCCATAGCATCGAGTCCAGCCATCGAAGTCATATATTGCGACGACTGGAAGTTGAAGATCAACTTTCAGAAGTTGGAGACCATTCTTTTTAGAATAGCCTTTGTGGGTACCAGGAACAACTGGTGAAAGTTTTCGATCATGGGTGAACACGGGCAATCATTTGTTTGTTGAAATATAGTCAGATACCTTGGGATCTGGCTGTGCTTGTATTTGGATGTCCCGTATGGTTCAACGTAAGCGCTAGCTTAATGTGAAAGATTATGGTGTTTAAGAGGGCTTGCCTTCGCTTGTACAGAACACCAGAGTCTGAGTACATAGAATATTATCCTATCGAGGTCTTGTACAACAGGGCGAACTTAATAAGAATGGACAATATCGTCATTTAGCTAATTCGATGACAGTGGCCTCGACGAACAACCTGACCTCCGGGGCTTTTTCCCTATATATATATAACGAGAGCGTGCGCCTGCTTGAACGATCCAGGACAAATTAGCCGTCCCGCTAATTTTCACGTTGCTCGAACACCTGCAGACAGGCGACTCAATCACTTTAGAGATGTCGCACACGTCAGTGCGGAGCGCCTGGAGTCGGTAACAGCACCAAGAATTTTGCTTGCTTGTTGAAAGAGAGGAAGCTCCTTCGACTTTTCCTTCCAATTTAAGGAAGTGTCAGACGCAAAGTCGGTGTGCTTAAATTTCAAGTCTCGACCGACTTACATAATTTATTATTTTTTAAGACAATTTAGTTGTAAGTTAAATTAAAAATAAAAATATAAAAAAATTAAAAAACAGAGATGAATAATGCAAAACAAAAACATTTATTACGTATTTAATTATGTATCGTAGTTTCAGATAATCTGAGGAGGTTAAGAGTTATTTTGTAAGTAGTTTTAAGTTTTATGTAATAAAACCAAAATATCCGTTCACAAAGCTTTTGTTAAAATAATTTTTATATTCTTAGTCCTAAGTACATATAATGTACAATAATACATAAATATGAAAATATTATCATTTAGGAAATTTATTGAATAATGAAATAATTTATAGGAATAACTACATCCTTTTGCAATGGATCATTGATTAAGATAAAGATGATTATTCTAAAATTTTACAAAAGTGGTTTCTTACTTAATCTATGGACTCAAACACATAATTTTAAAACTCAAATTGAGTTACATTCTATAAATCTTAACCTTTCTATATATTTAATATATTTATTAATTGATTACTATTTTATTTCTTTTAGGAATTGACGGTGCCCAATGTTCTTTGACATCTGAACCATATCTACCCTCTTATGTTCGAACCACGAGAAAATCGTTCAGGTCTAAGAGAGATTAAAAACATTTGGTTTGGTTACCCTGTTTACCGAACAAAGAAGGAAATCAATAAATAACCAATTGTTATAAAAGCCACAATTTAATTTTCAATTTACTTAATATTCACATTTTTAATTGATGACATGTATATTTACTTATTTCAGTTGGTAAGCATTCGTTGCTTATTAAACCCTTTTGGGAGAAGTAAAAGGGTGGAGAATATGTAAAAAAGAAAGGAGTAACGAAATATCTGAGGCAAAATATTTAAAAGCCTGTGAAGAAAGTGGTTTAAGTCTCATAACCATGTATGCTTGACACAAAGTACAAAATCCACACAAGCCTCCACCAATTGTTGTACTGCAAGTAAATAAGCATGAAAGCTTGGTCAAATTGTTGGAGGAAAAAAATGAAAGCTAGTACGGCACTAATAAACAATAATGACATTAAAATTAATGTGGTAATACTAAATCAGAGAAAAGCGGAATGGTATTCTTATGAGAATAAGCACAGACTAATGAAGGTTGTAGGGAAAAAATTGCATTACAAATTGACTTTTAAATATTGGAAGTAATTCTAATTTTTATACTCAGTTTGAACAAGACGAAGATAAAGAGAAAATATATGGCATTAAACATATACTTGGGATGAAGGTTAAAATTAATATCTTACGTAAGTCGAAGTTAAAACCCCATGTAAAACCTGCCAAAGGTATGGGCATATGCATAAATACTGCATCTCACACCTATGTGTGTCTTTATATAAAAAATATTGGCTCCAAAGCTGTGTGTTGGAAGCAGCCATATATTATAGTTTTTTTTTTTTGTATTATATAATTATGTACAATATAATAATTGAATTGAATCTATGTTTTATTTTTTTTGTGCTGTATACTAAACCTCAGATTACGTGGACGCAGTTCTCAAGTCCTGGTCCATAAACTATGATACTACAAGTTTGATGGTATGTGTTTCAATATACCATGGTCATCGTCTCTGAGCTTTGTTATTTGTTAATTTAAGATTAAAGATTTAACTGTTCTCGGACAAACGAGCGATGCGCTCGGAATAATTTTAAAAACTTACGTACAAAAAGATTGCAGAATGTGTCTGTGTAAAGTGCCATGTTTTCTTTAATTGCTTTTTTGTGTGGTTTATGTGCAATTAGATTAATCTATTTGTCCATTAATGAAATATTTGGTCGAATGCGTTTGTTTGCATTGTGTCAACATGCATATTAGTTTACATGGAATGTGTATTCGTTCGCATGCCATATGATCCATGAACCAAACCGTTCGATGGATAGTTGTTCGGTAGCTGGTCGGTTATTACACGGAGCATAAGTTTAATGCGCATCTTTTCGTTATTTTCGTTCTCATTCTTTAGTGTTGCATGTTATTTGACGTCTTTATTTTATTTCATCTTTCGTAAGCATTTCTTAATTCAAAATCAGCGCACTGGTGAGCTCTTTCGACCATTTCATTTCGTCCGCAATCATGAAAACACTGCGCTCATACCGCCAAACGAAGAGGTAATTAAGCAAATTCGAAAAACAAAGAAGGACAAAAAGAAAGGTCAAAAAGATAAAGAAAAAAAATCTTACCCCCATGCAGTGTGTAAATGTTTTTTTGTTTCATTTTATTTCATTATCCTTCTCTATTGCACTCATTTGAATCTCTCGAAACATGCGCCGTGTAATAGCGGACCTGTTGATGATAAAGAAAAAATCTTTGATTATTGTATCAAAGTTAATCGTGCCGATTATGGAAACCGGCGTTCCACACTCTATACAAATTGTGACGTTTCTAAACCGCAACACATGCTGTTGGTTCCCAACACAACATAAAACATTTAAATATTTATAATTTTACATCTAAGTTGACAAAACTAAAACACCACGGATAAAAACACGAAATCGGATGTTAACAAATGTCAACATCCTCGTAACAGATGGTCTCCCTCTGGTACACGTACGTAAAACGACGTCTACAGTCATCTCACCGTCACCAAATTGATCATGGCTGACTTCAAAACAAGGAGAAAGGAGAAAGGATGAGGCGATTACTTACTACATACATGTTGCATAGGGGGGATTAATAATTGTAAATGTATAACACTTATGAAACACAATACATGTAAACATACACATGCATAAAAGTAAAATCTTAACATATTAATGCATTGAAAGAAATGCAAGTTCAAGGTTATATGGTCATTACCCTTATGTAAAATCATAATTCCATGTTAATTTTACAGTAGCACTAAAAAGCGAGGTTTCATGGGAACTAGATGAAAATTATATAGTCACTTCTCGGTTAGCATACAATAGAGAAATATAATAAAGAGCAAGTTTATAACGTGGATACAGTTTTATTTTATATTTTTGAAGTCAGTTTATTTTGAGCTTGGGCAATTTATTTGTAAGTCCAACTTGATCTAGAATATGGTCCTTCGAAGCCTTGAATAAATCAGTCTTCTTTCTTTTTGTGTTCTGGGCAACTATCCAGAGATCGTGATAACTATCCAAAAATCATCAACGGTCAACAGACCAAAATTTCGGACACCTATCCAAAAATCCTCCATTCTATTAACGGACATCTGCGAACGGTCAACAACGGACACTGCCACGAACTTCTCCAACTAACAGGTGCAACGGACTTCAACGGTTTGCATCAACGGACAACTGTAAATTAAACATACACACCTGCCATAAGGACAACATATTGCACAACAGAAAACGGCAAGACTATATCCAATTTTTCTTGATTTTTTCTTAAAATCAAAATAAAAATTATAATAAAACCTCAACTAAAATTAAATTAAACAATATAAGAAGTGCTGGTGTGAAATTTATTACATTTTAATGTCGAAATTGGCTAAGACAATCGAAAGACAAGAACGGTTTCTTGAAGAAATTGCGTCTGATTTCGAGGAATACCAAAAGCAAATCGAAGCTCGTAAATGAAGGGGTTACGTTAACGCGAGTTTTTGGGACGTGGACGAGCTATTCAAAGCGGTTAAGAGCTTACATTCGACAATTGTGAATAGTGCGACAGATCCACTAAAAGACAAATATATTTTGGACGAAATTTATACCAAAACATCACCAATTGTGATATCTCGCGACTAAACATCACAACATAAGCTGTGTCCGACATTCGTCTTCCGCGGATTAACATAAAACCATTTTCTTGTAAATTTGAAGAGTGCAGTGAATTCCACAACGTTTTCGAAAGTTTAATAGACCAAAGCGTTATCTATCTGAAATTCAGAAATTATCATCATTCAACATCTTCCCATCGATAGCGAAAACTATGGGTCAGCTTGGGAAATACTGACTGATAGGCTCCAAAACAAAAGGTAGTTAGTAATCACGCAATTAAGAATTCCTTTAGAACAACAAAAATTCACCCATGAATCCGCCGAATCGTTAAAATCTATGCACGACACTACCATTGAGTGTATCCATGCCTTAGCTAATCAGGGATTGAATGTAGAGGCACGGGATTCCATCCTTATATACATTACATATGAGAAACTTCCGTTCACAACACAAAAAGATTTGGAGACAAAATTAGGTCCGACGAAGAGCTTATCCGATTGGAAAACGTTCCTAGCCTTCATTGAAGGGCGTTCTAGTTCCCTTGAAAACATGAGGGAATCCAACATACTGTAATATTTCGGCTAGGGTTCGAAATGATAAAACGTTATTCTGTTTCAAAACACTCTATTTATTATTATTTAAATACAACTTTCAATCAATTCACAAACAATTTCACTTCTATTTCACAATTTAAATATCTTATCTTTCACTTAGTAAGACTTAGGTCCTTTTCCATCGCTTTCCAAAAATCAACTTCTAGTCCGCAGTTTCTCATCCTGTATTTATACCACATTTGTCGGGTTCTAGTTCTTTCTCGAAACTTCTGGTTTGAAACTGGGGAAATAACTGAACTCTCCAATGTGGAGAGTTTGTATGATCCTAAAACTATGCAACACTGGATCCTTGATTTAATCACATACATATATACCACAATATCCCCCTCTTAAACTTGTTCGTCCCGAACAAACTCTTCGACATTCTGCCCAATATAGCGATGTATTCGATCCACATGAACCACTTTCATCTTGCCTCTTCCTCGTTGAATGCGATAGACAACATCGTTGATGCGTTTTACGACTTTATATGGTCCTTCCCAGTCTTGCTGTAATTTGGGTGATACGCCTTTCCGTCTATGAGGGTTATATAGCCACACTAGATCTCCTTCCTGGAATCCCGTTGTGGTCGCCTTGACATCATACCTCGTCTTCATGCGTTCACTGGCTATCTTGATCTTATCCCTGGTTCTTTGGTGCACGTCCCTAATAATCCGTCTGAGGTCTGCGTCGTCTAGTCGTCTTCTTTTCTGTTCTCTTCAGACGGCGGTGATCCAAACATCAATTCACTAGGTAACCGGACTGTTCGACCGAAAAGGATTTCGGATGGAGTGTGACTTGTGGTGTTGTGTACTGCACTCCGATAGGCTAATAGAAACATTGGAATTTGCCTATCCCAATCGCATTGCTTGTCGCCAACGACCTTTGATAGGTGTTCGTTCAAGGTTCTGTTGAAGCGCTCTACCATCCCGTCCGATTGTGGGTGGAGCGGTGTTGTTCTCGTCTTTTTAATCCCCAGTAGCTCGCACACTCCTTGGAAAATCTTAGACTCGAAGTTACGCCCTTGATCCGAGTGCAATTCCATCGGTACGCCGAATCTGCTCACCCAGTTGTAAACGATCTGCTCAATCACGGTTTTGGCTTCTTGGTTAGGGATAGCAAAAGCCTCAGGCCACTTACTGAAGTAGTCCATAACAACAAGAATGTAGCGATTTCCATTTTCGGTTTCAGGAAACGGCCCTGCAATGTCAACTGCGATTCTCTCGAATGGCGCTCCAACGTTGTATTGCTGCATTTTGCCGTGATTTTTAACCCTCGGGCCTTTACTGGCGGTGCAGGTGACACACTTTCTGTGTCACATCTTCATTGGCATGCACCTAATAAAAACGTTCTCGCACCTTTTCTAACGTCTTATTCACTCCCAGGTGACCTCCGGATATTCCCTTAGCACGTCACTGACTCTCGACCTTGGCACAACGAGCTGCATCACAAACGTCTTTCCATCCGAGCTTTCCCACCTTCGCCTCAAAACAACATCTTGAACATGAAGCGAGTCCCACTGTGCCCAGTATGCCTTTAGTTCGGGACTTTTATTGGATATTTCCTGCCACTCTGGTTTTTCTTCGTGTTCTTTCCAAGCGAGTATTGGCTCGATATCCGCATCCTCTTTTTGGGCGTTTCGCATTTCACTTTCATTCCAACCGTCAGTGGGCTCAGCTCTTAGTCGTTGAGTGGATACCGCATGTTTTTCTTCTTGTCGTGCGCAATGTTTGCAATCAGATTTGCAAGGTCGCCGGGACAGAGCATCCGCATTAGAGTGAAGGCTTCCCTTTCGATGCTGTATCTCGTAGTCGTTACTGAATACTGCCCTAAGGCATGCGGCATTCTCATTCCCGAACACCATCGGAATCTCAACGTTCCTGTACTTAAGTACATGAGTTCCGGTGTCAAGCACTACATTATACGCATTCATAAAGTCAAGTCCAATGATGCACTCGTCGCGTATATCGGCCACTAGGAATACGTGGGGGAATGCTAGTCCTGCCAGATTGATCGCAAGAAGAACCTCTCCATACACCTCCGCCGTCGCTCCTGTTACTGTTTCCAGACAGTTGCTACTGGTATTTTGTAGCCATGAATCAGGAGCGATGTCCCTTCTTATAATGGAAGCGGTGGCACCGGTGTCAATGGTGGCCACGCATTTATTCTGGCCAATGTGGGCTTCCACTGTAAAACTCTTGTTACTTCGTTTTGTTTGGAAGACTTGGATTTTGATCTTGGGGGCGTCAATTCCAGAAACCGACTTCTGCCCCTCGAAGTTGGTCCTTACACGTATTCCCGCCTGTTGACTTGATGATGCGCTGCTTGCAGTATAGATGTTTTCCCTGCTACATGCTTCTTTGTTATGCCTCCCAGCAGCGCATTGTGAACAACTGCGTTCTTTAAGTGGAGCCCAGCACTGACGCTGCAGATGTCTTATTTTGTTGCAGTTCCAACAACGGACTTGTCCTCCACGCACACTGTTCCGCTCCACGACGTCTGCTCGTTGGCATGAGCATTCCACGGCTGTCACTTCTTTCACGCGGTGGATTTCTTGAGATGCTTGGTCGGCAGCTTTCATCGTCAGGGCAAATGCTAGGGCCTCAGGGAGGGTTCGTGTTCCAGACATTCTTACAGCCATTTGCAACTGCCTATCTTCAATCGCTTGGGTAAATGCCTCTACAGCCATCTCGTTGATAAGGTCTTCTCCGGCATTAGGATAAGATAAATGCGCCAACCGTTCAATATCGGCCTGCAACTGCTGAAGTGAAATTTCGCCCCTCTTCTGGACTCTGCTTCGCAGTTGGACTCTGTATACTTGCTGCATATGGCCATCTCCGAAGCGCATTTCTATGGCTTTAACCAAAGCGTCGTAGTTGAGTTGTTTATCTTCTGAGATGGTTTGCAGCAATTCCGCAGCTGTACCTCTCAGTGCCAGCGTGAGCGCAATCGATTTTTCTCTGTCGTCCCAGTTGTTGGTCATGGCAGCTGCTTCAAATTGTCTTCTATATAATGGCCACGATGTTTGGCCATCAAAAGCAGGTGGTTGCATCTCTTTCCTTCTAGGGCAGTCTGTAGAAATTTCTCGGAATTTCTGTTTCTTTACTCTCTCTAGTTCTTTCGCAAGATTCTCGATATTGTGTTCAACCTTCTCGAATTGTGCCTCGTGCATATTTAATTTTTGATCGATTATTTCGAATTTCGCTTCTAGAGAATTCTTGAACTCTTCGACAGTGTCTTTCTGTGCGGAAATAATGGAATTCTTCTGTTCTTCTAGACAATTCTTCAGTTCTTCTAGAGAATTCTTCTGTTCTTCTAGAGAATTCTTCTGTTCTTCTAGAAAATTCTTCTGTTCTTCAAACTTAGAATCCATACTTCGCCTTTGTTCTTCTAACTTAGAATTCAATCCAAGGAGCAATTCCATCATGGCAGACATGCCAACCCCTGTGCTTACAAGCTCCTCTTCTACGTCGAACGACATGGATTTAGGATCTTTTCCATCTTTTTCTATCGCTTCTTGTGGCCGAAGAATCAAATAACTTTTCCCTGCAGCTGCGGAGAGATTCCGCTTCTCTAGCTCAATTTTCAGCTGGGGTATACTTAGCTCCAGCAATGTATGTGGCATTTTTTTTTTTTTTTATTATTATTTTCTTTTTTTTCACAGCACTCAGAATAAGTTTTATCCCACTTCTGACACCAATGTAATATTTCGGCTAGGGTTCGAAATGATAAAACGTTATTCTGTTTCAAAACACTCTATTTATTATTATTTAAATACAACTTTCAATCAATTCACAAACAATTTCACTTCTATTTCACAATTTAAATCTCTTATCTTTCACTTAGTAAGACTTAGGTCCTTTTCCATCGCTTTCCAAAAATCAACTTCTCGTCCGCAGTTTCTCATCCTGTATTTATACCACATTTGTCGGGTTCTAGTTCTTTCTCGTAACTTCTGGTTTGAAACTGGGGAAATAACTGAACTCTCCAATGTGGAGAGTTTGTATGATCCTAAAACTATGCAACACTGGATCCTTGATTTAATCACATATATACCACAATATCCCCCTCTTAAACTTGTTCGTCCCGAACAAACTCTTCGACATTCTGCCCAATATAGCGATGTATTCGATCCACATGAACCACTTTCATCTTGCCTCTTCATCGTTGAATGCGATAGACAACATCGTTGATGCGTTTTACGACTTTATATGGTCCTTCCCAGTCTTGCTGTAATTTGGGTGATACGCCTTTCCGTCTATGAGGGTTATATAGCCACACTAGATCTCCTTCCTGGAATCCCGTTGTGGTCGCCTTGACATCATACCTCGTCTTCATGCGTTCACTGGCTATCTTGATCTTATCCCTGGTTCTTTGGTGCACGTCCCTAATAATCCATCTGAGGTCTGCGACATAGTCGTCTTCATTTCTGTTCTCTTCAGACGGCGGTGATCCAAACATCAATTCACTAGGTAACCGGACTGTTCGACCGAAAAGGATTTCGGATGGAGTGTGACCTGTGGTGTTGTGTACTGCACTCCGATAGGCTAATAGAAACATTGGAATTTGCTATCCCAATCGCATTGCTTGTCGCCAACGACCTTTGATAGGTGTTCGTTCAAGGTTCTGTTGAAGCGTTCTACCATCCCGTCCGATTGTGGGTGGAGCGGTGTTGTCCTCGTCTTTTTAATCCCCAATAGCTCGCACACTCCTTGGAAAATCTTAGACTCGAAGTTACGCCCTTGATCCGAGTGCAATTCCATCGGTACGCCGAATCTGCTCACCCAGTTGTAAACGATCTGCTCAATCACGGTTTTGGCTTCTTGGTTAGAGATAGCAAAAGCCTCAGGCCACTTACTGAAGTAGTCCATAACAACAAGAATGTAGCGATTTCCATTTTCGGTTTCAGGAAATGGCAGGACCATTTCGATTCTCTCGAATGGCGCTCCAACGTTGTATTGCTGCATTTTGCAGTGATTTTTCACCCTCGGGCCTTTACTGGCGGCGCAGGTGACACACTTTCTGCACCAATTTTCGACATCGTCCTTGGCATGCACCCAATAAAAACGTTCTCGTACCTTTTCTAACGTCTTATTCACTTCCAGGTGACCTCCGGATATTCCCTTAGCACGTCACTGACTCTCGACCTTGGCACAACGAGCTGCATCACAAACGTCTTTCCATCCGAGCTTTCCCACCTTCGCCTCAAAACACCATCTTGAACATGAAGCGAGTCCCACTGTGCCCAGTATGCCTTTAGTTCGGGACTTTTATTGGATATTTCCTGCCAATCTGGTTTTTCTTCGTGTTCTTTCCAAGCGAGTATTGGCTCGATATCCGCATCCTCTTTTTGGGCGTTTCGCATTTCACTTTCATTCCAACCGTCAGTGGGCTCAGCTCTTAGTCGTTGAGTGGATACCGCATCTTTTTCTTCTTGTCGTGCGCAATGTTTGCAATCAGATTTGCAAGGTCGCCGGGACAGAGCATCCGCATAAGAGTGAAGGCTTCCCTTTCGATGCTGTATCTCGTAGTCGTTACTGAATACTGTCCTAAGGCATGCGGCATTCTCATTCCCGAACACCATCGGAATCTCAACGTTCCTGTACTTAAGTACATGAGTTCCGGTGTCAAGCACTACATTATACGCATTCATAAAGTCAAGTCCAATGATGCACTCGTCGCGTATATCAGCCACTAGGAATACGTGGGGGGAATGTTAGTCCTGCCAGATTGATCGGAAGAAGAACCTCTCCATACACCTCCGCCGTCGCTCCTGTTACTGTTTTCAGACAGTTGCTACTGGTATTGTGTAGCCATGAATCAGGAGCGATGTCCCTTCTTATAATGGAAGCGGTGGCACCGGTGTCAATGGTGGCCACGCATTTATTCTGGCCAAAGTGGGCTTCCACTGTAAAACTCTTGTTACTTCGTTTTGTTTGGGAGACTTGGATTTTGATCTTGGGGGCGTCAATTCCAGAAACCGACTTCTGCCCCTCGAAGTTGGTCCTTACACGTATTCCCACCTTTTGACTTGATGATGCGCTGCTTGCAGTATAGATGTTTTCCCTGCTACATGCTTCTTTGTTATGCCTCCCAGCAGCGCATTGTGAACAACTGCGTTCTTTAAGTGGAGCCCAGCACTGACGCTGCAGATGTCTTATTTTGTTGCAGTTCCAACAACGGACTTGTCCTCCACGCACACTGTTCCGCTCCACGACCTCTGCTCGTTGGCATGAGCATTCCACAGCTGCCACTTCTCTCACGCGGTGGATATCTTGAGATGCTTGGTCGGCAGCTTTCATCGTCAGGGCAAATGCTAGGGCCTCAGGGAGCGTTAGTGTTCCAGACATTCTTACAGCCATTTGCAACTGCCTATCTTCAATCGCTTGGGTAAATGCCTCTACAGCCATCTCGTTGATAAGGTCTTCTCCGGCATTAGGATAAGATAAATGCGCCAACCGTTCAATATCGGCCTGCAACTGCTGAAGTGTTTCGCCCCTCTTCTGGACTCTGCTGCGCAGTTGGACTCTGTATACTTGCTGCATATGGCCATCTCCGAAGCGCATTTCTATGGCTTTAACCAAAGCGTCGTAGTTGAGTTGTTTATCTTCTGAGATGGTTTGCAGCAATTCCGCAGCTGTACCTCTCAGTGCCAGCGTGAGCGCAATCGACTTTTCTCTGTCGTCCCAGTTGTTGGTCATGGTAGCTGCTTCAAATTGTCTTCTATATATTGGCCACGATGTTTGGCCATCAAAAACAGGTGGTTGAATCTCTTTCCTTCTAGGGTAGTCTGTAGAAATTTCTCGGAATTTCTGCTTCTTTACTCTCTCTAGTTCTTTCGCTAGGTTCTCGATATTGTGTTCAACCTTCTCGAATTGTGCCTCGTGCATATTTAATTTTTGATCGACTATTTCGAATTTCGCTTCTAGAGAATTCTTGAACTCTTCGACAGTGTCTTTCTGTGCGGAAATAATGGAATTCTTCTGTTCTTCTAGACAATTCTTCTGTTCTTCTAGAGAATTCTTCTGTTCTTCTAGAGAATTCTTCTGTTCTTCTAGAAAATTCTTCTGTTCTTCAAACTTAGAATCCATACTTCGCCTTTGTTCTTCTAACTTAGAATTCAATCCAAGGAGCAATTCCATCATGGCAGACATGCCAACCCCTGTGCTTACAAGCTCCTCTTCTACGTCGAACGACATGGATTTAGGATCTTTTCCATCTTTTTCTATCGCTTCTTGTAGCCGAAGAATCAAATAACTTTTCCCTGCAGCTGCGGAGAGATTCCGCTTCTCTAGCTCAATTTTCAGCTGGGGTATACTTAGCTCCAGCAATGTATGTGGCATTTTTTTTTTTTTTTTATTATTATTTTCTTTTTTTTCACAGCACTCAGAATAAGTTTTATCCCACTTCTGACACCAATGTAATATTTCGGCTAGGGTTCGAAATGATAAAACGTTATTCTGTTTCAAAACACTCTATTTATTATTATTTAAATACAACTTTCAATCAATTCACAAACAATTTCACTTCTATTTCACAATTTAAATTATTATCTTTCACTTAGTAAGACTTAGGTCCTTTTCCATCGCTTTCCAAAAATCAACTTCTCGTCCGCAGTTTCTCATCCTGTATTTATACCACATTTGTCGGGTTCTAGTTCTTTCTCGTAACTTCTGGTTTGAAACTGGGGAAATAACTGAACTCTCCAATGTGGAGAGTTTGTATGATCCTAAAACTATGCAACACTGGATCCTTGATTTAATCACATATATACCACAATATCCCCCTCTTAAACTTGTTCGACCCGAACAAACTCTTCGACATTCTGCCCAATATAGCGATGTATTCGATCCACATGAACCACTTTCATCTTGCCTCTTCATCGTTGAATGCGATAGACAACATCGTTGATGCGTTTTACGACTTTATATGGTCCTTCCCAGTCTTGCTGTAATTTGGGTGATACGCCTTTCCGTCTATGAGGGTTATATAGCCACACTAGATCTCCTTCCTGGAATCCCGTTGTGGTCGCCTTGACATCATACCTCGTCTTCATGCGTTCACTGGCTATCTTGATCTTATCCCTGGTTCTTTGGTGCACGTCCCTAATAATCCGTCTGAGGTCTGCGACATAGTCGTCTTCATTTCTGTTCTCTTCAGACGGCGGTGATCCAAACATCAATTCACTAGGTAACCGGACTGTTCGACCGAAAAGGATTTCGGATGGAGTGTGACCTGTGGTGTTGTGTACTGCACTCCGATAGGCTAATAGAAACATTGGAATTTGCTATCCCAATCGCATTGCTTGTCGCCAACGACCTTTGATAGGTGTTCGTTAAAGGTTCTGTTGAAGCGTTCTACCATCCCGTCCGATTGTGGGTGGAGCGGTGTTGTCCTCGTCTTTTTAATCCCCAATAGCTCGCACACTCCTTGGAAAATCTTAGACTCGAAGTTACGCCCTTGATCCGAGTGCAATTCCATCGGTACGCCGAATCTGCTCACCCAGTTGTAAACGATCTGCTCAATCACGGTTTTGGCTTCTTGGTTAGGGATAGCAAAAGCCTCAGGCCACTTACTGAAGTAGTCCATAACAACAAGAATGTAGCGATTTCCATTTTCGGTTTCAGGAAATGGCAGGACCATTGCGATTCTCTCGAATGGCGCTCCAACGTTGTATTGCTGCATTTTGCCGTGATTTTTAACCCTCGGGCCTTTACTGGCGGCGCAAGTGACACACTTTCTGCACCAATTTTCGACATCGTCCTTGGCATGCACCCAATAAAAACGTTCTCGTACCTTTTCTAACGTCTTATTCACTCCCAGGTGACCTCCGGATATTCCATCGTGTATTTCCCTTAGCACGTCACTGACTCTCGACCTTTCTGGTTTTTCTTCGTGTTCTTTCCAAGCGAGTATTGGCTCAATATCCGCATCCTCTTTTTGAGCGTTTCGCATTTCACTTTCATTCCAACCGTCAGTGGGCTCAGCTCTTAGTCGTTGAGTGGATACCGCATCTTTTTCTTCTTGTCGTGCGCAATGTTTGCAATCAGATTTGCAAGTCGCCGGGACAGAGCATCCGCATTAGAGTGAAGGCTTCCCTTTCGATGCTGTATCTCGTAGTCGTTACTGAATACTGTCCTAAGGCATGCGGCATTCTCATTCCCGAACACCATCGGAATCTCAACGTTCCTGTACTTAAGTACATGAGTTCCGGTGTCAAGCACTACATTATACATATTCATAAAGTCAAGTCCAATGATGCACTCGTCGCGTATATCAGCCACTAGGAATACGTGGGGGAATGTTAGTCCTGCCAGATTGATCGCAAGAAGAACCTCTCCATACACCTCCGCCGTCGCTCCTGTTACCGTTTCCAGACAGTTGCTACTGGTATTGTGTAGCCATGAATCAGGAGCGATGTCCCTTCTTATAATGGAAGCGGTGGCACCGGTGTCAATGGTGGCCACGCATTTATTCTGGCCAATGTGGGCTTCCACTGTAAAACTCTTGTTACTTCGTTTTGTTTGGAAGACTTGGATTTTGATCTTGGGGGCGTCAATTCCAGAAACCGACTTCTGCCCCTCGAAGTTGGTCCTTACACGTATTCCCGCCTGTTGACTTGATGATGCGCTGCTTGCAGTATAGATGTTTTCCCTGCTACATTCTTCTTTGTTATGCCTCCCAGCAGCGCATTGTGAACAACTGCGTTCTTTAAGTGGAGCCAAGCACTGACGCTGCAGATGTCTTATTTTGTTGCAGTTCCAACAACGGACTTGTCTTCCACGCACACTGTTCCGCTCCACGACGTCTGCTCGTTGGCATGAGCATTCCACGGCTGTCACTTCTCTCACGCGGTGGATTTCTTGAGATGCTTGGTCGGCAGCTTTCATCGTCAGGGCAAATGCTAGGGCCTCAGGGAGGGTTCGTGTTCCAGACATTCTTACAGCCATTTGCAACTGCCTATCTTCAATCGCTTGGGTAAATGCCTCTACAGCCATCTCGTTGATAAGGTCTTCTCCGGCATTAGGATAAGGCCACGATGTTTGGCCATCAATAACAGGTGGTTGCATATCTTTCCTTCTAGGGTTGTCTGTAGAAATTTCTCGGGATTTCTGTTTCTTTACTCTCTCTAGTTCTTTCGCTAGATTCTCGATATTGTGTTCAACCTTCTCGAATTGTGCCTCGTGCATATTTAATTTTTGATCGATTATTTCGAATTTCGCTTCTAGAGAATTCTTGAACTCTTCGACAGTGTCTTTCTGTGCGGAAATAATGGAATTCTTCTGTTCTTCTAGAGAATTCTTCTGTTCTTCTAGAGAATTCTTCTGTTCTTCTCGAGAGTTCTTCTGTTCTTCTAGAAAATTCTTCTGTTCTTCTAACTTAGAATTCAATCCAAGGAGCAATTCCATCATGGCAGACATGCCAACCCCTGTGCTTACAAGCTCCTCTTCTACGTCGAACGACATGGATTTAGGATCTTTTCCATCTTTTTCTATCGCTTCTTGTAGCCGAAGAATCAAATCACTTTTCCCTCCAGCTGCGGAGAGATTCCGCTTCTCTAGCTCAATTTTCAGCTGGGGTATACTTAGCTCCAGCAATGTATGTGGCATTTTTATTTTTTTTTATTTTTTATTATTTTCTTTTTTTTCACAGCACTCAGAATAAGTTTTATCCCACTTCTGACACCAATGTAATATTTTGGCTAGGGTTCGAAATGATAAAACGTTATTCTGTTTCAAAACACTCTATTTATTATTATTTAAATACAACTTTCAATCAATTCACAAACAATTTCACTTCTATTTCACAATTTAAATCTCTTATCTTTCACTTAGTAAGACTTAGGTCCTTTTCCATCGCTTTCCAAAAATCAACTTCTCGTCCGCAGTTTCTCATCCTGTATTTATACCACATTTGTCGGGTTCTAGTTCTTTCTCGTAACTTCTGGTTTGAAACTGGGGAAATAACTGAACTCTCCAATGTGGAGAGTTTGTATGATCCTAAAACTATGCAACACTGGATCCTTGATTTAATCACATATATACCACAATATCCCCCTCTTAAACTTGTTCGTCCCGAACAAACTCTTCGACATTCTGCCCAATATAGCGATGTATTCGATCCACATGAACCACTTTCATCTTGCCTCTTCCTCGTTGAATGCGATAGACAACATCGTTGATGCGTTTTACGACTTTATATGGTCCTTCCCAGTCTTGCTGTAATTTGGGTGATACGCCTTTCCGTCTATGAGGGTTATATAGCCACACTAGATCTCCTTCCTGGAATCCCGTTGTGGTCGCCTTGACATCATACCTCGTCTTCATGCGTTCACTGGCTATCTTGATCTTATCCCTGGTTCTTTGGTGCACGTCCCTAATAATCCGTCTGAGGTCTGCGTCGTCTAGTCGTCTTCTTTTCTGTTCTCTTCAGACGGCGGTGATCCAAACATCAATTCACTAGGTAACCGGACTGTTCGACCGAAAAGGATTTCGGATGGAGTGTGACCTGTGGTGTTGTGTACTGCACTCCGATAGGCTAATAGAAACATTGGAATTTGCTATCCCAATCGCATTGCTTGTCGCCAACGACCTTTGATAGGTGTTCGTTCAAGGTTCTGTTGAAGCGTTCTACCATCCCGTCCGATTGTGGGTGGAGCGGTGTTGTCCTCGTCTTTTTAATCCCCAATAGCTCGCACACTCCTTGGAAAATCTTAGACTCGAAGTTACGCCCTTGATCCGAGTGCAATTCCATCGGTACGCCGAATCTGCTCACCCAGTTGTAAACGATCTGCTCAATCACGGTTTTGGCTTCTTGGTTAGGGATAGCAAAAGCCTCAGGCCACTAACATAACAACAAGAATGTAGCGATTTCCATTTTCGGTTTCAGGAAACGGTCCTGCCAACTGCGATTCTCTAGAATGGCGCTCCAACGTTGTATTGCTGCATTTTGCCGTGATTTTTAACCCTCGGGCCTTTACTGGCGGCGCAGGTGACACACTTTCTGCACCAATTTTCGACATCGTCCTTGGCATGCACCCAATAAAAACGTTCTCGTACCTTTTCTAACGTCTTATTCACTCCCAGGTGACCTCCGGATATTCCATCGTGCAGTTCCCTTAGCACGTCACTGACTCTCGACCTTGGCACAACGAGCTGCATCACAAACGTCTTTCCATCCGAGCTTTCCTACCTTCGCCTCAAAACACCATCTTGATCATGAAGCGAGTCCCACTGTGCCTAGTATGCCTTTAGTTTGGGAATTTTATTGGATATTTCCTGCCAATCTGGTTTTTCTTCGCGTTCTTTCCAAGCGAGTATTGGCTCGATATCCGCATCCTCTTTTTGAGCGTTCCGCATTTCACTTTCATTCCAACCGGCAGTGGGCTGGAGTGGATACCGCATCTTTTTCATCTTGTCGTGCGCAATGTTTGCAATCAGATTTGCAAGGTCGCTGGGACAGAGCATCCGCATTAGAGTGAAGGCTTCCCTTTCGATGCTGTATCTCGTAGTCGTTACTGAATACTGCCCTAAGGCATGCGGCATTCTCATTCCCGAACACCATCGGAATCTCAACGTTCCTGTACTTAAGTACATGAGTTCCGGTGTCAGGCGCTACATTATACGCATTCATAAAGTCAAGTCAAATGATGCACTCGTCGCGTATAACGGCCACTAGGAATACGTGGGGGAATGTTAGTCCTGCCAGATTGATCGCAAGAAGAACCTCTCCATACACCTCCGCCGTCGCTCCTGTTACTGTTTCCAGACAGTTGCTACTGGTATTGTGTAGCCATGAATCAGGAGCGATGTCCCTTCTTATAATGGAGGTGGTGGCACCGGTGTCAATGGTGGCCACGCATTTATTCTGGCCAATGTGGGCTTCCACTGTAACTGGGAAAATAACTGAACTCTCCAATGTGGAGAGTTTGTATGATCCTAAAACTATGCAACACTGGATCCTTGATTTAATCACATATATACCACAATACTGTGGTATACGAGTATATGTTCGAAAAGATAAAACGTTATTCTGTTTCAAAACACTCTATTTATTATTATTTAAATACAACTTTCAATCAATTCACAAACAATTTCACTTCTATTTCACAATTTAAATCTCTTATCTTTCACTTTGTAAGACTTAGGTCCTTTTCCATCGCTTTCCAAAATCCCAATCGCATTGCTTGTCGCCAACGACCTTTGATAGGTGTTCGTTCAAGGTTCTGTTGAAGCGTTCTACCATCCCGTTCGATTGTGGGTGGAGCGGTGTTGTTCTCGTCTTTTTAATCCCCAGTAGCTCGCACACTCCTTGGAAAATCTTAGACTCGAAGTTACGCCCTTGATCCGAGTGCAATTCCATCGATACGCCGAATCTGCTCACCCAGTTGTAAACGATCTGCTCAATCACGGTTTTGGCTTCTTGGTTAGAGATAGCAATAGCCTCAGGCCACTTACTGAAGTAGTCCATAACAACAAGAATGTAGCGATTTCCATTTTCGGTTTCAGGAAACAGCCCTGCAATGTCAACTGCGATTCTCTCGAATGGCGCTCCAACGTTCTATTGCTGCATTTTGCCGTGATTTTTAACCCTCGGGCCTTTACTGGCGGCGCAGGTGATACACTTTCTGCACCAATTTTCGACATCGTCCTTGGCATGCACCCAATAAAAACGTTCTCGTACCTTTTCTAACGTCTTATTCACTCCCAGGTGACCTCCGGATATTCCATCGTGTATTTCCCTTAGCACGTCACTGACTCTCGACCTTTCTGGTTTTTCTTCGTGTTCTTTCCAAGCGAGTATTGGCTCAATATCCGCATCCTCTTTTTGAGCGTTTCGCATTTCACTTTCATTCCAACCGTCAGTGGGCTCAGCTCTTAGTCGTTGAGTGGATACCGCATCTTTTTCTTCTTGTCGTGCGCAATGTTTGCAATCAGATTTGCAAGGTCGCCGGGACAGAGCATCCGCATTAGAGTGAAGGCTTCCCTTTCGATGCTGTATCTCGTAATCGTTACCTAATACTGTCCTAAGGCATGCGGCATTCTCATTCCCGAACACCTTCGGAATCTCAACGTTCCTGTACTTAAGTACATGAGTTCCGGTGTCAAGCACTACATTATACGCATTCATAAAGTCAAGTCCAATGATGCACTCGTCGCGTATATCAGCCACTAGGAATACGTGGGGGAATGTTAGTCCTGCCAGATTGATCGCAAGAAGAACCTCTCCATACACCTCCGCCGTCGCTCCTGTTACTGTTTCCAGACAGTTGCTACTGGTATTGCGTAGCCATGAATCAGGAGCGATGTTCCTTCTTATAATGGAAGCGGTGGCACCGGTGTCATTGGTGGCCACGCATTTATTCTGGCCAATGTGGGCTTCCACTGTAACTGGGAAAATAACTGAACTCTCCAATGTGGAGAGTTTGTATGATCCTAAAACTATGAAACACTGGATACTTGATTTAATCACATATACACCACAATACTGTGGTATACGAGTATATGTGATTTAATCAAGTATCCAGCGTTGCATAACTTTAGGATCATACAAACTCTCCACTTTGGAACGTTCAGTTATATCCCCAGTTTCAAACCAGAAGTTACGAGAAAGAACTAGAACCCGACAAACCTGGTATAAATACAGGATGAGAAACTGCGGACTATAAGTTGGTTTTTGGAAAGCGATAGAAAATGAGCTAAGTCTTAATAAGTGAAGATAAGAGATTTGAATTGTGAAATATTGTAGTAGTGAAATTGTTTGTGAATTAATTGAAAGTTGTATTTAAATAATAATAAATAGAGTGTTTTAAAACAGAATAACGTTTTATCATTTCGAACCCTAGCTGAAATATTACATTGGTGTCAGAAGTGGGATAAAACTTATTCTGAGTGCTGTGAAAAAAAAAATGCCACGTACATTGCTGGAGCTAAGTATACCCCAGCTGAAAATTGAGCTAGAGAAGCGGAATCTCCGCAGCTGGAAGGAAAAGTGATTTGATTCTTCGGCTACAAGAAGCGATCGAAAAAGTTGGAAAGATCCGGAATCCATTTTGTTCGACGTAGATGAAGAACATGTGAGCACAGGAGTTGACATGGCTGTTATGATGGAATTACTCCTTGGATTGAATTCTAAATTTGAAGAACAGAAGAATTCTTTAGAAGAACAAAGGAGAAGTATGGATTCTAAGTTTGAAGAGCAGAAGAACAGAAGAATTCTCTAGAAGAACAGAAGAATTCCATTGTTGCCGCGCAGAAAGACACTGTTGAAGAGTTCAAGAATTCTCTAGGAGCGAAATTCGAAATAATCGATCAAAAGTTAAATATGCACGAGGCAAAACTCACAAGGGTTGGTACCGAATTCCAGGAACAGCTCGTTAAAGTCGAGGAACAGTTCGGGAAGGTTGAAAACAATATTGAGAATCTTGCCAAAGAACTAGAGAGAGTGAAGAAACAGAAGGCCCGAGAAATTTCTACAGACTGCCCTAGAAGGAAAGGGATGCAACCGCCTGTTTTTGATGGTCAAACATCGTGGCCAATATATAGAAGACAATTTGAAGCAGCTGCCATGACCAACAACTGGGGCGATGGAGAAAAGCCGATTGCGCTAACGCTGGCACTGAGAGGTACAGCTGTGGAATTGCTGCAAACCATCTCAGAAGATAAACAACTCAACTACGACGCTTTGGTTAAAGCCATAGAAATGCGCTTCGGAGATGACCATATGCAGCAAGTATACAGAGTCCAACTGCGCAGCAGAGTCCAGAAGAGGGGAGAAACACTTCAGCAGTTGCAGGCCGATATCGAACGGTTGGCGTATATATCTTATCCCAATGCCGGAGAAGACCTTATCGATGAAATGGTTGTAGAGGTGTTTACCCAAGCAATTGAAGGTAGGCTGTAAGAATGGCTGGAAAACGAACTCTCCCTGAGGCCCTAGCATTTGCCCTGACGATGAAAGCTGCCGACCAAGCATCTCTAGGAAACCATCGCGTGAGAGAAGTGACAGCAGTGAATTGCTCATGCCAACGAATAGATATCGAGGAGCGGAAAAATGTGCGTGGAGGACAAGTCCGTTGTTAGAACTGCAACAAAATAGGACATTTGCAGCGTGAGTGCAGAGCTCCACTTAAACAACGCAGTTGTCGACAATGCGCTGCTAGGAGGTGTAACGAAGAGGCATCTGGCAGGAATAACATCTACCCTGCAAGCAGCGCAACATCAAGTCAACAGGCGGGAAACGTATAAGAACCAAATTCGAGGGGCAGAAGTTGGTTTCTGGAATTGACGCCCCCAGGATCAAAATCCAAGTCTCCCAAACAAAACGAAGTAACAAGAGTCTTACAGTGGAAGCCCACATTGGTCAGAATAAATGCGTGGCCACCATTGACACTGGTGCCACCGCTTCCACTATAAGAGGAGACATCGCTCTTGATTCATGGCTGCACAACACCAGTAGCTACTGTCTGAAAACAGCAACAGGAGCGACGGCGAAGGTGCATGAAGAGGTTGTTCTTACCATCAATCTGGCAGGACTAACATTTCGAGATAACTTAAAGGAAGTGTTCCAAAGACTACGAAGTGCACAGCTAAAGCTAAACCCGAAGAAGTGTCATCTCTTTAGGCCAGATGTCAAATACTTGGGACACATCATCTCATCCGAAGGGGTAAGGACAGACCCAGAAAAGATCGAAGCGGTTAAAAATTGGCCAGTCCCAAGAGACAAACACCAACTGAGAAGCTTTCTGGGACTCGCTACCTACTACAGGCGGTTTGTGAAGGATTTTGCTGGGATAGCAAAGAGTTTGCATCAACTAACAGAAAAGGGAAAACAATTCAAATGGTCAAGTGAATGCGAAAGAAGCTTCAAAACTCTCAAACAACAACTATTTGAGGCCCCTGTACTAGCGTACCCTACTCCAGGAAAAACATTTATTGTGGATGCAGATGCCAGTAACGTCGGAGCTGTCCTTTCGCAGATGCATGACGGGCAAGAGAAAGTTGTTTCCTACTTTAGTAAGGTGCTCTCTAAGCCGGAAAGGAATTACTGTGTTACCAGGCGGGAACTTCTTGCTTTGGCCTTGGCAACAAAGCATTTCCATAAGTACCTGTACGAACGAAAATTCATTCTTCGCACAGACCATGCATCTCTGAAGTGGTTGCTGCAAGCACGGTGAAGAAGCAGCTCCGAACGTCATCGATGTCATTACATACTCTTCCACCTCATCCTTAGGATCGTCTCTCCAAACAAACCTCTGTGCCGTTTGATCTTCCGCTCTTATCTTCACCTGATGAAACATTCGACAATGTCAGCGCAGTCTCCTATAGGCCTTTGTCTCAGCTTCATTAAAACCATTGTTATAGGCTGAAAGAAGTCCGGACCACTTATCAGTTCAGAATTATGTGAGACGTTATCAACCTCAGCAGCTGCATCGAATACCATTCGTAGCTTGTGTTGCTTGTTCGGATTGACCACTCCAAAGTGCGGTAGATACCAAGTGCGATTATTCTTTATCATCGCTTCGTCTTTGCTCAACCTCCGTGAGTAGCCCTTCCTAGCATAATCGTGCATGATCCTGCATTTTGTTGAAACTTCTTTTCCAGTGCAAGGAATCTCCTCACTGCCATCTTTCTGCTCTCTGGTAAAATAGTGTCATTCCATCTCCAAAGCAATCCTGTCGCAAAACGGCCATTTACTCGTACTTTTGTAGATTTACAATACACATACATAAAAGTAAAATTTTAACATATTAATGTATTGAAAGAAATTCAAGGTCAAGTTTATATGGTCATAACCCTTCTTATGTGGCAACTAGAATTATATAGTCACTTGTCGATTAGCAATTAATACGGAAATACAATAAAAAGCAAGTTTATAACATAGATACAGTGTTATTCTATATTTTTGAAGTCAGTTTATTTTGAGCCAAGACAACATTGCTTGGGCAATAAATTTCTAAGTTCAACTTGATCTAGAACACATGTGGATTCCGATAATGAAAATTTTGAAATTGAAGAAATAAGTTACACTGATCATAAAAACTGTAGATATTTCAATATATATGCATATTTATACAAAAATAGACAAACAACTCGTCAGCAGTTCCAGGCCAAACCAAAACAGATCCGGAGTTTGTCCAAAAGTTTTGGCGCAATCTGCACCGAGAGCTAAATAGTTAAGGACATCTTTGCAAGGAAAGAAGATCGAAGAACGTTTTAAAATAATGCAACTGATCTTTTCTTAAAGTCTTATAGTCAACATATTGAAGTATTATTAGTGCATGCAGTATAAGTTCAGACCTGTGAACTAAATCATTGACAAATGCTTTTTTAAATTAATTTATTTAACGTTAGCTTTAGTGAAGTCTATAGATGTTTATGAGTACTTTGTTTAATGCATGTTTTATTGTGATGATCTCAATATTGATATACTTCAAATTATTGTCAAAACTTTGCCACTTTGACCACAAATCTCCCTTCGTAAAAAACTTGCCCACAATAAACGGGAACAAAGAGCAACAGGTGGAGGGGAGAATAAAAAGGTCTTTTTTCGCTCATTTAGAAGAAGAGGTCATTGAGCTGATTTAAAAACTGTGTTGATGGTTTGCCTCAAACTAGAAGTTTTGGTGTACCAATATCGAGCGTGGCGGCGTTAGAGGATTTAGAGATGTCAACAAATTTCGAGACCGAAGTGAGGACGCAAATGACCCTAATATGCCTTATATCTGAGCGCCAGCAAAAACTTTTGGAGAGGCAAATCGAATATCTCAACGCCAGCAAAAAAAACAACCTAGATGAAAAGTACAAGACCAGTTCAACTTCTGGAGAGGCAAATCAACGTACAAGAACAGATATGCGAAATAGTTTCTACAGTTCTTGTAACACTCCAGAAACAGTCCGATACAAATACATGTTTGAGAAACACATACCGGACAATCGATCGGCTCAATGAATCCCAAATTAAACAACATCATATAAATCAAACACTTTTAGATGAAACAAAGAGGCACAATGAGCGAATGGAACGAATCGTTATTTGCTGTTTAAACGAAATTATATTAGAGACGAAAATTATGAACAGCGAACGAATGAAATAGTCGAACGACATTGTTATTAGCTCCCATCCCATCGAGCGTCCCTTGGTTGTCTCCAAGCTGTTAACATTTGAGGATATCAAAATGGACAACAGAAGGTCTGTTTCCATTCATGAAAACTGCTTTCCTCTTTTTGCTGGCCTTAGCCTCGGCTTTAGTTGTCCTCATTGTCTACCTTATCGCCACCTTTGATTTTTCGTTCCATCTCAATTTATTTCAATAAAAATGACAAAAAACTTATTGACACACAACGAATCAAATTAATTTTCAGTTAAAATGTGACAAACAACAGAAAAAAAGCATATGTCGTTTTATATGATTTTAACATAACGTACTCGGTGGGGTAAAAAGTAACCTCTTGGACTGTCAGAATGCGCTGCTACTGCAAAAAAGGTTGTGGTGGCTTGAAGTCCGTTCATAGTTAGGCAGACATGCCAAATTTCAGTGCGATACTGTCTTTAGTTTTGTTTTGACAGCTGATTGTTGTTGACCTGTTTGGCATCATGTTAAGTATGGACAGAAACGATTTTCGTTCTCTCATAAAACATTATTTTTTGAGAGGCAAAACGGAGAAGGAAACAAAAGAAAAGTTGGATAAATATTATGGGGCTAATGCTCCGTCAGATTACACCATCAAATATTGGTTTCGAGAGTTTCGTGGTGGCCGCAACCCCACTACAGATCAAGTCCACAGCGGCAGGCCCTCCGATGTGGTTACAGAGGACAATGTCAAAAAAATACATGAAATGGTGTTGGCTGACCGGAAAGTGAAGGTGCGCGAGCTAGCAGATACCACAAGGATTAGTACTGAGTGCACACGCCATGTTTTGGGCAATATTCTGCATATGAAAAAGTTATCCTGCCGCTGGGTGCCGCGCATGCTCATTCCTGACCAAAAACACGAACGCGGGAGCACTTCGAAAGAGTGTTTG
Source organism: Volucella inflata (assembly GCA_928272305.1). Lineage (NCBI taxonomy): Eukaryota > Metazoa > Arthropoda > Insecta > Diptera > Syrphidae > Volucella > Volucella inflata. The sequence continues at coordinate 38,109,308 of OV743717.1, forward strand.
GACTTGTTGATGCGAAATCGGGCGGACTTTTGGCGTCGATTGGTAACTGTTGAAGAAACCTGGATCCACTATTACACATCAGAGAACAGAACGAGTGCCCGGCAATGGACTGAAGCCGGCACGAGTTCTCCGAAGCGGCCGAGGGAGGCTCAATGGGTCGGAAAGATTATGGCGTCGAATTTCTGGGATTGTCACGGCATATTCTTCATGGACTACCTCGAAAAAGGAAAAACCATCAACAGCGAGTATTACTGTGCATTATTGCAGCGATTGAAGGCCGAAATCGCTGCAAAACGGCCTCACATGCAAGGCAATGCGCCGGCGCATAACAGCATCGCAACCACAGCTAAAATCAATGACTTACGGCTCCAATTGCTGTCGCATCCACCGTATTCGCCCGATTTGGCTCCCTCGGGCTATAATCTCTTCCCAAACCTCAAAAGATGGCTCATCAATAAAAAATTCAGCTCACGCGAGGAAATCATCGACGCCACGGAGGAGTATTTTGCATACCTTCCGGAAAATTACTTTTCGGACGGTATCAAGAAGTTGGAAAATCGCTGGAATAAGTGTATCAAGCTAAAAGGGCACTAAATTGAATAAAATAAAAAAACATTTAAAAAAAATTTGTTTTCATTCCCAAGGAGGTTACTTTTCACCCTACCGAGTAGGTTTAAAATAGGTTAAAATCGGTTTAAACCGTTTTAAATCCGGGTTAAATGCATCTTTAATCCAGCGGGTTCAATGAATTTTTTCGAGTAAATATTATGGATGTAGGTTGAAATTGCAGGTTATAAAAATTTGGATTCAATGGTTGGGTGTAAGTTTAACTTAAATCTGATTTATACCCGAAGTGAATAATATGGCCGTTAGTTAACGTTAAATAAATGAATAAATGAACTTAAAAAAACATTTGTCAATGATTTAGTTCAAACATCTGAACTCATATTACATGCTCTAATACTTCAATATGTTGACTTTAAGAGAAGATCAGTGGAACTATTCTAAAACCTTTTTCCACTCCCATATATCCTTGCAGAGAGGTCCCAAACTATTTAGCTTTTGCTGCAAATTAACCAAAACTTATGGAAAAACTCCGGAACTTTTTTGGTGAGGTTTTTGGCGATATCTAGACTCCTCTTCATTAAATTCACCAAAGCCAGGAATTGCTGACGAGTTGTTTGCCTATTTTTGTATTAATATATACATTAGTATATAGATATTGAAATAGGCCCTTATTGCGGTTGTCGATTGTTAAATCGCCTGATTTGAATCGACAAAGGATTCTATTTTTGGGAATAACATCCATAAGTGACTATTGTCGTCATTGCCGCAATATTTTTGAAATTATACTTAATTAAATGAGCACCATAGAATTGTTTAAGTTATTGAGACGAATTGTTTAAAATTGCCAGAAAAAGAAAACGGATAAGAGATGCCTCAAACCCCTTAGAATTGGAGAGCATGGTGTTATTATTTTGTTCAAAAAATAATTTACTACAAATTATATTTTGCAGTTTTGTGAGATATTTTCGTTGGGCTAAATAAAAACTTAGCAGAAGTCAATTGTAAGAGACTCTTCTATTCCAAATATTTTGAAACTGGATGTGTTGTATTTGGCACTTGCTTCACCCTTAATCAAAATTTTTGTTTATTTTTAGATAACCTTCACGTTTTTTTTTTAAAAATCCTCACATTTCAATTTATTTTTCGGCAAGCCTCAGACCATCGATTAGGAAATTTCGATCGATTAATAACAGCTGTCAAATCGACAGTCACAATCGATATTCACAACACCGAAATTAAACATCGACAATCGTCATTGGACAATAATGGATTGTCGATCAACGATCGATAACGGCAATAAGGGCCATATTTTTATTTTTTATTATCGGTATACTCCAATAACATCGTTTCAGAATCCGCATCAAATGTGTTTCGGTTAAGAAACGTCACAGTTTGTATAGAGTTCGAATCGAATGCTTTGCTTGCACTTGCGTTTTCAATAATAGCAAAACACCAAAAGTGACAGTTTTTCCCGCCGCACTCAATCCGCCTGTTTCCATAATCGGCATGATTATAAATACCCTTAATAATGTTTTCGATGTAATTACATAAGAATCCTGAGTATATGAAGGGATCAACGACCTTCTAAATGTGCAAACCAGCTGTTCCGGAAGAACTAGAGATACCAGCACGTAACTTGATACAATCGAGGAGTGTTGTTCGCCAGACAACTCAAAACAAATAAATTTCGGCAGCACGTAACTTGAAACGAGTTTAATTGTGATTTCTGCTTAAAAAAAATCGTTGTGAAATGAAATGTCAAATCTCAAATAGATATTCTTTAATTTATGGGTAAAAATGAATGATGATATTTTTTGATTCGGAAAGCGAAGATGAGGAAGTCTCTAATTTCAAAATCAATAGAAGAGTTTTAAGAGAGAATAGCAATCCATTAGAGTTAAGCGAAGATGCGTAAGAATTCAGAAATAAATGAATTACATTGATAACATGAAAAACTTAATGCCGTGTTTTTTTTTTTAATTTTGTGGGACAGTTTTTTTAATTTTGTGGACAGTTTCAAAAATTCCAGAAAAAATAAGAAGCAACTCAAATACCACCAGTTTTGCAGCTTTGTACAACATTGAGTCTCTTAGTCAGTGGGAATTACCAAATAAATGTTGGAGTTAGATAGCCGTTCTCATTGAAAACTACTATTTTTTCTACCTTGTGTTGTTTTTAAAATTCCTTTAGCTACTTTAGCTACTCATGAAATTCGTCAATATATCTATTTGTTTTTTGTTCACTGCCATGTTTTGCTTATTTTCCGATCGAATCGAATCACTCCATACAAACAGATCCGCATCAAAACCGTTGCGGATTCGTATAAGTTGAGTAGTTTGCTAGTAAATATGTAAGTTAAATTCATTGCAATTAGCATTATTTAACATATAAAATCGTAGGAAGAAAACTACAAACAGGGAACATTTTAAAGTGCAAGTAGTCAACAATTGCGAAGAGTTGGAAAACAAAAACATACGAACTTTTCGAAAAAAGACTCTCTCCCAAAGCCAAATGTTGGCAAAGCAGGTTAACATACAGGAAAATTTGGGCAAAACTATATCATCCGTTTCCAGTGCAGGAGTCCAACTCGCAAAACAATGTTTCCCTGAGAAGAGTGTACCTTTTCCTGGAAAAATTAAATGAACAAAATAAAGAAATTCTTTCAGCAATAAGTGCCAGTACAAATGAAACAAAAAGGCATAATCAACTAATGGAGAAATTTATGGACCAGAGAAACAAGAACGAGTCCGAAATGTTGAAAATTAACCACGAAAAGTTGATAGTCAGAAAGAAGTTATTAGAACTCGAAATTGAAAAATTATCAAAAACAATCGATGAATTTTAGTTGGAGCAATCAATGTACTATCTGTAAATAGGAAAAAGACTGAATTATTTTTATTTTATTACTATTTTTTTTTTTCACTGAAATATGCATATTTTGTTTTTGTTAAAAAAATACATTTTTATTTATTCATAAACTTTCCATTATTTCAGTTCCTATCCGAAGTGCTTCTAATGAGTCAGCTTGCTCACTTTGGTTGGTTTTCTTCTTCATTTGCTTCAAAGTGTTTTTCAACGGAGTCAACCTTGTAAAACATACAAATGTTGTGGAGTGCGCAGCACACATTCACTATTTGAGGTGCTTTTTTCGGCTCATAATGCAGAGTTCTTGCGGACATCAGACAGCGAAATCTATTTTTTAAAACTCCTATCGTTCTTTCCACGGTGTTTCTACCTTTTGAGTGGTATTTGTTGAACCTGCTTTCCCGTGAATATAAATTTACCGAGCGGCATGGAGTTAGAAACCATGGCTGAAGGAGATACCCAGAGTCACCTGAAAATGATTTACATATCGATTAGGAGTAACAACTAACTGAAAGTAACGATGATACTTGCCAAAGAGCGTAGTATTTCAAGGCCTAGTATGCGGAGGCACTGTCATTATTCCAAATAAATGAATCGTGGTTGGATCAGGGAAATCGTGCGTCCTTGCAGCGTATCCATAGTTTTTCGTCGCAAATCTGAAAAAGATTAATTTGTATGTAATCACAATGGCATTCACTGATTATATTGCATTTTAATCACACTATCATAGCATTTATACTGTAAAATTCTTTTCTATTATAGTACAAATGTGGATTATTTATTGAACTTTTACAGCAATGTGGGTTCCATCAACGCACATCACAACGCCAGGTATTTTACATCGTTCATAGAAATGCCGCTTAGATGCTCTTTTTTGTTCTTCAGAACCATTCAGCTTGATCCATCTTGGGCATAAAGCTTTCTCCAAAATTTCCAACACTCAACCCAATATCTTTGAAAATGTGGACTGTGCAATGCAGACATCAAAATCCTTACCAGCACCATGTGGGTAACTTCCTTCTGCAAAGAATCGGAGGCATACGGAAAATTGATCTTGCGGAGATATTGAAAACGATTTTGCCCTCTTCGGCAGCTCTCCTTTCAAAACTTCCAGAACGTATGCAAACGCTTCTTTGTTGAGTCGGAAATTTTTGATAAATCTTAAGAAAGAAGACGTTTTTTGTAAACCATTATACCATAGGAGCGTTAAACTTACGATGCATCTGGCAAATCCATAACATTACCAGCAGTTTTCCTTAAACATGATCGCACTGTTCTTTTGTTTACGTCTGTATCATCAAAAAAGTGAGCAATACTATCCACTATTGTTATTAAAAAGAATTCGGAACGCAAACACACATTTCACAGTTTTGTATTCCAAATCAAATTTCTTCAATCAAACGTCCAATCGAGGACGTTTCAAATGTGGAATTAAGAAATTATCTTTTTCCCTAGCTTTTGTGCTTTTTTTTCTATGCACACAATTCGCCTCAGCATCAGTTAAATGTCACCGACCATAAGCTTGAATTGTGATTATGTTGATTTGTGTGAAGAATTCATTTTTGCCTGTAAGATTTGTTTTAGCTTATACGAGTACTTCAAGTCCTCGTGCCATACCTTGTCAAAGGCTTTTCATACATCGAGAAAAATGCTTGAACATATGTTTTTTCCTTCAATTACATTTGTTATCTGAAAGACCTGATTGATTGTGGAAGTTTGACCGGAAAGCCGAACTGGTGATTCGCGATTAATCGTCTTTCTTCAGTTATCGGTTTTAAACGTTAAAGCAGGAGAATTTCGAAGACTTTTAAAATTATGGGCAGGAGCGAAATGGATCTGTATTGTTTTTTATCGTTTGGACTTTTCCCGGGTTTTGGAACTATTATGACTTTCCATTGGCTTGAAAAGTATAAAAGTGGAAGCATTTATAATGTCAAGCTCCTGACAAACTCTTTTCGAGGTAGCTCCTTTAGAATTTTACTTGTAATCAAATCGTATCCTGGAGCCTTATTATTTTTTAGGTCTTTCATTGTTTGCTTTAGCTCAGACAGTGATACCGATTTTATATTGTAGTTGTCGGATCCTATTCTGGGATTAAGTTCTTGGGCCAATTGACGTCCTTCGAACGGTTTGAATGTATCTTCCAAGGGTCGGCAAACAAATGTTTTTATCGGTGGCAAGTTCATAACAGGTTTCTTAGTCGACTTCATGGCTTTCCAGAGCGAATAATTTGACTTTGGCCGCAGTCAAGCCTTAGAGGATTAGAAGTCTCACGGCTCTTACTTTCCTGTAGCTTTCGCTTTAGGTTACTTGATAGGCGGTTCAAAAAGGATTTATGCGGGGGCGTACGTGATTGTTGCAAACTCCTCCGTGCTTTCCTTTTTTCTCGTAGGAGGCCTTCTATGTTCGAAAGGAAGTGTTGTTCCACGCAGCTCTTTGGATGATTTCCACGAACTTGTCAACTTCGTCTTCTATTTGCAACGGGTTCGTAAGTAGAACTCTTAAAGCAATATTTTCCTTGCAATTTCTTCTGAAACCATCCCAGTTTGTTTCCTTATTCGTCAATCAGGCCGATCTTTCGGCCCTTGATATGCTCCTGCCGATTTTAAAGATTACAGGTGAGTGATCTCAGCAGAGATCATAGGATTCTTCTAAAGTCGTAAGATATTTGGGGTCCCCTTTTGTAATGAAAAGTCGACCAAGTCAGGTATTTTATTTGTGTCGGTGGGCTAGTAGATTGGCTTGCCCGTCGAAAAAAAGTCAAAGCCACGTTGTTCTATTGTCACGTTCTCGGCATGCTTAATGAAGTCTTTTATATAAAGTGAGGATTCACCCCTCGCGTTTTCTGAGGGATGATGCGCGTGGTAACCAGAGTAACCTCTTATCTTGAGTTTAACTCCCTTTTTAAGTAAGTTTCCAAAATCAGGCATACGGCCATATGGCCTTTCCATAGAAAAATTTCTGATTCGTTGATTTTTTCAGCCGGCCATTTGCGTTCCATGTTAAAAACTTAGTCAACTGTTTCATTTTTGTTAGATTTTATCCGAGAAACGAACTCGAGTGTGCTTAGTTTTTCAAACAAGAGCTTATTTATTTTTATTTGTTCCTCTAGTTTTTCTACGATGACTGCGAGAATTTAAGGCAGCGGATCCGTATTGGCCGAATCTGTTTTGTTGGCTTGTGACGCGACCTCAGTGTATGAACTCGCGCGGACCGGTACAGGTTTTTTCATTGCACTTGTTTCGGCAACGTTTTTTTGAGCAGATTTATACTTTTGCTTTACCGGTTGCTTCATTGTGACCCTCTTAGCTGTCTTGGGCTCATCGGTTATTGCACCTTTAGGTCCGGATGAATGAATTTCGTGGGACTTTTTCGCCTATTTTGTATTTTTTTTGCGATTTCGCAACCTCGGTGATTAGCTGGGTGATTTCCTGTGCAATTGGCACAAACTGCTGGGATTTGCTTATTTGTTTTGCACTCTTCCGAGAAGTGTTTGCCTGCGCATTTTACGCATCGTGGATCGTTTTGACAATACGCCCGCGTGTGGTTAAAATCTTGACCATGCTTGCATTGGATTATACTCTGTTTTTGCCCTTAAGCATGGGCTTCATTTTGACTCTGATATTTAAGATTGATTTAATTTTATAAATATCGTTGACTTTCTCATATCGATCAAAAGTAAGCATTAAAATAGGAAGTCCGCGCTTGACTACGGCATCTTTGTCGCTATCCGTTTGTTGCTTTACCCTCTTGATTATGTTCACGGCGTCAGTAATCTTAAAACCTTGTGCTTGCATGTCTTCTTTTTTGCACGACGGGTGAAGTGGCCTAACGAAGACTCGTAACGATTTTTCAAACTTATTTTCATAAGTATACCATTGGATTTTATCGGTGTTAAGTTTCAGCGACAATGCGCGGTAAGAATCGGAGTCATCGACATTAATTTTCCACACGTTATTACGGAGTGAAATTATATTGAACTTTCCTTTTAGTGTTCTTTGGAGAAGGTCCCGTAACTTTCTGTAGTCTGCAATTCCGACCACATTTATTGCGGGTGGAGGGCGAAGATTCGTTTAGGGTTTTGTCTTGATCGGTACGGTCGGCTTATTTTCATCTCTTGGTTGTTAAACTTCAGGAGATGAGCCTGCCTTACGTTTTTTGCTAGGCCTTTTCACGAGTACCAGATTGGTTTCGCGAGCAAGTTCTTCTTCGTCCGTCAGGTATTCCACTGAACGTTCGGCGTTGACTTGCAATCTAGAGATAAACTAGAGTTTCTTATAACCTCGTTTTCATTTCGAAGACAATCTTCTTCATTTTTAAGCTCGTAAAAGAGCCGTTGCATTTCATCGAGTTCAGCTCGGAGTTCATTGTTTTCCTGTTCGAAGCATTTACTTTTCACTGAGTCCTGATTAACCGGTGGACTTCACTTTCCGGAAATATTCGATCTAGATGGTGGAGATTGGAGTTCCTTTAATGTTTTTGCAAAGGGATTTGATAGCAATAAATGGCTCTCCCCAGAATCCGTAGAGCGTACTTTAGAAGAGGGTGGATTTGCCACCTAGGGTATTACTTCCGTTTGTTTTGTCCATTGCATTTTTTGTATGCCCAAGTGCTCGGCATACAGAGGGTGCATATTAGTCGCCTGTTACCACAGGCATGCCTACCTCGGGTATATTCTATTTCCCCTACCCGAAGGGGTCGATGACATTTAAGTCGTGAGAAAAAAAATAAACGACTTGTAGTTGTTTATTTGTTTTTAAACGTGTTTCATAAGGAGTTTATTTTTGACTTACTTACTTTAGGTGGCGCTACAGTCCGGGGTGGACCTCAATCAACAAGTGCCTCCAGCTTCGCATGCTGAGTTGGCTGAAGTCCCCTTCCACTTGCGTGCGCCATTTGAGTCTCGGTCTTCCTCTATTGCGCTGTCCCCCGGAGGCGGATTCGAAGACTTTTCGGACCGGAGCATTGGTGTTTATCAGCTCTTCATGACCCAGCAATCTCAATCTTTGGATCTTCACTCTTCTGGCTAGATCCATGTCGCTGTACAGTCCATACAGTTCGTCGTTGTATCTCCTCCTCCACTCACCGTCAATGTAGACGGGACCGAAGATCGCCCGAAGAATTTTTCTCTCGAAGCAACCAAGAACACCCTCATCCATTTTTGATAATGTCCATGCCTCTGCGCCATAGAGCAGCACCGGGATTAATAAGGTCTTATAAAGGGTGACTTTTGTTGTCCGAGAAAGGGCTTTGCTAGTCAATTGCCTTCTTAACCCAAAGAAACAGCGGTTGGCAAGAGTTATTCTTCGCTTGATGTCAGCGCTGGTGTCGTTGTCTGTATTTATAGCAGAGCCCAGGTAGACAAAGTCCTTAACTACCTAAAAGTTATATCTGTCGAGGGTGACGTTCTGCCCGAGACGTCGGTGTTGGTTGTCCTTTTTGGTTTACAGCATATACTTGGTCTTGCCCTCATTGACGGCTATACCCATTTTCGCCGTTTCCGTCTCAATACTCGCGAAAGCGCCACTGACATCACCCTGTTTTCTCCCGATTATGTCAATATCATCGACGAATGCGAGTAGTTGGACGGACTTTTGAAAGATAGTGCCTCTTGTGTTTGCTCGTGAGTTTTGCACTATTCTTTCAAGTACGATGTTGAAAAAATCGCATGACAGCGTATCGCCTTGTCTAAATCCTTTCTGGACATCAAGGTCGGTAAGGAGACCTTGATGGAGCAGCGTGCATTCTCCATCGTCATACTGCACAGACGGACGAGTTTGGCAGGGATGCCAAAACTAGACATTGCTTTGTATAGCTCGTCTCTATAGATGCTGTCATACATGGCTTTAAAATCGATGAATAGGTGGTGTGTATCGATCTGAAGCTTATGGGTCTTCTCCAAGATCTGCCGTAATGTGAATATCTGGTCGATGGTGGACTTTCCTGGCCTGAAGCCACACTGATTCGGACCTATCAGGTTCTTGATGAACGGCGGATACAATACGGACACAATACGGCGGATAAGATCTTATATGCGATGTTAAGGAGACAGATGCCTCTGTAGTTGACGGAGTTCAGAGGGTCTCCTTTCTTGAGGATCGGACAAACAATGCTGAGGTTCCGTTCATCGGGCATACTTTCGTCCGACTATATTTTAGAGATGAGTTAGTGTATGCTCCTTACTAAGTCATCGCCTGTCGCTTTGCAGAGCTCGGCGGTCAGGATGTTCAGTCCATCGGCTTTGTTAGACTTCAGCTTAGATGTTGCTGTCTTCACTTCATCCAGGTCGGATGGAATTGTTGGTCTTCATCGTCCAGGTTAAAAGGGTCATTCTGCCTGACAGCGGTATTTGTTTCGTCGTTGCCGTTATACAGTCTACAGAAGTAATCTTTCCAGATTCCCAGCATCGACTGCGACTCTACTACGATGTTCCCTTGTTCGTCTCTACAGGCTTCGGTCCGGGATTTGTGTCCGTGGCATGTTTTTTTACCTTTTGATAAAACTTCCGAATCTGATTCCTGGAGTAGCATCTCTCAATTTCCTCGACCACGAGCTTCTCATGCTCTTTCTTTTTCTTCCTGAGAAGCCGTTGTTCGTCTCTCCTCTTCTGCTCATAGAGCTCCTGAGCAGCTTTAGTCTTTTTTTGCGGTGCCGCATTACGTGCTTTTGGCTTAGCTGCTTGTGCTAGCCGGCATTCGTCATCAAACCAGGGGTTTCGTTGTGGTCGTGGTCGAGTGAAACCTAGCACATTAGAAGCGGCATCTCTGATGGCCGACCGACTGGGCGACAGCCAGCACACAGATTTTATTTTTGACAGTTCACTTTTATTTTTTTATTATCGTTTTTTGAGGTGAACTTAAAAAAAATGTTAATAGTTGGGCATTTTAATAACAGTTGCGAAGAAGATGAAGACGTTAAAGTAAGAAAACCCTGAAAACTAAGTCAAATCACTTTAATTTGCCAGACATGAATTATGTTTTCATATTAAATAGTTAAAGAAAATATATACCTATACTTAAATGTTTAAAATATATACATATAGCAGGTTAGTCCAAAACTTGTTAGGAATTGGAAGGTCAACTATATATACGAACTTCATCGACACATCCTTTAATAATCAAACCGAAAAACCGCCTTTTATGAGTTAAATTAATTTAAAAAGTTTATGAGGTGATTAGCTTGTCTTGGCGTTGGGTGAGTACATAATCAGTACTGCATCGTCAAGCGTTCTTAATTGCAAACATGTGCCAATGATGCGATGCATCGCGCTGTAAAATGTAACATCAAAGCAACCGCTGCAAAAAAAAAAACAACCAGCGCATCATAGACTATCGTGGTGTTATGAAATTTGACATTTCATAATACTCGTATCTTCATTTCATTCGTAAGTTACATATTATATTAAATTTAATTTATTGTTATGACATTTGTTTTTATAAAACTAAACAATTGGCACGCAAAACAACAAGCCGTTCAAGAACGTAAACAAAATTAAAGCATCGTGATGCATCGCAACATCATCATAACATCGCATCACAAACTCAGCCGTTGTTCGGGATATCCGCAACCGTATGAATGCAGAGAAGAGTACTCAAGCGGAGAGAAGGAAAAGACTTTTGTTTAAAATGTTATAATTCGCTATGTAATTATATTTTTATAGTTAAAGGCCCGCTGTGTTACCAAGGGCTGCGACCTTTACTATTTCGGTATTTGTACATGATTGTTCTAAGTATTTTTACAAATTATAAAACAATAAAGGCCCACTGTGTTACCAAGGGCTACGACCTTTACTATTTGGGGTATTTTTCTATCTCTAAATCTGTTCTTCCCAACTGCCTTTTATACCAATTTTGTTGATCATTCTTCTTGCACTTCGACGCTATTCATTTTCCACTTATCGATTTGAAGAGTCCGCATTTTTGACTTTATCGCCTAAGTGTCCCAGTCAGTTACCCTTCCGTGTTGACCTATTTATGGCTCATCGGCGATACCACGATCGTTCTTATGATCGGTCGGTAATTTGATCCATCTTACGTACAATGGTTTGCTGCCGCAGTGCAACGACACTCGCTGCCTGAATTGTGGTATTAATGTTTTTTGGCTTTGACACACTTCGAGGTGAAGTGCGTTGAAGTGTCTTTGTTTACAATTTTCTTGTTTGCTTATGGTAGCGTAAAGTGGATTCCCCACAGAGTTATGACGTTGGATTGGGTTTGTATGAGAGTCACTGTTTCGGGATGACCTATATACTCGTAACACATGTTTGCATTTTTTCACAGGGTTATGACATTGAATTGGATTGGTATGCGAATCGCTTAATATGAGTCACTTATTTGTGCTTCGATGTGGTGGATATGATGTACTGTTGCTATTGGAAGATGCAGGAATTGCTTGTGGCTATTTTGAAGATGTAAGTGTTGTTTATGGGGTTGGAATATAGAACTTTAGTGTAGTACTACACCCCATACCCCTAATAAGAAGAAAATTACTACCTTGAAGAGGTTAATTTTCTGAGTAAAGTGGTAGTGGGTGTGAAGGTTTTACATTACAAAAATCTTCTTAGTTTCTAACATTTATATTTTTGGATATTAATTTACATGATTGTTTTTTTTTTCATTAAGTAATCGATTAGATAATTCTTCTTCTGGTTTTTTTTCTTTTATACATTTGACTAACTTTTTCTAATTTATTAATTATTGGATAGTTTTTATATGTACTTTAATTACATGATTAGGGATTTTTTTTTCGTTATATATGCATTAAACATTTTTTTTTCCTTTTTTTTATATATTTGGTTATCTTATTTTCTAATACATTAATTGTTGGTTATTAGTCCGGTATTACACGATGACTTTTGAGTCATGACTCTTTTTGGCAGTTCTCTTTTAATTTTCTATTCTGTGAGGCGCGTGCTATTACACGGTGACTTTTGAGTACACGACTCTTTTTGACAACTCTCTTTTATTTCTTCTTTCGCTTTAAACACAAATGATTCGCTCTCTTAAAAAAATTTTTGAATTTTTCTTTGATTCTTTTGACCAAAAAATTTATTCCGTTTTTTTTGCGAACCACCCTTCATGAAAAACGAATAGAAATAAAGCAATTTAGAAAAATAACGAACATGGAGAGAAGAAAACTTAAAAAGAGTCATTGAAATTTTGCCCGACGACTCACAAGGTTGATGATTTTTTATCTCATCTTCTTTCTCTCTTGCACTTGTGTGAGTCGTGACTGAAAAGCCACCATGTAATACCGGACTTATATATATATATGTACTTTACTTACATGTTTAAGGATTTTTTTTTTCATTATACATTGTTATGTAATAATTTTCTCAAGCTACAATTTTGTCATACACACAATTAGTTTATAGTTCATGTTTCATGTGTGAGACCGGATTCAGAACATATGTCATGAAAGAATTTTCTCAAGCTAGAATTTTGTCAAAGACACAATTAGTTTATAGTTTATGTTTCAAGCGTGAGACCAGATTCAGAACTCGCAGTCCACGGTATTCGCATTTCAATTTGCTTGCGTCTGATCTCACGCCTGAAATATGTATCTGATTAAATTCTTCTTATCCTTTTATTAACCCTTTCCTCGTTATACGAACTTATGCGTAACGAGTTTCTCATTTTTACTGCATCGCTGCTGCTCCGCTTATGGGGTTGGGTAATGTCGCAGACCGCAGAACGCATCTACATAATGCGCGGTCCTGGATCGCTTCAGTGGTAAGCCCCAGGCGTTGTTGCGCATTTGCCATCTGAGAAATCCAGGAATTCTTTTTCCGACCTCGTTTTCTTACAGTTGGAGTGACCGTAGTTGATAGTGCCTTTTTAACCGGATTTTCCGCAGATCTTCTTTGAACGTGGCAATACCAGCTTATTCTATTCGCCTCAAGCTGTTCGGTTACCGAATTCTTTATATGTAGACTTCCTCTTATACGCGTAGATCTAATAAAATCGCGTTAAGTGACTCCACTAGACATCCTTAACATTTTCATTTCCGCTGCCGTCATTTTGTTTTTAAACGCTTCGTACATTGTCCAGCACTGTGAACCATATATAAGAGCTGGTCTAACAACCGTGGTGTAGAGTTTCCCCTTTAATTTAAGTGGAAATTTTCGGTCGCAAAAAATTCCCAAATTTTCCCGCCATTTCATCCATCCCACACTCAGTCTGTGGATTACGTTGTCGTCACATTTCGCTTCCATGTTAACGACTGATCCTAAGTACTTAAAGACAGTGCTTTTCGGAAGAACTATTCCGTCTAACATTATATCCGGAGGAACAGGTCGCAACGGATGCGCAAATGGGCACGTCAAATGCTCCGTCTTTGAACGACTTATTTTAAACCCGTTTCTCTCTAGCGCATTTCTCCATGAATCTAAGGCGTTCTGTAAATCTTCGACGTTATCGCAATGTACGAGGGCGGGTCAATTTTGGATTAAAACACAGATTTTTTGATAAAAAAATAATTTTATTTTTCAACATAGTCTCTCTTGAGCTCTATACACTTTGTCCAACGCTTCTCCAATTTTTTTATCCCTTCCAAAAAAAATGATTTGTCGAGGTCCTCAAAATAGGCCTTTGTTTGCGAGATGACTTCATCATTGGAGTCAAATCTTTTTCCACCAAGCCATTTCTTCGGGTTTGGGAACAAGAAGTAGTCGCTCGGAGCCAAATCTGGAGAATAGGGTGGATGAGGGAGCAATTCATAGCCCAATTCATGGATTTTTGCCATGGCAACTGCATATGTGTTTGTGGTCGACTGTGAGCAAACGCGGCACCCATCTTGCGGAAAGCTTTCTCATGCCCAAGTGATCATTCAAAATTGAAACCACTGAGCCATGCGAGATCCCTACGGCTTCCACAATCTCTCGCACTTTCAATCTACGGTCGGCCAACACCATATCGTGAATTTTTTCGATTGTTTCGGGTGTAGAGACCTCAACTGGGCGTCCAGGACGTTCGGCATCTTCAGTGCTTGTACGGCCACAACGAAATTCAGTAAACCACTTTTTTACCATTGAAATCGATGGTGCAGAGTCCTCATAGTATTTATCAAGCTTAGCCTTGGTCTCGGTAATGGTTTTTTTTTGCAAGAAATAATGCTTAATAGGCACACGAAATTCACTTTTTTCCATTTTCTCCTCAAATTAGTGAGTAGTCTGATAAAAATAGCTGTAAAACAAAAACTAACTGACGCAGCAAGTTTAAATTTTGACAGGAGTCAACTGACAGATGCCTGTTGACAGGAACAATGTTGCTGTTTCAGTAAAGAGGTCAGAAATTCAAAAAGTCACGGACTTATTGACCCGCCCTCGTATTACTGCGTCGTCAGCGAAGAGAATTGGCGTTACATTTGCTTCGCGCATGCAGTCTTTTAAAAGATAGTCGAATACTACGTTAAAGAGGAAAGGGCTAAGTACGCTTCCTTGATGCACTCCGACATTAACTGGAAATTCTCTCGTTAGTCCAGCAGAGCTTTTAACCGCAGTTTTCACGTTTCCGAACATGTCTTGTATTATTCTAACATACGTTTCTGGTACGTTCTGAGTCCTCAGCGCGGCCCATATGAGATCCCTAGGCACTCGATCGAATGCTTTCTCGAGGTCGATAAATACCATGTGTAAATCCTTAGATGAATCTCGGTGCTTTTCCATTATTATTCGTAGGCTTTGGATAGCGTCCACCGTCGATCTTCCTTCAACAAATCCACACTGGCTATTATCGAGTTTTATTATTTGCCGAAGACGTTCGTTTAAGACTCTTTCGACGATTTTCATTGTGTGTGACATAAGCTTGATTGAACGGTAGTTGTTGCATTCTCGAGTGTCGCCTTTTCCTTTGTATAATGGAACCAAGAAGCTACTTCTCCATTGATTCGGCATGGGTTGTCCACATTTTAAATTATTTAAAAGTTTCGATAGCCAAACGCTGCCGATCCCCTCCATCTTCGACCAAAACTCTGATGGAATGCTGTCTGGTCCCGCCGCTTTCCCCCGCTTCATTTTTCCAATTGCTATACTTATTTCTTCGATTGAAAAGTCCGAAACTTCCTCCTCGAATAGACCAGCTGTCGGAAACTGTTTGTTAAGCAACTCCTTGCAGTATTCAAGCCACCGGTCACAGATTTCCTTTTCATTTGTTAGTAAGCGACCGTCTGCGTTCTTGATGTATTTCGGCGAGGTTATTTCCATTGAATTTTTTCTCCTCTGTGCAGCGAGCTTAAAAATATTTAGCACTTTAGTATTGTACGACGTTTGAACTTCTTGTAAAGCTTTTTTTCTATCTGCCGATCGTGAGGATATTTGTTCCAACTCCTGGTACAGGTTTTCCGCTGCTGCCGCTCGAGTTCGAGCCAGAACTTTCTTTCCGATCTTTTTAAGACGCTCGTATTCAAGAGCCAGTCGAGCTTTTTCGATATCGTCGCTCCGATCGCATTTTGTCCACGCTTGGAATGCACTCTTCTTGTCGGCCACAACTCGTTTGGTTTCGTCATTCCACCACAATGTTTCTTTGCCGACGTGATGGTATTTCGATAAAGTCCCCAGATGGGACTTTGCGAGTGTTATGCATTCCTCGTGCATGCTGTTCCACATTTCTTGCGGGCTAAGTGAGTCTGCGATACCATTTATACTGTGAAGTACTTCTTTAGCCAGTGCGATAAATCTTGCGCTTCGTTCCTTCGATAGATTATACCACCGGATTTTTGGCTTTCCAAACGATGCCCGTGTTTTCGGTGGTTCCGCTGTGAAAAATTCTGTAATGAGCAGACAGTGTTGGCTTACTAGCGCTTCTCCAAGTATTACTTTAATGTACCTGATTAAATTATTGGTTTCAAAGTGGTTCAGCTCTAACAGAACCACCAACCAACGAAGTCGTTCATTGTCAACAAATTTAATTAACCAAGGAAAGACTTTGGAGTACTTCGCCGATCAACAGGAACTTGTTGGAGAACAAATTGTAAGAATGGTTCGCAATTACAACAAGGACGGCGAGATAAGAAAAACTCGCAAATACCTCGAAGACAGACTGGCAGAATTAACAAAAAACTGGGATCAATTTGATAACATCGACAACACAATTCGAGATGGTTTCTTTCAACATCCATATTTCAAAAAGGACTACTTCGAAACCATTCGAAAGATTGCAGAACAAATGCGCAATAACGTCGTGGGGCGATTAGAAGATTTAACAGCAGATAGCGGGCTCCAGAAGAAACATGTTCCCAAAGATGTTGAGCCAGCCGTAGAGATAAATACGAAGCAAGGGGCAGTACCTAAGGTAACATCTGAGTGCGAGCCAAAGACGAGCCTGAGAAAGCCTATGCAATGAATGTGAAAGATAAGTTTTATTTACTGGTAGAAATTTTGAAAAAAATCTATAGATAAGTACCAGTCTCAAACAAATCAACAGTTTTCCTAGAAATTCTGCCAGATAAAACTAAAAACAGTGCAGCAGAATTGGGATGAAATAACAACACTGTATCATAGAATGGAAGACGATGTAACAAATCAAGAAATAGAAAGTTACTTTGAGATGCCGGAGTGCGTGGAAAGGGCTCTATTGAAAATGTATGGTGATGCAATGGTTCCGCAAACAGGGGCAGCAACTTACAGCACCGCAATGAAGTTGCCAAAAACAGAGCTTCCAAAATTTGATGGGGATTACTTAAATTGGAGACAATTTTACGACTTGTTTAAACAACTCATTCATGATAATCCTATTGCTCCTGCACAAAAGCTATACTTTTTGAGAGGGTCATAAATTAATCAAGCATTTTCAACCAACCGACGTTAACTATAAGGTAGCGTGTGCAATTCAAAAACCCATAGAATTTTCATTTGCAATAAATTTCTTTCCTTTTCAGATGTAGCCCGAGAGCGGAACCTGAAGATCTGCAGAAACTGTTTGAAGGTTGGCCACTTTTCTCGGTCATGCCAGTTTAGAGGATGTCAAAAATGCGATCAAAAGCTTAATACGCGCCCTCAAGAGAAGTCTACACTGAAGCAAAGTAAAAAGCAAGTCAAACCAAATCAGAATGGAGAAGCAAGCCAGCCAGCGCACAGCAACAACTCGCCGCCATAGGTTCAGTCTAGTAAGTTTAACCTTAATTACAATGATTTATTAAGTGATAAAAAAGCCAGTACAGTAGCCAATGCTGCAATAGGTCACATATATAAAAATAAGCATATATATTCAGCAACAGCTGATTTTTCCTCGTGCGGCACTAGAATTCCATGTCGAGTGTTACTAGATTCAGGATCACAGTTGCATTTCGTAACAAAAACATTCGCTCAACAAATTGGAGCAAAAAGATCGAGATTAAATATTCCAATTAGTGGAATTGGTTCCCAAGACAGTCAAGCACAGTATATCACGAGCATAACGTTAAAATCAAGATCTTTATCATTTTCCGCTTCTATTGATGCAGTACTTTTGCCAAAAATAACTGACTATCAATCAAATATAGAGCTTGATGCTACAACTTTAAATATACCCCCAGAAGTGGAACTGGCTGATACGATTTTCCATAAGAATGAACCGAACCACATGCTCATAGGAGCAGCAATTTTCTTTGACCTGCTCTTTCAGAGAGAGCTACAATGGGGACATAATCTGCCAGTTTTGAGAAACTCTAAATTGGGCGGGATAGTTACAGGAAGCACGGAATTACCAAGAGGACCATTGTGCACTCTTATTGCAACGAAACCCACCTTATCTTCATTGGATAAATTGGTGCGAAGGTTTTGGGAGACAGAAGGCCATGGTACTCCTGTAAAAACCATGAGTGAGGAAGAGTTCAGGTGTGAAGAGTATTTTTAAAATAATATTACGTTTGAGAACAAGAACTTTATCGTAAAATTGCCTTCTAAAGATGACCCAACAACACTTTTAGGAGATTCAATTCAAATGACAAGAAGAAAGAAAAAAGTAGAAAAAAAACCCAGAACTGAAGGATCAATACGTTAAATTCATGGATGAGTATGAGATTTTAGGCCGTATGAACGTTGTATCAGATAATGAAGTAACCGGAACGCATTACATGCTTTCTCATCATTGTATTTTGAAACCTGAAAGTTCATCAACAAAACTTCGTGTTGTCTCTGATGCATCAGCAATGATGTGATATAAGCAAAATGTATAGGCAGGTTTTGGCGAAATAAGAGGATCGACCTTACCAATTAATCTTGTGGAGACCACAATCAAATCATCTGCTAAAAAGGTATCAATTAAACATTTTAACATATGGGACATCCTCTGCACCATATTTAGCAACACGATGTCTTAATAATTTGGCAGAAGACAACATACAATAATTCGAAAAAGCGTCATTTGTTATCCAGAATAATATCTTCGTAGATGACTGTCTAACAGGTGCAGAAACAATAGCTGACGCTCGTGAGTTACTAAATGAAATTAAACAAGTGCTTCAAATGGGTAACTTTGAATTGCGGAAGTTTTGTGCAAATGATCCAATAATCTTAAAAGATGTTACCTATTATCAGTCAGAGGCAGTTAAGTCTTTGGGACTAATCTGGGAACCATCACAAGATGTATTGAAATACAGGAGGAGATATGTGCAGCAATTTTCAGCATTAAATGAATTCAGCATTCCACGTTATGTTCTTACACCCTCTGTAAAGGTAATTGAATTACATGCATTTTCGGATAGCAGTCCTAGCGCATATGAATCGTGTGTGTATATCAGATCTATTCACAAAGATGGCAAAATCCACTCCCAACTACTTTGCTCGAAGTCAAGAGTGGGGCCCCTTAAGACAATAAGTATAGCTAGGCTAGAATTACAAGGAGCTGTTTTGATGGTAGAGTTGGTGAAAAGGTTATTGTTTAAACCCTAGTTTTATTTAATAAGTATTTTTCTTGTAAGCCTCACTATAATTTTCCCATTTCCTTTCTTTTCATGCATACTGTATGTATAGATGGCTTTTGTCCATATAATCCGTTCCCACACTCCATTCTGCTAAATAATCAATTTTACCAACCAAAATTTATATTCTCACCGAATATTCTGCTGACGTATGGGTTGTGTTCGCACCTGCAATATCAAATACAGTATTAGGTCGCAATGCCCAGACGTAATAGAATACTCCTATAGTATTACATTTTTGTTTGTAAAGTAGTATTTAAGGAACTAAAATTTTTAATAAACTTCACTCGCAATCCAAACGTGTGTTTGACTTTAGATCAAAAGAGATCTAAAATTTTGGTGACCCCGACGTGATTCCGCTGAAGAAATTTAAAAATAATGGAAGCCCTCATCAAGGGACATGCAGTCGCAGCTGAGAAAATAACAAAGTTATTCTCCAACTTTAAGAAGGACGGACCAAGCAGGCGGACTAAACCATACTTGGAATCCCGGCTGGAGCGAACAATATCAATCGCGACTTATCGAACTACAGGAACACTTGGATCAATAGTTGGGTAAGACGTCACCAGCTGTGACTTCAGAGGCCAAGCGGTTCAACAAGCTTAAGCTACCAGAGATAACGCTGCCCGTATTTAGCGGGAACTATCTCCAATGGAAGGAGTTTCACGATCTCTACCTTCAGCTTATACATCAACAATCGATGAGTAAGGCAGAGAAAATGTTCTATCTGAAGGCTAATTTGTCTGGAGAAGCGGCCAAGCTAATTCACCACCTTCAGGTATCAGAAGACAACTACAATTCGGCGTGGTCAACCCTGGAACATCGCTACAACAATAAGCGATTACTACTTGCAGCATTACTCAATAAGCTGTTAGGCCAACCAGTCATTATCGGCGACTCGGCCACGGCAATCAAACGACTACACGATACCTCGAAGGAGTGCCTCTTCGGAATCAGAAACCTGGGCATTCCTATCCAGGATTGGGACCCATTACTTATTCATCTGATTCTTCCGAAGATCGACAAGGAAACTCATAGACTTTATGAGCAATCGCTGGACAACCCACGTGAGCTTCAAACAGTAACGGGACTACTTGCGTTCTTAGAGAATCGTTTTCAAATGTTGGAGGCACTAGGAACAAAATAAAAGAGTGAATCTAAACGATTAAGCAGAGTCACTCTGACTACCACGCAAGAAAATGGCAAGTGTTTTCTCTGCGAGCAACCGAACCATCCCATTTACAAATGCCCAACCTTTTTACAGCTTTCAGTCACGGATAGGCTTAAAAAGGTTAAAGCATTTAAAAGATGTTTAAACTGCTTACGATTTGGGCATACAGTTTCAAATTGTAAGGCAGGGCATTGCATCAAATGCAACAAGTTTCATCATACTTTGCTTCACATAGCCGAGTTCAAACCGAAGCCTGAAACTCAGACTCTACAGATTGATAACAAAACTAGTCTATCAGCAATCAACGGAGACAATGCTGGTACTAACTATGTACTTCTAGGAACAGCTATGGTCAACGTTCTTAGTAAAACCAATAGCCCAATTAAGGCGAGGGCACTACTAGACTCAGGCTCTCAGATGAGCTTCATAACCAGTAAATTAGCTAGCAAATTAAAGCTAAGACCAAAGAAAGAACAACTGGAGATCTCCGGTGTAGGAGACAACCAACTTAAAATCGACAAGAAAGTGAATCTATGCCTTCAATCCCGAATTACTGGACTTAGCACGGATCTAGAAGTATACATTCTGGATACTATAACGTCACGTCAACCCAGTCAATTTATTAATACGAGCAAATGGAATTTACCAAAGAATATCCAGCTTGCAGACAACGCATTTAACCAGCCTCAGGAGATTGACCTACTAATTGGAGCAGAGTTATTCCCCGAGCTTATTTCGATTGGACAGATCAGAATTCAGCGGAACTTTCCGGCACTTCAAAACACTTTACTTGGATGGGTTGTAATGGGAAAAGCTGCACTTCAAAAACCGACTTCAAAACTGTTTTGCGGTATAACCTCTGAAACAAGTGCATTAGAGGAGATAGTAGAAAGGTTCTGGACAATAGAGGAAGTACAATCTACGAAATCCCCTGAAGAAATACATTTGACTCCGCAAGAACAGAGATGTGAAGAGATCTTCACCAGCACAACAAACAGGGCAGAAAACGGTCGTTATATAGTAAAACTACCTTTCGCCAACAATCCAGCTAGCTTGGGAGAATCAAAAGAAATTGCTACTATCCCATTTCTTAGCTTGGAAAGAAAATTATACAGAAACCCAGAATTACAGCAGCAATATATTCAGTTCATGAAAGAATATATTCACCTTAACCACATGACAGAAATAAACAGCAGAGCAGAATTAGTCAGCGGACCACATTATTTTTTGCCACACCACTGCGTTTTGCGACCGGAGAGCAGTTCAACCCAACTACGGGTGGTTTTCGATGGATCTGCAAAAACATCTACGAATATTTCGCTAAACGATGTATTACACGCTGGCCCGTCATTGCAAAACGATTTGTTTTCAATTCTATTACGATTTAGAACTCCTACTTACGTATTTACCGCCGATATTTCTAAAATGTATCGCCAAATACTTGTTGACAACGACAGCAAGAAGTTCCAGCTCATCCTTTAGAGGGAGTCCCGCAGCCAACCTATTAGAATATATCATTTAAACACAGTTACTTATGGTACAAAATCGGCACCATACTTAGCCATCAAGTGTCTTCAAGATTTGGCTCTAAGTGCAACGAGTCAATATCCATTAGGTGCTGCCATTATTAGACGCGATATATATATGGATGATGTTTTAACTGGAAGCGACGACTTACAAGAAGCATGCCAAATTAAGACAGAGTTAATTAATTTGCTCAAACAGGGGCAATTCCCATTGCGAAAATCGTGCGCAAACACACCAGCACTACTAAAGGGAATAGCTAAAGAAGACTGTGAAGTGGAAACGATACTATCCGATCAATCCGAGGCGTCAGTTAAGACTCTTGGACCAAACTGGCTTCCAACATCGGATCAATTCATTATCAAAACTAAATGGAGAGGTGCCATAAAGGTTACTAAACGGACAACTCTTGCGGATATCGCTCACATCTTTGACCCCTTAGGAGTTGTGAGTCCGGTAATCATTCTGGCAAAAATCTTTTTACAAGAATTGTGGCGATCTAAACTGGATTGGGATGCTGCAGTTCCAATGGAAATACACACCAAATGGCTGCACTTCAGGACAGAACTTCAACATCTTAACAGCCTGAAAATATATAATAGGCATGTATTATTGCCATCCGCAACTGATATCCAGCTTCATTGTTTTTCGGATGCCTCACAACGGGCGTATGGAGCGGCTATATACATAAGATCAGCAAACCAGAATGGAGAAATTAGAGTGCAATTGGTCTGTTCAAAATGTAGAGTTGCACGAATAAAACAACTGACGATCCCACGATTAGAACTTTGTGCCGCAAAGTTAATGGTACAACTCGCCAACGTTGTTAAAACGAGTATACCACTCGAAATCCACAAAACAACTTTTTGGACTGACTCTCAAATCGTCCTAGCTTGGATAAACACCCAATCACCATTACAAGCCTTTGTCGCCAACCGTATTTCGTTTATAAACGAAGAAACCAAGAAGGGACAATGGAAGTACATCAATACGGAAATAAATCCAGCTGATTTATTGTCTCGGGGAGTATTTCCCGACCAATTTCTGAAAACCGTTTCTTGGTTCAAAGGACCTACATTCCTTTACCAATCTAAATCAACATGGCCAGTGCAATCAATACTAATCAAAAGCGAACATCTTCCAGAAGTAAAAGCGATAAAAACAGTCTTAGTAGCCACAAGCAAGAAGACCCACTTTCTTGAAGAGATTAATCATCGAAACTCGTTTGCCACTCTAAGGCGAATAACAGCATACATCATACGTTTCATCAGCAATTTAAAAAGAGCGAAGGCCTATCGGATAAAGGGGACGGTTATCTCCGCACCAGAATTAAAGACAGCCAATATAATCATAGCCAAGTACATTCAGGAAACAACATTCTTAGACGATATTAAAGCACTCAAAAAATTTGGACAAGTACCTGAGAAAAGCCGATTAAGTCCATTGTCTCCATTTATCGACAACAGAGGTGTTGTACGGGTACGTGGTCGATTGGAGGCTTCTAACTTGCCATACGAAACAAAACACCAATCTTGCCCAGCTCACATGTATTTACGAAATTATTGATGACACATCTGCACTATACAAACCTCCACGCAGCGCCACAAGCATTACTAGCTTTCACAAGGCAAGACTATTGGATAATGAGAGGAAAACAACTCGCTCAAACAATCGTAGACAACTGCATACGTTGTTTTAAGGCAAAGCCAAGAAGTATTGAGCAAATTATGGGAAATCTACCGCCAGAGCGGTAGACAACCCAAGCGTTTATTGGTGCCCTAAAAAGGTTCGTGGCTCGCCGTGGATTACCCGCCAAAATTTTTTTGGACAACGCTACAAACTCCATGGGAGCTCGGAAAGAACTCAATGAACTGCATGCGAAAATATATGATGAAGAAGGTCACAATATTATATCCGCTCACTGTACAGAAAAAGGTATTGAATGGAAACCCATATCTCCACAATCACCCCATTTTGGAGGTCTATGGGAAGCTGCAGTAAAGTCCGCAAAATACCATATGAAACGCATATTTTCGGGAACCGCATTAACTCAAGAAGAACTTTCCACGGCGTTGGCTCAAATTGAAGCTGTACTTAATTCGCGACCGCTAACACCGATGTCATCGAACCCGAATGACTTAGAAGCTATTACACCAGGACATTTTGTAACCGGCGCACGATTAACAGCAATAAATGATCCAGATTCAAAGCCAACAAACCTGTCAATTGGATCAAGATGGAATTTAGTAACATCCATACATCGAGAATTCTGGCGTAGATGGAGCAAGGAATATTAACAAGAAATCCAAAACCGATATAAATGGAAACACCCTCAAGAAGATGTTAAGCCAGGATCTCTAGTGTTGATTAAAGATGATAACTTACCTCCACTCAGATGGCGAATGGGAAGGGTATTGCAAAGAATACCAGGACAGGACAAGCTGACTGGAGTTGTTGACATCAAGACATGCAATGGAGTGATCAGGCGATCTATCTTCAAGATATGTCCACTACCATCCGAAGCACAGCAGACTCCAACGATTACGGAACCCTTAAAATTACCAAGTCGGCCAGAAAAGAGGAAGGCCTTCAACTCACCACAACCAAAGCGAAAAATAAAAATTAATCCTATCTCCTCTCTTATGATCGGGTTGATAATCCTTGGCACAGCATTTCAACAAGGAGGAACTCAAAGTTTGGTAGAAGTTGAAAAATTCACAAATAATTAGGGGATGTACTTTAAAGATTTGGGTCAACTTAATTTAATAACGGACGAATGGAATCTCTTTGTATACTTCAATATGTCAACTAACTGGAATGAGTATCAAGGATTAAATGAAGGCATTCAGGGGCTAAGGAAAAAGTGTGAGACGATGAGACAAAACCGAAGCAACTTCTGTCAAGCAGTGGTGAAGCAACTAGAACAACAACTCTTGGAAACAGAATGGCTGAATGAAATTCTAAAGCATAGAAATGGAATTGCAATACGAAGAAAGAGATCTCCTTTTGATATCATTGGGACCATTGCAAACAAACTTTTTGGTATTCTCGATCAAGACTACGCACAATACATCGAAAACACAATCGAAGAAGTCAACAGAAACGAAGAATATCTACTTCAACTAAATAAAAATCAAACATCGATAGTGAAATCAACCGTTAACGTTCTTAACAAATCAATGTCCTCAATTAAGGAGCAATTCGTTTTGGTAAATAATCAATTAACAAAAGTCTATCAGTCCGTCAAAGAGCTTAACTACGCAACAATCGAGGCAGAAACATTTAACTACATTGCAATATATGTATCTCAAATAATGGGTAGTTTCCAGCGGACTCAACTAGCTATTCTTGAGACCATTACTGATACCCATCAAGGAAGAATTAGCTTCCTACTTCTATCACCAAGACAACTACTGAAAGAAATTGACAGTCTTCATATTCATTCAGCCATCAACAGCATTTCTAGCCATAAGCCCGTATCGAGACCAATATTTTCCATTATCCCACGATGAGTATAAAGAATGCTTGCAAACCGATAATGGTAAATACTTCAACACTCACCCGACAGAACATCAGTGTGAGATTCATCTACTTAACCACGAGAAGCAGTTATCAGCGCGCGATGCCTGCTGAAAACATCAAGACCAGGGAAAATGTGGATCCAATTACATAACCCAAACCACTGGATTTTTGCGTTTAAGGAAGAAGAAATGCTTTCCATAGTCTGTGGCGCTAATATTTCGAATACCAAACTTAATGGAGTTGGACTACTAGCTTCGAATTGCGTCATAAAACAACCGACAATGACGATTAATGCCCATAATTTTTATTTGACGAATTCTACTTCATCGTTTGTGCCAGCCTTCAATTTAACTCAGCTTTTGAGGAACTCTATACCAGAAATATCTCATGAAACATATGAGACAACGGACTTCCTGATCCGCGCAGACAAAGACCTGGCATAAATTCAAAAGGAAATTGCAGACCTAAAACCTAAACAAATACTATCGAAACCTATCACTTATCATGATGTGCACCAATATTCCATTAGCTACCTGTCACTTTTTGCCATACTTAGCCTGACCATCATCTTCGTCATCCACAAAAAAAAGGCGAGGAAACAACGATGTCCAAATCAAGATGTCTTAGAGCTTCAGGATCTCAATGCCGGGGAGGATGTTTAAACCCTAGTTTTATTTAATAAGTATTTTTCTTGTAAGCCTCACTATAATTTTCCCATTTCCTTTCTTTTCATGCATACTGTATGTATAGATGGCTTTTGTCCATATAATCCGTTCCCAAACTCCATTCTGCTAAAAAATCAATTTTACCAACCAAAATTTATATTCCCACCGAATATTCTGCTGACGTATGGGTTTTGTTCGCACCTGCAATATCAAATACAGTATTAGGTCGCAATGCCCAGACGTAATAGAATACTCCTATAGTATTACATTTTTGTTCGTAAAGTAGTATTTAAGGAACTAAAAATAATATTAATAAACTTCACTCGCAATCCAAACGTGTGTTTGACTTTAGATCAAAAGAAATCTAACAGTTATGTCAAGCCTTACATCGTCCAATTGACAACATATATGTGAGATTATGCTGAGCCGACATACAATACCCTACGAATGACTTACAATTAACTACATAACGAACGCACATATTTTCATTTAGGTAAGAACAAACGGTAACATCATACGACGCCTTACTAAAACAAAGAACGAACAACGATAGCAAAAGAGTACAGGACAACAGACTACAAAACCCGTACATGCACAGTACATAACGAGACAAACGATCACCCCTTAACACGAATACATACGAACACTCGACGAGCGGAATGTTTTTTCTCCTTCATTCTCTTTTGCCATTCTTTCATTATGTACAATAATTAAAAACCAGCAGTCGATAGTCAGCCTTCAAGCAGAGTAATTGGCTCGATCAAAATCGTTGTACCTACTAAGTAATAAAAGTGAATTGAATTAAAATAAAAAGGTGTTTATTTTAAAGAGCGGAATGCGGTCGTCAAACCCCGCAAGCAAAATCCTACAAATTGGGGGCTCAACCGGGATTTGAAAGAAGATCGTTAAATCCTCACCCGGAATTGCATAAAGACTGTTTAAACTTTGTGCGGGATACCCAAAATATCCGTGTGGAATTCTTTTTTTCGTGTTTGCAATAGTGTGGTACGAGTATGCGGATTGTTGGTGTGAGTGTCTTGCATCGATAACTTTCAAAGATATCCGAGCTGAGCAATTTTGGGCTCACTGAAAACTCAGAAAAAGTGAGAAAAAAAAAGAAGAAATAGATTTTTGAAAAAATAATAAAAAGGCACCAAGTAAAAAGCGGTCGATACACAGGTGTTCCAGCGCGGTTTTTTTTGTTTGTTCTTTGCACGCTCAGCCACTAACCTAGCGGCAAAAACATCAAAGTGTGGTGAAAAGTTGTGCCGTGCTCGAGGGTCCCAATGGAAAAAAAAGAGTCTGCTATTGAGCAGTAAAAAGAAGAAAACAGAGAGCCTGTTGTTAAGCAGCGAAAAACTAATGGTCTGCTGTTGAGGTGTAATGGAAAGAGTAGCGGAGAAGCAGAAACCACAGCAGTATATAGCATCATAGGGTGAGAGTGTGGCGGTTGGCCAAGTAAATTTGTAACTTTTTTTTACTGCTGGTAGAATTGTTTTTTTATATCTGGAATTTGGATTACTTAAATTATTTAAAAAAAAATAGTGAAATGGATAGGGAGGAAATTTTCGCTTTGACAGTTGACGGACTCAAAGACAAACTGACTGAATTAGGACTCGCAACGACGGGGGTGAAGAATATTCTTCAGGACAGGCTCCTCCAACATCTCGGGATGTCCAGAGATGCCGAAAGCCTCGGAAATAGTAGCGACGATGGGACAGTGCATAATTTCGACCAGGAGCGTGTGCAAAGGGGGGGAATATTCACACTTCGTGACATCGAAGACTCCCTGTTGTTGTTCAGCGGGACGGGTCACCCGCACATGGGTGCAGGAATTTGAGGCGAACGCTCTAACCGTACATTGGAGTAACCTCCAAAAGCTGATCTACGGCAAACAACTACTTAAGGGTGCCGCCAAATTCTTCGTTCGCTGTCAGTCGGGACTGACAGGGTGGCAAGCGCTAAAAACGGCACTCATAGAAGAGTTCGGTGTGAAGCTGTCTGTCGCCGAAGTTCACCGTCTGTTGAGGAACCGTAGGAAAAAGCCCTCAGAGTCCCTACAAGAATATCTCTACACTTTGAAAGAAATAAGCAAACCGATAACGCCTGATGACGAGAGCCTCATCGAATACTTCGTTGAGGGAATACCCGACAGTAGGTCCAACAAGACCGTGCTCTATCAAGCGAAAACCGTGAGCGAGCTGAAGAACCAAATCCGAGTGTACGAGAAGGTGCGCGGTCCTGCTCAGAAGTCACCATACTCAGTAGGGGATCCGAAGCCATCCACAAGCAGCCAAGCAGCGATGATGAAGTCAGAGAGGAGGACGAGAACATGTTTCAAAAGCGGCGACGCGTCACATTTGGCCAGGGACTGCCAATCCTGGGTCGCGAAATGTTTCAAGTGCGGGAGACCGGGTCATAGAGCTTTCGAATGTAAAACGAATACGCAGGCAACGCAGCAGCAGGTGCAGGCAGAGAGGAGCAACGTTCAAATAGCAACAATCGGGAACGACTCTTCTCCTTGGCCAGAGGCTAGGGTATGTTTTGCCAGCGGGTAAAAGATAGATAGATAGATATTTATTGAATTGGTAAAGAACATTTTTGGTTTACATTTTGTGTATATAGCACAGCTTGAACAGAGATATGATATTTACATCTTACTACTGGAAAATGGGTACTTAATAATAAATTTGTGATTGCTGAAAAACAAAAGTTGGTTAATTTGAAGGAAAGCAGTTAACAAAAACCTTCATCTAAAAAGAGATTAGAACTTAGGTAGTTCATATAAAATTAGGACTTAGTAGGTAATATCACAGTGATGAAAATAGAAAGGAAATATATTATTTACAAATAACAACCTTTGCATATGTGTAGAAATAAATGAACAATTAAATAAATGAATAAATAAATAAGTATATAAGTAAATGAGTAAATACAAAATAAATAAAATGAATAAAAATAAATGAACAATCTACAATTGTCTCTCGACGCTTTACAAGCTTGCGGACTCAATTTTCATAGAAACTGCCTGGTTTTCTTTCAAAAAACTTGATAGTTTTCGACAGCTTCGGAAATTCCAAAATTCTTACCACTCAAATCGTATTGAAGGGACCGAAACAGATGAAAATTTAAAGAAATGCGGTCTGGGTGGTTACTGAAAGATTTCCCATTTAACTCTATTATGACGGAAGATGAAGCCTTTCGATTAGCCGAAACCAGACGATGTCCTTGATATCTCTCATTAAGCTTAGGAAGTAGCTTAAAGGTTTTATTAGTCATGATTATTTCGCTAAAAAATGATACCCTTGAGTCCCATCAAAGAAAAACATTACGATAATATTAAGTTGAGCACGGGTTTATTATAAACTCAACTTTTTTTACCTCAACTTATAGATTTTGGGCCATCAATTGGCCTATGTTAAAGTAGACAATCATCGTCAGCGTAGTAAAGGTATTAAAGGTAAGATATCATAGTCCAATGAGTTCCACATATTCCTTCCGTTTATCCTTCACAGAGTTCATCGCCGATAACCACCAATAGGTGACAGTAAGACTTCGAATTTTAGGCTTCAAATTTTTCCTACACCTTACCATTTTGTGAGAAGTGCAATTTACTGCTCTTATATGTAGCTTTGGTAATAGCTAAACATTCCTCTAGGATTCCCCTTCTGCGCAAGCTTCGAGGATGCCTTCTCGAAGTCGATAAACAACAGATGCAGCGGAGACCGGTACTAAACGCATTGTTGGACTATCATTCATGGTCTAGATATGTGGTCGATGCGGGACGATTTAGCGCGAAAACCTGCCTGTTCGACGTCGAATAATCTTTGCCTTTATTTTACCTGCGGCCGAGTAAAGGCAAATATGTATGTACCTCTCCAATTGTCATATTCCACCAAATTTCCAATTTTTGGAAGCTTAATGATCATGTAGTAAGTGCTCGCTATCCCATGCGAAAAACGAAAAATCTGAATCTGAAATACGGACAGGGATGCCGTCAATACCCATCGCCTTGTTTTTCGTGAGATACTTGATTGCTGTAGCCCATTCAGTATGTGTTCGCGAATTTGTTGCCTTGAAAACCTGGATGGTCGTAGCTCAAGTGGTAGTCTTCCAGTCTTCCTCTACTGCATTGTCACTCGGGTGCGGATTCGAAAACTTTTCGGACCGGAAAATTGCTGTTCATCCGCTCTACATGACCCAGCCACCTTAGTCGTTGGAACTTCACTTTTCTGGCTAGGTCGATGTCGCTGTACAGTCCGTACAGTTCGTCGTTGTATCTCCTCCTCTACTTACCGCCAATGCAGACGGGACCGAAAATCACTCGAAGAATTTTCCTCTCTCGTTGTCTGAATTCATAGCGGAACCTAGGTAGACAAAGTCCTTAACAACCTCAAAGTTATACCTGTCAAGGGTGCCGTTCCGTCCGAGACGTCGGTGTTCAGTGTCCCTTTTGCTTGACAGCATATACGTAGTCTTGCCCTCTTTGACCGCCAAATCCATTTTCGCCGCTTCCGTTTCAATACTTGCAAAGGCGCCACTGACATCACGCTGCTTTATGAGAATTATGTTAATATCATCGGCGTATGCGAGTAATTGGACGGAATTTTGAAAGATTGTGCCCCTTGTGTTTACGCGTGAGCTTGCACTAGTCTCATTCATTTTCCATTTTCAATGCATTTTTATTTATTTAATTCATTAATTCTTATTTGCTAAACAAAAAAACGCTTAAAAATTTGCTTAAATAACTTAGAAAACTATCTTATTATAACTTACTGGCCCCATGCGGATACTCTAAGTTAAACATAATTCTTGACTAAATATCTTTCGACGATCATTACAACATATTTCAATTTATATACTAATTAAAGCTAAAACGAAGAAAATCAATTCTATTTAAAGAAAAAAAACTTAGTATACGGAATTTTTATTTTTTTATTTTTTAATCTTATTATAAAACTTAAAAATACCTAAATATAAATCTAAATCTAATTAACCTACTTAGACTACTTAACCTACTTAGCCTACTTAATCTACCTTATTGTATTGTATAGGTATCTTTTTTTTAGTTTGAGAAAAATCACCAGAATTTTTTTTAAATATTTTTTTATATTTTTTTTTTTGTGTTTTTATAATTTTTGTTCTTAAATCTACCTTAATCCTACCTAAATCTATGTAAGCCGGCCATGACTAAATAATAGGCAGACCCGCTCTGCTTCCTAACGAAGCTATCTGGTATTGGAGAGATTCGACAATGGAGCTTCCCCTTCTTCTGCAAGCCACCAAAATTGTTGGTGCTGCCGAGCAACATCCCTAATGTCGCGACTCCCTACCGCCCTACTAAACCGGAGACGCTCCGCACTGCCGTGTGCGACGTCTCTGTCGTAGTTGAGTCGCCTGTCCGCCTGTAACAAGGTACGAGTATCTGACTACATTTCGACAAACAAGTGGCTGCCCGTGTTGTCCAATGATCTGAAACTTTCGCCAATTCTTTCTGGTATCCTCAGAGGCCCCAGACACAGGCGTCCTAAACAGAATGGTTTACGACTTCTGAAAGTTGATCTTCAACTTCCAGTCGTCGCAATATTGTTTAATTTTATCGAAGTCACGTTGCAAAAGAATGTTTATTACCTCAATCTTTGGACCTGATCTGTACGCGATTAAGTCGTCTGCGTACGCTATGGCATGGTAAAGTGAAGCTATCAGATCACTTGTGTAAATGTTGAAAAGGATTGGCGAATTAACCGCACCTTGTTGCAGACCGTTTTTAATGTTGAATGTACCAGTAGAAGTCACATCGCCATTATTCACAATGAACTGTCTATCTGAAAGCATATTGAAAAGAATATACAGCAGTGGTTTACTAATGCCCAGTCTGTCCAACTTGTAGAAGAGTCCCTCTAACCATACGGTATCGAAGGCCTTTTCCAAGTCAATCAGGCAGGCACCAGTGCACTGTTTCTTGGCTTTGTTCCATTGGATATCAGAAACAAGTTTAGACGCGGCATGAATAACATCATGTCCCGCCTTGAAACCGAATTGATTATCCGGAACTATATTTCTGTCCTCAACCCATTTAGTCAGGACTCTATTGATGACTTTTTCGAAAAACTTACTGATGTTTGGAAGGAGACTGATCGACCGGAGATTCGCCGGATTGGAGGTGTCTTTATCCCTTTTGGGGATGGGATGTACCACCGCAGTTTTCCAATGCGCTGGATAATGTGCATTACTCATTGCATTGTTAAACAGGGTGGTGTAAATGTCCACCGCTTCTAGTGGGAGATGTCGAAGCACAATGTTCGGTATTCCATCGATTCCCACTGATTTCTTACTTCTTATTGTGTCGAAGATCGTTTGAAGCTCTTCCTTCGAAATGAACGGGGGTTGTTCTTTTTCATTGGCGATGACATTATTTGCCATGTTCTCGTCACTGAACTGGGTGAAACCCGTGTTCTCGATTCGCCAGTTCACTATTTCATTTCGAAGGTAGAAATTGTGCATAAGGACTCGATTTTCCAGGTCGTGGTTCGGACCAATGATGTCATTTGTGTTGTACACTTCCTGGAAAGTCGCTCCTATAGCCTCGACCTTCTCCTGCGGATCTTCGATCACATAGAAGTTGTCATCATCAACAGCCTCATTTGGATCTATGCCTGCTGTTGAAAGTATGCGTTCATTGTCTGTCGTTCGGGCGATTTTAAGACATGAAAGGTCGTCTTGATCTTTCCTCCGAAATATTTTATTTATTTGCGGGAAAATATTCGGGTTGCTGGTGTTTACAGCCCGAATTTTATTGTTCCAATACAAACTTACAGAATACCTGTAATTTTCTTTTATTAATGTTTGGAGGTTTTTGATCGACGACTTTAATGTCATAATCTCTGGGTTGTGTCTGTCAGTAAACTGTCTGTACAGTCTGTCTTCAGTCTTGAGAGTAGTCTACTTTTATGTCGGTGAAGTGCGTCAATAGTTGCGTTGCTGAATAAGTGTTCTTTGTCAGTGTGTTGATACCGTGGTATCATTTTGTCCATAGTCGGTTTAATTGTCTCGTCCATTAGTTTTAGATACCTGTCAATCTCCTCGTTTGACAGATTTCGGTTGGACGGTGGGTAGAGCGAATT
The DNA here is from genome assembly GCA_928272305.1 of Volucella inflata. NCBI lineage: Eukaryota > Metazoa > Arthropoda > Insecta > Diptera > Syrphidae > Volucella > Volucella inflata. The sequence continues at coordinate 38,142,643 of OV743717.1, forward strand.
CGAGGAGAGTGCTCTAGTCCGTGTCCTGGAGAAGTGTGTCCAACGCACTCTACTATAGTTGTAGGGATGCCTTTGAACATACTCATCCAATTCCGCATTTTCGTTCGGAACGGTTATTTTGGTACTAAGACCGCAATGGTCACTGTCATACACAAAAGTGCGACGACAGTTTACAGTTTGATGGTTCGTACCTGTCAGTTGTATTCGTGTGTCGAACAACAGGAGATCCAAATAGGAGCCGTGTCTTGGAAACGACGGATTATCCGTCGCCTTTAGGCCGAGTCAGTACATCACACTGTGCTGACCCCACCCTAGTGTTTGGTGTATTATTTCCCCAATCGCTATGTTTGGCGTTGAAATCTCCGCCGATAATGAAGTAGTTTTCCTCCAATTCCAGTCTCAGAAATCGAAAAAATGTCTCGAGCTCTGAGATTAATAGTGTGGATTGAGTAGCCTTAGATGCATAAACTGACACCATGTATAACCGCTTTCCACTACGGAGAGGGATATACATGATGCATGCTTCTAGCACCTGAAACCTACGTACTATACGACTGTATATTCTTTTAAAACGTATACCTTTTCTTACAAAGATTGCAACGCCTCCTCCTTGTATGGAATTGGGTCGATTTCTTCGCATGATCTTATACCTTCTGTGCCTCATTTTGTGTCTTTTGGTTAGCTTAGTTTCGCTTACCAAAAGCACATCAGGGGCTTGGTCTTTAAGCAACTTAAACAGTGTGGCTCTTCGCTCAATCCTAATCAGTGAATTAACATTCACTGCAAGGATCTTCAGGGTTTGCTCCGCCATGTACGTACCCATTACGACTGAAGGTGCGTTAGGCTCGGCAACAGCGCGTATATTTGATCTGCCCGCGTAGCTTGCTCGGTAATTTGACGTTGCAGCTGAGCCATCTGCCCCTGGATAGAGAGCAAGATAGCTAGCATGTCATTTGCCGGTTCCGGTGCTCTAGGCGCTGGGACCTGAGAAGCAACCTTCGCTTGCTGTGCCGTATTTCCCCTACCTGCCGCCATTTGGGCGTAGGTAACTTGGGGAGTAACGGCTGGTGTTTGTGGTAGAACAGGTGGACGCTTTACTTCCACCTTTTGCTGCCGAGCCGGATTTACTCTTTTTATGTACTGGAATTTGGGACAACCCTGATAGTTTGCGGTGTGTCCCGCAAGAGAGTTGGCTTTTCTCCGACGCTGCATCCCTACCCAGAGCGCATTCTTCTGACTTGTGATTCTTACCGCACTTGACGGATCGAGGCTGCATTTCGCAGTTCGACGCGGCGTGCCCGAACCTTTGGCAGCGAACACATTGCAATATGTTTTCGTGCCTTTTTACTCTTTCCCAGTGTACAATCTGGTAGTCTAGGACTTTTATACTCCTTACACCATCCAGTTTGCTATCGGGATTTAGCTGTACCAGGAAGAACCTTTTAGCTCTTGCTGTGGTGAAGGGCTTGACCCCTACGAACTTGAGCTCTTCGCACTTTTTCTCTTTGAGCAGTGCGAGGAGTTCCTCCGGATCAGTAGACGGTTCTAACCCCATCAGCAGCATTTTTTGCAGCTCTTCCCCCTTCGGGGTGAAGGAGAAGAACTCCGTTGTCGAATCTCTTAATAAATTTTTAATTTTGTTGTAGCGCTCCACTGTATTACATTCCTGCTTCTGTTGTTGTTGTTGTTGATGCTGCTACTGCTGCTGTTGTTGCTGCTGCTTCTGTGGTTGCTGTTGTTTTTGTTGCTCTTGTTTTTGCTGTTGTTGTTGTTGTTGTTGTTTCTGTTGCTGTTTTTGTTGTTGTTGCTGTTTGTTTGGTTGTTGTATCGCATGTTTCTGTGTTTGTTGTTGCGGTGCAGTTTCGCTCACCGTTAGCTGCCGCTGCGAGCACTGGAGTTGTTGTTGCTGCTCCTTTTCTCGTCTTGCCATTTGCTTTTCTTTTATGGCAAGCACTTTTAGCTGAAGCTGTCGTATGTTGATATTTAGTGCTTCAACCTCGTCCTCTTCTTCATCTGAATCAGAGGCCGCCAGAGATGCGAAGCTGTTTTCTTCTCCCATATAACGACCTTCGCCACCATCAGGCACATATGGGAATACGTCTTTGGATTCTTGTTTCCTTCGCCGTGCTGCTGCTCTTGCAGATGTCGTTGGCACCTCTTCCCTTTCTCCTCCAGGCAGCATCACTGATGAAGCTGATAGGGAAGGGCGCTTAACTGGATTGGGAGTTGAGTTTAGTTTCCTCCTCCTCTTCGTAGGCGCTTCTGTTGTTGTTGTTGTTGTTGTTGTCCGATAGAGTGGTAGTTCTACCGCCTGATCATCGGATGACATCATGCCAGGTATTGGTTCCGCTATTTGGATAGTATTTGTATTTGGCTTGTCTTTAAAAAACAAAATGTATCATCTACTTCGGGGATTGAACCTGCGCCCCTTGTTTTCTCGGTCGCGACCACTATCACTGGGCCACCGAAGCACTTGACCGAATACTTTCAATTTTCTTTTTTTTATTTATTAATTGTTTTTATTTATCCACTTGAGAGAAAGCCGAATCACGTATTTACGCCGTATTCAAAAATGATGTTCAAGAAATCGTATGACAGCGCATCGCCTTGTCTAAATCCTTTTTTGACATCAAAGGTTTCGGTGAGGTGTTTACTGACCTTGATGGAGCAGCGTGCATTCTCCATCGTCATCCTGCACAGACGGGTGAGTTTGGAAGGGATGCCAAAGCTGGATATCGCTCTGTATAGCTCGTCTCTATATATGCTGTCGTACGCGCCATAAAAATCAATAGATAGATGGTGACTATCGATCTGAAGCTTATGAGTTTTGTCCAAAATCTGCGTAGTGTGAATATTTGGTGGATGCTGAACTTTCCTGGCTGGCTTCAGGCCATATGGACCTATTAGGTTGTTGACGAACTGCTTCAGGCGTTCACAAAATATGGTAGATAAAATCTTGTACGCGATGTCAAGAAGACTGATGCCTCTGTAGTTGGCCCAATTCAAAGGGTCTTCTATCTTGAGGATCGGACAAACAATGCTGAGATTACATTCATCGGGCATACTTTCGTCGGACTATATTTTAGAGATGAGTTGGTGTACAGCTTAGGTATTGCTATCTTCACTTCATCCAAGTCGGATGGACGGAATTGTTGGTCATCATCGTCCAGCTTGAAAGGTTTATTCTGCCTGACGGAGGTATTTTTTCATCGTCGCCGTTATTAAGTCTTAAGAAGTAATCTTTCCAGATTCTCAGCATCAACTGCGACGATACTACGCTTCGGTACGGGGCTTGTGTCCGTGGCAGGTTTTTTTTTACCTCTTGGTAAAATTTCCGAATCTCATTCCTGGAGTAGCATCTCTCAATTTTCTCGACCGCATGCTTCGCATGCTCTTTCTTTTTCCCCCTAAGAAGCCGGTGTTCGTCTCACCTCTTCTGCTCATAGAGCTCATAAGCAGCTCTAGTCTTTCTTTATAGTGCCGTATTGCGGCTTTTTTGCTTAGCTGCGTGTGCTTCCCGGCATTCTTCATTTAACCAGTGCTTTCTTTATGGCGGTCGAGTGAAACCTAGCACACCAGAAGCTGTGCTAGAAGCTATCGAAGATGCCTTCTCTTCCTTGCTTTCCATTAAAACCGTCGGACATTGTCTATAGGTCTTGTTCAAGAGCTCATAGAACGCACCTTTGGTGTCGTTTGGGGCGTTCGCGCATATTAGGCAAATGTTTATAAATTTAGCCTTGATGCGGATTGCTACGAGGCGTTCGTTCACATGCTGGTAACTCATGACTTCTTGCCTAAGTTTGCCTCCAACAACAAGTCCGCATCCAAATAGCCACTAAATGTCGCAGTTTTTCATACTCTTTTTGCCCGGCTAATTCCATTGCATTTTTTGGATGGCGGTTAGGTGTGCTTTGCAACAGTCTAGGGCCTCCGCTAGTTGTTCGGCTTCTCGTGACCTTTTAAGGGACTTAACATTCCCCGTGCATATCTGAAATTCATTGTCCTTAGTTCGTTTGCATGGGTTGTCAACAGTAGATCCGTCCATATCCGGGGCTTGTTGTTGCTCCGTAACTTTTTAGTTATTTCCGTGGCCGGCAGTTACCTCGACGTCATAACTCCCAACCTGGAGGGCCAGTTCCGTTTTTTGATACCCCTAGGACGAGGGGTCGGTTGGACCGAAAGCCAGCAACCCGTTCGTTGATGTGAGTGCTGCCGTTGGTCCATTAAGGGCTCTTCCGCCACCATCTCTTTTCCAAGATGCTGACTTAGTCTCGGAAATCCTTACCGGCCTCCAAATATTTCGGAGTAGCTAAATAAGATCTCATTTCATTGGGATTATTTCCACCGTTGATTCCATCTGGAGAATTCATCCGCTATCCCATTTATGGTGCTGCTATTTTTGTCTGCTGGTCAGCACTCGCACTTATTAGTTTAGCAGATTCAATCCGGATGGACATTGACCATTACCCAGCGGTTACCACCTGGAAGTATTATAAGCTCAATCGATGTGTAGAAGATAGTTGCGACACTATCTGGATATCGCCAGGTTGACAGCTTGCAATGCCTACCCCAACCACCTAAACAACCTTCGCCTAAACTTACGCTCCAATTAAAGGAATCGGCCCTCGAATCGAATCGGAATCGAAGGGTCTAAACATTCCAGAATCCAAGGGTTGTCCATATTCGATCGATAAAGGTCGTCAACAAGTAATACGTCCATATCCGAGGAAAGTGATACTAGCTATTTTACGTCGAACGTCAAGATGTTCTTTTTTCTTCGGTTGAAACACTAATCCAACCTCAAAATGATTTATAACTTAGTGAAAACGCACTAATCCTTTTTATTTTATTGAAACGACATTTCGAATTCAATTCCAGAACCAACTTCATTCTATTCGACGCGGTAATTACGAGTATACTCCCGGCCTTGTTTCAAAAACTTTCTTTATTAGTCAACTAACCATAATCCTCTCCCTATTTCTGGAACTTTTGATATGAGCTGCCAAGGTTCCTCCCTCAACTTTCCATTTGAAAGTTCTGTTCTTTATTTGTAATTATCTTATATGACGCTGTTTGTGAGCAAATATTAAGTTATCACATCATGCTTTTCATAATTTTTTTTTTTGTTTTGTGTGTTTTTTTCGTAATTCTGACCCATTCTCTTTTTGAAGGAATTTTTTATTGATAATTTCAACTTTTCTTGCAACAGGAAGCACTCCGGCTTTTTCATGGAGTTCGAGGGTGGAATAAAACCGTGGAAGATTTAACATCATTTTCAGAACTTTATTTTGTGCAATTTGTAGTTTCTTTATATGCATCCGAGCACAAATACCCCACACAGGTGACGCGTACAAAATCATAGCTTGAAATACCACTTTAAATATGATAATTTTGTTTTCGTTACTAAGTAATGATTTCCGATTTATCAGAGGGTATAGCATTTTGGTGGCAATGTTTATTTTATTACTTATGTTAGCGGTATGGATTTTAAATGTTAATGTTTTATCTAAGCTAACTCCAAGATACTTAACTGTATCGACCCAATTGATTTCTGTATTATCGAGCACTAGATTTTTGCTAGGTAAAAAACAATTCTTCCTTTTTTTCGTAAAAAAGATAGATTGAGTTTTCAGCATTAATTTTGACTTTGTGCTTGTAGTACTCAAATATAATACCAAGCGCTCTTTGCAGATTTATCTCTATAACCCCGCCTAATTCATGTGAGGAAAATATTGCTATATCATCGGCATACATGGCATATTTACATGCGGGCAGATCTGGGAAATCGGCTGTGAAAATATTATATAATAAAGGAGCAAGTACTGATCCTTGTGGGACGCCTGCTGGTACCGTTCTTCTTGAAGAAAAAATATTATCTGTACATACCATAAAATACCTTTTTGTTACCTTTGATCAGATATGGGGGACATTTTAATTTTATTAATTTATATATGAGCCCATCGTGCCACACTGAATCGAAGGCTTTCTCGTTATCAAGAAGTACTAGTCCTGAGGATTGCTTAGAAGATAAATTGCTTTTAATATGGTTGCCAGCGGGTCGAATAGAATTTTCAAGACAATTCAGCTTAAGGGTCTCGCCATATAAGCACTTCTAGACACGGGTGGTGGTTTATGTTTGCTGAGATACGATGTGTAAGTGTCAATGGACTATGTGGAATTGAGCACATCAAAGAAACGAATTTGTGGCATCGGTCCTAACCAAGTGATCACACTGGGAAGTTTTGCGGTAGGAGTAGAGGTAGATGGTCTGGAGTTTGAAATGACTTTCCACGTTGTAGACGAGAGAGACATGCAATATTCCGCTGTCGTTGGAAACGATATTCTCAATGAAGTCGACTTAGTCATCACAGCTGAGGGAGCAGAGTTTAGAAAGAGACATAGCTTCGAAGAACAAGAGAGCGAGAAAGTCGAGCTTGACGAAAAGTGTAGAAAACGTTTGGACGAAAGCCCTGTAGACGCCGGCGAAAACGGTGTGGTGGTAGGCAGCAGGAATGTTGTGGCAGTGAGGGGTACCAGTGCTGGTATAGTTGAAAAGGACCAGGAGGTATCGGCTGAATCGGAAAAAGGTGGAGGTCAAGCGAAGACTAGCTCTAGGGTAATTGTTAACAAGTTAGGTAGGGCTGTGGGTATGGGACGAGCAGGCAACAGGAGTAATGTAAGGAGCGTTGCGTACAATAGAAGCGGGGAAGGGGATATCGAGTTGAACAAGGAATTCCAAGTGATTTGCCTGCTAACCAGCGAGGGAGAGTTCGAGAAAAGCGAGATAGTAGGTCTAAACCATCTAGGATACCGCGAACAAACCGTGTTAAAAAGGATGATTGATGGGTATTTGCCCCAAAAGACCAAAGAGGCACCAGTGAAGATGAAGTTTTTACTAAAGGATGAAACAACCATCTTCCAGGCACCTCGTCGTATGTCGCAGTCAGATGAGGGCATAGTTCGTTAGCAAGTTAGTCAATGGCTAGCAGAAGGAAAAATACAACCAGGTACATCTCCTTATGCGTCACCTATCGTGCTAGTGGCAAAGAAGGACGGCATTAAGAGGTTGTGCCGTGATAGTGAAGGACAATTTTCCAATGGTTCTTATCGACGAGTTCCTGGGGCGACTACAAGGGGCGATACTGTTTATGACGCTGGACCTACAGAACGGTTTTTTTCATGTCCCCATAGAACCGGAGTCCCGGAAATATACCGCGTTCGTAACCCGAGATTCGCAGTACGAGTTCCTGTTCGTTCCATTTGGAATTTACAATTCGCCCACAGTTTTTGCCGCTATATATTTGCCGTGTTCCAAACATTAATCCAGACCAGCGTAATGGTGCTGTATATGGACGATATAGAACGAGGTTGGTTCTGGAAGTGGCAGCAGTGTATGGACTATGGCTGAAGTGGGAGAAATGTCAATTTCTGAAAAGTAGAGTAGAATTTCTCGGCTATATCATCGAGGACCAGAGCGATCGACGAATTTTCAGTGCCGGTGGTCAAGAAAACGCTCCAAAGTTTCTTAGGTTTAACGTCCTATTTCCGACGCTTCGTGAAGGATTACGCGCTTATAGCCAGACCCTTGTCAGACTTGTTGCGGAAGGACGCGAAATTTAAATGGGAGGCCGACCAGTCCTCGCCATTTCAACAATTAAAATCTTCGCTCGCTAAAGCTCGCGTACTTAAGTTGTTCACCCTTGGCTACTACGAAGATTCACACAGATGCCAGCAGATTTGGATATGGTGGAGCGCTTATGCAGAAGGATGAAGAGGACCAATTCTTCCACCCAGTTCAGTATATGAGCCGCAAGGCAACAGCGGTGGAGGAGCGGTACCACTCGTACGACCTGGAGGTACTAGCTATCATCGAGGCACTCAAGAAGTGGAGTGTATACATTCTGGGGATACGGTTCAAAATAGCAACTGACTGCAACGCATTTGCCATGACCATGAAGAAACAAGACGTGCCATTGAGAGTAGCGAGATGGGCAATGTTCCTCCAAGACTTCGAATATGAAATTGAACATCGTTCCGGAAGCGAGATGAAGCACGTAGATGCTTTGAGTAGGGTTCACTGCCTGATGATCGAGGAATCGTTGAATCACCGTATCAGAGAGGCACAACTCGAAGATCCTTGGGTTAAGGCAGTCCGGACTATACTGGAAAAGGACGACTACGAAGACTACTTCATGAAGGCCGGTGTATTATGTAAGGATCCAAGTAGAGAACTCATTGTGATACCCACCCAGACGGAACGTGAGATTATTTCAGTGGCACACCAGCAGGGACACTTCGCAGCCAAGAGGACGCAGAACCTTGTCAAGAAGACATTCTACATCCCAGACCTAGCACGGAAAGTGACTAAGGCCGTTAAAAGTTGCGTGAAATGTATAGTAACCGATTTGAAGGCCGGGAAAAGCGAAGGGTTGTTGACACCCATAGCCAAAGAAAGCATACCGTTAATTACATACCATATAGACCACGTAGGACCAATGGAACCACCACATACACAATACAACCACCTATTCGTGGTCGTAGATGCCTTCTCAAAGTTCATCTGGCTTTATGCGGTGAAGGGTACAGGGATTAGCGAAGTAATTGAAAGGCTCAGGAAACAGTTCATGGTTTTCGGAAATCCGGGGCGCATCGTATAAGATCGAGGAAAGGGATTTACATCAGCCGCATTCAGAAAGTACTGCAAGGATGAGGACTTTCAGCACCTAGTGATCGCCACCGGAGTACCTAGTGGCAAAGGGCAAGTGGAGAGGATCCACAGGATAGTCATCCTGTCTAATGCTCACTAAAGCTTGTGTGGAAGACGCACGAAGCTGGTACAAGCATGTGGACAAGGTGCAGCATGTCCTAAACAACACTCCCCCAAGAAGTACTAAAAATACCCCGTTCCGGATTCTAACAGGATTAGAGATGCGCGTCCCCGACTGCCCAGATCTACGAGAATTGGTTGATGAAGAAGTCGTGCGTGAGTTCGACGACGAACGGAATGTGGTCCGAGAAGAAGCGTGTGAGAATATTCAAAAATTCAGCAGGAGAACAAAAGGACCTATGATAAGGCGAGTGTTTCTGAACAGCAGTACCAAGTGAATGAGCTAGTAGCCATCAAGCGTACGCAATACGGTACGGGCATGAAATTGAAGCCGAAGTTTTTGGGACCTTATAAGGTCGTAAAAAAGTTAAACCATGGTAGGTACGAGGTGAAGAAAGTGGGCAATACTGAGGGGCCGAATAACACCAATGCCGTAGCTGAACACATGAAAAGGTGGAATCGCTCATTTGGGGGCGAATGAGGTGTCAGGACAGCCGATTATTATAATCCGACAGGGATTATGCCGAACCGACATACAATATCCTGTGAATGACTTACAATTAACTACATAACGAACGCACATATTTTCATTTAGATAAGAACAAACGGTAACATCATATGACGCCTTACTAAAACAAAGAACGAACAACGATAACAAAAGAGTACAGGACAACAGACTACAAATCCCGCATTTATATGCACAGTACATAACGAGACAAACGATCACCCCATAACACGAATACATACGAACACACGACGAGCGGAACTTTTCTCCTCCTTCATTCTTCTTTTGCCATTATTTTATTATGTACAATAATTAAAAAAACAGCAGTCGGTAGTCAGCCTTCAACCAGAGTAATTGGATCGATCAAAAGCGTTGTACCTACTAAGTAACAAAAGTGAATTGAATTAAAATAAAAAGGTGTTTATTTTAAAGAGTGGAGTGCGGTCGTCAAACCCCGCAAGCAAAATCCTACATATATTACTATACAGACTCTACGGTGGTATTGGCTTGGATAGGATCACCATCGTATACTTGGGAGACATATGTTGCTAATATGTAGCCAAGATCCAAACATGTACAGATATTCAGCAATGGAGTTACATAAAAGGAGAACACAATCCAGCTGATCTGTTATTGAGAGGATCCACTCTTTCAGAACTTATTAAATCAACGTTTTGGTTCAAGGGACCCAAGTTCCTCGAAATCGATGAAATATTTTGGACAAAAACTGAATATACAATCCCTGAAGTTATTCCCGGATATCGTAAAATCAAATCAGTTCTAACAACTTCAATTATCCCAGATCCAGTAGAAAAGCTTAATCACAAAATTTCCTTTGGCACTATGAAAATAATTTTCTCATTTTGTTACCGATTTTATAGCAATTGCAGGAAACATAGAAAATTAAGAAGTTTTGGTCATCTAACAGTTGAAGAACTATATCAAGGAAATCGTCTGCTTTTGATTAAAGTACAGAGGACAGCATTTCCCAATGAGTATGAGCTACTGAAGAAATTTGGAATGGTCAATAAACGATCAAGTATATCGTCGTTAGATTCGTATTTCGATGAGAAAATCAACTTAATAAGAGTCGGAGGTAGATTAAAACACTCGCATTTATTACCAGATGCCAAGCACCAGATACTTTTTCCAAAAAACAGTCTTGTATCCAAGTTGCTACTAATTCAGCTACATGAAAAACATTTGCACGCATCACACAGAGCATTAATAGCCATTTCAAAACAACAATACTGGATTTTGAGCGTAGGCAGGATGGCTAGACATGTTATTTCTAAATATGTTAAATGTTTCAGATCGAAACCAATAACGATTAATCAACTGATGGGAAATCTACCAACAGAGAGATTCAATCCATCACGACCTTTTTATCACTCAGGAGTTGATTTAGTAAAACACCATTAAAATCCTATCTGGCAGCTTTTGTTTGTTTTTCAACTTAAGCTGTTCACATCGAACTTGTTGGAGATTTGTCTTCCGAAGCCTTTATAAATGCGCTTAAGAGATTTGTCGGCAGACGAGGTGTTTGTCAAACCATATTTTGCGACAATGCAACTAACTTTGTTGGCGCTAAGAACGAACTCGCAGAGTTTAGAAGGGCTTTTCATTCGGAACGCGTGCAGTCTACAATCAAGGACACATGTTTACAGGATGGAGTTGTTTGGAAATTCATTCCACCTCGATCACCGTATTTTGGAGGACTTTGGGAAGCTGCTGTCAAATCGGCAAAAACGCTTCTAATTCACTATCTTGGGAAAGCTTCGTTAACATACGAAAAGCTTTCAACAACAGTCATTCAAGTGGAGGCTATATTAAATTCAAAACCTCTGACTCCTATTTCGATAGATCCGAATGATTTGGAAGCTCTCACCCCTGGGTACTTTTTAACAGGCACATCGCTGACAGCGTTGCCCATTGCCAATAGAGGACTCGATTGCTGAAAATGTTTATCACGTTACAAAACTAAAATCAAATGAAACCAGTGCGGGTAAAGAAAAAAATTCTGGTTAGAAAAAATTTAACTTAAGGAGCGTGCTTTCCTCAATATTGTGCGTTTTCTTAGTATTACCGTTATGTCTGGCACAGACAAATGAACAAGTTTCAGTGACAAAATTAGACAACGGCATTGGTATTTACTTTGAAGACATTAGTGAGGTAAAAATAATAAATGCATTCTGGAACATTTATATTTATTACAATTTAACAACATATTGGTTTGAATTTAACGGAATAAAATCATATCTTAAGCTGCTAGGAATATGCACAGAAGATATGACTAACAAAGCTTATTGCAGACCCATAATAGATAGCCTTCAACATCGAGTCACGGTGATAGAGTGCAACGATGAGCTGCTGCATAGTTCCCAATTATCAAATTATGAAAAAATAAGAGCGGCAAGATCTCCGTTTGACATCGTTGGAACAATAGCACATAGTTTGTTTGGAATTTTGGATCAGGAAGATACTAATCAATTCGAAGAACAAATAGAGTTAGTCAAGGAAAATTAACGCTTTGCAGAATATCTTTTAAAAAGGCGGAATTCCATATCAGACTCTACGGCCAACATTTATTACAAATTTTGAACGGACTCAGGAAGTGTTATTGGACGTGAATCAATCTAAAGTAAATCCAAAATTGTTGACACCAAGACAATTTAGTGAACAGTTGCAGGTGATTACTAATTCACTTGCTCCAACACTACGATTGCCAAAGGGATCTATAGTAGATATGTACAGAATGCCTTCAATCAAAGGCCGTAATTTGAACAACTCAATCGTTTTCGAGATGCGGCTACCCATAATATATGCTGAAGAATTTCAACTCTTTTATTTGGTCATGGTTCCTATACTGCATGAAAATTTAAGTTATTTGGTCGACATATACGAGTATACTCCATATCTTGCAGTTTCGATGACCAGAGGTAAGTTTTTCCCACTAACAGCGATTGAGTTGGCATTATGCAAGTTAATATCACCCAAAAATTATCTATGTAATCAGCTCCATCTGATGTGCTGGGTTTCACTCGTCCACCACAACGAAACCCCTGGTTCGATGATGAATGCCGGCAAGCACATGCAGCTAAGCAAGATGCATATAACGCGGCGCTGCTTTGAAAGACCAGAGCTCCTCATGAGCTCTATGAGGGGAAGAGGAGAGACGAGCACCGGTTTCTCAGGAGGAAGAAGAAAGAGCATGAGAAGCGCGCGATCGAGGAAATTGAGAGATGCTACTCCAGGAAAGTGATTCGGAATTTTTACCAAAATGTAAAATCAACATGCCACAGAAACAAACCCCGAACCGAAGCCTGTAGAGATGAACAAGGGAACATCGTAGTAGAATCGCAGTCGATGCTGAGGATTTGGAAAGATCATTTCTGCAGACTGTATAACGGCGATGACGGACCAAATACCGCTGTCAGGCAGAATCAACCTTTCAACCTGGACGATGATGACCAACAATTCCGTCCACCCGACCTGGATGAAGTGAAGATAGCCATATCGAAGCTTGAGGCCAACAAAGCTGCTGGAGCGGATGGCCTGACTGGCGAGCTCTTCAAAGCGGCGGGCGATGACTTGGTAAGGAGCATACACCAACTCATCTGTTAAATATGGTCGGACGAAAGTATGCCCGATGAATGGAATCTCAGCATTGTTTGTTCAATTCTCAAGAAAGGAGACCCTCTGAACTGCGCCAACTACAGAGGCATCAGTCTCCTTAACATCGCATATAAGATCTTATCCGCCGTATTGTGTGAACGCCTGAAGCCGTTCGTCAACAACCTGATAGGTCCATATCAGTGTGGCTTCAGGCCAGGAAAGTCCACCATCGACCAGATTTTCATGAGCTTCAGATCGATACCCACCACCTATTCATCGATTTTAAGGCCGCGTATGACAGCATCTATAGAGACGAGCTATATACAGCAATGTCTAGTTTTGGCATCCCTGCCAATCTCGTCCGTCTGTGCAGGATGACGATGAAGAATGCACGCTGCTCCATCAAGGTCGGTAAAGATCTCACCAAGACCTTTGATGTCCAGAAAGGATTTAGACAAGGCGATGCGCTGTCATGCGATTTTTTCAACATCGTACTTGAAAGAATAGTGCAAAACTCACGAGCAAACACAAGAGGCACTATCTTTCAAAAGTCCGTCCAACTACTCGCATACGCCGATGATATCGACATAATCGGGAGAAAGCAGCTTGATGTCAGAGGCGCTTTCGCGAGTATTGAGACGGAAGCGGCGAAAATGGGTTTAGCGGTCAATGAGGGTAAGACCAAGTATATGCTGTCAAGCAAAAAGGACAACCAACACCAGCGTCTCGGACAGAACGTCACCCTTGACAGATATAACTTTGAGGTAGTTAAGGACTTTGTCTACCTAGGCTCCGCTATAAATACAGACAACGACACCAGCGCTGAGATCAAGCGAAGAATAACTCTTGCCAACCGTTGTTTCTTTGGGTTAAGAAGGCAATTGAGTAGCAAATCCGCCTCTCGGACAACAAAAGTCACCCTTTATAAGACTTTAATAATCCCGGTCCTTCTCTATGGCGCAGAGGCATGGACATTATCAAAAATGGATGAGGGTGTTCTTGGTTGCTTCGAGAAAAAAAATTCTTCGGGCGATCTTCGGTCCCGTCAGCATTGACGGTGAGTGGAGGAGGAGGTACAACGACGAACTGTATGGACTGTACAGCGACATGGACCTAGCCAGAAGAGTGAAGATCCAAAGACTGAGATAGCTGGGTCATGTAGACCGCATGGACACCAATGTTCCGGTCCGAAAAGTCTTCGAATCCGCCCCCGACAGGACAGCGCAGTAGAGGAAGGCCAAGACTCTGGTGGCGCCCGCAAGTGGAAGAGGACCTCAGCCAACTTAGCGTGCAAAACTGGAGGCAGCTAGCCAGGTCCACCCCGGACTGTAGCGCCACCTAAAGTAAGTAAGTAATCAGCTCCATCCAACTAATACGCAGCTTAATAAGATGAACGGCTGTGAACGGGATCTTCTGAATCATGTTAAAGACGCTTTATCTCGATGTCAAGTTAATGAAGTTAATTTACAAGATCAGTGGATAGCTCTCAGCAAATCTAATGGATGAGTTTTTTCGGTAGCATCTGGCGTAACAGGTCATCTTATTTTCGAAAGCAGGACTACAAGAATACACATTCAGGGCAATGGCCTGCTGGAGTTCCCTAAGTCATGTACACTCAAACTGCCATATACGATTCTCAACGGTTAGCACGAGTACGACTATTCTTTCAACAAATCATTCATTCAGAGCGCAAACATCAGCAACTGGATATTTAAAAGAAATGGAAAAACTACTTGTACGACTTCAATGCCACCCGAGGCTTATGACATTGATAAGAAACAGCTTGATGATCTCAGTACTAGAATTGAAGAGGTTATGAATCAAACAAATGCGTTTCCTATATCCCCGTCTTTGAGCGCGCATGACTATCATCACTATGGGTTGACATGGCTTTTAGCTGCTGGCATGATTGGGATGGGCATTTATATTGGTTTCGTCATAGGAGACCAACACCAGCACCTAGACGCAGAGTTTCACGTTTTGAAGTGGAACCTTAGTTTAAGAACCTATGTAGTTAAAAATGTAAAAATGTAGAAAATGTTAATGTTCTGATCGCATAAGAGTTAGGAACCCTCTAAAGGGGGGAGTATGTTATGTAATAATTTTCTCAAGCTACAATTTTGTTATACATTCAATTAGTCTATAGTTCATGTTTCAAGCGTGATGCCAGATTCAGAACTCGCAGTCCACGGTAATCGCATTTCAATTTTCTTACGTCTGATCTCACGTCTGAAATATGTACCTTATTAAATTATTTTCTATTTATTATTCTTATATAATTTTTGTTTCTTTCTTACTCTGATTTATGTTATTTAATGTTTTTCTCTTTTCTTTAATATGAGGATAAGATAAGGGTAGGTATTTCATTAATTGGGGTGTTGTTGTTATAATTTTGACAATTTTTTCATTTGACTCATGTTGGAGTTCGTACGATTTATATTGTTTGAGGAAGGCCATTATTAATATTATTGAGTAGATTAGAATGTAGTGGTTAGAATTATTTTTGTGTATGGGGAAATATTTTGATTCTCCTATATTTAGATCGTTTATTGAACTGGAGACGAGCTCTAACTTATTTCGATTTGAGTATCTTACTATTGCTGTTTTCGTGAAGTTTAGGATGTAAATGGAGGAGTTGGATAGAAATTTTGATATGGTCAGGGGAGAAACTAGGGATTTGTATATAACTGACGATTTTTCGTCGTAGGCGTGCAAGGTTAAGTCCTTGGTTTTCAGGAAACAGTGTAAACAGGTGTAAAAGTTCATATTATTTTGGCAGAAAATTCGTTTGGTTTGTGGTTGATGCATTTGATGCAAGTGTTCTCTTTTATAATCTATTATGATGTACCTGTTTGCGGGCTGTAGGTATATGAAATTGTTTTGGTGTTTTACTGGGAAGGGTATAACTTTGAAAATTTACAAATTGTCTATTAGAGACAGGGGTATCTTGAAGTCGTAAATTAATTTGTCCTATTCAATGGACCCCATTCTTGTAAAAGGAGAAGAAATTTTGTTGAAAATCATGAAGATTTAGAGACGGTTTGTTCATCGAAGTTGGAGTTTTTTGGATTTTTATTCTTGGAATCAACCCTTTGTTGTTGTGGATTACTTTGTTTTTTTTTCCTATTTTTACTATGGAGTTCTCATTGCATAGAATTTTTACTATCTCTAATGGGCCTTCCCATAGTGGAGTGCGAGTGCGTTCCCTCGACCTGTAGTCGTCCCCTATTGCGGGAAGAGAAAACCCTATAGTTGTTAGACATTCCTATGTACATGTATCTTTGATGTCGTTTAGACAGGATGTCAAAGGCTCGTATTGCGGTTGTCGATCGTTAATCGATGGAGCTCATTTTATTAAGTTTTTTTTTTAAATATTGCGGCAATGAATAAATAAGGAAACAACTGTCAAAATGAATTGTATTCACAATAGTCACTGTTATGGTTTTTATTCAAAATAATAGAATCCTTTGTCGATAGAGTTACGCAATACCAAACATGATATAAGTCGAATCGACGATCGACAACCGCAATCGGGCCACAATCTTGTCTATGCAGTGCTAGCGTAGTGTTTTTCCCTGCTTGGGGTTTCTTAAACTGTGGAGACTTGGATTTCAGGATCTCTTCGTCAGGTGAGTGTATAAAGGGCAATACTATGACGTTGTATTTGGCTGGTTTGTCCGCGAAAATTGATCCCGTCTGTTCGTCCAGGACAAGACTGGAAAGAACTTGAATTTCTAGTGGGTTAGGGCGCATTACTTGCGAAGATTCCCCGCTTTTATTTTGACTACGGGTAGTTACACGTACAGTGTGTTATTTTACACTTTCTTGCTCGATTGGTAGGCGACTTAATGCATCTGCGTTTGCGTTGTTTTTTCGCGCTTTGTAAATATTTTGATACTCGTATTCGTCGAGTAGAATTCTCCAGCGCGCTAGTCTTGACGTTGAATCTTTAAAGTTCATAAGCCAGTGCAAGGGCCTGTGGTCTGTACATATTTGTGAATTTTCGCCCGTATACAGGGTGAGTTTTTTAACTTGAGACCCAAACGACGGTCACTTTTGATTTTTCAAATGATAATTCCTAATTTTCATTGCTCAGTCGTATTGCTCAATGGGGCACACGACTTTGTCTCAAAGGTCTTATTCATTCAGTGCTAGATACCACTGCAGTGGCACGCCTAAACATTTTTCGCGATATCGCGTATTTTTTGAGTAATTCGGATGTCTCAAGTTAAAAAACTCACCCTGTATACATGGACGGAATTGTTTGACAGCGTATACTATTGCTAATAATTCTTTTTATGTTGTACTGTATCGAGACCCGGAGTCGTTCAATGTTCGGCTGGCGAAGCAAATTGGCTTGTGGCCGACTATTCCTTGTGATAGGATTGCACCTAATCCAATATCACTGGCGTAGATACAATGAAGTTCCTTGAAATCTGGATAAGATAGGATAGGAGGTTCTATTATTTCTTTTTTTAAGGATTGGAATGCTTCGTCGCAGAATGCATCCCATTTAAAATCGACATTCTTTTTTAATACTTTAGTTAAACGCTTTACCAATGTAGAGAAATATTGAATGAATCTCCTGTTGTAACGTACGAATCCTTAGAACGATTTTATTCCCTTCACAGACTTAGGTATGGGGAATGTTTTTGCCGCTGTGTAATGATTCTGTGACTTAAAGCTTCTGTACCCGAGAGTTTGTCGCCTTCAAGAAAGAATAAGTTACTAAAATCTCTGCAGATATTGAACGCCGTTTCTTTTTCTTCCCGGTTGCAATGATCTAGGTCTATGACTGACTTGAGTTTGTCTGATCTGCCTTTGATCTTGTCGTTGGGTTTATCAGTTACCAAACTAAAATTGTCCAGGGTGTCCCACAGTTACGTCACCATTTGACCTTCCCTTTCCCTAATTACGTCACCATTTAACCTCCCCTCTAACCATTTTTGTGCAATTAGCAAAAAACTCAACCCCTTATCCTCCACACGCGAAATCCATTTGACACCTGCACAAACAAGCTACATTCCATTCCCACGGGGGGAAGCTAGATGCAGAGTAATCAGTTTTTATGCATAAATATAGCTGTGTGAAGGTTCAAGTAGATTTTTATTATCATACTTTTTATTGTCATACTTTATTGTCAAATTTCAAACTGATTTTAAATAAATACAGATTTTTTTTTTGCTCCTCCGCAAGAGCATCAACTTAATTGGCGCAGTCGGTAGGATACGCGAGATTCGTTTTAAGAACTCGCAAAAGGTCGTTTAAGAACAAGAAAAAAAAAAAGTGATTCGTTAAAAAACCTACACGGAAAAGTGTGGTGTGTAACCAATAGTGGCAAGTAGACAAAACAAAATAACCAAAAACGCAAGAGCAGCGTCCCACGAAAAGAAAAATAAACAACAAAACAGTGTTAACTCCTATGCTTTTTGAGTAGTGTTCCACACTGATATTTAGTTAAACAAATATATATATATATAAAACTGAATTATAATATCATTGCAACATAAAGTTGCAGCGCAAAAGTACCTGTCAGGAGTTTTATGATAGTATATAGCGCATACTTAGGTGGTTAAATAAAAAAACTAGGATAGAAAGAGGTAGTGACTCACTAGAACTGGAACAAAATTGTAAAACGATGAGGGGACTTCTTCATTGCAGAAACCCCGAAAATCTGGAACAAGTTATCCAAATCTTGCATGAGACAGGATATGCTCATAAAAAGTCTTACCAAAATCAAAATAGCAACCGTTCTAACCAATCAAATGATAACTCAGATAAACAGGAATCAGATAAAAGTAATCACAACAATAATTCTAGTAATTGCGAGGCTAGCTCTTCTAAAAACAACAGATCAGGCACATTTAGAAACAGGAATTCAGGGAAATTCAGAAATAATAGTAACAGATCAGTAACATTTACCAATAATTCAAATAGGAATGATAATTATTCAGGAAATCATTCAGGCAATATTAGGCCTAATAACAATAACCAAACCGAACCAATGGACACATTGTCAGCCTCTTACCAAAGATAAGTAAACACTATAGGAACTAACCAGGAATAATGCTGAATTCCTAGAATAAAAATTTCACAATACTTTCGATGGACTAATTGGCAATAATATTCTTCTGCCAATGAACGCCATAATCAATTACAAGGAAAAACTGTTGATAGTAGAGGAAACGAAAATTCCGATCTTTTTCAACGAAGATTTCTTCTTCATCTTCATCTATCACAATGGAAAACTACAAAAAGGTGGTTCCACAACTGGAAATTTACCAGACGGAGATCAGTACAGATCACATCCCCGATCAAATAAGACTCGATCACTTAAACAGCG
This sequence comes from Volucella inflata, assembly GCA_928272305.1. Lineage (NCBI taxonomy): Eukaryota > Metazoa > Arthropoda > Insecta > Diptera > Syrphidae > Volucella > Volucella inflata. Next base: position 38,161,933 of record OV743717.1, read on the forward strand.
AGGAAAAGGAAAAAGGAGTGGAATTAATTTCCCAATACTCTTCCATGTTCTACCAAGAAGGAAGTGATCTATCGTTCACAAATGCGATTAAGCATAGAATAAAAACGGTAAATGATATTCCAATACACACCAAAAACTATAGATATCCCGAAGTGCACAAGGTCGAGGTGAAAAAACAAATAGATGAAATGCTGAAACAAGGCATAATTCGCCCCAGTAATTCACCATATTCAGCACCCATTTGGATAGTCCCAAAAAAGATAAATGCTTCTGAAACACACAAATGGAGAATGGTTATTGACTATCGGAACTTAAATCAAGTTTCGATCGATGACAAGTTTCCCATTCCGAACATAGAGGATATCTTTGACAAATTGGGTAGAGCGATGTACTTCACAACATTAGATCTCGCAAAGGTTTTCATCAGATCGAGGTCGCTGAAGAAGATATTATGAAAACAGCTTTTTCAACAAATGATGAACATTACGAATTTGTTTGGTTTGAAAAATGCTCGTTCAACGTTTCAGCTACTGATGAACTCCGTTTTAGCCGAATTCATAGGAAAAATATGTCTTGTCTATATGGACCACATAATTGTGTTTTCGACCAGTCTGGAAGAACATTTAGTGTCTTTAAAGCAAATCTTCAAGAAACTTAAAGAAGTGAACCTAAAAATTCAGCTTGACAAAAGCGAATTTCTGAAAAAAGAAACAGAATTTCTAGGTCACATCGTTACAACAACAGGTACTAAACCTTACCCAAACAAAGTATCGGCTATTAATAATTACAAATTACCAAAGGCAGCAAAACAAATCAAGGCATTTCTAGGCGTCACAGGATACTATAGAAAGTTCATCAAGGACTATTCTAAAGTAGCAAAAGCTATGACAATGTTTCTCAAGAAAAACGACAAAATTGATCTAAAAAAATACCGATTACATCGAAAGCTTCGAAACGAAATTAATAACTTCAGAACCAATCCTTAAATATCCTGTATTCAAAAAAAATTTACTGTAATAACGGATGCTTCTAATTACGCATTAGGTGCGGTATTATCACAAGATAAACATCCGATATGCTATGCTAGTCCTACCCTTAACGACCACGAAACTCGTTACTCTACCATTGAGAAAGAGTTATTGGCCATTGTGTGGGCGACAAAATACTATAGACCTTATCTGTATGGAAGGAAATCTATGATAAGGACAGACCATAGGCCTTTAATTTGGTTAAGTTCGCTCCACTCCAGAGGTGGAAAATTAAACTCGAGGAGTACAACTTTGACATAGAATATGTTAAAGGAGAAGATAACCAGGTAGCAGAATGGAAATTCACTACAGAGAAAATGTAAATGAAAACACAATGGATAACAACGATACGGAAATGGATGCACAATCTATGATAGCTACTGTTCATATCAGTTACCATATCCCTATTGTTAACTCTCCTGTTAATTTAATACAAAACACAAATCATTTTAAACTCTACAAACGCTATAAGCAATCACAAAGTATATTACGAATTTGGTAAAAGAAGAATTGTGATCGAATTGAAAGAGTTTAAAGAAGAATTTATTTTAGACTTGATGAAATAATATTTTCCAGAAAAAGGAATAAGGGCCATTTACTCTATACAGGACCACATGTTTGCACAATTCCAAGATGTTTACATAAATACTTTAGTAGAAATAAACTTTTAAGAGTAATTAAGTGTAGTAAAATGTTAGGTGACGTCACAGATGAAGAAATGTTAGCGGAACTTATTATCAAGACCCATAAATTATTAAATCATAGGGCATTAATGAAACCCATTTAGAACTCAAAGATATTTATAATGCTCCAAAATTAAAAGAAAATATTCAACAGTTAATGAATAATTGCGAAATTTTCAATAAAGCAAAATACAATATGACATACAGCTTCTAAAGGAACAAGTATTGTAGGAAAAGTCAAAGAAAATTTTCTGGCAAGTCAATTAGGAATTTTAGGAAGAGATCTATTACTGCCAGAAGAAATTATGAAATTTAATATATCCAATATGAAATTCACAAATATAAAGAGTTCTGTTATAATATATGATAGTGAAATAATATTCGTTGTAATGATATCCCAATACTCAAATGTAAGATTTTACAGAATAATAATAGAACCAACACCAAACAAAAATAAATTAAAACTTATTTCGCCTTTCAACACATTTATAACAAATAATGAGAATAATTACCAAGATGTAAATGGAACAATTCATATTAAGAATTTAAAACCATTAAAAGACAGTTGTATTTCAAATCTGTTCAAACAAAATGCGTCATGTAGCTTTAAGGAAAGCAAAGATGTAGTAATTAAATAGTTAAGTAATAATACTATGATAACCAAAAATATTTCATATACACATTTTAAACACAATTGTCATAAATTTAGCATAAGTCTCATAGGCAATAATATAATACAATTTAAAAATTGTGAAATTGAAATAAATAGCATTAAGTATGAGAATTTTATAACATGTGATAATTTTATTATACCTAATTTTAATAATATTACAATTAATAAAATTGTGATGAACTTTTCCACAGAGGCAATTCACCTCAATAATATTGAAAAACGTAAATTAATTGAACTTATTAAGTCAAAGATAAATGCGCACGAATATATAAATCTTGGAATTGCTCACATGAGAGTTATTATTTTCATCATAATTTTTGTTTTTATTTTTAAAAATAAAAGCAATCAGACAAAAGTTAAAGTCGATATAAAGACTGTTAATTCTTCGGAGCAGAATCCTAAGGAGGGAGGAGTTACGTCACCATTTCAACCACCCCTCTAACTTCTACAGTTAAATCTTCCCATAAATCCCGTTGATCATGTGTAAGCCAATAAAACACCAATGAAACACGAGCAACCATTTTTGCGCAATTAGCAAAACACTCAACCCCTTATCCTCCACACGCGAAATCCATTTGACACCTTCACAAACAAGCTACATTCCATTCCCATGGGAGGAAGCTAGATGCAGAGTAATCATTTTTTATGCATAAATATACCTGTGGAAAGGTTCAAGTAGACACTTTTATTGTCACACTTCATTGTCATACTTTTTATTGTCATATTTCATTGTCACATTTCAAACTGATTCTAAATAAATAAAGTTATTTTTTTTGCTCCTCCGCTCGAGCATCAACTTAATTCCACTCGATATTGACATCTTCTGTGTTTAGAACTTGTTTCTTGTCTTTATCATTAGAATTTTGATGATCACATTGTTGGCTCGGACAAGGCTCTCGCCGAGATAAATGCTTGAAAGAACTTGCTTTCTATAAATTAATACGTCTCTTCGTTTTATATCATTGAAAGAAATTTCTTATTACTTGTTGAGATCGAGGTTTCAGCCTTATTGTTCCACTGCTGGCGCTTTTTTTTTCTATTTTATTGTTTATTATTGGTTTTCTGTTTGTACTATTATCTCCTCAGTCTTGACTGCAAAGCTCTCTCTCTCGACTTAGTCTTACTGTTGTATGCTGGGATGTTTTTATTTTTATTCAGAGCAGAATGATAATTTAACTAGTTGGCTTGTGTCTGTACTCCAGATAGATTTCCGACTGCATCTTCCCGAGTCGTCCCGTTTGCCATGTTGGTTCCGTTTAGGAATTGCTGGTTATTATACTGGCTGGTGGAGAATTGCCTAACTTTGTGAGGAGCGTTTTGTGAATGATTTGTTTGACCGGTAGGAATGTTTCTACGAAAAGGGTTTTTTTGGGCAAAACTCCGATATCTATTAGACGTGTCCTACATACGACTTGGTTAGACTTTTTGCAGTAGGTACATTTTGAGAGCTGCACCTCTTTCTTTATACCCTGTGGAGCGAAATTTGGAAAATTGGTGTTTTGGTAACTGGTGGCGGGAGTGTGTCCCACCTTGTTACAGGTTTGGCAGACGGTTTTATTATAAGCGACTTAGGGGGTTTCTGAAACATGTTGGGGATTTTTGCCCTACCTTATTGCAGGTTTGACAAATAGTTTTGTTGGTAGAGCTGGGGTAATTGGGGTTGCTATAACAAGTAGCAGATGTGTGTCCGACTTTATTACGGGTCTGGCATATAGGCCTAGAAGAGGTTGCCGCTTTAGTGTACTTATTGCCCGAAGCTTGAGACGCTGTGGTCCGCTCGAGGCGAGCCGAATTTTCTTCCGCTCATGATATTGCTCGTTTCAGATCCTTTTCGCCGTGGGTTTGTACCATAAATTTTAGTTTCTGGTTCCATAGTCCATCCTCAAAAACTTGGATGACCAGACGATCGTTTTTGTTGGCTAGGAACCGTCGGACAGCTTCGTCGTTTATGGTGGCGAAAGTAGCAGAGTTCAGGGAGGTCAGCAATCGACTGATGCGATCACCAAATTCCCTGATGGATTCATCTGGTCTTTGTTGCACCCCCAACAATTCGTTCTGCACCAATGGCCGCAACTTCTCTTCCCTGAATTGTTTCTCCAATTCAGATACTAAGTCATTCGATTTATTGAAGGATTTTAGTTGGACTAGCTCGAATACTGGACCTTGAAGTCTGGTTTTTACAAACTATAGGAAGAGCTTGTGTTCTGGTTCTGTCTTTATAGACGTGAATAGAATATTACCGCACGCGATGAATTGATTCAACTCTTATGGGTTTCCGCTGAACGCCAGGATCAGGTTGTATATGTCGTTAAGACTGATTGGGAAAAAGTAAGTGTTCGAAAAGCTGCAGAATAGCAGCCTGCTTACGGGTGGCAATATTGGAGGGACAGGAGGAACAGCGTTAAGGTGTAATTAATATGTATATATAGAAATGTTTTTATAATTACTGGTTATTCTAAATTTTTTTTTTGCCAAAAAATAGTATAAAATTTAATTAATATAATTAATGACTACTTTTGTTGTTTGATGGAAAAGTTCCTGTTGCTTCTGCTTCTGCCTTGTTGTTCTGCTTTTAGGGTTCGTTTTGATGGTTTGCCACGTAGGCTTCGTGTCCTAGAGTTGGTAATTATGACCTGGTCTTCGACACTGCCCAGTTTTTGCCTCAGGCGTCCGATTCTGGAATTCGCCTGGTCGATCGTAATGTGCTCAATCTGGTTGGCGGTTGATTGATCAGGAATTCTCCAAGTCCCCTTGTGAATATCGAGATGGGGGAACCGCGTCCTAGCTACAACAATGTTTCGCCGCAAAGTCGATACGCTTGAATCCGTTATCGGAGGTGTTGTAGTACAGGCTTCATCTTCCGACAGTGCTGCTGAAGATGCCTTCTCTTCCAAGCTTTGCATTAAAATCGTCGAGTACAATATTAATGACAAAGCTAGGGCATTGCTCGTAGGTCTTGTTCATCCGTAGGTAACTTCAAAATGTACAAAAGAAGCTGAAGAAATGCTGATTTTCGAGATTCCTGGCTTATCATCTTTAAAAAATGTTGACGAGACTACAACACCCAACGAAATTAAAGATGAAGATGAGGGATGTATTGATGAAGAAAAATCTTGGGCAGAGTCCACCGAATGAGAAAGTGTGCTCTATATTTCATTCCGTGCTAATTTTTCACATTAATAAAATAAGATCTAAATATGGTATATCAAAGATACTTTATTTATACCTTAATTTGACTTAAATAAGTTCAATAACGCTTTTAAAGTTATTTTAGCCAAGCCTCACTCCATAAGCGCAAAAAAACATTTTTGAGTTTTTTTTTTGACGCGAATTCGCCTAGGTGCATCGATTCAAAACACCCTGATTTTTGCATTTGACAAACGCTTTAGATATGCTTGTGTAGCACAATGGTACGAGGGCGGGTCAATAAGTCCGTGACTTTTTGAATTTCTGACCTCTTTACTGAAACAGCAACACTGCTCCTGTCAACAGGCATCTGTCAGTTGACTCCTGTCAAAATTTAAACTTGCTGCGTCAGTTAGTTTGTGTTTGACAGCTATTTTTATCAGACTACTCACTAATTTGAGGAGAAAATGGAAAAAAGTGAATTTCGTGTGCTTATTAAGCATTATTTCTTGGGGAAAAAAACCATTACCGAGACCAAGGCTAAGCTTGATAAATACTATGGGGACTCTGCACCATCGATTTCCATGGTAAAAAAGTGGTTTACTGAATTTCGTTGTGGCCGTACAAGCACTGAAGATGCCGAACGTCCTGGACGCCCAGTTGAGGTCTCTACACCCGAAACAATCGAAAAAATTCACGATATGGTGTTGGCCGACCGAAGATTGAAAGTGCGAGAGATTGTGGAAGCCGTAGGGATCTCGCATGGCTCAGTGGTTTCAATTTTGAATGATCACTTGGGCATGAGAAAGCTTTCCGCAAGATGTGTGCCGCGTTTGCTCACAGTCGACCACAAACACATGTGCAGTTGCCATGGCAAAAATCCATGAATTGGGCTATGAATTGCTCCCTCATCCACCCTATTCTCCAGATTTGGCTCCGAGCGACTACTTCTTGTTCCCAAACTTGAAGAAACGGCTTGGTGGAAAAAGATTTGACTCCAATGATGAAGTCATCTCGCAAACAAAGGCCTATTTTGAGGACCTCGACAAATCATTTTTTTTGGAAGGGATAAAAAAATTGGAGAAGCGTTGGACAAAGTGTATAGAGCTCAAGGGAGACTACGTTGAAAAATAAAATTATTTTTTTATCAAAAAATCTGTGTTTTAATCCAAAAGTCACGGACTTATTAACCCGCCCTCGTACCTATCTCAGGTCCAGAAAAATGTCCTCGACTACAGACAGGATGTGTTGATCAAGCTTTCTTATTCTAATTCATTCAGATCAAATAGGGGTCATCAAATATGTGGAAATGAAGAAAATGAGTAAAGAAAGTCTAAAAAAAAAACCTAAAATATTTGTTTCCAAAATTTAATTTAATTTTTATGTTTTTTTATTTAATTCAATATAGTCCCCCTATAGCTTGTACACTTACTCCAGCGATTTTCTAACTTCTTGATCCTGTCCGAAAAGTAATCTCCCGGAGCTGAATTTTTTATTGATGATCCATCTTTTGAGGTTAAGGAAGAGATAATAGTTCGAGGGAGCCAAATCGGGCGAATACGGTGGATGCGCCGGCGCATTGTCTAGCAAAAACAAAATTTTTTTTTCGCTTCATGTGAGGCCGTTTTGCAGCGATTTCGGCCTTCAATCGCTCCAATAATGCACAGTTATACTCGCTGTTGATGGTTTTTCCTTTTTCGATGTAGTCCACGAAGAGTATGCCATGACACTCCCAGAAAATCGACGCAATAATCTTTCCGACCCATTGAGCCTCCCTCGGCAGCTTCGGAGCACTCGTGCCGGTTTCAGTCCATTACCGGGCACTCATTCTGTACTCTGGTGTGTAAAAGTGGATCCAGGTTTCATCAACAATTACCAATCGACGCCAAAAGTCCGCACGATTCCGCATCAGCAAGTCCAAACATTCTTTCGAAATGCTCTCGCGTTCGTGTTTTTGGTCAGGAGTGAGCATGCGCGGCACCCAGCGGCAGGATAACTTTTTCATATGCAGAATATTGCCCAAAATATGGCGTATCTGCTAGATTGCGCACCTTCACTTTCCGGTCAGCCAACACCATTTCATGTATTTTTTTGACATTGGCCTTTGTAACCGCATCGGACGGCCTGTCGCTGTGGACTTGAGTGGAGTTGCGGCCACCACGAAACTCTCGAAACCAGTATTTGTTCGAAGCACAGAAAAAGGCACTTGATGGTTCGGTTGTAAAATAGACAATGAATCTTTATTTAATTTCAACAAAAATGTAACATTTAATACAAAACAAAAGTGTGATGCAATCTGATATGCGAGACGCGCAGATGGTGTGGGAAAGTGAATTTTAACAAAGCATGTACGGCAATCTGAGATGCGAGACGCGCACTGAGCAAAATTAAGTGTGAGAAACATAATGTTGTTTGTCTACTTGTAGACAGTAATCTGACGGAGCATTAGCCCTATAATATTTATCCAACTTTTCTTTTGTTTCCTTCGCCGTTTGGACTCTCAAAAACTAATGTTTTATGAGAGAACGAAAATCGTTTTTGCCCATACTCAACATGATGCCAAACACAGGTCAACAACAATCAGCTGTCAGAACAAAACTAAAGACAGTATCGCCTGAAATTTGGCATGTTTGCCTAAATACGAGTATGAACGGACTGCCAGTACAGATATCAGCGAATACAAATACCAACATCAAATAAAGGTAAAATAAATTTTTAAAGTTCAATTCGAGTAATTACAAAGTTGGTTTAAATGGTGCCGTGAAATAACGCCGAGCGTTATGAAAGCGAAATAACGCCGAATTTCCATGTTCGGTCTATTTCACTTTTCATTTATAAAGACATTTAGATAAGGTGACGTTAAAGAGTCTGGTGTATTTAAGGCATTATATATAAAGCATATTTAAGGAGGTGATTGGCTCGCTTCTCTCGGTAACAGGATTTTAACCCTTTTTTTCCGCAGGGCATAGCCGCTCACGCGACTTCGTCGCTCCGCTAAGGGTATGTCAACAACTGTCAGGCAGGCGCCTTGAGCTGAAGTTTAAATATATTTACTATCGAGTATTTAGCAGTATACTTCTCTCTGAATTCGGCTTTATTTCACAAGCAATGTTCGGCGTTATTGCACTTTATGAAAGTGCGTTATTTCACGGCACCGGTTTAAATTTGATTGAATCATTAATTGTTTGTTGTATTGTGACTTTGAATAAAGTGGTCGATAAAAATGAAATAAGTACTACCTTTTTAATCCACATGCAAATTTTAAAATTTATATTTACATACATCTATATTTTATTCAAATTTTTTGCAACAAGAATGATCATATTAATTTTTTAAAACCGTCGTTTACGAGTATCTGTTTGATTTGTTTAATATCAGATGTTCTTCGTTTAAATTTACATCATGTTTGGAATTTACACTGGAACTATGGATATTATGAGGGGCAACGAGAGAAATGTTCCCTTTTTATTCGGAATAAGAAAACATACCATTTTCACGGTTTTATTATATGTATGGTCACTTGTTTTTATGCGCTAGTATTTAGGGTAGAAATAATACAAATATATATATATAAATATATATATATTTTTCATAAGCATTGAACCAAAAATTTATAATATATTATATACAATTAATTCATATACATAATCATTATACACAAAGTCTTTAAGCTATAGTTTTTCGGGAATAGAGAGCATTGAGCCGGTTTTTTTCTGGGTTCTCAAATGGGTATTAAAAGTTCGTTTTTAGTTTCTTAGAATATTAAAAAAATAATAAAATTTAGAAATTACTTTAAAAAAGGTTATTTAAAATAAAACAGAATAAATATATGCATGTGTTTGTTTTGATTTTATCTATCAGTAGAGAGTGAAATTACTGATATTCGGAATCTAAAAAAAAATTCTCAATACTCAATACTATTGACTAATAGGAAAAACACTAGATCAGAGATGTAAGCTTTACTTTTTTTTAGATTGTAAAAACTTTTATTTTTCTAATCGGATCTCATAACTTATGGTTAGATGTCAGCCATGTTAAGCCCTCATAAAGACCATCACCAGATGTTGCACATGATGGTTGCACATACCAGTTTCGATCACGTATTCTTGTTAGTCCTAATTTCTCTTGAATCTCATGTGGTTTCATAGCTAAAAACGAGAATGAAGAGCAAAAAGTTAAAAAAACGATTAAAAATCTAAGATCATGAAAATATTTATGTACATATATATAAAAAGGTCAGTAATAATAGGCATAATTTGTTTCTGTTCTATAGGTATACAGATTTAAGAAAAACATGGAAAAAGAAATTGTATTATCGGAAATTAGTGGCACCATCGATCCGTAATGACAGTTGTTAGTGTTTTTTGTTATTTTTTTAAATTGTAATGCTTGGACAAACTTATTTGTACTCCAAATACTTCTCTGTGATACATATATAATTTTATATAATTTGTGTATATCTGCAAATACTGGAGAGATTCTCTAAAGAAGACTAGTTACAAAAAATAACAAATGAGAAATATTGTAGCTTAAAATATTGAAGTAAACAAGTTTAACATAGCACACAGAAGCAAGTTAAGCTTAAATTGAAATATACTTTTAAGTGTGAATTTTTCGTTTTAATTTGAGATTCAATAAAATAAAGCGTCGTCACTGCATGTGTCAAGAAGAGCTAAAACTTTTAACCCATATATCAACTTTTATATGCATTTCCTTTCTTATTGGTAGAATGTTGTCCGAAATTTTTTATACAAAAACAAAGATATTGTTGCTCGGACAATCTCAGCCAATGAGCAAAAACTGGTTACATCGTGTTGGACGAATTTCATGGTCCGAATTTTTCTTGAATTGATTCGAACACCTCGAGTATTTTCTTGAGATTTTTAATGGTTTTGGCTTCGTAGAGGATAGGTTTTTGATATAGGTAGTCTTTTACGGCCGCAATAGGGTACGACACTTTCAATCGCTTATCCGCACTTTCTTTGTTAGCTATTGGTATTATTTAATACACGTATTCGATATATGATTCGTGTTCAAGTTTCTCCTTTTAAGATAACATACAAGGAACATGGATGCTCGGTGGTACTACGAAGAATTCAGATCAAAGATGCTCAATAAGGTGCTATGACTGGTTATCTCTAGCGGTTCAACAATGTTTCAACATGAGTCTTGATATGTGCATATAAACATAATATTTGTGTGTTTCCTACACCTGCACACGCAAGCGACAAATTCTACCAACCCACAAGCCCACAGCCTGCTAGTCACCCGCTTTCATATCGTTCTACTGCTCTAAGCACACACAAACACACATCATTGCACGCCTATTTTTTATTTATTTATTTATTTCAGTATTCTTTCATTTTTACAGAAATTCATTGGTATTTACAATTATGATTATAAACATTCTTAACTATGAATACTTAGTGGCATTAATATTTAAAGATGATAAATAGTGAAAATGTTACTTCAAAAATAAAAAAAATACGTTCTTTGTTTGGGGATAAGATTTTCAAAAATCAAAAAAAGCAATACAGTACGTACAAAATTAGAAATATAACAGAGCAAAGAAGTAGAAATATTGAGAAAAATCAGAACAAAAAACTTATTAATCACTGGGCCAACAAAACATTGATTTCATCATGGTTAAAACCAAAAAGCCAATTTTTAACTTTATTTAAAAAACTTCTGATGTGTCTTATTACGAGAATATGCGAAGGGATTGTATTAAATAATTTAAAGGAAACTATTGAGTAGAAGATATATATCGAACCAAAACAAAAAATCCTGAGAAATCCACAATTGTTGCAACATTTGCATCCCGAATAACGAAAATGCAATTTATCAAACAAACTCGATCCACTCGCTCCATCAAACTAAGAGCTGTAATGGAAAAAATCAGCAGCTGCACAAGCGCGAACACAGCTCTGCCTGATGCTACGGTGTATGTCAACAATCAGCTGACTAAATATAACAAACACTTGATGTGGATGGCAAAGGAGAAAGCAAGACAAGAAAACTGGAGATTTGTATGGGAAAGTGCAGGAAGAATATTGGCCAGACAAAATGAGAGTACGCAGCCCATATTAATAAGTTCCGTTGACGATATTATAAAAATTGCACGCACACAATAATAACAGTGTTTGTAAACAGAAGAAACACAAAAACTTTTAATGTCAAAATGGAAAACGCAAATAGAAACAATGGCTTACATGTTGATTTGAATTGTAGGGTAATGAATGGTTTTAGCGACATCAACATAAATGAATTAGCAAAAAATAAATGTTGCTACTTGAATTTTAACATAAGATCCTTGCGTAAGAATTGGAACGACTTCTGTTTGAATATAAACCGCTTTGTTAATGCATTAAAAATTATAGTATTGGTTGAAACAAATATAGAGGAAGAAGAACAAAAGTTTTATAGGCTAGATGGCTTTCAAACTAAATTTCTGAATAGAAAAAATCGCAGAGGTGGTGGAATTTTAATGTTAATTCGAGATGGCTTAGAATACACACCACTTACACCTGAAAGCGTGTCATACGAAAGCATACGAATTCGAATTGTGGAAAACAATAAAAACAAATATGTATTTGGAATTTACAGACCACCGGGTTATAGCAAAAAAGCGTTTATTGAAGAATTCAGAAACGATATTGAACAATTGGGAAAAAGAGATATTGTAGTAATGGGAGATTAATGTTAATATTAATGTTAAAGATCTAGATTTATACGGGGTAAAAGAATATTTAGAGATGCTGGCGTCACTGGGGTTATTGAATGTAATAACAGATTATACTAGAATAGATCCGAAGACGGGAACAAAATCGACAATTGATCACATTTTAATTAATGCAACGGATTACCAAATAAACTCAGCGGTGATTGAAAGCTGTATAATAGATCATTACCCAACCCTATATTTTTCAAATTCGCAACAATCAGTCGTAAAAGAAAAACTGACCAGCATATCACTTATATGCAACGCAAAAGTAAACGAATTAATCGCCGAAACAAATTGGGAAGAAGTGATTAAAGAAAATAATGCAATTTCTCTTTACCAAAAACTTGTCGATAAAATGAAAAGCATATACGAAAAGTCTACAGCTGTAAGAACAATAAAAAAGGAAAGAAAGCATAACCCATGGATGTCACATGACTTAATAGCTAGGTGTAAAAACAGGGATGAGTTATACAAAAGATGGAAAAATAACAGATTGAGTAGGACCTTCGAACTGGATTATAAGACATTTCGGAACAAACTAAACAAAGAAATAACAACGCAAAAATCTCTGTTTTACAAAACCAAGTTCAACCAAATCAAATCAAACCCCCGAAAAACATGGAGCCTAATCAACGAGATAATGGGAAGGAAAAAGCCTAGCCTAGATGAAACTATAATTAAGAATTTCACTGGTCAATTGTGTGTGAGCAATCTCGCGAGCGAATGTGCAAAAAACTTTAAAGAACAAATTGAAAACATTGTGCACCAATGCGACTCAATTACATCGATTCACCTAAATAAAACGCTAGACAAATCAGTTTTTATTCAAGAAACAACTGTATTTGAAATGTCAAGAATAATTGGTTTGCTTGACGAAAATAAGTCACCTGGTATTGATGGAATTCGAGCGTTGGATATCAAAACTCATGCGGTAATTTTTGCGCCGATTTTGTGCAAATTTATTAATTTGAGTGTTACACAAGCAAAAATTCCAAAAGTCTTAAAAACTGCAGTGGTCAGGCCAATATAGAAAGGTGGTACAAAAAGTCAGCTCAACAATTACAGGCCAATATCCATATTGCCAGTTGTAGAAAAGTGCCTCGAAGAAGTCATAACAAACAGGTTGCAGAATTTTATTGAAAAATACTCCATCATCCACGAAAATCAATACGCTTTCCAGAAAAAGAAAAGCACGGGTAAACTATTAGGAGAATTTGCAAATCATATCAATGAAAGTCTTAACAAAAGTTACCACGTCTTGGTCATATTTATGGACTTTAGTTAAGCGTTTGACACGCTCAATCACTCTAAGCTAATAGATGCTCTCGAACGTATAGGAATACGAGGATTATTGGCCGACTTGCTAAAGGAATATCTACACAACAGGCTTTTTTGTGTCAAGATCAGCGAGACCCATAGCCAAAAAGAACATGCAGAATACGGAGTCCCACAAAGATCGAAACTGGGTCCGATTCTGTTTATACTATAAGCTAATGAGCTTCTCCGCATTTTCAAGCGAGCCAAACCCTTTGCTTATGCCGACGATACAGCGATAGTGGTATGTCACAGATCTTTGCAGAAGGCAACAACAATAATTAAGAAAGAGTTTGATAATGCAGTAAAATGGTGTCATGATCATGGTTTAATGATCAACTCATCCAAAACAAAAATGATGCATATAAGAAATCCGCAGTTCAAGGCTACCGAACAACAAATATACTGTAGGAATGATGGCTGCCATACCTCGACTAGCTGCCCTATAGATATAGTTCAAAATTACAAATATCTAGGAGTGATAATTGACAATAACTTTCTGTGGGATAAGCACATTGATGAGTTACGTTCGAGTCTTAAAAGAGCATTATACGCACTTACTCATCTGCAGTACCAAACTACAACATCTGTGCTAAAACAAGTGTACTTTGCGCTAGTGGAATCCAAACTAAGATATGGAATACTTGCCTGGGGTAATGCATCGTTAACTCATTTAAAAAAAACTTCAGAAATTACAAACTGCAGCACTGAAAAAGATAAACATATTGACTCGTCGAAATGTAACAGAGAGAGGAAGGTTCAATGTCCTTAAAGTGGAAGACATCTTCAAGATGACGATTATATTAGAGTATTACGACGACACAAGATTCATCACTCCAATTAACCATGGGAGAAACACAAGAAGACGTGCACAAGGTATGCTTCATGAACCCAGATTCTACAACAACTATGGAAGAAGACAGTTGAAATGCATTGTGCCTGAAATCCTCAACACAATTCCGCAAGAACTAAAAAACGCTAGAAATTTTAAAACTAGAAAAAAAACATAAAGAACTTTCTTTTAAATCAAAATTCGAATAACTGAATGTTTTTAATCTCATTACAATGTTAAAAAAGTTAAATTGTTAAAATGTTAAAATGTTTTAATCTTAAAGTAAATCTAAATCCAAAGCGATCAAAATTACTTATGTCGAATAATTTTTTCTTGTAAATCTTTTATTGAATGTTTATTGAACTAAGCTTACTTAATTTCAATCACTAATGTTAGAAACACAACATTCTGCAGAAAAGCCCCTAAGGCTTCGCGGAAACGCATAACCAATGTAGATTTTATTGAAAATAAAAATTAATTGAAAAAAATAAAAAATAAAAAATGTAGTGTAGCGCGAAAAGTAGAAATGTTAACAAAGTTCATTGAATTGCTTCGCAAATTGTGGTTTTCAGAAGTAGCCTCCTCTTTTAAAAAATATTTTTAAAACTTTGTAAAATTTCAAATGTTTTAGAGGTAGAATTCTCAGCGTTCTAAATATAGGCAGTGAATGGACAAAACGGTTTGATCTATATATACTTCTTAATGCAGACTTTTGCAATTGTAGACAATCTTGAAATAAAACGCGACAGAGACTGGAGTGCATAACATTAGTTGTTAGGCTAACTACTAGCACAGCAAATCAGATTCTTAAAAGATATAGATCGTAATTTATGTCAGCAGAGAGATTAAGAAGACTAGGTGTGCTACAAGCGATGCCAAGATCATTCGCAAACGCTTTGAGATTTTCTTTAAAAGGTTGACTAAATAAGGAATTTATGTAAATGCGAAAAAATATGGGGCCCAAAACTGAACCTTGAGGCACATTATTTATCTTGACCTGTTGGGATCAATCCTTTAGATAAGGCTCAAACCAGTCATAAACAAACCCTCGAAAACCAATGTTGTGGAGTTTATGAAGCAGGATACGATGGTTAACCATGTCAAAAGCTTTGATAATATCCACGAAGAGTCCAGCACAACATTTTTTGTCTTCCAAAGCTTTATAAATAAAGGAACAAAATTCCAAGAGAGCATCTTCTGTTGACAGACCTTCCCTAAATCCATATTGTGTTTTAATTAAAAAAGTTTATTTGTTTTAGATACGCCAGCACTCTGTTTTTCATAGCTTTTTCAAAGACTTTTGAAATTGAAGGTAGTAGCGAAATGGGCCTATAATAAATTTTGTCAAATTTATTACCTTCTTTGAATAGAGGTAGCACATTGGCACGCTTAAGTTTTTCAGGAAAAACTTCACTAAAAACACTTTGGTTGAAAATATAAGCAAGTACCTCCGCAATACCTATATTAAGTGCACGATTTGAAATACCGTCATGGCAACATGCATTAGAGTTATTTAGGGAGTTGATAATTTTATAAACTTCTAAGCCAGTAAATTCTTCAAAGAAAAAGCTTGTTCTATGAACACTGTCGTTGACTAGGTTAGATTTAGTAGTTAGAATATATCACAAACTGTGTTTGGATCATCAGTGGTGATGCCATCATTGCATAGTAGAATGGACCTAGTCATGCTTGAAATGTTGTTATTTATAATACCATTTATAGTTTGCCATTCTCTTCGAGGGTTACCAAGTGCACTTGAACTTTACTTTAAAAAAAAAACGGACCATCCCTATACAACGATTTATCGTTTGCTCAGCTCCTTGGAACGACTTTTTAGAGGCATATTAAGTGGATGTTTTAGGCATTTTACCTTTAATTTATTCTAAGTTTTATTTTCTGTCATAAGGGACTATTAATCCAGGGCTTCAGACTTTGTTTGGCTTTGTTGTTCGTTATCGTATATAAGAAGATACTCACATAATATAGAAGAAAAGCTAAGAAAGTATCGTAGGCCTCTGAGACATTATCGTGTAGATAAACTTCCTGCCAAGTTTCAGAGCGTAGTTCAATATTTAATAGTTCAAAATTGTTTTTTTTTAATTTTAGAAGAAGGAAATGCTTTTGATTTTTTTCCAATTAAAAGATTTTTAAATAAGATGCCTGTCATGCAATGATCAGTAATGCTAAGGTCAAATGTTATACCAGAACACTGATTTAGTGAAAGTTTCGAGAAGCGCCAAAAAAAGTGATCTAACTGTAACTGTATGTAACTGTATCTACAAGAAAAAAAGAGACGTTTTTCTGTTAACATTGAGAGACGTGTGTATTTTATGGCTAGAGGATAATATATCGATATTGAAGTCACCTAAGAACATTACATTTGACGAACGTTCGTTTTTTAAAAAACATTGAGAATTCTGCCAAAAACATTTGAATATCAAAAAAATGCAATCGGTACATACAAATAAATTTAAAATCTTCACCACAAAGTTTGCAGAACACTTCAATTACATTCGCACTATTAAAATTAAGACGTTTTACATTGCAATCATCACAATCAAAAGAATCACGAATATAAACTCCAACTCCACCTGACGTATATGTTTCATTACTATTTAAATATAAATTATTAAATATAAATTAGGTCGGGTAAAAAAACAAAGGCTTCAAGGTTACACCCTAATAAATCAAAGTTTTGCCATAAGCTGCGTATGTTTTGGTGTACAATAAAGAAGGAATTATCCTTAACGAAAGTACAGAAAACATCATCATTAACATCTGTTATTATTTTAGGATTGTTGTTATAAGCAATATTATTATTTATATTCCAAAAATGCATTATTTTTAAATGAAATTAGTTTTCAAGTGTTAAAAGATCATCATAAGACTTGATAACAACCCTACCTTTTTGTCTCATCAGTATTCTTGAGTTTTGGAACCATACATATTTGTAGTTTTTATCTAATTTGTCCTTTTTTGCTTCCAGAAACAAAGCTCTAGTGTAATTAGTAAAACTATCATGTATGAAAATTGGACTTTTACTTCCTGCGACAAATAATGATGAGTTTAAGTCTTTTTTTAGTTTTTTTTTTTTGCTTTTCATAATTTTAGATTCTCCAACATCACATACTCTATAGCCAATAAGAAAGACAACAGCAAAGCGATATCAAAACAAAGCATAGTAACCCGAAAAATGTCGGGTTATAAAATATCTGGCCAGGTAGAATAAATTGTTTTTCTTTCCTTGATTTCCCCTTTATCGTTCACTGTGTTTGACTTTTCTGTTTTTTTCTTATGCAAAAAATAGAATACGCTTTTCTTCGCTTATTTGGTGAATTTTGTATGTATCGCTTAGATTATTTCTGTTTAAAAAATTCAGCTATGAAACAGATTGCGATGCGTAACTTAAAGTAACTTTGAGTGTAATTATTGTTGGGCAATAAGAAATAAATTAAATAAAATAAAAATAGTGAAAAGTGAGAATCCCCAGGGCTAAAATTCCCTATCTAAAATTTGTGGTTTACTTTATTTTTCCGCAAAGTAAACACGTGATTGTCGTTTGTCATATTTATTTTTTAAAAAAATACACTTCCAAAATTAATACAGAAAACAAATAGTAATGCATATGTAACAAGGAACGACGACGGAGCACTTTTCTTTCACACCGAAGTGTGAAAAGCGGCAATCAATACTGCTGAAGGGGTTGGAACCGTCTTCTGATCCTGAGGAGATCCTGGCACTGCTCAAAGAGACAGCGAGAGCAAGGCGGGAGAAACGGAGTCTGCCGTTCTTCCTGGTGCAGCTCAGTCCTGAAAGCCATCTGGATAGTCTAAGGAGTATAAATATCCTGGACTACCAGGTGGTTCATTGGGAAAAATTAAAAAAGAGCGAATGCGTTATACAATGCGTTTGCACGATATTGTGTACAGACTCGGTCTTAAAGCGACTGATAACCCGTCGTTTCCCAGAGGCGGGTCTTATTTGGATCTACTGCTATACAACGAACGTATACGACTGACAGGTACGAACTTACAAACGCTAAACTGTCTGCGCACATTCGTGTATGATAGTGACCATTGCGGCTTTTCTTAGTTTTAATTCTGTTTAATACAAAATAACATCAAAATCAAATGTACGAAACGTCGAAAGACAAATGTTAATTGTTAGGTTTAACTTAGAGTGTCCGCATGGGGCCAGTAAGTAAGAATAAGATAATTTTAAGTTAATTAAGCTAATTTTTAAGCGTTTTTTTTTTGTATAGCATGTAAGAATCATTGAATTTAATTAAATAAAGATGCATATTAAATGAAATGAAATGTGACCATTGCGGTTTTAGCACCGAAATTACAGTTCCCAACGAAATTGCGGAATTGGAGGAGTTTGTCCAAAGATATTCTTACAACTACAGTAAGACTCGATGGACACGTTTCTCCGCAACCTTGTCAAGAGCACTCTCCTTGAATATGCTCCACCCACCGTCCAATAGGAATCTGTCAAACGAGGAGATCGACAAATACCTAAAACGAATGGATGTATATACAATGGTATATACTAATATATGTATATAATTGTGTATAATGTCTATGTGTGTGTATGTACGTATTGTAGATTAAGGTTTATTTTAAGTTAGATATTACGTTTTTATAAAAATAAAAAATCATGCCCATATGCTAAGTTTTTTGTTAACAATTCTTTTCTTAGCCTAAGTACAATATACAAAATAAATATTCATTAATAAAATGCAATTAAAGTCGAAAGACATAGATATAAGAATTTAGAGTAGCTTAGAGTGCCTGTATAGGGCCAGTACGTTAGTATAAGATTGTTTAGTAATTTTAAGCTAGCATTTAAGCATTTTTGTTAGTATGTAAGAATTAATGATTAAGAAAATAAAATATGTATGCAAAAAAAAGGCTTTTAACCTCTATAGTTTCTTGTAGTTATAATTTAACAAAGCGATATGTTATATGCTATTCGCTTCTTAAAATCCAGTTGTTTTCTTTGTTTTATCAATATTTTTATTTTCTTGTATTTAATCACAAAATATTTCTTCGGTTTCTGTAACTCGCCCGCGTTTATTTTTAAGAATAAGGTTTTATTTGGATCATTTCCTTTCCAATTTATTTTAACAGTTGGTATAACCCTACATGCTTCTTCCTACAATTGCTTTTATTCTGCGATACCATGCCTCCATATTGTTTTGGGTTTTAGGAAAATTATCTTTAACAGCATCGTTAACTGACCAAAATTCGGGGGTATAATTTGATTTTTTTGTGGCATTATGTGATGAAATGTAGGTTTTTAAACCATAGTGTCAATTTTTTTAATTCCTGGTCCGAATCAGTACTTAAAAATTCCGCAATACTTTTCGATTGATTGATTCGGACTGATTCCTCCGGTGGCACAAAGGCAAGACTTTTAAGCATTCTGATATTAATATAAAATCGTTTGCTATTCCCATATTGTTTAGACAAGCTCTCTTTCTGAACCCTTCGCCAAATAATTTGGCATTTTTGGCAGATGAGAGAATTGCCGGCTCAAAATGATTGTTCTAGGAATCAAAATAATATTTTCCTTAGAACAGAATTCAAGCACCCCCTTAAAAAATTCGTTATAAGACTCTGCATTTTTTGCTCATCAAGCAAAAAACAAGAGGAAAAACTTGTCCTCCCACGTGCCCATATATACTAAAAAGTTGTCGCATGATACTTGGAACGATGTAAAATATCCCATCCATCAGCCAGCATCACGAATGGCTTCCAAAGTGAACATTGTCCAAAGAATAATATTAATTTCACCATTGAAACGATGCTCACTTAAAACAAAAAGTTCATGTTCCAAATTTTCTGGAATTTCGATTGAGGAAATATCCGCGGGCCCATTAGATTCTCTGCCTATGCCACGAACACCCTGTATTTTTTTTATGCCTCTTTTGCTGTAAGATAAACACGACATGGAATTAACCACTTGTCTTCGCAGTTACTTTAAACTCTTTATTTGCACATAATATTTCTTTTTCATTGGCGCGCGGATCGTGGTTATGTATGCTATTTGATCTTACAACAATTTTTTTATCACAACACCATCGACAGTTTTAATTTTTGTTTTTGGAGTGGAGATGATAGCCATATCCATTTAAAAGTATCTTTTTCCGCCTTTATTGGATTTTAAAACAACATCATCTATTTCCACTTTTCGAACAAAACAGCGCTTAGCCTCTTGCCGCTAAAAATGCCAGACGGCAGACTAAAAAAGCATTCATTCATAATGATACTGTTAATCGTTATCACAATAATAAACAGTTTCGTAAGATTTTTGCTGAAAACTACATGCACGTGTCAAATGATGTACAAGTACCTATGGACACTGCGGATTTGGAGATTTCGTGGAGATTTTGGCAAAAAACTTTGTTTCCTTGGAAATTTTGTCCGTTAATATTTTTCCTGAGGAGATAATGCTAGTTGGATTTAAATGTTGTGAGATTTTGTCAAATTGAGATTGTTTTTCGTGGGGATTAGGTACGACTTCCTGAAAAGTGTAAGAAGTTTAAATTGTGATATTTTCAGTTACATTCAGCTAATTTCAAATAATTATAAGGACAAAATGACAATGACAATGTAAATTGTTATTTGGTAGGTTTGCTCTGGAGAAATAAAATGATTTTTGTAAAAAAAAAAGTTGTAGTGATAAGACGTTTTACGCCTTCTATGAAAATAGATTATAAGCGCAAGGACTGTTTTGTTTCGCATTTCAATGCATCGATATACCAAAAATATTCAGATTCTAATAATAGTGGCGTTACTTATCGGAGGCAGGAATAGCTCTCAAACCAACTTTTAGTGTTTTTAATTTAAATTCCTACTTATCATTAATATTTTAAATTTTTAATTTTATAAATAAATTATTTTTAAAATCTTTTTTTGTATCTATTTATTATTAATTTATTTAACAAAATGTCATTTGTGGAGTTATATTTTTTTTGTATTATTACTTACTATCAATTTTCCTTAAGGTATTGCATTTGCATCTGCCAAAAAAGGTTTCTTTTGAAGTCACTTTTATTATAATTTAGGTTCATTGTAAATTTAATATTTAATGACTTAAAGTATAAAAAATTGACTTGAATTGCTTTACTAATATGCGATTTGCAATACATAATATAATTTCAGAAAGTGTTTGCAAGTGCATATTTTTTCCGACTGACCATTTAAAATTTTCCACACCACGCCACTGTTAGCTACTCCTCAAATTAGTTTTCGACAATCAAACGAAGGACTTCATTGTATTGACACGACCCGAAAATTTTCTTAAGGCCGTTGCTTGGTGAATTTGGGCTGGGGAGGTCGTTATTGAGTACAGTCTGTTTGATAACATCGTACACGACAAAAATTAAAGAAGAACTTATAATAATAAAAAAAATCAATTGTACTGGTTTATTTTGTTTTTTACTTGAATGCTTTTCAATTAATATGTTGTCCACTCTCCTCCATTATCAATAATTGCTTGGAGTCTTCGAAGCATGCTTTCTACTAATCTTATAGCATCATCTTGAGACAAAGATCTCCACAAAACTAGTATTTTTCGTGATAATTGTTTGACCGTCGAGATCTTCTTTCCTTGGGGCTTAGCTTCATGAATGCCCAAACATTTTCAATGGGATTTGCATCCGGCGACTGTGATGGCGAATATAAAACATCGACGTAATTTTCTTGTTTCCGCGCACTGCACAAACGACTGCGATGTTTCGGGTCATTATCTTCTTGCAGTAACCAATTCTCATTCCTTATTTTAAACCACCTTTGGGCAGATGGTAATAAAGCCTTCTTATAAATTTTGACCATGTTGAGTGCGTTTAAGTTATTTGTAAACATGAACAAATTGCCAAATCCTTGTTTTGAGAAGCTTCCCCAAACGTGCACCTTTGCCGGGTGTTTGACGGTCCGTTGGATTAATTTATTGGATTGTGTACACCAGGTATGGGTGTCTCCTATCACCTATGCCCAAAAATAAACCTCATCCGAAAAAATAACGTTGTTCCAATCTCTGTCCAAATTCTCCTTGGCCCAACTGAGTCATTTCTGTGACGTCTTCGTATCGTATCACAACACACATTTAGACCCCTTTTACGTAAAATCCCTTATCCTCCACGTAACGATAGAAGAGGATTTTTTTCAAACACGCGTAAAATCATTTTGTCCTGCTTTTTTGTTGTTTTTGGCGTAGACCCACGATGCGGCAAACCATCTACATTTTTAACTTGGGAATAACGGTGCACCCACTTGCTAACAAATGCTTTTGACTTTTTTATGTATTTAGCAGCTGCTCCGTATAACATTTTCGGTCCTTTTTGATGCGTGGACAAAAATACTGTCTATACTGTTTCGTTTCTGACAAAAATTAAGCACTCTTTAAATTTTTTTATTCAAAGCATCTTAGCAGAGGTATTTTTTATCTGCTAATGCAAATGCCACTTCCAAACCGGTTTTCATAAACGAGTTTTGCCGTATACTATCTTATCAAACGGACTGTAATTATTGACTGGTTAAATCTTGTCTGGGCAAGTAGTTGCCTTCGTTCACTTTCGTCGCTTCCACCCTCCTCGTTGCATTGTTCTTGTTGGAGTACTTTCGCAATTGCTTTTTCACTTATTGTATTTGTCACTAGCCGTTTGACCAAATCGTCTTTTAATCTGTACGATGGTGAAAGTCCAAATTTCTTATAGAGATTCTTCAGGTTTCTAAGAACTCTTTCTATTAAAAGGAACACATTTTCCCTCCACGTGAAATCAATTCGTGTCGGATCGTTTTATCTCCACCCGCACTATTAAACTAGTTAGCTAACATTTCTTATTTGATTTTTGTTGACTGAAAAAAAATGCAAGTCTTCTGGACACGGCTGGGGTTCAAACCTATCGATTTAGAAGCCAGTTCATTGACACTGGAGCCACGACCATCTACGTCAAATGTTATTTGACACTATATTAGACTTTAAGGTTGCTATCTTTATGCACGTATCATAGTTTAGATGACCGTAAGTTAGATCATAGTACGTTTTCTACTTTTCGACTGAAGGGATGTTAGTCCAATTATTGCCTCTGTAGCCGCTGTTTATCTAATTTATGTGATTGTTGGATCAAATCTTATTTATTTATCTTCCTAAATTTCCTAATTTAAATATGAATGCAACATTGAATTTTGTAATGAACTTTGAAACACTACTTTTTGTAACTACTATATGTAGAGCCTAGACAAAATTGTAAACTGTTCTTATATACTTGCGTTTCACCTTACACATATGTAATTAATTTATTTATCGAATCGCTATCTTTCTTTTTCTTAATCACTAAGTTATAATTATAAATTTAAAATTTAATTAATGGTCACTTGGATTCAGACTGTCAAATAAACCACATTCTTTTCTTTATCATTGCTAGTTTCATTTCAATTCAAATCACATATTTATTGGCGACCGTGACAGAACACTGCAGAAGTTGAAGCTAAGTCTTTTGCATCATCAACCTTATACTTAACTTCACCTTATACTTAACTTCAAGATCAAATTCATTGATGGAATAATTTCTGCTGGGTAATCGATTGCTGGATTTAAAAAAATCAAATTGTTGCTGCTGTTTTAGAAAAAAAATAAAACCAACTTATCATTGATATCTACTCTACTGGTCATTGGAATTTATTGTCATTCACCGTTGGATCCCATCTCGCATTAATTTCCCGTATTCAACTATTCAAGTTTTCACCCTTGGACCTCATTTCTAACTACTGTAAGCAAGTATATAAGTTCTTTTTTTTCATAAACTACCGAAACCAATCGATTTTTTTTATAAACGTGTTTAGCATGACTGAGACCGGAATATTTTTCTAAAGGAAAAATACTCTTATATTTTAACTTTTCGGAAATCAATTGAATTAATAGACAAGTACCTCCATAATACCTAAAATTCATCGGTTTCACAGACCGCTATTGCGCACTTACTATTCGTATCCAAAGTATATAATATATTCTAGTAGAACTTGAAAAATTAACAAGGACGTTGTTGAGGTTTCTTCCAAGGAACTATTCTGCTCTGAAACAACATCGTTCTACCATGAAAAGAAATATTTCAAACCTGAAATCCAAGGTAGAGAAGGAAGGTGGTAAGGCAGATGCTACGATATTAGAATGTCGTCTTCAAATCTTAGAGTCGTACTTCAAACAACTTTGTCACATTCAAGGTCAAATTGAAAAACTTAATCCAAACGATTTAGTCAGAGGCGACTTAGAGGAAGTTTTTTAACGGCCAATGCAAAAATTATATCGTTGTTAAACAGCACTAGTCTGCCTAATCTAAAGCTTCCCAAACTCGAATGAAATTATGCTGATTATAAACGGTTTTTTCGCACATTTTCGATAATAGTGCACGACAATCCCATAGTTGATATCGTGGACAAATTTAACTATCTCCTGAACTGTTTATCGGGTCCAGCATTAGCTGTTGTGGAAAACTTTCAAGTCACTGAAAAAAATTATCCAATGGCATTGCAATGTTTAAAGGAACGCTACGATAACGACGCCTTGATTTTTCTCGATCATATTGACTTATTTACTTTAGGTGGCGCTACAGTCCGGGGTGGACCTGGGCCTCAGTCAACAAGCTTCTCCAGCCAGCTCGATCCCTGGCTAGCTGCCTCCAGTTTCGCACGCTAAGTTGGCTGAGGTCCTCTTCCACTTGCGTGCGCCACCTGAGTCTTGGCCTTCCTCTATTACGCTGTCCCTCGGGAGCGGATTGGAAGACTTTTCGGACCGGAGCATTGGTGTCCATGCGCTCTACATGACCCAGCCATCTCAGGCTTTGGATCCTCACTCTTCTGGCTAGATCCATGTCGCTGTACAGTCCGTACAATTCGTCGTTGTATCTCCTCCTCCACTCACCGTCAATGCAGACGGGACCGGGATTATTAAGGTCTTATGAAGGACGACTTTCGTTGTCCGAGAGAGGGCTTTGCTACTCAATTGCCTTCTTAACCCAAAGAAACAGCGGTTGGGAAGAGTTATTCTTCACTTGATCTCAGCGCTGGTGTCGTGTTCTGTATTTATGGCAGAGCCGAGATAGACAAAGTCCTTAACTACCTCAAAGTTATATCTGTCGAGGGTGACGTTGTGCCCGAGACGTTGGTGTTGGTTGTCCTTTTTGCTTGACAGCATATACTTGGTCTTACCTTCATTGACCGCTAAACCCATTTTCGCCGCTTTCATCTCAATACTCACGAAAGCGCCACTAGCATCACGCTGCTTTCTTCCGATTATGTCAATATCGTCAGCGTATGCGAGTAGTTGGACGGACTTTTGAAAGATAGTGCCTCTTGTGTTTTCTCGTGAGTTTTGCACTATTCTTTCAAGTACGATGTTGAAAAAATCGCATTACTTGTCTAAATCCTTTCTGGACATCAAAGGTCTCGGTGAGATCTTTACCGCCCTTGATGGAGCAGCGTGCATTCTCCATCGTCATCCTGCACAAACGGACGAGTTTGGCAGGGATGCCAAAACTAGGCATTGCTGTATATAGCTCATACGCGGCCTTAAAATCGATGAATAGGTGGTGGGTATCGATCTGAAGCTCATGAATATCTGGTCGATGGTGGACTTTCCTGGCCTGAAGCCACACTGATATGGACCTATCAGGTTGTTGACGAACGGCTTCAGGCGTTCACACAATACGGCGGATAAGATCTTATATGCGATGTTAGGGAGACTGATGCCTCTGTAGTTGGCGCAGTACAGAGGGTCTCCTGTCTTGAGAATCGGACAAACAATGCTGAGGTTCCATTCATCGGGCATACTTTCGTCCAACCATATTTTACAGATGAGTTGATGCATGCTCCTTACTAAGTCACCGCCTACCGCTTTAAAGAGTTCGGCAGTAAGGCCAGCAACTTTGTTGGACTTAAGCTTCGATATAGCTATCTTCACTTCAACCAGGTCGGGTGGACGGAATTGTTGGTCATCATCGTCCAAGTTGAAAGGTTGATTCTGCCTGACAGCGGTATTTGGTCCGTCATCGCCGTTATACAGTCTGCAGAAATGGTTCTTCTAAATCCTCAGCATCGACTGCGATTCTACTACGATGTTCCCTTGTTCATCTCTACAGGCTTCGGTTCGGGGTTTGTTTCCGTGGCATGTTATTTTTACCTTTTGGTAAAACTTCCGAATCTCATTCCTGGAGTAGCATCTCTCAATTTCCTCGATCGCGCGCTTCTCATGCTCTTTCTTCTTCCTCCTGAGAAGCCGGTGTTCGTCTCTCCTCTTCCGCTCATAGAGCTCATGAACAGCTCTGGTCTTTCTAAGCAGCGCCGCGTTATATGCATCTTGCTTAGCTGCATGTGCTTGCCGGCATTCATCATCGAACCAGGGGTTTCGTTGTGGTGGACGAGTGAAACCCAGCACATCAGAAGCGGCTTCTCCGATGGTGTTTTGGCAGTGTTTCCAATGGTCTACGATGCTTGATGCTGGCGGCATTGGACCTCTTAAGAGATTAAGACACACTCGATCGGAAAAGGACTTGGCGATCTCTTGCGATTGTAGCAGCCTGACGTCGAATTTTCTCACAGCATTAGTTTGTCTTGGCGTAGTTTGGGATATCCGCAACCGTACCTTGGTTACAACAAGGTAATGGTCCGAGTCGATGTTAGCTCCTCGGAACGTACGGACATCCATAATACTGGAGAAGTGTCTTGCGTCGATCGCAATGTGATCAATCTGGTTGACTGTGGATTGATCAGGAGTTCTCCAAGTCCACTTGTGTATGTCGAGATGTGGGAACCGCGTGCTAGCTACGACAATGTTTCGCCCCGCCGCAAAGTCGAATAGCCTGAATCAGTTATCGGAGGTGGTGTCGTGTAGGCTATGTTTTCCGATCGTTCCACCAAAGATACCCTCTTTTCCTAGCTTTGCATTAAAATCACCGACGACAATTTTAATGTCTTAGCTAGGGCATTGCTCGTAGGTCTTGTTAAGGAGCTCGTAGACGGCATCCTTGGTGTCGTCATCTTTCTCCTCTGTGGGGGCATGCGCGCATATGAGACTTATGTTGGCGAATTTAGCCTTGATGCGGATTGCTACGAGGCGCTCGCTCACATGCCGGAAGCTCATGACTTCTTGTCTTAGTCTGCCTCCGACAACAAATCCGCATCCAAATAAGCGCTGCTTTTGCAGTCGATAGCAATTGCCGTAGTAGATGTCGAAGTTTTTCATTTTCTTTTTGTCCGCCCCATCCCAATGCATTTCTTGGATGGCGGTTATGTCTGCTTTGCAGCAATCTAGGGCCTCCGCTAGTAGGCTGCACGTGGTCTATTAAGGGATCTAACATTCCACGTGCATATCCGAAGCTCATTGTCCTTAAATCGTTTACGTGGGTTGTCAACAGTAGAGTAGACACTAATCCTGGTTAATGGTGCAGGAAACTCGCCATTTGCCCCCTTCACTTCGCAATCTCTAGTGAGATTCCCAGATGGCGCCACGGAGGGGCGTGAAGTAGGACTTATTAGCAGCGCTGCAAGATGGCTGCAGAGGCTCATTCTCGTCATTTAAGGAACCAGCACTTGTCGGAAGATGCTACTTCTACGAGGCCTTATACTAATCGTTGCCATCATATTGACACTCTCTTTAAAATACCTGCTATACCTCAGACAGATTCTGTGTCGTTACGAAACATCCTCGATACCGTTTCGGCACTTCGAGGATCATTGCTCTCTTTGGGAACGGAATTGTTTGTCATGAACTCCATTCTTATTCATATCTGCATTTAACGAGAAGCTGGAATATACTTCATTACCGTCTTGGGATATCTGCTACAAGATATTGAGTCGAATACAAAGCAAAATCATATAACAAAAACTCTTCTCATGTATACCTAAATGCAGAAACTTACTGCCAGTAATGTCATTCAAAGAAACATCCATTCAGTAGTTGTTCATCGTTTTTATCATTACCCGTATCCCAACGATTTGATTTCGTAAAAGCATCCGCACTATGGATCAACTGTATGCGTAAAGGCCACACTTTCTAAGTGTCAGTCTCAATCCCGCTGTCGAGTGTGACACGTTCCACACCACACTCATCTACACTAGTATTCAACTTTCTCAAGATCGTCAAATACTAGGCCAGCGAATAATTTACAACAACCGAGCACATCAAACATACCATTTCATTGATGACTCGTTCACATAAACGTGCGGTTCTTCCAACTGCTGCTTGCCGACCACTGTTGGATTCATGTTCGGAACTTAACTTTCTTACGGAGGGGATGGAAAATTGCCGTCAACTTAACCTACTTCACATCGAACAAGAGGTTTCAGGAATAGAAAATATTCATACGAATCTTAGGCACTCGGTTCAAGCTACCATCAAGTTGCGCATAAATGAATTTGAATGGTCAGGCAATCATTCTTTCAGGGACCGCCGTGGTAAACGGACGTGTTTCGGTTTTTTCTTGTGCGCAAGAAAAGTACAATTTATATACTTAGTGTCAGTAAACCCGAATTGGCCTAGTGGTAGTAGCACCTGATTAGCAAAAGATAGTGATTTTTAAAAAAAAAAATCTATTCTTTCTCGTATTTTGAACACTTCAAGCAAAATATAAGCAACGGGACGTTCAACAGGCGATGATAAAGAGCAGTCCGCTCTCCCTATAGCGGGACAAGCGGATGGGCTGGTCAAGCTACAAGAAGAAGCAGAAACAACAATTATGGAGATGATAGTAAAACGGAGAAGGAAAAATAAACCAACTCCAAATATAATCAAGCGCCAGTCCCTATCCGCTTATACTGAAAAGCTGGAAGGTGGGGCAAGGGAGGGAGCTTCTACGTCGGCAGCAGCGGTCAGAACACGTCGTGACGAAGAAATTTGCGACGAGTACCCATACATCTCCTACGGTGGGGAAGGGCGTTATACGGGAGATACGAATAGCTTTGCGTATCTCGCAGCCTCCGAGTCTGAAGACGAAGAAGAGGAAGTTGAAGCTCTTGAAAACAGCATAGTTGAGCTGCAAAAAAGAGTGCTGACGATTACGGCTAAGAAAAGTGCGAGGAGAGAAAGGGAGAAGCAAGTTCGCCCTACTCCAACAACAAGCACAGGAGCCACAAGAGAAGCAACAACAGCAACAAAAGTCTAAACAAAAACAACAAAAGCAGCAATAGTCAGAAAAGCAACAGTAGCAAAAAAGCTACAAGTACAACCACAAAACCAGCAGCAGAAAAAACAACAACAGCAGCAGAAAAATCAACAACAACAGCTACAGCAAAAAACAAACAAAACAAGAGTGACACCAAACTCTTATAAAATGGAGTTAAGAGATACCATTGAACTATGTAAGTCGGCCATAGGCAACAATGTTTTTTATAAGCCTTTAAGTATAGACAGACAAGCGATTCAATTTTATACAGTGGAACGCTATAACAAAATAAAAGCTTTGCTAAAGGATACGACGACGGAGTTCTTCTCCTTCAACAATTAAGTTGATAAGCTGCAAACGATTCTGCTGAGGGGTCTAGAACCGTCGACGGATTCGGAGGAGCTCCTCGCACTGTTGAAAGAGAAAGAGTGCGACAAGCTCAAATTCGTAGGGGTAAAGGCATTCGTCACGGCTAGAGCCAAAAGGGAGAAACGGAAACAAACACAAAAGCAGACTACTATCTAGACTAAACACCTTGTACAGACAGTTTACTGACAGACATAACCTGGAGATCATGACACGGCAGTCGTCGATCAAAAACCTCCAAACATTATTAAAAGAAAATTAGAAGTCTGTAGGTTTGTATTGGAACAATATAAATCGGGCTGTAAGCACTAGTAACCCGAATATGTTCCCGCAAATAAATAAAACATTTTGGAGGAAAGATCAAAACGATCTTCCATGTCTAACGATCCCTCGAACAACAGACAATGAACAAATACTGATAACAGCAGGCGTAGATCCAGGAGATGCCTAATAATGCCTATTCAAAAGAGCGGTGGTGCATCCCAAAAGGGATGAAGACATGTCCAATCCCAGAAT
This sequence comes from Volucella inflata, assembly GCA_928272305.1. Lineage (NCBI taxonomy): Eukaryota > Metazoa > Arthropoda > Insecta > Diptera > Syrphidae > Volucella > Volucella inflata. The sequence continues at coordinate 38,192,358 of OV743717.1, forward strand.
CTTTGGTTGATAAGTCTCTTTCCGGGTATCAGCAAAGTTTTTGAAAAAGTGATCAATAGAGTCCTGACTAAGTGGTTTTCGGATAATCAATTCGGTTTCAAGGCGGGACGTGATACATCACATGCCGCGTCTAAACTGGTACCTGATATCCAGTGGAACAAAAGCAAGAAACAGTGCACGGGTGCCTGCTAGATTGACTTGGAGAACGCTTTTGACACTGTATGGCTAGAAGGCCTTTTCTTCAAGCTGAACAGGCTGGGTATATGTAAACCATTGCTGTATGTTCTCTCTTCTGCTAGAACTTTTAACATTAAAAATGGTCTGCAACAACGTGCGGTTAATTCGCATATCCTGTTTGACATTTACACAAGCAATCTTGTGAGTTCACTTCACCATGCCATAGCGTTTTAAGACGATCGCGTACAGATCAGGTCCAAAAATCGAGGTCATTAATATGCTCTTGCAAAGTGACTCCGATAAGATTAAACGATATTGCGATGACTGGAAGTTGAAGATCAACTTTCAGAAGTCGGAAACCATTTCTTTGCCTCTGCGGGTACCAGAAAGCACTGGCGAAAGTTTTCGATCGTGAAACAACACGGGCAACCACTTGCTTGTCGAAATGTAGTCAGATACCTTGGGATTTGGTTGGATCAATATCTATATTTTAACAAACATATAGATGTTTCTCTGGCAAGACTCAAAGGTGCATTTGCACTTACAAGTAATCTGCTACATGGCCCTTATCCGGCTTATGCTTGTATTTGGATGTCCCGTGTTGTTCAACGTGAGAGCAAGCTTAATGGAAAAGATTCGGGTGTTTGAGAGGGTATGTCTTAGGACTTGGCTTCGCTTGTACAGAACACTAGAATCGGAGTACATAAAATATTATCCTAACAAGGTCTTGTACAACAGGGCGAACCGAGTGGACACTTTTGTCATTAAGCTGACCCGAATAATCTGATTTCCGTGGCTTATTACCCTAACTATTTACATCGCGATAGCGGTACCGCTTATCTTCCACGTTGCTCAAATAGCTGCAGACAGGCAACTCAACTACGACAGAGACGTCGCACCCGTCAGTGCGGAGCAACTCCGGTTTAGTAGGGCGGTAGGGAGGCGCGATTTGAGAGACGTTGCTCGGCAGCACCAAGAATTTTGATGGCTTATTGAGGAGAGGAAGCTCCTTCGTTGTTCCCTTCTAATTCGGTATACTTAAATTTTAAGTCAGGGCCGGCTTACATAATTTAGGTAAGTTAATCTAGTGTTATGATATATATTAAAAAAAAAAAAATTAAAAACAATATAAATAAAAATTAAAAAGAGATGGGTAACATAAAAAAAAGTAAGTATTTAATTACGTATCGTAGTTTGGGATAATCTAAGTAAGTTAAGAATTATTTTGTAAGTAGTTTTAGGTTTTATACAATATAAACAAAGTGTCTTTTTACTAAGTTTTTGCTAAAGCAATTTATAATTTCTTAGTTCTAAGAACAATGTACATAAAATAATATATATAAAAAAACAAATAAAAGAAAGACATAGTTTAGTTTCATATTTAGATTAGAGCGCTCTTATAGGACCAGAAAGTAAAAAACTAAGATGAATTGAAGTAAATTAAGCTAGTTTTTAAGCGTTCTTTGTTTAGCACTTAAGTATTAACAAATGAATCACAATAAAAATGCAAGACAAAAAAAAAATGGTCTGGCAATTACGACTTGGAAAATTCTTGAAGAAATACTATTCGCGAATCCATATTTCTATAAGCCCCAGATGATAGACACGCTTATCAACACTGAGCTCTTTTTCAATATCTTATTAGAAGGTAGAAACTCTTTAGAGATAGGTAAGGGTAAGCCCTGTTTGACTAATACCGTCTTTGGATGGATCGTAGGAGGTCATTGTAGAGAAAGGTCGAAGCCTGCAAAATTAACATGTAACTTAACCATTGCTTCTAATGTGTCGAATCTTGAATCAATTCTATAACGCTTTTGAGAAATTGAGGAATTAAAAACAAAAGGCATGAGTTATTCGAAAGAAAAGGCAAAGTGATGGCCGAGTACCAGTGCGGCTTCCATTTAAGGCCACTCCTGTATTCTTAGAAGAGTCATTTGATTCTGCATGAAGAAGATTCTTAGCCATAGAACGCAAGCTACAGCGAGATCTTCTCAACAAAATTTATATCGAGTTTTTGGATGAATATGTATCGCTCGGTCATATAACACTAGCTAAGGATGTCGATCTTAATCTTCCACATTATTTTATAACTCATCATTGCGTGCTCAAACCACAAAGCACCACCACTTAAGTAAGGGTGGTTTTTGATGGCTCTGTCCGTACCTCGTCAAGCCATTCATTGAATGAATTACTTATCGTTGGACCAACCGTACAGCAAGATCTAGTATTAACTCTACTTTCCTTTCGATTATATAAATTTGCCATGTAGAAGAAGTTCATCTAAAGAGATCAGAAGTAGTTAAGATATTATCAACTTACGGACTTTAATTATATTTAAAAATGGAGCAGCAACAATAAATGTAAACCAATTGGAGAAACGGCAATCGGCAATAGTACAGAACACATTACCAACGCACTTCAAATGTCCTGGAAATCACATTCCGATTTATATTGTTTTCATTTTGATTTGCCAGAAATAAAAGTGGCTACCAAACGCTCAATATTATCAGTAGTCACCAAAATTTTCGACTTACTTGGTCTTATAAGTCCTATTATCATACGATGCAAAATTTTAGTGCAAGAAATGTGGATCAAGCAAGTAGGATGGGACCAACCACTTCCGGAAACCCTTAACAGGATCTGGCTTCAGTTAAAAGAAGACCTAGCAAGCATTTCTAGCATAGAAGTACCACGCTATGTTTTTTCATCGCGCAACCACGAATGTGAAGTTCACGGATTCGGAGATGCTTCAAAGCGCGCGTATGGTTGCTGTAGCTATTTACGGGCCCTGCTACAGGATTGCTTCAAGGTAACATTACTCATAGCTAAGTCAAAGGTTGCACCAAACAAGGCACAGTCGTTACCTAGACTTAAGCTATGTGCAGCACTTTTACTGGGCCGAACGTGAAAAAAAATCAGACACAAGCTCTTTTACTGGGCCGAACGTGGAAAAAAATCAGACACAAGCTCCCTTTTAAAACAAATTTTCTTCTGGAGTGATTCTTAGATAGTTTAACAATGGCTTAGAATGCATTCGTCCACTTTAAACAGCTTTGCTGCAAATCGCGTCTCAGAAATACAAGACATCACACAGGGTATAATTTAGAAACATGTTTCTCCAAAAAATAATCCCGCAGACATTTTATCGCGAGGTTGTACTGTACCCGAACTCACAAGCACAGTAAGCCGAGTGACAAAATCAGTGATGACAATCATGCCTTTGATTCATCTGTACAACAAAAAAAATCGTTTTCGTTTAAGTGCAGCAACAGCGGCACCGTGGGAATCATTGCAACAATCATCAATCACAGTTCTTCTTATGCTCGCAGTCTTCGTATCCTTTCTTATATCTATCGAGTGTTTAACAAGGTGCTCGTTTATATCACGCCTAAGCCAAATCAAATTATTCATGAAGCCCATAAGGACCTAAACAACACATTTTGGAGAATAATTTCGAATATTCAGTTTATATACAATATTACAAAGTCGGCCATACAAAAACTTTTGCCCTTTATACATGAGATGATAATCGAGGATTCAGTTGTTAAAATTATAAGAGTCGGAGGCAGGAATGCACCCATTCCATACGAGGCGACATTTCCTGCATTAATGTCTAAGGATAATCGCTTTTCAACACTTTTCGTAGAATTTCTTCATAAAAGCCACCTTCATGCAGGACCTAAGGTTCTTATCAGTTTGCTGAGACAAACACTGTAGGTTATTAGTGCAAGAAAACTTGCGCGGAAGGTAGTTCGGAGCTGCGTTCATTGTTATCACTACAAGCCAAAGCTAATGGAGCAAATTATGGAAAATCTGCCCGCAGACCGCTTAAGAGCCCAGCGTAAATTTCTTGTCATTGGGATTGATTTCTGTGGGCCCTTTTTCACATCGTATCGCATAAGGGGAAGACAATCATACAAAACTTATGTTGCAGTTTTTATTTGTTTTTCTTCCAAGGCTATTCATGTAGAATTAGTATCTGAACTTTTAACTAATTCCTTTATTTTATGTTTGAAACGATTTATAGGTAGACATGGAATATAGGTGCGTCTGTTTTGTGACAACGCCAAAAACTTTGTCGGGGCTGATTTCAAATTAAAAGAATTTCAACAAAGGTTTTTTGAGAGACAGAGTTGACAGTATGATCAGCTTTAGTAACAAATGCGGATTTGAGTTTTGCTTTATTCCACCACGAACGTCGCATTTCGGCGGATTATGGGAAGCGGCAGCCAAGTCAATGAATACGCTTTTAGTCAAAAATGTCAACTTTGCTAATCTTACTTTTGAAGAACTTCAAACTGTCGTCATCGAAGTCGAAGCTATAGTCAACTCTCGGCCAATTACACAAATGACAAATGATCCTAACGATGGCGAAGCCCTCACGCCCGCACACCCATTAATCGGTACGTCATTGAAAGCTTTACCAGACCAACGTTTTGCCTGCAGTAAAACTCCATATTTGACACGTTGGCAGCAAATAACATACTTGAAACAGCATCTTTGGCAGTTATGGGTACAAGACTTCTTCCATTCTAAACAGCAACGACACAAATGGTATAAGCCCGCAACAAGTATTGTATCGGGACAATTAGTGCTTGTCCATGAAGACAATGTGCCCCCACAGCAATGGGTACTCGCACGTGTAGTCCAAACATATGCAGGGACGGTCGGAAGACTGCGAGTAGTACAACTTCAAACTGCAAAAGGTTCATTCCGACGACCAATCCATAAAGTGATGCCTTTACCCAGCAATGAAGAAGTTTCAAAGCATGCTCTTTCAAGGTCGGGACTATGTTGGATCAAATCTTATTTATCTTCCTAAATTTCCTAACTTAAATATGAATGCAAAATTGAATTGTTTAATGAACTTTGAAACAGTACTTTTTGCATAGACAAAATTGTAAACTGTTTTTATATACTTGCGTTTCACCTTACACATATGTAATTAATCTATTTATCTAATCGCTATCTTTCTCTTTCTTAGTCACTCAATTATTAATGTAAAATTGAAGTGCCATGATCACCTCTGACCATAGTAAAAAGTTGATACCTTTGCGGTATCATTGTGAAAAAAAAATGCGAAAAAAAAATTTTTTTTTGAAAATTTTCACGTTTTTCACGTTTCAATCGACCATATTTTCTCGGTATTTCTCGGTGTCTAATCGAAATCTTTCTGAAAGAGCATCAAATTTCGCGTAGGAAAAGAGGTATTGCATAATTTATTAATTTTTTTTTATTTATAACACAATAAATAAACACGTTGAAAAGTTAGTAAAAATTCGGATCACCTCGGCGTTAATGGTCACTTTGATTCAGACTATCAGCCTTTTAGCTAAAAGATTAAGTCTCTTCGGTAGAACTTAATATTGAGAATACACTTATACTCAACAGAACTCGCTCCGACTGGTTACCCGGTCTTTTATTTTTGTGCCAATGGTCCATCATAAGTTCTCTTATTTGACGAAATATTATTTGAACTTTATTTCTCTTAAGAATTTAAAAATACGAGTAGTTTACTTTTTATCTATGCGTAATATAGTCAACGTCTACCGACTTAAACCCTAAGAATTGAATACAAACTTTGTTCTTGGTTCACGACTTATGTGGAAACGCCGTCAGACTGATCTCAATTGGGCTTCTTATAAATTTGCTTAAAATTGTTCAATCTTAATTTTCTTCACTACTAAAATAAAGTAATAACTTTATAATTTCTCAACTGCAAAAAAGAACTAAAAAATTCAACAGCACGACTGGTGCAGTTTCACCACAAATTATCAAAGTTCGGTCACCGACTTGATTAGTCCCATGCCTCAAGTCGTATTCCAGAGGGAGCTACAGATAAGCTGTAGCAATGTGTTTGCATTAAAGTTAGCAGATAAAATTCGGAAGAGAATTATTAAAGATGAATTCATCTCTTAGTCACATGATTTAAAATTTTAGTGACAGATTTAAGTATAATACAAACAAATACGAGTATCATGACATCATAAGCAATAATTTCTTTCTAAAAAGACTGAGTCTGAGATGAAACTTATTTTGATGCATGCGATGTATTTAACGACAATATGTCGGAAATGAAACTTGACACTAACATGTGTACGAGTATACAAAATTAATCTGGGGAGACCATTCACAATTAAGTTACTTTTCAATTTAGTAACAAATAACAACATTGGAAATAAACTGGAGTACATAAAACTATTAATACTAATTTTATTAAACTAATTACATTCTTCCAAACCCAATAACTTTGGAGGAAACCGTTCTTTATTAAGTATTATAAATTTTCAATTAATTTAAAAAAAAAAACATTGGAAATAAATTAAAGTATATAAAACTTTTGTTGAAAAAAGACAAAACAAGAAGTACTTCACAACAAATTACTAATACATTTAAAACTGGAAACAGTCTCCGCCAGGCAATCGCCGTGTAAAGACTAAATCCTTTCTCAAACGCATAATATTTTCAAAGCTCTCTATTGGATAATTGGTATTGGTAACTGTGATGAGCTTAATTTTTTGATAAAAAAGCGTTCGCCTTGTGTCATATCTCTTCAAGAGACGTATTGTGCGTTAGGTTCTATTCCGCTTGAACCGTAATCATGCAAAAGTTATTTCCGGAGTGCCCCCCATAATTCTACGGTAAAGCAAACCATTGGTCTTTTATTAAAATGCAACATAATTTATTTTGTTTCGCAAACAAAATATTCCAAAACACAGTACTTTTACACATATCGACATCACCTGAATTTAACCTGAGCTTCATCCGCGAACATCTTAAGAAGTTTAAGTTAAGACATTCACAATAATGATGACTTCGCAATTATTACAAATACTCCAATAAATTTTGAATTATTATTAAATACATTCTATATAAAATTATATTCGTACTCTCTAATACAATATAAGTAAAAGGTCGCTTTGATCCGAAAAGCAAAACGCTTTTCCCCTAACATATCTATCCCTCAAAGCGCTCTCCTGCTCTAATCAAAAGTATTCGTGGTGTAATAACACCAAATACATTTATATCTGAAAAGTTAAATCTTGGAAATTTTTAAAGAAACATCCCACCAACACCTACAACACCTACAGAAAAGCGAATGCGTTATTCAGAGGAGAAATTAAAAGAAGCAAATTTAAAATATATGGTTTTACATAAACAGAAAATCCGAACCTCTCCCTTGACAAAAAATTTAGCTTATATCCCCTGCCTAACTCGGAACGATGTCTTACATTCCATTAAAGGGATAGAAACACCAATTGGCCCATAATGGAAATAAAAGTGTTAACTTTATCCGTCCCCTCTATAGTTCACTATAAACTACCTATGATAGATTAGTCTAGATAACATTAGTATACTAAAATGAAAAACACCAAGCTGGGACTGTATTTCTCACCCATTCTAAAAAAAAATGTGCCCCCTTCAACAAAATCAACGCTTCGTTTTTACAACAAGTGAGTTACTTTTACCCCTTAAGTCTAACAAACTAATGAACTTTATTAGAGGATTTTGCCCAATTTTTCTTTTTCCCTCTTTTTACCTTCGTCACATGTAGCTGGACTGGGATGATAAATGTTTAATATCGAATTTCCTTATTTTTCGGGGAACGGACTTACAATCGAAATGTCTTCTCGGCACAAAGAAACTGCGGTTGGCAATACAGCACTGCAAAAAAAAGACTAGGGCTGCACACAAGCTCTATGAGCAGGAGAGGGGAGACGAACACCGGCTTCATGAGAAGCGAGCGGTCGAGGAAATTGAGTGATGCTACTCCAGCAATGAGATTCGGAAGTTTTTCAAAGAGCTAAAAAAAAACATGCCACGGACACAAGCCCCGAACCGATGCTGAGAATCTGGAAAGATTGTATCACTGTATAACGGCGACAACAACGACGCAGAATGAACCTTTTAACCTGGACGATGGATGAAGTGTAGATACCAATATTTAAGCTGAAGTCCAACAAAGCTGCTGGAGCGGACCTGACCGCCGAGCTCTTCAAAGCGGCAGGCGATGACTTGGTAAGGAGCAGATACCAACTCATCTATAAAGTATGGTGGGAAGAAAGTATATCCGATCAATGGAACATCAGCATTGTTTGTCCGATCCTCAAGAAAGGAGACCCTCTGAACTGCGCCAACTACAGAGGCATCAGTCTCCTTAACATCGCCTACAAAACCTTATCTGCCGTATTGTGTGAATGCCTGCAGCCGTTCGTCAACAACCTGATAGGTCCATATCAGTGTGGCTTCAGGCCAGGAAAGTCCACCATCGATCAAATATTCACACTACGGCAGATGTTCAGATCGATACGTACCATCTATTTACTGATTTTAGGGCCGCGTAGGACAACAAGCAGCGTGATGTTAGTGGCGCCTTTGCAAGGTTGAGACGGAAGCGACGAAAGTGGGCCTTACGGTCAACAAGGGCAACACTAAGTATATGCTGTCAAGCAAAGAGGACACTAAAGTCTCGGACAGAACGTCCGTCACCCTTGACAGGTATAACTTTGAGGTAGTTAGACTCCGCTATGAATTCAGACAACGACACCAGCGCTGAGATCAAACGAAGAATAACTCTTCTTTGGGCTAAGAAGGCAGTGCTCTACGGCGCAGAGGCATAGACATTATCAAAAATGGATGAGGGTTAGTTGCTTCGAGAGGAAAATTCTTCGAGTGATTTTAGGTCCTGTCTGCATCGACTGTGAATGGATGACGAGATACAACGACGAACTGTATGGATTATACAGCGACGTCGACCTAGCCAGAAGAGTGAAGATCCAACGATTAAGATGGCTGGGTCATGTAGAACGGATGAACACCAATGCTTCGTTCCGAAAAGTCTTGGAATCCGCCCCCGAGGGACAGCGCAGTAGAGGAAGACCGAGACGAAGGTGGCGCACTCAAGTGGAAGGGAAACTCAGCCAACTTAGCGTGCGAAAGAAGAGACAGCTGGCACAAGAACCAGCTAGCTGGAGACGCTTCTTGATTGAGGCCCAGGTCTACCCCGGACTGTAGCGCCACGTTAACTAAGTAAGCTTAATAAACTTATCTTTCCTGCGGCGGTAAGATATACTGTAGTGGTTCTGCATGTACTCTATCTCGGTTGATAATTTTGATGCGTACAATTCTTTTTGTTTTTCCTTCCACACAAGTTTCTCTGGTAAGCTGAGTGTGTGATATTCTGTGTTTATATCATAATCTAGGGTCATGTGATCTGAGAAAATTTGGGTTCTTGAAAACCCAACTTGAAAAGAAGATATGATACTATTTCATTCACCTGATACTGCACAAATATCTATGACTGATTTTCTTTGTGACAACCGTTAAGGATATAAATACAAGTTGAACGCTTGACATATTTCTAGGAATAGGCGACCATTTCTGTTTGTGTTTTTATCTTTTGGGGCACGTTTATTTAAGATGTCTGAACCAACGAAATTAGTCTCGGGTGGAACTATCTGCGACTCACCAATCCCAGCACTGACATCTCCGATGAGCATAATGTTGTCTGAATCTATTGTATTTAAGACGTCATAAAGAGAATAGACGATCATAAGTTGAAAAGACAATCATACAAAACTTATGTTGCAGTTTTTATTTGTTTTTCTTCCAAGGCTATTCATGTAGAATTAGTATCTGAACTTTTAACTAATTCGTTTATTTTATGTTTAAAACGATTTATAGGTAGACATGGAATATAGGTGCGTCTGTTTTGTGACAACGCCAAAAACTTTGCCGGGACTGATTTCAAATTAAAAGAATTTCAACAAAGGTTTTTTGAGAGACAGAGTTGACAGTATGATTAGCTTTAGTAACAAATGCGGATTTGAGTTTTGCTTTATTCCACCATGAACGTCGCATTTTGGCGGATTATGGGAAGCGGCCGCCAAGTCAATGAATACGCTTTAAGTCAAAAATGTCTCCTTTGCTAATCTTACTTTTGAAGAACTTCAAACTGTCGTCATCGAAGTCGAAGCTATAGTCAACTCTCGGCCAATTACACAAATGACAAATGATCCTAACGATGGCGAAGCCCTCACGCTCGCACATCCATTAATCGGTACGTCATTGAAAGCTTTAGCAGACCAGCGTTTTGCCTGCAGTAAAACTCCATATTTGACACGTTGGCAGCAAATAACATACTTGAAACAGCATCTTTGGCAGTTATGGGTACGAGACTTCTTCCATTCTAAACAGCAACGACACAAATGGTATAAGCCCACAACAACTATTGTATCGAGACAATTAGTGCTTGTCCATGAAGACAATGTGCCCCCACAGCAATGGGTACTCGCTCGTGTAGTCCAAACATATGCAGGGACGGTCGGAAGACTGCGAGTAGTACAACTTCAAACTGCAAAAGGTTCATTCCGACGACCAATCCATAAAGTGATGCCTTTACCCAGCAATGAAGAAGTTTCAAAGCATGCTCTTTCAAGGTCGGGACTATGTTGGATCAAATCTTATTTATCTTCCTAAATTTCCTAACTTAAATATGAATGCAAAATTGAATTGTTTAATGAACTTTGAAACAGTACTTTTTGCATAGACAAAATTGTAAACTGTTTTTATATACTTGCGTTTCACCTTACACATATGTAATTAATCTATTTATCTAATCGCTATCTTTCTCTTTCTTAGTCACTCAATTATTAATGTAAAATTGAAGTGCCATGATCACCTCTGACCATAGTAAAAAGTTGATACCTTTGCGGTATCATTGTGAAAAAAAATGCGAAAAAAAAAAATCGAAATCTTTCTGAAAGAGCATCAAATTTCGCGTAGGAAAAGAGGTATTGCATAATTTATTAATTTTTTTTAATTTATAACACAATAAATAAACACGTTGAAAAGTTAGTAAAAATTCGGATCACCTCGGCGTTAATGGTCACTTTGATTCAGACTATCAGCCTATTAGCTAAAAGATTAAGTCTCTTCGGTAGAACTTAATATTGAGAATACACTTATACTCAACAGAACTCGCTCCGACTGGTTACCCGGTCTTTTATTTTTGTGCCAATGGTCCATCATAAGTTCTCTTATTTGACGAAATATTATTTGAACTTTATTTCTCTTAAGAATTTAAAAATACGAGTAGTTTACTTTTTATCTATGCGTAATATAGTCAACGTCCACCGACTTAAACCCTAAGAATTGAATACAAACTTTGTTCTTGGTTCACGACTTATGTGGAAACGCCGTCAGACTGATCTCAATTGGGCTTCTTATAAATTTGCTTAAAATTGTTCAATCTTAATTTTCTTCACTACTAAAATAAAGTAATAACTTTATAATTTCTCAACTGCAAAAAAGAACTAAAAAATTCAACAGCACGACTGGTGCAGTTTCACCACAAATTATCAAAGTTCGGTCACCGACTTTATTAGTCCCAATGCCTCAAGTCGTATTCCACAGGGAGCTACAGATAAGCTGTAGCAATGTGTTTGCATTAAAGTTAGCAGATAAAATTCGGAAGAGAATTATTAAAGATGAATTCATCTCTTAGTCACATGATTTAAAATTTTAGTGACAGATTTCAGTATTATACAAAAAAATACGAGTATCATGACATCATAAGCAATAATTTTTTTTAAAAAGACTGAGTCTGAGATGAAACTTATTTTGATGCATGCGATGTATTTAACAGTCTACACCATAAACTTCAGAAATCGTTTTGTAAGGCTCAGCAAAGTTAATGCTATTCAGAAATAAAAATGTAAAATATGTCGGAAATGAAAATTGACACTAACATGTGTACGAGTATACAAAATTAATCTGGGGAGACCATTCACAATTAAGTTACTTTTCAATTTAGTAACAAATAACAACATTGGAAATAAACTGGAGTACATAAAACTATTAATACTAATGTTATTAAACTAATTACATTCTTCCAAACCCAATAACTTTCGAGGAAACCATTCTTTATTAAGTATTATAAATTTTCAATTAATTTAAAAAAAAAAACATTGGAAATAAATTAAAGTATATAAAACTTTTGTTGAAAAAAGACAAAACAAGAAGTACTTCACAACAAATTACTAATACATTTAAAACTGGAAACAGTCTCCGCCAGGCAATCGCCGTGTAAAGACTAAATCCTTTCTCAAACGCATAATATTTTCAAAGCTCTCTATTGGATAATTGGTATTGGTAACTGTGATGAGTTTACTTGTGACTGCCTAACTTGGAACGATGTCCTACCTTTCATTAAAGGGATAGAAACACAAACTGGCCCATATTGGAAAATAAAAGTATTAACTTTATCCGTCCCATCTATAGTTCAAATGCATCAGGAACAATAAACTACCTATGATAGAGTTAGTCTAGATAACATTAGTATACTAAAATGAAAAACACCAAGCTGGGACTGTATTTCTCACCCATTCTAAAAAAAAATGTGCCCCCTTCAACAAAATCAACGCTTCGTTTTTACAACAAGTGAGTTACTTTTACCCCTTAAGTCTAATAAACTAATGAATTCTATTAGAGGATTTCGACCAATTTTTCTTTTTCCCTCTTTTTACCTTCTTCACATGTAGCAGGACTAGGATGATAAAGGCGTAATATAGAATTTCCTTGTTTTTCGGGGAAGGGACTTACAACTGAAATATCTGCCAGCACAAAGAGACACCGGTTGGAAAGATTGGTTCTTTTTTTTTTAAATGACATGTTATACGTATAGAGCCAAGGTCGACAATGTCCCTTACTTACTAACTTACTTTAGGTGATGCTCAGAGGCTCAGTGAATCAGCGTCTCCAGCTAGCTCGATATTTTGCTACCTGCCAGTTTCGCAAGTTAAGTTGCCTAAGAACACCTTCCACTTGCGTGGGCCACCTGGGTTTTGGTCTTCCTATAATGCGCTGTACCTCGGAGGCGGACTCGAAGAATTTTCGGACCGGATCACTGATGTCCATTTGATAGATCGATATCGCTGTATATAGTAGTCCATACAGTTCGTCGTTGTATTCTTCCTCAAATCACCGTTGATGCAGACAGGACCGAAAATCACTCGAAGAATTTTCCTCGCAAAGCAGCCAAGAGCATTTTTGATAATGTTCATGCCTCTGCGCAATAGAGCAGGGCTGGGATTATTTAGGTCTTATATAGGATAACTTTTGTTGTTCGAGAGAGGGCTTTGCTAGTCAATGGCCTTCTTAGGCCAATATAGCGATTGGTAAGAGTTATTTTTCGTTTAATCTCAGCGGTTGTGTCGTTGTCTGAATTTATAGCGGAGCGTAGGTAGACAATGTCCTTAACTACCTCTTAGCTATACCTGTCAAGGGTGACGTTCTGTCCGAGACGTCGGTGTACGGTGTGCTTTTTTCTTGACAGCATATACCTAGTCTTGCCCTCGTTGACCGCTTAACCAATTTTCGCCGCTTCCGTTTCAATATTGCAAAGGTGCCACTGATATGACGCTGCTTTCTTCCAATTATGTCAATATCATCGGCTGTTTTCCATCTCCGGCATATTATAAAAATTCGTGACGTTGAAAATGGTTGACGTTATCGTTCGGTGCACAAATAAAAAAGCCGAAGCCGATTATCAAGATTACAATAGCAAGCATCAACAGAATGAGCAGCATATACGAAATGTGAAAGAAAAACTCATATCCACTATATCGTGCAACGATGGGACGAAGGCGATTTTAGTCGCTTTTACGTTTTATACGTTTTGACGAATACACCACACGACAGGAGCGACCAACCAATGATAAAGCCACACCTGTTTCCGATATTTGGAACATGCTGAATGCAAACATAACGGCGGTGTATAGACCAACAGAGTACTTGAACAGCTCTTTCCTTTTCGAGGAAGAACGAAATTTACCTAGTACATGCTATCAAAGCCTGCTAAATACGGTCTTAAGGTTTTTTGGTTGTGCGACGCAAGTAATGCTTATCCATTCAAACGGATTTTCTATACAGGTAAACAAGGTAATACCCAAAATCAACCAAAGAGAACTGGTCGCCGCTTACAAAAGATCTGGCCGGAACATAAACATGGACAGATTTGTCACCAGCTTAACGTTGGCAGAGAGTCTTTTGTCATGGATGCTATCTATCTATCTTCGGTATTTAAAAAAAAATTAAACATTAATTCAAAAAGAAATGAAGCCGTCGAACTCTAAAACCTTTTGTATCCACGATTTTGTGTTTCACGAGAAGGTTATCATCTGTTCGTAGGTTCTTCGGGGGTGCACCTGGGCCCCAGTCAACAAGCGTCTCCACCCAGCTCGATCCCTGACTTGCAGCCTCCAGTTTCGCAAGCTAAGTGGACTGAGGTCCCCTTCCAATAGCGTGCGCCACCTCCTTCCTCCACTGCGCTGTCCCTTCGAAGCGAATTCGAAGACTTTTCGGAACGGAGCATTGGTGTCCATACGCTCTACATGACCAGGCCATCTCAGATTTTGGATCTTCACTCTCCAGGTTAGGTCGATGTCGCTGTACAGTAAGTAGAGTTCATTGTTGTATCTCCTCCTCCATTCTCCTTAAGTCCTTAACTATAGTCCTATACTATATACTTAGTCTTGCCCTCATTAACCGCTAAACCCATTTTCGCCGCTTCCGTCTCAATACTCGCGAAAGCGCCACTGACATAACGGTGCTTTCTCCCGATTGTGCCAATATCGTCGGCGTATGCGAGTAGTTGCACGGACTTCTGAAAGATAGTGCCTCTTGTGTTTGCTCGTGAGTTTTGCACTATTCTTTTAAGTACGATGTTGAAAAAATCGCATGACAGCGCATCGCCTTGTCTAAATCCTTTCTGGACACCAAAGGTCTTGGTGAGATCTTTACCGACCTTGATGGAGCAGCGTCCGTTCTCCATCGTCATTCTGCACAGACAGACGAGTTTGGCGGGGATGCCAAAACTAGACATTGCTCTGTATAGCTCGTCTCTATAGATGCTGTCATACGCGGCCTTAAAATCGATGAATAGGTGGTGTGTATCGATCTGAAGCTCATGGGTCTTCTCCAAGATCTGCCGTAGTGTGAATATTTGGTCGATGGTGGACTTTTCTGGCCTGAAGCCACATTGATATGGACCTATCAGGTTGTTGACAAACGACTTCAGGCGTTCACACAATACGGCGAATAAGATCTTATATGCGATGTTAAGGAGACTGATGCCTCTGTAGTTGGGGCAGTTCAGAGGGTCTCCTGTCTTGAGAATCGGACAAACAATGCTGAGGTTGCATTCATCGGGCATACTTTCGTCCGATCATATTTTACAAATGAGTTGGTGTATGCTCCTTACCAAGTCGGCAGTCAGGCTGTCCGCTCCGGCAGATTTGTTGGACTTAAGCTTAGTTATAGCTATCTTCACTTCATCCAGGTCGGGTGGACGGAATTGTTGGTCTTCATCGTCCAGGTTGAAAGGTTGATTCTGCCTGACAGCGGTATTTGGTTCGTTATCGCCGTTATATATTTTGCCGAAATGGTCTTTCCAAATCCTCAGCATCGACTGCGATTCTACTACGATGCTCCCGTTTCATCTCTACAGGCTTCGGTTCGGGGTTTGTTTTCGTGGCAAGTTATTTTTACCTTTTGAGTGTTTCCAATTGTCTTCAATGCTTGATGCTGGCGGTATTGGACCTCTTAAGATATTAAGAGACACTCGATCGGAAAAGGACTTGGGGATCTCTTGCGAGGGTAGAACAAGGCCATGGTCCAAGTCGATGTTGGCTCCTCGGAAAGTACGGACATCCATAATACTGGAAGAGTGTCTTGCGTCAATCGCAATGTGATCAATTTGATTGATCAGGAGTTCTGCAAGTCCCCTTGTTTATGTCGAGATGTGGGAACCGCGTGCCAGCTACGACAATGTTTTGCCCCGCCGCAAGGACGATTAGCCTGGATCCGTTATCGGAGGTGGTGTCGTGCAGGCTATATTTTCCAATCTTTGTCCGGCCCATCCCATAACATTTCTTGAATGGCGGTTATGTCTGCTTTGCAGCAGTCTAGGGCCTCTGCTAGTTGTTCGGCTGCACGTTCAGGGATCTAACATTCCACGTGCATATCCGAAGCTCATTGTCCTTAAATCATTTGCATGGGTTGTCAACAGTAGATCCGTCCATATCCGAGGCTTGTTGATGCTTCGTAACTTCTTGTTTTTTTAAATGGCCGGGCAGTTACCCCGGCGGCACATCCCTCTACGTAGAGGACCAGTTCCATTTTTAATGCCCCTAGTACCGAAGCCAGTAACCCGTTCCGGGGTTAGGGCTCTTTTCCAAGACCCTGACTAAGTCCTGGAAATCCTTAGCGGCCTGAGCTCCAAATATGTCGGAGTAGCCCGGTTAAGGTCTTGTTTTGTTTCTCCGACACTAATCCTGATTTATGGCGCAGGAAACTCACCATTTGTCCCCTCCACTTCGCAATCTTCAGCGAGATTCCCAGATGGCGCCAAGGGGAGGCTTATTAGCAGAGCTGCAAGATGTTCGGCTGCAGAGGCTCGTTCTCGTTATTTAAAGAACCAGCACCTGTTGGAAGATGCTACTTCTACGAGACCGTATACTTATCGTTGCCATTTGTATTTGTATTTTTATATTGCTGTACAAAAAACGAAAACTCCATCATTTTTGTCCAACAATCACATTGCAAAATGTTATATTTATTATCATTTCTACAGTACATTCAATAAATAAACAATTTGAAATCAATATATATTATTATTATTTATATATTGATTCCTATTTATTTATTATATTTTTACAACAAAGTTTCATACAACACATACTCTACAAACCTCATGCTTTTTCTATCGGGGTAACCGGGTGGTTCATACGTGTTTTTTTTTTAAATGCAAAAGTTTTTAAAAATATGGGATAGTTAGCCCTATTACGGCGTAGACCAGTATATTGCTACTGGCCGAGCACGCTCTTGCTATTGCTATTGTAGCCTGCATGAGTAAGAATGTACTCTTGCAAGACAAGCTCTTGGCTATGAACTTAGTTGTTGCGTTCCTCATCCAAGTTAAAGGACAGTTATCAGTTTTCCAATCAAAAGCAACAATTAATGTCAACGGCTACTTTTCCTGATCTCTTTCCCTCTTTGTTGGTGTTCTTTTTTTCATAGTTGTCGATAATATGGGCAAAATAGTACCACGCTATATTGTAAACTTCTAATTCGCTGTACTTATGCGGATAATGTTTTATCAGATGTAAACTCAATGATCTAGTATAAGCCAAAGCTTTTCTATTCGCAGTCCTCAAAGATGTTCTTACCGGGGCCAACAAGCTCAGGCGCCAAACTTACATTAGATAAATAAAAGACGCTAAATAATTGTCGTAGGCTTTCTTGCAATTAAATTAATCAATAAATGTAAACAACGTGAAAGTTAACAATTGAAAAATTTTGGAATGAGATTTAATAATGAAAACAACTAGAAACAAAAGGGTATAGAACTTAAGAAGAGCCGGGTTGGAAGAGTCAAAATTATTAATTGCCTAGCTTACGAGTATATACATAAGTACATGCAAATATGTTTTGCATCATGACTAGATTTTTAGTTTTAAGTAGAATATACTACGGATTAATAACATGTGATTTCCAAATGTCATAGGATATTAAATCCTCTTAAATCAAATTGCCATCAAGCCGTTAGGAGGTGCGTCCATGCATATCGAAGATCTAGTTTCAAGGATATGATGGCTAAAGTGAACCTTCATTCTTTTGAGAGAAAACAAGCAGATGGTATAACAAAATTTTTAACTACATTTTCGTTCGCTTTCTCCATCATCAAAAAAGATATTTCTGATTTTATTAAACCAAAAAGAAACAAATGACTTTCACCAACCATTGCTTCTCCATATGCAATGCAAAACAAATCGATCTTCTCATCAAACAAGGCGGAGAGTTGTCCGTCTCATTTTCTCTGTCTGGACATTAACACAAGCCAACGCAGCAATATATACAAGGCCTTATTTATGGAAACCATACCTAAGCTTAAATCGAAAGAATGGAATCCTAATATTACGAATGGCTCAAAACCTACACACCTCACTTACTCACTCACCTACTCCATCCGCTTCAATTTTGAAAATGGATCCGTATTAGCAGCAAAATACTCATAATATACACTGACGGTTTTTTGTTTTGAACTAAACAACCGAACAAAACTATATTACTGGACTTATATACTAGCGGATGATTGTTTTAGATGTACTCTTTCCGGTTAGAGTTTCATGAAAATTTATGCATGCCAAGTGTCACCCAGATATGGTATTTTTGTTCAGTTTGACATTTCAAAATGGAAATACTTGGTCCAGCACAGCGTGTAAAAATTATTCAGCTGTATTACGAACATCAGTTTTCTACGAGGAATGCATTTCGTTACTTAGAGCAAGTTATGGTTCACATAACCGAATTTCCAAACGGAAAATCGCTATACCATCGACAAGAAAAATAAAACAATTTTCATTATCCGGTAATACGTAATCAAATAGACTATATCAAGCACGCAGTTAAACAAAATTTAGGGGCAGTAAGGAAGAGAGCTTAACTTTTCGTATGCAACAATTTGACGTATTTTACGTGAGGATCTTGGTAAACAAGCATACAAATTTAAATTCGTACAGGAACTGAAGTTGGTCGACCTTCCGAATTTTCTCGGTTTTAGTCGTTGGGCTCTTAAAATTTTTTAACAAGCTCCGGCATTTTAAGAGTATTCATACCCTCTTCAGTAATAAGTTCTTTTTTAAGAAAAAAAACAACAACAAAAAATTAATCGACTATCAATACGAGCCTAACAGTGACACTGACCTAGATTTCCGTCTGCTGAGATAGCTAGGACATGTAGAGCGAATGGACACCAATGCTCCAGCATTTTCGACTCTTATCAGAGGGGATAACAGAGTAGAGCAAAGCACAACCTATCCATCGAAGTTAATGCTGGACTAAGTAGCGTTTGTTGGCTCAGCACTTCACACGGTGTAGAAACTCTGCCATATTGAACCGATCCAAGAGACAGCACATTGATGAGCCATTATTGTTCCAACTAAACTTCGTTCTATTTCTACTCCAAGATAGAAACCTGCAGTACTGGTTGTAACATCTAGATATTTTGATTTGTTGGTGCTACCAGGCCATCGTCAATATAAAGTGCAACAACCACGATTCGTACACCCCTTTGAAGCACAAATAAACATGGATCTGCTGTAGATGTTTCAAATTTAAAATCCTTTAGAAGTTTGGATATCGTTAAGTTCCAAGTCCTCGAAGCTTGTTTTAATCCATATAACGTTTTATTCAGCTTACAGACTCGTCCTGTTTTGTCATCGTATCCAACCAACATTTTTGCAACATAAAAATGTCTTCATCTAATCTTCCATTTAAAAAGGCAGTCTTCACGTCAAACTGAGTTAAAATTAGGTTTCTGGATGCACGTATAGCCAGGATTGTACGTGCAGATGTAAATTTGGCTACCGGGCTGACTGTTTCAGAAACATCTGACTTAGCATCTTTACATTCATTAAAACCATTTGCAACTATTTTTCTTTTAACAAAATGTGTCGTGATAGCTGTATTTTATTTGATTCTGGTATACACGCACGGTAACCCTTGCAGTTGTAAGAATAACCAACAAATATTCCGAACTTTGACTTTTTATCCCATTTTTGCCGCTTCTCGTCCGGAACATGAATTAAAACTTCGCTGCCAAACGTCCTTCAATTGTTAATTGTAGGTGACTGTGTTTGGGGTGGCCGTGGTGTAGTGGTACTAGCCATCGCTTCTCACTCGGAGGGTCAAGTTTCGAATCCTACTCATCACAAGTTTTTCATTTGTGTAATTGGAACTGAGTCAGATAGATCTGCGTGTGAAGGCATAACACTGACATGTAGATTTGGCTGTTGCAGAGTTTCAAGCACAAAACAACCGTTAAAATTTATAACCTGAATCATTCCGAGTGAAGAAAAACTCTCCGTCCTATTCGGGCTCCCACACCTGGAGAGTCAATAACGAAACCAAATATACCTGAGTTTCAAACCACTACATCACAACAATGCTTTACTTTCTCCTCCTTCTAACTTTCCGCCCGCGCACTGCCAACAGTATATGGGTATCATAAACCCCTTGAGGCGCGCGTGAATTATAAAAAAAAAATGTCACACTTCATAAGGACTTTTGATTTTGACTTGGCCCGAAACGATTAATGATGTTTGTCGCCATGTTGACAGCTTCGGACCATAACCTAAAAGGCATATTATTGTACATGCACGAAGAATGATCCTCGCAGTCTCTACTATAAAGCGGATGTCTCGCTTAGCTCTACCATATTGCTGAGGAGTATATGGAACCGAGGATTGATGGCGAATACCACGTTTATTAATATTACGTGGCCACCATCTGATCTTAAAATTTTCATATCATGACCGAAAAAGGACTTAACTTCATTCGGAAAACGTTGATTTAAATAAGGAACCTCTGATTTTTCTTTACTAATATAAACTGTTTTAAATTAAAAAAATCGTGGTTAAATAAAAGTAAATACCTGGATCCTCTAGTTGACTGCGTCTGCATTGGTCAACAGAGGTCAGTGTGAACGAGAACCCCAACATCTTTTGCCCTGGACTGGCTGGTGTCAAATAATGGACGGTGCATCTTGCCGATAGCACATGCATCGCAAAAACACCAGGAATATCAATTAAGTTCATGCCGCGTTGATTCAACACTTTGCACCTGTGACCAAGTCTATAATGCCATACATCTAGTGTTTCAACTTTCGACACATAATTCGCCGCGACATTATTACTGTTAACCTTAAAAAACATTTTATAGAGTCGACGAAATCTGACACCAATCGCAATCACCTTATCGTTCTTTAAAATTTCACATTTTTCACTATCTGATGTTAAACAATAGTTTTTGTACAGCGCACTTCCCGAAGAAAATAAATCAACCTTGATGTACGGAGCAAAATATTCATTTGATAGTCGTTTTGTAATCCACGTCTGGTAGCTAAACGCACTGATATTTATTTCTCCCTTTCCGAAAGCTTTAATGTGCGAACCGTTGCCTATTGTTATCAATACTGGCGTAGGGAGCTCCTCGTGTTTACTAAACCAGTCGCACCGGAAACACATATGCTCACTCGCCCCGAGTCCAGAGGCCAGTCATCAGCTGTAACCTCCTCAACAACCGCCACGCTTATGGTATCACACACAAGTGCATCATAACTGTCAACATTTTGTGTTTCACGATGGCCATAATTAATTTATTTTTGATTATTTTTTTTTGACATTTTTTCATTCAATAACCGTACTGCTTGCATTGGAAACATTAACCTGGACCCTTCTGACTGCTATGATGATTATTACTGCAGCTGCTACCTGGCTGATAGTACCTCTTTTCCTTTTTGGTGAATAGTGCAGTGTCTGAAATGCTACTTAACCGCGCTTCTTCCATGATAAGACGAGATCTTAAATTATCGATGGTTTGCTGCTTTACGTTTGCTGACTCCCACGCACTGAAAAAATGAGCGAATCGATCGGGTAGGATCATAAATATTTTGGTTATCAGCATTGACTCAGAAACTGTTTCTCCGCCATTTCTCAGCTGTTAAACTTTCCAGTTTGCTAATATGTGTTGCGAGGTCGTCATCTTAATTATTCTGAAATCCATAGAAACGTTGTTGCAGCATATTCACACTGGTTTTGGATTTCTGATCGAATATTTGTATCTGTACGAGTATTTAGATTAATACTACAAGATAGGATATCTTTTAAAAGCATAATTACAGACGTTACAGATTATACGATATATTAACAACTAAGATACATTTTGAGAACAATTAAGATAATAAAAAAAAAGGTATAAATAAAGAGAGATAAAAGTAAATAATTAAATAAATAAATAAAAATTATATTATAATTATTACATTAAATAAGAAGAAAAGTCATGTCTAAGCTAGGATGCGGCTATCGGAAAGATGAAGGAAAAGCTTTTTCTGAAAGACGGCATATGAGTTGATTACCTGCAATTCATGTGGAATATAATTCCAGGCGCGAATCGCAGATACAAAAAAGGATCGCTATCCAATGCAATGTGTGAATGAAGGTATAATTAGGTTTTTACCTCTATTAGATTGTGCAAAATGAAGGATTTCAAAAAGATAACTAAGAGACTTAGTTTGTATAATTTTAAATAGTTTTAATATATTGCGGAAGTTTAAATACAGATTAAGATTCAGGATGAGGATATAAAACTGGACACACTACTGGACCTAGGAATATCATAAATAAAACGGATACAGTCATTAAACGCAACCTTTAGTCTATTCTTACAAACAGAGTCAAGACAAGGGAACACAGAAGAATTAAACAAAACGTAAGGCATTATAAGGGTTTTAACTAATCTTGTTTTTACGAGGTGATGCAAGTAGTTCGTCGAGTATCGCAATCTGCGGAGTCCACAATAATTTTTTTTTCAGGGTGTCTTTTATAGCATCACAACAGTTAATATGGAAACCAAGGTATTTAGCAGAATTTACAACTTTAACGGGGTTGCCATCAAGGACAACAGGTGAAAAATGATTTGAACAAAAGTCATTATTTGAAAAAACCATGCAAACTGTTTTGTCGGGGTTCAACTTCAATTTGTTACGTTTTGACCAGCAGGATATATTATCAAGATCTTCATTCACTCTGGCAACAGAATCTTCTATAAGACAAACAGAACGCGAAAAATATATAATCACATCATCAGCGTACATGTGAATTTTGCAATTCTTAACAATACCTGGGATTTTATTGTTAAAAAGGGAGAACAGAAGTGGTCCTAAAACAAACCCTTACGGAACGCCTTCGTGAATGATTTTAGAGATTGAGTAACCAAGCTCTGTGGCGACCGACTGTACTCTATCCCTTTGATAACAGCTTAATACTCGTAGCTTTGTGGAAGAGTTTGAAAAATTAAAGCTATTTTTAACCTTTGTTAGTAATAAATAGTGATCAATACAGTCGAAGGCTTTGGAAAAGTCTAGAAGAACTGCTATACAGATATCGTTACAATTTAAAGCAGATCGAATATCAGTAGTCACTTTTAGAACAGCAGACTCACAACTGTGTTTGCTTCGAAAACGGGATTGCCATTTCGAGAGCTTATTATTATCATCCAGGAATTTCTGTAATTGGAGAGATAAAACCTTTCCAAAAGCTTTTGACAAAAAACACAAAATACTAATTGGGCTGCATACGCTGCCGACATTTTGGACTAGACTTTTTGGGTATAGGAATAATTTTAGCTATTTTCCAACTATCTGGGAACTGGGAGCTGTATATACCGTAATTAAATATATGATGTATGTAGCAAATGACGTGAGGTAGTATAAGCTAAAGAAATCGAGGTGATATACCATCAGGTCCTGTGGCATTAGATTTAACAGAGTTAATTGCTTTGAATACATCGAATTCAGTAATACATTGAAAACCAAAATTAGGACTCAATTCAAGAGAACACAGATCTACTAGGTGGGGTGAAAAGTAACCCCCTTGGGAATGAAAAAAAAAAATTTTTAAATGTTTTTTTTATTCTATTCAATATAGTCCCCTTTTAGCTTGATACACTTATTCCAGCGATTTGCAAAATACTCCTCCATGGCGTCGATGATTTCCTCGCGTGAGCTGAATTTTTTATTGATGAGCCATCTTTTGAGGTTTGGGAAGAGATAATAGTCCGAGGGAGCCAAATCGGGTGAATACGGTGGATGCGACAGCAATTGGAGCCGTAAGTCATTGATTTTAGCCGTGGTTGCGATGCTTTGATGCGCCGGCGCATTGTCTTGCGAAAACAACATTTTTTTCGCTTCATGTGAGGCCGTTTTGCAGCGATTTCGGCCTTCAATCGCTCCAATAATGCACAGTAATACTCGCTGTTGATGGTTTTTCCTTTTTCGAGGTAGTCCACGAAGAGTATGCCATGACAATCCCAGAAAACCGACGCCACAACCTTTCCGACCCATTGAGCCTCCCTCGGCCGCTTCGGAGCACTCGTGCCGGCTTCAGTCCATCTCTGGTGTGTGGATCCAGGATTCATCAACAGTTACCAATCGACGCCAAAAGTTCGCCCGATTCCGCAAAAGCAAGTGCAAAAACTCTTTCGAAGTGCTCTCGCGTTCGTGTTTTTGATCAGGAATGAGGATGCGCGGCACCCAGCGGCAGGAT
This sequence comes from Volucella inflata, assembly GCA_928272305.1. NCBI lineage: Eukaryota > Metazoa > Arthropoda > Insecta > Diptera > Syrphidae > Volucella > Volucella inflata. The sequence continues at coordinate 38,216,699 of OV743717.1, forward strand.
AACTTTTTCATATGCAGAATATTGCCCAAAATATGGCGTCTGCGCTCAGTACTAATCTTTGTGGTATCTGCTAGCTTGCGCACCTTCACTTTCCGGTCGGCCAACACCATTTCATGTATTTTTTTGACATTGTCCTCTGTAACCACATCGGAGAGCCTGCCGCTGCAGACTTGATCGGTAGTGGAGTTGCGGCCACCACGAAACTCTCGAAACCAGCTGTCAAAACAAAACCAAAGACAGTATCGCACTGAAATTTAGCATGTCTGCCTAAATATTAACGGACTTCAAGGCACCATAACCTTTTTTGCAGTAGCAGCGCATTCTGGCGGTCAAGTAGGTTACTTTTCAACCTACCTAGTAGGTTAAGAGGAGAGGAATCAGGACGATCCGGAGAAAAAACGCACTCATTTCATTCGGAGACAACGAACACATGGATATTTTACTATCAGTCACTACACTTAGACCTTTCAGGTTCTTCCACGGTTGCTTAGACCCTAATTTAGGATCAAGTTTCTTTAAAAAAATAAGACCTTTTAAAGTTACGGATACGAGTTGTAACTTCGTTGCGTACAATACAGTATTGTTGTCTATTTTCCAGTGTAGGATTTCGTTTGAATTTCTTAAAAATACGCTCACGCTCAGTAATTTTACGTTGAATTTCGTTACTATACCAGGGACAAAAACAAGACCTAACACGCTTAGTTGCAACTGGAACAAAATTATTATGTAAGGAGTTGACTAGATTATTAAAGATTTCAATCTTTTCACTAATATTGGCCGTTATATATATCATGCCAATTTAAACTATAAAGCGTGCGCATGAGCTCTATAAGATTGCTGTCCTTAAATGATCTAAAAAAAAAAGGTATTATCACAGATGTATCTATCTATATTAAAGTCAAAAGAACAGAAAATTATATCACGAATGAATTCGCCTGTCAGTTTAATTTGGTCAAAACATAAAACACTCGAAGCACAATTATAGAGGAACATATCAAGTAACGAGGGATTATTCGTAGACTTAAAACAGGTGGGATAACGAGAATTCACTACTGACAACCTTAATTTATCACAGAAATAATGAAATTGACTAGTTACGAGTATATTATTGCACTTTAAAATGTTGACATTAAAATCGCCACCTACCAAAATTTTACTGTATTTTAGATGTAGTTTTAGTAATGTGTATTGCAGTTCCGCTAAATTTTCCTCAATGAAACAGTGAGGGGTCGAATGCACTACAACAGGATTTTATCATGTGCAGCACTGACTTCTAAACAGAAAAATTGTATAAAATGAGGATGTATATATATATGTATATATACGTATATTGTAGTACATACCGCCTTTAGAAAGGCACGAAAACAGCATCATAAACAGACATGAAGAAAACTTGCGTCAAAAGCATAACAATTAATTTTAAGGAGGTTTAGACGAATAGTTATTGATACACATTTACAGGATACTCAATTAACAAAAGAATCATCGAATGGAGTAACGTCTGAAATAAGTAAATAAAGTATTACAAAAAGTAACAAAAAACTACAGGTGATAGACATAAGAGCAGGAATGTCACAAATTGCAACAGATTTGTCCCCCGCACCTTTTTTCACAGGCACTTTTCCATTGCGTGTATACGCAGAATGGAGTTGATTTTCCCTTCGCATTTTCATAGCTCTCTGGAATACAGAATGATTTTGTTTAGTTAAACTTTCGTTCACACGAACAAAATCGCTGTTGTCAAAGCCAAGGTCGTGAAGGGACCACGGACGGGAGTTCAGCAACACTTCTTAACAAACACACTTTGTTCTCTTCGAATGGAACCTTTATGATGACAGCACTTGTTTTAGCATGGTTTTTCGGTATGGTGCGGGTGATAGAAGTAGGGGCAACATAACACGCTTGCGAAAGAAAAAATCTACTTGATCTTTTAAATCGCTGTTTGCTTCCTGCAACGATTTTATTGAAGAGAGAAGAGCGTTGCATTTTTTGTTATGGGTTTCATCCACAGTTTTAAGTTCGTATTCAAATTCACTTTTGAAAAACGTTAACTGGTCTATTAAGCGCTTCTCCTTTGACTTAATTTCAGCTTTAAAATCATATCTTATCACAGCGGCAACAGATTTAATTAAGTCAGTTTTTAACGAGTCAAAGCGAGTATTGATCAGGCTGAAAACATCCACAGAACAAGAGGTTTTAAGAGAAGGGCCCTATTTATTAACGGAGCATAGCGATCTTTGGTGAGAGTCCGAAGAATTTGGTATACCGGCCATTATATATGTATACAGAAATAGATTTTAATTTTTACTTTTGGCTTTTTAGCTTAACGATACGGCTATATAATTAAGAGAACCGCCACGAGACAGATGTTCATCAAGCTTCCGAACGACTTAACAAATTAGGGAAACTATTACAACTCTATTTTAAAATTTTTTGCGGAGCAAATTTTCTTGCTACCAACTTTATAACTTTATAACTTATTATTATATAGAGCTTACTTACGTACTTTAAGTGGCGCTACAGTCCGGGGTGGACCTGGGCACCAGTCAACAACCTTCTCCAGCCAGCTCGATCCCTGGCTAGCTGCCTCCAGTTTCGCACGCTAAGTTGGCTGAGGTCCTCTTCCACTTGCGTGCGCCACCTGAGTCTTGGCCTTCCTCCGGAATCCTCGGGAGCGGATTCGAAGACTTTTCGGACCGGAGCATTGATGTCCATGCGCTCTACATGACCCAGCCATCTCAGCCTTAGGATCTTCACTCTTCTGGCTAGGTCCATGTCGCTGTACAGTCCGTACAGTTAGACGTTGAACCTCCTCCTCCACCGTCAATGCAAACGAGACCGAAGATCGCCCTGAGAATTTTTCTCTCGAAGCAACCAAGAACACCCTCATCCATTGTTGATAATGTCCATGCCTCTGCGCCATAGAGCAGGACCAGGATTATTAAGGTATTATAAAGGGTGACTTTTGGTGTCCGAGAGAGGGCTTTGCTACTAAATTGCCTTCTCAACCCAAAGAAACAGCGGTTGGCAAGAGTTATTCTTCGCTTGAACTCAGCGCTGGTGTCGTTATCTGTATTTATAGCAGAGCCTAGGTAGACAAAGTCCTTAACTACCTCAAAGTTTTATCTATTGAGGGTGACGTTCTGCCCGAGACGTCGGTGTTGGTTGTCCTTTTTGCTTGACAGCATATACTTGGTCTTACACTCATTGACCGCTAAACTCATTTTCGTCGCTTCCGTCTCAATACTCGCGAAAGCGCCACTGACATCACGCTGCTTTCTGCCGATTATTTCAATATCGTCGGCGTATGCGAGTAGTTGGACGGACTTTTGAAAGATAGTGCCTCTTGTGTTTGCGCATGAGTTTTGCACTATTCTTTCAACTACAATACGATGTTGAAAAAATCGCATGACAGCGCATCGCCTTTACTTAATCCTTTCTGGACATCAAAGATCTCGGTGAGATCTTTACCGACCTTGATGGAGCAGCGTGCATTCACCATCGTCATCCTGCACAGACGGACGAGTTTGGCAAGGATGCCAAAACTAGACATTGCTCTATATAGCTCGTCTATATAGATGCTGTCATACGCGGCCATAAAGTTTTTTTGGTTGCATCCAAGGATGGGATAATCTTCGAAAGATACTAATAGCCCGGGCTATCAGCATGCACGATTCGCAAACCCCAAGTACTCGATTTCTGAGACGCGCCTACGTGCTAACCCACACCCTGCACTCTTCTACCACTCTCCCCGCAGTACTGCCGTTAGGTACTACTTCGCGGGGCTGGTAAGCACTTCATGCCCTTCTTTCGCCATTTGCTGGTTCGACATTGTGTACAGTATTTACTGTTCTTTGTTGTATTAGAGATGCCGTCTGGGTTTGATTTTCTTTAATGCTCTCTCTGACTCTTTCCAACCGTTGAAGTTCCTTCATTATTTTTGCCGCAGCCTGTTTCACCGCATCCCATATTATACCTAATGTTAGCATATGGTTTATGATGTTTTCAGGAGTTAGTATCTCTCCAATTTTCTCCTCTAGTTCTGAAGTGTGGGCACTGAAAAAATACATGCTGTGCATCTTCCCTAGCCGCTCCGCAGTTTAAGCAGAAGGGAGATTCCTTCAGATCAAACCTGTATAGATATGATTGAAAGCAGCCATATCCAGTTAGGAGCTGACTTAAGTAAAAATCTACTTCTCCGTAGTTACGTTCTACCCATTTACGTATATCGGGTATAAGTCGGTAGGCTTAAACCCCCATTTGTAGACTGGTTCCATCTCTCTTGCCACGCACTTGTGCTGCACTGCTTTCCTCCCAGCTTGGTATCTTTCACTGAAACTCCCGGTTCCCGAATTTTGGTATCGTAGGTCCTTTGTAGCTCAGTAGCCAATATATCTGCTGGTAGCATTCCCGCAATGACATATATAGAATCATCTGACACTGTCAGATATGCACAACAAACTCTCAGAGCACATAGTCTGTTGACAGAATTAGTCTTTCTTGCGTATGACTTAATTTTTCATGCTTTCACCCATATTGGTACCGCACACATTTTGATTGACTGCACCACCCTTGACGGAACTAGTCTCATTTGTTGTCTGGGTCCTCCTATGTTTGTCATTATTCTGGATAAGGCAGCGCTCACCTTTGCAGCTTTGTCGCACGTTCTTTCAAGGTGTTCCTTGTAAATGAGTCCAGCATCGACCATCATACCTAGGTATCTGATAGCAGGTTTCGATGTTATATCGTGATCGCCCACCCTGATGGTGATTGTTTCTCTGTCCTTGCGACTGGTTACCAGAACTGCTTCCGTTTTATGTTCTGCCAGCTCTAACCCAACTGTTGCCATCCACCGTCTAACTTTTCGAATACATTCATTACCGATGTCTTCCATCTCCTCCAGGCGTTTCGCCGTCACGACGATTGCAATATCATCTGCAAAACCTATGATTTTAGCCTCAATCGGGAATCCAAATCTAAGAACCATGTCGTACATAATGTTCCATAAGAAAGGTCCTAGTACTGATCCTTGTGGAACTCCGCCAGTTATGCGGTACTGCCTTACTCCATCGTCGGTATCGTAGAGTAGGAACCGATTGTCAAAGTAACTTAGCATAATTTTTATTAAAAACCATGACACCATCATTGACCTCAGAGAGTGTACTATAAGCCCCCAGTTTGCAGAGTTGAACGCTTTTGACATCCAACGTTAATACGGCGCCGTATTTTTTGGTACCTCCTCTCCATCTTCTGCCCTGAATGGCTTCTTCTAGGGTCGTAGTTACCTTCCGAATAGCATCCACTGTAGAGCGAGCCTTTCTAAATCCATGCTGCTGGTTTGAGAGACCTCATCAATTGACGCCTCCAATCTGTTACATATAATTCGCTCCAGTATTTTACCCATCGTGTCTAATAAGCATATGGGACGATATGGCGAGGACTCATCTGGTGGTTTATTCCCTTTTGGCAGCAGCACAAGACGTTGCTTTTTCCATTTGTCTGGATAAACCCCTTCTGTTAAACACTTGTTATACATTTCCACGAATACTTCTGTATTTATTTTGACGGCTAGCTTAAGGACCTTATTTGGTATTAAAGGTGTTTTCGTCCAGTGTGCTTGTTTTCCACCCCATTCATAATGCTTTCTTTGGAAGGCGCTTCTGGGTTGCTCTCCTTGCTTGAACTTCAAATAGGATGGCCTGGTGGTCACTATGGGTGTAGTCCTCACTGACTTTCCATCTTGATCCTCACACTAGGGAACTTGTTACTAAGCTGCATCAACTCTGGAGGCTAAGCCGTTTCTGGTGAATCTGTGCTCGCTGCCCGTATTAAGCATTACTGCGTCAAGTGACGATAGTGCTTCTAGCAGAACCTCTCCTCTCCTATTGGTCCGTATGCTGCCCCAATCGGTGACCCATGCCAGTTATGATTGATGGAGCTCGGCCTCTAGCATCATCCACGAGCCTATCTAGCATTCTCTGGAATTCTTCCAGGGTTCCATTTGGAGATGCATAACAACTGTATATACTATATATACCTCATTGACCTTCACTCGGACGAACCCTATTCCAGATGTCATCATTCTTTCTTCAAATGCGTAGTCTCCGCAAGTCCAAATAGCAGCTCTCGTCGAGGCGTCTGCTGCTCAAATTTTAGCATCGAGGTTCCTATACTGCTCGCTTACTACGGCCACATCAATCTTCTGCTCTCTAACAGCTTGTGTCATAAGGTCGTGTGCCGCTTCGCAGTGAGTTAGGTTAAGTTGCATCACTTTCACATTCTTCTGGTGGCCTTTGCAGCTTCTTGGAATGCAGGGCATACTGAACTTCCTGCCGCGTGTTTGGTATTGCTACTTCTTCTTTCTTCACAAAGGACGCATCTTTGGTCATTGTTGCAGTTCTTGGACACATGACCTTTCTGCCCGCACTTGTAGCAGCAGTTTTCGCTTCTGGCCACAGTGCTTTTACTTGCTTGTCCAAAATTAAGGCATTGGCATACCGTCCATCCGATTTTTATTCTTCCCACCTCCAGAATATTTTTGGCAGCGTTATTCGGGAGGCTGATGACTGCTGTTTGCGTCCCTGCGTAGGCTGTTCTCAGGAATTTAATAGCTGAGGCTTGAGTACCTCGCAGTTCCTCACTCTGCTCGGACAGGGCTTGGCAGATCTCATCATTTGTAGTGACGCCATCTAGATCTTTGCTTTCAATAAGCCCCTCGTGCGTTAGGCACCTCACTTCCGCAACTTCCCCGAGAACTTGTGAAATTTTTATTCGGTGCTCTGAGGTTCTCTCATCCGAAAACTTTCTTGAGCTCAAGCAATAATTCTACATTAGCCGTCTTCCTTATGCGAGTTACATAAGAGCTTAGTCCATTTAACTCCGGGTTGGTCTTCACGGCGCATGATAGTGTCGGTGCTTCGGTGTTTGATCTAGTCCTTTTTCGCTCGGGTTCTGATAGTTGTTCCAACGACTGAGGAGCAGAGGCCAATTAGCTCACTTCTGGTGTTTGGCTTGTTTGAGTGGCTTTAGATATTTTAATAATATCTATTTTATCCTTTTCGCCTTCTACTACACAGTTGTATTGTCTACGTTTTGCACTTGCCAGCATCCTTATGTCATGGTAAACGTTATTTTTCCCTTTGACAAATTCCACCTGCGCCGTGATGTTTTGTTCCCAGGAATTTTATGTCTTCACGCTTTTCTCTTTCTTCACTGGTTTTGGAAGTTAAACCGCTAATTGGTGTTTCATCGAGCTGCTCGCTTCTGTGTTGCTGCCCACTTAGTAGTGGTGTAGACAGCGTCTGTGTGCCCATGCTCTCTTCTTGCGTTGCTGCGTCCGTTATTTTTAACGGCGGTGAGCGCATTAGTACACTACTTCTTCTGAACGGACTTTCTTCTATTCTTTCGACTCCTGTGATTGTTGTTTTTTCCTGATTTATTTGTTTGTATAAGATTCATAGTTGGATCCCACGAGTATGGGGGAAAGGAGGTCCGCCACATCAGAGAAATATGTAATGTGGTCACGCTAAGTTACAACCAGAGGGCGCCAGGTATCTGGAGGGCTCCGTTAGCGATGCTGTATGGATTTTATGTCCCCAGCATTATTCAGGCCTCGGTACGGGTCGCATAACGCCTTGCCTTAGGGGACTTACGCGGCCTTAAAATCGATGAATAGGTGGTGTGTATCGATCTGAAGCTCATGGTTCTTCTCCAAGATCTGCCGTAGTGTGAATATCTGGTCGATGGTGGACTTTCCTGGCCTGAAGCCACACCAATATGGACCTATCAGGTTGTTGACGAACGGCTTCAGGCGTTCACACAATACGGCGGATATGATCTTATATGCGATGTTAAGGAGACTGATGCCTCTGTAGTTTGCGCAGTACAGAGGGTCTCCTGTCTTGAGAATCGGACAAACAATGCTGAGGTTCCACTCATCGCGCATACTTTCGTCCGACCATATTTTACAGATGAGTTGGTGTATGCTCCTTACCAAGTCACCGCCTGCCGCTTTAAAGAGTTCGGCAGTAAGGCCAGCAACTTTGTTGGACTTAAGCTTCGATATAGCTATCTTCACTTCAACCAGGTCGGGTGGACGGAATTGTTGGTCATCATCGTCCAAGTTGAAAGGTTGATTCTGCCTGACAGCGGTATTTGGTCCGTCATCGCCGTTATACAGTCTGAAGAAATGGTTTTTCCAGCATCGACTGCGATTCTACTACGACGTTCCCTTGTTCATCTCTACAGGCTTCGGTTCGGGGTTTGTTTCTGTGGCATGTTGATTTTACATTTTGGTAAAACTTCCGAATCACTTTCCTGGAGTAGCATCTCTCAATTTCCTCGATCGCGCGCTTCTCATGCTCTTTCTTCATCCTCCTGAGAAGCCGGTGTTCGTCTCTCCTCTTCCGCTCATAGAGCTCATGAACAGCTCTGGTCTTTTTCAGCAGCGCCGCGTTATATGCATCTTGCTTAGCTGCATGTGCTTGCCGGCATTCATCATCGAACCAGGGGTTTCGTTGTGGTGGACGAATGAAACCCAGCACATCAGAAGCGGCTTCTCTGATGGCGTTTTGGCATGGCGATCTCTTGCGGTTGTAGCCGCCTGACGTCGAATTTTCTCACAGCATTAGTTTGTCTTGGCGTAGTTTGGGATATCCGCAACCGTACCTTGGCTACAACAAGGTAATGGTCCGAATCGATGTTGGCTCCTCGGAACGTACGGACATCCATAATACTGGAGGAGTGTCTTGCGTCGATCGCAATGTGATCAATCTGGTTGACTGTTGATTGATCATGAATTCTCCAAGTCCCCTTGTGTATGTCGAGATGTGGGAACCGCGTGCTAGCCACGACAATGTTTCGCCCCGCCGCAAAGTCGATAAGCCTGAATCCGTTATCGGAGGTGGTGTTGTGCAGGCTATATTTTCCGATTGTTCCACCAAAGATACCCTCTCTTCCTAGCTTTGCATTAAAATTACCGAGGACAATTTTAATGTCATAGCTAGGGCATTGCTCGTAGGTCTTGCTTTGGAGCCCGTAGAAGGCATCCTTGATGTCGTCATCTTTCTCCTCTGTGGGGGCATGCGCGCATATGAGGGTACTGTTGGCGAATTTAGCCTTGATGCGGATTGCTACGAGGCGCTTGCTCACATGCCGGAAGCTCATGACTTCTTGTCTTAGTCTGCCTCCGACAACAAATCCGCATCAAAATAAGCGCTGCTTTTGCCATCGATAGCAATTGCCGTAGTAGATGTCGCAGTTTTTCATCTTCTTTTTGTCCGGCCCATTCCATCGCTTTTCTTGAATGGCGGTTATGTCTGCTTTGCAGCAGTCTAGGGCCTCCGCTTGTTGCTCGGCTGCACATGGTCTATTAGATCTAACATTCTACGTGCATATACGAAGCTCATTGTCCTTAAATCGTTTGCGTGGGTTGTCAACATCAGATCCGTCCATATCCGAGGCTTGTTGATGCTTCGTAACTTCTTGTTTTTTTAAATGACCTAGTACGAGGATGTGAGCGCTGCCGTTGGCCCATATAAGGCTCGTCCGCCACCATCTCTTTTCCAAGACCCTGACTAAGTCCTAGAAATCCTTACCGGCCTGAGCTCCAAATATGTCGGAGTAGCCCGGATAAGGTCTTGTTTTGTTTTTCCGACACTAATCCTGATTTATGGCGCAGGAAACTCGCCATTTGTCCCCTTCACTTTGCAATCTCTAGTGAGATTCCCAGAAGCGCCACTGGGGGATTTTGCAAGATGTTCGGATGCAGAGGCTCATTCTCGTTATTTAAAGAACCAGCACCTGTCGGAAGGTGCTACTTCTACGAGGCCTTATACTAATCGTTGCCATCGTATATAGAGCATGGCGTAGACTGTATTTGAAATGATATTGAGCAATGCATTATGTGCACCAAAACTCCTTGACCAATACTAGTGGCGATGATTCGGTCTTTTAGATGCCAAGCCTTAAGTGCGATTTTCGATGCCGCATTTGATTCTATCACCTCCGGTTGCTGCTCCTTCCCAGTCACCACCTCAAGAAGATCGCCTGCATTCATTTGAATTTGAAATTTCCACGTGCACCATTGTTCCGCACATTGAAGCTTATCTTCTTATCTTTGCAATTTGTGTTTCTTTCGCTAATCTGAAATTTAATTTCACGCGATACTACGATTTATCCGCAAAACATTTTATCGAGAGGTTATACAAGCTCTTTTGAATGCCTATTTTACTCTTTTACCTTTGAGCACACTGGGCCCATAACCTATTAAGAAAAAGACTTCTTGTCTTTGAAAAAACAAGTAAGCACAGTGCATTCAGCAATAGAATAATGATATACTTAAGTGCGATATACAATTCAATAGTTATTTAATAATGCTAACTCAACACTTTCAATATTAGCTGATTAAGATAACCGAATCCTCAAAGCTTCGTAACACGGTTCGGTCAAGGACGCTAGGTTTAATCTTAAGTACAAAGTTTACAAGTCCTAAGAATCTCAGGATTTCTTCAACTTTGACTAGACGTCTGCTGGATTAAATACGTTTAAAAGACTTTCTGAGGTGTTTACCCGTTTTTTCGGATAGGTAGAGCTTAAGTTTCGGGTTTCGAACCAAAGCAAACACTTGGACGACAAAACAAACATGAGCCAAAAACGTAGATTATCGATTTTTGGAGCTCTGGATGCATTTGCTCTGTTGAGTAAGCTCATTCGAAAGTTCATCGTCTTAGTTACAAGAGCTACAGATAAAAAACATGAAACCGATAAAAAATAACGGAGAAAATACAAATAGAAAAAATAAAAATAACAAGTTCAAGTAACAACAAAATTAAGGAAGCTAACCCCAGAACACGAAACACATCAATGTCCGCATAGGCAGGAAGTCAACGACTCCTTTTCGTTTTATACATTTCTACATACACTGAGTACGAATCGTAATCTTAAGCCTTCTTTTCGCTTATGCTTTGAAACCGGTCCTGAGACAATGATCCTATTAAATTACCTGACTCGCTAGCCCTGACCGTACGAAAGCGTGTTCCTCCCGTTTGTCATATTTATTTTTCCTGCGTAATAATTTGTACTCTTATTAAATTAACAAAATATACCACCAATTGACCCCCAGGAAAAAGATAATCTTGCATTGTTTTGTCTATTTGTTTGGTGCCCACCTTGTTGTTTACCAGATCGGTTTTCGCGATCCTTCCGAACCCCCCGAGCAGAGCAGCCAGTCCGTTCAGCTAAATCACATCTGCATGTTCTAATCACCGTTGGTTTTGCGATTCAATTTTGTGATCTTTTCGTTTGTTACATGCTCTCGTCACCCGCTTATCAACCCCCACCTGTTTGGTTGTGGTCCGTTTATTTGTTTTGCGTGTAGCCCAGAATTTTGAAGATCGTCTAACTTTTCTTATCCTCCAATCACGTGATTTGCAATATCATTTTAAACGCGAACTTTACTTCTTTCAAGAAAACATTGTTATGTTTTAAAACGTCTAATACTTTCTTAAGTTTTTGATAACTAATTCCTTCATCAACTCCGTGGATAATATTGTAATCAATGCAATTTCTTCCACAAACCAGCAAGATAAACCAAACATAAGCCTAAGAATACGAGTACTAAACTTGTCGAAAGTAATTCATTCATCGTTGACAATGAAAATTTTTCCCAGACCAACCCTCATGGAAAAACGATGAAATTTCCAATTCCAGCTGTAAAATACACATACGAGTATGTATGTACTCGTACATATAAAATACGAGTATAATATAATATAAAATTAAACAATTAATTTCCCTTTTCCAATTCCAACTTTAAAATACGCATATGTATTTACTCGTACATATGTATATGCAACAATTAATTTCCTTTTTTTGGGGATTGAAAACTTTTAGTCTAATCTGTTGTTGGGAAAGCCGCGTCCGAATCGTCTTTGACTTACAGATACGCATTTAAGAGTCGTTGGCCTCTATTTTTGTGATTATTTTGATTGGTTAATGGTCGCGTTATTACAAAAATGATAGTATAAAGATTGGTTGTACGTATTTCGAAAACCAAATTTTTTCAGAATTTTAAAATTTTAATCTGGAAGAGCGTAATACATCGTGAAATGGTCTTGCGCCCACCAATTTGTAATTAGGGGAGTATTATTAACGTAATGGTATAGAATTTTTGGTTTTTTAGAATTTCGAAACAGTGTGGCAAAGTATATGCCACGTTCAAATGGTCTTGGACCTTCATATTTTTTATGAGGCATTGCTTTTCTACCTTTAGTAGCGATTAATACTCGTACTTGGTTATGTCATATATTAAGAAAAGATTTGTTTTTATTTAATGGTCTGGGAACAGCTTTGTCACACTCGAAAACGTATTGGACTATTATTTCTGCGTTCAGATAATAATACACTATACAATCAAATTAGCATTCACTGCTATATCAATTATCTCAATTTTGGAAAAAAAAGCACACTATTACTCACTAAAGCCGCGACCATTTCCAGCAAGACTTTTGTTTACACTAGCTTTCAACTAATCTGGTTTGTTTTTCGTTACCTCTCACGCCCAAAAATTGGCTGCGAGCTCTTAGACTATAAGCATACCGGAAAGATGTCGCAAACAAACGGAACTTTACGAAATTAAATATTTTGTTTAAGAATGATTGCGGTTCCTCTTCCTGGTTCATTTCTTACGATATTATAACCTTCCAAAGAGGGTTAATGCTTGCTTGAGTCTGGTTTCGGAGAAAACAAATGTGTGGCTTGTCTCTTTTTAAGATATGGAGAAGTACTAATCAAATAAACCTTTTTTTTTTCCTTCTGATTGAAGTTTTTGGTAAACTGACCAACAATTTTTGATTAAAATTAAAACATCTTTGAATAAAATGCTAAAAAGACTCATTCAGAAAGTCATTGAAATTTCCTGTTTAGGATTTTCCGTTACTCACTTGCCATATTCCGCAAAAAAAATGTTTGGGTCTCTCGTGCAACTTTTCTGTTTGTGAGAGCCATAAATAAATCCATTTGGGATACGGTTTGTCTGCTCTTTTTGTACATTGACTTTCTGAAAACTGGTTTGGATTCAACCCTGAGTAACTGCGGCAGAGGGAATAACACCACGTGTTAAATCACATAGACTGTTACGAATATCGTATTTTAGAAATTCCAGCTGAGCTGGAATAGAATTATTATTGTTTCACTTTCTTCCATTTTTTGAGCCTCTATCTCACAGAAGAAAAGATTTAAGCATGTATTTTTTATTGTTTGATAAATCCGTATAAATTTTATGTACACTCGTCTATTCAAGTCAGAGTATGAGGATACACTTCTCTAGGTTGGACATTAAGTAATTGTTTATACAAATAGGATACAAATTGTATTCTAAGGTCTGATGATCTAAAACGATTTAATCTGCATTTCGAAGTTATTTCTTCTACAAGAATTGAATTTTTTTCGTTGTTGCGACGTGTTAACAGTCGGATTTGGTGATCCATTCTCGTCCTTGTACTTTCTGCATTATTGTTGGTATTTTGAGGTCTTTGTTAATGTCGCCATTGGAAATATACCATGGTGCGCATTGACCATCGTTCTTAAGATTTTTGATTGTTGTCATTGGATAATTTGTATTTTTGATGTACTCGCTGTTCTCCACACTTGGAGTCGGTACGTCTATATTGGTTTGATAATTGTCTTATAGCTTGTTGTTTACTGAGCACAGTCTAAAGTAAAGTATTTGGCTTCCCCGGGTGTTTGCGTGTCCTAGAAATAGGGTAGGCACTGAGAGATTTCAACCTGGCGATGACCAGTGTTGCAACTATCTTCTACACACCAATTGTGATACCTCCACGTGGTAACCGCCAGGTATTCGTCCATCCGGACTGGACCTGCAAAACTTATAAGTGAAAGTGCTGACCAGCAGACAAAAATAGCAGCACTATAAAGAGGACAGCGGATGAATTCCCCAGATGGAATAAACGGTGGAAACAATCCCGAAACAAATGAGACCTTATCCAGTCTACTCTGACATATTTGGAACTCTGGTAAGGATTTCCTAGACTAAGTCAGGGTCTTGCAAAAGCGATGGTGGCGGAAGAGCCCATAATGCAAAACCAGCATCTATTTTTCGATTTTAAGACCGCGTATGACTGCATCTATAGAGACAAGCTATACAGAGCAATGTCTAGTTTTGGCATCTCTGCCAAACTCACCCGTATATGCAGGATGATTTTGGAGAATGCACGCTGCTCCATCAAAGTCGGTAAACATCTCACCGAGACCTTTGATGTCAAAAAAGGATTTAGACAAGGCGATGAATAGTGCAAAACTCATGCGCAAACACAAGAGGCACAATCTTTCAAAACTCTGTTCACATACTCGCTGATATTGACATAATTGGAAGAAAGCGGCGAAAATGGGTTAAGCGGTCAACACGGACAAGACTAAGTATATGCTGTCAAGCAAAAAGGAAACTGAACACACCTACGTCTCGGACAGAACGTCACCCTTGAGAGGTATAACTTTGAGGTAGTTAAGGACTATGCCTACCTAGGCTCCGCTATGAATTCCGACAACGACACCAGCGCTGAGATTAAACGAAAAATAACTCTTACCAATCGCTAAAAGGCAACTGACTAGCAAAACCCTCTCTCGAACAACAGAAGTTACCTATATGAGACCTTAGTAATCCCAGTCCTGCTCTACGCCGCAGAGGCATGGACATTATCAAAAATGAATGAAGGTGCTCTTGGCTGCTTCGAGAGGAAAATTCTTCGAGTGATTTTCGGCCCCATTTGCATTGACGGTGAGTGGAGGAGGAGATCGACCTAGCCAGAAGACTAAAAGTCCAACGATGAAGATGGTTGGTTCATGTAGAGCGAATGAACATCAATGCTACGGTCCGAAAAGTTTTCGAATCCGCCCAGAGGGACAGCGCAGTAGAAGAAGACCGAGACTCATGTGGCACACGCAAGTGGAAGGGGACCTCAGCCAACTTAGCGTGCGAAGCTGGAGGCAGCTAGGACAAGATCGAGCTAGCTGGAGACGCTTGTTGATTGAGGCCCAGTTCCACCCTGGATAATTTTACTATTTTATAAAATTAGTGGATTTGTTTTTTTTTTTTTTGTATATAACTAGTTATATCTTATTTTCGTTGATTTGTATATCCCAGATTTTGAACCAGTTTAATAATTCTTCTAGTTGCATTTCGAGTTCGTTGGTCGCCCGTTCTATGTTTTCATGCGAGAAGACTATTAAGGTGTTATCTACGAGAGTTGCGATAGTTGAATTTCTTGTCAAAAGTTTTGGAATGCCCTATGTATATACAAGATATAATAGAGATCCGAAAAAACAAATGCTCAAATATTTGTATTTGTTGCTTTAAATTCATGTGTTCTCAGTTTTTCTGACTTGAATTCATCTCTTCCTTGCAATTTTTTTTATGCATGATGGATGTATTATAACTTAAGGCGCGCTATCCGAATAAAATCACTTAGAAACACTCTTTCTATCGGGGCTAAGTACATAAGCCTCCATAACTATCCAGAATAAGTAATTCTATACAGTCTTGGTTGTTGTTGGATTCCACATGGGAATTTTTTTGAACACGCCTTTTGTTATTTCTATTATCTATTAGAAGTTTTGGTTAGTTATTTTATAGTTTAATTCAATTTTGCTTTGTCCTCGCGAGTTCTGGTTGATTGCTATCCAGGTTGGGGATTGTGCACCCGCGGTAACTGTCCGGTCATGGAAAGAATATGAAGCCTCGTAACATGGCCGATCGACTCTTGACAACCCATGCAAACGAATTAAGGACAACGAGATTCGGATAAAAACGTAGAATTTAAGGTCATTTATGCGCGCACGCCCCCTCAGAGGAGAAAGATGATGACACCAAAGACAGCTTCTATGAGCTTTGAACAAGACCTACGATTTATGCCCCAGCTATGACATTAAATTGTCCTCGGCGATTTAAATGCAAAACTAAAAAAAAGAGGGCATCTTTGGTAGTACTGTCAGCATATCCTGCATACTGTTGGTATACCCTGCCACCACCTGCGATAACGGATTCGGGCTCATCGATTTTGCGACGGGGCAAAAAATTATTGTAGCTGGCACGCGGTGATATTTACAAGGGGAGAGAACTGCTGAGCAATCAACCGTCAATCAGATGGACCACATGCGGCTGACGCAAAAGGCTTCTGCATCTGCTGCTACTCATCCTCATCTCATCCATTTTGAAGCGACTCATTCTGCTCTAGCAAACACATTACGATTGATTCCACAATATTTCTTTTTCTCTCACTGTAAAATGGCATTCGAAACGGCAATACAAAAAAAAGTAAGTTTACTTTATTACCACACACCCTGATTACTGAGCAATTTTTGCTAATCCACTTTTTTCGTTTTTTTTTTTAATTTTGCAAAAAATTAAAGCACATTCGCATTGACAATACTTTTTTGTATATGTAGGTACAAAAAACATTAAATTTATTATCCCTTTAAAAGTACAATTGAACATATGAAAAACAGTGAAAAAAAAGCTTTTAAAATTTCTTTATACCTAATGTAAAGCTCCGCAAACATGTAAAAAATCAGTTAACGTCAAACCTTATGGACATATATATAAGTGATCATTGTGATAGTTCTTCGTGGAGGCAGCAGATGCAGACGCACATGCATTTTGTGTTCCTCTCCTAAGAGCTTTCCACCCTACCCACGTACAAAAGTCTATAAGATCAGGTATCTTTTTCCTGTCAGTAGGCTAAAACGTTGATTCTCCAGTGCATAAGAAATTGATTTTGGAAATTTTAAAGGAATCAAGTAAAATTGTTCCTTTTGTGTTCGTTAGTCGATAACCACAGTCAATATATTTGCAATTAAAGTCAGTCAATTGGGGATGGCCGTAGTGTAGTGGTACTAGCCATCGCTTCTCACTCGGACGGTCAAGGGTCGAATCCTACTCATGACAAGTTTTTCATTGTGTACTTGGAATTTAGTCAGAAAAATCTGCGTGACAAGGCATAACACTGACATGTAGATTTGGCTGTTGTAGAGTTTCAAGCGCAAAACAACCGTTAAAATTCACAACCTGAACCATTCCAAGTGAAGAAAAACTCTCCGTCCTATTCGGACTCCCACCCCTGGAAAGTCAATATCGAAACCAAACACACCTGAGTTTCAAATCACTACATCACAACAACTTTCCTTTCCCCTCCTTCTATCTTTCCGCCCGCGCCCTGGCGACAGTAAAAGGGTATCATAAACCCCTTGAGGCGCGCGTAAATTATAAAAAAAAATAAACCTCCTTTGAGAAATCTTTGTCCTCGTGTCTTGAAACTGTTCTTTGCTAATTACGTGTTTTGGTGGGCTAAGGTCACTAGGGGCTCATTACTATCCCCGACTTATATTGTGGTAGCTCGAATAAAGTTTTTTTTTATGTTTGTCAAGTTCAGTGTATTTGGTGTTTATGTTGATGATGATTACAGAGCCACCATGTGCTTTTCCGTTTGGTTGATTGTATGGTCAATATGGTTTATCGGGGTTTTCATATAGCTTTTGTTTGTAAGATGTGTTTCAGATATTTGCATTTTGTAAGTTTTGATACATTCTTTGCGTTTCTTAAGTTGTTGTTTGAGCTCCATACTACTAATTGTCACCCTAGTGACACAAAAACGTTTTCAAGTTTGTTAATATTACCTATTGTTAATAATACCGTGAATATGCTCATCATGTTACTTATTTGCGTCACAATTCTGTTATCATGTCTTTTAGTTCGGTTATATAGTTACTGGATTATAATAATAGTTCTTTTGGTTGTTCCTGTACTGATTCTGCATCCTCTAGTTGTGGTGCTGTTGATGTTTTTGTTGGTTTGTCTTCAGTGTTGTTGCTGATTTTTTTTAATATAGTTATAAGCGTTGTTACCCGTTGCTGATATCTCTCTTTTTCTTGGCCTAAAAAACGTTGCAATATAAGTGTCCTGTAGATGCCGCATCTTTTGTAGTTTTCTGTGTGCACTTTATCGCATAGGACATATTGCATTTTGTCACTTGTATGTGTTATGTTGCAATCTATGATCTTATGAGCACCAGTACATTTGACGCACACTGGCTTGTTAGCGCAGTAGTTTTGTGTGTATCGATATTTTTAATTTTAATTTAACTCCACCTGGATGCTTGTATGCAATTGGCATTCAAGCATTCTGCCGGCCCCAAGCCCGCGTAAAGGAGGAGTGGGGACTACAAAAAAAATCCCTAATCCAGTTGTGGAACAGCAAGCGCCGATGGATGCATGGCTAAAAGGGTGCTTAGTCGCTAGTTTGCGAACTTCGGATACCAGGCGATCTCCGACTTAAAGATGTCTTCCTGTGGTTATACGGTTAGACCACGTGGGATTACAAAATTTAAAAATTCACCCAAAAAATTATAAAAAATGAGAGTTGCATCGCATCATCAAGTAGGGATGTTTTAGAACACCCTGTCGATGCCGATATGACATCTGCCAATCGAGCGAAGTCATTTAGTACTGACACAGAGATGTAGGACTCTTGATGAGAACTTGTCTCTATTTAGCGGCTCCGTGTCAGAAACTAGCCAAAATGTGCTAGTCCCTTATCGAATATAATGCAGCCCGATAAGATAGACGAACCAGTGACCTCTAACAAAGTGGCGAACACTGGGTTTTTGTTCGTCATATTCACGGCAAGAGAACGCCGAAGGTAGATAACGGCTGAAAATGCGAGCAAGACCGAATTTACGCGAAAAAAAAGTCCCGAGGTGAAGCGTATGCGATTTGAGGACAACAGCCCTCCCAATCCAAAGCGAAACGAGTTCACACCGGGAACAGTACCGCCGCCAAAGCCTTGTATGGCAACTGGGAGTGGTACAGGTCGATTCCGATCGCAGTCCTCTCAGAAATGAACAAATGGTTCAGATACAAAAGAGGATTATGGACATCACGATCGAACTACGTGATAAGGAGACAATGTCAGCCTTCCGCGGCGTAGCTTTTAAATCCATCTGGCTTTTGATCGTCTGCGCGGATGCTTCCTCTGCAGCTTCATCCACCTGCCAACTTCGCTAAGCTCAAAGAGAAATGTGGTGTAGATGTGATGCTTGCCGGTGAGGAAGACCTTCCGAAACCGCATGTTATCAGAGGGTTCTTTCCACATAGTACAAGGATAGATAGAGAGAAAATACTTGCAATTCTTGATGGCCAAAACAAAGAACTCAACACAAAAACGTGGCGAGTTCTGCAAAGATCAGGTGATAAACATATCGCCCATCTGGTCCTTGCAATAGACGAGAGCGCGATGATCTCGCACCGCTTCGGCCAGACCAGGTTCATACTTAAAAGCTCAGATAAGGCAGCCAATCAAAACTCGAAATCAGCGACCATACCAAAAACGCGTATGATGTCAGATGTAGCTGGCGTTAGCGCGAACAGGGAAACTGACAGCACTACAACAAGCGCTGAATTAACAGGTAAACGAGAAGCTGTACCCTAAACGTCAACAAACGAATCCACCGACCAGAAACAATTCAGGTCAAAGTTGGATGCGGATTGCGCAGGAAAGCGGAAAAACACCGGGCAACAAAAGCCCGAGAAATAGATAAGATGGTCACTCTCAACAGGGTGCCTCACGACGTAGAGGTGATAACAAACCCTACAGAGTACTAAGCCCTGAATTTACACGTAAGAAATGACCTGAACCGGGCTATGGCCGCCTCGGACACCTTTAGCCAGCGATGTGCTGAAGAGAACATCGCTACACGACTTTTCCAGGAGCCATGAGCAAACAATGGTAAGATATTTGGTTTAACTAGTAAAACCAGACAGATAGTTTTTGCCAAAAGTCTTTTAGGACCGAGGGCAGCCCTCTCTCTCATTCCAGGCTTCATAACCAGGGACCTGGTGGCGGTCCTAATCCAACGTCACAACGGCCAAGTAATGTATAAATTTGTATGCGCATCGGCGTACTTTGCAGGAGACACTGAAGAAGTGCTCCCCACATTAGTACAGGAACTTGTCCAGTACTGCGAAGACAAACAAGTACACATTAACATCGACTGCAATGCTAATGCGTATAAAACAATCTGGGGCAGTCGGGATACAAACAAAAAAGTTCCCGGAATAACCACCGTGTGAAGCTCCCATTGTTCCGATTTGAGTTCTTCTGTTTTTTTTGAAGTTGGTACATCTGTTGTTGATATTCCCTCTTAATCTTAGCGTCATAGCTTGACATTTCCAAAAGTTACGTAGACAAGAGTACATCTATCTCTGTGTGTTTGGCGATTTTTTTACAATTTACTATACAACAACGAACTTGTATTCAATTTTGCGTAAAAAACGGATTTAATGGTGCGCGAACGTTGGAAATATTGGAAAAGTGTTTCGGCAACGATTCTCTAAAGAAAACGGTCGTTTATCTGTAGCACGAGCGAGCGGTTCAAAAGTGGTCGTGAGTCAATCGAAGATGATGAACGCAGTAGCAGACCATCGACATCGAAAACATTGATGAAGTTAAAGAAATGTTGGTCATTAACCAACAGACAGTAAACAAAGTGTATTATTTGGGCGTTATGAGACGTTTGCGTGAAGCGTCACTATCATTAGGGGCAGAAAAGCAAACGAGGTCACAGCAGGTATGCAAAATGCTGTTAAGATAGTCCTAGACTGATGCACAATGGAAAACCTATCCATTAATCCAAACAAGGCTATCATAGTTCCCTTCACCAGAAGAAGAAACTTAAACCTAGGTTTAGTTTCACTTAACGACACGATCACTAGGCTGAATTGGAACATTCATTTAAACAATAAAATAACTAAAGCTATTAACGCTTTGTGGGCCTGTCGTCGTATGGCAGCACGATCTCGAAAGATCACTCATTGGATCTATACAATGATGGTCAGGCTCATCTTAGCATATGGTATGGTGGACTAAGGATACGCCAGAAAACGCTATCTTAAGGCTCAAAAGAATACAGCGTCAAGCATATCTGGGTATTTCCAAAGACTTTCGGACCTGCTCCACACCTGCTATAGAAGCAATAATAGGACTAACGCCACTACACTTTTTTATCAACAAAGTGGCTTTACGCAGCTCAGCAAGTATGGTACAAAACAAAGAGCTAGATCTTTGCAACCACCCGAAACAAAAGATCTTGCTTTCGGAAATCCCAGAACTTGACCGCCTTCGAAAAACATTATGCTTCGACAAGGAATTCTTCACTGAGATTCCTAGCATTGAAGCATGGGTCAGCAATAACCCACCAAACAGTTAAAATGGCATAAAGTGGTACGCGGATGGGCATGAGGAAATTGATGGTAATGAAAACTGGCCAGAAAGGGCTCGGACACTCCCTTTGACGGACCTGAACCCATTTGCTGCATCCCCAAAAGTGTAGCCAATGTAGCTATCAATAGCTGGAAGCACACGAAGTGCATCTCATATTGGGAGGATACTCCAGGTCTAAGACAGGCCAAACGAGTCGTCCGGCCCTTCAATAAAACAAAAGATGTCTAAATCTACAATAAGTAGGCAAGATATCAAAAACCTAGTAGGGTACCTTACAGGACATCACGGTTTAAGATATCGCTTCAAAGAAAAAAAATTAGTCGACCTCCCAGATTGCCGACTTTGTCTTAAAGAAGGCGAAACAGCTGAACACATGCTGTGTGACTGTCCAGCCCTTTACGGAATCAGAAGGAATACCTTCTTCAGGGAACAACTTGACACCGCTGGACTAAGGGAGACCTCCTAGCCTAATCACAGTTCCCACAAACTGGAACAAAAGATCTTTCAGGTCGAAGTGCCGTATATCGCAATTGGCAAGTCAGAATTTAAAAAAGAAAGCTATAATTGCCAGGGCCGCACCTTGCATTGGAGCAAGTGAAACAGCCGCACCGGGCGCAAGATTATATACACCCAATATACACTGATACCTTACAGCAGCCTTACAGCCTTTTCCAGTGCCTGTGTCCGTACTCAACTTCAACAGCATAGTAAAGAAGTTCCAGTTCATCCAAAAAAAAATACTCTCTTTCATCAAACCTATAACTTTATATCCACGGCTTTTATGTTGTACGAGTAAGTGCTTCTTTAGCAGTTCTATCATGCCGCGCCATACGTCACAAATTCTGCGCCATAACGCCATAGTTTTTCCAGTTAAAATCACAAAAAAACACTAACAAATTAAACTCCCTATGGAGCAGTTTCGAATCTGCGGCAAATGCAATTTATTTACAACAAATAAAACTGGTTCCAACAAACTAACGCACACGTGTTCGATGCAGAAGGTAGAAGAGAACGTGTAGCATTGAGTTCTGACTGACAAAGGACTGCGGACTTAAATATGTATATTTCACAGAAGGTACGCGCTTGCTTTGTTAAGATTGGATTGTGTATGTTATATCAGAGCATGTTTTTATTTTTTTGGACGCATTACAGCGAGAGTCTAATCAGTGGAAACGGGTTTTTCTTTGCATATTGCAATTGTTTTTTTTTTAGCTCTGTATATCTTGTTGTTTTTTACGTTTAACATGTACGTGATACCGATGTAAGTGTAATAAAGTGCTTAATAATGTGAAGTAAAGATAAGTTTCGTGTACATAAAGTAGACGTAGTATACTATTATGTGTTTATACTACGAGTAATACTAAGGTATAATATAACTATCTATTTTTATACGACGACGACAGATTTGTTTTCGCATAATTTTAAATTTGTACTTTAATTTTCACAATTTAGAAAACCCAGTCATTGATAAAATAATATGTAAATAAATTGTCTTTTTTTTATAATTGTTTATTTCTAAAGTGTAAAAAAAGTTCCTGTATACAACTGAGTCAAGTCGGTTAAAAAATATGTTCAAAAAAAGTGTTGCCTCGTAGTCGGGACTCAGAAATGTATTCAGGAAAAAAAAACTATCAAGTAGTGAGTGTGGGAGCAAACGGAAGACGATTGAGGCAGACAATACAAAACAGGCGCTGCAGTTCAGGAAATACCTTGCTGTGTGTCCTTCAACATCGGTAAGTCTAAGTTGCAATAATTTATTGCCTACAGGAAATATTGCAGAGCCATCAGGCAGAATCAGCCTAACATGTATCAGATGATGTTGAAGAAAGTAGCGCGATTAATGTTTTATCCGCATTTGAAGATCCTAAATGAAGACCAAATTTATTCAAGAACAAAATATTCAGTTATTAGTGGAGCAGGATCCTGCTCCTTCTTCTGTCTTTTATTTTGGCGAGCGAAAAGGAGTGTCGCTTTGTCCAGCACAGGATACAATGACTGGAGTCACGTGCCAAGGACTATTCAAGAGCATGAGACAAGTCACTTACATATGACAGCTTTTCGGGCTTGGAGAAATTAACCCAGGTGGACAAGGAAACTGAGCATTGGTAGAAATGAATCCAATCAGAATCCATCATCAAGAGACGAAGGATATATACCTAAGTAAGGGCATTCAAAATGACTCATAGAACTTTTGGCAGGCGAAGTTAGAAAAGCTATTTTAGACAAAATAAAGCGAGCTAAATATTTGTCGATAATTGTAGATTGTACACCTGATATTACTAGGAAGGAACAGCTAACTTTGGCAGCTAGAATAGTTGCCCATACCAAAAAAAACTATGAAGTTAAGGAATACTTCTTAGGATTTTTAGTTGCAGATGAGACAACCGGATATGGACTAACTGAGCTAGTATTAGGTGAGCTTTCAAAGTTAAACCTTGCTTTATCAAATTACCGGGGCCAAAGATATGACAGTGGTGCAAACAACCGGATATGGACTAAATGTGCTAGTATTAGGTGAGCTTTCAAAGTTAAACCTTGCTTTATCAAATTGCCGGGGCCAAAGATATGACAGTGGTGCGAACATGAAAGGTAAAAATTGTGGTATGCAAGCTAGAATTAGAGTTCTGGAACCAAGAGCTTTGTTCGTCCCATGCTTCTCGCATTCGCTGAATCTAGTCATCCTTGATGATCTCCATGTTCTTTTGACGCAGTGGCATATTTTGACACGGTTGAAAGTTTATATGTTTTTTTTCTCTAGCTCTGTAAATAGATGGTAGGTTCTGAAGAAACATCTTATAAGTTTGACACTAAAACTTCTATGTACAAGCACATGGGAAAGCAGAATAGATGCGATCAGGCCATTATACCCATACTGAGGAGAAGTTTATAAGGCCCTTGTTGAACTATCACAAACTCACGACCCTAACTCCAAAAATATGGCCCAGTCCCTTGGCGGCAAGGTGACTGATTTTAGATTTATTTTCTGCGTTGTAATTTGTCACACAATTTTACATAGGATAAATTTTGCGAGCAAGTTCTTTCAACAACGGAATGTGTGCCTCAAGCTTACAGTTGAGATTTTGTGTTCAACAAAACAATTTCTCATAGAATTGAGAAATGATGAAAAATTCTCCTTGTTTTTAGAGGAAGCTGGGATCATAGCTATTGATCTAGAAGTTCTCTACACTTCTCCAGCAATCGGAGTCTTGCGGTCCCGAAAAAGGGCAACTCAGTTTTCCCACAAATGTAGTTATGAGCCCATTATAGAACCACAAGAGAGATTTAAGGTAGAATTTTATTTTAAAGTTTTAGATCAACCCATTTCATCAATTTCTGAAAAATTTGAGCAGATAAAAGAGCAAAATGAATTATATCAATTTGTATATAATACTGGTCACCTCAAATCAAATCCAAGTTTAGTTTCAGATGAAGGCTGTTCCAAATTAGAAAAAATTTTAACTTATAAT
This sequence comes from Volucella inflata, assembly GCA_928272305.1. Taxonomy (NCBI): domain Eukaryota; kingdom Metazoa; phylum Arthropoda; class Insecta; order Diptera; family Syrphidae; genus Volucella; species Volucella inflata. The sequence continues at coordinate 38,241,455 of OV743717.1, forward strand.
GGCAGTTCCGATTTAAGTGGCTCAGAATTTTATCGAGAAATCATCATGTTGTCAATTTTGATGAAGACTCTTTTTCCAAATATTGTTATAGCCCTAAGAATAGTTTTTACTTTACCAGTTACTGTAGCATCAGGAGAACGGTCATTTCCCAAGCTCAAGATTATAAAAAATTACTTACGTTCTTCGAAAGGAACGATTGGTATCTTTGACAACCATATCAATTGAAAAAGAAATTATCTCGGATAGTAATTTTCTAGTGGAAGGTTTTGCCAAAATAAAGGCCCGTAAGATCATTTTCAAGGCACCATAAGGCAACAATCTTTTTAATTTTAAACTTTCTTGCCTATGGAAATACCTACCTAACTTTAGTTCTTTAGTTTATATTTGTGTGTGACTTCTTTAAGAATTCTTAAGCAAGTGCAATAATATTATTTATGTATGTTTTATTATTTATTCAATAGTTGCGTGAACGTATTTATTTTATTTAATTTTTATTTATTAGTTCCTGTAAATTTTTGTCGTTGTTGATTTTTGTTGGTTATTTTTAATGCACGAAACAAGTAAACCTTATCTGAACTTTTTTAATTTGTATTTATATGTATAGAGGAATAGGCCTACTGGGGAAATGAATATATACATAATTAAATATTTCTTATTTTGCGATCGTTTTTAAATTTACTCATATTGCTTAAACCGTCAAAACAAAAACATCCCTACATTTAAGAACGGGGAACAGTTAAGTCAAAATAAAGGTATTTTCATATAAAGGCTTATTTTTATAAAAATTTTTTCAATAAGGACATAACAGTTGTATATAACAGTGTATTTTATAACCGTCCCATTAGGTAGGCGCTATAATGGATAAATTCGAATCAACATACCATATCACTATTGAATGTTCCTGTGGCAGCGAGACAGCGCACCAGTCGAACTACCAAAAACATCTCACCCGTAAATGCGTTAGTTTAAAATGAACCAAATCAGTCGGTGACTCGACGTTCACAGGTATTGGTAATCTCTCAGCCCGCAAATTGCGGCGAATTTAGCGTAAACATCTTTACCTACATCCTTATAAGACAACTTAAGAACTGAAGCGTCCTGATCATTTGAAGCGCCGAAACTTCTCTGATTGGGTGCTGCAAAAGTTTGAAAAAAATCTTGAATTTCATGAAGAATTCATCTTCAGCAATGAAGCTCATTTTTGGCTAAAGGCTTTATCAATAAGTAAAATATGGATTATTGGACAGCATGAAACCCACATGTGCTCCATTTCATCCGCAAAAACTGTGTTGTGGATTTCATGCAGTAGCTGTGAGGGTACTGTATTTTTTCGACGATTAAAATTCGCTATAGTGCTATGTGGAAGACTTCTTTCGGTCAGAATTTTATGGACATTAGTAAGATGTGATTCCAACAAGATGATGCCACACACTGACATATTTGCAGTTCAGCCCGATAAAGATTCCCAAGCCTAAGGCAAGGTCTTGGAAAAGAGATGGTGGGGGAAAATAAGTCCGGAGTTTCTGGCTCCTCGTAGCAATCCACATCAAGGCTAAACTTTTCAACATTAAGTGTCATGTGGGCGCCTCACAGAGGAAAAATGTAACGAAATTAAAGATAGCTTCTACGAACTCTTAGACAATACAAGGTGTGTCTAGCTATGAAACTTAAATTGATCTCGGCGATTTTAATGCAAAAATAGGAATAGATGGCGTCATTGTTAGTTCTTCGGAAACCATAAACTAAACAACACTACCTCAGATAACGCATCCAAGCTAATCGACCTTGTCGAAGCTAGCATGCGGTTCCCACATATCGATATTCACAACCAGATTGACCACACTGCGATCGGCGCAAAACACGCCACCAGTAATACGGATGTCTAAGCGTTCCCAGTGGCCAACATCGACTCACACCATTACCTTGTTGTCCCCAAGTCACGGTTTCGACATGTCGGTTGCAGACAGCCCAATATCGCAAAGGCAAGCTAATGCTTTGAGGAAAGGGCTAAAAAACGCGAGAGATCGCTTGACCCTTTGCCGATCGAGTCTCTCTTGATCTCTTAAGAGGTTCACTGCCGCCGGCATCAAGTATTGAAACCAGTAGCAACACTGCCAAAAAGCCATGAGATGTGCTGCCTCCGTTGTGCTGGGTTTTACTCGGCCACCACAACGAAACCCCTGGTTTGTCGACGAAGGCCTGCTGTTATCGCCTTCTGTTATGAACAACAAGGCGAAAACTCAACGCGTTTTGAATACAGTTTGAATTTGAAGACACTTCAAGTTCTACTTGTGGTGTTCATTCGTTCAACATGTTTTAGCCGATGGATTTTAGCCGTTCTAAAAAAGTTTAGAGGCAGAGTATATTCATACAGTTCGCTGTTATATCTTTTAGGAATTCTGTTTATTCACGCCTGTTAAAACAGACCAGCTGTTTTGGCATTCAAAGCAACAAGTAGATCCACTCCAAACTTTAGATAGCCCAGGTCTCAAGCTATTATTCCTCTATCGCCGCGGTCTCGCTATTGACGTAATGATGTAGCTTGCCAACTTCAACACAATGCAGTCCCTTTTCCAATCCGGACCTCAATATCATGTGTTTGAAATTCTATCTCTGTAAGCAAATTATTCACTACTGCTTTTCAGAAGCCCATGTGAATATCTTACGTTGATAACAAGCCTACAAAAAATAAAATAAAAAAATTGGTGCAGCTTTGTTTGTATCTGTGGTAAATAAGAAAAGTAATACATATACCTATAATATTCATTAGTTTTTTCTATCCTGTCACCTCTAGTGTAATATCTATTAGCACACATAAAGATCGCCTTGCGCGCCCTTTTTCAATGAAACCATTAAAATTTAAAATAAAAATGACACCATGGATTCGAATTAAAACAGCTAACTAAGTTTGAAGCTGCAGTATGTATTTACTTCACACTTCTTGGGTCCGTTATCCGTTATCCCCTTGCATATCAGCGCTGACGCCTCGCAGTTTCAAGCTACTGTAAGCGCACTGTTATAAAGACGTTATGTGTTTATTTCATACGCTCTCCTCGACTTTACCGATTCGCCACTTTCCTTGCGGTTTCCTTGCCTAAATCGATTTCACAATAACACTGATAAAATAAATCTAAATATTTCATAATGGCTAGTAAGTTAAGACGTTGTGTTTCCAGATAAGTTTTGTTACATTGTGATCCGCTTGTATTTAGCTTACTTCACTATTGAAACTTGCAATCAAGGTAAAGCGTGGGCGCCTCATAATGTATGTAAAATGGGCATTAAACATTTGCGACAATGGGAGAAAGATACACGTAAATCTTTGAAATTTGGACTACCGACGATTTTGCGAGAACAAAAAAATCATACGGTTACTTCTATATGACAAGTATAGTGGGCATCAACAAAAACAATCGCCACAAATGGAAATATCCTAATATTTCTTCACCAATAAGACCAATTCCTTATTCAGAGGAGGTGCCAATACCAGTTTTTCATCAGCTACCACAATGTCAGGAGGAAGAAATTGCTGGATCTAGTGCTTCTCAAGTGAGCGATGACTTTGAATGCTCTGTAAAAACATCGAAACCTAAAACATTTTCACAAAACGAGCTTAATGATCTCATCAGAGACTTTATTTCAAAGGAACGTGAACGTGCTGAGCTGCTAGCATCAAGGTTAAAAGAAAAAAAAATTCTTAAGGCTGTCCTTTTACATAATGGCAATAAACATGCTCCTGTTCCAATTGCCCACTCTACTTGTATGATAGAAGAATATGAAGTAATTTCAGTTTTATTGCAGAAAATTAAATATGTCGAAAGTAGAGCAAAATCAACACACTGGATACAAAAAAAATGACCTGTAAGAGATGCTATGGGCGTTGGTGAAAGCAATGTGATAAATGAGTCTTAAGTTCCCCGTGAAAGAATCATTCTTCCGCCCTTCCACATACAATTTCAAAGTGATATAAAAAAAATACTCGTATATAGGTATATTTTTTATAGATTTTTATTAGACCTCAAAGTACACTTTCCAAAACGTATAGTTTTTGGTATCGCCAGGAACTTTGTGTACCAAGAAGTATAGATTTTACAAACTTAGAAACTTTTTTTTAAAAAAAAAAAAAGAACTTAACGCTCAAGCGGTATGACTACACTTAAAGTGCTTGAGCACGTGTTAAGTTTTTCGGAAAATGGGACAGAGAGAGAAAGAAAGATTTTTGGGCTAAGCGAAATAGCCGCTCAATAGGTCGCATCCAACATTTAACGGGAAGACTAAATTATTTGTGTAATTGGACTTGTTGTAATTCTAGGCAACCATAAAACGTGGTTTTAGCTGCCTGAAAAAAGAGTTTCTTTCGGGCGCGGCTGGGATTGAACACCGAACCGTTCGATTTGAAAGCCAATGCACTACCACTTGAGCCACGGCCACCCGTGGTATTCTGAAAAACAGTTCTTTTTGTCATTTAAACCGAAAAAAACATTACAATTCGAGCAATTACAATTTTCTATTTTTGAAATTTTCACACTTCACTTACTTCACCGTTTTTTTTTTAGTCTCAGCTGGCAAGCTTCACAGATTGTTTATTTTTCGCTACAATTCAAATAACATGCTGTGAATGGCTTGCCAAACGGTACTTTTAAGGATCGACAATGATAATTGTGCCTTAAGTGGCGGAAAAGTCGGCGGTAGAAATTAGTACCGTCAGTTAGGAAAGGGTTATTTAAATGCTCTAATAATTTTGAGGCATCTATGACGGAATTAAAACGACTTGCGTGGAAATCTTTTGCAGCGGTTGTACAAAATTTTCTCGAAAATTACAAGGCTAATGAATATGAAGAGTTAGTTTAGGAAATGCTTTTTAACTTTAAAAATGTTGGCTGTAATATAAGCATAAAAGTACACTACCTCCATAGTCATATACGAGTAGATCAGTTTCGGTAAAACCTAGGAGATCTTAACGAAGAACAAGAAGAACGCTTCTATCAAGATATAAAAACAATGGAGAACAGGTATCAAGGAAGATAGGACGTTCATATGATGGCAGACTATTGCTGGGGAAATATGCGCGATTGTCCAAGACAACTTCATTCTAGAAAATTTCTTAAAAGACAACTTTTTTATTACAATAAAGCCGTATTTTTTTAAAAATTTAATTTTGTGTCCATCTCATAAATTAAAACTGATATAAAAAAACAGTTAACATTTTTTAATGTGTGTAGGGCAGTGTAATCATACCGCTAACAGCATGGACTCGCTTGTAACTCCTCACTCTGATAATTACAAAGTCGATGTGCTGCCCCCTCTAGCCTCATCGGACCACTGTGGCATATCAGGTTATTTTTCGTAAACAAACCATACAATTAGAAAAAAGATTGTCGAAACAACCGTATGACAAAACCAATTAGAGCTGACTTAAAAACTTCGTAAGAAATTTTAATTTGTTATGTTTCCTCGATAAAGACGTAGATGCTGTTGCTGATATTACGGCCAAAATTCTCTTTAGAACGAGTTCTTTTATCATCAGATTAAGAGTATCAAACCAAAAGAAAAGGCGTGGAACGACTCGACCTGCCTGTCAGGGTTAAGGAAATAGTTTGTCGGTCCTACAAGACCAACCCGAAAGACGAAAACTGAAGGAGGTTCAAACGAGTCAGGAATGGCTGCAACGCCTTTTTTTATATAATATAGAATAATGCCCTAAAACTGGTTAAAATGTTTGATCGATTGGAAAAAAATCATCAGGAATTCCGCCTCACCCTTCATTCCATCGCTTATCAATAATGTCATTCCAGCTGTCAAGTCTTTGTACAAGGCTTATTGGCTTGCTCTACACTTTGTGATCAGTTCAATACATTCAGATTGAGCTTTGTTTCCGCCTACACTTGTAGGCTATCTCGGCGATTTTGGAAATCCTACCTTTTAAGCACTTTGTCAAGCTCTAGCTAGGTACCACATCTCTAGCATCTCCAGTCGTTCCAATACAAAAAGAAAAATGCTCGGTGACTCTGCGGAGATTTCGTAATCAAACTTAATCCCTTTACTGGGTGGGCCACACACTTTTGCTACAATAGACTAAATTTTTGCTTAATTGGCAGGGGTAGAGAATTTTTCAACAAGATTTAAACTATGGCTAGACAATGATTCTAAAAGGTAAATTGCAACTACAGTGGGTTTTCGGGCTTAAGTCAGCACCGGCCATATAAGACGTAAAAATATTTATGGATGGTTTGCTAGCGATTGCTGAAAATATAGAGCAACATGTTAAAATCTGTCGTTGGTTGTGTTAGGGTTACAAGGTTTCAAATTGTCGCCTAACGGCTGACATAATTGCAAATGATGTTTTCATAAATTATGTTTCAAATAATGAGATTCATATTCCAACAATTTGCTTGGCTATTCAAAAAGAACCGACGAAGGATTTTATTTTTAAAAGAGTAATCAATTTTCTGCTTCATGGCTGGCCGATAACTTTCTTAGACATAGTCGAAAAGAAATTATATCGAACGGTGCACTATTTGGTAATTCCAAAAAGCATTGAGAAACAGGTGCTTCAAGTAACTCAGAATTCAAACAGTGGGAATGAACTTCTAAGTCATGGAAAAGATTTCATTTAGACTTGACAATCATTTCCTTACCTTCCGTTAAAAAGGTTCCGGAATTTACAATTCATAAGATATTGTCAAAAGCTTTTTGTTTTTAGGTTGGTATATCTTCCTTTTTTTTAAAAAAAAACACTCAAACGGCTACTAATTCACTTACAATTGCTCAGCATGTGTTAGTGTTAGCCACCATGAGGTGGTTGAATATGGAAGGACATAGGGTACAAAGGCTCTATGGCCACTTCTAGGAAGCTTATTTCGTTGAATAGGGATAAACTTAGGACGCTAATAGGAATACTGACAGGACACTGTCTACTGCTGAAACACGCAACACACATATACTATGTGAATGTAAGGCAATATCGCGTAGCCGAAAGGAAATTCTTAGGAAAATATTTATTTGAAAACTTAGAGGAAATAGACGGCACGGATTTCATAGGCCTTCTTGACTTTTGTATAGAAATTAGGTGTTTTAATAGGGAGACTTAAGGTTTTTGCAAATTGGAGTTGGTTTCAACTGGACCCACAGGCGATCGCGACGGGCCCGTTTTGGTGCCTAGTGTTATGTCTAATGGCACACCTTGTTTTACCTAACCTAACCTAACCTAAATGGAATATAGAAAATTACAAACAGGCACCTCTAAATATTAATATTAAGAGTTTTGCTTTAAACAGGGTTCATTTTTCAACCTGTGTTTTGATTCAAAAAAAAAGTTGTCTAAAAATGCCACACCCTAATATACGTATGTATGCATGTAATAATAGACTCTATGAGTACAAACAAAATAAATTCCAAAATTTGATAAAATTTAAATTGATATATTGAGGTTAGTGAAAATTTTAAAGTAAATTTTTATAATAATAAAATATATATAAAATTACCATCCGATAAATCTTGTTTGTTTGCAAAAATCAGTATGATTGCGTCTCTCATTTCCCTGTCATTTATTATTCGATGTAATTCTGTTCGAGCTTCATCAATTCTATCCCGATCTGCGCAATCTACAACGAAAATTAATCCTTGTGTACCTAAATAATTTTTATTAGTCAGATAATTTTTATACTGATTTTGAAAATAATAAAAATACCTGTATAATAATGTCTCCAAAGAGGGCGAATTTTATCCTGACCTCCAACGTCCCAAACATTGAATTTAACGTTTTTATAAGTGACAGTTTCAACGTTAAATCCTACAGTAGGAATTGTAGTCACGGATTGACCTAATTTAAGTTTATACAAAATAGCTGAGATTATGGATAAGGAAAAATATAAGAAAAAACTCCGACGTAATTCAATATTAGTATTTGTTTTGTGAAACTCGTATTTTTGCATGTAAGTTTTACGTGTATACACGAGTTTAGATTTTAAACTGGATATATGTGCTTTGAAAAATATGTATCTCTTATTTTCTTTTGTTATTTGATTTTAAAATATACATACATATGATTTTTACAATCGGCGCGCGCTCAAGGGGTTATTAGCACCCTTAAAATGACTGCACACAGCGCAGGCGATGGAAAATTAGGGAGGATAGAAAGATAGAGATAGAAAGGTACCGATGTACGTTGGTCTTGAATGTTTGGAGGTTATAATGACTAGGGAAAAAAGAGCTCGGCAGGGCATTCCATAAGTGAGTTGTTCGGCTTAGGAAAGAATCACGATATTTTAGGGTATGTCCGAAAGTGGGCTTGAGGGTGTACTGATGAGCATTCATAGCGAGACGGGTGTAACTGTGAGAGGTTTGAAGGGACGGAATACTACTGTCAATTTCATCGGAGCAGTGATGAGAATAGCGATAGAACAAGGTGAGGTAGGAGACACAACGTCGGTGGTCGAGGGTGCAATCGACTGGGTAATATTAGCATCACCTATAAGCTTTATCGCACGGTTTTGAATCCCATCTAGTAGGCGCAAAGATGTGTTGGGGGCACCTGACCAGATGTGAGCATTGTACTTAAATTTTGGGCGAATGAAAGCCTTATATATTGAAGCCAGATCAGAGGGGGTGAAATATTTCTTGCATCGCTTGAAAAAACCTAGACATTTTGCAGCATTTTTGGCGACTTCGAATATGTGGTCATTCCAACGTAAGTTTTCATTGACACACATACCGTGATGGAAAGTTTTTCGGTTTCGACGATGCAAGTGCCATTCATGGAAAATGGCTGGGTATTTGAACTTCACTTTAGCGACAGCAGACAGCATTGTGTTTACTCTGCTGATAGTTCCACAATTGGTTATGCTGTTAATATCGGAATTTAACGAGCTTAACATACGCTGCCGTTCCCGTTCTACAGCCGGGACGTGAGTCCGGGAACGAATATGAAAAGCAGAGAGTACTATCGTCAGCAGAGGAATAAATTGGATTAGAAGTAGCAGACAAGAGATCATTGATCAAGATTAAAAAGAGTGTCGGAGACAGAACGGAGCCCTGGGGCACACCAGCATTCATTCTGTGAATATCAGACTTGAAACCATCCAAGACAACTTGAATTGAACGTTCCGAAAGGTAATTTCTAATCCATTAAAGAAGAGTCATCTATCCCAAATGCACGCATTTTGCTTTCGCCAGATTGATATATGTAGACTTTGGTTCGACTTTTCGGTGAGACATGCCATAAAATCACCAGTGGACCAGTTGCTATGAAAACCGTACTCCCGGTCATTAAGAAGTTTTCGTGTTTCGACATATTTCATGAGCTGACGATTTATCAGCGTTTCCATGCTGTTTCCCATCTGCTCGGAAAGAGTCCTAAAGAGTAGGATTGATGGAAAAGCTTACGCAGTGGTTTTGCCAGGTGTTCTTCTACCTCTTCAGAAAAAGGGGAGATATACCATATGGACCAGCGGATTTGTCAATGTTAAGATCATTAAGTACTCTTGCTACTACACGTGTGCGAAAGTGGATTCGTCCCATTGAAGATTCGACGCACTCAAGTGTAGGCGGAGACAAATCACAATCCGGAAGCGTTGAGCTGGCTGCAAAGTGTGCAGCAGGCAGATTGGCCTTGTCCAAAGAGCTGACAGCTGGAATGCCATTGTAAATGAGCTTTGGGATGGAGGATGAGGCAGAATTTCTTATGTTTTTGACGAAGGATCAAAAAATGTTACTTCCTTTTGGATATTGCAGTATTTCTTTCCTCAGTTTTTGGTCGATATAGAAATTTCACACGCTTAAGAAAGGCGTTGCAGTCATTCCCGGCTCCGAAAAAGCATTTCTCCCAAACTGACAGCCTCTTTACAGGCCGAGTCGTACCACGCCTTTTCCTTTCGAGTGTGTGTGTTGATGGGGATACACGCATTGGGAATTGCTCCACTTAAAAGTATTTTTTTGTTACTTAAAATCTAAGTAAAAAGAATATTTTTTCATTTAACTCTGTAATTCAATTGGCCTGCTGTAACAACTGGTTGTGCGAAAATGAAGTGCGGTTTGTGCTATTCAAAAATCGACAGACATGAACTTAACTCATCTGCAAATATCATCTCTTCTTTGACCTCTACTAGTAGTAGTATCCCTAAAAACAAAAAAACTGAGAGTCCGTCTACAGGAATCAAAAGTCCATCAGCTGTAATCCCAGATAGTGCTTCCCATGATGACAACAATATGGGTCAAAAAACTATAACATTGCAAATGCTCTACAGCGAAATAAAATGGGAAAAAGTAAAAAGGAGCGATAGCATTTTGCAATGCGTTCGCTGTCAAAGGTTCGTGCACGCCGCGTCGAACTGCGAGATGCAGCCTCGATGTGTGAAGTGTGGAAAGGACCACAAATCAGAGGAATGCTCTCTGGGTAGAGATGGTACGACAGAAAGAAGTCAGCTCTCGTGTGCTTTATGCAAGAACGCGGGACACACCGCAAACTATCGGGGTTGTCCTAAGTTTCAATACATAAAGACGATAAATTTAGCCCCGCAGCAAAAAGTATTAAAACACCAGCCGTCACTCCTCAAATTACCTACGCCCAAATGGCGGCAGGTAGAGGTAGTACGGCACAACAAGCGAAGGTTGTTTCTCAAGCCCCTGCGCCTAGAGCACCTGAATCAACTTCTGATATGCTAGCTATCTTGCTCTCTATTCAGGGGCAGATCGCTCAGCTTCAACGTCAGATAACGGAACAGACCACGCGTGTAGACCAAATCTACGCGTTGCTGCCGGCCCTAACGCACCTCCAGTCGTAATGTGTACGAACATGGCGGAGCGAACCCTAAAGGTCCTTGCTTTGAATGTAAATTCTTTGATAAGGATCGAACGAAGAGCCGCACTGTTTAAGTTGCTCAAAGACCAAGTCCCTGATGTGCTTTTGGTTAGCAAAACTAAGCTAACCAAAAAACACAAAATGAGGCACAAAAGATATAGAATATTAAGAAGAAACCGACCCAACTCTACGCAAGGAGGTGGTGTTGCAATCTTCATTAGAAAAAGTTTGCGATTTAAAAGAGTGTACAGCCATGTAGTGCGTAGGTTCCAGGTGCTTGAGGCATGCATTGTGTACATCCCGCTCCGTAGTGGAAAACGGTTGTACATGGTCTCCGTCTATGCACCTGAAGCTACTCAATCCAGTTTATTTATCTCAGAACTCGAGACACTTTTTCGATTCCTCAGGCTGGAATCCGAGGTGAATTACTTCATCATCGGTGGAGATTTCAACGCCAAACATAGAGATTGGGGAAATAATACTCCAAACACTAGAGGGAACCTGCTACTTAATTGGTGGGGTCAGCACAGTGTAATGTACCGACACGGTCTTAAGGCGACGGATAGTCCGTCGTTTCCCAGGCACGCCTCCTATCTGGATCTGCTGCTATTCGACACACGTATACAACTGACCGGCACGACTCAACATACTATAAACTGTCTACGCACGTTCGTATATGACAGTGACCATTGCGGTCTTAGTACCGAAATAGCTGTTCCAAACGAAATTGCGGAATTGGAAGAGTTTGTTCAAAGGTATTGTTTCAACTACAGTAGGGTACGTTGGACTCACTTCTCAAGAACACTGACGAGAGCACTCTCCTCGAACTCGCTACACCCGCCGTCCAATAGGAATTTGTCAAATGAGGAGATTGACAGGTACCTAAAACAAATGGACGAGACCATAAAACGAACAATGGACAGTACGATACCTCGGTATCAACATTCCGAAAACGAAGACACATTCCGCAATGCAACTATTAACGCACTGCACGAACACAAAAGCAGACTACTATCTAGACTAAAAAACTTGTATAGACAGTTTACTGACAGACATAACCCCGAAATCATGACACTGAAGTCGTTGATCAAAACCCTCCAAACATTAATAAAAGAAAATTACAGGGCGTCTGTAAGTTTGTATTGGAACCATAAGCTGTAAACACTAGCAACCCGAATATGTTTCCGCAAATAAATAAAATATTTCGGAGGAAAGATCAAAACGATCTTCCATGTCTAAAGATCCCTCGAACAACAGACAATGAACAAATACTGATAACTGCAGACGTAGATCCAGGAGAAGTGGTAGACGACGACAACTTCTTCGTGGTCGAAGATCCGCAGAAGAAGGTTGAGACCATAGGAGCGATTTTCCAGGAAGTATACAAGGCAAATGGCGATGGCGCGATAGTTAGCTCATTGGACTATCACGCAGAGTGTCTGGGTTCGATTCCTGGCTGGGTCATCAACAATTTTTAAATCGCCATCACCCTTTCGGCGGGCAATGGCAAACTCCCGAAAGTAAAAAAATTGCCTACGAAAAAGCTTCTAAGGAGTGCGGTTCGGACTCGGCGATAAACCGTAGGCCCCACTCAGATGTGACAAAAATGAAAACATGAGCAGCACAAATGAGTGTCAAGAAGCTAGGCCATGGCCCATACCGGGCTGCCAGCGCCACAGTGTTTTTTTTTTGTTTTTATACAAGGCAAATGTTGTCATTGGTTGTAACCACGACCTGGAAAATCAGGTTCTTTTGTACAATTCCTACCTTCGAAATGATATAGAGCACTGGCGATTCGAGAGCTCAGGGTTCACTGAGTTCAATGACGAAAATATGGCAAATATGGCCATCGCCGACGAAAGGGATCTTCCCCCGTTCATTTCGAAGGAAGAGCTCCAAACTATCTTCGTATCACTAAGAAGTAAGAAATCAGTGGGAACCGATGGAATACCGAACATCGTGCTTCGACAGCTCCCACCAGAAGTGGTGGACATTTATACCATTCTGTTTAATAATGCTTTGAATAATGCTTATTTTCCAATGCATTGGAAAACAGCGATGGTGCATCCCATTCCCAAAAGGGATAAAGACATGTCCAATCCGGCGAATCTTCGGTCGATATGTCTCCTTCCGAATATCAGCAAAGTTTTCGAAAAAGTGATCAATAGAGTCCTGACTAAGTGGGTTGAGGACAAAAATATAGTTCCAGATAATCAGTTCGGTTTTAAGGCGGGACATGATATATCACATGCCGCGTCTAAACTGGTATCCGATATCCAGTGGAACAATAGCAAGAAACAGTGCACAGGCGCCTGCTTGATTGACTTGGAGAAGGCTTTTGACACCGTATGGCTAGAAGGCCTTTTTTTCAAGTTGAACAGGCTGGGCATATGTAAACCACTGCTGTATATTCTCTTTGATATGCTCTCCGGTAGAAAGTTCATCGTGAAGAATGGCGATGCGACTTCTGCTAGAACGTTTAACATTAAAAATGGTCTGCAACAAGGTGCGGTTAATTCACCGATCCTTTTTAACATTTACACAAGCGATCTTGTGAGTTCACTTCACCATGCCATAGCGTACGCAGACGACTTGATAGCGTACAGATCCGGTCCAAAAATCGAGGTCAGTAATATGCTCTTGCAAAGTGACTTCGATAAGATTAAACGATATTGCGATGACTGGAAGTTGAAGATCAACTTTCAGAAGTCGGAAACCATTCTTTTTAGGACACCTTTGTCTGGGGCCTCTGCGGATACCAGAAAGAACTGGCGAAAGTTTTCGATCGTGGGACAACGCAGGCAACCACTTGCTTGTCGAAATGTAGTCAGATACCTTGGGATTTGGCTAGATCAATATCTATATTTTAACAAACATATAGATGTTGCTCTGGCCAGAGCCAAAGGTGCATTTGCCCTTACAAAGAGACTATTTTATAGCTGGCAACTCGATGCGAGGGTAAAAGTAATCTGCTACATGGCCCTTATCCGGCCTATGCTTGTATTTGAATGTCCCGTGTGGTTCAACGTGAGAGCAAGCTTAATGGAAAAGATTCGGGTGTTTGAGAGGGCTTGTCATAGGACTTGTCTTCGCTTGTACAGAACACCAGAATCGGAGTACATAAAATATTATCCTAACGAGGTCCTGTACAACAGGGCGAACCTAATTAGAGTGGACAATTTCGTCATTAAGCTGACTCGAAGGCACATTGCTAGAGCAATGGCTTCGACGAACAATCTGATCTCCGGGGCTTATTACCCTAACTATCTATATCACGAGAGTGTACGCTTTAGCGGCTTTATTTCCCCAGAAGCGTTCCTCTATTTTGATAAAAAAGGGCTGATTCAAGACAAATTAGCGGTGCCGCTAATCTTCCACGTTGCTCGAACAGCTGCAGACAGGCGACTCAACTACGACAGAGACGTCGCACACGGCAGTGCGGAGCGTCTCCAGTTCAGTAGGGCGGTCGGGAGTCGCGATTTGAGAGACGTTGCTCGGCAGCACCAAGAATTTTGGTGGCTTATTGAAAGAGAGGGAGCTCTTTCGTCGTTTCCTTCTAATTCGAGGTAGCGTCGATAAGACGCAAAGTCGGTTTACTTAAATTTTAAGTCATGGCCAGCTTACATAGTTTAGGTAGGTTAATGTAGTGTTAAGATAATTTTTAAAAAGAAAAAAAAATAAAAATAAAAAAAAAATAAAAAAATAAAAAAAAAATAAAAAAATTAATTAAAAAGAAAAAAAAATTAAAAAAAAAAAAGAGATGGGTAGCATAAAAAACAAAAAAAAAGTACGTATTTAATTACGTATCGTAGTTTAAGATAATCTAAGTAGTCTAAGAATTATTTTGTAAGTAGTTTTAAGTTTTATGTAAACGAAATGTCCTTTCACTAAGTTTTTGCTAAAACAATTTATATTTTCTTAATTCTAAGTATAATGTACATGAAATAAAAAATATATATATAAAAAAAACAGTTAGGTTACGTCGAAAGACATAGTTAAGTTTTATGTTTAGCTTAGAGCGCTCTTATAGGGCCAGTAAGTAAAAATAAGAAGAATTTAAGTAAATTAAGCATGTCCGAAATGCTGCTGGAACGCCACAAAAGGAAGTCATTTTTGCATCGGATTGTTACTGGTGATGAAAAATGGATCCATTACGACAACCCCAAGCGCAAAAATTCATATGTGAAACCCGGCCAACCAGCCGGCAAAGCCGAATATCCATGGCGCGAAGGTAATGCTCTGTATTTGGTGGAATCAGATGGGTGTGCTGTATTATGAGCTGCTAAAACCGGGTGAAACCATGAATGGACAACGCTACCGAACACAATTAATCCGTTTGAAGAGAGCATTAGCCGAAAAACGCCCGGAATATGCGACCAGACACGAGGCAACAATTTTCCATCATGAAGAACTATTTGGAAAACAGTGGATGGGAAATCTTGCCCCACCCGCCTTTTAGCCCAGACCTTGCCCCTTCTGACTACCATTTGTTTTGGTCGATGCAGAACGCCCTCACTGAAATACGGTTCACATCAGAGCAGAATATCAAAAATTGGCTTGATTCATTCGTGGCTGCCAAGCCGGCGCAGTTCTTTTGGGTGGGATCCACAAATTGCAAATTGAGATGGGCAATACTTTGAATAATACTATTGTACATGTTTTTCTTAAATAAACGTTCAAATTTTGAAAAAAAAAACCGCACAAATTAAGTTATATACCCAATACTTGAAGATTTTAGAGTCGTGGTATCGTCGCGTCGTATATTGAGACGGCAGCGGCGAAAATGGGTCATCGCATTTATTGCTTTCAACTGTTAGTTTATTTTTAATAGTGTTTAATTCGTTTATGTAAATTGCCATTATTATCGTGTCATCTGCATACCTTATGTTGTTGATTAGGGCTCCATTTACTTTGATTTATCCACCTGAATCCATTGGCCGGTTTTTGAAGATCCCTTCAGAGCATATATTAACCAGGAGATGTGATAGTATGCAGCCTTGTCAGACTCCTCTGCGATTCTCTCTCTCCTCTGATTCTCGACCTTCTTTTGGTTTTTGTTTCCAATAGAGATTCTCAATGATACTGACATTAATCATTGTGTTGTACTTTATCAAAAGCTTTTTCGTAGTCGACAAAACATACAAATGCCTTTCGTGTTCCAAAGCCGTTTCTTAATCCTAATTGAGATTCGCTTATACCTTGTTCGAGTTTATTGTAAATCCTTCTATGAATCATTCTCAGAAAGATCTTTAAAGCGTCACTCATTAAACTTTTTGTCTTGTAACCGGAGTTCATCGCTTTATTATTTTTCGGTAGTGTAACAAATGTTGATGTGTCAACCGTTCATCTGGAATTTTGTCGTGTCTGTAAATAGCGTTAAAGAGCTTCACTAATAATGGTATGTTATCATCTCCGACTAGTTTGAGAAGCTCACTCCGCCATCTGGGCCGATCTGTTTTTTGCTTCTTTCAACGCTTCTTCGACCTCCTCTTTTATTATTTCTGATTTTTCGTGTCTATTATAAGGCCCTAGTGGGTCTTTTTCGTCCCGGGGAGGTCTTCGATGTATGCCCTCCACTGCTTTAACGTTCCCTTGTATTTATCAAAAACCGTCCTTTGCTGTTTTTCAAAATGTTAGACATCGTTTTGTTTTCCACACCGGCGATTTTTTTACTTTTTTATGAGGGTTGAAACTATCATGGTCTCTATCGTGTTGCTCTAGCTTCTCGCGTTGATGTTGCAGGCAACGATTTTTAGCTTCTCTGATTTTGTTTTTGATCAATCTGTCTTTTTATTTTTATCTGCTTTGGTTTGTTTTGTTTCTTCTTCTTTGATCCATTAGAGACAAAATTTAGTCATTCCTTGGCCTTCCTCTTGATGACTTTGATGTACTTGGTTCCAACGTTTTATTGTGCTCTAAGTATCAATTTTCCAATTTTCCTCTTGGTTTCGATATTCTTTTTGGCGATCTTGGGCGGCGACATATTTTGATTGAAGATACGCATAAATTAATGATAATTTTTTCTTATCATCTTCTAAAACTATCTATCTTTTCTAAAACTGTGGCAGAAGTATTGTTTCAAAAGACATTAAACTAAATACATGATTTAAAAAAAATGCGATCATTTTTGGTTTCACAAATGAACAATATATATACGAGTATCACACAAACCGAAAAAAAATATATTTTTTGGAACCCTTTGCCTAGTTCTTACGAATTCTTTTTAGATGACCTTTAAAATTACTTAACTTTGACTGCTGCTAAAAGCTAAACTAGTGGTCCAACTGCTTCAAACATTTGTTGATCCAGTGAATAAAAAAAAGTTTGCATTATATAGTAGAGGCACTGTACATAATCGATTAATTGGCAACAAATTTCAATAATTTATTTTCTTACATAGGTCGGAGTTAACTTGGGTTTAAACTAAAAACCCCTCTAGTTAGCCCTACCTATTGCGCACTACAAGTCGGTTTATGTTGCCTATTACTTGTAAGTGCCAAATAAAGTTAAGTTTTCCTCTACTGCGTTCTCCTCCACTTTAGACTCGAAAACTTGATGTCCATTCACTCTGCATGCCCTTGGCATTTTATAAGAGTGATGCGTTTTTTCTGACTAGGTCCATGTTAATGTACAGTTCGTATAGTTCATCGTTAAATCTTTTTCTTCAAAACTCGTCAAAGCATATTTTGAAGGATTTTTCTCTAAAAACGCTATCCGCTCCTTCGTTTTATATCTGCTGAAGTTTTGTTGGAAGGGAGACAAAGTCCCTTACTACCTCGAAAATATATCTTTCAACTGTGACGTTCATCTAGTTCATCGATGTATGTCCCTTCTTGTCAATTAAACCATTTATGTCGATAACATCGACGAATGTTATTAATTGCACAAACTTTTGAAAAATTATCCATTCTAAGTGGGGTGAAAAGTTACCTCCTTGACCGCCAGAATACGCTGCTACTGTAAAAAAGGTTATGGTGCCTTGAAGTCCGTTCATATTTAGGCAGACATGCCAAATTTCAGTGCGATACTGTCTTTAGTTTTGTTTTGACAGCTGATTGTTGTTGACGTGTTTGGCATCATGTTGAGTATGGACAAAAACGATTTTCGTTCTCTTATAAAACATTATTTTTTGAGAGGCAAAACGGCAAAGGAAACAAAAGAAAAGCTGGATAAATATTATGGGGCTAATGCTCCGTCAGATTACACCGTCAAATATTGATTCCGAAAATTTCGCGGTAGCCGCAACTCCACTACCGATCAAGTCCGCAGCGGCAGGCCCTCCGCTGGCCTCACATGAAGTGAAAAAAAAATTTGTTTTGCAAGACAATGCGCCAGCGCATAAGAGCATCGCAACCACGGATAAAATCAATGACTTACGTCTCCAATTGCTGTCGCATCGCACGGAGGAGTATTTTGCAGACCTTCTGGAAAATTACTTTTCGGACGGGATCAAGAAGTTGGGAAATTGCTGGAATAGGTGTATCAAGCTAAAAGGGGACTATATTGAATAAAATAAAAAACATTTAAAAAAAATTTCTTTTCATTTCCAAGGAGGTTACTTTTCACCCCACCTAGTATAGACAATGAAAAATCCCCGTATTGAGTATTAAACTAGCGTATTTTAACAATACGCCAGTCACTTTTCATTTTACCAGGATACATGATTCAGGTACTCTGGAGAAGAAAAAATAGTATAATAAACTAACCCGGGCAGCTATACCTAACTCGCAACTAGAGTTTCAAAAGTGATAATCAAAGCAATGGATCTGCGCTATGGTCAAATATGGTGGTATTGGTATTTTTATTATTATTATTATTATTATTTTTAAATTGGGTGAATTTGAAGGAGTAAAACGGTTTGGTTTTAACTTTTCATTTTCTTATTATTGGTCTTATATTTCACTCGTTCGAGTAATTTTTATGAAATTCAAAACGTTATTAAATATGAAAACCATTGCATTGTATGTCAATCTTTGCCTGACATTCATCCATTTTAAGCATTCAACCATATGCATACTTGAAGTATAAATGCCAAGCTTTAGAATTGTCCGTATCGCCTTGTCTTGTAGTTTCTGGAGTCGATTTTTAGTTTCATGGTTGCACATGTACAAAATTGTTGAGCAGTAATTGAACTGGGGCAATACGATTGCATTATAAATTAGTATCGCTGTTTCGATAGACAATGAGTTTCTAATTCGTTTTAGGAAACTAATTTTCTTTGAAATTTTACTACATACGTAATTAGCATGATCTTTAAAATGTAGTTTTTCGTCAAGATATTTAATGCTTTTTACACACTCAATTCTTTCGTCGTTAATATTGACATTAATTCGACTATTTACGCGAAACTTCATACACTTAGTCTTGTTTACATTTAGCCTTAGCTTGTTCATCTTTGTCTAATTGCTCACACATAAGTTCAACGTTTTTACCACAAATATATACTAACGTATGATCCGCAAACAAAATAACTTTACAATACATTAAGCACATTTTTATATCATTTATATATAACAAAAAAAGTATTACTCCCAATACTGATCCTTGAGGTACTCCTAAATCAGATTTCACTGCATAAGAGAGATGGTCATTAAATTTCGTCCTCTGTTAAATAAGACTTGAACCATTTATTTTCTTCCCCCGTCACACTATATATCTTAAGCTTTGCTAGAAGTATTGATCGGGCTATTGTCTCAAAAGCGCGTTGTAAATCCAAGAAAACAGCTATAACCGAGTTTCCGTCGTCCATCTATTTTTTCCATTCCCATACTATATAATTTAGTGCAGTTTCACATGGATGTCCGTTTCTAAATCCAGACTGTTCTTTAATAAGTATTTTATATTTCTCTAAATAGTTCGTCAACTGGTCAGCTACAAACTTTGCAATCAGCTTCTCGCAAGTAGGAAGAGTATTTACTGGACGAAACTCCTCACATTTTATTGTATTATTTACTTTTTCTACTGGCACTACAGAAAAGCCACACTCTTCGAAGAAACAAAAGAGTTCTCAACGGAAGTTACATATCTAGGATTTAGGAACTACTTGGAATACACTTAATAGACGATCCACCACGCTACAACTTTCGGCACAACGTCAGGGTTATATTTCCAGAACGCCTTAACTGGGAACAGAAAATACGATCATTTGCTGAGAACTCACATGCATAGTACCATGAAACTAATAGTACTATCACTTTGGCAAATCGATGGTACTGCCTCTATCATCGCGAGATACAACTAGGCCAAAGAGGGCTGAAAATATTACGCTCTCTTTATTAAATTTAATGGAGATCCACTCACAAATTTTCCAAAATTCTACTCTAAAATTAAACCAATCGAATGCCAATATGCTATTTCTTTCTCCCTCATCTTGCCAAATACGAGTGCAAAATGAGTTATTTTGTTGCAATGCGAGTGTATCAACGGTCGATCTGAGCAATCGGATTTCATATCTTAATCTCAGTGCTGCAAAGCCATTTGCTAAGAAAGGTTATATATATCTTGTTTCATATTTCACTCAGATTCTAATTTTATTTTCGTATTTGTTTGTTTATTTACTCAAAGTACTAAAATTGAAGCCTGAGTGAATAATGAAGCAAGATTTCAACCCCATGCTGATGTATAATCTATGATGTTCCCAGACAATTCCTTTTCTCATTTATTTTCAATCGAACAAATTTAAAACAAATAATTTTTGTAAATCTAAAATCGTCAGAGAATTCAGGCTACGAAGGTTCTGTGCCCATTTGCACATCCGTTGCGACCTGTTCCGGATATAATGTTAGACGGAACAGTTCTTCCGAAAAGCACTATCTTTAAGTACTTAGGATCAATCGTTAACATGGAAGCGAAATGTGACGACGATGTAAACCACAGAGTGAGTGTGGGATGGATGAAATGGCGGGAAAATTCGGGAATCTTTTGCGACCGAAAATTTCCACTTAAATTTAAGGGGAAACTCTACACCACGGTTGTTAGACCAGCTCTTATATACGGTTCACAGTGCTGGACAATATACGAAGCGTTTAAAAACAAAATGACGGCAGCGGAAATGAAAATGTTAAGGATGTCTAGTGGAGTCACTAAACGCGATTGTATTAGATCTACGCGTATAAGAGGAAGTTTACATTTAAAGAATTCGGTAACCGAACAGCTTGAGGCGAATAGAATAAGCTGGCACTGCCACGTTCAAAGAAGATCTGCGGAAAATCCGGTTAAAAAGGCACTATCAACTACGGTCACTCCAACTGTAAGAAAACGAGGTCGGAAAAAGAATTCCTGGATTTCTCAGATGGCAAATGCGCAACAACGTCTGGGGTTAACCACTGAAGCGATCCAGGACCGTGCATTATGTAGACGCGTTCTGCGGTCTGCGACATTAGCCAACCGCATAAGCGGAGCAGCAGCGATGCAGTAAAAATGGGAAACTCGTTACGCATAAGTTCGTATAACGAGGAAAGGGTTAATAAAAGGATAAGAAGAAGAAGATATTCGGACCCATTTGCATTTCGGGCAATGAACTATACGAGTCATACAGCGATACCGACTTAGTCAGACTGAGCACATATATACTACCTCGATTAGAGAACAAAATCATGGGTAAACAAAAGCTTAAGGACTGATTTATTCGCTGATGAATGTGAAGTACAATTAAAAATCGATCGTCATTTACAAACCTCGAAATCAAAAAGCTAGCAGTTTTTAAACAAAAAACTGTGCTTCTGCACAAGTTGCACACATTCCTGAAATCGCTGTGTCCAACCGACAACAGAGTAAGATCCCGCAATAACGATACATGGACTGTTAATATCCTTAATCCAGACAATTACCGTTCGCTTTCACAAAAATTAAATACCGAGAAGATTCAATGGCATACGTACGAAAATAAAGCGGAAAGACCCATACGCGTAGTATCTAGAGGCTTGCACGCCTCTTGCCCTAAAGAAAACATTTTAACGACGGAAAACATCTGAGGCGAGAGTGCAGTGCCGCGAAACAGTCCCCAGCGACCCTAAAACCCAGGGCCAGCGAGTACGAGAAACACTAACAGCGGTCCAACCCCAAAGCCTTTAAGGAAGGCAAAAATAGCAAACGCCGTGATGGCCGCTAAAATCACATATAACAACAATGTCCAAAACGCGCAACTGAAAAGTGGAAAAACTTATGCGCTAATAGCGGCGCGAGCAAATACGACAAACTGTGAATCGATCCTGCCTCAAATGTTTTCTCAGCAATTCTCGAGAGACTAAAAGAACTGACTTCAATAAATAAGATAATAGTCGAATGGCTTCTCAACCTCGTGTAACTAATCATGACAAAGAAGCTCAATATTCTTGCGTGGAATGCCAACGGCCTACAGAAATGGCTTGATGAACTTAATATTATTATTAAGGAAAAAGCAGTTGATATATGCTTGATTTCTGAAACTCACCTGACGACACTATCACGCGTGAAACTAAAAGGCTACGGCGGCTACCACGCTCATCATCCATCGGGAAACGCAAGAGGCGGGTCATCTCTATTTATAAAAGAGTGCATTGAACACTCTCTGGAAGCAAAAATTGAACTTGACAAATGATCGCGGTGCGCGCTAAAAATAAATATTACTCTTTAAGTATATACTCAATCTACTGCCAATCGCGCTGCAAAATAGAAAAACACGAATTCACTGACTTATTTAATATTCTTGGACCAATCTTTATTATTGGTGTCAACCTTAATGCGAAGCACACCTTTTGGGGCTCAAGATGTATCTCACAAAAAGGCAAAGCCTCTACAGGGCCGGCATGGACTGTGGTTGGCAATTTTACTCAACATGCAGACCGACGTACTGACCCTCGGATGAAGACGAAACACACGATCTGATAGATTTCTCTATCGTCAAAGTTGAAAAAAATAATCGATCTCTCCTCCGATCATTCTCCAGTTATCCTTTCATTGTGCGAATCCTTGGTTAAGAAACAAGGATCACACAGATTATCCTAACAAAAAAACTCACTGGGAAGATTTCCGAATGGATTTCTCGCATTGATGACCAGTTGGATAAGTTACTGACAGTCTTTAAATGAATGGCTAAGAAATAGTAAAGTTGTAAGCAGAAGTTCAAAATACCCAAGACCGGTGGTGGTTGTTAGAAAAAATTATAACAATTACAAGTTGTTCATTGACCATAGGCATTTTAATAAGTATGTTCAAATATAACTTTTCCTCATTCCTCCACATGATGACCAATTGGACAGCCAAAGGTTGCCGGCGGAAGCCCTACTGCTGTAAGCCAGATACTACCGTCCTCCAAAGAATGCGATAGGATGGGCCGGACAAAAAGAAAATGAAAATATAGACATCTATTACGGCGATTGCTATCGACGGCATAAGCAGTGCCTATTTGGATGCGGGTTTGTTGTTGCAGATAGAATTAGGCAGGAAATCTCGAGTTTCCCGTATGTGAACCAGCACGCCCCAACCCAACAGAGAGAGCTTCTACGAGGTCTTGAACAAGACCTAAGAGCAATGGCCTAGCTATGACAATAAAATTATTCTCGGTGATTTGAATGCAAAGCTAGGAAGATAGAGCACTTTTAGTAGTACTATCGGAACGTATAGGCTGCGCGAAATCACATCCAATAACGGGTTCAGACTTATCGACCTTGCTGCAGGGCGAATCGTTGTGGTAGCTAGCACACTGTTTCTACGATTTCAGACAGCTGCCATCGAAAGAGATATCCAAATCCTTTTTCAAATGAGTTTTTCTTAATCTCCTAAAAGGTGCACTGTGGCCAACATCAAGTACCTGAAACCAATGCACTGCCAAAAAGCACTCAGCTGACAGCATCTGTGGAGACGAGCTATAGAGGGCGAATTCGAGTTTTGGCATACTTGCCAAACTCATCCGTCTGTGCAGAATGACAATGGAGAATGCACTCTGGTCTATGAGGTCGGTAAAGATCTCTCCGAAACCTTTGATATCAAACAAGGATATAGAGAAAGAGATGCGCTGTCATGGGATTTTTAAAACAACATTCTTAAAAGATTAGTGCAAAATTTACGCGCAAACACAAGAGGCACAATCTTTCAAAAGTCTGTCCAATTACGTGCATACCCCGATGATATTGACGTAAGTATTAAGAGTATTGAGACGGAAGTGAGGAAAATGGATTAGCGATCAACGAGGGGAAGACCAAGTATATGCTGTCAAGCAAAAAGGAAAACCTACACCGACGTCTTGGTAGAATGTCGACAAATATAACTTCTTATTTAAGGAATTTGTCTACATAGGCTTCGATATCTATTTAGACAACGACACCAGTGCTAAGAACAAATGAAGAATAACTTTTAACAATCGCTGCTTCTTTGGCAGTTGACTAACAAAGCCCTCTCTTGAACAACAAAAGTGACCCTATATAAGACCTTAATAATCGCACTTCTGCTCTTTGATGCCTGTAAGGTGGTTTTGGCTGTTTGAGAGGAAGTTTCTCCGGATTTTAGATTCCATCTGCATAGACGGTGAGGGGAGGAGGAGAAATAACGACAAACGGTACGAACTGTATATAGACTTAGCCAGAAGAGTGAAGATCCAAATACGGAGATAGTTGTGTCATGTAGTGCAGATGGATATTAAAGCTTCAGTCCGAAAGTCTTTTTATGCGAGCTCGAGGGACAGCGCAATAGAGGAAGATCTAGGCTCAGGTGGCGCTTGCAAGGAGAAGGGGATCTCAGCCCACTAAGCGTGCGAACTGCCTGAAGATGTTTGTGGGCTAAGGCCAGGGTTCACCCTGGACTGTGATGAAGAAAAGTATTGTAGTAGATTACGTATGTATTTTAACTGGCCTAAAAAATCGGTTTGAACACTTGTAACACTCGAAACTCTTATTTACAATATGTAGGCTGGAATGTTGTACCACAACTCACACTTCTGCTCATACTCGATTATAAGTAGCTTTGGGATTTAAGGAGCACTGCTTGTGTACATTTCATGTTGGTATTTGTAACTGAGTACTTGGTGTTTGTACTTGAACATAAAATTGAAGAGTAACCTGCCTCGTTTTCAGCCCTAAACTATTATATATCGGAAAGTTACTACAATGCTGTAAGTATGAAGTGCTAATGTAAGAGAATTTAGATTGCGATTTTAGGTCAGGCTAATAATGCATGTGAGCAAAAGGCAGAATTTAATTCAGTTTGAAGGAAAAAACCGGGGCCAAGAACATTGAATGTACCTGATTTATTGAAACGAGAATTTGTCACCTTGAGGTTGTGGTTATTTTATTATTTCTCACCTACATGAGGAGGTTTTGATAGGTCTTAATTTAATAACCAAATATTGCCTGAAGAGCTGTAATATCGTTGCTAAATCTAAAATCCCACGTGGCATGATAGTGATTACGAAGTTTTTTGCCTTTTAATGGGACTTTTTCAGTGGTTTGTCTGTAATGCTGTTGTCATGTGATCTACTTCTTCTAGTTAATTCGAATATGTTTTTAGACTGCATAGCTACCACTAATGCTAATTCTTGTAATGGGTAAAATAAGGGTTTCCTTGCGAAACTATTTGAAATTATTACATATGTGTATGTAAAGCGGGTAATGGCTGAATCTGCAACTTTCGTAAGTATTGATTGAATTGCAATTATTTACAATAAGAAAGGCTTATCGGTTGATACAGCACCGTAGTTTTTGAAGACAATGGATGAGGGCGAACAATTGCATAAATATCAAATGGGTCCAGGTGTAGCAATGATGTGACGGGCATACTTACCATCGGTCTTACAGACAATGTGATAATAATTGTATTATATGCATATGTGGACGATGTGGTCATCGTTATTTGTGACGATCAACTAGACGCACTTATGTAAGATAGAACTTCCCAAAAAGGAATCTATGTCAAATTAACTTTTTTTTTTCAAATGTATATTTACTTTAATTTATACTGGATATGCTCAATTTACCACTAAATCTTAACATATTATCCTGCGTTTTAATTTGTGTAACTTGATACATACTAAGTGAGGCTCTTTATCGAAGTCTAGGTGGTAAAAATTTATCTGAGGAATAGTGAGCCAGAAATAAACAATGTAGGCCATAATGTACAAAATGCCATAATAAACAAAAATTAATGCGTTCCCCGCTTCTTGACGCATATTCTTCTTTAGGGTTGCCAGAGTTTACGGCTTGCTCACACCATCCCGTGATTTTAAATAACCCCATAGAGAGAAGTCTAGGACGATAAAATTGGAGTATATGTGAGTATATGTCCTCAATTCACAATTCACCTAATTGACGAATAATTTTGTATTGATCATTCATATTTAATTTTATAAAAAATCTGGCAGTGACCCCTCCAACGTAAACAGTACATCATGCAGTGACTTTGAGTGGATTTAAGTGACCTAGAACCGCCAATGTTGTTTGTTCACGAATCCACATAGGTCTAAATGGGCCTCGTACTAGCCAAAAAATAAAAACATCGTGACGATTATTCCGCGTTCTTCAGAAATATAGCGTTCCATTCTTTTTCTATTGTATTTGCTAAACAAATTGCAAAACCGAATTGACAATCAAAGCCGTTTGTAAAGTCTACGGTTTCTTCAAAACGGTCATACATTATGGTCCAACCTGTATAGTAGTAAGAAATCTGAAAAATAGAGTAAGAGAAACTTAAAAGAAAACGATTCATAGAAGTTTGAATACTAAAATTCTTCCCGTTGCATATTACTGTCAAACTAATCATTTATCGCGTACGTTCTTTTTCATGAATTAAATGCCTGAACAAAAACAAAAGATTTGAATATACATGTATAGAGATATAAAAATATTTTCCAATATAAAAAAGGATACTAGTTTTACCAGCAGCATCAAGCCCCAACATTAATATCCGCATTTCTTTATTGCCAAATATTTTGGACAGAAGTTTTCCCATTATTGGAGACAACGCAGGTTACCTTAAAAGAAAAAAAAGTATGTTACGTAGATCAAAAATGAAGTTACATAGATACATAATTTTATAATTTACAAACTTATTAAGTTTATCTCTACAGATCCATGTTAGGGAATGAGACGGAAAGTTCAACATTCAACGAGAAAGTTGGAATTAAATTAACAATTTTTGAAATCAGAGAACCTGAATACATCAACAATTTGAAGTCAAAAAAGATGGTCTACGATGCTGATGGGTCAATAGAAAACTGCCTAGAGGATCATTGTGACGAAGATAAAGGACAATCATTTAACAAAATACTATAACGACACCGTTTCCTGAGAAGTCATGGGAATGCACAACCAGAAAATGTCAAATGCTTTAGGAGTAGAATTGCGGCTAGCATCTAAAAAAGGACTAATATGTCTGGACGCAATCGCAAAAACAGCCCTTAAAGCAGCTTTTAACAGATGGATATTTTCGTTGAAGTTCTATGCGCCTATTTTATATAGAGACCTGAACCCAGACGTTCCTGTGATAAAGTCTACAACTTAACCACTATACCACTATGCCACTTGGCACTCAAACGTTTAGACTTCATATTTAAATTATGGGACATATCCAGTAGTATTAGTTCCTTCCTTGCTAAACAAAAATGACATAAAAGATATCATCAGTGGAAGCAGAAACTTATACCCGACATAAACGCATTTTAACAGAATGGACATTTGTTGTTTGATTTTTTTTCCTGCAAAGGGACAGACGGATAAAGAATCTGAGTCTTGAAATTTCAGTTTTAAAGCACTATCAAAGTGTTGGCTGATACATCAACTGTCGAGGAAAAACTATTACAATTCGGAACCAAGGAGCTCCCAGACCACTTTAGAAATCAGAAGTAACTTCCAATTAGCAAATTGTACTTGCAAATTACGTACCAAACAATGAGACCTATGAATCTAAATGAGCGCGGTTATTAAAATTCTGTTTTATTTGTTTGTATGAACCAATGAATGAACCAATTCGCATCCAAGCTATTTAACATGTATGAGAACAAGAAGGTAATGTATATTCGAGTATTGAGTACTTTAAGTGTTTATATTTGGAGTTATCTGATTTGTTATGATAATAACAGTGGTTTTACCATGAACTAATTACTGACTTTGATATTTATTTGCTTATATGTATTTGTTTTTTAGCTGTCTTTATCAATTAAGTCACATTAACATTAAAACAAAAGCGACTTAAAAATATGAAAATAAAGGGATAAACCGAAAATGCAAGTGACTAATTCGAGTATCATTTTATATGTAATTTGAGTGCGCTCTTTACACTTATTACATGTGGCATTCATACCATCGTTTTCTAGAAGATTCATTTATATCATAACATAAATAAACAAAGCGGAATGAATGCTGCGAGTAGCGATCTCGTTGCTTGCATATTCGATGGTATTCATCTTAATTTGTTTAACTCACGCTTTTCATTACGTATGAAGTGAATGAGTAGGAGTTGCTAATTTCTATGAGAGTGTCATGGAAACCTTGCTGAAAATCAAGAAGAGAGAAGAAAGCCAGAGCACACCCTCATAGAAGAACACGAAAACGCATGAGCTGAGTTTTTCATATCGCCAAAAGATATATCTTTAAGGACTACAAACGGGATAAAAACATTTATCGGAACCCCTAAGCTCAAACGCGGAAGGGGGATATACGACAGACGGCAGAGTATAGAATAAGGAAAGCTAACACCCTGAAGTAATGCAAAACTTTCCGCTTCCCAGAGGACTGACGTAATGCCGACAAAAAAAAAATCTATATTTTTTAATTTTTAGTGAATATATATATAAAACCTTATAAGGAGTTATAAAAACGTCAAACTGCTTATTTTTTCCTTAAAATTGTATTTCGTGTTGCCAAGAACAAGTGTAATTTAAATAAAAAAATTAATTCATAAATTCATAATTCAAATGGAATTGTGTTTTTACATACAATATATATTCAAAGTGTTCCCCAAATGTTTTAAGGGACCTACAAGTGGTAATTATATAAGTCATCTTAGCTTTACTTAAATACTTCTCGTCCCGAGTATTAAATTTTTAAATAAAAACTTATTAAAACTTGTTTTTTTTTATTTAATTTCTTTTTTGAAAGAAAGCAACAAAAATAAAATACGATTGGAGTTAATCTGTCCAAAATTCGTTCGCCTACTCTTTAACAAATTTTCTCTCTCAGAGAGAATTTCATCCCCACTCCTCCAGATTTTGACAGTCCAAAGAATGCCTAAACGAAACTAAACTTTATTTTCTTTCACCTATAGGGTCTGTGTAGCAAATTTTTATTGTAGTATAGTAGCCAAAAAGAAATGAAATAAGTTTAGACGAAGAAACTTGTTAATCAAGGATCAATCGACAAAATCCAGAAGGGGAAAAAAACAATTTCCATGAAGAATTAGTATCACTACCGAAAGAAGGATATTTTAAGATCATAAAATCCGACTTGCAGTTGCGAGCTGACAATTTTTACTAATACATCACACAATTTATAAAAACCCAAGGTGGGTTCGGAAAATATATCTCATACTGTAAAAAAAAATAATATGAAAGACTTTAAGCCTTTAATCTTTAGGCCGACAAAATTTATACAATTAGTACACAGTGTAAATAAACTTAAGTTGGCGCAGTGGAAGTAGTACGTGATAGTTGCCCACTATCCAACGCATTGGAAAACTGCTGAAGTACAGCCCTTTACACCAAAAAGATTAAAGATATTTTTAATCTGGCAGTTCTCCGGTCGAGACATCTTCTTCTAAACATCAACAAGGTTTTCAAAAAGGATAATTAATTCGGAACGGGTTCCTGCCTGATTGAATTGGAGAAGGACTTCGATACCATAAGGTTAGGAAGACTCTTCTACAAACAGGCTGGACATTAAGAAACAGTGCTGTATATTATTTTCAATACGCTCATAGGTATGAAGTTCATCGTGAAAAATGATAATGTGACTTCTTTTGGAACATTTCACATTTACATAAGTAATCTGATATGTTCACTTCACCATGTTCGGAATTTTGATAAAATTCAACGATATTTCGACATGTCCAAAACCATTCTGTTTACAACGCTTTTGTCTGGGTTTCTGCAGGACCAGAAATAATTGAAATCGTTCGACAACACGAGCAGAAACTTTCTAGTCGAAATTTATGCCAATTTTTTTTTTTTTGATTTGTTAACTAATTTTATATATTAATTGTACTAGGTTCACGTATTGAAGTTATTTCAAACAATACGCAACCGGGCGTCAAGGGTGTAAGTTAAAAAAAAATAAAATCTAGTTTTAGTGCATAAAATAACTAAAGGTAGAAGAAATGATCAAACAAATTTAATCCTGTTTTCAATGATCTGTTTTGTTTTATTCGGTGAAGGCATTGGTATAAAACCGTTAGCAACCGAAGTGAACGAGCTACTTGTTTTGGACCATCGAATATTGATTGACATTCTATAAGCTTACAAAAAAAAATAGAAATTATCAATTCCTGGGTCAAAGAAGATCGGCCAAAACTATAAAGAACAGTTAGTAGCAAGCTTTAAAAATTCATCGCTATTGATACCACAGGAATAAAATATCGAAAGACTGCACGACTAACACATATAGTATAATAATGGAATAGGTGGTGTATATAAAACTGACCATTTGATTAGATTACACCGTATTTTCATCAGATTTAGAAAATGAACTTTGCGAATGATATTTCAAGCCAACAGCTGGTTGGAACACCAGAGAGATTTTAAGACCTGTAATATACCAATGACAAGCAAAGATATTTTGGATCTGGTCTTTCGGTACTTTCAGCATCGTGTTGCACATGCTCTTATAAAAATAAGGCAACCATAAACAAGGAAAAAATGACCTTCTTCCTCTGATGATAACAGCGGGTTTCAAATTAGTAATTTATGGTGACGTCATTGCGGTACTGATTTTGTCCAGTAAGTGCTTACAAATCATATTAAGCCATTAACGCCTATACCTATATAACCTAAGATATTTTGATAGAAAAAAGTTTTCAAAAAAGCTGTCTGCAAAACACATTCGCTTTTGTCCATACATATTGCAACATGTTTTTTTTTGTTTTTATTGCAACACGCAAACAAAATTAGTTTGTTGTCATTGCCTTCAATGAACTTTATTTGTTGGATGGAAATGGATTCTCAGCAGAGGAAAATCAAGCTTGTTGTTATTTTTTTTTTCGAACAGATACAATTACTGAACAATCTATTGACGCCTTGTTTTTAGATTAAGGAGGCTGAATGTCCTTTATGAGTTTGTAAATTCTAAAATGTCCTCTTTTGTATTTTATACTAAATTTATGTATTTTAAAGATTGTTATATAGAACTGAAATTGACGAAGTGGTAAAAAACGAAAAATAAAGAGCTAATTGAAACATTCTCAACCCATGATTTGAAAGAGACTGGTTCTAAGGCAATATCAGCAGTAGTTATTAAGACAAATCATGAACTTAAGGGTTTTAAAAAAGATTGCACATCTCCTGAAACTTCATTTTTGGTTAGAAATTATATTCATTTTCAAATAACATCGCCAGCGCAAATGCTTGAAAAAATGATTTACTAGGAAATAGCGGAATACGAGTACCTGGTGATTAATTCCAATAAACACGCGTTGTTTAAAAATTGTGCAAACCATTACCAAGTGATAGATATTACTGGGATTACAGTATAAATATAAATTTACAAAATTGCGTCAATTAGCATACCAAATGCAAATCTTTTTTGTCAAAAATTTTATAACTAAACAAAATCGTTCAAACGATGAGTCAATAATTGCATATTATGCTAAAAACACACCTATAAACAATTTATCAGAGGAAATATGTTCTTTGAACATTGCAAGCGGATCTTTTGTTAATTTTGAGTTATTTATATAATTTCTTTTTTGATAACCTGTTTACTGAAACGAAACTTTTTTCAAAAAGTTATTCTTTACCTCTAAAATGCAATATTTTCGTTCTGTAATTAATAGCGTAATTGTAGCAGACAAAGCCAAATAGTCAAGTTCTTGTTTCGGATTAAGATGAGAGAGCAATCGAAATAAGCCTCCCACATCTAGAATCCTTAGAATGGCAGAAAATCTGCATTTCAAGCAAATTTTGACCAAGATAAATTAAAACGCCTTTTTTGAGACACTATTCAAAGCTTAAATTATACGTAAAATGAAAAACATCAGAATGAATATTCTTTATAATAATTTATAAATTCTGAGTAAATGCTGTGATAAAGGATCCAATATGTACTTTATTATTCTTGGCATTCGTTACACCTTAAATTTTTCTTCGTTTTCATTTGGATTTTCAATATAATAAAAGAAATTACTACGAATCATTTCTTTATAATAAAATTTCAAGTTGAGAATTTTTCAACAACACAAGAAGATACGAAACGATGTAAAAATAGCTATTGCTTGGACGATTGCATTTGACAGTTTTCACGTAACATGAAGCAAGCGTTTAATCGCCAAAACGGTATCGCCCAAGCTACATGATGCAAATCTATCGTCAGACAAAATTCGTCATACGCAATTGAGAGTTCTGACTATCAAATCCGAATAGCCTTCTTTCATCGCACCATTAGTACAAATGTGATTTTTTGTAAATTGCTTTTGTTCACTTTCTTTAAACAAATATTTACTTTGTTTTTGGGTGGCCGTGGCTCAGGTGGTAGTGAAATATCTTCCAAATCGGAAGGTTTGGTGTTCGAATCCCAGCCGTGCCCGAAAGACTTGCATTTTTTCAGTCAACCAAAATTAAGTAAGATGTGTAGTTGACAAAAATACAACAACAAGAGCAAAATGGAGCAAGATAACCATTGAGCTCAAAGATCTTTCTCACTCTCTCTATCCCATTTTCCCAAAAAACTAAACACATGCTGAGTCATTATAAGTGTATTCATACCCTCTTGAGTGTTAGTTCTAGAAAAAAAAAAAAAAAAACTAATTATAAAAGGAAAACCTGAAAACGAATATATCGAAATGTACATATATGCGCAGCGATACCATATGGTATTAAGCTATATAAATGCCTCCTAAGGTAATTATAACTGAAATGTAAAATTTAAAGAAAAACGTATTCTGGATATAATAGTGTTAAACGTATTGCTTCTCTTTTTTAGCAATAAAGTGTTTTTTCTTTCAAAATCTCATTTAAATTAAATGGATTTAAAAAACATTAAAAACGTCTATACCAGAAAGGCTTACTTTGGCCCAAGAATATAATTCCACATGCAGTTAAACAATACCTAATGTGAAAGTAACAAATTTTGTTTATCGTGTGCTCCACTAAAAAGTACTTCCTGTAGACCTACAAATGAATTGCGGGTCAACACCTGTTATTTCAGCAGCAAGTTGTGAAATATTAAAAAAAAATCTTTAAGTTGTATTGTCAAATCATCAAACTCTTTAGATGTTTTTCAGATATATTTATAAACATTTCGTAATTGATTTTGTATCGGCTGCAGCGTTACACACCTTGCCATCAACCATATTAAGCGTCAACATATGCTTAACTTTAATACATAAGTGAATGTATTCTAAAATTCAAATTATCTTAAAATGTTTATAAAATTTTTCAGTTGTAAGATATAGTTTAAAAAATCAAATCTCTGAGCAAGCTGCGTATTATAGTATTAAGCCTTTATCTATGAAAATAAAATATCTATCTATCAATACATAAATGAAGATGATTGATCATCAATTCAATATAATTTATTTCGCTTTGCGTAATGTCCATGAAATGTTTTGCAAAAGAGATTTTTAATGGCTGACAATACCGTGCTGAAAATGGAGTTCCCAAACAATTTTTCCATTTGAAACAGATTAAAAATGGCAAAGGTACAAAAGGCCATTTGTTGGCAACCGAATCGGCACGGCTTTCGAACTTTTGTTTGGTGGGATCCGTCACAACCAATATTGATACAAACTCTAACTGAGCTCGTTTTCATTTCCTGAATCTTGTCAATCTGGCAGAATGATCTATCAATCTTGCAGGTTTACATTAGTCAATCAACGAAAATTAAAGAGCTTTAAAGTTTAACAATTTTTCTTGTTTTCCACAAAACTTGCTATGGCAAAAAAATTGTCCTCGGCTGGGGTATTTTGGTAATACTGTCGGAAGATATAGCCTGCGCGACACCACCTCCTACAACAGATTCAGCCTAATCGAATTTGAAGGGGGACGAAACATTTTCGTATCTAGCACGCGGTTCCCCCATCTCGATATTCACAAGGGGACTTCTGGCCAATCATCCGTCAACCAGATTGGCCACATTGTGATCGACGCAAACACTGCTTCAGTATTATGGATGTCACAACGTTCCGAGGAGCCAACATCGACTCGGGCCATTATTTCTTTGTAGCCAAGTTATCCCGAACAACGCCAAGACAAGCTTAAACTGTGAGAAATTTCGACGTCAGACGGCTGCAATGACAAGAGATCGCCAAATCCTTTTTCGATCGAGTCTCTCTTAATCTCCTAAGAGGTCCCTTGCCGCCAGCATCAAGCATCAAAGACAAGTGGAAACCTTGCCAAAAAGCCATAAGAGATGGCGCTTCTGAAGTACTGGGCTTCACTCAACCACTACAACGAAACCCCTGGTTTTATGACAAGTGCCGCCAAGCACATGCAGCTAAACAAAACGCTCGCAATGCGACGCTGCAAAGAAAGATTAGAGCTGCTCAGGGACTCTATGGACAGAAGAGTAGTGATGAACACCGGCTTCTTAGGAGAAAAAAGAAATAACGTGAGAAGCGCGGTTCAGGAAATTGAGAGATGCTACTCCGTGAATGAGATTCGGAAGTTTTACCAAATGGTAAAAAAACCATGCCACGGACACAAGCCCCGAACCGAAGCCTGTAGAGACCAACTAGGGAACATCGTAGTAGAGTCGCCCTCTCTCAAAGAACAAAAGTTACCCTACATAAGACCTTAATAATCCCAGTTCTGCTGTATGGCGCAGAGGCATGGACATCATCAAATGTAGATGAGGGTGCTCTTGGCTGTTTTGCAAGGAAAATTCTTCGAGTGCTTTTCGATCCTGCCTGCAATGACGGTGAGCGGAGGAGGAGATACAACGACGAATTGTATAGACTGTACAGCGACATCGAGCTAGCCGAAGAGTAAAAATCCAACGACTGGGATGGTTGGGTCATGTAGCGCGGATGCACACCGACGCGTTGGTCCGAAAAGTCTTCGAATCCGCAACGAGGGACAGTGCAGTAGAGGAAGACCGAAACTTTAGTGGCGCATGCAAGTGGAAGGGGACCTCAGCCAACTTAACTTGCGAAACTGGAGGTAGCTAGCAAAAAATCGAGCTGGCTGAAGACGCTTGTTGACTGAGGCTCAGATCCACCCCGGACTGTATTTCCACCTAAAGTAAGTAAACATTTAGCCATCTGCTTTTGAAACTAAACCGTTAAATTTTATTTTATTTGCATTTACTTTTATATTTGCAATTCAAACTTTAAACATGATATTTCAAGTTCAAAATCATGTAGTTGGTTATTTTCAGTAGCTCTACTTAGCAGATGTCTCGGCGAACATTAACATTGCTGTGTCTAATCGAAGCATGTCCGAATTCGAGACCGTCTGTCCGCTTTTAAATGATCCTTAAGAAACCAATGTGATAACATCAAGTGATATCCTCATAGAAACGACATTGCTTGCATCTCCAGGGAAGGAGAGACTGACTGAAAAAGAAGGATTTTTATCTTGTTGGCAACTACTGGCTTTCAGCTAACACGAAATTCGTTGTTGGATGTATTGATTAATTAAGCTTCATGATGGTAAAATTAAACCTTTATTAATTACACCCGATCAACTTCATTCACTACTGGGTTTAGTAAAGAATCATTTATCTTTACAATTTGCAACAAAATTTAAATACTGAGGAAATTCAATGGCACACTTACGAAAACAAGCAAGAAAGGCCATTACGTGTTGAAGCAAGAGGTCTTCACCATTCGTGTACCAAAAAACACATTATGAATGATCTTCAAGCTAAAGGCTTAAACATTCATAACGCTGTAAATATCATCAAGAAGGAAAAGCAGCAGACGGAACAACAGAAAGAAATCATGTTTAAGCGTGAACTTCAACTGTTCATGCTTAGTTTTGAAAATAACGAGAATAAAGACTATATCTACTATATTTAAAATATACTTAATAATTACTTTAAGTGGCGCTACAGTCCGGGGTGGACCTGGGCCTCAGTCAACAAGCTTCTCCAGCCAGCTCGACCCCTGGCTAGCTGCCTCCAGTTTCGTACGCTAAGTTGGCTGAGGTCCTCTTCCACTTGCGTGCACCACCTGAGTCTTGGCCTTCCTCTACTGCGCTGTTCCTCGAGAGCGGATTCGAAGACTTTTCGGGCCGGAGCATTGGTGTCCATGCGCTCTACATGACCCAGCCATCTCAGTCTTTGAATCTGGCTAGGTCCATGTCGCTGTACAGTCCATACAGTTCGTCGTTATATCTCCTCCTTCACTCACCGTCAATACAGACGGGACCGAAGAATTTTTCTCTCGAAGCAACCAAGAACACCCTCATCCATTTTTGATAATGTCCATGCCTCTGCGCCATAGAGCAGGACCGGGATTATTAAGGTCTTATAAAGGGTGACTTTTGTTGTCCGAGAGAGGGCTTTGCTACTCAATTGCCTTCTTAACCCAAAGAAATAGCGGCTGGCAAGAGTTATTCTTCGCTTGATCTCAGCGTTGATGTCGTTTTCTGTATTTATGGCAGAGCCTAGGTAGACAAAGTCCTTAACTACCTCAAAGTTATATCTGTCGAGGGTGACGTTCTGCCCGAGACGTCGATGTTGATTGTCCTTTTTGCTTGACAGCATATACTTGGTCTTGCCCTCATTGACCGCTAAACCCATTTTCGCCGCTTCCGTCTCAATACTCGCGAAAGCGCCACTAGCATCACGCTGCTTTCTTCCGATTATGTCAATATCGTCAGCGTATGCGAGTAGTTGGACGGACTTTTGAAAGATAGTGCCTCTTGTGTTTGCTCGTGAGTTTTGCACTATTCTTTCAGGTACAATGTTGACAAAATCGCATGACAGCGCATCGCCTTGTCTAAATCCTTTCTGGGCATCAAAGGTCTCGGTGAGATCTTTTCCGACCTTGATGGAGCAGCGTGTATTCTCCATCGTCATCCTGCACAGACGGACGAGTTTGGCAGGGATGTCAAAACTAGACATTGCTCTGTATAGCTCGTCTCTATAGATGCTGTCATACGTGGCCTTAAAATCGATGAATAGGTGGTGTGTATCGATCTGAAGCTCATGGGTCTTCTCCAAGATCTGCCGTAGTGTGAATATCTGGTCGATGGTGGACTTTCCTGGCCTGAAGCCACACTGATATGGACCTATCAGGTTGGTGACGAACGGCTTCAGGCGTTCACACAATACGGCGGATAAGATCTTATATGTGATATTAAGGAGACTGATGCCTCTGTAGTTGGCGTAATTCAGAGGGTCTCCTTTCTTGAGAATCGGACAAACAATGCTTGGGTTCCATTCATAGGGCATACTTTCGTCCGACCATATTTTACAGATGAGTTGGTGTATGTACCTTACCAAGACATCCCCTGCCGCTTTGAAAGGCTCGGCAGTCATGGCGTCCGTTCCAGCAGCTTTGTTGGACTTAAGCTTCGATGTAGCTATCTTCACTTCATTCAGGTCGGGTGGACGGAATTGTTGGTCATAATCATCCAGGTTAAAAGGTTGATTCTGCTTAACAGCGGTATTTGGTCCGTCATCGCCGTTACACAGTCTGCAGAAATGGTCTTTCCAAATCCTCAGCATTGACTGCGACTCTACTACGATGTTCTCTTGTTCATCTCTACAGGCTTCGGTTCGGGGTTTGTTTCCGTGGCATGTTATTTTTACCTTTTGGTAAAACTTCCGAACCTCATTATTGGGCCTCTTAAGAGGTTAAGATTAAGAGACTCATCGGGGGGGCATGCGCGCATATAAGGCTAATGTTGGCAAATTTAGCCTTAATGCGGATTGCTACGAGGCGCTTGCTCACATGCCGGAAGCTGAGGACTTCTTGTCTTAGTCTGCCTCCGACAACAAATCCGCATCCAAATAAGCGCTGCTTTTGACGTCGATAGCAATTGCCGTAGTCAATATCGCAGTTTTTCATCTTCTTTTTGTCCGGCCCATCCCATGTCTGCTTCGCAGCAGTCTAGGGCCTCCGCTAGTTGCTCGGCTGCACGTGGTCTGTTAAGGGATCTAACATTCCACGTGCATATACGAAGCTCATTGTCCTTAAATCGTTTGCGTGAGTTGTCAACAGTAGATCCGTCCATATCCGAGGCTTGTTGATGCTTCGTAACTTATGTTTTTTTTTTTTAAATGGCCGGGCAGTTACCCCGGCGGCACAACCACCAACCTGGAGGACCAGTTCCATTTTTAGTGCCCCTAGGACGTGGGGTCGGTTACACCGAAGCCAGTAACCCGTTCCGGGATGTGAGCGCTGCCGTTGGCCCATATAGGGCTCGTCCGCCACCATTTCTTTTCCAAGACCCTGACTAAGTCCTGGAAATCCTTACCGGCCTGAGCTCCAAATATGTCAGAGTAGCCTGGATAAGGTCTTGTTTTGTTTTTCCGAAACTAGTCCTGATTTATAGCGCAGGAAACTCGCCATTTGCCCCCTTCAGACGTCGCCACGGGGAGACGTGAAGTAGGGCTTATTAGCAGAGCTGCAAGATATTCGGCTGTAGAAGCTCGTTCTCGTCATTAAAGGAACCAGCACCTGTCGGAAGATGCTACTTCTACGAGGGCTTATACTTATCGTTGCCATCGTACTTAATATCGTAGTCAAAATCAAGCCATTGCGCAAGAACACAAGATCGATCCAGCAGTTTAAGCGTTGTCAAGGTTTCAGCCATACACAGACTTACTGTCAACCGCAATTTGTAAAATATGCCGGCAAAAATCTATCGGAAAAATGCGGCTTAGATAAATAGACTCTAGAGACTTGTATAAACTGCAAAGGGAAGCACCCAGCGAACTATAGAGAATACGTAGTAGCCAAAGAGATTCAAAAAAGT
This sequence comes from Volucella inflata, assembly GCA_928272305.1. Taxonomy (NCBI): domain Eukaryota; kingdom Metazoa; phylum Arthropoda; class Insecta; order Diptera; family Syrphidae; genus Volucella; species Volucella inflata. The sequence goes on from OV743717.1 coordinate 38,280,292, forward strand.
CTAGATGCAATCCAGAAAAATGTACGTCCGAACCCGAATTCACAGGAAAAATCTAAAGTTTTACGGGGAAAGTAACGACAGAACGAAAACTTGTCAAGGAAAAGACGAATGTTGTCACAGAAAAACCTCGAGAAAAAAAGCTGTCATCTCCTGAGCGGCAAACTTATGCGTAAGTCGTGTCGCAAGAAAATAAACTAAGTAGTTTTGCTCCAGATCCAATCTCACAATTTTTTCAGTATTTCTCGCGAAACTGGAGAGGCAAGGCAAAACAAATAAACTCATATTTAAAAACTGAGCAATCTCGAGCATAAAACGCGCAAGACAGGAACTCAAGTATGAATATGAAACAGTTCCTCAAAATCGTAACATGGAACGCAAACCGACCATTGGAAAAGATATACGAAATAGAACTATACCTGCGTAATAACAACATTGACATATGCTTGATTTCCGAAACTCACTTAAAAAAAGAAAGACAAAAATCTAGTGTAAAATCAAAGGATACTGCGCTTACCACCCATCCGAAAGGGCTGGCGACAGATCTATTCATCATAGAATGTATTGAGCATTTTATAAACACAATTATAGAGACCGATGCTCCTCTCGTATGTTTTTTATACACACAATTAAACTTTGGAACCCACTGCCATTGGCCTTAACGGGTATATCTAATGTTACTAGATTTAAAGACGAAATTTTTCAACATTTTTCCCATGTTCCGTCCTAATCCATTTTGTATTTCCTCTGTTCAATTCTATTTCCGACAGTAATTTAAAAATTGTTAAATCAATAAATTTTCGTTTTTTTATTGTTATTATTTTTATTTTGTTATCTCAATGAACTGCAATATCTTAAGCTAACTTCTATGTACAATAAAAGAGTATGTCTTAATGTATTATATTTGGCAAAATAAATAAATATTGAAATTGAAATTGATGCGATGCAAGTAAGTACAATTCGCGTAAGAAATAAGCAGTCATACTATAGTATCGCGTCCATTTATTGCACCCTTTTTCTCCTCAGATATATTACCAGTAATCTTGACAATAAGCGAGCATCTACTAAAAAAAATACGGAGCGCCTAGATTAACATCCAATCAAACTAACTAGGTCGGCTTTAAAAAATATTGTATATAAAATATTGTTCTGAATGTGTCGCTTAAAAACCGTATGAAGTAGAAGATGATCTATCGAGGTCATACAGAAAGCCGAGTGGAACAACACTCCTGTTAGGAGGAAAGAAATAGTATATAGCGAAGCTAAGTATCCGCCGAAAATAAAACAACTGTAATGTCAAAAAAGGATAGCCCGCAAAAGATGGCAACAATCCCAAGCTCCCCAAAGCTCACAAAACTTTATTACACTACCTGTGCAATGAGCTCGAGAAAGCAATCAAAGATTTCAAAAATCGAGAGATCTCTACGTACCTTGAAGGCTTGAATGTTCAAAAAAAGTTTTAATTATTCACAATGGAATGAGAATGATAGAGGTACGAGTATTAAAAAATCCCAAATGCAATCGCTACTGATAAAAAGAACAATGGCGAGTGGGCAAAAGAAGACAAGGAGAAGGGGGATTTATTTGCCGAGTACCTAGAAGAAACGTTCAAACCATTGGATGCACAAACACTCACAGAAGACATTGGTGGTATGATTACGACACCTGACAACTTTAAAACAAAGAGCGTGTCGTTGGTCGTACTTGGCCAAACAATAAAAAAATCTCAAAAATAACAAGGCCTCTGAATATGATTAAGTAACTAAACAGATCCTTAAGGAATAGCCAAAGAAAGCCCTGATCAAGCTTACGCATATTGAAAGTCGCCAGGGTTGTAATGGTTCCGAAACCAGGAAAATCTCCAAATGACAAAAAATCGTACAGACCGATACCGCTCTTGCCGATAGTATCTTAGGTATTTGAAAGGCTTTTGTTAAAGCGCCTAAATCCGAGCATTGTGGAAATGATTGTTTGATTCCTGACAACCAATTCCGCTTCAGAACAAAGCATTCCCCAATTGACCAAGGTTATAGAAAAACAAATGAAACAGAGAAAACCTTAGAGGAGAGAAAGGTATGTTCTAGCGCTTTTCTTGATGTCTCTCAAGCCTTTGACAAAGTAAAGCACAAAAGCCTGAAATTTAAGCTACGACAGGTTCTTCCAAAACAATTATGTGAGTTTCTAGAATCTTACATTGCGAAAATACTTTTCCGTGTTAAACACGGATCGGAATACTCTGAATTTAAGGAAATCGCTGCCGGAATAGCACAAGGAAGTGTTCTTGATCCGGTCATAGAAGAGTTTTACAAACAGCTGGACGAGAGCATTAAATTAACAAAAAAGGAAGATATGACATCAATAATAGGGGATATAAACGCAAAAGTGGGTAAAGGAAGAATCGCAGACGTAGTGGGTGACTTTGGTTTAGGTTAAAAAAATCAAAAAGAACAATTGGCTAATTGAATTTTGTCAACCAAATGAACTGTTCATCACAAACACGTGGTTTAAACAACATCCGAGAAGGCTTTATACTTGGACCTCTCCGGAGTCGGTAATAAGAAACCAAACAGACTACATTATCATAAATAAGAGGTTCAAGAATGCTATTAAATCAACAGAAGCCTACCCAGGTGCAGACATAGGGTCAGATCACAACCCCATTATTCAACATCAACTAAAAAAAAGTATAGAAAAAATCGAATCAGGAAGAAATTTAACTGAATCTTCTTAGCAACTGACAAGATCAAGTCAGAATAGAGATAAACGAGAATCTGGCAGTCACGGGTACAATCCAAGCCCATAAAGAAAACATCTATTCGACATAGATTGAGTTTAAGCAAACCTTAATGGAGATAGGGAAACAATATCTGAATAACAGTTATCAACGGCCAAGACAAGAATGGATGTCATATGAAATACTGGCACTAATGGAGGAAAGAAGAAAGAATAAGGTATAATAAATAGGGTTAGAAAGCAAAAATAACGATGGAAAATGAACAATCAGAGGAAATAGAGATTCGCAGAGGAGTAAGACCAGAATGCATTTCATCACCACTACTCTTCAATATGTACTCGAAGGAGATTTTTTAAGGAGCTATAAAGTAAAGTGAGGGAGGTATGAAGATTATCGGGGGTCTACATTATCAACTTAAGATACGCGGATTATGCCATAATAATAGCAAGCGATATAGGCAAAAGTAACATGATGCATCGGAACAGAGTAAGCAATAACTACGGACTACGCATAAATACCGACAAAACAAAGTTTATGATACTTAATAGGAAAAAACCAACACAACCAAAAACCAAAAACAAAAAAAAAAAATAAACAACGAGAACATCGAGAAAGTCAGAAATTTTAAGTGGCTGGAAACGATAATGAGTAGTAACGCCAACCTTGATAAAGAAAGAGAGTGCAGAATAGAACAAGCAAACTAGGGCGGTCTTCTGTTATATGAGAAAAGTGTTTCGTTATAGACATTAGTATATATATCAAAACGAGAATGATTAAATGCTCTATTTGGTCGGTACTGCTATACGGAGTAGAAACTTTGAAGTTAAACAATGATAAGAAAAATAAAAGCTTTCGAAATGTGAACATATCGAAGAACACTACGGATTTCCTGGATAGACAGACTTACAAGCGAAGAAGTACTACGACGAATCAAAAGGAAAAGAGAGGTGTTCAAATAACAAGGGGGGGGGAAGCCGTAGGGATCTCGCATGGCTCAGTGGTTTCAATTTTGAATGATCACTTGGGCATGAGAAAGCTTTCCGCAAGATGGGTGCCGCGTTTGCTCACAGTCGACCACAAACGCATGTGCAGTTGCCATGGCAAAAATCCATGAATTGGGCTATGAATTGCTCCCTCATCCACCCTATTCTCCAGATTTGGCTCCGAGCGACTACTTCTTGTTCCCAAACCTGAAGAAATGGCTTGGTGGAAAAAGATTTGACTCCAATGATGAAGTCATCTCGCAAACAAAGGCCTATTTTGAGGACCTCGACAAATCATTTTTTTTGAAGGGATAAAAAAATTGGAGAAGCGTTGGACAAAGTGTATAGAGCTCAAGGGAGACTACGTTGAAAAATAAAATTATTTTTTTATCAAAAAATCTGTGTTTTAATCCAAAATCACGGACTTATTGACCCACCCCCTTGTACAAACAAACAGACACTAACAAAGATAATTTCCAATTTCCGCAGCGGAGAGGAACCGTTCCACACATGTTTCGGGTCTTGGATTATGCCACATTCTGCAGGCTTTTTCTCTAATACATTAATTGTACATTTACTTGATTTTATAATTTTACAAATATAGTTTTCTAGATTATTTTTACATTTGTTCACAGAAGTATACTTGTTATTGCAAACAACAACTTTTTTATCTAATGCTAATTTTCCATGCTTAAAGTCTAATGAGTATACGAGTATATTTTATAATTTACGTTTATTTTTAAATATTGGATATTTATATATATTTATATTTATGTATATCAACTATAGCTTGATTAAATAAACACACATGAATATCTATATAGTCTAGGATATTTAGTAGTGGTAAGTCAATAGCTTAATTTGATATGATTACATCAAATCCTGAGTAAAAATTACCAGTTTTTGCAAAGTTTATAGTATTTGTTATAGCTTAAAGTTCTCTATATACCTCATTGATGGCCGTGGTTTCTGAAACAGCTTAAGGATCTTGTGTTTCCAAAATACTTTCTTCCTGTGAATTTAATTTTTTTTTATTAGTTTTTTTTTATTAAGTCGTTATGATCGGGTGTTCTTCTTCTTCTTCTTATCCTTTTATTAACCCTTTCCTCGCTATACGAACTTATGCGTAACGAGTTTCCCATTTTTACTGCATCGCTGCTGCTCCGCTTATGGGTTTGGCTAATGTCGCAGACCGCAGAACGTGTCTACATAATGCTCGGTCCTGGATCGCTTCAGTGGTTAGCCCCAGGCGTTGTTGCGCATTTGCCATCTGAGAAATCCAGGAATTCTTTTCCGACCTCGTTTTCTTACAGTTGGAGTGACCGTAGTTGCTAGTGCCTTTTTAACCGGATTTTCCGCAGATTCGCCTCAAGCTGTTCGGTTACCGAATTCTTTATATGTAGAATTTCTCTTATACGCGTAGATCTAATGCAATCGCGTTTAGTTTACGGTCTAACAACCGTAGTGTAGAGTTTCCAATTTAATTTAAGTTAAATTTTGGGTCGCAAAAAATTCCCAAATTTTCCCGCCATTTCATCCATCCCACACCACACTCTGTGGTTTACGTCGTCGTCACATTTCGCTTCCATGTTAACGATTGATCCTTAGTACTTAAAGATAGTGCTTTTCGGAAGAACTATTTCGTCTAACATTATATCCGGAGCAGGTCGCAACGGATGCACAAATGGGCACGTCAAATGCTACGTCTTTGATAGACTAATCTTAAACCCGTTTCTCTCTAGCGCATTTCTCCATGAATCTAAGGCGTTCTGTAAATCTTCGACGTTATCGCAAAGTATAACTGCGTCATCAGCGAAAAGAATTGGCGTTACATTTGCTTCGCGCATGCAGTCTTTTAAAAGATAGTCGAATACTACGTTAAAGAGGAAAGGGCTGAGTACGCTTCCTTGATGCACTCCGACATTAACTGGAAATTCTCTCGTTAGTCCAGCAGAGCTTTTAACCGCAGTTTTCACGTTTCCGTACATGTCTTGTATTATTCTAACATACGTTTCCGGCACGTTTTGAGACTTCAGCGCGGCCCATATGAGATCCCTAGGCACTCGATCGAATGCTTTCTCGAGGTCGATAAATACCATGTGTAAATCCTTAGACGAATCACGGTGCTTTTCCATTATTATTCGTAGGCTTTGGATAGCATCCACCGTCGATCTTCCTTCAACAAATCCACACAGGCTATTATCGACCTTTATTATTTGCCAAAGATGTTCGTTTAAGACTCTTTCGACGATTGAATGGTAGTTGTTGCATTCTCGAGTGTCGCCTTTTCCTTTGTATAATGCAACCAAGAAGCTACTTCGCCATTGATTCGGCATTTTAATTTATTTAAAAGTTTCAATAGCCATTCGCTACCGATTCCCTCCATCTTCGACCAAAACTCTGATGGAATCCTGTCTGGTCCCGCCGCATTCCCCCGCTTCATTTTTCCGATTGCTATACTTATTTCTTTCTTCGATTGAAAAGTCCGAAACTTTCTCCTCGAATAGACCAGCTGTCGGGACGATATCACGTGGAAACTGTTTGCAGTTCGATTATTCAAGCCACCGGTTACAAATGTCCTTTTCATTTGTTAATATGAAACTGCACTTTTTATGTATTTCGGCGAGGTTTATCCATCGTCTTATTTTAGTTTAGTGAGCTTAGTGTATGAGGACGTGTTTTTATTTTAACCGCTTCGTGATTTAGATTCTTAAAGCAAAGTTTAAAAGTGTTAAAAGTATTAATTCTGCGGGATAGCAAACAAACAATCCTAAGACAGTGATTTTCTTTTTTTTTAAAAAAACAAGTCTTTACTAAAGGAAATAGTGTATCGAAATCATACAACTCCCTAGCGTTTTTAAAATAATATTTAACAGTCATTCCCACAGCTTGAATTCTCCACCCCCTAACATGTATGTGTGCGGACATTGCAGTGATAATATCCCCGCCGAAAGTGACTTTGCTGTGTGTTCGTTTTGTAAGCGAAAGCTTCATTTCGTGTGCACTACGGTCACACAAAAATCATGTAGAACCATGGGAACGAGAAGAGAAGTGTGGAAATGCCAATTATGCAGAAATAGTGGAGATGTCCAAAGTACGGCTGCAGTTAGCAGCGTCCCCTCACCCCAACAGGAACACCCATCAAAAAGGATGAGAGAGCCCAGCACCCCCGGCAACCTAGCCAACAACATCTCAAGTCGCAGTAACTCGACTATTCTAGCGGAAATAGGTCTACTGAGAGGGGAAATCAAAGAAATTACGGCAAGCTACGACTTCCTAGCGGCAAAGTACGATGAACTCAACACATACATGAAGAAAAATAACGACTTTATAGAAAACATAAACAAAGAATTAAAGACCTTAGAGAAAGCAATAAAAAAAAGGATGAGATAATAGAAAACATGCAATCACAGATCAACACACTCGAACAGCAAGCAATTACAAACAATATTGATATTAAAAATATTCCCCTTTCACAACAAGAAAACCTAACAGAAATTGTAAACGGCATAGGTAAAACGATTAATTGTGAGATAAACGACAATGATATCACAGATATATATCGAACGAAAACAAAAAATCCTGAGAAATCCACAATTGTTGCAACATTTGTATCCCGAATAACGAAAATGCAATTTATCAAACAAACTCGATCCACTCGCTCCATCAAACTAAGAGCTGTAATGGAAAAAATCAACAGCTGCACAAACGCGAACACAGCTCTGCCTGATGCTACGGTGTATGTCAACAATCAGCTGACTAAATATAACAAACACTTGATGTGGATGGCAAAGGAGAAAGCGAGACAAGAAAACTGGAGATTTGTATGGGAAAGTGCAGGAAGAATATTGGCCAGACAAAATGAGAGTACGCAGCCCATATTAAGAATTTCCGTTGACGATATTATAAAAATTGCACGCACACAATAAAAACAGTGTTTGTAAACAAAAGAAACACAAAAACTTTTAATGTCAAAATGGAAAACGCAAATAGAAACAATGGCTTACATGTTGATTTGAATTGTAGGGTAATGAATGGTTTTAGCGACATCAACATAAATGAATTAGCAAAAAATAAATGTTGCTACTTGAATTTTAACATAAGATCCTTGCGTAAGAATTGGAACAACTTCTGTTTGAATATAAACCGCTTTGTTAATGCATTAAAAATTATAGTATTGGTTGAAACAAATATAGAGGAAGAAGAACAAAAGTTTTATAGGCTAGATGGCTTTCAAACTAAATTTCTGAATAGAAAAAATTGCAGAGGTGGTGGAATTTTAATGTTAATTCGAGATGGCTTAGAATACACACCACTTACATCTGAAAGCGTGTCATACGAAAGCATTCGAATTCGAATTGTGGAAAACAATAAAAACAAATATGTATTTGGAATATTCAGACCACCAGGTTATAGCAAAAAAGCGTTTATTGAAGAATTCAGAAACGATATTGAACAATTGGGAAAAAGAGATATTGTAGTAATGGGAGATATGAATATTAATGTTAAAGATCTAGATTTATACGGCGTAAAAGAATATTTAGAGATGCTGGCATCATTGGGGTTATTGAATGTAATAACAGATTATACTAGAATAGATCCGAAGACGGGAACAAAATCGACAATTGATCACATTTTAGTAATGCAACGTATTACCAAATAAACTCAGCGGTGATTGAAAGCTGTTTAACAGATCATTACCCAACCCTATCTTTTGCAAATTCGCAAAAATCAGTCGTAAAAGAAAAACTGACCAGCATATCACTTATATGCAACGCGAAAGTAAACGAATTAATCGCCGAAACAAATTGGCAAAAGTGATTAATGAAAATAATGCAATTTCTCTTTACCAAAAACATGTCGATAAAATGAAAAGCATATACGAAAAGTCTACAGCTGTAAGAACAATAAAAAAGGAAAGAAAGCATAACCCATGGATGTCACATGACTTAATACGAGGGCGGGTCAATAAGTCCGTGACTTTTGGATTAAAACACAGATTTTTTGATAAAAAAATAATTTTATTTTTCAACGTAGTCTCCCTTGAGCTCTATACACTTTGTCCAACGCTTCTCCAATTTTTTTATCCCTTCAAAAAAAATGATTTGTCGAGGTCCTCAAAATAGGCCTTTGTTTGCGAGATGACTTCATCATTGGAGTCAAATCTTTTTCCACCAAGCCATTTCTTCAGGTTTGGGAACAAGAAGTAGTCGCTCGGAGCCATATCTGGAGAATAGGGTGGATGAGGGAGCAATTCATAGCCCAATTCATGGATTTTTGCCATGGCAACTGCACATGTGTGCACCCTTGCATTGTCTTGGTGGAAAAGAACTTTTTTCTTGGCCAAATGAGGTCGTTTTTTTTTCAAATCGTCATTGAATCGGTCCAATAAGTTGGAATAATATTCCCCATTGATTGTTCTTCCCTTTTGAAGTTAGTCAATGTGGATTATCCCGGTTGCATCCCAAAAAACAGTCGCCATAACTTTATTGGCTGACAAACCCACCTTGGCCTTCTTTGGCGCCGATTCACCCTTAGAAACCCACTGTTTTGACTGTTGTTTGTTCTCTGGTGTGTTGTGATGGATCCATGTTTCGTCCACGGTAACAAAACGGCGCAAAAACTCCTCCATATTGCGATTAAACAACGCCAAACCTTCCTGTGAAGTTGTTGCACGATTGCGTTTGTGGTCGACTGTGAGCAAACGCGGCACCCATCTTGCGGAAAGCTTTCTCATGCCCAAGTGATCATTCAAAATTGAAACCACTGAGCCATGCGAGATCCCTACAGCTTCCACAATCTCTCGCACTTTCAATCTTCGGTCGGCCAACACCATATCGTGAATTTTTTCGATTGTTTCGGGTGTAGAGACCTCAACTGGGCGTCCAGGACGTTCGGCATCTTCAGTGCTTGTACGGCCACAACGAAATTCAGTAAACCACTTTTTTACCATTGGAATCGATGGTGCAGAGTCCCCATAGTATTTATCAAGCTTAGCCTTGGTCTCGGTAATGGTTTTTTTTCGCAAGAAATAATGCTTAATAAGCACACGAAATTCACTTTTTTCCATTTTCTCCTCAAATTAGTGAGTAGTCTGATAAAAATAGCTGTCAAACACAAACTAACTGACGTAGCAAGTTTAAATTTTGACAGGAGTCAACTGACAGATGCCTGTTGACAGGAGCAGTGTTGCTGTTTCAGTAAAGAGGTCAGAAATTCAAAAAGTCACAGACTTATTGACCCGCCCTCGTAGCTAAGTGTAAAAAAAGGGATGAGTTATACAAAAGATGGAAAAATAACAGATTGAGTAGGACTTTCGAACTGGATTATAAGACTTTTCGGAACAAACTAAACAAAGAAATAACAACGCCAAAATGTCTTTTTTACAAAACCAAGTTCAACCAAATCAAATCAAACCCCCGAAAAACATGGAGCCTAATCAACGAGACAATGGGAAGGAAACAGCCTAGCCTAGATTAAACTATAATTAAGAATTTCACTGGTCAATTGTGTGTGAAAACATTGTGCACCAATGCGACTCGATTACATCGATTCACCTAAATAAAACGCTAGACAAATCAGTTTTTATTCAAGAAACAACTGTATTTGAAATGTCAAGAATAATTGGTTTGCTTGACGGAAATAAGTCACCTGGTATTGATGGAATTCGAGCGTTGGAAATCAAAACTCATGCGGTAATTTTTGCGCCGATTTTGTGCAAATTTATTAATTTGAGTGTTACACAAGCAAAAATTCCAGAAGCCTTAAAAACTGCAGTGGTCAGGCCAATATACAAAGGTGGTACAAAAAGTCAGCTCATCAATTACAGGCCAATATCCATATTGCCAGTAGTAGAAAAGTGCCTCGAAGAAGTCATAACAAACAGGTTGCAGAATTTTATTGAAAAACACTCTATCCACGAAAATCAATACGGTTTCCAAAAAAAGAAAAGCACGGGTAAACTATTAGGAGAATTTGGAAATCATATCAATGAAAGTCTTAACAAAAGTTACCACGTCTTGGTCATATTTATGGACTTTAGTAAAGCTTTTGACACGCTCAATCACTCTAAGCTAATAGATGCTCTCGAACGTATAGGAATACGAGGATTATTGGCCGACTGGCTAAAGGAATATCTACATAACAGGCTTTTTTGTGTCAAGATCAGCGAGCCATAGCCAAAAAGAACATACAGAATACGGAGTCCCACAAGGATCGAAACTGGGCCCGATTCTGTTTATACTATACGCTAATGAGCTTCTCCGCATTTTCAAGCGAGCCAAACCCTTTGCTTATGCCGACGATACAGCGATAGTGGTATGTCACAGATCTTTGCAGAAGGCAACAACAATAATTAAGAAAGAGTTTGATAATGCAGTAAAATGGTGTCATGATCATGGTTTAATGATCAACTCATCCAAAACAAAAGTGATGCATATAAGAAATCCGCAGTTCAAGGCTACCGAACAACAAATATACTGTAGGAATGATGGCTGCCCTATAGATATAGTTCAAAATTACAAATATCTAGGAGTGATAATTGACAATAACTTTCTGTGGGATAAGCACATTGATGAGTTACGTTCGAGTCTTAAAAGAGCATTATACGCACTAACTCATCTGCAGTACCAAACTACTCGTACAACATCTGTGCTCAAACAAGTGTACTTTGTGCTAGTGGAATCCAAACTAAGATATGGAATACTTGCCTGGGGTAATGCATCGTTAACTCATTTAAAAAAAACTTCAGAAATTACAAACTGCAGCACTCAAAAAGATAAACATATTTACTCATCGAAATGTAACAGAGAGAGGAAGGTTCAATGTCCTTAAAGTGGAAGACATCTTCAAGATGACGATTATATTAGAGTATTACGACGACACAAGATTCATCACTCCAATTAACCATGGGAGAAATACAAGAAGACGTGCACAAGGTATGTTTCATGAGCCCAGATTCTACAAAAACTATGGGAGAAGACAGTTGAAATGCATTGTGCCTGAAATCGTCAACACAATTCCGCAAGAATTAAAAAACGCTAGAAATTTTAAAACTAGAAAAAAAAAATAAAGAACTTTCTTTTAAATCAAAATTCGAACAACTGAATGTTTTTAATCTCAATACCATGTTAAAAAAGTTAAATTGTTAAAATGTTTTAATCTTAAAGTAAATCTAAATCCAAATTGATCAAAATTACTTATGTCGAATAATTTTTTTGTGTAAATCTTTTATTGAATGTTTATTGAACTAAGCTTACTTAATTTCAATCACTAATGTTAGAAACACAACATTCTGCAGAAAAGCCCCTAAGGCTTTGCGGAAACGCATAACCAATTTAGATTTTATTGAAAATAAAAATTAATTGAATTGAATTGAATTTTTTTGCCTCTGTGCAGCGAGCTTAAAAATATTTGGCACTTTAGTATTGTACGACGTTTGAACTTCTTGTAAAGCTTTTTTTCTATCTGCCGATCGTGAGGATATTTGTTCCAACTCCTGGTACAGGTTTTCCGCTGCTGCCGCTCGAGTTCGAGCCAGAACTTTCTTTGCGATCTTTTAAAGACGGTCGTATTCAAGAGCCAGTCGAGCCTTTTCGATATCGTCGCTCCGATCGCATTTTGTCCACGTTTGAAATGCATTCTACTTGTCGGCCACAGCTCGTTTGGTTTCGTCATTCCACCACCATGTTTCTTTGCCGACGTGATGGTATTTCGATATAGTGCCCAGATGGGACTTTGCGAGTGTTATGCATTCCTCGTGCATGCTATTCCACATTTCTTGTGGTCTAAGTGAGTCTGCTATACCATTTATATTTTGAAGTACTTCTTTAGGCAGTGCAATAAATCTTGCGCTTCGTTCCTTCGATAGATTATACCACCGGATTTTTGGCTTTCCAAACGATGCCCGTATTTTCGGTGGTTCCGCTGTGAAAAATTCTGTAATGAGCAGACGGTGTTGGCTTACTAACGATTCTCCAAGTATTACTTTACAGTCCTTAACACGGTTTCTCATCGACATTTTCAGAGGTGATAATCTATTTGCGTTTCGTGGCCTCCGCTGCTATAGGTGATAAGATGTCGTTGATGTTTAATAAACATTGTATTTAAGACTGTTAAGCCGTAAGTCCTACACGCTACAAGGATGTCTTTGCCAGCCAAATTTCTGGTTCCAAAGCCTTTACCGCCGTGGCAGAACTGGAGAGAAGGAAGAAGAGGGATGCGGAATATATAACAAGAAAATATGAAATACTTACTCAACTTCAAGAACCTGAGAGTGAAGAAGAACAAGAGGAACCAAAAGCAGCAGAGTTTAAGGTTAGCGCTTGGTTAGGAGGAACATCATGGAATTGTATGCAATCTACGGAGAGGTTGACTGCAGACACCACGAATTGTATGCCTCTGGCTAAGGAATCAGGATCATCAAACCAAGCAACCAGTGGCCAACTACTTCAAAATGTGCCACCTTATTTCATGCCGTGGCCACCTCGAGCTACATCACAACTGGAACCTTTAAAAAACCAACAACAGCATCGTCAACTTCTTATATTACAGGATGGAATCAGTCTACCAGACCTTTATAACCGTACAAACTCAAACGAACAACGAGCGTGTGACAAAACCCGAGATGGACCCATGGCAGATTTTCAGCCAACACAGCAGCAGCGAGTGGTGATGTCATGGAATGATACGACAAGACATTTTGGAGTGGATGCACAGCACCCACGTAGCCATGTACACGGCCAACACCACTTGCATGGATCAGAAAGCCAACCGCTCGTGTACTCTGCTCACGTTAACGAACCAGAGCCCCATATTTTAAATAGGAACCACATAGCGGCCCGTCACATAATGTCTCGCGATTTACATCCATTTGGAGGAGATCCCAATGAGTGGCCACTCTTTATAGCCGACTTCAACCGAAGCACCGAGCTTTGTGCCTTCAGCAATGAAGAGAACCTAATCCAAACAAATTGTGTGCAACAAATTTTCGCGACACTTAAGATACTTTACTGACGCCCAGAGGTAATTATTCATACACAGCTGCAAGAAATTAGATCTATAGTATACCTTCACCTAAAGCTGAAAAATTTGAGACTATAGTTGCATTCTGCCTCGCTGTACAAAATCTCTGCGCTGCCGTCGAAGCCTCTGGTCTGGTTGAACATTTAAGTAATCCTACACTGTTGCAAGGGCTCGTGGACAAGCTACCCCCTGGAATTCGCCTCAATTGGGCCATCTATAAACAATTGCCAATTCCTAGTCTGTCGCAGTTCAGCAGGTGGATGTACCAGATTGCGGAAGCCGCAATTGGGGTCCTCTTACCGAATACCTCGTCAACATCGATGATGAGCAGACATGGGGGTAGATGTATAAAAGAAAAGGGATTCATCAACGTTCACCGAGAACAGGAGACAGCCACCAATATTACAAATGCGCTGTATATGTGGCAACAATTGTCCTTCGGTCGGTAAATGCCTGAAGTTCCAGAAAATGAGCCGAACAAGCAGATGGTCAGAAGTAAGAAAACATCAACTATGCCGAAGCTGCTTAGCGAAACATGTCAATAGAAGATGTCATACAGCGCTAATTTTCGGAGCCAATAACTGTACCTTCAAGCATCATACGCTGTTTCACAATTCTCTCTCTTCTCTCACCCTGATGGACGAAGAAATTGCCGGACAACTAAAAGTCGAAGGATCGCCGCAACCATTATGCATCAAGTGGACTGGGAATACGACTAGACGCGAAGAAAACTCCAAAGTGTTCAGCATAGAGATCTCTAGTACTGCGCCTAATGCAGAGAAGTACAGTCTTATGGATGTGCATACGGTGAAAAACCTTCAACTACCACTTCAAGTTCTGGAGCCTAGTCAACTTCAACAGAGATACGAGTGCCTCAAAGGAATTTCCATGGAAGCCTATAGTAAAGGAGCTCCACGATTGCTTATAGGACTTAACAAAGCTAAGCTCGGACTTCCACTTAGAGTCAAAGAAGGAGGTTTGAAAGAGCCCGTGGCAACTAAAACCCGACTTGGGTGGGTAATACACGGAATTGGTTCGGAAGCAAATAAAGAGTGCGAACCAGGACCCGGCAACTATAACCTTCACGCTTGCAATTGCAACGATGATGTCCTTCTATGCCTCGTAAAGGAGTTTATCCTCACTGAGAGATTTGGAGTTTCTATTTCACCGAAAATTTTACTACCTTCTGAAGATGCACGGGCTCTGGATATGTTGAAATCACATAAGGTTCGAAAAAACGGGAGATTTGAAACTGCGTTGCTGTGGAAATTCGATCAAATCCGACTCCCGAACAGTCTTTCTATGGCAAGAAAAAGACTAGATTGTCTGAGAAAACGTATGCGGTGTGACCCAGACTCAACGAACGCCCTTAATGTCAAGATACAGGAATATGTCAAAAAAGACTATGCAAGAAAACTCCTACCAGCAGAAATAAGAGAAAGGCGCTATATGTCGTGGTACCTCCCTGTATTCCCGGTACGAAACCGTAACAAACCCGCAAACTTAGAACTGTATGAGACGCAGCCGCTTCAGTTCAAGGGACTTCGCTCAACTCAATGTTGTTAAAGGGGCCAGACCAACTCACATCACTAACATCGGTTATTTTCAAATCCGGGAAAACAAGATCGCCGTCTGCGGAGACATTATGGAGATGTTTCACCAAGTTCAGATAAGGGAAGAAGATCAGCATTTTAAGCGATTTCTGTGGAGCGATGGTACAGACAACGAACCTGATGGCTCCGTGATGAAGGTGATGAACTTCCCAGCCACATGCTCACCGTGCACAGCACAATTCGTAAAAAACTTAAACGCCGAAGATTTCGCTAAAGAATTCCCAAGAGCAGTTCAATCAATAAAAAAACAATCATTATGTGGACGATCTAATGAACAGCTTACCAACTGAAACTGAGGCGATTAGGCTTGCGCAAGAAGTTCGTTACTTACATCAACAAGGGGGATTCCATATAAGAAATTGGATCTCAAATTCAGCAACTGTTATAAGAGCGCTCAGTTCCAAATACACCGCTGAGAAAAATTTACATCCGGACATTGAGCTAGATACAGAAAAAGTCCTCGGAATGTGGTGGTGCACATCTGCGGATTGTTTTTGGTTCTCGCCGTCCTACCAAGCGCGAAGTTCTTCGAACCTAAATGACTATTTTCGATCCCCTTAGCCTGTAAGCACATTTTCTTATGTACGCCAAGATACTTCTGCAGGAAATTTGGCGTTCCAAAATTGAATGGGATGCAGAAATTAGAGAAGCCGAGCACGAAAAATGGCTAAAATGGATTCGATACCTACCACAGCTACAAAATCATAGGATTCCTAGATGTTACACTACCAATACTTCATGGAGAATGGACACACAACTACATGTCTTTGTCGATGACAGCGAAAACGGCTTCGCGGCTTAGCATACCTAAGAAATGACGACAATTCATCAGTGGACTGCACCTTAATTGGAGCAAAGACTAGGGTAGCGTCGCTTAAGTCCTTATCGATAACACGTCTCGAGTTACAAGCTTACTTGGCGCCCGATTTGCGAAAAGTATTTCAGAGTTCCACACAGTCAAATTCAACGAGACAATCTTTTGATCGGGCTCAAACAGCGTTCTTTGTTGGCTTCGTTCAGATCATCGCAGATATCGACAATTTGTTGTCTTCCGTGTCAACAAAATATTAGATACCTCTGAAGTTTCCGATTGGCGTTGGATTCCTTCCAAAATGAACGTAACTGATGAGGCCACTAAATGGCAGAAACCACCGGATTTTACCCTTTCAATTCGTTGGTTCGCGGGACCTGAATTTCTCAAGACTCCTTCCGAAGACTGGCCAAAAGAATCCTTCTAATACCAGACAACGGTTGAAGAACTAAAATCTCAATTTGTAAGCGTACATACCCTTCAGCCCGAAAGTGTCATTCGATTAGGCGAAACCTCAAGCTGGGTTCTGCTACCCAGGAGTACATCTTATGTTCTTGCGTGGTGATTCCGCCATGTACAGAATAGGTGCTTCGATTTGTCACACCAACCAAGGGAAGCCTTAACACAAGAAGAACTTCGTCGAGCTGAAAATACTCTACTGAAAGTGGCACAGAACAGTGAGTATCAGGAGGAAATCGCCATCCTTTCGCCACGTAATTTCATGGCTCGTCGAGGAACACCAATTGAAATTTATAGTGACAATACGACTAATTTCCAAGGCACTGAGCGAGAACTCAAGGACGCTTTAAAAACGTACAGAAACAGAAGTTAGTAGAAATATTCACATCAACAATAACAAAGTGGAAGTTCATCCCACCAGGTTCGCCCTATATGGGTGGAAGTTGGGAACGAATGGTGCGCTCTATCAAAACGGTGCTCTATGTAATAATGCTGATTTGCAATCCCATCGATGAGCTTTTGCGAAGTATGCAAATTGAAGCCGAATACATCGTTAATTCACAGCCGTTAACCTACATTCCGTTGGAAACAGAAAACGAAGAAGCGCTTACACACATCTCTTCCGCCGCTGGTTGTATTCAACGACCACATCAAAGTTCTTAGAAAAAACTGGCTTATATCACAGCAGTTTGCAGATCACTTTTGGAGGCGCTGGGTTTCAGAATACCTTCCTACATTAACCAGACGAACAAAATGGGTAAAACCGATTGAAGAAGGAGACATTGTCCTTATTGCAGACCCGAATAGCCCAAGAAGCTCATGCCCAAGGGGACGAGAAATACAAACACGGATATAAAAGGATGGCCAAGTAAGAAGTGCGACAGTTCAAACCCAAAATGGCGTTTATAAAAGTCCTGTGATGAAACTGGCAGTACTCGATATAAGCGCGAAAAGGTGAAACTACCAAGGGGGAGTGTTGCGAACAGTCTCAGCTAAGGTGTAAACTGGGAACAAGAATTTAACGAAGTTTCTCCCTTATGGCTGAAATCGAACATGGCTTATGGCTTCAAAGAAAATGCACATGAGCCATGCAGCCATCTCACAACATGGGGTCATTTATTTCCTTTTCTTTTTCCTTAAGCACTCACCTGGCACGGTATACACCCAGCATACCCACGTTTCCCTTTGTTTGTTTTTTTTAATTGAAGAATTCTAATACATTTTTATACCAAGACATTGTAAGTAATGAATAAATTGTACAAACTATATAAAGAATATGTTAAAGTGTTGAATAAAATTCTAGGTTTTGTAACCACCCACATAAGACAATAAATTCGGCATTTTTATTTCTACCACATTCGGGGGTTTACAAAGTGTCCTGGTTGCGACAAATTCGTCACAATACATCTATTGAATACCATATCTTTACGATAACTAAGTTAATATATATTAATGGCTGCTACCAAAGAATATCGTCTTGCTGGACTTAACATTTAACCAACCTCGATAAATTGATACCCCATCGGAGCAGAATTTTACCTCAAGCCGCTAAAATTTAAAAACTAAATGGAAGGGGGTCCTCTGTACAAAATTCTTTACTTGGATGGGAAGTCATTGTTGTATGACTTTGGGGTGGACATTATAACCCTGAAAAAGCATAAATATTTTGAAGCTAGGCAAAGTCCTTCTGATTCCTCAACTATACACTGAAGGAATAGTACGTAGACTTAACGTAGATACTGGAAATTGACTGAAAGTGTCAACGCTCCTACTATCAATTAGGTGTTATGTTCAATGGATTGTCAAAAACATTAAAAAATATATTACTTAACAATACTTAATATTCTACATTCTATTGCGTTTAAGAACCCACACTTATATGTACGAGTAAATAATTGATATGTTATACACAAGATGTACCGACAAATATTTACTAGTGGATACGGCAAACTGTTCCAGCATATCGTCTAGAGCGAATCTGCTGAACGATCACTAAAATACCGACTCAACACCGTAACAAATCCGTAACAATTCCCCAATAAGAAGTACTATATTCAAGAACCAAAAAAAAAATGATACGAGGGCGGGTCAATAAGTCCGTGACTTTTGGATTAAAACACAGATTTTTTGATAAAAAATAATTTTATTTTTTAACGTAGTCTCCCTTGAGCTCTATACACTTTGTCCAACGCTTCTCCAATTTTTTTATCCCTTCCAAAAAAAAATGATTTGTCGAGGTCCTCAAAATAGGCCTTTGTTTGCGAGATGACTTCATCATTGGAGTCAAATCTTTTTCCACCAAGCCATTTCTTCAGGTTTGGGAACAAGAAGTAGTCGCTCGGAGCCAAATCTGGAGAATAGGGTGGATGAGGGAGCAATTCATAGCCCAATTCATGTGTGCACCCTTGCATTGTCTTGGTGGAAAAGAACTTTTTTCTTGGCCAAATGAGGTCGTTTTTTTTCAAATCGTCATTGAATCGGTCCAATAAGTTGGCATAATATTCCCCATTGATTGTTCTTCCCTTTTGAAGGTAGTCAATGTGGATTATCCCGCGTGCATCCCAAAAAACAGTCGCCATAACTTTATTGGCTGACAAACCCACCTTGGCCTTCTTTGGCGCCGATTCACCCTTAGAAACCCACTGTTTTGACTGTTGTTTGTTCTCTGGTGTGTTGTGATGGATCCATGTTTCGTCCACGGTTACAAAACGGCGCAAAAACTCCTCCATATTGCGATTAAACAACGCCAAACCTTCCTGTGAAGTTGTTACACGATTGCGTTTGTGGTCGACTGTGAGCAAACGCGGCACCCATCTTGTGGAAAGCTTTCTCATGCCCAAGTGATCATTCAAAATTGAAACCACTGAGCCATGCGAGATCCCTACGGCTTCCACAATCTCTCGCACTTTCAATCTTCGGTCGGCCAACACCATATCGTGAATTTTTTCGATTGTCTCGGTTGTAGAGACCTCAACTGGGCGTCCAGGACGTTCGGCATCTTCAGTGCTTGTACGGCCACAACGAAATTCAGTAAACCACTTTTTTACCATTGAAATCGATGGTGCAGAGTCCCCATAGTATTTATCAAGCTTAGCCTTGGTCTCGGTAATGGTTTTTTTTCGCAAGAAATAATGCTTAATAAGCACACGAAATTCACTTTTTTCCATTTTCTCCTCAAATTAGTGAGTAGTCTGATAAAAATAGCTGTCAAACACAAACTAACTGACGCAGCAAGTTTAAATTTTGACAGGAGTCAACTGACAGATGCCTGTTGACAGGAGCAGTGTTGCTGTTTCAGTAAAGAGGTCAGAAATTCAAAAAGTCACGGACTTATTGACCCGCCCTCGTACCTACCCAATGTCAGCAACTGCAAAAGTATGTACATATACATGAACGATATCTTAGCGGGGATGCTACAAGTAAAATACATCTATTCAGATACAGATAAAGCATGAGGAAGGAAAATTTCATCTGGAAAAATTGTGTGCACTCCTTGCGAACCGATTGTGAAACGCAAATTAAGAACACAATCAAAACAAAAGGTCTGTCAAAATCGTTGGTATAACCTGGTTGCCAGCACCAGATCAATTCTGAATCATAATATAACATAACATGGAAGAAAATGTAATTTTTTGCAAAGCAATAGATTTGAGCTGAAACTTCCCTTTTTACTTATCCAATCGGATAATAAGATACTGCATTACCAAATGGCTTGCACACAACATGGATGGTCTTCAGAACGAATCCACTCTTGATGAACAATTTAAAATTCCCCCGAAAAAAAATGCAAGTGACTACTCCAATGGACAGGCAAAGAAAAAATGGAGAAAAATTTTATGGAATGGTGAAAAAAAGATTAGCCTAATTGAATTTGATGAAAAATGTATGTGAGACACCCTCCAAATGAAGAATTCTCGCCCAATACACATTTGATTCATATGCAAACTGGAAACGTGCCTTTATATGCCGTTTACCTAGGAATGAAACCTTTCTCGCAACTCTCCCTTGAAGATTTGACTCATGCAATCTATCTTCGAATTCTTCTCTCACTTATTTGAATGTCTAGTTCTATATTAATACTATGCGAATAATTTAAAGGGTCTGAATTCGCGGTACGAATAAATCTTCTTGACTTGGTATGAAGTTTTTCGTTTTGCGCCTCGGGTTTCCTTGCCTTTGCAAAGAGAAAACTCATACTTCGACTTGAAAATTAATTTGTTTAAATAATTCGAAGACAGTCTAACGGTAATTTCTTGTGCATGCGCATGCAAACAATAATTTTTTTTTTAGAGAACTTTACACTCAAGTGGGTATGAATACACTTATAAAGTGTTAAGTTTTTTGGAAAATTGGACAGAGTGGTTATTTTGCTTCATAGGTGGCAGCCAACATTTAATGGGGAGAATAAATTTTTAGTGAGAGCTGGTTTGTTGTTGTATTCTAGTCAACTACACATCTTACTTGATTTTTGTTGGCTGACAAAATGCAAGTCTTTCGGACACGGCTGCGATTCGAACACCAAACTTTCGGACACGGCTGGGATTCGAACACCAAACTTTCCGATTTGGAAGCTAGTTCACTACCTCTTGAGCCACGGCCACCCATATAAAAATTCTCTCTGGCATATGGCACCATCATAACAGAGAGATGGCTCTATTTCAATGAGCACCACTATTTATCGTTTGATGGAAAAATAACGAAGCTGTTAAATAATTTGAACATCATTAATTATTTCTTCTCGCATCGATTTTTTTATCTCATTTTATGAAATCGCCTCAATAATTTACAGCTTCTTAAATTTAGGTAAAAGTTCCTTCCGTGATCAGTTTGATTTTGAGGGACATGAATTAGTCATATGTATGCGAATACGGAGGACGTTAAAGTCAACCGATTTGTTTGGCGAAAATACACAAACAGCTACAGTGTATAAAGTGTGAGGAACGAATCTCCTCCCAGATACAGTGGTTTTGAATAAAGGCTTACGCTGCCCTGTTGCTATTCTGAACACTTGAACTGTTTCAAAATAAATTTTGCCCTAAAATTTACATGACAAAATTTATTAGAGATAAAGTTTTTATTTTTTTAATTAAAATTTTTATTTTCCCGTCTTTTTTTAGAAAAAATGAATTTGTTAAACCTTACTTTTTACAACTTTCAAACGTATACCTACTATTTAAAAGTCGGATAATTTTATCTTAGTCAATAATTTTTCCTTTTGAATTTTTTCTCCGTAAAATGGTTGTATTAATGTGCAATGAAAATGGAGCAATTTTTATTTTAAATGTTTATTCAATAACTCCTGAAAGGGTAAGCCTGCGCAGGTATTCAAAGCTGCTGTAAATGATTTTGTAGAAAGCATATACGAATTCATTTCTCAAATCTGGTCAGGGGAGTGAATGTCTCATGAATAGAATTTAATATCGTTTGTTCATACAAAAGGTGACCCCCAACTGCGCCAATTATGAAGATATATAGGTAGGTCTTCTTAACATCGCATTCCAGATTTTATATGCCATATTGTATGAACAGCTGGAACCCTTCGTCAACAACTTACAAAATCGTGCGGAACTCATCAACTCATCAACAAGAAGGAACATTCAACATCGACGAATTGAAAAAAAACGTCATAGTCGACACTTTTAATTTCAAGGTAGGGAATTTGTCTACTCTGCTCTGTTATAATTTCTTCAGCAGGTATGCCTCAAATGACATGACATTTATTACAACTGTTTCCAGGTTGATGAAAAGAAAAAACAACGCGGAAATCCTCAAGAGAATAAGATTGCGCTTTAGCAAAAAGGCGTTTGCAGGTGTTTGACGTAGAGCAGTCAAAAACCATCAAAATACCAGCCTTTAACAACTTCGTAGACATTCTAAGCTAAGCAGGATTCACATCATGCATGCATTCAATCATATACAAATACAACCCAGGAACTCAGTGTATAGAATTCTACATTGTCAGGAAATTTTCGGCAAGAAAAATTTATTAATCGGATTTTATGGACGGTTGAGTTCTTATACACCAGGGATGGAATGACTAATTTCCATAATATACAATAGTATAAGTATAAGTATTCAGCATAAGTTTAAGGTCAGTGTATAGGTAGGCGTATTGGGTAACAAGCAAGAAACAAATTACCAAAACTATTAGGTGATATACCAATGCAATAAAGAACATCCGTTTTGTACCAGCAGGATGACGCCCCCGTACACTATGGCCATGCAGATTAGTTTGCCTTACCTACCTTCTTCTTCGCCAGTTGCAAAGAAATAAAATCACATCACGTGAGTTAATATAATAATGCAACGCAGAAAAAAATTACACAGTCTCTCCCTCTCTATGTTGTATCGTTCTTACCTCCATTCAGTCACTGCAGTTGGAGTTATGTGCGTTTATTTTGTAAGTGTACTGTTTCATATTGCTGTAAGGGCATAACACCTACAGCAACTTAATTCGGTAAACCAATGACAAACAATTTTCACTTAACGCCTTAACGGCCTAGATTAGTATCGTCGGTGTGTGTGTTTGTTTGTTACTATGACTCGGGAATTTAAAGTGGACATAGCTAATATACAAAAGCTAAAAAGTAATCACACCTCTCAGATCACTCTGATCCGATACTTCTCTCACTGTGGTCTCGCCATTTTCGTGCGTAGTGACATAACTTACCAAATTCCACCACAATGTAGTCTCTTTTCAAATCATAACTGAGCTGAACTAAATTAGCTTATAACTGAGCCCACGTGAATACCAGACGTTAATAGCCATACCGCCAACACCCTAGACTTGTTTCTAACTTCTCACCCTAACAAGTAAACCGTTGATGTGTCTTCGCCTCTAGGCTCGTGGGACCATTGTGTCAAATGAGCTGTCAGATCTTAAACATCTGTTTTTCTTTTGTGCTATAAGACCAACCCGACAGAGAAAAACCGAAAAGAAATGAATCAAGCCAGGAATGATTGCAACGACGTTCTTAAGGATGTGAAATTTCTATAAGACCAAGAAATATAACAATGTCCCAAAGATACGAGGGCGGGTCAATAAGTCCGTGACTTTTGGATTAAAACACAGATTTTTTGATAAAAAAATAATTTTATTTTTCAACGTATATTTCTCCCTTGAGCTCTATACACTTTGTCCAACGCTTCTCCAATTTTTTTATCCCTTCCAAAAAAAATGATTTGTCGAGGTCCTCAAAATAGGCCTTTGTTTGCGAGATGACTTCATCATTGGAGTCAAATCTTTTTCCACCAAGCCATTTCTTCAGGTTTGGGAACAAGAAGTAGTCCCTCGGAACCAAATCTGGAGAATAGGGTGGATGAGGGAGCAATTCATAGCCCAATTCATGGATTTTTGCCATGGCAACTGCACATGTGTTTGTGGTCGACTGTGAGCAAACGCGGCACCCATCTTGCGGAAAGCTTTCTCATGCCCAAGTGATCATTCAAAATTGAAACCACTGAGCCATGCGAGATCCCTACGGCTTCCACAATCTCTCGCACTTTCAATCTTCGGTCGGCCAACACCATATCGTGAATTTTTTCGATTGTTTCGGGTGTAGAGACCTCAACTGGGCGTCCAGGACGTTCGGCATCTTCAGTGCTTGTACGGCCACAACGAAATTCAGTAAACCACTTTTTTACCATTGAAATCGATGGTGCAGAGTCCCCATAGTATTTATCAAGCTTAGCCTTGGTCTCGGTAATGGTTTTTTTTCGCAAGAAATAATGCTTAATAAGCACACGAAATTCACTTTTTTCCATTTTCTCCTCAAATTAGTCAGTAGTCTGATAAAAATAGCTGTCAAACACAAACTAACTGACGCAGCAAGTTTAAATTTTGACAGGAGTCAACTGACAGATGCCTGTTGACAGGAGCAGTGTTGCTGTTTCAGTAAAGAGGTCAGAAATTCAAAAAGTCACGGACTTATTGACCCGCCCTCGTATATAGTTCCACCGACATTTTTTGTTTGATTAAAAGTGTAGTTTGTATGTGTTCTCAACGTGTTTATAACAAGATAGTCTTCTTATTTTATTATTTTTAAAAATGAGCTTTTGACTTAATTTTATACACACAAACCAACTTAATGTTTTAATAAATAAATATACACAGAAAAGGAACAATTTATTATACATTACTATTAATAAAAAGTAGTTGCGAAACTTTATTTGTCGACCTACTCCTTCTGTCGGTTTGAATAAGACCGGCCTTTAAAAAATCCGGAGCCGGGCATACGCAAAGGACGAAATGTTCCATGTACATTCTAATTGGAATGTAAGTTGCAGTTCCCCTAGCAATCCTTGTCAGTATAAGAACTGCGGTACTACGAACGTACATGAAGAAAAATGACCATGATGAACTAGTAAATCATACATGTACATATGTAAAACTCGCATCGCCATTCGTTGTAGAGAAGTATTTGTCTACCACCATGCATGTTCGAACATGTTTGGATTTTATTTTCAATCTGACATGTCCACACAATGTTTCTTTTCATTCATACAAATCTCTGCGTACTGGGAACTTTTTAGATGAAATTAACATGTTAAGTCGAAGTATGCGGTACAATACTAAATAATTCTGACGGTGGACATAGTTCCAGGAACTATACAGGTCCGGAACGACCCAACTCTATTTCACACACGTACAATCCTGAACACTCTGTATTTTGCTGCAATAAATTACGTTATTTGTAAAATACAAAAAAATATCTGAAAATGCTCCCTTAGGTTCCCTGTCATCGCTGAACGATAAAACGATGGCAAACAAAGGAGCAACTTCATGGTGGGGAAGACATAAGTGAAACCAAGGAACGACATGGTTCCTGTTAAGAAGATTCTTAATCCAAATGCAAAGTGAAGGTGAAAAAGACAGATAGTGGGGACAATCAGTACGTATTCAGAAAATATAAACCACAGCGAAAACGATTCGTGCAAAACAAAATCTTCAGCCTCTGTGATCTGAACCAAGAGTAGCGTACACAAGATGGAGAACATGAAAGTACGCAACTTATTCAACAACATAAAGGGTGTCCCATAAATCAAGCAAAATTTGAATTTTACGCCATTTAATAGTACAGTGATGTCCACGGTAAAAAAGATAACATTGTGACAGCTGACACTTCGGGGTTATTAAAAATGGAGCGCTATACGAAAGAACAACGCATTTTCATTGTTGAGCAATATTTTAAAAATAATGAAGGTTTGTCAGCTATAGTCGAACAAAATCATCTTCAGTGATTTTTCATCTTGATGGCTTCGTTAATCGTAAAAAAAAATTGTCGCATTCAGAGTACAGAAAACCCACGAGTAATTGTAGAGAAACAAATGCATCCACAATGCGTGACTGTTTGCTGCGGATTTTGGTCTGGAGACATTATCGGACCATTCTTCTTCGAAAATGACGCTGGTCAGGCAGTAACAATTAATGGTGTTCGTTATCGTGACAAAATAACCCAATTTTAAGTGCCTAAATTACAAGATATATATGTGATCAGCATGTGGTTTTAAAAAGACGGTGCCACATGCCATACAGCCAGAGAAACAATTCAATTGCTGCATGAGTCATCGTTTAATCGGCCGTTTTTGCGATCAGAATTGGCGATTTAACAGTGTTAAACTTTTTTCTTCTGGGTTTTTTTGGAGTCAAAGGTATATGCAAACAAGCCCACGGCCACCAACACCTTAAAAGAGGAAATTGGGAGTTGTTTAATGAAATTCAGCCACATTTATGCGAAACGGTCATAGAAAATTTCAATAAAAGAGTACGTACTTGCCAGCAAGGCCATAGCGGCATTTATCCGATGTGCTATCCCATACATAACCCCAATCTGTATACTCTATGAATCAATTGAAAATTTAAGCTTTCTAATTAAAAATCTGTATTTTCCTCAAAAATAACACTTTGCGTGAATTATGGGACACCCGATATTAACACCGGAGACGCCCGACCAATACATCAACCTACAACCTCCATTGGCAAAGCAAACAGAAGTTGCCGAAAGTGGAACGGAAAACATTTTCATCGGGGACGAAGACGATGAAGTGCAGTCGGAAAATGCAGATGGAACAACATCTCATATGTAGCTAATCGTGTCATGATCCAGAGCTAGAGAAGTGCTTCATGAAGTATATGACGGAACCTCAGGACGTCGTTTGGGAATAAACAAGCTGTTGAAGAAAGTAACGGAAACAAGATGTTGAGAATTGGTGCAAAAATCGCATGACGTTTATGGCTGCGAAATTCCCCAAAAGTAAACCCTTAGGAAAGAATGCGCAAATACAACGTCAGAGTCACCTATACATATACATGTATAGGTATGTACATAGCTGGACCGTTTTTCGAAAACTTTAACAGCAACCGATACACCCTCATGGTCGTGGATTAATTCGACATCCCAATTCAAGAAGCTAAGACCTTAACAGAACAAATAGTCATAAACTGGGTGAGCAGATTGGGGATCCCAATGAGACTACACTCTGATCAAGGACAAACTTTGAATCAAAAGTGTTCAGGGAAGTGTGTCAATATTTTTGAATAAGGTAGAAAAGGACAACGCTAACACAGCCTTCCGAAACGTGGTCCACGTGGTTTAACAGGCAATACAACATCCGAGATCGGGTTTTGTCAAATAGTTCGGTTGCCAAGTTAAATGAGTTCGGAATCTCGACACCTTCGGAGTGTAAAAAGGTGAACAACTACGTGGATGACCTACGCAGAAGGATTCACAAAATGCACGAAAAAAATGCACTTAGAAGACTAAGTATGGCATCGTAGCAACATTCCCTGTATTCAACCAAGGCAGACCTGGTGTGGCTTTATAATCCTCTCACAAAAAAGGCAAATCACCAAAATCGTAAAAGGATTGGGAAGATCTCTGTGAAAGGTGATAACAGGCGCAAAAAACTTTGTCTAGTTATTAATACAGTTTGCTGGGTACAAATAAGACTTTGTCATTTACAGTTCATTTTTTGGAGAAAATATTGACAATATCTTTAATATAAAACTTATGAGTTATAGTTGAAAAATGTATTAAAAGAGAAGGGGGAAAGAGATATAGGAGAAAAAAAAACAGATAGGGGGAAAAAGGAAGACAAAAAAAAAAGAAAGATAATAAAAAAAAAAAAATAGAGCATATAAAAGGAGAAGAGTAGCTAAAAGATTGAAGTGAGTTGTTGTTGCAGTTATATAAACATTTAAGTGCGGAATTTTTAAATCGATTAGCAACAGCTATTAGTTTTATGGACGTAGGCAGGATATTCAAAAGTCTGGTAACATACACAAATGAAGAAGAGGGGGAAAGAGCAAAGGTATTTAAAATATGGCTAGGTTCTATTGTTTTTAAGACGGTTCCTTTTATTTTTAATGTGTTGGCCATTCCGAACCCTTTCCACCTGTGCTTTCGTAAAAACTAATAAAAAAAAAATTTATTATATAACTGCGCACTTTTTTTTAAAATACATTTAACCATTTTTTTAAATACAGAATTTTGTTCATACAGAATTTTTAAATACAGTATTTTGAAAACAGTATTTCGACCCCAACCCTCTTAATAACCCTCAGATTCAAGGTCTGAATCTTTATACAACACAAGACAAGAAGAAAGACTCTTTTGTGGCAACCGAGATGGGTTTGATGTATCTCTCGAGCTATTTGGCGACATAGGAGTGACGAATGAAAACATTAACTTTTCACAAACAAAAACATATAAATCACAGCACGTCATCGAAACACCAGTGTCAAAACCACGAGTCAATGCGACCGAGAAGTTAGCAACCCCATCTGGAAGTCAACAACCAACAGTACAACGTAATTGAAACAGTGTTACCGTCTGTCACGCAATTAATAGTAGTATAAAATTGATCAATCCAAAAATTAAAATTAGAAATTGTAGTATTCTTTCTTATAATATTGCAGGAATAGCTAACAAATCATTCAATGTTATAGTACGTTTACACCGACCCGAAATTCAACACTTCGGAATTTCATTTCACTGTTTACATTGAACGAAAAACATATGACAGCTGCTGTCTTCCCACTTCCTCCTTTTTTATACTTTTTTTGGTTGAGGCACATAGTCGTTAGTGATTGTAAATATTGGAACAGCTGACTTCTTTCAAAGTTGTTTCGTACGTGAGCTGAATGACGTGGGGAATAATTAAAAAGGTTTGTTCAATTTGACAACCTTCTAATGCAGCATTTCGCTGAAATTCGACATTTCGAAATTGTATGCAGGCTCAAATGTTAAATTTGTCCGAAATGCTGAATTTGGGGTCGGTGTAAACGTACTATTAACTTCCTTAAATTTATAAAAAAAACATGATTTTTTTTTTCTCTTTGAGACATTTGTAACACATGAAAAGTTTGAATCTTATAACAAATATTTTTCTGAATATGAATTACACTGGATATCAGCTAATGGGGAACATAAATTTCGTAGAGCAATAGGAGGTTCTCCTTTTGGTTCCAAAAATAACAATGATGGTAGCTTTACTGACATAAATAACAACATTTTTTTCATCGTTAATAATTTAAATTCAAAGTTGTATAGTATATCTTACCAACCTACATTAACTGTAATTTCTGGGATGTCGAATTCTATTCTCTTTATGACGTCTTAAATACAATAGATTCAGACAACATTATGCTCATCGGAGATGTCAGTGCTGGGATTGGTGAGTCGCAGATAGTTCCACCCGAGACTAATTTCGTTGGTTCAGACATCTTAAATAAACGTGCCCCAAAAGATAAAAACACAAACAGAAATGGTCGCCTATTCCTAGAAATATGTCAAGCGTTCAACTTGTATTTATATCCTTAACGGTTGTCACAAAGAAAATCAGTCATAGATATTTGTGCAGTATCAGGTGAATGAAATAGTATCATATCTTCTTTTCAAGTTGGGTTTTCAAGAACCCAAATTTTCTCAGATCACATGACCCTAGATTATGATATAAACACAGAATATCACACACTCAGCTTACCAGAGAAACTTGTGTGGAAGGAAAAACAAAAAGAATTGTACGCATCAAAATTATCAACCGAGATAGAGTACATGCAGAACCACTACAGTATATCTTACCGCCGCAGGAAAGATAAGTTTATTAAGCTTACTTAGTTAACGTGGCGCTACAGTCCGGGGTAGACCTGGGCCTCAATCAAGAAGCGTCTCCAGCTAGCTGGTTCTTGTGCCAGCTGTCTCTTCTTTCGCACGCTAAGTTGGCTGAGTTTCCCTTCCACTTGAGTGCGCCACCTTCGTCTCGGTCTTCCTCTACTGCGCTGTCCCTCGGGGGCGGATTCCAAGACTTTTCGGAACGAAGCATTGGTGTTCATCCGTTCTACATGACCCAGCCATCTTAATCGTTGGATCTTCACTCTTCTGGCTAGGTCGACGTCGCTGTATAATCCATACAGTTCGTCGTTGTATCTCGTCATCCATTCACAGTCGATGCAGACAGGACCTAAAATCACTCGAAGAATTTTCCTCTCGAAGCAACTAACCCTCATCCATTTTTGATAATGTCTATGCCTCTGCGCCGTAGAGCAGGACTAAGATAAAAAGATTAATAGGTCGTATATAGGGTAACATTTGTCGTTCGAGGGAGGGCTTTACTAGTCTACTGCCTTCTTAGCCCAAAGAAGAGTTATTCTTCGTTTGATCTCAGCGCTGGTGTCGTTGTCTGAATTCATAGCGGAGTCTAACTACCTCAAAGTTATACCTGTCAAGGGTGACGGACGTTCTGTCCGAGACTTTAGTGTCCTCTTTGCTTGACAGCATATACTTAGTGTTGCCCTTGTTGACCGTAAGGCCCACTTTCGTCGCTTCCGTCTCAACCTTGCAAAGGCGCCACTAACATCACACTGCTTGTTGTCCTACGCGGCCCTAAAATCAGTAAATAGATGGTACGTATCGATCTGAACATCTGCCGTAGTGTGAATATTTGATCGATGGTGGACTTTCCTGGCCTGAAGCCACACTGATATGGACCTATCAGGTTGTTGACGAACGGCTGCAGGCATTCACACAATACGGCAGATAAGGTTTTGTAGGCGATGTTAAGGAGACTGATGCCTCTGTAGTTGGCGCAGTTCAGAGGGTCTCCTTTCTTGAGGATCGGACAAACAATGCTGATGTTCCATTGATCGAATATACTTTCTTCCCACCATACTTTATAGATGAGTTGGTGTCTGCTCCTTACCAAGTCATCGCCTGCCGCTTTGAAGAGCTCGGCGGTCAGGTCCGCTCCAGCAGCTTTGTTGGACTTCAGCTTAAATATTGGTATCTACACTTCATCCATCGTCCAGGTTAAAAGGTTCATTCTGCGTCGTTGTTGTCGCCGTTATACAGTGATACAATCTTTCCAGATTCTCAGCATCGGTTCGGGGCTTGTGTCCGTGGCATGTTTTTTTTAGCTCTTTGAAAAACTTCCGAATCTCATTGCTGGAGTAGCATCACTCAATTTCCTCGACCGCTCGCTTCTCATGAAGCCGGTGTTCGTCTCCCCTCTCCTGCTCATAGAGCTTGTGTGCAGCCCTAGTCTTTTTTTTGCAGTGCTGCATTGCCAACCGCAGTTTCTTTGTGCCGAGAAGACATTTCGATTGTAAGTCCGTTCCCCGAAAAATAAGGAAATTCGATATTAAACATTTATCATCCCAGTCCAGCTACATGTGACGAAGGTAAAAAGAGGGAAAAAGAAAAATTGGGCAAAATCCTCTAATAAAGTTCATTAGTTTGTTAGACTTAAGGGGTAAAAGTAACTCACTTGTTGTAAAAACGAAGCGTTGATTTTGTTGAAGGGGGCACATTTTTTTTTAGAATGGGTGAGAAATACAGTCCCAGCTTGGTGTTTTTCATTTTAGTATACTAATGTTATCTAGACTAATCTATCATAGGTAGTTTATAGTGAACTATAGAGGGGACGGATAAAGTTAACACTTTTATTTCCATTATGGGCCAATTGGTGTTTCTATCCCTTTAATGGAATGTAAGACATCGTTCCGAGTTAGGCAGGGGATATAAGCTAAATTTTTTGTCAAGGGAGAGGTTCGGATTTTCTGTTTATGTAAAACCATATATTTTAAATTTGCTTCTTTTAATTTCTCCTCTGAATAACGCATTCGCTTTTCTGTAGGTGTTGTAGGTGTTGGTGGGATGTTTCTTTAAAAATTTCCAAGATTTAACTTTTCAGATATAAATGTATTTGGTGTTATTACACCACGAATACTTTTGATTAGAGCAGGAGAGCGCTTTGAGGGATAGATATGTTAGGGGAAAAGCGTTTTGCTTTTCGGATCAAAGCGACCTTTTACTTATATTGTATTAGAGAGTACGAATATAATTTTATATAGAATGTCTTTAATAATAATTCAAAATTTATTGGAGTATTTGTAATAATTGCGAAGTCATCATTATTGTGAATGTCTTAACTTAAACTTCTTAAGATGTTCGCGGATGAAGCTCAGGTTAAATTCAGGTGATGTCGATATGTGTAAAAGTACTGTGTTTTGGAATATTTTGTTTGCGAAACAAAATAAATTATGTTGCATTTTAATAAAAGATCAATGGTTTGCTTTACCGTAGAATTATGGGGGGCACTCCGGAAATAACTTTTGCATGATTACGGTTCAAGCGGAATAGAACCTAACGCACAATACGTCTCTTGAAGAGATATGACACAAGGCGAACGCTTTTTTATCAAAAAATTAAGCTCATCACAGTTACCAATACCAATTATCCAATAGAGAGCTTTGAAAATATTATGCGTTTGAGAAAGGATTTAGTCTTTACACGGCGATTGCCTGGCGGAGACTGTTTCCAGTTTTAAATGTATTAGTAATTTGTTGTGAAGTACTTCTTGTTTTGTCTTTTTTCAACAAAAGTTTTATATACTTTAATTTATTTCCAATGTTTTTTTTTTTAAATTAATTGAAAATTTATAATACTTAATAAAGAACGGTTTCCTCCAAAGTTATTGGGTTTGGAAGAATGTAATTAGTTTAATAAAATTAGTATTAATAGTTTTATGTACTCCAGTTTATTTCCAATGTTGTTATTTGTTACTAAATTGAAAAGTAACTTAATTGTGAATGGTCTCCCCAGATTAATTTTGTATACTCGTACACATGTTAGTGTCAATTTTCATTTCCGACATATTGTCGTTAAATACATCGCATGCATCAAAATAAGTTTCATCTCAGACTCAGTCTTTTTAGAAAGAAATTATTGCTTATGATGTCATGATACTCGTATTTGTTTGTATTATACTTAAATCTGTCACTAAAATTTTAAATCATGTGACTAAGAGATGAATTCATCTTTAATAATTCTCTTCCGAATTTTATCTGCTAACTTTAATGCAAACACATTGCTACAGCTTATCTGTAGCTCCCTCTGGAATACGACTTGAGGCATGGGACTAATCAAGTCGGTGACCGAACTTTGATAATTTGTGGTGAAACTGCACCAGTCGTGCTGTTGAATTTTTTAGTTCTTTTTTGCAGTTGAGAAATTATAAAGTTATTACTTTATTTTAGTAGTGAAGAAAATTAAGATTGAACAATTTTAAGCAAATTTATAAGAAGCCCAATTGAGATCAGTCTGACGGCGTTTCCACATAAGTCGTGAACCAAGAACAAAGTTTGTATTCAATTCTTAGGGTTTAAGTCGGTAGACGTTGACTATATTACGCATAGATAAAAAGTAAACTACTCGTATTTTTAAATTCTTAAGAGAAATAAAGTTCAAATAATATTTCGTCAAATAAGAGAACTTATGATGGACCATTGGCACAAAAATAAAAGACCGGGTAACCAGTCGGAGCGAGTTCTGTTGAGTATAAGTGTATTCTCAATATTAAGTTCTACCGAAGAGACTTAATCTTTTAGCTAATAGGCTGATAGTCAGAATTTTTACTAACTTTTCAACGTGTTTATTTATTGTGTTATAAATAAAAAAAAATTAATAAATTATGCAATACCTCTTTTCCTACGCGAAATTTGATGCTCTTTCAGGAAGATTTCGATTTTTTTTTTTTCACATTTTTTTTCAAAGTGATACCGCAAAGGTATCAACTTTTTACTATGGTCAGAGGTGATCATGGCACTTCAATTTTACATTAATAATTGAGTGACTAAGAAAGAGAAAGATAGCGATTAGATAAATAGATTAATTACATATGTGTAAGGTGAAACGCAAGTATATAAAAACAGTTTACAATTTTGTCTATGCAAAAAGTACTGTTTCAAAGTTCATTAAACAATTCAATTTTGCATTCATATTTAAGTTAGGAAATTTAGGAAGATAAATAAGATTTGATCCAACATAGTCCCGACCTTGAAAGAGCATGCTTTGAAATTTCTTCATTGCTGGGTAAAGGCATCACTTTATGGATTGGTCGTCGGAATGAACCTTTTGCAGTTTGAAGTTGTACTACTCGCAGTCTTCCGACCGTCCCTGCATATGTTTGGACTACACGAGCGAGTACCCATTGCTGTGGGGGCACATTGTCTTCATGGACAAGCACTAATTGTCTCGATACAATAGTTGTTGTGGGCTTATACCATTTGTGTCGTTGCTGTTTAGAATGGAAGAAGTCTCGTACCCATAACTGCCAAAGATGCTGTTTCAAGTATGTTATTTGCTGCCAACGTGTCAAATATGGAGTTTTACTGCAGGCAAAACGCTGGTCTGCTAAAGCTTTCAATGACGTACCGATTAATGGATGTGCGAGCGTGAGGGCTTCGCAATCGTTAGGATCATTTGTCATTTGTGTAATTTGCCGAGAGTTGACTATAGCTTCAACTTCGATGACGACAGTTTGAAGTTCTTCAAAAGTAAGATTAGCAAAGGAGACATTTTTGACTTAAAGCGTATTCATTGACTTGGCGGCCGCTTCCCATAATCCGCCAAAATGCGACGTTCATGGTGGAATAAAGCAAAACTCAAATCCGCATTTGTTACTAAAGCTGATCATACTGTCAACTCTGTCTCTCAAAAAACCTTTGTTGAAATTCTTTTAATTTGAAATCAGTCCCGGCAAAGTTTTTGGCGTTGTCACAAAACAGACGCACCTATATTCCATGTCTACCTATAAATCGTTTTAAACATAAAATAAACGAATTAGTTAAAAGTTCAGATACTAATTCAACATGAATAGCCTTGGAAGAAAAACAAATAAAAACTGCAACATAAGTTTTGTATGATTGTCTTCCCCTTATGCGATACGATGTGAAAAAGGGCCCACAGAAATCAATCCCACTGACAAGAAATTTACGCTGGGCTCTTAAGCGGTCTGCGGGCAGATTTTCCATAATTTGTTCCATTAGCTTTGGCTTGTAGTGATAACAATGAACGCAGCTCCGAACTACCTTCCGCGCAAGGTTTCTTGCACTAATAACCCACAGTGTTTGTCTCAGCAAACTGATAAGAACCTTAGGTCCTGCATGAAGGTGACTTTTATGAAGAAATTCTACGAAAAGTGTTGAAAAGCGATTATCATTAGACATTAATGCAGGAAATGTCGCCTCGTATGGAATGGGTGCATTCCTGCCTCCGACTCTTATAATTTTAACAACTGAATCCTCGATTATCATCTCATGTATAAAGGGCAAAAGTTTTTGTATGGCCGACTTTGTAATATTGTATATAAGCTGAATATTCGAAATTATTCTCCAAAATGTGTTGTTTAGGTCCTTATGGGCTTCATGAATAATTTGATTTGGCTTAGGCGTGATATAAACGAGCACCTTGTTAAACACTCGATAGATATAAGAAAGGATACGAAGACTGCGAGCATAAGAAGAACTGTGATTGATGATTGTTGCAATGATTCCCACGGTGCCGCTGTTGCTGCACTTAAACGAAAACGATTTTTTTTGTTGTACAGATGAATCAAAGGCACGATTGTCATCACTGATTTTGTCACTCGGCTTACTGTGCTTGTGAGTTCGGGTACAGTACAACTTCACGATAAAATGTTTGCGGGATTATTTTTTGGAGAAACATGTTTCCAAATTATACCCTGTGTGATGTCTTGTATTTCTGAGACGCGATTTGCAGCAAAGCTGTTTAAAGTGGACGAATGCATTCTAAGCCATTGTTAAACTATCTTAGAATCACTCCAGAAGAAAATTTGTTTTAAAAGGGAGCTTGTGTTTTTTTCCACGTTCGGCCCAGTAAAAGTGCTGCACATAGCTTAAGTCTAGGTAACGACTATGCTTTGTTTGGTGCAACCTTTGACTTAGCTATGAGTAATGTTACCTTGAAGCAATCCTGTAGCAGGGCCCGTAAATAGCTACAGCAACCACACGCGCGCTTTGAAGCATCTCCGAATCCGTGAACTTCACATTCGTGGTTGCGCGATGAAAAAACATAGCGTGGTACTTCTATGCTCGAAATGCTTGCTAGGTCTTCTTTTAACTGAAGCCAGATCCTGTTAAGGGTTTCCGGAAGTGGTTGGTCCCATCCTACTTGCTTGATTCACATTTCTTGCACTACAATTTTGCATCGTATGATAATAGGACTTATAAGACCAAGTAAGTCGAAAATTTTGGTGACGACTGATAATATTGAGCGTTTGGTAGCCACTTTTATTTCTGGCAAATCAAAATGAAAACAATATAAATCGGAATGTGATATCCAGGACATTTGAAGTGCGTTGGTAATGTGTTCTGTACTATTGCCGATTGCCGTTTCTCCAATTGGTTTACATTTACCAGATTCCTGTAAGAATTGTGTGTTGTTGCTGCTCTATTTTGATAATTGAAGTCCGTAAGTTGATAATATCTTAACTACTTCTGATCTCTTCAGTGGAACTTCTTCTAAATCTTCTGCACCATTCAACAAATCGTCTACGTATAGATCTTCCCGCAGAACTTGTGCCCCTACAAATTTGTCGATAAATGGCAAATTTATATAATCGAAAGGAAAGTAGAGTTAATACTAGATCTTGCTGTACGGTTGGTCCAACGATAAGTAATTCATTCAATGAATGGCTTGACGAGGTACGGGCAAAGCCATCAAAAACCACTCTTAATTTAGTGGTGGTGCATTGTGGTTTGAACACGCAATGATGGGTTATAAAATAATGTGGAAGATTAAGATCGACATCCTTAGCTAGTGTCATATGACCGAGCGATACATATTCATCCATAAATTCGATAGCTTGCGTTATATGGCTAAGAATCTTCTTCGTGCAGATTCAAATGACTCTCCTAAAGATACAGGAGTGGCCTTAAATGGAAGCCGCACTTGTAGTCGGCCATCATTTTGCTTCTTCTTTCGAATAACTCATGCCTATTGTATTTAATTCCACAATTTCCCAAAAGTGTGATAGAATTAAATCTAGATCCGACCCGCTAGAAGCAATGGTTATGTTACATGTTAATTTTGCAGGCTTCGACGTTTCTCTACAATGACCTCCTACGATCCACGCAAAGGCGGCACTTGTCAAACAGGGCTTCTCTATCTCTAAAAAGATTATACCTTCTAATAAGATATTGAAAAAGAGCTCAGTGCTAATAAGCATGTCTATCCTCTGGGGCTTATGTAAATATGGATCCGCGAGTTATAATTCTTCAGGAATTTTCCAAGTCGTAGCGTCTTAGACTGGGTGTTTTGATGATATCGTTTTAGTTATGGCGAAATTGCCAGACCATTTTTTATATGTATTTTTATTGAGATTCATTTGTTAATACTTAAGTGCTAAACAACAAAAACGCTTAAAAACTAGCTTAATTTACTTCAATTCATCTTATTTTTTACTTACTGGCCCTATAAGAGCGCTCTAAGCTAAATATAAAACTTAACTATGTCTTTCGTTTATATTATTGGGTATATAACTTAATTTGTGCGGTTTTTTTTTTCAAAATTTGAACGTTTATTTAAGAAAAACATGTACAATAGATTTATTCAAAGTATTGCCCATCTGAAGCTATGACTATTTCCCATCTTTCTGGTAATTTGTGGATCCCATCCCAAGAGAACTGCGCCGGCTTGGCAGCCAAGAATAAATCAAGCCAATTTTTGATATTCTGCTCTGATCGATCGACCGGAACAAATCGTAGTCAGAAGGGGTAAGGTCTGGGCTATAAGGCACTGTTTTCCAAATAGTTCTTAACCGGAATAGCAACGTGGGGCCGAGCGTTGTCATGATGGAAAATTATTGCCTCGTGTCTGGTCGCATATTCCGGGCGTTTTTCGGCTACTGCTCTCTTCAAACGGATTAATAGTGTTCAGTAGCGTTGTTCATTGATGGTTTCACCCGGTTTTAGCAGCTCATAATACAGCACACCCATCTGATCCCACCAAATACAGAGCATTACCTTCGCGCCATGGATATTCGGCTTTGCCGTTGATTTGGCTGGTTGGGCGGGTTTCAAATATGATTTTTGCGCTTGGGGTTGTTGTAATGGATCCATTTTTCATCACCAGTAACAATCCGATGCAAAAATGACTTCCTTTTGTGGCGTTCCAGCAGCATTTCGGACATGTAAAACTGCCTTTCGACGTCTCTCGGCTTGAGTTCATGTGGAACCCTATTTCCTTGCTTTTGAATATATCCAGATACTTTTAAACGTTTTGAAATGGCTGCTTGTGTGACACCCAAAGATTCTGCGAGCTCTTCTTGTGTTTGGCAACAATCTTCATAGAGTAATGGTTCCAGTTCTTCATCTTCAAACTTTTTTGGCTGCCCAGGACGTTCATCGTCTTCCGAGCCAAAATCACCACTTTTAAATCGTGCAAACCACTTTTGGCACGTTCGCTCAGCTAGCGCATGTTCACCATAAACTTCCACCAAAATACGATGACTTTCGGCGGCAGTTTTCTTCATATTAAAGTAATGAAGAAGAACTCTCCACAAAAACACTTTTTCAGCACAAAGTTCGACATATTTGAGTGAAAAAAATGATTGTTGTTTACGCTTCAAATGAATGAGATATACTGAAATGATGTACAATGA
The DNA here is from genome assembly GCA_928272305.1 of Volucella inflata. Classification (NCBI taxonomy): domain Eukaryota; kingdom Metazoa; phylum Arthropoda; class Insecta; order Diptera; family Syrphidae; genus Volucella; species Volucella inflata. Next base: position 38,318,872 of record OV743717.1, read on the forward strand.
CATTAGCTTTCCAACGCATGTTCCAATGGAAGAATAACAATGGAATAATACAAGTTACGCCATCTCTTAGCAAACCGCACGAATTAAGTTATAGACCCAATATATAAAACCTAAAACTACTTACAAAATAATTCTTAACTTACTTAGATTATCTTAAACTACGATACGTAATTAAATACGTACTTTTTTTTATGTTACCCATCTCTTTTTTATTTTTATTTTTTTTAAATATATCTTAACACTACATTAACTTACCTAAACTATGTAAGCCGGCAATAGCTTAAAATTTAAGTATACCAACTTTACGTCATATTGACGCTACCTCGAATTAGAAGGAAACGACGAAGGAGCTTCCTCTCTTTCAATAAGCCACCAAAATTCTTGGTGCTGCTGAGCAACGTCTCTCAAATCGCGACCCCCTACCGCCCTACTGAACCGGAGACGCTCCGCACTGCCCTGTGCGACGTCTCTGTCGTAGTTGAGTCGTCTGTCTGCAGCTATTTGCTGTTTGCACTTCTTTATCAAAATAGAGGAATGCCTCTGGGGGAATGAAGCCGTTAAAGCGCACACACTCGTGATATAGGTACGAGGGCGGGTCAATAAGTCCGTGACTTTTTGATTAAAACACAGATTTTTTGATAAAAAAATAATTTTATTTTTCAACGTAGTCTCCCTTGAGCTCTATACACTTTGTCCAACGCTTCTCCAATTTTTTTATCCCTTCCAAAAAAAATGATTTGTCGAGGTCCTCAAAATAGGCCTTTGTTTGCGAGATGACTTCATCATTGGAGTCAAATCTTTTTCCACCAAGCCATTTCTTCAGGTTTGGGAACAAGAAGTAGTCGCTCGGAGCCAAATCTGGAGAATAGGGTGGATGAGGGAGCAATTCATAGCCCAATTCATGGATTTTTGCCATGGCAACCGCACATGTGTGCACCCTTGCATTGTCTTGGTGGAAAAGAACTTTTTTCTTGGCCAAATGAGGTCGTTTTTTTTCAAATCGTCATTGAATCAGTCCAATAAGTTGGCATAATATTCCCCATTGATTGTTCTTCCCTTTTGAAGGTAGTCAATGTGGATTATCCCGCGTGCATCCCAAAAAACAGTCGCCATAACTTTATTGGCTGACAAACCCACCTTGGCCTTCTTTGGCGCCGATTCACCCTTAGAAACCCACTGTTTTGACTGTTGTTTGTTCTCTGGTGTGTTGTGATGGATCCATGTTTCGTCAACGGTTACAAAACGGCGCAAAAACTCCTCCATATTGCGATTAAACAACGCCAAACCTTCCTGTGAAGTTGTTACACGATTGCGTTTGTGGTCGACTGTGAGCAAACGCGGCACCCATCTTGCGGAAAGCTTTCTCATGCCCAAGTGATCATTCAAAATTGAAACCACTCAGCCATGCGAGATCCCTACGGCTTCCACAATCTCTCGCACTTTCAATCTTCGGTCGGCCAACACCATTCAGTAAACCACTTTTTTACCATTGAAATCGATGGTGCAGAGTCCCCATAGTATTTATCAAGCTTAGCCTTGGTCTCGGTAATGGTTTTTTTTCGCAAGAAATAATGCTTAATAAGCACACGAAATTCACTTTTTTCCATTTTCTCCTCAAATTAGTGAGTAGTCTGATAAAAATAGCTGTCAAACACAAACTGACTCAGCAAGTTTAAATTTTGACAGGAGTCAACTGACAGATGCCTGTTGACAGGAGCAGTGTTGCTGTTTCAGTAAAGAGGTCAGAAATTCAAAAAGTCACGGACTTATTGACCCGCCCTCGTAGTTAGGGTAATAAGCCCCGGAGATCAGATTATTCTAGCAATGTGCCTTCGAGTCAGCTTAATGACAAAATTGTCCACTCGGTTCGCCCTCTTGTTCTTGTACAACAGGATAATATTTCTCCAATTCTGGTGTTCTGTACAAGCGAAGCCAAGTCCTAAGACAAGCCCTCTCAAACATCCGAATCTTTTCCATTAAACTTGCTTTTGAACCACACGGGACATCCAAATACAAACATAGGCCGCATTGAGTTGCCTGCTATAAAACAGTCTCTTTGTAAGGGCAAAGGCTCTTGCCAGGGCAACATCTATATGTTTGTTAAAATATAGATAGTTATCTAACCAAATTCCAAGGTATCTGATTACATTTCGACAAGCAAGTGGTTACCCGTGTTGTTTCATGATCGAAAACTTTCGCCAGTGCTTTCTGGTATCCGCAGAGGCCCCAGACAAAGGTGTCCTAAAAAGAATGGTTTCCGACTTCTGAAAGTTGATCTTCAACTTCCAGTCATCGCAATATCGTTTAATCTTATTGGAGTCACTTTGCAAGAGCATATTAATGACCTCGATTTTTGGACTTGATCTGTACGCGATCGTCTGCGCACGCTATTGCATGGTGAAGTGAACTCACAAGATCGCTTGCGTAAATGTTAAACAGGATATGCGAATTAACCGCACCTTGTTGCAGACCATTTTTAATGTTAAAAGTTCTAGCAGAAGTAGCGTCGCCATTCTTCGCGGTGCACTTTATACTGGAGAGCATATCAAAGAGAACATACAGCAATGGTTTACATATACCCAGCCTGTTCAGCTTGAAGAAAAGGCCTTCTAGACATACAGTGTCAAAAGCGTTCTCCAAGTCAATCAAGCAGGCACCCGTGCACTGTTTCTTGCTTTTGTTCTACTGGATATCAGATACCAGTTTAGACGCGGCATGTGATGTATCATGTCCCGCCTTGAAACCGAATTGATTATCCGAAACCCACTTAGTCAGGACTCTATTGATCACTTTTTCGAAAACTTTGCTGATACCCGGAAAGAGACTTATCGACCGAAGATTCTCGGATTGGACATGTCTCATTATTAAACAGGGTGGTATAAATGTCCACCACTTCTATTGGGAGATGTCGAAGCACAACGTTTGGTATTCCATCGGTTCCCACTGATTTCTTACTTCTTAGTGATACGAAGATAGCTTGGAGCTCTTCCTTGGAAATGAACGGGGGAAGATCCCTTTCGATGACGTTATTTGCCACATTTTCGTCATTAAACTAAGTGAACCCTGAGTTCTCGAATCGCCAGTGCTCTATATCATTTCGAAGGTAGGAATTGTACAGCAGAACCTGATTTTCCCGGTCGTGGTTGCAACCAATGACAACATTTGACTTGTATACTTCCTGGAACATCGCTCCTATAATCTCAACTTTCTCCTGCGGATCTTTGACTACGAAGAAGTTGTCATCATCTACCGCTTCTCTGGATCTACGCCTACTGTTATCAGTATTTGTTCATTGTTTGTTGTTCGAGGGATCGTAAGACATGAAAGATCGTTTTGATCTGTCCTCCGAAATATTTTATTTATTTGCGGGAACATATTCGGGTTGCTAGTGTTTACAGCACGAATTTTATTATTCCAATACAAACTTACAGACGCTTTGTAATGTTCTTTTATTAATGTTTGATACTTATCAATCTCTTCGTTTGAAAGATTCCTGTTGGACGGCGGGTGGAGCGAGTTCGAGGAGAGTTATTTCTTGAAAAGTGAGTCCAACGTACCCCACTGTAGTTGGAAGAACACCTTTGAGCAAACTCTTCCAATTCCGCAATTTCGTTTGGAACAGTTATTTCGGTACTAAGACCGCAATGGTCACTGTCATATACGAACGTGCGTAGACAGTTTATAGTATGTTGAGCCATGTCTGTCAGTTGTATACGTGTGTCGGATAGCAGCAGATCCAGATAGGAGCAGTGCCTAGCAGCAGAGCAGACCGAGTCCGTACATTACACTGTGCTGACCCCACCAAATAATTAGTAGGTTCCCTCTAGTGCTTAGAGTATTATTTCCCCATTCTCTATGTTTGGCTTTGAAATCTCCGCCGATTATGAAGTTATTCTCCTCGGATTCCAGCCTCAGGAATAGAAAAAGTATCTCGAGTTCTGAGATAAATAAACTGGACTTAGTAGCTTCAGGTGCATAGACGGAGACCGTGTGCAACCGCTTTCCACTTCGGAGCGGGATGTGCACAATGCATGCATCAAGCACCTGGAACCTACGCACTACACGGCTGTACACTCTTTTGAATTGCAAACCTTTTGGAAGATTGCAACACCACCTTCTTGCGCAGAGTTGTGTCAGTTTCTTCTTAATATTTTATATCTTTTGTGCCTCATTTTGTGTTTTCTGATTTAGTTTAGTTGCGCTAACCAAAAGCACATCAGGGACTTGCTCTTTGAGCAACTTAAACAGTGCGGCTCTTTGTTCGATCCTTATCAAAGAACTTAAATTTAAAACAAAGACCTTAAGGGTTTGGTCCGCCATGTTCATACCCATTACGACAGGGGGTGCGTTAGGCCCGACAGAAACGCGTAGATTTGGTCTACACGCGTGGTCTGTTCAGTTATCTGACGTTGAAGCTGAGCCATCTGCCCCAGAATAGAGAGCAAGATAGCTAGCATGTCAGAAGTTGCTCCAGGTGCTCTAGGCACAGGGGTCTGAGAAACTACCTTCGCTTGTTATGCCGTACTACCTCTACCTGCCGCCATTTGGGCGTACGTAATTTGAGGAGTGACGGCTGGTGTTTTAATATGTACGGGTGGACGTTTAACCTCTCCTTTTTGCTGCTGGGCCCCTCCGGATCAGTCGACGGTCCTAGCAGTCCCTCAGCAGTATGGGGTGCAGCTCATCACCTTTGGGGGTGAAGGAGAAGAACTCCGTCGTCGTATCCTTTAACAAAGCTTTTATTTTTTTATACCGTTCCACTGTATTACAGTGAATCGCATGGTTGTCTATACTTAAACGCTTAATAAAAAAAATTGTTGCCTATGGCCGACTTACATAGTTCAATGGTATCTCTTAACTCCATTTTATAAGTGTTGTTTGGTGGCACTCTTGTTTTGTTTGCTTTTTTCTGTAGCTGTTGTTGATTTGTCTGCTGCTGTTGTTGTTTTTTCTGCTGCTGGTTTTGTGGTTGCACTTGTTGTTGTTGATTTTTTGCTGCTGTTGCTTTTCTAACTATTGCTGCTTTTGTTGTTTTTATTTAGACTTTTGTTGTTGTTGAGTTTGCTTCAGCTGTTGTTGCTTCTCTTGTGGCTGCTGTGCTTGTTGTTGGAGTAGGGCGAACTATATACCTTGCTTTTCCCTTTCTCTCCTCGCACTTTGCTTAGCCTTAATCGCCAGCACTCTTTTTTGTAGCTCAACTATGTTATTTTTAAGAGCTTAAACTTCCTCTTCTACGTCTTCAGACTCGGAGCCTGCGAGATACGCAAAGCTATTCGCATCTCCCGTATAACGCCCTTCCCCACCGTCTGAGACGTATGGGTATTCGTCGCAATGTACCTCGTCACGACGCACTGCCCCACTGTCAGTCGTTACAGCTAAGAATCTGAAATTTATCAGGATAGCTTCTGAGACCACTCCTAAAATATCTTTAAACCCGCCCACCCGACACGCCCACTTTTCTGAAATGTGCCTATTTTTCAATATTAAAAACTTAAAGAAGATTTATTGAAGATATAATTTTTATCAACTACACTTACCTTCCCCACCCACTTTTACGCCGCCTTTTATCATGAAGAAAAACAAATTAGTAAATTAAATTGTTCATGGGTAATTAAAAATTATTAAACTAGATCTGTCCATTAAATACAAAACAAAACCAAAAATTGTTATTACATCCTTAGATATCATCACTATCATCCCTGTCATCATTATTTTCATCAGACTCATCAGATTCAGGAAGATCGTTGGATTCCTGGACACTTTGGGGTTCTAGGAAGTCGAGTGCTTCTTTGGGAAAAGACTGCAATTCTTTTTATGTCATTTTTGCTTGGATGTTATAATGGGATCCGAGAAATTAAATACATCGTCATTCGTTTTTTTACGGCTTGATTTTCTTGAGAAGTTCTCGCAGAAATTTTTAAAATCTTCGTTGCGCTTCCTCCACTTCCTCCGAAAGCTTACCGATCGGCAACAATGCAGTTGATAAAATTTCTGGGCCATGAATAAAATATTTATGCAAAGTTGGGGGCATTTGATACCAGGGATATTTATTGACGAAGCATCTCGCTGTGTCATGAACTTTTCTAAATCAACCTCATATCTATTGGCAACTACAATCATTATTATGCGGATTTTTTTTTAAAAGTTCTATGTCTGTTTTTGTTATTTTGCCTGAGTTCAGGCTTTTAGAAAAACCGCCTTGCCGTATTGCCATCGCTCGTGTTATCAAATCCCGGTTTTGGTTTATCGACAATTAATCCATATCGTTCTCGGAATTCCTTTTGAATTCGGGCCTTATTTACTGCCACGACTTCTTTGTCACTTTCGCGAGCTTCCCATTTTTTAGTTGGTAACTTTTATGCTAAATGCATAAGGCATTCAAACATTCGTATCCAACCATGTAAAATAGACATTCCAAAAACTAGGTTTTCGAAGAAGGAATTAAAACTAAATAAATAGAAAAAAATATCGATATTTTTCGAGAATGACATCACCAACAAGAAAGTCAACTGTACGAAAAGTAGCAAATAGTAGTAAATAAACTTTACAGATTCTAAAACTAGACAAACCACTTGTCACAAATAGATATAACAGTTAACGTCACATCACGGCCAACACATCTAAAACGCTTAGATATTTGTCGAAATGCAATAATTAACACATTTTTCTTTATCGTTAACCACATATTAAGAGGACAAATATAAAAAGTTCTTATTAAAACAAGAAACTCAGTACACCTGAGCTTCCTGATTCCATTGTAATAATTTTTCTTTGTAAAATAAAAATCTGAAAGAAGTTGCACACAATTAACTATTGTTAAACAAAAAAAAAACACGTCTAAATTCGATAAAAAAAAAGATCTACCTAGTCAAGTCATAAACACTGGTACACAGAAAAATCAGTGCCAAAGGAAAACGAATTAATATTTAAAAATTTTTTTTTTGTTTTTATTGGGTTATTCAATGGCAACAAATCTTAGAACAACTTATTCGAAATGACTTCCATTTGCCTTCCAGCACGACTTAAGACGATATGGCCACTCATCGATTGCGAGACGCACTTCATGCATAGGGAAATTGTCCACTGCACGGACAAGGGCTCGCTTCAAAAACTCAATATTTGAGTGTCGAGTAGAGCAAGCCATGCCCTCTCATACGGATCAAAACTTGTAATCCAACGGGTTGAGGTCTGGACTACCAGCTGGCCAATCATCCGTTGATATGAAGTCCGGAACGTTGTTGTTGAGCCACAGTTGAGTCGTTTTTGCTTTGTGAGTTGGAGCAGTCTTGGTGAAAAGTCCATGGCTTGTTGTTGAATATTGATATCGCCTTTTTCCATGTTGAATTTAAGTAGGCCAACTACAACAATACGATTTCCGATGTCGCCCCATTCCATGATTGTAAGCAATTAATGTCAACAACTTTTTACGTCACAATGAAGCATAAATATCAACTGTCAAATCGCAATCAATACGAAATGGATGCGCCCTGTGTTACATTCGTAATGAGTGAGTTCAGTTGTGTACCAGTATCGTCATTCCCGACGATTTTGCTAAGACCACGTGCTCCCAATTAACTGTCGCATTCTCATTTTTTATTCTCTATCCTATTTACAATGAAAACAAAACAGTAGTTTAAGTCAAAGCTCAACTTTAAAATCTCATTAAATGCCACATTAGTGGTGTTTTACCCCAGTTTGCGAGGTGTTCTGACCGCTACTCCTGACGTAGAAGCTCCCTCCCTTGCTTCATTCACCTTGCAGCTTTCCAGTTGAAGCTGCGCTGCGCCGCGCTGCGCTTCACTATATTTGGAGTTGGTTTATTTTTTCTTCTCCGTTTCACTGTCATCTCCATAATTGTTGTTGCTGCTTCTGTTTTTAGCTTGACCATCCCATCCACTCGTCCCGATATAGGGAGCGGACTACTCTTTATCATCCATCGCCTGATGAACATCCCGTTGCTTATATTTTTGATAAAATGGTAAAAATACGAGAAAGAACAGTTTTTTTTAAATAAAAAAGTCACTATATGTCGGCTGGGATTGAACCCGCAAACACTACGTTTGCTATTCAGGTGCTACTACCACTAGGCCAATTCGACTTTACTGACACTAAGTAAATAAATTGTACTTTTATTGCGCACAAGAAAAAACCGAAACACGTCCATTTACCACGGCGACCTATGAACGAATGAGCAAATATCGATTTTCAGAATTAAATGCATTAAAGTGCGTTGAAGACCGACCAAAAGTTGCGCGGTAGATCATTGATAAAAACGAATTATTGATAAAAGTGCGGGCGAAAACGGTCTCTTTTACACCCAAAAGTCCATCCTAAACCTTTGCAGAAAGCTGTGCGAAACATGAGTAGTAAAAGTGCGAGCGAAAAACGAGCCCTTCTACAGCCAAACGTACATAGCATTCGTAACTAAAAGCTGTTCAAAATAAAAGTTTATCAGCGAGGGCGTTAATCAAAATTGTTTAGAAAAAGCTTTGTTGTTTTGACAATAGTATAAAGTAAACAATAACATTCAAGATAAAATATGAATTCGGAAGATGAACGCGAAGAGGTTGCGGAGGAAAAGACAACATCAAAGGGTGCGTTGATCCTAAGCAGAGTGGGATAAGAGAGGCACATAAAGAAGGTAAGCCAAAAGCCGCGTTGTCAAAATGGAATAAATCCTCTTTGTTCGCAATAGAGAAGATGAGTTGTAGCATATGAGCAGCGCTACTCCGCTGCTCGAGCTCCAAAATTATGCATTTTATGTTTAAAAAGGTTTAAGCAATGTAATGCGGAGGAGTGTGCAGCATGTAAGCAACCTCACCATGCATTGTTGCATCGACAGGGAGATTCAGAAGTGGCGTCTAAAGACATAAGTGGGTTTGCAAACAATGTTGGAACTTCCGTACCTAAAAGGGGTGCTTTTTGTACGAATACATCTGCGCTGCAACAGGTATTTTTAGAGACTGCGGTTATATTAGTGAAGGATGTTTCCGGAGCTTCGTGATAAGCTCGAGTAATTTTAAATTCGGCTTCGCAAATAAATATTATGTGTAATTACTTGGCACAAATCTTAAAACTTCCAAAAAGTACATGCACGCTAGATATTAATAGCATTAACTGCGTCGGCACGAGAATAATAAAATCTGTCAAATTGTCAGCGAGAACAGCAGTGTTTGAAGGAGCTCTATTGAAAAATAATTTGTTTTTCGTATTAATGGAATAAGAATTAATAAGTGTAGTGCACATTCGTGAGAGCTATCGGCGTGTTGCGCGTGTACGTAAAGTTTATCCGATGCGATGGACGGTTTTTGTGGAAAATGTGAAAGACATTTAGTCGCAATGATCCACTTACAGTTCCGTGTAGCGGGTTCTGTAAAAGGGCGTACCATCGCGTCTGCTGTGAGGGAAAGTTGACGGAGTATGATATAGGGCGGCTTGAGGCAATTCGAAATTTAGGGTACTATTGTTCGGATTGCTATGGAGATCCTACAAAAATCTTGAAACAATATGAAACATTACTAGAAACTCAAAAAACTAAATATGAAAACATTGTACAGTTGATGAACAGTAACACAAAGCTTTTAACAGACCAAATAAACGTAATGTCAAACACAATCCAGAGTGCGTTACGTAAACCAAATAAAGTAAAAGAGATAGATAGTGTTAACATAAATGGAAAATTACAGCGGTTGTCAGAAACAGTAGCGGAAATAAAAAGTAAGACCGATAGTAAAGGAAACAAATGTAAATAAAAAGGAAAGCTTGAGCTATTTATCCCAGTCGGCAGAGGAAATAATAAATGAATTAAAGAAATATAATAAAATTGGTACGAAAGTAGGTGAAACAAAACATAATGAAAGTGTCGGTGAAAAATTATCGTATACGGAACAAGTGAAAAAGGGGCCGCAAGTTATATTAAAATCGAAATGTAATCAGGAATGTGAAAAAACAAAAAAAGAAATAGAGAAACAAATAAAACCGTCAACTATGTCAATAAACGTTGATGGCTTACTCAATAGAAAGGATGGCGCAATTGCAATAAACTGTGGAAATGAGGAGGCGAGTGAAAAAATTCGGTCGATTTTCAAGGAGAGTTAAATAAATGAGAATTACGATATTAAGATCCAAAAGATGCGTAATCCAAAGGTATTAGTGTGTGGAATGTAAGAAAAACTTGGTAAGAATGGAATTGAAAACGCAATAAAGTCGCAGAATACTCTACTGAAATTTGAATACATGAAATGTATTAGTGTATATGAGTCAGGTAAAAAGAAAGGGGTGTTTAACGCAATCTTTGAAATTGACGGAAATGCTCTAAGATTGATACTCGATATTAAAAGTGTAAATATAGGATGGGATAAATATATTGTCTATGAAGAAGTGAATGTTAAAAGGTGTTTCAACTGCTGGGGGTTTAATCACTCAGCTAAAGAATGTACTAATAAAGTAGCATGTCTGAAATGTGGTGGTGAACATAACAAAAATGAATGTACAAAGGAATTAGTAAAATGTGTTAGCTGCATAAGAAGTATGGAATATCTTCAACTACCAAATATTGACATGAATCATGACACCAGAAATGAAGACTGTCCGGTACTGAAACGGAAGTTGAAAACCGAAAAACAAAGAATTTTGTACTAGCAACTTAATATGTGTAAGTGTTTATTGTTTAACATCGAAGGTCTTTTAGATAATTTCAATGAAATAGAAAGTGCTCTAAGTGAAGAAAACTATGAAATTATATGTTTAACGGAAACTCATTTAATGGAAAAGACCGACGAAAGTGAAATATATATACAAGGCTATCAACCTATAAGATGTGACTCGTGCTCGACCCATACGGGCGGTATTACTTCGATCTTAAGTTAATATTAGCCGATGTTTATCGGTCGCCAAATTCATTCGAAGCAAATTTTTGTGTAAATTTTAGTGAATACTTAGAAAAATTGTTAGCAAATCAAAATAAAGTAATTGTAATGGGTGATGTCAACATTAACTGGTTATGTAATGACTTATATGGAAAGAGAATAAAACAGATTGTGAATGATAATGCGTTAAAGCAAATAATAAGCGAACCAACAAGAATAACATAAAGTTCGCAACAATCACAGACGAATAAATGAAAAACTTAAGGCGTATGTAGTGAACAACTTAAAAACAAGTGATCACGAAAGCCTGGAAATTAAAAACCATTGCGAATAAAAGTGAATGAGAAAAAGAGTTAAGAGAAACAGTTAAATATAATAAGCGAAAATCAAGTGAATATATTGAACATAACTGTGATAATATCAATGTATGTGATGTAAACATACGGACCTTACAAAATGCCTAGAAGCAGCAGTAAACTTAATGGAATGTAAAAAATATGTGTGTAAATCGTTGGTTTACCAACGAACTTAAAACTCTTAAAAATAAAAAGTTACACGCATATAGGCTAGAAGTATGGACAAATTCGACTAATAATTGGGAAAGCTATAAGATAGGTAGAAATATTTTCAAATCGGCATTGGACAGGGCAAAGAATAACTTCATTACAAACAAAACACAGTCATCCAAAAACCAAAAAGAAATGTGGAATAACACTCAATCATTAGTTCTGAAAAAACCGAAAAGTATAATAAAAAGTGTTGTTTTTGATAATGTCCCTGTAAGTGACTATGCAATTATGGCAAAAAACTTTAATGTTGTTTTTGTTAGAAGTGTATGTGAATTGAATAAAGCGATACCGTATGTACCATATATAAATCTTATATAACAAACTGATAAGTGCTTCCAATTCAGATGTATAACATACCAAGAACTTAGGAGTATTATAAAAACTATGAAAAGTAAAAACTCTAAAATGTTAAGTGTAAATATGATAAGTGACGTTCTCCCAATTATTGGTTCCAGTTTATGTGAAACTATAAATAAATCATTGACGTGCGGAAAGCACGAAAGAGACAATTGAAAAGACAAAGAATGCAACCAAACCAGCTGACTACCGTCCGATTAACATGATTCAAAATGAAGCAGCAAAAAAAACAGCAATTACAGAATTACCTGGAGTCAAATGAGCTATTTGTGGAATGTCAGCCTGGATTTAGAAGCAGGCACAGTTGTGAATCGCTTTTAAACTTAATTATTGCGGACTGGAGAATGGCAGTCCAGAATGGCATGAAAATTGTGACAGTATTCACAGACCTGAGGGGAGCTTTTGAGACATTTGACAGAGGCATACTACTAGGTGGGGTGAAAAGTAACCTCCTTGACTGTCAGAATGCGCTGCTACTGCAGAAAAGGTTATGGTGCCCTGAAGTCCGTTCATATTTAGGCAGACATGCCAAATTTCAGTGCGATTCTGTCTTTAGTTTTGTTTTCACAGCTGATTGTTTTTGACGTGTTTGGCATCATGTTGAGTATGGACAAAAACGATTTTCGTTCTCTCATAAAACATTATTTTTTGAGACGCAAAACGGCGAAGGAAACAAAAGAAAAGTTGGATAAATATTATGGGGCTAATGCTCCGTCAGATTACTGTCTACAAGTAGACAAACAACATTATATTTCTCACACTTAATTTTGCTCAGTGCGCGTCTCGCATCTCAGATTGCCGTACATGCTTTGTTAAAATTCACTTTCCCACACCATCTGCGCGTCTCGCATATCAGATTGCATCACACTTTTGTTTTGTATTAAATGTTACATTTTTGTTGAAATTAAATAAAGATTCATTGTCTATTTTACAACCGAACCATCAAGTGCCTTTTTCTGTGCTTCGAACAAATACTGGTTTCGAGAGTTTCGTGGTGGCCGCAACTCCACTAAAGTCCGCAGCGGCAGGCCGTCCGATGCGGTTACAAAGGCCAATGTCAAAAAAATACATGAAATGGTGTTGGCTGACCGGAAAGTGAAGGTGCGCAATCTAGCAGATACGCCATATTTTGGGCAATATTCTGCATATGAAAAAGTTATCCTGCCGCTGGGTGCCGCGCATGCTCACTCCTGACCAAAAACACGAACGCGAGAGCACTTCGAAAGAGTGTTTGGACTTGCTGATGTGGAATCGGGCGGATTTTTGGCGTCGATTGGTAATTGTTGATGAAACCTGGATCCACTTTTTCACACCAGAGAACAGAATGAGTGCCCGGTAATGGACTGAAGCCGGCACGAGTGCTCCGAAGCGGCCGAGGGAGGCTCAATGGGTCGGAAAGGTTATGGTATCGGTTTTCTGGGATTGTCATGGCATATCCTTTGTGGACTACCTAAAAAAAAAAAGAAAAACCATCAACAGAGAGTTTACTGTGCATTATTGGAGCGATTGAAGGCCGAAATCGCTGCAAAACGGCCTCACACGAAGCAAAAAAAAAATTTTGTTTTTGCAAGACAATGCGCCAGCGCATAAGAGCATCGCAACCACGGCTAAAATCAATTACTTACGGCTCCAATTGCTGTCGCATCCACCGTATTCGCCCGATTTGGCTCTTTCGGACTGTTATCTCTTCCCAAACCTCAAAAGATGAATCATCAATAAAAAAAATCAGCTCCGGGAAATTACTTTTCGGACGGGATCAAGAAGTTGGAAAATCGCTGGAATAAGTGTATCAAGCTAATAGGGGACTATATTGAATAAAATAAAAAACATTTAAAAAAAAAAATTTTCATTCCCAAGGAGGTTACTTTTCACCCCACCTAATATTACATAAACTGGACAAATATGGAATCAGAGGAACCGAACTGAAGTGGTTCAAATCGTATTTAGAAGGAAGAACTCAAAAAACTAAAGCAGGTGGTGCAATATCCCGTGCAATAGATGTGTCAAGGGTGAGTTTTATGAGATCTATTATTTATATTATATGTGAACGAAATGGCAAATGTTGTAAATTTCTCGAACCTGCAGTTATTTGCCGATGATGGTCTTCTTTTTGTTTCGTGTAGTAATATTGATGAATTTGTTACTAAAATTAACGAAGATCTGCGGAAACTTAGTCAATGGCTTCAAACAGAGATTGAAAAAAAAAACTCTAACATACAGTACTTTAGTGTTCTCTTTTGTATTTACATTCCAACAGTACAAAAACGCAAACACTATATTTGTTTATTATGTTTGTGTATCAAAACAAAAACCAAATTCCGTACGTTATTGGAGCAATGTAAGGATCGCAAACATTATCATAGTGAACTGTACTATGTACACATACACTATTCTCTCGCTAAGAGTTTGTGTACGAAATCAAGTACTGCAAAAAATACAATATACAATACACGTACGGTATGTTTAGTGCACTTGACTCTTGATTAGCGTTAGAAAAATCAGGTTTTTTTTAGAAAATTGAAATTTGAAATTAAAAATTTAAAATCAATCATCATAATCAAAAATTCCGTTGACTTTAACTAATAGTATGTGTTCCAAATTGAAAGGGGTCAATCTATTTCGTTGATCGGCCAATATATACTTTAAAGCTGAAAATAATCGCTCCACACTAACTTGGGTTGATGGTATTGCTAACACTACTTCAGCTATCATGGTCAGAGTGTTATTTTGATTGTTCCAAAACTCTAATATATTGGAATTTAAAGGTATTCCTTGTTGACGATCATACATTAGAAAATCTGTTTCTAAATTTGACAATAGTAAACTGGGCTCGTTATTGGTAGTAAGAGTAACAGAATCTAAATTTTGCAAAAATTGCGAAAACGTCTTCGCAGGCTCTCGATTACCGCTTGTTGATGGTTCATTCATACTTGTACGAGGACGGGTCAATAAGTCCGTGACTTTTGGATTAAAACACAGATTTTTTGATAAAAAAATAATTTTATTTTTCAACGTAGTCTCCCTTGAGCTCTATACACTTTGTTCAACGCTTCTCCAATTTTTTTATCCCTTCCAAAAAAAATGATTTGTCGAAGTCCTCAAAATAGGCCTTTGTTTGCGAGATGACTTCATCATTGGAGTCAAATCTTTTTCCACCAAGCCATTTCTTCAGGTTTGGGAACAAGAAGTAGTCGCTCGGAGCCAAATCTGGAGAATAGGGTGGATGAGGGAGCAATTCATAGCCCAATTCATGGATTTTTGCCATGGCAACTGCACATGTGTGCACCCTTGCATTTTCTTGGTGGAAAAGAACTTTTTTCTTGGCCAAATGAGGTCGTTATTTTTTCAAATCGTCATTGAATCGGTCCAATAAGTTGGCATAATATTCCCCATTGATTGTTCTTCCCTTTTGAAGGTAGTCAATGTGGATTATCCCGCGTGCATCCCAAAAAACAGTCGCCATAACTTTATTGGCTGACAAACCCACCTTGGCCTTCTTTGGCGCCGATTCACCCTTAGAAACCCACTGTTTTGACTGTTGTTTGTTCTCTGGTGTGTTGTGATGGATCCATGTTTCGTCCACGGTTACAAAACGGCGCAAAAACTCCTCCATATTGCGATTAAACAACGCCAAACCTTCCTGTGAAGTTGTTACACGATTGCGTTTGTGGTCGACTGTGAGCAAACGCGGCACCCATCTTGTGGAAAGCTTTCTCATGCCCAAGTGATCATTCAAAATTGAAACCACTGAGCCATGCGAGATCCCTACGGCTTCCACAATCTCTCGCACTTTCAATCTTCGGTCGGCCAACACCATATCGTGAATTTTTTCGATTGTTTCGGGTGTAGAGACCTCAACTGGGCGTCCAGGACGTTCGGCATCTTCAGTGCTTGTACGACCACAACGAAATTCAGTAAACCACTTTTTTACCATTGAAATCGATGGTGCAGAGTCCCCATAGTATTTATCAAGCTTAGCCTTGGTCTCGGTAATGGTTTTTTTTCGCAAGAAATAATGCTTAATAAGCACACGAAATTCACTTTTATCCATTTTCTCCTCAAATTAGTGAGTAGTCTGATAAAAATAGCTGTCAAACACAAACTAACTGACGCAGCAAGTTTAAATTTTGACAGGAGTCAACTGACAGGAGCAGTGTTGCTGTTTCAGTAAAGAGGTCAGAAATTCAAAAAGTCACGGACTGTTCAGACGTATTTTCGATAACACTTAAATTAGTTTCTGTGAAAATAATAGGTGGAGAATGTACTTTTTGATTTATTTGTGAAGTTATTTACCTTTTACAGAAATAATTCTTTTATATATAGATGTTATATATTTCTTTCCTCGTGCTATTTGGTCTGCGTTTAAACAAACTTTGATTCTTGGATCCAAGAACATAGCCGCATTAAATAGCCCCTTGCCGAGCAATTTGATTTTTCTTTTATTTAATGAATCCAACAAAACGGCTGTCATTTCAGTAGAAGGCATACCTTCTATTTGGATTAAAATATCCATAATAATAGCATATAATTCGCTGAAGTATAACTGTTCAGATTGTAGTTTTATTGTTGATGGGTAAAGAGGTCGAAATATATTAGTAAATTCTTTTACAAAATTCCACATGTCTGCACGTCTGCAAGAACTGAATTGTCTGCGCTTAGTGAGTTAATTATTTCTTGTAATTCTAATAATCTTTCAAGCATTTTATATGTAGAGTTCCATCTTGTCACACAGTCCAATATTGGTTTTTTATAAAGGCCATTTTTTAAAATATTAAGATAGGTTTGAGTTCTTAGCTTTTTTGATACAAATCTGCACATTTCGATTTTTTTCCTTTATTTTTGGATTTTTCAAGACGTCCTGCACAGAAAGCTCAAGAAAGCAACGTACGTGCTCCACATCGGATATTAGTAATGCTATTAGATACAAATTTTGATCTTACTGATTCAAAATCTATAGTGTTTTCTAGGTTATTATCTATATATTCTTCTTCCAATAAATTTTTTAAGTCAGTATTTAAATCATTTACTACTTTCAGCATGTTTGCTCCATTGTCTGTTGTTATCGTCAAAATTTGATTTATGTCTATTGAATACTCTTCTAGGACATCTAATATGACTGATTTTAAATATTCACTTGTATGAGATGATTTTAGTTCTAGGATTGCTAATGTTTTGATCACAATCATTTTATTTTTGATATATTGTCCATTTATTCCTAAAACACTTAAATCTTGCCTTGTCGCAGCATCAATTTTTAGAGATAATAGTTTTCTCTTCAGGTCTCCTTTGATTTCGCTTTTAAGTTGTTGCGAAAAAGCAATAATTCGGTCATTAATACTATGTGAATTTACCTGTATATTCAATGCATCAAAGACTGGTTGCACTAGGATCTTAAATGCTCGATCTTCAATCATACATAATGGTCGACCATTTTTTGTAAATAACTCCACAATCGCCAACTCAATATTTTGTTTTTTTACCTCTTTAGATAATTTAATTTCCTTGTTCCCGTTATTTTTAGATTTTAAATCACATTTTTGTTTTATATAATTGGCATATAGATCTGAATGAACTACTTTTAAGTGTCTTTCCAAATTTCCGGTATGTTTGTTTAAAATCTTGTCAGAACATTTACCATTACTGCATATTATTTCATTTTTATCATTTTCTTTGATCAGACTATGCAACGCACTATTTTTTGGACGCGGCATTTCATCAACTTTACGCTTATACTTCATTCACTGTTTGATGTTTGAAAGCTAAAAGAACACTAATCATTACATGTACGGGATAGTGTATATTGTATTTTTGATTTCGTACACAAACTCTTAGCGAGAGAATAATGTATGTGCACATAGTACAGTTCACTATGATAATGTTTGCGAATCTTACATTGCTCAAATAACGTACGAAATTTGGTTTTTGTTTTGATACACAAACATAATAAACAAATATAGTGTTTGTGTTTTTTTTGAGGTACCGTATCATAACGTACAGTTTTTTTTCAAACTGTGGTTTCAAATGAACAAGCTAAGTTTAAATGTTAGTAAAACTAAATGTATGTTCATAAATGGCCAAACAGATATGAATGTTGTTATAGGTAAAGAAAATACCGAAAATGATAATGAAATTAAATATCTCGGTGTTGTCATAGACTCAATGTTAAGTTTGAGTAATCACATTGAATACATATCCAAAAAAAATAAGTAAAAAGGTTAGCTTTTTTGGTAGAATAAGAAAAAGACTGGCAACTATTTGTGCAATAAATGTATACAATAGCATTATAAAACCACATTTTGAATATTGTTCAACAATTATTAATCTGACAAATAATAGAATGCTACAAAAATTTCAGAACAAAGCAATGCGTATCATTCTAAAATGCCACTGGTGGTAAATGGCTATGTAACTAACCAAAGAACGATTATGAATGTACTTATTTTTGTCTTTAAAATGAAAAATTATTTACTACCTAAGTATCTGTCCAAGAAAATAATGTACAGTGTGTGACAAAACTAAAGCAACTTTTAATATTCTACTTCCTTCCATTGCTTAATAAAAAGAAATATGATGAAAAGTCATTTCTGTACACAACTTTTCGTCTTTATAACACTTCAAATATTATTAATTAAGAAAATATCAAATTTCTATTTGTTTTAAAATGTTTTACATATCAAAAATAATAAATAAACCAATGCATACGTAAAATGCGACATTGACAAAACTAAGGCAACTCACACTGAACCTGAGCATCTGGTCAAACAAATCAAAAGTACATAAACACTTGGGTACCGTTAGGTCAAATTCCGTTAAACAATACTTGCTGTTGTCTGTTTACATCTATTATTCATTGTATTTATTACCCATTATTAAGTGTTAGGAAAAAGAAGTAAATTTTATATTTGGAGATTTTTTTTAAGGATAATGGCAAGAAACAAATTTGGAAATGAACTTAAAAATAAGATTATTGAAGATTTCCTTAGTGGAATGAAACGAAAAGATATTTGTTTTAAGTATTGCATGGAAAAATCAGTTGTTTGTCGTTTAATTAAGCGATTTCAACAGAGAAGGACAGTACAAACAATTCATCTTGGCGGTAGACCCCGAAAAACAACTGCAAGGCAGGATCAACGCATAGTACGGAAGTTCAAAAAAGTTCTTAGAACATCTTCACGGAAAGTTGTCAATGACTTGAGACTCCGCACTCATCCAAGAACCGCAAGCAGAATGTATGACGAGGTGGGTATTAGGCCTGCAAAGAAACCATTTGTGTCAAAAAAAACAACAGGATAGCGCGCATAAAGTTTGCGAAAGAACACATTAACTGGACGATACAGAAATGGAGAACAGTGCTATGGTCAGATGAATCCAAATATAACATCAAGGGATCAGATTTAAATGCGCACGTTAGACGACCAAAAGGAAAACGCTTAGACCCAAAATATTGCCATGGCACAGTTAAACACGGTGGGGGCAATGTCATGGTGCGGGGTGGTTTCTCCGGCCAGGGAATGGGGCCTATCCACCAAATTACGGACATTTTAAACGCTCAAGGGTACAAAAATATAATGGAGTACATTATGTACCCATACGCGGATGACAACATGCCCTTGCGCTGGATATTCCAACATGACAATGACCCCAAACACAAGTCTAAGCTCGTGGCTGAATAGTTAACTGTCGCCAGAGTGTGTGTTCTGATTCACCTGATCTCAATCCCATAGAGAATCTATGGGAAATTGTAGATCGCGAAATTCGGACTCAAGATTACTCTTCCGCCTTATAGCTTTTGCAGCTATAAAAGAAGAATGGGGGAAAATCCCCATGGGTACAATAAACAATTTAATTGAATCCATGCCCCGTCGATGTTATGCAGTCCTTCAAAATAACGGATATCCAACGAAATATTAATTAAAAGTCAATATTTATTCCGAATTAAGATTAGTTGTTAAGTTGCTTTAGTTTTGTTAACGCTTTACGAAACCGAACGCCGGTTTTGTTCTCCGTTGAATTTCTTGCTATATGTTACTTTAAAATAAATAAAAAATAATGTTTTTGAAGAAAGAATATTTGAAGTATCTTTATGTTTTAAAGTTTTAGCTTACATCGTTTTACATATCCTTTTGCTCTCGTGCCAAGTAGAAAGACAAGTCGATTTTTAAAAGTTGCTTTAGTTTTGTCACATAGTCCGGTATTACGCGGTGACTTTTGAGTACACGACTCTTTTTGACAACTCTCTTTTATTTCTTCTTTCGCTTTAAGCACAAACAATTCGCTCTCTCAAAAAATTTTTTGAATTTTTACCTGATTCCTTTGACCAAAAAATTTCTTCCGTTTTTTTTGTGAACCACCCTTCATGAAGAACGAATAGAAATAAAGCAATTTAGAAAAATAACGAACAAGGAGAGAAGAAAACTTAAAAAGAGTCATTGAAATTTTGCCCGACGACTCACAGGGTTGGTGATTTTTTATCTCATCTTCTTTCTCTTTTGCACTTGTGTGACTCGTGACTCAAAAGTCACCGTGTAATACCGGACTATGTGACAAAACTAAAGCAACTTTTAAAAATCTACTATAGCACGCGCCTCACAGAATAGAAAATTAAAAGAGAACTGCCAAAAAGAGTCATGGCTCAAAAGTCACCGTGTAGTACCGGACATACTGTATGTCAATAATATACACGACTATAATGTGCGTAACAGAAATGATTTTCTTCCACTTGCAGGAACACAAAGAGCACAAAACACAGTATTCTATTAAGGATTTAAACTATTTAATGAACTACCAAATGAATTAAAACAAGCAGTCCGACTAATAGTATTCAAAAGAAACAAAGTGAATTATATAAGAGATAAATATAGCTGAAGTATATAGGATTAATTAATTTTAATGTACCTTTTCCTAATTTATTAATTAAGTTTAATCTATTTTTAATTTTATAATAATTTTGTGTTTCTAAAATAGCATATTATTAGCTAAATAAATATATCAAATCAAATAACAAGGAAAGTACAGAAAGCAATAAAATCTAAGTTCAGCCATTACAGATTCGTTCTAACAGCTGATGTTACCAAGATGTATCGCCAGATATGGGTTGACAAAGAGGATGCGAAATATGAAGCAATTCTATTCCAATGAAGACAAGCTAGAAACATACCGGCTTTTGTCAGTCACTAACGGAACTACTGCTGCTCCATACCTACCAACCTGGTGCTTAAGGGAGCTGTCAGACGATAATGCCGAGAGATTCCCATGGAGGTCAAAGAAAGTCGCAGCCGACTTTTTTATGGATGATTTCATCAGTGGAGCAGATACGGAGGAAGAGCTGCTTCAAATGTATGCGCAAGTGTCACAACTAACAGAAGGGAACTTCATCATTAATTTCGACAGGTAAAATAAATAATTTCGTTCAATGGCTGGAAGGGCAAAGTGTTTTTGAACAAACAAGAAAACGGGTAGCATTTATTTTCTGCATAGCGTGGCGAATGAAAGGTTCATGCGGCAAATTACCGACACTCACCGCACCGATGTTGGACGAAGCGACAATTATTTGCAGGGGCGATTTTTCGGCGCAGAGTATGCGTGCAGTATGAGTGCACTCAAAAATCAAGGTGCTGTAAACACTTCAAGTAAAGTTAGGAACTAAAGAGAGCACAAGTTTTGATAGGTGAGCAGCGAAAAGCTAAGTGGACTGGAAAAAAAGAAACATTAAAGAGGGCGACTTAGTTTTGGTGTCTGAAGACAACGCACCTTCAAAGCAATGGCTTTTGGGAGAAGTAGCAAAGACAATTCCTGATAGCGAAGGTTATGTTCGCATAATCGATATAAAAACAAAAAATGGGTTTATTCGACGTGCTATATATAAGCTGGCTCCATTCAATTTCTAAATTGAAGAAAGTTGATGTAGTTGCAGATACATCAAGGGTGGCAGAATGTTGCGTATGGAACGCGGATTAATTTCTTTCATATATTCTCGCTATGATAATATAATATTTTATTGATATTATTTGAATTTAAAAAAAAACATCAAAGAGTAACTTTTCAAACAGACTGTACGAGTATATAACATATTGAAATTTATTTACTTTGTATATATTATAATAAAACATGTTCTCCTAAATAAATACATTTATAATCATGCAAATGTAATTGAACCGCGGAAACCGCACACAGAATTTCAAAGATGTATATTTTTACAAAAGAACTAGTAGCGTTCACTTCGCCTTAAAACGATATAGATCGCGAAATAAAATTCTAGTTGAATTAGTGAGTTTTATTTCTAAGATCTTCCTTTTTGTATATTTCGGGATCGTAAACACTCTTGCGTCCTAACAGGTAATTTAAAGCTATTTGTTTTAATATTAGTATTTCCTTACATTTTCTTTATCAGAATTAGTTTTGACGCAAATTTCATTACGGAAAGATTACTTTTGTTTTAAATATTTTTTTTAAGCAAACAACCTTCGATACAAGTTTTTTTATTGGATCCAGTAGAAAAAACGAGAATGCTTTTATAAATACGTATGCTCATGCTTGTAACTAAAATTTATCAACCTTAAATATTTATACATGAATGTTGCTTCCTTTGATAAATTATTTATTAGTATAAATGCCGGTTGGTTTCAATATTGGTTTTCCAAGCATTCTATTTGCCTAAACCATATAACTTACAAGATTTCAGTTAACTTGCTGTGTATATCTACGATCAACATCAAATTGATGAGCTTGTGTCTGCTCTAACTGATTTCCATAAATTTTCTCACCATATAACACTAGGTAGTAGATTTAAAATTTCAATTACACTTTAAAGCTGAAATTATAACATAAGCCTAAAATAAACATTTGGATATATTTACATGAATTTAATTTTTAATGACTAAACCCCATCCTCTTTGAAATGTTGTATATCTACTTTGCTAAAATAATGCAAAATTTATAACACTTTATTACTGAAAAATAAAATATTTTAACAAAACAAAATCTTCATTTACAAATGCCCCTCCTTCGTATTTACCTTGAAAACTGCCGTTGTTCTATTTTCTTTTTAGGTTATCCACTAACTTTTTAACTTTGTTATTGACAGTGTTTTACCTTTCCGGACTTAAATATACAGTTTATTTAGTTTTAAAAAATATATTCATATTTTGATTAACTGTAAAGTTATATTAGTATGGAATGTTGTATATTACTCACTAATGGCATGTTGATAACGCGTTTGACGTTTAACTATTTCTAGGTTTGTTCAGAGAAATCTGATCAGAATCGCAATGGATGCATTGGTTTCCAACAAAACGTTCCAGCGAGAGTCAACAGCATTTTAAACTGTAAAAAAAAATATCTCTTAAAGACTTTTATTTCTTATTTATTATTCATTTCATTTATTATTACCTTTAAAAATGTTAATAAATACAAGGTAGTGCAGAAATAATCATCCTATCGGAAGATGTTATAATTTTTGAAAATGGCGTCGTACGTCATTCATATTTGACATTTGTTAACTAGAAAGCTGCAGTACACAAACAGACAAGCGATGGAGCCCTATACTCCGCAAGAACGTGAAATAATTTTGATTTTTGTACCAATAATTGGTCAGTGATGTAAGCGCAGTGTGAATTTCGCCGTCGATTTCCTAATCGTGTCGGGCAAACATTCCGGCGATAAGCTACTCGACTCGAACAGACTGGAACCACAGAAGACCATGCAGGGTGTGGTCGCCACCGGACTGGTCGTTCGGCCGAGAATATCGCGGCTGTAGCTGCCAACGTCGGTGACAACGAAGAAACATCAATCAGACGACGGGCCAAGCAATCGGGCATCACCAGACAGATTTTAGTAAAAGACTTACACATGTTCCTGTACAAATTGCGAACAGTGCATCAGTTAATGGCTCTTGGCCGTCAGTCGCGTGTGAATTACTGCCAAGCCATCCTCAATCTCAGCAACGAAAAGGACGATTTTGTGTCGAAAATCATCATGAGCGACGAGGCGCTTTTCTACTTAAGCGGGTACATCAATAAGCAAAATCTTCGTTTCTGGGACACCGAAAATTTGCGTGTGGTGATTGGGCCGTATTTTTTTGAGGACACCATCGGCAATACGGTCACTGTTACTGGCCAACACTACAGGGCCATGAAAAACAACTTCTTACTGCCGGAATTGGATAAGTGGGGCTTAGTGAACATGTGGTTTCAACAAGACGGTGCAACCGCACACACAGCACGAGCCGCAATGGACACTGTGAAGGAAGCGTTTCCTGGTCGCGTAATCTCCCGTTTTGGTGACTTGGGATGACCAGCAAGATCGTTCGATTCAATTATTCCAGACTTCTTTCTTTGTGACTACTTGAAGTCGAGGACTTATGCCAACAAGCCTTAGACAATTGCAGCCCTTACGAAGAATATTCGACAAGAATGCGAACAGTTATAACCGGAAATCTTGGGGAAAGTCATGGAAAATGCGATAAAATGAGTACAAATGTGTATGAACACTGGCGGCAGCCATTAGGCGTACATCATCTTTCCATTTAATAGAAAAAATTGGAATGGTCCAAATAAAGATATCCATCACTCAAAATCATTTTTTTTATATAGTAAAAAAGTAATTCAAAAACAAAATTGGATAATCAATTTTGTAGATAAAATGCTGGTGGATTGCACTCAATGAAACCAAATTAAACCAATATACGAGGCTTGACTTTCTTGCTTCTAAGAATATTTTTTTTTTGAAGATTTCTTATTTCATTCGGAAGTTCATTGAATGTTTTGGCCACTAGCCCTTTGTATCGCTTCTTTCCACTCTCTTCTTCGGGTGTTTTGTCATTCGAGTACCTTAAAATATTCTTCACTTTATATACAATAGTTGTTGAATATTTAGTAATTTAGGCCCGTTTGCTGATACGAAACATAAATCTAATACATAACTAAGTATAACATAAGTTCTATGTGATACTTAAATTGATGTTAGTTGCACGATAAAGTGTATGTCGAACATAGTAAGCGCCCACTTTGAATAAGAACTATGCTGCGATTGTTTCTTTTGTATCTATGACAATTTCTCTTCGTTCCCTCAATGCCTCCACCAATGAAAATGCCTACTATCAATTTGTGAATGCATGAACCTAAATATGTGAACATATGGTCTTCAATATGTGAATGTGTGGACTGCCAACGTGTAATAATATTACTCTAATAATCTTCACGATTCTTGATTAATAAGTGAAAAACAACAGGAAATGAACATTTTAGTTCAACACAACTATCTTATGTATGTGGCACTTTTTCTTCCACCTAATTTATGTTCAACTCTAGGAATTTTATGCTTGAGTTTACGTTTGGTGCAAAGCAATAAGTGATACTTAAGGGTTTATGTTAAACATAAATTTTGTAGTTTCGTATCAGCAAACAGGCCTAAGATTCGCTGCACCTATGTTGCCGTTCATATTGCATCCCCTCATCTTCTTTGGTGTATTAATTTGTGGTTTCTCGTTTGTAATTGTTGCAGTGGTTCGACTTCAGAGACATTTTCGTATGCAAGTTCGCCGTGTCGGGTATGGGATTCTACTAGTCCTAAGAAGGATTTTCGTAAAACGTACATAAGCTGGCGAGATGAAACATCACGTACGTTGACTCCCGAACTTTGATCTCAATTGTACCCTCCAACTTGCGTGCGTCCCCTGAGTCTCGGTCGTCCTCTACTGCGCTGTGCTTTGGGGGCGAGTTCAAAGACCTTTCGCGCCGAAGCATTGGTGCTCAACGGATCTACAAGACCCAGCCATACCAGTTGTGGGAACTTCGCTCTTCTGGCTAGATCAATATCGATTTACAATCCATGCAGTTCATCTTTGTATCTCCATCTCCACTCAACGTCAATGCAGACGGGAACGAACGATGCAATATGAAGAGCACCCTCATCCATTTTTGATAATGTCCATGCCACTGCGACATAGAGCAAGACTGGGATTATTAAGGTCTTATATAGGGTAACATGAATTATTCCAAAAGCTTCAGACTAATAAGTCTGCCATCTTTTATGCTTAAAACACTGGAGCGTTTACTGGATATTCGCATTAGGAACAGATGCAGTAACGGTTTTTTGACCGGATCACAGCATCCCTACATGAACATACATGACATATGGCGCACTAGCATGGTGGAAAGCAACAACTAAGAAAACGATCTGTGGAGAATTAGCGGCGGTTCGGAGAACGGCTTCCATAGTCATTACAGGTGCGCTCCGTACCGCCCCTACGGCAGCATTGGACTCCTTCCTGCACATAACACCGCTTGATTTACAGATTAAAAAACTTGCTGACAACACTGCGATTCGACTCACTAATCTGGTCTTTTCAAAAGCAGTAACTTTGGACACCAGGCAATACTATTAAAACGGATGAATTCCCTTCCTTAATCGATTTCGTCATCCTGTATGATATAATATATCCGGAGAGTAAGGACTGGCACGAAAATGCAGTGATAAGATCAAACGAAATTGCAGTTTTCACAGATCGCTCGAAGACAGAGGTAGGAACAGAATCCGGTATCTTCTCGGAGGACCCGGAACTTAGAGTGTCCATAAGGCTACCGAACACTAGTAGTGTTTTCCAATCAGAGGTTCTAGCTGTCCTCAGGGCGGCTAAGCTAATGAGATCGGTATCCGGTAGAGATATCGCTATCTACATCGACAGCCAGGCGCATCACCTCTTCTAAATCCTTTTTTGACATCCAATGTCTCGGTGAGATCTTTCCCGACTTTAATGGACCAGCGTGCGTTCTCCATCGTCATCCTGCACAGACGGACGAGGATGCTAAAAGCAGAGATTGCTCTGTTTAGCTGGTGTCTGTGGATAGTGCCATACGCGGCCTTAAAATCGATAAATAGGTGGTGTGTATCGATCTGAAGCTCTAAGATCTGCCGTGATGTGATCGATGGTGGACTTTCCTGCGCTGAAGCCACACTGATATGGACCTATCGGGTTGGTGACAAACGGCTTCAGGCGTTCAAACAATACGCCAGATAGGATCTTGTATGCGATAATAAGAAGACTTATGCCTCTGTAGGTGGCGCACCTCAGACGGTCTCCTTTCTTGGGGATCAAACAAAAAAAGCTAAGGTTCCATCCATCGGACATACTTTCGTCCGACCATATATAAGAGATGAGTTGGTGCATGCCTTGTCATCGCCCATCGCTTTGAAGAGCTGGGCAGTAAGGCCGTCCGCTCAAGCAGCTTTGTTGGACTACAGCTTAGATATTGCTATCCAGGTCAGGTGGATGGAAATGTTGGTCTACATCATCCACGTTGAAAGGTTCATTCAGCCTGACAGCGGTATTTATTTCGTTATCGCCGTTATGCAGTCTACAGAAATGATCTTTTCAAATTCTCGGCATCGACTGCAACTCTACTTCCATGTTCCCTTGATCCTCAGGCTTCGGTTGGGAACTTGTGTCCGTGGCACTTTTTTTAACTTTTGGTAACGCTTCCGAAACTTAATCTTCAATTTCCTCGGCCGTGCTCTTTCATTGCTCTCCTGAGAGGTCGGTGTTGGTCTCTCATCTTCTGCTCGTAGAGCTCGTTATTATATTTTCTTTATTTCAATTAAATACAAATTTGCAGCTAAATTTGATAATTTATTATTCAATAATAATATTATATGGTATGTTATAAACTACTAAATCACTAATTAAACGATAATGATTACAATTCAACGATAATTAATCACTAGTCAGAAATTTACTTAGAGGCGTGTGTTCGGCTTGACTGTCGTTTTCACAAGCTGAGCACCGCCTTGGCAACTGGAAAACATTGGAAATCATTTTATAACGCTTTCAGTATTTAAGTGAAGCAGAGTTGGCTTAAGGCCATCACAAGCGGTATCTCTGATGGCTTTTAGGCAGTGTTGCCACTGGTCTTTGAAGCTTTATACAAGAGACCTCTTAAGAGATTATAGGAGACTCCGTCTGATTTCGAATTTCCTCACAATATAAGCTTGTTTAGTTGCTGTTCGGGATATCCGTAACCGTGCTTTGGCAACAAAAAGGTAATGGTCCGATTCGATGTTGTTCGGACATTCATAATACTGGAAGAGCGCAATGTGGTCAATTTGGTTGACGGTTGATTGATCGTCGCCGCAAAGACGATTAGCCTAAATACATTATCGTGCAGCCTACATCTTCCGACATCTCTTCTCTGAGGACAATTTTAATGTCATAGCTAGGGTACTGCTCGTAAGTCTTGTTCAAGAGCTATAGTGTCGTCATCTTTCTGCTCTGTGGGGGCGTGCGCGCATATCTGGCTAATCTTGGCAAATTGAGCCTTGATACAAATTGCTACGAGGCGCTCGTATGCCGCATCCAAATAGGTGCTGCTTTTGCCGTCAATAACAATCGTCATAGCAGATGTTGCAGTTTTAAAGATCTTTTTGTCCCGTCCCGTCTATCCCGTTACCCCGGCGGCACAACCCCCAACCTTGAAAGCCAATTCCATTTGTTGGGTGATGTGAAATTTGACTTTATTTCGCTATTGAAATTTAACTAACGCCCGTCTGGCGTTATTTTCATTTTAAAAGCGAAGTAAAACCAAATTTAGAATGGAAATGAGACCAAATGCAACTAAAACACAAAAATTTTCGAAAACCATGGAAGCCTTTCAATAATTGCAATTTGTAAAAATTTGCTTAGAATAATAAAACTGCTGATTGCTGACTGACTGTTGCAGATATACGCTTAGCGGAGCGACGAAGTCCCGTGAGCGGCTAAGTCCTGCGAAACCCTTATAGCGAGCGAAGCGAACCATTCCCCCAAGAAATTTAGTTCAATTTAAGTTTGAGGTGGGTCGCTTCGCTCGCTAACAGGATTGAATGGGCCTTATTTCGCTTTTGAATGTAAAATAAAGCCAAATCGAAAAAAAGCCGATTTGGCCTTACTATATTTCGCTTTCGAAAAATTAAATTTAACCGAATTTTTGGCCTTATTTCATGTCACCCATTTTTTGATACCTCTACCACGCGGGGTTTGTTAGACCGGAGCCAGATTCCCGTTCTGGTATGTATGTGCTGCCGTTGGTCGACTAAGGACTCTCACCTTTCCAAAACCCTGACTTAGGCTCGGAAATCCTTACCGCGCTGGACTCCAAATATTTGTTCATTTGGGAGTCTTCCACCATTGATTCCATCTGGGGAATCCGCTCTCCCGTTTAAAGTGCTGCTACTTTTTCTGTCGATCAGTGCTCGGGCTTATAAGAATAGCAAGCCCAGTCCGGTTGGACATAGACATCTCTCCGTACCTACCCAATTTTTACTGTAAGTTGATTCATTCTCTATAACTGTTTTGTATTTGTCGTTTTCTTATCTCCCTTCTCTATGAAGTTTTATTTTTTGTGTTGGTTTTTGTGTGTGAGGTGGCCGAATGCGTATGGCTTTTGTGTTTTTTGCATTTATCACCAGACTGTGGTCTTGGAAATTGGAAAAAAAAGTAATATCGACATTATGCTACCGCTCCAAAATGCAACGCCACAACCACCTTTGTGGCACTAAAATTAATGTGCCTAATAGCCGCTTCAACCATGTACAGCTAGATCTGAACAAACTCCCTACGGTGGATAACCTCAGCAAGAACTTAACACTCAAGAGAATATGAGTACTCTTAAAATGCTGGAGAATGTGTTAAGTTTTTTCCGAAAATAAGATAGAGGGATATAAAAATAGATCTTTCGCCTCAGTAGTTATTTCGTTCCATGATTGGCATCCAGCATTTTATGGAGAGACCACTTTAAGTATTGTAAGTTGACTTATTTGAGTTCGTGCAATCACGTATCTCAAGTGATTTGATTTGCCTGTAAAAAGGAATGTTTTATTCCCTTCTATCATAATCTAGTTGGTTGGTGACCCCACAATAAGGGTCGTAAATTTATTATCGAAATTCGTGTACCGAATGCCGTATACGGCATTAAGAGTGCAGATGGTTTTACCAATGCCACAGGCAAAGAACTTCTGGCGAATTTCATCATTCAATTACAAATCATCGCAACTGTTGGTTTGTCTTGGCCACACTTAACCAAAATTTGTCCTTAATCTTCCCTAATTTGTCATATAAAAATACGTCATAATACAAAACTGGTTTGTGAAATCAAACATATACTACTTCACAAAGGGTAATGCGAATGTGACATAGATGGCAAACTCTATAATTGGTTGTCAAAATAGATAAAATGATATAAAATATTTTACCAACAACTTCTTAAAAAAAAACCAACACATTTGAAAGCATTGTTTAATTGGGCGGATTAATTGACGTTGGAATCGAAATGAATTGCACTTTGAAATAAAACACCGAGTAAGAGTTGGTTTTGTAGCTTTTTCTTTGAAAATGATTAAGTTTAAATAAAATTATTGTGCATGTGACTTTTATTATTTCTTACTTTTTCTTAGTAATTTCACTGCTCGAATACTGATTCTCAGGCAAATCATTTAACAATGGCTTTTGTTTTGGAATTAGAATGGCAACTTTGAAATGATTACTAGAAATACAGTCGAACGAGAATGTAACACACTGACCGATTGGAAACATTTCAAGTGGTTTCTTTAAATTCAATTTGTTGGCAGTAGACTTTTTTTTTTATTTAGAAATTCATGTAGGATAATTTACAGCCCTATAGCATTTTTTTTATTTATTATAAGTCCGGTATTACATGGTGACCTTTGAGTCACGACTCACACAAGTGCAAAAGAAAAAGAAGATGAGATAGAAAATTACCAACCTTGTGAGTCGTCGGGCAAAATTTCAATGTTCAAAATTTGACTTTTCTCTCTCCTTGTTCGTTATTTTTCTATATCGCTTTATTTCTATTCGTTCTTCATGAAGGGTGGTTCGCAAAAAAAACAAAATGGTAGAAGTTTTTTGGTCGAAGGAATCGGGGAAAAATTCAGAACTTTTGTTAAGAGAGCGAATCGTTTGTGTTTAAAGCGAAAGAAGAAATAAAAGAGAGCTGTCAAAAAGAGTCATGTACTCAAAAGTCACCGCGTAATTGCACGCGCCTCATAGAATAGAAAAATAAAAGAAAACTGTCAAAAAGAGTCATGACTCAAAAATCACCGTGTAATACCGGATTATGCTATTATAGATACTCGTATGTTCAGTCACATACACGTATATACGAGTATTTATATGCAAAGTTTTTTAAAGAATTATTTATTATTGTACTTATAAATGACAAATTCGTGATAGTTGCTTTATTGTCTTGTTTGCTGCATGTTATTTAACCAATATTTTGGCTAAATATATTTATCATTCATCCTTTCGTTTACTTCTTATAAAAAAATAATCCATTAATCAAATAATACGTATTTGCAATCTAAACATATTGCGGATAGGTAATTAAATATAAAATTTAAAATTAATATTTTTCTGAACACACCCTCCTGATAAAAATATTCATGGTGTAACAACAATTTGCCCACATCGGGATGAAAAGGACAAATGTCAATATTTTATTGAAGAAGGATCAAAACTGTAAGCGAAAACAATTATTTCGTTTGCATTAAAAAATAAGTAAAGCTTTTATTTTATGGACCGACAAATATATCAAATATTAAGAGATGTAGTTTGGGATGTAACCGCATGTCCATCGGCAGGTCCAGGGTGCGCGAAAAACAGGTAAATTTGTAGTATGGATGGACAAAATATTTTTATTGCATCGCATTTTATATATTATTGCGGGGGTGGTGTAAAAAGTAAAACAACTTTTTAATCCACTTGCATGGTTTTTCATGCCTTAATTAATTATTCCATCACATTTTTAGAAGCTAGATAATCATCGTGCTTCTATCGCATTTTGTTTTGACTTTTTGGGAAAAACCTGAGCTCTCAAAAGCGAATTAAACTGGCATATAGTACTCGTATCTAATGCAAAAATTAACTTATGGAGACTCCTTTCTATATTTTTTACTTGTGACGTTTTTTTTCAATATTTGTTAAAAATTTGTGGGTGTTTCTATAAAGTAAAATGTATTGTATGTATTTATTTAAAAAATGTAAATATAGCTAGCCTTATGAAAGTTATATTAAGCAAGAAATAATTAAATAAAAATACAAAAGTTTTACTTCATAGAGATATTTTTCGTCTCATATACTTACGGTTTGTGTAAACGAAGTTAATTTGTGCTCAAAATTTGTTGTTGTTTTTAGTAAGTAAAATTGCGGCTTTACTAGGTGGGGTGAAAAGTAACCTCCTTGGGAATGGAAAAAACAATTTTTTTTAATGTTTTTTATTTTATTCAATATAGTCCCCTCTTAGCTTGTTACACTTATTCTAGCGATTTTCCAACTTCTTGATCCCGTCCGAAAAGTAATTTTCCGGAAGGTCTGCAAAATACTCCTCCGTGGCGTCGCTGATTTCCTTGCGTGATCTGAATTTTTTATTGATGAGCCATCTTTTGAGGTTTGGGAAGAGATAATAGTCCGAGGAAGCCAAATCGGGAAAATACGGTAGATGCAACAGCAATTGGAGCCGTAAGTCATTGATTTTAACAGTGGTTGCGATGCTTTTATGCATTGTCTTGCAAAAACAACATTTTTTTCGCTTCATCTGAGGCCGTTTTGCAGCGATTTCGGCCTTCAATCGCTCTAATAATGCACAGTAATACTCGCTGTTGATGGTTTTTCCTTTTCGAAGTAGTCCACGAAGAGTATGTGATGACAATCCCAGAAAACCGACGCCATAATCTTTCCGACCCATTGAGCCCTCCTCGGCCGCTTCGCAGCACTCGTGCCGGCTTCAGTCCATTACCGGGCACTCATTCTGTTCTCTGGTGTGTAAAAGTGGATCCAGGTGTCATCAACAATTAGCAATCGACGCCAAAAGTCAGCCCGATTCTGCATCAGCAAGTCCAAACACTCTTTCGAAGTGCTCTCGCGTTCGTGATTTTGGTCAGGAGTGAGCATGCGCGGCACCCAGCGGCAGGATAACTTTTTCATATGCAGAATATTGCCCAGAATATGGCGTGTGCGCTCAGTACTAATCTTTGCGGTATCTGCTAGCTCGCGCACCTTCACTTTCCGGTCAGCCAACACCATTTCATGTATTTTTTTGACATTGTCCTCTGTAACCGCATCGGAGGACCTGCCGCTGCGGACTTGATCGGTAGTGGAGTTGCAGCCACCACGAAACTCTCGAAACCAATATTTAATGGTGTAATTTGACGGAGCATTACCCCCATAATATTTATCCAACTTTTCTTTTGGTTCCTTCGCCGTTTTGCCTCTCAAAAAACAATGTTCTATGAACGAACGAATGTGAAGAACGAAAATCGTTTTTGTCCATACTCAACGTGAAGCCAAACACGTCAAAAACAATCTGCTGTCAAAACAAAACTAAAGACAGTATAGCACTGAAATTTGGCATGTCTGCCTAAATATAAACGGACTTCAAGGTTCCATAACCTTTTTTGCAGTAGCAGCGCATTCTGGCCTTCAAGGAGCTTACTTTTCACCCCACCTAGTATATATAAACTAATTATCTATACTAAATGATATAATTATGTATTTATTTCAAAGCAACACATGTAAATAGATTTGCTTGTATACAAGGTAAACAACTTTCTAATTTAATCACTCTTAAATAGAATTAAGATAAATCTTAGAATAAGAACACATAAGTTATAGTACATATAAGCGAGTGAGAGTGAAAAGAGATTCTATAATGGTTTCTTACAATTGCAATTACAATTAAATAAAATAAGTGAATGTTAATACATCTGTCGCTATTTTTTAATTACACCTTCGAAAAATCTAGCTCATTGTTTTTTTTTCGAAGATATTGCGGCGAATTCATGATGGTACGAAAGGAAAGAATTTGTTGTAAGAGCCAGATCATCGTTGTAACATTGAAGACGGACGAGGTTTGGAAAAGTCAAAAATAAAGGTTGTAATAAAAGGTTAAATAGTTGTTTTTTAAATCGTTTTTGACATTTTTTCCCCCTTTTGAAAACGCTTACAAGGCTAACATTTTGATGCCGAAACCCAGGAACATCTTTAGATTTAAATAAAAACCATATGTTCACTTCTGAAAGGATTGTGTGCTGAAATTGGTAAATCCACAAAAAGTGCTTATTAAATATAATTTCAGGCAGTGCATTATGAAATTCCAACTATCGCTTCAAAGAGAACGTTTTCGTGGACAGTGACCTTCGACCACCATCATCCAAAAAATCGCCGTATGAAGAGTGGCGTAGTAAGGCAACCATAGCTTGTACATAGCCACGTAACACAAAAGAGGATTACAGCTACCAACATCAGCTCAGCTCAGTACCATGCACCCACCGATCATCACGAGAGGCTTTCAAATTTCAAATCATTGACAACCAACAAAATTGTGCATACGCAGTTAGGTTTATACATAAGTTTTTATGCATGTTGATTATTATCTTGGATAAGCATAAGTGGTGTAGCTAGAGATTGGGTTCTGATACATTGAGGCAGGATAGTTACTGCTGTACGTATTGTTGCGAGGGTTGGTGGATTTGAAACTTGTTGCACGAGTGTAGTTGTAGGGATTTATGGCTAGTACTCCCTTCATTCACTTGAAAATCAGCATACATTTTTCAGTTGCGGAGTATGGCGTTTCAAAAATAAATGTTGCTGGGAAAAGTCAGCTCAGTAGATAGGTACATCTGATATCTGATATCTGATATCTGAATATTGTTTTCCTTTTTCTTTTATCTGTCACTTTTCATGAACATTTAAATGGCACAGGCATTTAAATTGGGGTGATAAAATGATGCAGGCGACTGCTTAGATTCATGTTGATAATATTTCACGAGTACTACTTTGGCGGAAATATTTAGAAATTTTGACAAGCGATGGCGATGGCGATGGCGCGATTGTTAGCTTATTTGACTATCACGCAGACAGTCTGGGTTCGATTCCTGGCTGGGTCACCAACAGATTTTCAAATCGCCATCACCCTTTCGGCGGGCAATGGCAAACTCCCGAAAGTAAAATTGCCTACGAAAATGCTTCTAAGGAGTGCCGTTCGGACTCGGCGATAAACCGTAGGCCCCGCTCAGATGTGACTAAAAATGACAACATGAGCAACACAAATGAGTGTCAAGAAGCTAGGCCATGGCCCACACCGGGCTGTCAGCGCCACAGTGTGTTTTTTTTTTTTGTTCCAAGCAGTTTTTTTAATATGAGTTTTTCGGGAAATTTCACGTGAAATCGAACAAAGTACGATTATCGAGTAAGAGTACGAGTATCGTTGTTGCTGAGGGTATCAATTGAATTGTTGCTAATTCCCCTCCTTGAAAATCTACGTTGTTTATTCTTACACCAATTAAATTCGGCCTCGATTTCAGGTTGGATTATTAGTTTTCATTTGGAAATGGGAAGCGACAAGGAATCCGAAGGTGGTAAAGCTGATGGCTGAGGTCCATCAACCAAAGCTGGCTTGCCAGCCCAAAGCAAAGTTGATTCGCAAGGCGAGTTAAAGAATTTGTCCGAACTTGAGGTTTTACAATCGAATACAAAGGGAAGCCTAACTCGCGCAAAGAAGATTATTTCAACGAAGGGTGATAAGTTGACGGCCATTGAATTAGAATGCAAACTAGGAAAACTTGAGTCCTATATTAAACAGATAATGCAGGTGCAAATGTCGAACGAGAGATTTAACGTTGTGAGTGAGCAGAGTGCAAACGATAGTTTTCGTGACGAGGTTGAGGAAATATATATAACTTGGTCATATTGAGTTTACTGTCTGAGCATAAAGCTAATAGCACCGGCAGTGTAGATCAGTTGAACGCAACGCAGTATCCCCTACGTCAACCTTCTAATTCGAAGTTAGAAGCAGTTAGACTTCCTACATTTTCCGAATATCCTTACTTCATGGGATTGTTCCTTAATTTGGTCGATAAGGAAGATATAGATAACCTTCAAAAATTGAATTATCTCTGTCGTTGTTTATCAGAGGCAGCGTTGTCTAATCAATTGAGACAACGCTTTGACAAAAACAATGTGATCTTTCAGGAGCACATAAATTCGTTGATGAGAATTCAGAAAGTAACAAAGGTCTCCGATCTTTCGTTAAGGCATTAAGAGGATAGCTTTAATACACATCTTACAGCTATGTTTTCGATAGGAACTCACGAGGATATTTGCAACGCGATTTTGGTTTCTTTAGCTTTCGACCGTGTAGATGCAGATACAAAGGCGAAATGGCAGGATTCGATCAACTACATTCAGTTACTAAGTTGGAATGAGTTTACCAAAATTCTCCACCGTCGTTGCATCAATTAAGAAGCGAAGAATCGCAATCGACAGCTTCGGAATTAGCAGTATAGGAAACGACATTACAAATATTTGAAACATCACGAAGGAGATTTGCAAATCCAGGATTTCGGATTTCAAAACAGAGCTTTTAATAATTAAAAACATAACCAATACTCAGCCAAGTAGATCCTTCGAAACAAATTGCTAAGTTCAATAAAGCTTCAAAAATAGATTTTCTGATAGGCGCAGAGCATATCGTCAGATCAAATTGGAAGACAAGTTGACACTCCAAAGAATACTCTTAGGATGGGTTGTGTTTGGGAGATAGGAGTTAAACGCTTCGCAGAAAGCAGCCGTGTGTTCAGTTAGGCGGCACGAAATATAGGATAACTTGTGTCTCCATGAGCTTGTAGAACGATTATGGGAGGTAGAAAATGTCAATAGGGAAAACAAGTTACTTACGTCAGAAGAGGAAAAATGTGAAAGTCATTTTATAAGGACAGTTAAAAGATACGATCACGATCGATTTATGGTTTGATTCTCTTTTAAAATGGATCCTTCTAAGTTAGGCGAATCCTACGAAATGGCGAAGAAGAGGTTCCTGGCATTAGAAAGAAGACTCGATAAGAATCCATCGATAAAAAGGCAATATATAGATTTCATGAAGGAGTGAGACTCCAGGGCATATGAAGGAAGTAAGCTCGAAGAGTTCCAAGCATATGAAATATTTTAACGACTCTGACATTACAAAGACTCTTGGGAAAAAATTCAACCCTAAATGAAATCTTTTGTTAGACAGACTCTGAGAATTTGCTTTGTTGGTTGTCTTCTCGTCTAACGACTTGGGAAGTAGAAAATTCAAAACAATGTGCCCCAAGCCCATTGGATTCATGTGGTCACAAGACACAACCCAGCGGATATTATATCTCGTGGAGCATTTGCTGAGGAATAAGTTGATAGCAGGTGGTTTATTCGTCGGAAGAGTGTTGGCCTAAGAAAAAGGATTTTTTGTTGATTAACAAGGAGGTACCTGGAAAACGCAAAGGTGGAGTAGTACTTGTTTCTAGGAGTGTGTCCTCAAATCTCGGGGAAAACTATACATGGTTTGGCGACTTGCAGAAAACATGTCGCATATTTGCTATAGTTTTGCGATTCATGAGGAATTTGCGGAATAGAGGAATCTTTTTGGAGGAAAATCGAGAGTTTGATTGACGTGGTATAACAAATACCAAATTAAACTGGACTTGCTCTGCAAAGGAACTGAACAAAACCCAAATAAGGACTGTTTGGCAAATCCGGCAGCAGAGCTTTTCAGAAGAGATTCGTCAGCTGGAGAAAAGGAAATATGATCAGCCCTTCGAACTATGCCAAAAATTTAAATCCCTTTCCTGACAAAGGCTCCTTAAAACTCCTTCGAATTGGTGGGCGTCTGCAGAATGCAGACATTCCCTACTTTGCAAAATGTCCTATCCTTTTCCATCCCACCAAGAGCGCCTCATTTTGGTGGCCTATGGGAGGCTGCAGTCAAGAGTGCAAGAAATCATATTTTTCGTATTGTGAGCGATACGTGCTTGACATTCGAAGAACTGTCCACTATTGTGGCAGAGATTACACCAGAGCATTTCGTAATAGGAAGCCCCCTTAATGCGATAGAAGAACCTCTGACCACGGATTGCAAGACGTCCTCGGTGAGCAGATGGCGGAGGTTGACGCTTCTCAAGCAGCATTTTCGGAACCAATGGTCGAAGGAGTATCTCCTGGGCTGTAGAAATGACATAAAGGCAAACTTCATCAGCAGATACTTCGGTCGGGACGCTTGTCTTAGTATGGAATGACAAGACTGCACCTCAACAGTGGTTGTTGGGTCGAATATGAACCTTATTCGATCATCACCATCATATGGGTGTTTTGAATTTGGAAAAATAGTTTTAATTTTTTTTCCCGTTGACAACAGATGAACCTAATTGTCCGGATAGCGAGGAGCCAACTTCGGAGGAATTCGCTCCGGTATCAGAATCCGCTGATGAGGATTTTTTTTCCAAAATTCATGAACTTCTTGGCTGTTTGAAAGTGACCTTTAAGAGCGAATTTAAAAAGGATTCATGAGCCCAAACAAGGAAAATAAATTCAAAACTTCGTTTGCGTGCTGCTTATAAGCAGTCAGTGAAAATGGATGCATGTAATCGATCTTATAAGAAAATTATAAAAAGAAAAGACGAACGGGTCAGGCAGTTTCTATTCACGAATAGATGAATATGTAAAATAGTAAGTACATGTCTTTTCGCGGTCATTTGTATGAATTCCATATCCAAACGGGTCAATAAACCTCACAAATTTCGTTCATATACTTAGGAAAAAGACTACAACAATTACCCAGCGAATATATTTTCTCACATACAAATCATACGCAAATAGATTTAGGAGTAACAACAAGAATCGAGTTGGCCGATTCAACTGCAAGGACAGCCATGAGTTGTACGCATATCGCGAGTTCTGAACCTGCTGAAGAAAAACAATACATCCATTAACTGTTTAAAAGCAGGCCAACAAACTGCAAAGTGCCCCATGCGAGGATGCACACAATGCTCTAAGAAACACAATACATTAGATCGATTGGAGACATCGGTACCAAATCAACTCCGCAATTCAGAATCCCTTAGCACCGGTCCAGTAAGCGATAGTAAGCCAATAACGACAAGTGAACATTTTGTTGGGGACTGCTTGAATCAGGTTGGAATTCGCGAGTGCGGATTTTGTCGAATGCAGAGCACTTTCAGATTCAGGATTTCAAGTGAACTTCATAACAGAGAAATTAGTTACAAGGCTAGGGATCTCAGTAGTACAAGATTCTTTACGCATACAAAAATAAAGGCAACGGTTCATCCAATAATATTCGCATCTCAACTGTCGCAATTCATTGATATTTCACAATGGAATATCACAGGTATCTTACGTTTAATCATCCGGGGGAAATCGATTACTGATGGGTGCCTAGATATAAGTTAATAAATTTTTTGTATTTTTTACTTAAAAAGAACAACTTTATTTAATGCCATCAAAACTTATGACAATATTTTTACTTAAAACCTAACCCACGATTCCAACTTACATCTGATGCAATTTTCCAAGTATTCGACTGCAGGTGAAATATTATTCTTCTGTTTGCAGTTTTCTGTATTTAACTGCAGGTGAAATATTATTCTTATGTTACCTCAGACGCTGAGTCGACAGAACGGAAGTGTGTGAACGAAGCGTGTGCAAAGGTTCGTGGGAACGATACTTTGAAGAATTTCACCGTATCTGTTGTTAACTCCTCCCTCCTTAAATGAGAATGTCCTCATTCTCAGAAATATGGAATTTTATTAATTCTATTTGTTTCTATAGCAAATATATTTAAAGCTGATTCTTCTGGCTGTTTAATGGTTGTAATTGGTGTTTCACATGTTTTTAATGTTGTTGAAATTTTTACAGGTTCTCTTCTGGCAAATTTACATAGTTTCGAAATTACAAATAATGCTATCAGAATGATTGCTATTGATCCTAAGCCAATATTTGTGAAATAGCTTTGTCGGGATTCGTCTTCAATTAGCTTTATATGTTTAGTATTGTTGACATGCAATTCTTTCATTGATTGTAATGTTAAGAATTCTTTGTAGGTTTTGAAGGTTGAGTCTGGTTGTACTACTGGAAGGATCGGTTTTGTTTCGGAAAGTTCATTGGAGTAGAAGACTAGGTCATCGACTTTTATTGTGGCATTGTGGTATTGAAGGATAATGGTACCCTTAAGTTCCATCTCATCGCTTTTAATAATTATTGTGCCGTTAAACTGGTTTAAAAGTACGAGTAGTGTTCCTGGGAATACTTCTTCGATTGAAAGGATATGTTGATTGTTGGTCTCTGTACAGTTGTGGGGACGACTGTTTATTAAATTTGGAATGCAATAGGTTTGACTTAAATCGACTAACTTATTTTTATTACAAATTGTAAGCTTAGAATTAGTTTTACATTTTCTTATTATTCCATATATTGTTTTTTCACATTTTAAGATATTTTCATAAGGTAACTTAATTGCTAAATTTCCTCTCTTTATTGTTTTTAGTAAAATTGTCTTACAAATCTCTCTCTTGGGATACTTATTATATATAAAATTTCAGAATTGCTTGATGCAATTTTAATCTCCGCAAATTCGATTGCTTCGTCTATGTTGAGATATGGTACATTATTTTTATCAAAAAGTTCTTTTACTACAATTATTTCATTATTAGATAGGATACAGGAATTAATTATTCCTCCTCTTGCCCAATGCAAGGCATATTCAATATTTATAATCTCTTCTTTTATTATATCAAGTTTATATTTAATAGTAATAACTAATCCATTTTTCATTTCTTCATTTGTTTTATACATACATACATACAAAATATTGTTCGTTATATTAGTAATTTGGTTTATTTTGTCAATAATTGATCTATTTATAATTACCTGCTTATTTTTGTTTTCTAAGATACCATTAATTTTAGACTTTAAAATAATAAAATCGTCATGCGCTGCCAATAAAATTAAGGGCTCTTTTCGCTCTCTTGGGTTTTAATCTGTTAAAAAGGGATTCTATTGTGGTGATTTCGTGGGAGAGGAATTTACACATGGGATGAGTGGTGTCAACATTTTGGTGGATCATTTGTTTAATTTCATAAAGGGCTTCTTCATAGGCTTTGAGGTTGATTGTGTGAATTAGTTTAAGTGTTCCGACTTGCAACTTGGATATTCCTGTAGTAAGTGATATAACTTTTGAATTTGGGTAATCCAAAATCTGCACCTCAGCGTAGCAAGAGATCAGAAAAAACCTGAAAGGGAGAGGTTAATTCTTAAAAGAGAGTGAAAACAGTATTTCGCGAAGAGGTTTTTTGATATCTTCTGTTGCTTTCGACTTAAGGATTTTTGTTTGCGCGTATTTTGAAAACTTATCTACAGCCGTTAAGACAAGTTTCTTCTCAGTTAAGTAGATATCTATATGGACGATTTCGCCTGGAAATTGTGGAATTGGGGTTTCTTTCAGATCTGGTTTATTGGGTTATCTGTCATATTTTTGTTCCCTACAAGTTACGCATTGTTTGACTATGTTTGTTATTTTTGCGTTCATTTTCGGAAAGTAAAATTTTTCGAGAATTTGAATTTTATTTTCGCGCGCATTTCGATAAGCTCTTTTGTGTTCTTCAATGATCGTTTCTTCCTGTTTTTGGGGGCATGTAAGGTCTTCGACTTGGGTTTGTGTGTAACGAGTTTTAAAGTTTTTAAAATGGAGAGCGTAGAAGTTTTGTATTCTTCCCATTATGCTTTCAGACGTATATATTCCATTTATAACACTGGGACTTAGAAATTTCTTTAAGATTTCGGTTAAACTTGTATCGGTATAATATGGTTGTATAAAGGTATGTCTATGGAAGGTTGGAGAAGGTATTTTAAATTCATAATTTGTTTGGTCACCGGTTAAAAGCATTATCTGGTTTTTAAAGACATTAATTGGAGCTTTCTTCACTATGTCTTGTCATTGTCATGGAATTCAACTGGGATTCTTTTGGAAGCCGGGATAAGGCGTCAGCTACCACGTTTGTTTTAACTGGTTTATATTTTAGAGTGTAATTATACTTTTCTAGTATAGCTTTCCACCTTTTCATTTTATTGTTATTATTTTTATTGGAAAGAGCGTAGGTTAAAGGCTGGTGATCAGTAAATATTTGTACTTTCGCTGAGCCATATAGGTAATTTCGGGGAGATTTAAGCCACCAAATAATGGCGAGCATTTCTTTTTCGTTGGTTGCGAAATGTTCTTCAGATTTATTAAGTGTTCTTGAAATGAACAAAATCGGTTTATCGTCTTGTGATAATACCGCACCTATGGCATGATCAGAGGTGTCTGTGGTCAGTTGGAAGTCCTTTGTGAAGTCTGGGTACTTAAGGGTAAGATCGTCTGAAATTAGGGCGTTTTTGAGTTTGCGAAAGGATTCTATTGCCTCGTCATTCAGTTCGATTAATTTTTTACTTGACCAGTTTTTAGGTATACGTCCTCCTTCTCCTCTTAGTAAGGAAGTGAGAGGTTTAGCTAATTGGGCGAAATTTTTTATGAATCTGCGGTAATAGCCAGAGAGTCCTAAAAAGGAACGAAGGTCTTTAAGAGTTTTTGGTAATGGACAGTTTATTATCGCTTGGACTTTGGAGGGGTTAGTTTTGATGCCGTCGGGAGAAATAATGAAACCGAGAAATTCAACTTGTTTTGTTTGTTTTTAAATTTGCCTTTGCAAGAGTCTCAAACACGGTTTTGATGTCTTTTAGATGAGTGTCGATGTCTTTGCTGAAAATTATTATATCGTCAATGTACACATAACATATTTTTCCAATATGGTCGTGTAGCATGTCATCTAAAGCTCGTTGAAATATGGCTGGTGCGTTCTTTAATTCGAATGGGAGGTGCAAGAATTCATATTTGCCATTATTGACGGAGAACGCTGTCTTTTCCACATCAGATTCTTTGAGTGGAATCTGGTGGAACCCGCTTTTAAGGTCTATGACCGAGAAGAATTTACTTTGTCCCAATTGGGATAACACTTCGTTGATTTGAGGTATTGGATACCTGTCCGCGATTGTCACTGAATTAAGCTTGCGGAAATTAATTACCATTCTGAATTTCTTTTCACCGGATGCGTCCATTTTTTTTGGGACTATCCATACAGGCGCATTATACGGCGACCGTGAAGGTCTTATTATTCCGTCGTTAAGAAGTTGCGCTATCTGTTTGTTAACTTCATCCTTGAGTGACATAGGATAGGGATAGCTTTTGGAGTACACAGGATTTTCTGTGCTAGTCCGAGTTTCACCTTTTACTCGCGTTGTAAAAGTTAATTTTTCATCGGGTTCTAAAAATAAATCAGGGAATGCCAGTGTTAGTTCGTTGAGTTTTTGTCCATAGTCCGGTTGAATGTGATTCAGATTGACGTGGATCTTATTAACTACCTGCGAAACATGCTGTTTTACTCTGATTTTAATTTTATCGTTTATAACCATTATATTGTCTCTGGTGTGAATAACGGCTGAAAGATTTTTTAAGGTGTCGTTACCTAGAATAGCGTCTAATGTCCTGAGAGAGGGTAGGAAGAAAAATGTAAACTGGGAATTTGGAATATCGAAAAGATTTAATTGCTTATGATGTGTTATTTCTATTTTACCACTAACTGTATTGGTGAAGAAGGGGTTTTTGTTTGGTATAGGGTTTGAAATGAGGTCTGATCTTATGTAATTTTTGTTGGAACCTGTGTCAATAAGAATTTTCAATATTTTTCCGCTCTTCGTCTTACTCTCGAAATAGGGCAAGGAAGAGCAGTTTAATCTAAAAAATGCACTTCGGCAACATCTATTATGTTTTCAGACTGTGGAGAATTCGTACATTCTACCGGTGGAGAATCGTATTCGGTAGGTGTTCCTTGATAAGCCATATTTTGGGTTTCGTAGGTCCCGTTGCTAACTGCTTGCTCATTTGCCATATGTTGGAGATATTGCTGATATTCATTGTACTGAGCCTGATAGATGTCGTTTTGGTCTATGACGTATGGAAGATTTGGTACATCCG
This sequence comes from Volucella inflata, assembly GCA_928272305.1. Classification (NCBI taxonomy): domain Eukaryota; kingdom Metazoa; phylum Arthropoda; class Insecta; order Diptera; family Syrphidae; genus Volucella; species Volucella inflata. Next base: position 38,362,543 of record OV743717.1, read on the forward strand.
TATTGATATGGTAATTTCTCTGGTATTTCTGATGATGGTTTGTTCCTAGCTGCTCTTGTGGGGGTCTTTTCCCAGCGAATTGATTTTGTTTAGGTGGTCCATTTTTATAGTCGATGGCCCGCGTTTGGATACTTATATCCATTGGTTCAGGCTTGGGTTGCGGTTTAGGCTGATGTGGACGCGGTGGAGGATTATTAAAATGTTGATTTGGATTGAAATTTTGATATTGATGGATGGTATTTTGAAATTATTGAGGAATGTGAGCTAGTCGTGGGAAGAATTGAATCTGATTTTGAGGAAGACTACGATTATTTCTTGGGGAACAGGTGGACGATGATTGGCTTTGGGTGGATGATGCTGGTAGGAGTTAGCATATTGCGTTCTGAAGTTCTGGTTTTCCAATTTTAAACACAACTGGAGTGCTTGCGGCAAGTCCGAAGGCTCACGAATACCTAGCAGCCATGGCAAGTCTTCTTTTAATCCTCTTACGGACGTATCGAGAGCTTTATCTCGATATGTTTGTGTAAGGATGGTTAGAGTATCATTTGATACTTCTATACAACCTATCTTTTTGAGAATGAGCGATAGGTGTGAATAAACCGCGTGATAAAATTCTTGAATTGTTTGATTTCCCTGCATGAGAGAAGTCATTTGATATTCAAGCGTGGAGAGGTCACGTTTATCGGCATAGTGCATTGCTAAGCAACGCGAAATGCACTTCCAATCCAATGGAGTGTTGTAAGATTCCAACACCACATCAGCTTGGCCTACCACCTTATTTCGTATTACACTTAGTATACCGAAATACTTTGGGGTGCCTTTTAAGTGATCGTAAAATTGTAGGATTCTGTCTACGCTTTTTTTCCATGAATTGAAATCTCCTGGTTGCCAAGTGAAATCTTTCAAAGAACGGATAACGTCTGGAATTTTATCCAGCTCATTAATATTTTTTCCTAAGCTCTGGGTTAATTACTTGGTCAGTACCGAGAAATAGATTTGAATTTGGGTTGACAATAGATTGGATAACCTGTCGGCCTTCGTTTTGAATAACACGATTTACTATTCCCGTAATAAGTCGTTCAAGGGACTCGTCTGCAGTTACACCATATATAGTCACGACAGAAGATTGGGGAGGATTTACAGCAGAAGGAGGGTTTACATTGGGTACGTTTAGTATGGGAGGTCTGATTAAATTTTGGTTAGCCATATCGAGCGAAAATTATACAAAATTCCACAAAAATTTAAAATTTATCAATTTCCGACATGTGTATGTAAAAAAAAATTTATAAGTTATCGTGTAAAAATAAAATTTGCAGATAGATATTAATAATTCACCTATTGAGTTTAAAAAAAAAAATATTAAGGTATAAATTTTATAAATTAATCTTAATTAATAAATAATTTATTTCACAAAAAGGCAAAAAACAATTACGGCGTATTTTCTTATAATTAAATTTAATTTGCGTAAAAAGATAATAATTTCACTTCTTAAAATTAACTTAGCACTAAACTTACAAAGCTATTAAAGTATTGATGAGCATTACGCATGAAGTGGCTGTTAATCTGGTTAACTCCTTTTTGTCCTGTCGGATTACTGGGGGGCCGTATTTCCTTCACAGCGTTGGGTTGGGTTGGAACCAAGGGGTGCACGGTGCTTCTTGAGGACCTTTGTGTTTTATAAGGAAAATGTAGTACTCCTTTAGTACTTGGATAATTCCAGTTTTTACACTTGCACTAAATCACTTGGCGCCGGTTAATAAATTTCTTGTATTTTTTACTTAAAAGAAACAACTTTATTTAATGCCATCAATCTTAAGACTAACTTATGACAATATTTTTACTTAAAACCTAACCCACGATTCCAACTTACATCCGATGCAATTTTCCAAGTATTCGACTGCAGGTGAAATATTATTCTTCTGTTTGCAGTTTTCTGTATTTGACTGCAGGTGAAATATCATTCTTATGTTACCTCAGACGCTGAGTCGACAGAACGGAAGGGTGTGAACGAAGCGTGTGCAAAGGTATATTTAAAACGTGTTTAGGCAAGTGCTTTTACACGAAGAGGACAGAACGTATCAATTAATTCTATAGAAAAAGAAAGTATCAGCACCTGTTAGATGCTATTAATTGAGCGCAATAACCTATGGTACATCGTCAGCTCCATACTAAGCCATCAAATGCTTACAACATTTTTGCCAGTCTACGCTTAAAAAGTATTCTGTCGGTAGTATGGCACTCCAGCACGCTTTTTTCTTAAATGACGTCATGACTGGTGCAAAACAGAAACTGTGCTGCAATAGAAATGCAAACGAAACTGATTGACGGACTTCAGGGAGCTAGACTTAAGCTGCGTAAATGGTGCTCTCATCACCCGCGATAACACCAAAATTTCCCACCGGAAGATGAAAAGATAGAGGTGGATAGCTGCGGCCACAGACGGGCCTATAGTGATGTCCGGCATTTTAAAGCTCATCTATGATGCTGTAGTTTGTGAGAAAGGCGGCTTAGTCTTTCGGTTAGCTGGCAGCTATGTCAACCGCTTCAAGGTATAATTTATCTAGGTAACGTTGACGTGTTTTGATTAAGCCATTGCAGTTACGGCTAAGTGAAATAAAGCCCAGCGGAATAAGGCCAAAATAAAAAAAAAATTCAAAGCGAAACTAGGGTAATTCGGCTACATTTTTCATTTTGGCTTCATTTCAATTTCAAAAGCAAATAAGGTCCATTTGGCCTTATTTCACATTATGCACTTAAGAAATAAAACATTTTAACATAAATATAATAATAGGTAAAGTTTCAAAATTCGTCACAAACATGTTTGTATCACTATACTAAATGTGGCTTTTATTTTTTGCGGCAAATGATTACAAGATCTGAACTAAAATTATTTATGGGGCCCACCTCCTTGTTAACACAACTGTTGGATGTGGAGTAGGTGCGATATACTATACAAAGTTTTTTAAATCCATTTGAAAATGGGCAAATTGTAAGAATTTCCTCAGAGAAATCCAAGTTATAGGCGCCTGTCTGACAGTTGTTGACATAGCCTCAGTGGAGCGAGGAAGTCGCGTGAGCGGCCAAACCCTGTTAGGTTTAGGAGAAAAAGGTGAAATCCTGTTAGCGAGCGAAGTGGGCTACTCCAAACTTGAATTGAATTAGATTTCTAGGGTGGATGACCCGCTTCGCTCATGATTTCACCCTTTTCTCCTCAGGGCTTAGCCGCTCTCGCGACTTCGTCGCTCCGCTAAGGGTAGATTTCTTCAAGCAAATTCTTACAATTTTCAATTATTGAAAGGCTTCCGTTGTTTTTCGCAAATTTTTGGTAACTGTGTCTAAGTTGCATTTGGTCTTATTTCCATTCCAAATTTGGCTTTATTTCGCTTTTAAAATGAAAGTGAGGCAGAAACGGGAGTTAGCTCAGTTTTAAAAGCGAAATAAAGCCAAATTTCATATTTCAGTATCAGCAGTTGTTTCGTTTTTTTGTGGCAGCCATTTGGCATAAAGTTCTTGGCCTGTCTGATATCTTCGGTTTCCCTCCAGAAATGGAGCTTCTTTTCTTCTAGTCAGGTTTTAATTTTATCTTTTATGGTGTTTATCAATAGCGCACAGAATGGTCTTGGATCGGGATGCGGATCCTTTTCTGGCTAGTTTGTCTGCTTTTTCATTGCCTTCGTATCCACTATGTCCTGGCACCCAAATAAGATGAATAAGTAATTGCAGTCCCGGACCAATTTTGATTTTCTTCTACAGGCATTAATTGCAAGTAGAACTGCTTTGTTGTCGGAGATAGTGTAAAAGTTTTTTTTTTGTTAGATTTCTTTTGCGTGAATTTGTCTGAAGTATGGAGCTGTTTATATCCATACTGAGATGTATGGATGTTTTTGTGCGAAGATTATATACCGCGGCTCAAACTCCTTAAGTAGTTTTGGATCCATCTGCGTACCAAGCAAATAGAAGGCAAATTTTGGTATTTTCTTTTCCCAGTTAAGACAGTCCCTAAAATTGTGCCAAAAGTTATACCGTGGTAGACATTTGTCTATTAAGCGTATTTTAAATAGTTCGTTTTTCCTGAATTCATGATATGAACTAATTTGAAATTTGATTCATCGTCTTTGATGAGCGTGTAGGCATTAACCATTGCTTCTTTCATGAGTTCTAGATAAAGTGATGGGATGTATAGGATAACTTCCAACGCAGCACCAATTGCACAAACACAGGCTAGTCGTGATGGTAGGTCTCGATATTAACGTATACATCTACAGTGTTATTTCGTGGTTTAATCCCCAATTTTTTCTGACTAGACATTTGCAGGCCCACAGTGAGTTCCTGGCCTTGTCGATAGTCTCAGAAAGATGAGTGTTCCCTGTAAATTTTTCATCCAGTGTGATTCCTAGATATTCGATTTCCGTTGAGAACTCTATTGTTTCATCTCGCCTTCTTCTGTTAGTGAATGAACTTATGGTGTTTTTTTTGGGATTGACTTTGAGGTCAACCTTAGTGCACAATTCAGCAACTAGGTTCAGAGCCCTCTCGAGATGTTATATTCGATATGGTTAAAATTTCGTGACGATTTCAAGGCAAGAAACCATATCCGAATATCGAGGCACTTACTTGTTTAATACTCAAGTAAACCACTTATATTTTGGTGGATGCACGAAGATCATATTAGGCATATGTGAACTAGACAGCTGGAGAATACAAACAGACAAGCAATGGAGTGCTATAGTCCGCCGTCAAGCCATCCTCAATCTCAACAACGAAGAGGACGATTTTGTGTCGAAAATCATCATGAGGGGCGAGGCGCATTTCCACTTAAGCGGTTACGTCAATAAGCAAAATCTTCATTTTTGGGGCACTGAAAATCTGCGTGTGATGCACGAAGAGACATTATATCCACTCGAAGCCACTGTGTGTAGCGGCGTTCACGCGGGAGAAGTGATTGTGCCGTATTTTTTTGAGGACGCCATCGGCAATATGGTCACTGTTATTGGCGAGCGCTACAGGGCCATGATAAATGCCTTCCTACTGCCGGAATTGGATGAGCAGGGCTTGATGAACATGTGGTTTCAACAAGACAGTGCAACCGCACACAAGGCACGAGCCACAGTCGATATTGTAAAGGAAGCGTTTCCTGGTCGCATAATCACCCGTTTTGGCATGGCCAGCAATATCACCCGATTTAACCATCCCAGTATTCTCTCTTTCGGGCTACTTGAAGTTGCGGGTTTATGCTAACAAGCCTCAGACAATCGCAGTCCTTAAGGAGAATATTCGACAGGATTGCGAACAGTTATTACCGGAAATCTTACGGAAAGTCATGGAAAATGCGGTAAAACGGGCACAAATATGTATCAACAGTGGCGGCAAGCACTTGGCGGATATCATCTTCTCCATCGAACGTAAACAATTTTTAAGATCCAAATAAAGACTTCCATCACTCAAAATCAATTTTCTTTATTTAGTAAAAAGTAATTCAAAAACAAAATTGGATGATTCATTTTGCGCCACCTTGTACAAAGAGAATAACTTAAATTAAACTCCAATAAGTTTGAGCCCCATTCTTATAGACGTATCCTAAAAATCTTCGTGTTGCCTGTTGGTGTTAGTGACCTAAACTCACGACAGTTACCGATATCAGTATATCGGTCGTTTGGGAGTACTTTTTGTATGACGTAGGGGCATCGATACTTTTGAAGGATTTTATTATTTGTCCCGACTGCTGTATCAACATGTTTTATTACCACAAAATCGCGGACCGCATATGCTTCAGCCGTTGTTCGTTGTACTTTTGTGATCTTCTTACAGCGTCAATGCTTTCAATGTGGCGAAGCCACAGCGACCTTTAAACGACCAACATTATCCTTACGAAGATAATTGCTGAACTCCAAAGAAGTAAAACAGGAACCACGATCAAAAATAATACGTCTTGGTCGCCTATAATAACTGAAAAACGAGTACTTGTCTAATGAAGCAGAGACTTCTAACGTGCTAGTCGAGTTAACCGGATGAAGACGCACGAATTTCGCGAAGGCATAAATAACAACAAAGATGTGTCAAGGCATGATAACAAGAGGATACATTTGATACAATTTCGTATGAACTCTTCGATTTTTTTCTTCATCATAGGGAACCAATAGTGTTTTATTACCTGATGGTAGCATTTGTTCACCCATAGATGACCGATCTTCTCATGCACCATACGTATAATGTTTACCTGCATTTCGACAGGAACGTAAAGCAACAACTGGTTTTGAAATTATTTCTTCTTCTTTTCTTTAAGTGCTATAGTCCGTGGACCTGGGCCTCAGTCAACAAGCTTCTCCAGCTAGCTCGATCCCTGGCTAGCTGTCTCCAGTTTCGCACGCTAAGTTGGCTGAGGTCCTCTTCCACTTGCATGCGCCACCTGAGTCTTGGCCTTCCTCTACTGCGCTGTCCCTCGGGGGCGGATTCGAAGACTTTTCGGACCGGAGCATTGGTGTCCATGCGCTCTACATGACCCAGCCATCTCAGTCTTTGGATCTTCACTCTTCTGGCTAGGTCCATGTCGCTGTACAGTCCATACAGTTCGTCGTTGTATCTCCTCCTCCACTCACCGTCAATGCAGACGGGACCGAAGATCGCCCGAAGAATTTTTCTCTCGAAGCAACCAAGAACACCCTCATCCATTTTTGATAATGTCCATGCCTCTGCGCCATAGAGCAGGACCGGGATTATTAAAGTCTTATAAAGGGTGACTTTTGTTGTCCGAGAGAGGGCTTTGCTACTCAATTGCCTTCTTAACCCGAAGAAACAGCGGTTGGCAAGAGTTATTCTTCGCTTGATCTCAGCGCTGGTGTCATTGTCTGTATTTATAGCGGAGCCTAGGTAGACAAAGTTCTTAACTACCTCAAAGTTATATCTGTCGAGGGTGACGTTCTGTCCGAGACGTCGGTGTTGGTTGTCCTTTTTGCTTGACAGCATATACTTGGTCTTGCCCTCATTGACCGCTAAACCCATTTTCGCCTCTTCCGTCTCAATACTCGCGAAAGCGCTGCTTTCTCCCGATTATGTCAATATCGTCGGCGTATGCGAGTAGTTGGACGGACTTTTGAAAGATAGTGCCTCTTGTGTTTGCTCGTGAGTTTTGCACTATTTTTTAAGTACGATGTTGAAAAAATCGCATGACAGCGCATCGCCTTGTCTAAATCCTTTCTGGACATCAAAGGTCTCGGTGAGATCTTTACCGACCTTGATGGAGCAGCGTGCCTTCTCCATCGTCATCCTGCACAGACGGACGAGTTTGGCAGGAATGCCAAAACTAGACATTGCTCTATATAGCTCGTCTCTATAGATGCTGTCATACGTGGCCTTAAAATCGATGAATAGCTGGTGGGTATCGATCTGAAGCTCATGGGTCTTCTCCAAGATCTGCCGTAGTGTGAATATCTGGTCGATGGTGGACTTTCCTGGCCTGAAGCCAAACTGATATGGACCTATCAGGTTGTTGACAAACGGCTTCAGGCGTTCACACAATACGGCGGATAAGATCTTATATGCGATGTTAAGGAGACTGATGCCTCTGTAGTTGGCGCAGTTCAGAGGGTCTCCTTTCTTGAGAATTGGACAAACAATGCTGAGGTTCCATTCATCGGGCATACTTTCGTCCGACCATATTTTACAGATGAATTGGTGTATGCTCCTTACCAAGTCATCGCCTGCCATTTGAAGAGCTCGGCAGTCAGGCCATCCGCTCCAGCAGCTTTGTTGGACTTAAGCTTCGATATGGCTATCTTCACTTCATCCAGGTCGGGTGGACGGAATTGTTGGTCATCATCATCCAGGTTGAAAGGTTGATTCTGCCTGACAGCGGTATTTGGTCCGTCATCGCCGTTATACAGTCTGCAGAAATGATCTTTCCAAATCCTCAGCATCGACTGCGATTCTACTACGATGTTCCCTTGTTCATCTCTACAGGCTTCGTTTCGGGGTTTGTTTCCGCGGCATGTTATTTTTACCTTTTGGTAAAACTTCCGAACCTCATTCCTGGAGTAGCATCTCTCAATTTCCTCGATCGCGCGCTTCTCATGCTCTTTCTTCTTCTTCCTGAGAAGCCGGTGCTCGTCTCTCCTCTTCCGCTCATAGAGCTCATGAGCAGCTCTGGTCTTTCTAAGCAGTGCCGCGTTATATGCATCTTGCTTAGCTGCATGTGCTTGCCGGCATTCATCATCGAACCAGGGGTTTCGTTGTGGTGGACGAGTGAAACCCAGCACATCAGAAGCGGCATCTCTAATGGCCTTTTGGCAGTGTTTCCAATGGTCTTCGATGCTTGATCCTGGCGGTATTCGACCTCTTAAGAGATTAGGAGACACTCGATCGGAAAATGACTTATCGATCTCTTGCGATTGTAGCCGTCTGACGTCGAATTTCCTCACAGCATTAGTTTATCTTGGCGTAGTTTGGGATATCCGCAACCGTACCTTGGCTACAACAAGGTAATGGTCCGAGTCGATGTTAGCTCCTCGGAACGTACGGACATCCATAGTACTAGATGAGTGTCTTGCGTTCGATCGATCCTGATTGATCGGGAGTTCTCCAAGTCCCCTTGTGTATATCGAGATGTGGGAACCGCGTGCTAGCCACGACAATGTTTCGCCCCGTCGCAAAGTTGATTATCCTGAATCCGTTATCAGAGGTGGTGTCGTTCAGGTTATGCTTTCCGATCGTTCTACCAAATATACCCTCTCTTCCTAGCTTTGACATTAAAATTGTTCTCGGTGATTTTAATGCAAAGCTAGGGCATTGCTCGTAGGTCTTGTTAAGGAGTTAATAGAAGGCATACTTGGTGTCGTCATCTTTCTCCTCTGTAAAATGGTTTACCGTAAGCAAATCATCCTGTAACTCATAGTGCCGAAGTGCTTCCTCTTCTAACTTTTTAGGAAAACTTCTAACATCCCGATTTTGTGCTTCTTGAACGTAAAAGTCCACCTCGTCTCCGCTCAAAGCGGAAACAACATCGGCATGAACCATGGATGCACCACTTCCTTTGTTGTACAGAATAGTTATAATTTTCTAGCTCTAACGTCCACTTAGCGATTCTAGGATTGATCTGCTTCTTACCCAATGTGAGCTGCAGTCGGTGATAATCTTAAACGGTATACCCTCCAGGTATACCCGGAAACGCCGCAATGAGTAGATGAGTATAGCCTGCTAATACAGGAGCTGACACTAACTTATCACGGAGCTGCCTGAAATCCTTGATACATTCATCCGTGAACTCATATCTAGACTCTTTACGCATCAGATCTAAAAGTGGCTCGGCGATCTTTGAAAACGAAGGCACAAATACGAAAATAAGTACACCTTTGCAAATCATTTTGGCTCTTAGGCATGGGATACTGCTTTGCTCTGTATATGCGCATCTGTTGGCCTTATACCCGATGGCATTCACTGAGTAACCTAAGTTCTCTAGCTCGTCATATCCGAATTTGCACTTGGTCGTCCTAAGTTCAAGCCCCTTTCCATAAATTCAGCGCAGTACTTCACTGAGTATTTCCAGATGGGAATCGGAATCAGAAGTGGCAATTAAAATATCATCCAAGTAAATGATCAGCTTGCCTGCTTCGAACAAATCTTGGAATATTTCGTGCAAAAATTGTTGAACCGTAATGCATTTTTTAGACCAAATAGCATCCTTAAATACTCATGCTGACCTTCCGATGTCACAAAAGCTGTTAGCGGTATTGAGTCTTCTTGCAAGTGCACCTGATTAAACCCCTCTTTCAAGTCAAGCAAAGTAAACCAGCTCTTACTTCCTAAGAACTGAATGCAGTAATCTATTAACAGCAAAGGAAAATTATCTCAAATAGTCTTTTTATTTAACGCACGGTAATCAATGCACAACCGCAAACTACTATTTTTTTCTTAACAAGCACTACTTGGGAAGCGTTCGGTGATTTACAATGTTAGATAATTTTTGTCTCCAACATTTCTCTGATTTTGTTTCGTATTTTTCTTGTCTTGAATTCAGATAGCGACCTTGGAGGGTAGTGAAAAGGTGTATTATCAGTTAAATTAATCTTCATTTGATAGTTGTAGGTAATCAATGCACAACCGCAAACTACTATTTTTTTCTTAACAAGCACTACTTGGGAAGCGTTCGGTGATTTACAATGTTAGATAATTTTTGTCTCCAACATTTCTCTGATTTTGTTTCGTATTTTTCTTCTCTTGAATTCAGATAGCGACCTTGGAGGGTAGTGAAAAGGTGTATTATCAGTTAAATTAATCTTCATTTGATAGTTGTGTGGCTTACGATCAATATCAATTAGGTTCTAATAATTGTAATAAATAACTGCCCTAACAGCTTCACTCTGACACTTATCTAACAGATATTAACCCCAGACTATAATTCGCAAGAATTGATAGCGGAAATCTCCTCCACTCACCGTCAATGCAGACGGGACCGAAGATCGCCCGAAGAATTTTTCTCTCGAAGCAACCAAGAACACCCTCATCCATTTTTGATAATGTCCATGCCTCTGCGCCATAGAGCAGGACCGGGATTATTAAAGTCTTATAAAGGGTGACTTTTGTTGTCCGAGAGAGGGCTTTGCTACTCAATTGCCTTCTTAACCCGAAGAAACAGCGGTTGGCAAGAGTTATTCTTCGCTTGATCTCAGCGCTGGTGTCATTGTCTGTATTTATAGCGGAGCCTAGGTAGACAAAGTTCTTAACTACCTCAAAGTTATATCTGTCGAGGGTGACGTTCTGTCCGAGACGTCGGTGTTGGTTGTCCTTTTTGCTTGACAGCATATACTTGGTCTTGCCCTCATTGACCGCTAAACCCATTTTCGCCTCTTCCGTCTCAATACTCGCGAAAGCGCTGCTTTCTCCCGATTATGTCAATATCGTCGGCGTATGCGAGTAGTTGGACGGACTTTTGAAAGATAGTGCCTCTTGTGTTTGCTCGTGAGTTTTGCACTATTTTTTAAGTACGATGTTGAAAAAATCGCATGACAGCGCATCGCCTTGTCTAAATCCTTTCTGGACATCAAAGGTCTCGGTGAGATCTTTACCGACCTTGATGGAGCAGCGTGCCTTCTCCATCGTCATCCTGCACAGACGGACGAGTTTGGCAGGAATGCCAAAACTAGACATTGCTCTATATAGCTCGTCTCTATAGATGCTGTCATACGTGGCCTTAAAATCGATGAATAGCTGGTGGGTATCGATCTGAAGCTCATGGGTCTTCTCCAAGATCTGCCGTAGTGTGAATATCTGGTCGATGGTGGACTTTCCTGGCCTGAAGCCAAACTGATATGGACCTATCAGGTTGTTGACAAACGGCTTCAGGCGTTCACACAATACGGCGGATAAGATCTTATATGCGATGTTAAGGAGACTGATGCCTCTGTAGTTGGCGCAGTTCAGAGGGTCTCCTTTCTTGAGAATTGGACAAACAATGCTGAGGTTCCATTCATCGGGCATACTTTCGTCCGACCATATTTTACAGATGAATTGGTGTATGCTCCTTACCAAGTCATCGCCTGCCATTTGAAGAGCTCGGCAGTCAGGCCATCCGCTCCAGCAGCTTTGTTGGACTTAAGCTTCGATATGGCTATCTTCACTTCATCCAGGTCGGGTGGACGGAATTGTTGGTCATCATCATCCAGGTTGAAAGGTTGATTCTGCCTGACAGCGGTATTTGGTCCGTCATCGCCGTTATACAGTCTGCAGAAATGATCTTTCCAAATCCTCAGCATCGACTGCGATTCTACTACGATGTTCCCTTGTTCATCTCTACAGGCTTCGTTTCGGGGTTTGTTTCCGCGGCATGTTATTTTTACCTTTTGGTAAAACTTCCGAACCTCATTCCTGGAGTAGCATCTCTCAATTTCCTCGATCGCGCGCTTCTCATGCTCTTTCTTCTTCTTCCTGAGAAGCCGGTGCTCGTCTCTCCTCTTCCGCTCATAGAGCTCATGAGCAGCTCTGGTCTTTCTAAGCAGTGCCGCGTTATATGCATCTTGCTTAGCTGCATGTGCTTGCCGGCATTCATCATCGAACCAGGGGTTTCGTTGTGGTGGACGAGTGAAACCCAGCACATCAGAAGCGGCATCTCTAATGGCCTTTTGGCAGTGTTTCCAATGGTCTTCGATGCTTGATCCTGGCGGTATTCGACCTCTTAAGAGATTAGGAGACACTCGATCGGAAAATGACTTATCGATCTCTTGCGATTGTAGCCGTCTGACGTCGAATTTCCTCACAGCATTAGTTTATCTTGGCGTAGTTTGGGATATCCGCAACCGTACCTTGGCTACAACAAGGTAATGGTCCGAGTCGATGTTAGCTCCTCGGAACGTACGGACATCCATAGTACTAGATGAGTGTCTTGCGTTCGATCGATCCTGATTGATCGGGAGTTCTCCAAGTCCCCTTGTGTATATCGAGATGTGGGAACCGCGTGCTAGCCACGACAATGTTTCGCCCCGTCGCAAAGTTGATTATCCTGAATCCGTTATCAGAGGTGGTGTCGTTCAGGTTATGCTTTCCGATCGTTCTACCAAATATACCCTCTCTTCCTAGCTTTGACATTAAAATTGTTCTCGGTGATTTTAATGCAAAGCTAGGGCATTGCTCGTAGGTCTTGTTAAGGAGTTAATAGAAGGCATACTTGGTGTCGTCATCTTTCTCCTCTGTAAAATGGTTTACCGTAAGCAAATCATCCTGTAACTCATAGTGCCGAAGTGCTTCCTCTTCTAACTTTTTAGGAAAACTTCTAACATCCCGATTTTGTGCTTCTTGAACGTAAAAGTCCACCTCGTCTCCGCTCAAAGCGGAAACAACATCGGCATGAACCATGGATGCACCACTTCCTTTGTTGTACAGAATAGTTATAATTTTCTAGCTCTAACGTCCACTTAGCGATTCTAGGATTGATCTGCTTCTTACCCAATGTGAGCTGCAGTCGGTGATAATCTTAAACGGTATACCCTCCAGGTATACCCGGAAACGCCGCAATGAGTAGATGAGTATAGCCTGCTAATACAGGAGCTGACACTAACTTATCACGGAGCTGCCTGAAATCCTTGATACATTCATCCGTGAACTCATATCTAGACTCTTTACGCATCAGATCTAAAAGTGGCTCGGCGATCTTTGAAAACGAAGGCACAAATACGAAAATAAGTACACCTTTGCAAATCATTTTGGCTCTTAGGCATGGGATACTGCTTTGCTCTGTATATGCGCATCTGTTGGCCTTATACCCGATGGCATTCACTGAGTAACCTAAGTTCTCTAGCTCGTCATATCCGAATTTGCACTTGGTCGTCCTAAGTTCAAGCCCCTTTCCATAAATTCAGCGCAGTACTTCACTGAGTATTTCCAGATGGGAATCGGAATCAGAAGTGGCAATTAAAATATCATCCAAGTAAATGATCAGCTTGCCTGCTTCGAACAAATCTTGGAATATTTCGTGCAAAAATTGTTGAACCGTAATGCATTTTTTAGACCAAATAGCATCCTTAAATACTCATGCTGACCTTCCGATGTCACAAAAGCTGTTAGCGGTATTGAGTCTTCTTGCAAGTGCACCTGATTAAACCCCTCTTTCAAGTCAAGCAAAGTAAACCAGCTCTTACTTCCTAAGAACTGAATGCAGTAATCTATTAACAGCAAAGGAAAATTATCTCAAATAGTCTTTTTATTTAACGCACGGTAATCAATGCACAACCGCAAACTACTATTTTTTTCTTAACAAGCACTACTTGGGAAGCGTTCGGTGATTTACAATGTTAGATAATTTTTGTCTCCAACATTTCTCTGATTTTGTTTCGTATTTTTCTTGTCTTGAATTCAGATAGCGACCTTGGAGGGTAGTGAAAAGGTGTATTATCAGTTAAATTAATCTTCATTTGATAGTTGTAGGTAATCAATGCACAACCGCAAACTACTATTTTTTTCTTAACAAGCACTACTTGGGAAGCGTTCGGTGATTTACAATGTTAGATAATTTTTGTCTCCAACATTTCTCTGATTTTGTTTCGTATTTTTCTTCTCTTGAATTCAGATAGCGACCTTGGAGGGTAGTGAAAAGGTGTATTATCAGTTAAATTAATCTTCATTTGATAGTTGTGTGGCTTACGATCAATATCAATTAGGTTCTAATAATTGTAATAAATAACTGCCCTAACAGCTTCACTCTGACACTTATCTAACAGATATTAACCCCAGACTATAATTCGCAAGAATTGATAGCGGAAATCTCAAATATAAATTCATCACAACCACAGTGTGCCGGCTGCGTTCAAATGTAAACAAATTCGGGACATCGGTTTCATTTTTTTTATCACAACACAGCGGAACTGACAACGTGGTCGGCGGGCTATTTAAATCACTAATAATATCTAACAGTCAAAATAAGTGCATAGGTACAGAATTTTCTCCAGTCAAAAAATACGTTTTTTTTTGTATTTTTGAATGTTATACGTTCACAAAAAATTCTGTCCCAAAATTAATGGTAGTGTCATGACATTATCTTGAAGAATCCAAAGGGATATTTTTTAGTTTCATCTAAAAATGTTATATAGCATTGTATTATGCCGTTAAATACAGTTTGGTCGCACCGATTCCGGAATATTTAGTTTCTCGTAGTACTTTTGACACTCTAATATTGTTTGGGATTATAGAACGTCCGATGAAATAACTTGCGCTACCGGTATAAAAAAAAGGGAAATTAGTTTGTCAATATAATGCGTCTAACCTGATTACAAATAAAGGCAACACTTATAATTCAGCCAATTCTTCTTCACTGTCTAAATCTTCCTCAGCTAACGCCTTGGTAACAGCAGCGACAATTTTCTGGTGCTTTCGTGAGCCCTCGGGCACTATGATGAAAATGGTCGACTTCATTGCATATGAAGCAAGCATTTGCTGGCCTTGGTGGTTTTGAGAAGCTACTTTTATAGTGGCCGAACTTCGAACAGTTTAAGCATCGTAATTCGGCTAACTCGTGCCGGCGACACCGATGGCGGACTTTTCTCTAATTTCGGCGACAATGCTGGGTCCTGGCTTCTCTGTAGATTTGCGTGCGAGATGTAATTCACGTTTTTCTCGAAATGATTCGAGCTGGCTTAACAGTTCAACCATGTTCCTTGCATCGTTTATCAGTGTTATGTTGGCACTGTCGTCGTTAAATTCTTCGATTATAAAAGTTACTAATTCTGACAGATATCTGTTGACGATATACAACACAATTGGGTCCCAACCAAAACACCAATTCGATACATCAACATCATTTACACGCGGCGTGCCTACATTGCATATACTAGGTCAGTTACGCTCGCAGTTTATGCCGACTTAATGAATGCAATTTACTTTAAGTGGGACATACGTATTTCATAATTATTTCTTTAGAACTAAGCGATTCTTTATTGTTAGAGTAGGCGAAATTATTGTATAAAAAAGAAGAAGAACATATCAATAAAGTGTAGTATTGAATCATATTCTATACGCCTTTAATTCACCTCGTCAATTTTCACACACCAGCGGTTTTAGTGAACAGGTTTAAGTGCTTGTTTCACCAATCGCAACACAATATCAAGTTTATGTGCTTGATGTTAATTTAGGCAAAGGAATCTTGATATTTTGGTGACCCCGACGTGATCGTCTGGTCATTAGAAATTGAGTATCAAGTTGAACAATCTACAGGAATAGTTGGAGATCATCATCAACAGCAATCCAACACATTATTTATCAATAAGTGGATCAATATCAACATGACAACGTTCGAAGCCGTAATAGTCGAACAGTTGGCAACAGGCCAGAAGATTCAGAGAATAATCTTCAATTACAAGAAGTACTCCGCGTCAAGAAAAGGACAAGAGCATACTTTAAAGAGCGGCTTCATCGCCTTCAAGAACTCTGGAGCAAATTTCCAGAGGCAAATGCAAAATCAAGAATTTACCCAACACTCCGGATGATCAGGACTCACGGAGTAAATCTCCGAAATAGCATCGTTAATCAAACATTATACGCATCGCCTAGAAGAGGAAACGAACTCCGTAGGCAAGAAGTTATGCAGTGCACAACATCCCGACGGAACCACAGAGGAGGAAGCATCGAATGAAGTTCTGGAAGAAATCCCAAGAAAAATCGTTGCTGCAATGCGAAGACAAAGTACAATAATAAGTTCACTGAGAAGAGTAATTGAAGGATTATCAATGGATGAGCCCTGATAATACTTCCAAATTAAGAATCGAACAATTGGAAAGCTATGGCAGCAAGTAGAAACTATTAATTAAGTGAGAAGCCAACAACAGTCGGATATAAGGAAAGGGACTGCATTGCAATAGAAACAGAAGATCCAGGAGATCCTAATCACTATATCATCCAGAAAAAGATCACAAGGCATCGAGCATTCCGAGGAAAATATTGCAAACAAAATATCGCTCGACATAGCCCAGTGCGCTTGCCTAAGGTCAAGATCCCCAAATTTGATTACGACTGTTTAAAATGGAGACAGTTCTTCGACCTTTTCTCTAAAATGGTGGATAAGCAACCAATTCCTAATGTGCAGAAGATGTGGTACCTAAAAACCCACCTTCCCGGAGAAGAGGAAAATCTCATACGACATCCAGCATTGACTGAAAACAACTATAACACTGCATGGGCCAAGCTCCAGGACAGATACAATAACATTATAATGCTAACATCAACTCTCCTGCAGGGGATAATAGGACAACCGACTCACTAGCAATCAACAGCAGTAGCTCTCAAGGGACTTCAGGACGCAACGCAAGAGTGCTTAATGACACTTCACAACATTGGTTTGGCTACACCTACTAGTAAGCAAACTAGAATTGTTTTTTTTTTATAATTGCACACAGCGCAGGCGACGGAAAATTAGGGAGGATAGAAAGAGAGGTACCGGTGTACGTTGAGCTTGAATGTTTGGACGTTATAATGACTAGAGAATAAAGAGCTCGACAGGGCATTCCATAAACGAATTGCTCGGCTTAGGAAAGAATCACGATATTTCAGGGTATGTCCGAACGTGGGCTTAAGGGTGTACTTATGAGCATTCATAGCGAAACGGGTGTTATGGTAAGAGATTTAAAGGGACGGAGTGATACTGGCAATTTCGGCCGGGCACTGGTGGTGAATATAGCGATAGAAAAAGGTGAGACAGGAGACATTACGTCGGCGCTTGACCAGATGTGAGCATTTTACTCCAATTTTCGGCGAATGAAAGCCTCATATATTGAAGCCAGATCAGAGTGAGTGAAATATTTCTTACATCGCTTGAGGAAACCTAGATATTTCGCAGCACCTCTCCAGATGAAGGAGAGATATACCATCTTCACCAGCGGATTTGTGAACGTTAAGATCTTTAAGTACTATTGCTACTACACGAGTGCGAAAGGGGATTCGTCCCATTGAAGATTCGACGCGCTCAAGTGTAGGCGGAGACAAAGTACTATCTGGAAGCGTTGAGCTGACTGCACTATTTGAATCAAGCAGGCTTTGTCCAAAGAGTTGACAGCTGGAATGTCATTGTAAATGAGCGGGGGGGGGGGGGGGGGGGGTGAACAAAATTTCTAATGTTTTTAACGTATTTTTTGCCTCAGTTTTTGGCCGTAAAGAAATTTCACACCCTAAAGAAAGACGTTGCAGTCATTCTTGGCTCATTTGAATTTTTTCCGGCTTTCCTCTGTGGGGTTGGTCTTATAGGTCCGAAAAATCATTTCTCCCAACCTGACAGCCTCTTTACAGCTCGAGACGTACCTTTTCCTTTGGTCTGATACTCTTTATCCGGTGAGGGATAAAGGATCTCATTGCAAAGAGGATAGTGTGTGTGATCATATCAGTAGCGGCATCCACGTCATTATCGAGGAAATATAACGATCAGTTAAAGTGTCGTGGGGTGCACAACTCAGTAGAAACATTAAGTCAACGTTTTTTCTTTACTTTCACTCTTTCACTATGAATTGCTCTATTTGTACTGAAAAAATTGAAAGGAATTGTTCCACTAAGATATCTTATAGTGATTGCTTTGGTTTTTTCCACATATCGTGCGTAAATTTAAGCGAACAAGGTACAGAATTCATGTTCTCTTCCGGAAAAAGTTTTCGTTGTGACAAGTGCGAAGTGGTCAGGCGAAGATCTATGCGTATGCCTGAAACAACTATTAACAACAACAAAAAGCTATGCGGAAAAAAAGAAAGTGCACCGCCATCCTCTGCTAACCGAAACCAAGAAACCTATATCAGGGGTCAATCAACAGCAGCGCATCCAGATACACCTACTCACATTGAACCCGAATCTGAATTTACTCTCCAAATGATTTATTTGAAGCTAACCAAGCTGGAAGAAACAAGCAAATCGCTTCTTGGCTTCACTCAGCGAGCTACGAAATGAAAATGCGGAGCTAAAAGCGAAGGTAAATTCACTGGAGAGTAAACTAAATTGGCAACAACAACACCTTCTCTCCAACTGCATCGAAATTGCTGGTGTGCCAAACGTCACCAACAATAATGCAATCAACAAGGCCCAGCAAATATTCCAAAATGCTTTGTCAATTGATGTTTCCGATACTAGTATAGAAAAAATACTACGTGAAAAATGTGCAAAACAAAGAAAAAAACAACAGACCATCTAAATCGATCATCTTTGTAAGATTCACTGACTTGTCGATGAAGCAGCAGATCATGGCCGTACGTTCCGAGAAGCTAACATCGCCAAGGTACGGTTGCGGATATCCCAAACTACGCCAAGATAAACTAATGCTGTGAGGAAATTCGACGTCAGACGGCTACAATCGCAAGAGATCGCCAAGTCCTTTTCCGATCGAATGTCTCTTAATCTCTTAAGAGGTTTAATGCCGCCGGCATCAAGCATCGAAGACCACTGGAAACGCCGCCAAAACGCCATCAGAGATGCCGCTTCTGATATGCTGGGTTTCACTCGTCCAGCACAACGAAACCCCTGGTTCGATGATGAATGCCGGCAAGCACATACAGCTAAGCAAAAAGCATGCAATGCGGCACTGCAAAAAAAGACCAGAACTGCTCATGAGCTCTATGAGCGGAAGAGGAGAGACGAACACCGGCTTCTCAGGAGGAAGAAGAAAGAGCATGAGAAGCGCGCGATCGAGGAAATTGAGAGATGCTACTCCAGGAATGAGGTTCGGAAGTTTTGCCAAAAGATAAAAATAACTTGCCACAGAAACAAACCCCGAACCGAAGCCTGTTGAGATGAACAAGGGAACATCGTAGTAGAATCGCAGTAAATGCTGAGGATTTGGAAAGACCATTTCTGCAGACTGTATAACGGCGATGACGGACCAAATACCGCTGTCAGGCAGAATCAACCTTTCAACTTGGACGATGATGACCAACAATTCCGTCTAGCAATGTCTAGTTTTGGCATCCCTGCCAAACTTGTCCGTCTGTGCAGGATGGCGATGGAGAATGCATGCTGCTCCATCAAGGTCGGTAAAGAACTCACAGAGACCTTTGATGTCCAGAAAGGATTTAGACAAGGCGATGCGCTGTCATGCGATTTTTTCAACATCGTATTGTAGTTGAAAGAATAGTGCCAAACTCACGAGCAAGCGCAAGAGGCACTATCTTTCAAAAATCCGTCCAACTACTCGCATACGGCGACGATATCGACATAATCGGGAGAAAGCAGCGTAATGCCAGTGGCGCTTTCGCGAGTATTGAGACGGAAGCGGCGAAAATGGGTTTAGCGGTCAATGAGGGCAAGACCAAGTATATGCTGTCAAGCAAAAAGGACAACCAACACCGACGTCTCGGACAGAACGTCACCCTCGACAGATATAACTTTGAGGTAGTTAAGGACTTTGTCTACCTAGGCTCTGCTATAAATACAGACAACAACACCAGCGCTGAGATCAAGCGAAGAATAACTCTTGCCAACCGCTGTTTCTTTTTGGTTAAGAAGGCAATTGAGTAGCAAAGCCCTCTCTCGGACAACAAAAGGCCCCTTTAGAAGACTTTAATAATCCCGGTCCTGCTCTATGGCGCAGAGGCATGGACATTATCAAAAATGGATGAGGGTGTTCTTGGTTGCTTCGAGAGAAAAATTCTTCGGGCGATCTTCGGTCCGGTCTGCAATGACGGTGAGTGGAGGAGAAGATACAACGACGAACTGTATGGACTGTACAGCGACATGGACCTAGCCAGAAGAGTGAAGATCCAAAGACTGAGATAGCTGGGTCATGTAGAGCGCATGTACACCAATGCTCCGGTCCGAAAAGTCTTCGAATCCACCCACGAGGGACAGCGCAGTAGAGGGAGGCCAAGACTCAGGTGGCGCACGCAAGTGGAAGAGGACCTCAGCCAACTTAGCGTGCGAAACTGGAGGCAGCTAGCCAGGGATCGAGCTGGCTGGAGAAGCTTGTTGACTAAGGCCCAGGTCCACCCCGGACTGTAGCGCCACCTAAAGTAAGTAAGTAAATAAGGGGGATAAGCCTACTTTTAGAAATAGTGTAAGAGAGAAAGTTTGAGACCTCACTCTCTGTTCTCCTTTCATTCAAAACATTGTCAAAGACTGGCACGTGTCCGATAAGGCATCCCTATCGGATCACATGCATATTAGGTTTAAGATGAGAAGCAACACCGAACACAAGCCAGTTAGATACGACAATAAACTCACGAACTGGAGATCTTACCGCGAACATTTAGCGGTCAAAGCTGACTTGCTGCCCTCCGCACCACATACAATGTTGGATACTGACGAGGCACAAGTACAGCTGAATGACATAATTCCCTCGAAGCTATTCGGAATAGAGTGAGAAAACTTTTTGACAAAGCTAAACGGACCGGTAGTTATGAACAATACAAATCCCGCCCAACTTCCTACAATTTAAAATTGAGAAGATCAAATAGGGCCTCCTGGTGCGCAAACTGCGAGAAGCTGGAAAACCTCCCGGTAGTGGCACGCCTCCATAAAGACTTCTCCAAAAACCACAACAGCTGTACAGGCTTACTAATCATAGCGGATGGCAAGATAACACACTACAGAGAAGAAACCCTGAATACCTTACTTCAGGTTCACTTCCCAAGGTCTTACAACTTTGACATGTCGTGTACCAAGAAGTCTCAGCAGAATCAACAGTTTATCCTGTAAACTTTTTAGTCCGGATAGGCTAAGATGGGCTGTTGACTCACTCAAACCATACAAGGCACGGGTTACGGAATAGGAAGAGACTTTCTGATACCGACATTAACAGCCTTATTTAGGTTAAGCTGGGATTACATACCACGTACTTGGAGGGAGATTAACGTAGTATTTATCCGCGAACCAGGTAGCAAACCTAGTGAGCTACCTAAATTATACCGTCTTATAAGCTTGACATCGTTGTACCGGAAAACAATGGAAAGTATTATTGGTGTTCACATTAGAGGAAGCATAGAAAACAGCTTGACTCTGCATCCATGTCATCTATCATAAAGGCAAATCAATAGAAGGAGCTCTGCTAAAACTGACAGCAGAAATAAAAAGCTTCTTCCGTGATAAAGAAATGGCACTCTGCGCGTTTCTGGACTAGGTATGACTCCATATCAAAAGCATTGTTCCACAGAAAGATCGATCAACCGACCATAAACTGGATAAAAGCGATGCCAGAGAGCCGGGTAATAATCACCTCATCAGGACCGATCTCAGCATCAGTATCAGCCGTAAGAGGCTGCCCACAGGGGGTGTACCTTCACCCTACTCGATGACCTGGTCATCATTATAAGAGCCAGGGATGCAAACGTGCTCACCGCACGCATGCTAAATGCCCTAGATTGGTGCAACGGAAGGAATCTCTCCATGAATTCTAAACCAAGTTCAGGTTTAGTCTCTGATGAAATCGAATATCTGGGGAAAATGGGGTAAAAGATAAAATGGCGAGTTTCCTGCGCCATTAACCAGGATTAGTGTCGGAAAAACAAAACAAGACCTTATACGGGCTACTCCGACATATTTGGAGCTCAGGCCGGAAAGGATTTCCAGGACTTAGTCAGGGTCTTGGAAAAGAGATGGTGGCGGACGAGCCCTATAAGGGCCAACGGCAGCGCTCACATCCCGGAACGGGTTACTGGCTTCGGTGTAACCGACCCCTCGACCTAGGGGCACTCAAAATGGAACTGGTCCTCCAGGTTTGTGCCGCCGGGGTAACTGCCCGGCCATATAAAAAAAATTAAGTTACGAAGCATCAACAAGCCTCGGATATGGACGGATCTACTGTTGACAACCCACGCAAACGATTTAAGGACAATGAGCTTCGGATATGCACGTGGAATGTTAGATCCCTTAATAGACCACGTGCAGCCGAGCAAATAGCGGAGGCCCTAGACTGCTGCAAAGTAGACATAACCGCCATCCAAGAAATGCGATGGGATGGGCCGGACAAAAAGAAGATGAAAAACTGCGACATCTACTACGGCAATTGCTATCGACGGCAAAAGCAGCGCTTATTTGGATGCGGATTTATTGTCGTTGGCAGACTAAGACAAGAAGTCCTCAGCTTCGGGCATGTGAGCGGGCGCCTCGTAGCAATCCGCATCACGGCTAAATTCGCCAACATAAGCCTCATATGCGCGCATGCCCCCACTGAGTAGAAAGATGACGATACCAAGGATGCCTTCTACGAGCTCCTTAACAAGACCTACGAGCAATGCCCTAGCTATGACATTAAAATTGTCCTTGGTGATTTTAATGCAAAGCTAGGAAGAGAGGGTATCTTTGGTGGAACAATCGGAAAATATAGCCTGCACAACACCACCTCCGATAACGGATTCAGGCTAATCGACTTTGCGGCGGGGCGAAACATTTTCGTGGCTAGCACGCGGTTCCCACATCTCGACATACACAAGGGGACTTGGAGAACTCCTGATCAATCAACAGTCAATCAGATTGATCACATTGCGATCGACGCAAGACACTCCTCCAGTAATACGAATGTCCGTACGTTCCGAGGAACCAACATCGACTCGGACCATTACCTTGTTGTAGTCAAGGTACGGTTGCGGATATCCCAAACTACGCCAAGATAAACTAATGCTGTGAGGAAATTCGACGTCAGACGGCTACAATCGCAAGAGATTGCTAAGTCCTTTTCCGATCGAGTGTCTCTTAATCTCTTAAGAGGTACACTGCCGCCAGCATCAAGCATCGAAGACCATTGGAAACACTGCCAAAACGCCAACAGAGATGCCGCTTTTGATGTGCTGGGTTTCACTCGTCCACCACAACGAAACCCCTAGTTCGATGATGAATGCCGGCAAGCACATGCAGCTAAGCAAGATGCATATAACGCGGCGCTGCATAGAAGGACCAGAGCTGCTCATGAGCTCTATAAGCGGATGAGGAGTTGCGAACACCGGCTTCTCAGGAGGAAGAAGAAAGAGCATGAGAAGCGCGTAGTCGAGGAAATTGAGAGATGCTACTCCAGGAATGAGGTTCGGAAGTTTTACCAAAAGGTAAAAATAACATGCCGTGGAAACAAACCCCGAACCGAAGCCTGTATAGATGAACAAGGGAACATCGTAGTAGAATCGCAGTCGATGCTGAGGATTTGGAAAGATCATTTCTGCAGACTGTATAACGGCGATGACGGACCAAATACCGCTGTCAGGCAGAATCAACCTTTCAACCTGGACGATGATGGCCAACAATTCCGTCCACCCGACCTGGATGAAGTGAAGATAGCCATATCGAAGCTTAAGTCCAACAAAGCTGCTGGAGCGGATGGCCGCTCTTCAAAGCGGCAGGCGATGACTTGGTAAGGAGCATACACCAACTCATCTGTTAAGTATGGTCGGACGAAAGTATGAACGATGAATGGAACCTCAGCATTGTTTGTCCGATTCTCAAGAAAGGAGACCCTCTGAACTGCGCCAACTACAGAGGAATCAGTCTTATTAACATCGCATATAAGATTTTATCCGCCGTATTGCGTGAACGCCTGAAGCCGTTCGTCAACAACCTGATATGTCCATATCAGTGTGGCTTCAGGCCAGGAAAGTCCACCATCGACCAGATATTCACACTACGGCAGATCTTGGAGAAGACCCATGAGCTTCAGATCGATACCCACCACCTATTTATCGATTTTAAGGCCGCGTATGACAGCATCTATAGAGACGAGCTATATAGAGTAATGTCTAGTTTTGGCATTCCTGCCAAACTCGTCCGTCTGTGCAGGATGACGATGGAGAAGGCACGCTGCTCCATCAAGGTCGGTAAAGATCTCACCGAGACCTTTGATGTCCAGAAAGGATTTAGACAAGGCGATGCGCTGTCATGCGATTTTTTCATCATCGTACTTGAAAGAATAGTGCAAAACTCACGAGAAAGCACAAGAGGCACTATCTTTCAAAAGTCCGTCCAACTACTCGCATACGCCGACGATATTAACATAATCGGGAGAAAGCTGCGTGATGTCAGTGGCGCTTTCGCGAGTATTGAGACGGAAGCGGCGAAAATGGGTTTAGCGGTCAATGAGGGCAAGACCAAGTATATGCTGTCAAGCAAAAAGGACAACCAACACCGACGTCTCAGACAGAACGTCACCCTCGACAGATATAACTTTGAGGTAGTTAAGGACTTTGTCTACCTAGGCTCTGCTATAAATACAGACAACAACACCAGCGCTGAGATCAAGCGAAGAATAACTCTTGCCAACCGCTGTTTCTTTTTGGTTAAGAAGGCAATTGAGTAGCAAAGCCCTCTCTCGGACAACAAAAGGCCCCTTTAGAAGACTTTAATAATCCCGGTCCTGCTCTATGGCGCAGAGGCATGGACATTATCAAAAATGGATGAGGGTGTTCTTGGTTGCTTCGAGAGAAAAATTCTTCGGGCGATCTTCGGTCCGGTCTGCAATGACGGTGAGTGGAGGAGAAGATACAACGACGAACTGTATGGACTGTACAGCGACATGGACCTAGCCAGAAGAGTGAAGATCCAAAGACTGAGATAGCTGGGTCATGTAGAGCGCATGTACACCAATGCTCCGGTCCGAAAAGTCTTCGAATCCACCCACGAGGGACAGCGCAGTAGAGGGAGGCCAAGACTCAGGTGGCGCACGCAAGTGGAAGAGGACCTCAGCCAACTTAGCGTGCGAAACTGGAGGCAGCTAGCCAGGGATCGAGCTGGCTGGAGAAGCTTGTTGACTAAGGCCCAGGTCCACCCCGGACTGTAGCGCCACCTAAAGTAAGTAAGTAATAATAGGACTAACACCCCTACACTCACATCAGCAAAGTAGCTCTACGCAGCTCAACTAGTCTGGTACAAGCCAAAGAGCTGGATTTCCACGTACACCCGGACCTAAGGATCCTACTCTCTGACGTACCAGAACTAGACATGGTCTGTGCGGTCACAGACCACCATCAAAAGACTTTATGCTTCAATAAAAGTTTCTCCACGGAGATTCCCAGCATGGGTTAGTAGACACCCACCAAATAGCCAAAATGGCATACAGTGGTATACGAATGGTTCCAAAATGGAAACGGGAGTGGAACCCGGAATGCATGGACCGAACACAAACTCTGATGGAAATGAAAAGGCAGACGAACTGGCCAGAGAAGGTTCAGAAACCCCCTTCAACAGACCTGAATCTTTGTTCCGTACATCTAAAACAGTAGTAAATTTAGCCATTAAGCACTGCGAGCACTCAAAATGAATCTCATACTGGGAGGAGACTCCAAACGAACTATCCTACCGTTCAATAGAAATGCCTACAGATGTCTGAATTTAAATCGGCATGATATCAGAAACTTAGTAGGGTACATTACAGTACACAACGGTTTAAGATATCACCTCAGCAAAATAGGACTTGCTGACTCCGCAGAATGCCGACTCTGTCCCGAAGTCACAGCTGAACACATTTTATGTGACTGTCCAGCCATCAATCTAATCCGGCGGAACACCTTCCTCAGAGAACAACTCTAAATCTCTGAAATAAGGGATTCCCCTGCTGGAAGAGTTGCTCACTTCATTCGGAAGGTAAAATCCTAATAGCCTAATTTTCACAAAAGATCTTCTTAAGTCAAAGTGCTTCTCAAGCCCTACTAGCGAGTCAGGATTAAAAAAAAAATGCAAATCACGACCAGTATATTCCCGTACACTCTTCGATCATGGAGTCATGTATCAACCTACGTAATAGCCAATATTTATGTCCCAATTTGCAGCAAACATACAGCAGAGGATCAGGCCTTTGCTCTTGTGAAATTGAGTCATACAACAACGAAACAACACCTACATGCCTGCATAAGAAAACAGAAACCAACTTCACTTGGATCCCAATGGAAAATAAAAATCAATGACTGTATTCTACTGGACATCTCGACTCACAGCAATTTTCGGACAACAGAACTTTCAGATTGTCATAGAAAATTCCGGAGTGTTAACGTTGCAGCGAGAATGCATATTGAGGCATAATTTCATCACAATTCATGGTCCCCACTCGCTCTCCACCAAATTACAAAGGTTATACACAACTTTAGGACCATATCAGAGATATGACCACCAATGCAGTACAAGACATTACTGCACGAATTGAATATCACGCAGTATGATATTAAACTTAAGAATTTCACTCAACTACAAGAGACCATTGGAGAGCAAAAGATACTTGAATTACTTTACAAAGTTCAAGGTAACAACTATCATAGTAATTCAGTGGGGTACTTAGCACTGACAGTATTTATCATATTACTCATCTACATGATATGGAAACGAGTCACAACGAAATCTACAGCGATCACTACGTCATCGCCGCAATATCGCCAACAAACACTACGAGCGTCGGAATTCATCGTCAATGTTACGTAGATTATTGATGGATGATGATGGATAGTTGGCGGATGAGAATGTTGACGCCATATGGGACAATTGGGTCACAATCAAAACACCGATTCGATACATCAACCCAAACACGCGGCGTGCCTACATTGCATTTTTTGGGCCAGGTACGCTCGCTTCCGCATGTCAGAAGTTTATGTCGACACAGTGAATGCAACGTACTGTAAGTGGGACATACAGCTGTGGCCAACTAATTAAATAAAAAATTGAAATTCATACATATGATTTAAAAAAATATTTGCAATTAAAATTTAGTGTCAGAATGCACTTGAACAACTAATTAGAAACAAGAATGAGAAGCGAAATAATTTTTGTTTTAAGTAGCAAGGGGTTCTTCTGGGCTAGTACCTTATCGCAAAATATTTTCGTCTAATACTTCTTGGCATCTACGTTGCATCGGTTGGACGAACGGCCTGCTCCACTGCCATAGCGTTCCACGCGGCTTCGATGTTGCCATACAGAAGTTTGTGGATTTTTTTAAGGCAATAGCATTTTGGACATCACCCCACTAATGGTCTATCAGATTGAGATCTGCGCTTGATGCCACTCAATCGATAACACTTATGGTACTTTTATATAAAAACTGCTGGAATTTCCAAATAACAGACTTATTTTCGTCAGCTCAAAGTATCACGTTGTTTTCTGGACGCTTTTAAATTTCCATCTATCCGATGTTTTGGACCGATACCATATCAAGAAAAACAACCCCAACCGTCGACTAATCCACCGCTATGTTTGATGACTGGAAGAACGTACTCAGGATCGAAAACCATCTTGCCCCATCTGATTAACTTTCGTTTCACGCTCCACACTATGTATTTCTACTGGTCTATTTTCCATTTCAGGTGGCAAATTAAATCCTTTTTTTTTTCTTTGTTTTGGTGTTCCAAGCCGTTTCTTGCGTGCGACTTGTCCATTCAATCCATTCACAGAGACAAGATTTTTGTCAAAAAGTAGGCCCCAAACACTGCAGAAGACGACAAACCCGGCAAAACACTTGAGATGCGAGTCATGGGAAAACTTGTAGATTTCAACTCCGTATTGAAATCTACATTGCAAGATATGCATAACACATTGGATTGGCAAAATTGGATACAATCGTTGCAGATTTCAACCATCGCTTCGATGACCATCTATTTCTGCGTTGACCGTGCGAATTGAAATCCTCAAGCAAACCTCTGAGTCGGTCTTGTGCTCTGAATTAACTAATGAAATCTCAAACCTACAAAATAAGATCGATTCAATGGAGCACGACAAACTGTGCAATGACGCTATTCTTCATGGTGTACTAATGACCGCTGGTGAAGACCTCAACAGTATGTTCAGCCGACTATGCACTGCCATTAAACGTACGCCTGCGCCTGTGCCGAAGGAAAACTTTAGAACAACACCTAACGGAATCTTGGGCAATTCCGCCATCATAATAAAATTTCCGTCGGTTGCAGATAAAATCACCGAACTTCGTTCTGCCAATGCCACACATCGGTCATCATAATAAAATTTCCGTCGGTTGCAGATAAAATCACCGAACTTCGTTCTGCCAATGCCACACATCGGTCAACGAAATCCTCACTAGGCAGAATATTGTCATTTTTCGGAAAGCTCACGAACTGGAGAAGCTTAAACATCTGTTTTCCGTATTTACGCCGGGCGGACGAGTGTATGCACGTCAAACATTTAATGGACGAGCTTTTTGGTCGACAGTATTCAACGCTTGAATTCTCTTGCTGCTGCCGTTACGTATGATGCTACATAAACTTCTTTTTGGTTTTTCATTTTCACTTTTAATAACTTGTAAGTATTTTCTGTATTTGCATCTTAAGCCTGTTAGCAATTTGAGTATTTGCCATTTGTTTTTGTTTGTTTATTTGTTTTTTCTAATTTTCACTGATGGGAGATGTTAGTAATGTCTCTTCCAGTGGCGAATATGCGTGTGATAAACTGCGTGTGCATATAAACATTTTGTGTGCACGAAATGTTAGCCTAAAAATATGCCATATCAATGCTCAGAGTTTAGTCGGGAAACTTGATGAATTTAAAAGCCTGTTTGTTGGTTCAGATGTTGATGTAATCTGCGTTTCCGAAACATGGTTTGACCCGAATATTCCAGATAACGTGGCTGGGTATAATATCTTCCGCGCTGATAAAAAAAACCGACCCGGTGGGGGGTTAGCATTTTATGTGCGCATCGTATTGACATTGACCGTAAAATTTATCTCTACCTCACCTCCCAACAGCTTGTTTAATTATTGCTTCCTTGAGCTTTCACCCGAAAGGAGGAAATATTTACTCGGTATCGTTAACAGACCTAAAAGTCACATCGATCTTTCGCCGCTCTACAGCTTTTAAGAAAATAATTCTTTCTCTTTTAGGAAGACGATAGTGTGTGACAATGTGAATTGCAACATACTGAATTCGGTTTCTTTAATTCAGTCAATGAAAACATTAAACTTAGATCTCCTTAACTCATCTACACTGACACGTTTTACCAGATCAAGCAGACCCTTCTTCATGTATTTTTTGCAAACAATCTTCAAAATAGCTTTTACAGCCAAGTCTCCGTTCCCGCATTCTCGAAGCATGACCTCATTTTTGCTTCATTTGTCTTTGGAATTAGTAAACAACAAATTAGGCAGTCCCTTAGAGACTTTAAGAATCTTAAACCGGATTCGCTTGAACGTGATTTGCAGGGTGTTAACTGGTCAAAGGCTTCTCCTGACGCCCAAGTCGATTATTTTCAGGGTCTGGTTACTCAGTTGTTTGACTTGCATGTTCCGTCAAAAACGAAGCTCGGAAGATATAACAATAATCCGTGGCTTACATCAGAAATTCATAGGCTGAGAAATCAAAGAGATGCAACGTATAGAAAATGGAAGTTTTTTCGACTTCCGGAATTTTTTGAACGTTTCAAGATTTTGAAAAATCTAGTTTGTGCGCAAATCAAGCAGGCAAAGCGCCGTATCTTTAGCGAGCATTTAAATCATCAACTTCCCAAAAAACCCTATGAAAGAATCTTCGTCAATTTGGTATTACTTCTAAAACGAACTCTATGATTAATAAAATTGATCCAGAGCAGTTAAGTTGTGAGTTTGTTAAAATACAATCGACCCCAAGTGCTAGTACCTACTCTAACTTTATCACCACAACAGGGTTCATTTGAATTTAGTAGAATTGAACAAACTGTTGTTGTGAGGGCCATTCTTAAAATAAAATCAGAAGCTGTTGGTTTTGATTGGATCCACCCCCATTTTGTAAATTTTATTCTGCCGTAAATTCTTTCAGTACTAACACACATTTTCAACACTATAGTGACGACATCATCGTTTCCAGTATCTTGGAAAGTTGCAAAAATAGTCCCAGTGCCTAAAAACAAAGCAATCAGTAACTAGCCTACGGAATACCGACCCATTGCAATCCTTCTGTATTTGTCAAAAGTCTTGGAAAAGTCTATTCACTTTCAAATGTCAGCTCACCTGCAACGTTGCTCTGTCCGCATCAATCTGGGTTTATACAATACCATAGCTGCATTTTAGCATTGCTTAAGGCAGCGGATGATATACGGACAGCGAGCGATAATGACCATTTCGTTTTTCTGACGCTACTAGACTTCTCCAAGGCATTTGAAGTTAATCAAGGATTTCTCGTTAATTCACATCCTCTTCTTCTGCGGCAAACCTAATTCTTTCTTACCTCTCGGGTGGCAAGCAAGCAGTTTTCTTAAGCAACTGCCAATCTACTTTTGCTGCAACTTTTTTCCACCACTCTTCACAATCTTTATAAACGACCTGCCAACAGTCATTCAAAATTCATCGGTGCTCGTGTACGCAAATGATATAGAGCTGTATGTTAATTTTTTTTTTTAAAGAACTTAACACTCAAGAGTGTGTAAATACTCTTAAAATGCTGGAGTACGTGTCAAGTTTTTCTGAAAATGGGATAGAAAGAGAGAGAGAGCTTTTTGGGCTCAGTGGTTATTTCGATCCATGGGTGGCATCCAACATTTATTGGGGAGATTATTAGTGTAATTTGACTTGTTGTTGTTGTATTTTAGACAACCACTCATCTTACATGACTTTTGTTGCCTGAAAAAAAGAGTGTCTTTCGGTCGCGGTTGGGATTGAACACCAAACTCTCCGATTGGGAAGTCAATACACTACCACTTGAGCCACGGTGAATGAAGTGACAATTCTCATCTGATCTGAAGTAAATTTTATATTGCTTAATCCAAATAAAACCAAATGCCTATTCATAAGCAGAAATAATCTGAACACCACATGCTTCCCTACCATATCTATATATCTTAAGGACTCGCAATTAGATTTTGTCAACAAAGTAAAAAACTTAGGCGTTTGGTTCAATACAACTTTGCATTGGAATGATCATATTCGAACGGTAATCGGGAAAATTTATGGATGCCACAGAAAAAATTCCTTGTCGCCGAGCTTTACGCCATTTAACACTAGACCAATGTTGGCAAAGACGCTACTTGTTCAACTTATATCTTATAGTTATGAAGTTTTTTGTTGCAACGGGGCACTTTTTAATCTTAGTTTCCAGGTTGCATTCAACAATGTTACTCGTTACATTTATGGATTTAAGCGTTTTGACCATGCATCCGCCTACGCTAAAAATATTCTTGGTTGCTCACTAGACAAGTATCTAGGCTTTTGTGCAGTCAAGTATTTACACAAGATCTTAACCACCAAACAGCCTCAATATTTATATGAAAAATTACACTTTCACAATTACATCGCTCCTTAAGCTTGATTCTGCCTCGTGTTACATACCAGGTCTCGCAACGGCAGTTTTTTTTGCATGCCATTCCCCTCTGGAATGCCCTCCCCTAAGTGTCAGAAGGCTCTATACCGCGAACAATTTTGGTGATATTCTCTTTCGGCACATTGCAAGTAACACATAAATACAGAAAATACTATTTTGAGTAAATTATTTGCGTTTTAATTTTTTTTTCTTCTTTCTCTCTTTCTTTCTATTGCAATTTTTCTTTTTTCATTTTTTTGGCCGTTTGTTTAACGAATCTTAAGTTAGTTTAAATTAAAATATAATGTAGCATAGATATGTTTATCTATTTTAAGCTTCCACATACATATACCATATCTCATTTATTACATATAGATGATGTAAAATGCGGTTAAAATATTTAATAAACATAATAATAATAATAACTTCTCTTGGACTTATTTTGAGATCGAATTTTGCAAGCTGGTCTATTCTTCGATCAGTTTATACAGATGTTTTGCGTGCCCGATTTCGCGTTGGTACATTTTTCGTGGTTTCAAAAACCTGAAAATGCTGAATAGTAACATTGTATTAATTTTGTTGTTTAGGATTGGCATTACTGAAAGTTGTAGTAACTTTTTTGTTCAGCGTTGGTATCACTGAAACAATTTTCTTCGGTGTTGTCAAATGAACCGGTAAATGTCTCTCTGGTTTTTGAAGTGACACAGATTTAGGTTACATTCGACGCGCGCAAAACTTTAAAACAAATAAAATAAACTAACTTAAATTAACTAAAGGCTCGGCTCAGGTTTCCATTATGCGCACTAAGCAATTTTTATTTTTTCATTTTTTTAATTTAATATGGATTATTCTAAGATGTTCTGTAAAAGAATTTTGGTGAGGCAACTTTTTTTTCTATTTGTATTTTTTATTTTTAAATTTTATAATTTTCACTAGAAAAGTCCATATATTGATGTTTTCCGATTTTTTTTTTCTTAATGACTTTTCGAAAATATACTGCATTATACCCTAAACGATGCATACACCAAAGCTTGCATTCACCGCAAATCTAACAGTGATCCTTAGCAGGGGGGTTGCAGGGGGGCAGACTGCCCCCCCTATCATATTCATCCTTTTCTAAACAAATCTGGAGATTTTCACTTAAAACTGGCAGCACTGTTCCCAAATAAAAATAAATGAAAAATTTGCGAAAATGTAACGAAGTACTTTTGTAACGGACTAATCGAACTGTTGTTTGACGAACTTCTTAAAGGGGTAGTGTGATTTGCGAAAAAATTGATAAAAGGAACTAAAAATCAAAATTTGTTGTTTATTTTTTCAAATAAATATTATATTTATGTTTCTTAGGCCATTCGGAAGGAAAACAAAAAAAAAAAAACGTTGTTAACAATTTTGTTACAAATTGTATTAAATATTTTTTTATTTTCCTAAAAAAAAAAATATTATATTTATGTTTTGCTGAACACTACGTGCCATACACATGAATTTCGAAATAATCCGAAAATATCTTCGCCATCCGACCTTAAGTTAATTAAACTCCGATAAAGTAAGTTCCATCCGATCATTCTTCATCAACATTTTCACCGGTATTAGAACTATTTTTAATTTGTTATAAATTGTTCGTTCGCATTTATCACCACGTGCAAACGAGTGTGTTATACGTACCATCACGTATCATCCGCCCCAGTTTTGTGATTTTCGCGCGATTTGCGTAGTTATTAATTAAATCATCGTTCATTCCGTTGATTTGTTTCCTCTTATTTTTCGGAAAATTTAATATGGCTCCGCCAAAATATAAAGCATATGTTGCACATGCCAACTGGCTATTGTCGAAGGGTATCTCTTTCCATCGTACGGATACCATTGAGCGACTAGACGAATTGCGTGACGAATATTTGGGCAATTTTCCAGTACTTCCGAACCAAACTGGAGATCTGGCTGCTTTCGTTTCCGATGGTTCATCCGCTCGACCCAATGAAAGAAATCTCATTGATGACAGTGTCGACCCGAATGCTCCAGTTCCGCCTGGTCCGATTGTACAAACTCTATTGCAATACGGAGAAGAACATATCTACCGAGAAATCCGATTACTCGAAAATCATCTCAAATTGAATCAATTAAATCAAGAATTGGCTAATGAAGCTCCGATTCAACAAAGTGCCCTTCTGTCTTTCAAAGCAATCAAACATTCCGTCCTTCCGTTCAGTGGATCCGATAGTTACGATGTCAATAAATGGCTTGAACGCGTGTGTGATTCGGTAAAAGGCGATCATATATTTCGATTACGAAGTGTTCGACGATTGATGAAGCCCGACACTGACGCCGAACTGTTTTTACGCACCGATAATTCCGAAACATACGACAAAATCTGTTATCAAATTTTGGTCAAGTCTATTCCGTTGTTGACATTATCGATTAACTTAAAAAGCATACACTTCGTCTTGCTAATACGACCGTTATGGGATATATTCTTCAGATGCAGGAATTACCGTAGCGGGCCAACATAGACGAACAACAGACAGTACAATTTATTATCGATGGATTTCAGGATCGGTCTGCGCATATTGCTGTTTTGTATCCTGCTGCTACGATGGCGCAGTCGAAACAATTGTCACATCGATACGTGCAATTACGTGACAATCCATCCGTTTCCTCGACCGGTGCCGATCCAGACTCCGAACAATCCTAATCAAGTCGCCTTGGTTGATGATTTTCTTCGCTAAAATAAAAATGCTGTACAGCAAACTGAATCGAATGAGGAAACTGTTGAGGAGGTAAATCAGGTTAATGTTACTTTTCCGTCCACATTTTCTGTTCTACATTTTGTTTAGAGATATTTCATATTTCTTCAGCCAGGATAAGGCTTCCTTAATTGCCAGAATTTCCGCCTGGAACACGCTACAGTGGTTGGGGAGGCGGAAGGAGAGGCTAAGGTTAAGCTTATCGGCAAAAACACCACCACCAACCCCACTGACAGTCTTTGAACCGTCGGTGTAAAAATAGATTGAATTGTCAATTCCTCCCACGAGAATCTGGAGGATCTGGAGGGAATGCTTACATGGATGCCCTTGTCAAACCATTGTTTGCGTATGGTGTAGTCGATGTTTTCTGGTAGGATTTTAAGTGCATTAAGAATATTTGCGTGGTCAAAATGTTTATTTGCCCACTGTTGTAGCGCCGTAAAATAAAACGATGAAATTTAGGACTTATAAAAATTAATAAACATGAGTACGATTTAATTTGCTAAAGAAAACAATTCGTTAGAAACAGAACAATATATATGTGTACTTGTATGCTTACAAATCCTAACACCTTGTCACAAAATTTCATGCGGCGACCACAACAGAGTTAAAATGAAATTATGCTTGGAACTTGAACAACTGCAACTCCCTTGAACAAACTTTTAAAACGAATAGCTACATGATCAATGTGACACCAGCCGTTATTTTAAAGGGTATAAAAGAACAAAACAAACTACATCCAAATTTAACTCAGTTGTGGTCGACACACACCAAGGGGTTGGTTACACAGGAAATTATACCAATTCATTACGTTAGGGTAATTCACAACTAAGTATTGAAAAATTAAAAACGAAAACAAATTTAATATTCAAAAGAAACAAAGAAGAAATATTATTAATTCGGCTCGATGCCATCCCGGGGCCCGTCTGAAACTACGATGAAGACAAATCGAGAACAGCGAGGCGTTCGACTGCCCTCTTCAGCTTAATACTACCATCTGCTAGTTTAACGTATGCTGTTCTTACAATCCCGTCAGCACCAGGATAAACTTTGAAAACTTGTCCTAACTTCCGAGCAGAACGAACTTCGTTTGGTTCTATAACGAGAACCACGTCGCCTTCCTTGACTGGTTCGGAGTCCTTTTGCCACTTACTTCTTCTAGTAATTTCAGGTATGTAGATACTGTGCGTACCACCGCTTGATGAATTGGCTCATTAAGTGTTGAGCCCAACGACTTGTTGAAGGCGTCTTTCTCGCAAAAGATCCCTGGTGCAGTCACATCTCGAGCTTCTTCGCCAAATAGCATCGAATTGAGAGTGAGTGGTTTTGGATCTTCAGCGCCCACACGAACATGCGTCAGTGGGCGCATATTAATCTGTCCTTGAGCTTCCAATAGAGCATTGCGTAGACTCATTGCTGCGTTTAATAGATTGTATCAAACGGTCCCAACATCCGTCCATCCAGGGAGAATAAGCAGGAATAAACCTCCACAGAATTCCTTCGTATCTTGAAACATGTTCACCCAGAGCTGCCTCCATTTCTCGAACGTCTTTTTCCAACTGATTTTTAGATCCGATAAAATTAAGACCGTTTTCGCTATAAAAATAGCGAGTCACAACACGATTCATTACAAATCGACGGATAGCCATGGTGCATTGATCTAGACTTAAATCGTTTAGGAGCTCTATTTGTACTGCTCCAAAGGTCAAGCAAGTGAAAATCATGCCGTAACGTTTGACCGTTCCTCTACCATACTTGACTAACAAGGGCCCAAAACAATACACAATAGTAAACGGTCTTTGATGAAACGCCGGCCTCGCCTCCGGCAGCTGGCCCATTACAGGCATCACCGGCTTCGCCGTCAAGAGCTTGCACTTATTACATCTTGCTTTAACCCTTGCTACAGCAACTCTGATGTTGGTTATCCAAGCGCGCTCCCTAATCTCAGAGATAGTTGTTGCTGTTCCAAGATATAGATTATTTTCGTGGTGGTGTCTGATGAGTACCAGATATTCACACTACGGCAGATCTTGGAGAAGACTCATGAGCTTCAGATCGATACCCACCACCTATTCATCGATTTTAAGGTAGCGTATGATAGCATCCATAGAGACGAGCTATACAGAGCAAACTAAGTCAAAATTCATGGACTTACAGACCCGAACTGCATCTCTGGTGACTGAAATAGCTTTTTCTACCGAATCATGACTATTGAAGTAATCATCCACATAGGTATGCTGAGTTAAGCCATCTACAGCCTCTGGGCAAGACAGTTGAAACTTTTCCGGTGGCAGGTATCATAACCTGCATGATGTAAACTGTTGGCTCGCGACTGCTATCACCATCTCTCCACAAGATTCGTTGGCATTGCTGATCCTCTTCCCTGATCTGAATAAGGTGAAACATCTCTTTTACATCCCCGTTTACGGCAATCTCTCGCTCACAAAATTAAAAAATGCAGCGGAACCAGATTGTCCGGGCCCTTTAACAAGAGGGTATTAAGTGATACTCCTTTCACCTTGGCGGCGACATCAGCAACATCCATCGGCTTCGGTTTCAGCTTATTGCGGTTTTCGAAAATAAAAGTAGGTGCATACCAAACTCGTGGCCACGACTTCTCCAAATCTTCGGTTGTCGCAATTCGAGCATATCACTTAGAGACTGGCTCTTTCATATGTTGAATCTTCCATTCCAATAAGTGAGGCTTATTCTTTAATGTCCTTTCCAGACCTTTCACCCTGTTCAGCGCCATTGGGAAGCTATCCGGTAGTGTGACTCATTCACTTTTCCAAAACAACCCGATTTTATATTGGTTTCCAATCTGCCTTAAAGTACGCTGCATCACGTCGACGGCTCGAGAATCTATTTGCCCAACTAAAACACTTCTGGGCGTCTTGACCCAAAATGATATTTGACGAGATCATGAAGGTCCTCTTCGTCTCTCACCGCCTCATGGAAGAGAAAGTGCATCGTAGGCTTCGATGGTTGACCAAGACACTCAGTCTTACCATAAACTAGCCATCCTAGCAATGTCTTGATTGCACAAGGCTCCTCATCAGTGCTATGTCTTTGACTATGACCCCAGAAGAACTTCACGTGATCGAGTCCAACGAGAATTTTTGGTTTGGCGTTAACTAAACTTGACAGAGGAAATCCGCGTAGATGAGGATAAACTCGCTGTAACTGGCTATGCAGCCCAAGGTTCTTGACCGTGTAAATGTTCTTCAACTGATATCGTTTGCGGTTGTGAACTCCCGAAACCACTAAGGACGAGCGTATCTGGAAACTCCCTTGGTCCAATGTAGAATCAGCTCCTCGGTGGTACCGGACAAACAAAGCTTATCAAAGAGATCTTTCTCCATCATTGATAATGAATAGCCGTCATCTAAAAACGTGAATGTATCAATGAAGTTACCTCCTTTACCCTAAACTCTGATCGGAGCGATGTTAAATAACACCTTGTTGCGTTGGTAAGAAAAGCTTGGCTGAAACATTCAATTCGGGTTCTTTATTGAAGGTAGATCGGTGCAAAAGTGGATGGTGACGATCCAAAGAACCTAAAATGCCACATCTCGTTTTCTGACGACACGCCTTCCAAACATGCCTCAACGGAACAAGACACAAATTGTGGCTCGAAAAACTTCTTCAAAGTACGTCCACTTCCTTCTATCAACACCTGAGAACTATGGCAACTCTTCAATGTTGCTTCTGTTTAAAATTGTCATATCGGAATTACGAGAAGAAGATTCTGTATGAGTATCTATATTTTAACAAACATATAGATGTTGCTCTGGCCAGAGCCAAAGGTGCTTTTGCCCTTACAAATAGACTGTTTTATAACAGGCAACTCGATGCGAGGGTAAAGGTGATCTGCTACATGGCCCTTATCCGGCCTATGCTTGTATTTGGTTGTCCCGTGTGGTTCAACGTGAGAGCAAGTCTTTTGGAAAAGATTCGGGTGTTTGAGAGGGCTTGCCTTAGGGCTTGTCTTCGCCTATACAGAACACCAGAGTCTGAGTACATAAAATTCTATCGCAATGAGGTCTTGTACAAAAAGGCTAACCTAATAAGAGTGGACAATTTTGTTATTAAGTTGACTCGAAGGCACATTGCAAGAGCAATGACCTCGTCGAATAACCTGATCTCTGGGGCTTACTTCCCCAATTATATGTATCACGAGAGAGCTCGCTTTGACGGCTTTATTCCTCCAGAAGCGTTCCTCTACCTCGACATGAAAGGTCTGATCCAGGATAGATTAGCGGTGCCGTTAATCTTCCATGTCGCTCGAACAGCTGCGTAGGCGATAGAGACGTCGCACACGGCAGTGCGGAGCGTCTCCGGTTCAGTAGGGCGGTAGGGAATCGCGACATGAGGGATGTTGCTCAGCAGCACCAACAATTTTGGTGGCTTGTTGAAGGAGCGGAATCTACGTAGTCGAATTCCTCTAGCACTAGTTAGCTTCGTTAAGGAGCAGGGTTGGCAGCCTAATTTTCTAGCCGTGGCTGACTTACATAGATTTAGGTAGGATTAGGATAGTTTTAAGGGGAAAAAATAAAAATAAAAATAAAAAATAAAAATAAAAATAAAAATAAAAAATAAAAATAAAAAAAATGTATATATATATATATATTGTATATATATTGTATATATATATATACAAAAAACAAAAATACAAAAAAAAAATATAAAACAACAAAAACAAAGAGATGGGTAACCTTCGGGTAACTTCTTCTCACAAAAAAAATATGATACCTAAATGATAAGATAATTTTAAGTAGCTTCAGTAGCCTAAGTAGATTAAGAATAATGTTAAGGTAGTTAATAAGTTTTAGTTTTAAGTTTTAAAAGATGAAAAAAAAAAATAAGTTAATTTACTAAGTTTTTGTTATAAAATTATTTTCTTAGTTTTAATTGCAATTAATACAACATAATTTAAAAATGAAATGTACTAAACGTCGAAAGACAAATTTTAATTGTTACGTTTAACTTAGAGTGTCCGCATGGGGCCAGTAAGTTAGAATAAGATAATTTTAAGTTAATTAAGCTAATTTTTAAGCGTTTTTTTGTATAGCATGTAAGAGTTATTGAATTGAGTTGAATAAAAATGCATATTAAATGAATGAATGAATTCTGTATGAGTAGGTGAACTAAAACGCGATGTGAGTTTCGGGGTAAACTCTCCTTGATGCTCCAAATCGTCCAACAATGAAAGGTGGTTCTTCTCGATTTTCTTAAAACGTTTTAACTTAAAGGGAACAGAATCCTTTTGAACGGGTAACGCTGGAACGTCCAAAACAGGTCCTTATGGAATTTTTGTCAACTGGGCCAACTGTGACTTTATCTCCTCCATCTCCTTTCGAAGGGCTGGAAGCTCAGAATCCTTACGCACCACCGACGCCAGCGCTGTAGACGCTTCCATTAGAAAATCCACTATAATTGTATCCTCTTCTTTATCCGAAAAACCACTACTACTCCCAATCGAACACTTCTCTTTAGTTTTTTCACAAAGCGGTACTTTGAGACTCCCTGATGAACCAGAGGATGACTCCTTATTGAAGAACTTGTTTCAGCAACAATTATCCACCAAACAATGGTGGATTTCAAATAAAATGTGGTTGTAGCGCCGTAAGATAAAACGATGAAATTTAGGACTTATAAATATTCATAAACATGAGTACGATTTTATTTGCTAAGGAGAACAATTCGTTAGAAACGGAACAATATATATGTGTACTTGTATACTTACAAATCCTAACACCTTGTCACAAAACTTCACGCGGCGACTACAACAGAGTTAAAATGAAATTATGCTTGGAACTTAAACAACTGCAACTCCCTTGAACAAACTTTTAAAACGAATGGCTACGTGATCAATGTGACACCAGCCCTGTAACAACAGTTATTTTAAAGGGTATAAAAGAACGAGACAAACTACAATACATCCAAATTTAACTCAGTGTGGTCGACACACACCAAGGGTAGGTTACACAGGAAATTATACCAATTCATTACGTTAGGGTTATTCACAACTAAGTATTGAAAAATTAAAAACGAAAACAAATTTAATATTCAAAAGAAACAAAGAAGAAATGTTATTAATTCGGCTCAATGACACCCACTGTGAAGTCGCTTTAAGGCGAATAGCTGCGTGGGGGCTACTTGTCTGCTACAAATGTCGAGGGGTGTAAGGTGAAACACAGTATCCAGAGCGGCGGAGGGAGTAGTGCGTAGGGCTCCGCTTATGCTCAGACATGCTGTTCTTTGGACTTTACTTAGCTTCATGCAGTCACTGCTTTGTCTAGGGCCGTCCACCACACAACCACCCCGAAGGTGAGTATCGGTCTTATGACCGAGATGTGTAGTCAATGGGTGATGTGAGGTTGGAGGCCCCATTTGTTCCCGATGGCTTTTTTGCAAGAGAATAAAACTACTGAGGCCTTCTTTACTCTTCCTTGAATGTTAGGTTTCCAGCTTAGTTTCCTGCCGAAAATTAGACCCAGATATTTCGCAGTCATATAGTCAGAATTTTGTATTTCCTGGAGAAGAGGACAAAATCGGTTTTATGAGGGCTTATTTCCAGTCCACAGCGATTCGCCCAGCTTGCTAATATGTTGAAATTATACTGCAGTTGCTCTTTAATCGTATGAAGATGTTTTCCTGAGACGGCTATAGCAACGTCATCCGCATACACAACCACCCTGCTATCAGCCTCTTCCAGGTATATCAGCAGTTCGTTAACCACTCAGTTCCAGAGAAGGGGTAAGGGACACCGCCTTGCGGCGTACCTCTACTGTTACTTCTTTTGACAGAGGATCCACCCAGCTTGGAGTTGATAATCCTGCTCTTTAGCATGAGATTGATCAAGGCCCCAAGTGAATCATCTACCTTCAGAGCTGACAGCGCCGTCGTGATTAAGGATGTTTTGACTTTGTTAAAGGCGCCTTCCATGTCCAGGAAAGCTACCATTGTTTATTCTCTATAATGTAAGGATCGTTCTATGTGGCTTATTAGTGAGTGTAGAGTCGTTTCCACCGACCTTGCCTTGCAGTAGGCATGTTGTGCAATGGATAGGAGTCTACGGTTTAAGCTAGATCGTATATGGATATCAATCAGTCGTTCTAGTGTTTTTAGAAGGAAGATGATAGACTAATAAGTCTTAGGTCCTTTGGGATAACCTGAGAACATTTAACGCATTTGGGGATGAAAACTACATT
The DNA here is from genome assembly GCA_928272305.1 of Volucella inflata. NCBI lineage: Eukaryota > Metazoa > Arthropoda > Insecta > Diptera > Syrphidae > Volucella > Volucella inflata. Next base: position 38,404,112 of record OV743717.1, read on the forward strand.
TACTTCTCTCCATGACAGAGATATGTGGGATACTTCCACGCAGTACATCATGATATTTTCAAGCGATGGCAAGATTATATCCGAAGATTCTTGTAGCTCGGCTGGAATTACACCATCGGGCCCAGCTGACTTATATGGTTTGAAGCTATGCAGTGCCCAGAGCGGTTTATCTCTTGTAATAAGGCCAGTAATATTTGTCGCAGCTGCAATAGTTCTATGATGATTGTTGCCAGCCGTGAAAGGGGAGCTACCTGGAAAATGAGTATCCAGTAGCAGGTTGAGTGAGTCGTCCATGAGCTGTCGCTTTTTTTTCCAAGCAGCTAGGCATCGAGGGACTCGTTGAGACGATTTTTCTTAGTCGTGATGCCTCGGAGGTGCCAGTGATTTTATCACAAAAGGACCTCCAGAGTTCACGCTTTGCCGTCCTCAATTCTTTTTTGGATGTTCTGAGTGATTGCTTGTATGAGTCCCAATCCGACGCTTCTCTTGAGGTTTTTGCTTTGTTCAAAAGTTTCCTACAGGCGTGTCTAAGCAGACCTAATGTGGATGTCCACCAATATGGCTTTTTCCTTCCTCTAGGTTTAATAAGAGGACAGGAGACGGCTAGTGCTCGGTTGAGAGCCCGTTTTAGAGCCTCAACTTTCGAGTCAAGTTCATTGGTGCTGTCCGGGGGGCTCGAAAGGTCGGGAAAGATACTTTTTAGAAAAGTTTCCCTGTATTTTTGCCAGTCAGTTTTCCGGTAGTTACGAAATGCTGTTCGGCAGGGGGGAGCATTGGTTAAATTAAATTGGATGTACCTGTGATCTGAAAAGAAGTGTTCGAAAGATACCATCCAGTTCGTTATTAACTGGTTAATGCGTGTGGAGACAAGAGTGATGTCAAGCACTTCTTGTCGGTTTCTTGTAATGAATGTTGGCTCATTACCGGTGTTACATACGGTGAGGTTAGTACTAATTATGTATTCAAAAAGTGACTCACCACTTTCGTTGGTATTGGTGCTGCCCCATATTGTGTGGTGCGCATTGGCATCGCATCCTATGAGGAGGTCAGTATTGTGTCCTCCTGCTTCCATTATTACTCTTTCCAGGTTTTCACCAGGGAGAGGGACCGCTTGGTCGTGACACAGACATGCCGATGCTATCCAGAAGCTGTATTTGGGCGTTTCTAGCCTGGCAACGGTTTACTCGGGGTCGGTGAGGTTACGAAGTAGAAAGAATTTAGGCTACGTTTCACTAATATACAAGATCTGATCTTACCTTTGTCTTGAGTATAAAGCGGAACATATAGAGGCGTCCTTAGATCACGAACCACACCTTTAGCAATCCACGGTTCTTGGATCATGATGATGTCACCTGTGCCTTTGGATGGACGCAGAATGAGTGCGGCCGAGGCCTTTTTTGAGTGGTGGAGGCCAATTTGGAGAAATCGTAGCGTCATTGCTGCAATCCTGCAGAGAAACCCCTACCACGGTGCTGCATGAGTCCTCCAAGTCTGATCGTGAAGGAACTCTGTTTGTTTCGTCGTCGGTATCCATCTCCGACGTAAAACTAAATATGGATACCGACGTCTTGTTAGTCGCCCCGGACTGGTCGGAGTCAACGCTATCCAACTTAGAGAAGGATATCGTTGCTCCACTGTCCGAGGCTAGGCCTGTATTTTCAGTTTAAGTATTCATAGTGTTTCCACGAGTAGCGGAGAAAGAAGGTCCATCTATACAGAGATCCGCTGTATACAGATAAGGCTGGCTGATCCGGAGGTTGTCAGGTATCCGGATACTCTGTTAAAGACTGAGCTATAAAGACGCTGGGCCCTCAGCTAGGTTGATCATCGGCACGGGTCGTATGACACCTTGATCCGGCACAGGGGTGATGGGACTGGTGAGGAAGAAGGAGTGAGCACCCGACCGACGTTAAGACTCTTCAGAAATACATTGGTTTATTCTTTTATTTCCTTAGATTTATTTCTAGTATTGCTGTTCCCTTACGTAACTTGCTGAAGCCTAATGTTATTTTCAATTTCGATTTAGAATGTGTTTCAGCTTTTGGAACTGATAAACGTGATAAATTGATAACCGTTCCGGTTTTTGCCCTTTATTACCCGCCTAAAGATACCGAACTACATTGTGATGCTAGTTCACTTGGTTTTGGCAGCATTTTGTTTCAACGACAAGATGATAAGAAATTGTATCCGATTGCATATTTTTACTCTCGCTGAATCCCGATACCATAGTTACGAATAGGAAACACTTGCCATTATTTACTCATTACGCAAATTCCGAATATATATACATGAAATCCCGCTTAAGATCATTACTGATTGTCAAGCTTTTACTCTTACGCTTCAGAATCAACGCAACAATGCCCGCATTTTCCGTTGGTCTTTGAAATTAGAAAGTTACGATTACACAGTTCACTATCGAAGTGGTAGTCATATGTGTCACGTCTACGCACTTAGTCGCTGCATTCCAGTATTGATTTACGATTGCAAATCACACAGAATCGTGATCCGGGTATTCTGGATTTTCGTGACAAATTGGAATGGGGTGCCTGCAATCCATATGTTTAAGAAGATGATATTGTTTTCCGTGTTACTGACAATGTTTACTATACGTTCCCCAAGAAATGGAGACTAATGTGATACGACATGCGCATGACAAAAATTTGTCATTTGGGTGTTGCTAAATGCATTGATCAAATCTGTTTACATTTTTGGTTTCGAATTATCGTACCCTACACCACATTCCGAAAACACCCCTTCGAAACGTAAGCATTTACTTGTTGTCGTCGATGCTTTCACGAAAAATGTCAAACTATTTGCTGGTAATACTACGAGTTATAAAGAGGTTTGTGCTTGCCTTGGCAAGTATTTTGAATTTTATAGTCGTCCACGGCGAGTAATCAGCGATCATGGTAGTTGTAGCAGATGTTATGTCTGATTTTTAAAGTGACACATATTTAGGTTTCATTCGACTGGCGACACACGCGCAAAACTTTAAAACAATTAACTAGAGACTCAAACTCAGTTCTTGTTATTATTAAATTTAAGAGGTTGCAATGAATCAGTATGACATTTTCAACTTCCACATTTCAAAGATTGCCTGCCAAGTCGCCGGAGGGCAAATTTGCTTTTCTCATATGAAATGAAGTTAAAAGACAATAAAGTCAGTCACTTATTATGTAAAGCATTCGCTCAGTCAGTCAGAATTGATAAACATTAACAATTAAAAATTGACTTTGAAATTTATAGTTGATGCGTTAGAATGACAGTGTTTCTAAATCACTACAGTTCAGAAATGTTCCCCATTTACGATATGAACAGCAAACAAAATAAACAACAACAAAAAAATGAACATCAAACCAAAAAAAGTACCGTTATGTACCTTTCCTTCGTATTGGAATTGTGTTTCTAATTAGCTGGCCACAGCTGTACGTATTTCATACGAGTAGTTATTTCTTTATAATTAAGTTATTCTTTATTGTTAGAGTAAGCGAAATTATTGTATAAAAGGAAGAAGAACAAGTCAATAAAGTGTAGTATTCAATTACATACTATATGCCTTTAATTCACCTCCTCAATTTTCAACTACCAGCAGCTAGACCTGCAAACACAAAACCGAAAGAACGAGGTTCACTTAGAATCACAAAACTTTTTTGATGTAGAAAAAAATAACCGAAGCCCAAAGAACAAAAATCTTCCCCGGAGAAGAACAAAATCACAACACGAAGGAAGACGGGGTTTTCCAAAATATTATAATGCTCCGTTGGAGCTCGTCGATTTATTAAACTGAGTTAGCGGTACCCTAACTCAGATGTCAACCTGGCAATATCCAGTGGTGCAACTATCTTCTACACATCAATTGTCCTTATAATACCTCCACATGGTAACCGCCGAGTACTGGTCAATGTCCATCCGGACTGGACCTGCTAAACTTATAAGTGGGAGTGTTGACCAGTAGACGAACATAGCAGCAGACCAACGGCAGTACTCACATCCCAGAATGGGTTACTGGCTCTCGGTCCGACCGACCTCTCATCCCAGGGGTATTAAAAAATGAAACTGACCTTCTAATTTGGGAGTTGTGCCGTCGGCGTAACTACCCAGCCATGGAAAAATTAAAAAAAATTACGAAGCAACAACAAGCCTCCGAGGCGGACAAACTAAGGACAACGAACTTCGGATATGCACGTGGAATGTTAGGTCCTTTAACAGGCCACGAGCAGACGAACAACTAGCGGAGACCCTAGACTGCTGCCAAGCAGACCTAACCGCCACCCAAGAAATGCGATGGAATGGGCCGGACAAAAAAATATGAAAAACCGCGACATCTACTACGGCGATTGTTATCGACTAAAAAACCAGCTCCTATTTGGATGCGGATTTGTTGTTAGAGGCAGACTTCGGCAAGAAGTCTTAAGTTTCCGGCTTGTGGACGAGTGCCTCGTTGCCATGCGCTGTCGGGTAGACACAGATTATGTCCTTAGAGTGCTCCAAACCTATGTGGGCTCATTAAATTCAGAAATTTAAAATAGGTGGGAACGAAGTGGGCGAAGTTTTCAAAAATTTTAAAAAGCCAATGAAATATGGTTCAGAGAGGATCTTCAACTGCTAAAAGGCTTTATTGAAGGTGTTCCTTCAACAAGTTTAGGTGCAAATCGTGATAGACCTTTAAAATCATTTGCTAAGTGCACCCAAAATGTCCAAAATCAGAATATAAAATGCTCAAAAACTCCAAGTGAAATCGCACTTGTTACTGAAATTAGTTTGCGGTCATCAGTCCATAAATATTAAAAGGCTAGATTAAGCCAAGAAAAGGGGAATCAAATAATAATCCCAGAAGAAGCCCTCATACTAATAGTAAATAAATAATTAAATACTTTTCAGTACAAAGCAGTATGGCAGCAGCTGAAAAAACTCAATTCGAATGCTTATCCGGCATATTATTTAGTGCAAGAAACAAAAAAGGACTGCTATCCTGCAGAAGAAGAATTTATTGTGACTGCTGTGTCTGCACAAATAAAATTACAAGCTTTGTTGGATATAACACTGAAACGACCTTGCTGAGCACTTAAAATGATTAAGTACGCAAGTTTTATCTTTGCGCAAAGCAGATATAAAATTAGCATGAACGATGCGGAATATAGTGACGAAAATTTCTTTGGGGTAACTTTCGTCCCACTTCGGTTGGTTGATGACTTTATTGGAAGTATCGTATGGCAAAACCCGAGGGCGAATCCACTAAGTACTACAGGCTGATAAAATTTATTTTTAAAAAAGAAAACAAGATCTTATTAACACCCAAGAACAGAAGATGCAAGACCAAATAAATAACCGTGAGCCAACAAGCTTGATACTAAATAGTTTTGAAATTCATTGCAGACACGATCTTTTTATGACAATGGTAGACGGCAAAAGAAATGGACACAGACAAAAGTTCATTAAGGCAGCTGGATGAACAAATTTTATCTTTGGTATTTCGCCTTTGCACTCGTGGAAACGAACTTTTGAGTGTCTGTTGCCTATTTCATACAAATTGGACATAAAGAAGTGGCAAGCAAAGACCCCAGCAGAAAAACAATCCGTTGTGAATAGAACTAAACTTCTACAATCCCAATTTCGGAAACAAATGGGACTGTTAGTTGACATGCCAAAGCAAATTGCCGGAAACAATAAGGCAACACTACTAGAAAGTTCTTTCGAAACCCTGAAGTAGGTGCAGATATAACAGTACTTGTTAACCATTTTCGAATTTTGCTTGAAGTCATATCAAGTCAGTACAAAATCGATGGAGAAAAGTTGGGATGTTATGCATGCGAAACGAAGGATATTTATCCTCGACATTATTCTTGGTATTATATGCCTCCAAGCATACATAAAATGCTTATGCACTCAAAAAAAAGTATTGAAACTTGCATCACTTGGGCTGTCTGAAGAAGCCCAGGAACAAGGAATATAGGCGTTTCCGAGAGCATTTCAGTCGAAAAACTCCGCGGCAAAACTCAAATCGAGATGTGATAAATATATTTTTACTTTCTTCAGAGCCATATCTTTCAAGCCGAAGTTTAATGCTTAACAGAAAAAGAAACCCACTCCACTGGTTATTAAAAAAATTAAACTCAGATGAAGAAGATGAATAATTTAATAATTTATTTAGATACACCTTGGTATAATAAAAAAAATTCAAAATATATATTTTTTGGTTTTTACCTATTTGACTAGGTTTCAAAACTTAAAAGGCGATTTGAAAAAAGTATACCAACATTGTTCCATCAAGATTTCGTTTTTTTTTAATTGGTCAAAAGAGAGGATTTATAAGCGTAGATGGGTTAAATGTATGTTAATAAATGTTTAAAACTCAAGTAAGTTTAAAAACTCACATAATAACATACTCGTACAATAATTGTATAATTTATCAGTTTACCATAAATAAAAATTTATTCAAACGCTCAGCGAATAAAGTTCCGCTAGATTCGCAAAATAACACACTGTGCGACGTCAATAAGGCCAATGTACACGAGAGGGTGGTGAAGTTCTTAACTGTTGGTTTTGGGGTACCAATTGCTCCGGAGGAAATTAAGTCTTGCTACGTAAGAAATATAAGTCATCGAAAGCAAAAAATAGCTCAACTGGTAGTATTGTGTGCGTACGATTCTCATTTCTTTCACCAAAGGCGAAGATAATGAACAAGATGCGTGTGGAAAAAATCTTAAATACAACAACAACAAGTCAATTTACACTAATAATTAGTCTCCCCATTAAATGTTGGATGCCACCCATGGAGCGAAATAACCACCGAGCCCAAAGATCTTTCTCTCTCTCTATCCCATTTTCCGACAAACTTGACACGTGCTTTAATTTTAGAGTTTTGGGATGAATCTTACTGAGCACAGGCTACATCTACTGCCTTTGGTTTATTTCTCAATAAATAAAAATTGCACTTATTTCGCGTAAGTATACAAAGAGCAACAAATTGAAACCCCTTAAGCAGTGGATGACTGGTGTTTTGAATAATAAAATCAAGCTAAAAAGGCTTTTGTTTAAACGTGTGAAAAACATCCCACAACTCTGGGCTGAAAAGGTCTTATGATAAGGTTTATCAGGAGCCGAAAACGAAAATACCTCTTCAAAGACATAAATTGTATGGTAATAATTTAGCCCAAAATATTGATAATTCCAAAAAAGAATGGCAGCCTCTTGAAGTTGCCACAAGTTGACTCCTCAATAAGAAATGATTCGGATTGTCTATGCAATAACACTCTTACTCTTGACCCTTTCCAAAGAAGTTTTTTCTTTGAATTCGTTTCACCATTTGAAGTACATACCTATATACAGTCTTTTAAAGTTTCTAATTCAACTACATGTGATGAAACTACAAGTAACATTTTGAAAAGCATATCATTTCTTGTTTCAGATGTCTTTTGCCATATTTTCAATTTGGGATCTTTCCTGAATCTTTAAAAGCAGCCGTTGTATTCCTACTTCATAAAAAATGTGATACGAGTACTATGTCTCTGAATAATTACCGCCCCATATCCCTTTTATCAGTTTTTTCTAAAGTCTCCGAAAAGGGGGTCAAATCAAGAATGCTGTCCTTCTTAGATACAACATGTTTCTTCAGTGATTCGCAGTTTAGCTTTCGAAGTGCGAAGTCCACTGAAGTTGCCTTAAGCTAAGTTCAGACGATGGTTAGGTCTGACAATTTGATTAATCTTACACACGATCCTATAGGTAATATACCCACTTTTGATTCACATGCCCGTTGCACCGCCGACTGCTTTGAAATTGGACGCGTGTGCAGCTTTTAGTATTTAGGTATAACATAAGTTGGATAATAATCTTGGTTGGATGGAACATACAATATCTAAACAGTGCTGTTAGACAGATTTATCATCTCAGCCAGTACTGCAGTTTGCCTATTTTAAAGTAAGTCTATAATGGTCTATTTAAATCTAAACTCCAGTATCGTATGGCTTGTTGGGGTGGTACACATTGTAATAAAATAGAGCCTTTTCTAATCAAACAAAAACGTGCTGTTTTAAAAAGTCTTGGATTTCTTCTTTTAAGGCATTTGTACTTCTACAAGGTTTTACAATTATTTGGTACTGAATCTCTTGGTATGATTTCTTTTTTTGGTTATTGTTCTTTCCTCCCCTTTTTTTTTAAACACTTGTATCTCATCTATTGACTTGATTGCTTAATTTTATTGCTTCTTGTCAAAGTCTGATAACAGAATGTACTTAACTATCTCATTTTAAAGCTAAATAGCTATTTTTTCTTTTTTAATAATTTTTTTAACTCTTAAATAACCATTGTATAGCTTAAAGGTTTTGAATGATACAAAATTTATTAAAAAAAATTCTATCAATCTCGCAAAGGCCATAAAGTGTAGTCTTTTCCTATTTTGCTGTTAGTTAAAAACCCCGGATAATATTTTGTGTGGTCCTCCAATTCATTACCTTACGTTCCGTAATCAAAACAATATTATTATTTAATTGCAAACAAAATAAAACAGCTAACCGCCTGGGTTTCATAGAATCTCTCGAAAACTACATTTCGGCGACGAAGGCCCTTTGGATGTCTTCGCATTCTCTGCTGCCAGGCGGTATTTGTTTTTTTCGGAGCTGCCGAGCATCCCTCTTAACCAACTTTGTTTAACATTCTGAATTTTAAAACGACTATATTAATAACCAAAACAATTGAAACAAAAAAAATTGTTTATTTACTTACTAATTGTCTACAACTTCCAGGTTCATTTCATGATGATCAGTACCTACCCATCCAAAATTTGATTTGATTTCATACTTGTATATAATGCGTTCTAGCTTCTTAATTATGGCGTTTTCAATTGGTTTCAATCCAAAATTAGCACTCGCTCGAATTGAATTGAATTCTATAGCACCCAGATTTTTCAAATTTTAAAATTCAAAATGTTTGTATGTGTATAAGTTAAATTGCTTCTGTCGAATTTCATTATTGTGAAAAGTGCTTACTAAAATGGAGCAAATAATCTATCTATAATCTATTTAACTAAATTTAAATTTGCTCGAATTGAATGCAAAAACGTAATTTTCTCAAATGTTTTTTTTTTTTAAATTTGCAACCGTGAATACGACGTTTCGTTTTTATACGAGTATGTGTTAGTGCACTATGAAATGAAATTGGGAGTGAAAAATTCACTCTGAATACGTGACGTTTGGAGTGCTACGAGTATCTTCACTCTATCTTTGTCCAATCGAAATGTAATATGTGTATTTCATATTATAAAATAAAACTAAACCGCAACAATAGAAACAAAATGGTAACCATATGAAATTTCCACAATTTTTTCTCATTTTTACGATTTTCAACTGGACTCTGTGTCAATCCAGTTACACATTTAGGATTGATTTTTTTTAGGAATAAAGTATGAACTCTGCTGATGCCACGAAATAGCTATTATTGTCCTAGAATATCTTTTACGAAAAAAAACTTTGACGCTCACAAAATCCACGTGGAGGAAAAAATAAAAATCTGAAATTATCAGTATATACGAGTATAATCTAGATCTTCACTAATCTAAGTTGACAAGTGCCGTTCTGTCGTTTTCGCTTCTGTATGAAGTATGATTTTCTTCAAAGTGCCACTTTAAGAAAAATCAAAACAAAGTTTTTATGGTATAACTGAATAAAAAATGGGTTCTTGATTTAATAGGCTCTTTATAAATGTTAGTTCATAAAAATAATAGTTATATATTAATATTCCAAAAGCTTGTTATACTTTGTTTAATGCAGGTGCATAGCAAACTCGGCATGAAGTGCAATAGTTGCTTTTCGCAAATCCCTTTTATTTTATGTAAAATATCCTTAGATGTTGTAACGTTTGAAGTGCCGTCGTGTGTACTTAGGAAATTTAGATTAAATAAGTGTGGCAACCAAAATTATTTAACTACCCTCTTATTGCACTGTTTATGCTGTGTTACGTGAGTGTCGCTACTGTTATTATATATGAAACTAATAGTACTATCATTTTGACAAATCGATGGTGCTGCCTCCATCGTCGCGAAATACTACTAGACCAAAGAGGGCTGAAAATATTACGCTCTCTTTATTATATTTATTGGAGATCCACTCACAAATCACAAGTTCTACTCTAAAATTAAACCAATCGAATGCCAATATGCTATTTCTTTCTTCCTCATCTTGCCAAATACCAGTGCAAAGTGAGTTATTTTGTTGCAATGCGAGTGTATCAACGGTCGATCTGAACAATCGCATTTCATATCTCAATCCCAGCTCTGCAAGGTCAGTTGCTAAGAAAGAAAGGTTGTATATATATATATACGGTTTTTTGGGTACTTTTTTTTGGGTATGCTTTTTTTGTACAGTTTTTCCTTCGCCGCCAATGTTAACATCGACGTGAGATGCTATTAATTTTAAAATAATAACATACATGTAATAATATTTTTAAAAAATCCTTAGGTTGTAGCTTAAGGTTTAATTAATTTACCTGAAAAACCCTGTTCACAGGCATTTTGATAACAAAAGCGATAATTATTGCAAGCACCCCGCGAATCTCTAGCCGACATTGAGATCCATGGAAAAATGTACCGATAGATGGGTTAATTGTATTTCTACAATTTTTGGGTGTGCTTTCATCCCTTATTTTCAACCATTGTTTTGTTAAAGTGTAGTGGGAGTTAGTCAATTTTATTGTGCATTTTCAATTGTGTTATTGTTCTGTGCTTTTGGTCTGTGCTTCTTGGTTTGTTGTTCATCGAAAACAATTATTATACTTTTTTATTTTCATATTTCTTATATATTATAGTTATTTAGCATTACAGAATGGCGAAATGCTCATACAAAGACTGTAATAATTTCAAAATTCCATTTTCCTTCTCCTTTTTTAAGCTCCCCAATGATCATAGGAGAGATGTTTGGAAAAAACATGCACAGTGCATCACATTAAATGAACATGTCTTTATGTGTGCAAACCATTTTTATGGGACAGTACGATAACTTTGGCGCCAAGAATTGATAACGGTATTTTATAGAGGGGTTAAAAACTAGCTTTTTTTTACTATGGAAGGGGGGGGGGGGGGGTGGTCTATCTCGCCCCGTTTAGGAGTTCGGGGCAGTTTTAGAAAAAAATTACTTAAAATGGGAAAGAAATTATTCAAAAAATAACGACAACATTTACAATGTAGACTATACAGGATTAAAAGCCTAAAATTTGCTCTTTAATATAAAATTTACATCAAATTATTCGTGTGCGTAGTTTTTGAATAACTCGCATTCAAACTTAAATTTTTGGTAAAAAGTGAAAAATTGTTTTTTTTTAAATCAATATTATTTAAAATTGTGAGATGATGTGCCCAATTGGTTTTTTGTGTTAATGCGCATATCAATTCTGAATCGAACACAAAAAACCGCATGGCTTTATATCTTCTAGTTTTTGAGAAAATTGAAAATTAATAAGACTATAATATTTTTTATAAGACTTTTTTTTTTGTATTTATGGTGATCTCACTTTGAGGATTAATATTGATGATAGGTTCATCTTTGTAAGTAAAGTACAGCAAATCATTTAGCGTGATCCAGAATGCATCACGAGGAGGTAGATTTGCATTGCATTCCGCGTCCCAGTCAGTCAGTTTGTGAGTAAGTTAGGTGTTAGTTAAGAGTAGTCAATTAAATGTTCAATATACGAGTACATATTAAAAAGGTATGTAAGTGTCGCCAATTAAGTCATCGTCCGTACTGGTGTCTATGTCGAGTTCATTGAGTTCGTCGATGATGGTGAAGAGCCGAGGTTGTCTTGGTGGTAAAATACCTTCTAAGTGTTCATTGTGAACGGTCGGAGGGTCGAAGTCCTTCAGTTGCAAACCCACACTTTACCTTTGACAAAGCCTGGGTACACTTTTTTACGTCAATTAAAAATTCCGTGATTTGGGAGCCCATGTCGTGCTTATAAATTTTTTCAGGGCAGTATTTCCGGTAAAAGAAAAGTGGCATATATTGGTGAAGGTGCTGCATAAAATTGATTTTTTCTGAACCTTGTTCTGATTCTCAAGATCATTTATAGTATTGGTTGCATCAGTCTTGTCAACATATTCGCCTTTGCTGTGGTTTGTAATTTCATGAGTCGTAGAAGTAGGGAACATTTTCTCAATACCTATGTACTGGCGTGCGCTGTCAGTACAACTGCTCTTGTGGTTAACGTATTTGTGTATATAAGGCCACAAGTCTTCTTTACTTTTGGAGTTCACTTTAAAGAAGCGTCCGACCTTATCTTCTTTACAAAATAACCCCAACACTACGATTTTCATTTGTTCGCTTACACGGCCCCTGTGGTATTTCCTTTTTGGAAGAAAGGTCTCGTCAATTTGTACAGTTTTTCCTTCGCCGCCAATGTTAACATCGACGTGAGATGCTATTATTTCGGCTATTTCACGACATTAGTTATAGTTATCTATTATAGTAGATTTACTAAGCTCACTTTTATTGTCGTGATGGCGCCAAGCGATTATATGCTAATTTTAAAATAATAACATACATGTTATAATATTTTTAAAAAATCCTTAGGTTGTAGCTTTAATTAATTTATAATATAAGATAATTATTGCAAGCACCTCGCGAATTTCTAGCCGATATTGAGGTCCATGGAAAAATGTACCGATAGATGGGTTGATTGTATTTCTGCAATTTTCATCACCTTTTTTTTAGAGTTTTTCTTTGAGCATCGCCACATCCTACCGAACTTAACATTTCTACACTTTTCTACCTTCATACATAGGTGAGTTACAATACAGTGGGGTAATGGATGTTTTAGTGGGAATTAAACCAGATTCTTCTAAAAATTCAATGCTTCTTTCGTTGGTCGACACCAAATCTCCGAACGAACAAAACACTGAGCAGTTATTTAGTTTAGGATGGATTAGAGGATGCTTAGCCGTCATTGCTTAATCACAAAAAATATCACTTGATTCGCACTACGGTTGAACACAGAGTGATCTTTGTGAATATCAATAACTATACGCCTTATCACAAAAAGAAATAACGGTATAGAAGCCAAACGTTTGTTCGGTTATATTTTTGCATCATTATCAAGTGCATTACATATTACATACGTACAAACATAGATATTTCGCAAAGTAAATAATTTACTGCAACATTGGAACATATAAATTTTCTATAATGCGAATTAGTGAAACTTTGTTATTAATAGGAACTTTGTAATTTTGTGATGAGTACTGTGGATGAAGAGTATTGATGACATAGGCGCCTGCCTGACGGAAAGCACATACATCGAGCGGAGCAACGAAGTTGCGTGAGCGGGACCTGCCGCCTGCGGAAAGAGAGTTGAAATCCCTTAATCCCGCGAAGCAGGTCACCCGTGTACACTTAATTAATAAAACTATTGATATAGGCGTCTGCGAGATGTTTAAATAATACTCATTTACTTATTCAAAGGAAGACTACGTACATAAATGCCATTTTGTGTTCGATTCAGAATTAATACGCGCATTGGAAGCAAAAAAAACCAATTTGGCATTATTTCACAATTTTGAGTAATATTGTTAAAACATTTTTTTTTTTTTTTTTTTTTTTTAATTTTTTACCAAGAATTTGAGTTTAAATGTGAATCATTCAAAAACTATTCACACGAAGAACAAATTTTAGACCTTCAAATCCTGTATAGTACTTTATTGTAAGTGCTGCCGTTGTTTTTTAATAATTTGTTTCCCATCTTAAGTCACTTGTTTTTAAATTGCCCATAACTCCTAAACGGGATAAGATGGACCCCACCCTCCCATGGTAAAAAATGCTAGTTTTTAACTCCTCTACAAAATATTGTTATCAATTCTTGGCGCCAAAGTTATCGTCCTCGTGCCCATTTTTATGCCAAAGACTTTAAATCAGAATCACTTCGAATATGTCTTTCTAAAAATGTAGTTCCAATTACGTCCCCATTAGTTGTTGCACTGATTTATTCACTGACGATTCTTGCTTAAAAATAATGGATACTAAACGAAAGATTAAACTTGCATCGGCGATCATTCCACACAACTCCAGAACATGCAATAATCCAAACCTTATTCAAGAAACTGGCGAAACTGAAAATGTTGCAATGTGTTCACCTATCAGCTTTGTTAAAAGGGTTACTTACCCCATAACATATAGTATGCAAGAGATTTCTCTTTACCGCCTCTTAACAATAGCTCCGAAATTTCTCCCTCACAGTTTCCGTCTCCCGGTTCACGTTTCGTTGAGAAATCTGAAGTTGGAATACAAAATTCTGTACCGTGTAAAATATTCGATACACCGAAAAGATTAAAATATGATAAGGAGTATAATTTGGAGAAAAACGTTGACTTGCAATTGCACGAAAAACAAGTTGATGTTAAAACATTTGTTTGCACGCAACTTTTTCATAAGGTAAATGCACGCTGGACGAATGAAGAAAAGGATTTGTGCCTAAAGTTTTTTTTATAAGTCTCCTTCGTTATATTCCCATATGCTGAGCACAGGATTTAGCTTACCATCTGTAAGCACAATATATAGATGGCATTCATCATTGAGTTTACCGGCTGGGCTCTCTACTCAAATAATTGAGCTTTTGAAAAGTAGGGCCGAAAGCATGTCAAATATACAAAAAAGGTGTGTTCTGATTTTTGATGAAATGGCAATTAAGCCCGAACTTGATTATGATACGAAAACGGATATGATAAACGGGTTTTCGGACTTTGGGGAGCTGGGGAGCTGGGGAGCTGGGAAGACACACGACTGTTGCTTCAAAGGTTATGGTATTCACCCTTAGAGGATTAAATATGAATTGGAAGCAAACCGTATCGTATTATATAGGATGCCCAAAGGGTGAGGCTATCGCCGAGATATTGAAATTAACAATAACCAAAACATTAGAATGTGGATTTAAAGTTATTGCTGTATGCTGTGACCAGAGCAGTAATAATAGAAAAGCTTATAAATTACTGGGAGCAACAGAAAATAAGCCGTTTTTTGAAATCTTGGACCAGGTAATATTTTTTTTTATATGATTACCCGCATTTGTTCAAAAGCGTGCGAAATTGCTTGTTAAAAAATAGTATTCGAATAGCTGATGATATTGTTTCTTGGGGAACTCTTGTCAAACTGTTTGAAGAGCTACACTCTTAACACAACCAACACTGATTGTTGACCTGTTTCGGCATATAGTGAAACTCTACAGTCTATTAAGGCTGCTAGGGAGTGGATCTCATTATGGGAGTCTACTTGTTAGATGAAAAAGCCGTATTGCTTCGGTGGACTAATACAAACTTTACTGGCTATAGAACTAATATGGGAAAAACTCAAAAATGACCAGCATTTTCTTCTCCTTGCACATCTTAATACTAATATTGCAGAAAATTTATTTTCAATGACTCGATCAAACATGGGATCATACGAATGGAACCCTTCAGCCTATAGATTTATTATAAATTTTTAAGCAAATAATTTTTAAAAATCTAAAATCGTCAGAGAATTCAGGCTACGAAGATTCTGGAGCTGAATCGTTGATACTCGAAACAGACTACGATGATCTAAAGTGTGATGACAAGGAAGAATTCCAAATTGAAGTAACTATTGAAGGTCATGTCATGAGGGCAGATATTTTAAACAATATCGAGTACCATATTGGCTGCGATGACGAGGTTGATGATGAAACCAATAAAACGGCAATGATTATATCTAAAGGATGTCCAGACAAGCTGCAAGCAGCGGCACTTACGTTTTATGCCGGCTTTGCGGCTTTTAAGTTATATAAGAAACTTAATTGCTCAAATTGCAATCTGTTTATGATCGACAAAACAGACAAATTTCGAGAACAAGCTCTGTTGAATAAATTACGAGCTTATGACACCTCCACCACCTCTTCCCAATTTGGAAAGTTAACTGTCCCTTCTGTTCCCTTTAGTTCTTACTAAAATGCGAGGATTAGGCTTACGGGGGATACCTCGAAAAAACGCATCTAATATGATACCTCTTTGGGTGACGTGGAAAAGAATAATAAAGTTATTTACATACAGTCCTACATTAAAATATGTGCATATCTGGATATATGCATGCACAAACCTCTAACATATTATCTATAAACTCAGTTTTTTCACCCGTCATCAGCCCTACTTTCGAGTCAATTAAGTTACATCATAAAGATGTACACTATTTAGCTCAGTGCGAGAGCGACAAAACCGGTCTGTTACTTTGTTTGCACTCTTCAAGTCACTCATCAACTCACTCAATATGCTATTTTTACTCCATTCAGAAGGAGTGAACTAGTGTACTTCTCTCGCAAAAAACGATCGATCGCCACCTAGCCGGCTGGAGACAGAAATAAAAAAATTGCCTTGATGATATTACTATAAGTTTCATATAAAATGCTACTATTTAGTTTCTGTCTATCATTAACAAGTTACGCATGTTCTGCAATTTTTACATAATTATGAAGTATTCAATTGGTGTTTTCAAAGAAGATTAACACAAGAATGTTTATTCAAGCTGTTTCTTAAATTCAAAGGAAGCGACTATGTAAACTTAAAAAACAAATTATTTTAGTGATGGTTCAGCGTCACAATTTAAAAACAAAAACAATTGTGCTACCATGACGATGATTTTAGGTTACAAGCAGAGTGGAATTTCTTCGCCTCTTCACATGTCAAAATGGATGGTACTGAAGTCACAATCAAACAAATTGTTAGGAAAGCTATAATTCAATAGCTTGGAAGGTACCACAGGTATTCATATTTGAACTCTTTAAGCAATGTACTCCTACAATATGATTTTTGTGAAAAGCTAATTCCTGGAATTGAATGAAAATGAAAAGTTTGTAATGAAAATGTCTTTTATTTTATCATTTCTATCATAAATTGGCATAATTCTAATAGTTAAATAAGAGCTAAAACTTCTAGGAATATTCACACTCCTAAATTATTTTCAAATTTTTGTAAAAGTTTTATAGTTTCTAGAGAAGTCAGAATAACAGAGTGTCACTAAGTGAACATGATTGACGAAGATTAGATTATAACTATACTCGTATAAACTGAAAATATCAGATTTTAATTTTTTCCTTCACATTGTTGAACATTCTTCAAAATTATCAATTTTCACAATTTTTCTTCATAGAAGATATCATTCTAGGATAATGATAGTTATTTCATGGCATCAACAGGGTTCATACCTTATTCCTAAAAAAATCAATCCTAAATGTGCAACTGGATTGACAGTTGAAAATCGTAAAAATGGGGAAAACTTGTGTAAATTGTTGTAGTTTAGTTCTATTTTATAATATGAAATATGCATACACACATACATACATAAAAATTATCAATCATTCCAATACTTATTCTAAGTAAGAAGCTAGAGACTGTTATATACAAGTATGAAATTGACTCAATTTTTAATTTTCGGTAGTTACTGATCGGAAATTATACAATAAAAAAATAAATTGTGGTGGTTTAGCATTTCTGACACCACAAGGATTATCTTCAATTCTTTTTTATTTTATCATCATGCCGCACACATTTTAGTTCAAATTTGTTGATTGACTCATCATGGTTTTACTTTTCTCAATCTGTTGAAATAAAATTGGTCTTTTTTATCATTCAACAATTTATTTTGTCGATCAAGAGAAATTAATTGAGAAACAACAAGTTTTTAGCAGTTTCCAATATAATTGAAATGTCTGATTCAGGTACGAAAAGTTCAAATAGATTCGACGGTTTCGTACGTAAACAAAAGTGAATAAAAACTCAAGGAACCTAAATATAGCCGTGCAACAGCCATTGCGTCTATTCGCACAGTTTAGGCTCAACAATAATCAACATAGGGAGACATAAGCTAATGTCATAGCGAAATGCATCTCTATGTTTTGTATCAACCACCGACCATAATACTTTTGTCTGCACAGCTTTCTGTCAAACAAATTTACCAATTATGAACTTCTAATTGTAGGTGCTTGGTGAGATGAACAAATTGAACAAAACAAAATATTCAGACAGTTTCCTATCAAATTTATATTATAAACATGCCATCTTTAAAATTTACATATGCAATGAGCCACAGAATTCGCTGCCTCTTAAGTTTGCAGAAGCTTAACGAATCGATTCTGGGTATGTTATGTGTTGTCACATAAGTTTCCGTGTAATCGCACGTTTGCATATGCGGGCGAGTGTTGATTATGGTTCTCACTTTCCCTACGACAACGTACGTACATTTTCTTCTAGAATATTATTGTTCTACCTTTAATCTTTACTCCTGAAGATTTGGCAGTTCTTATTTTTTATTTTTATCTCACAAAAGAGAGGGGAATTCATTTCACATATTTCATTGCCTGGAAGTGGAAGTGGGCTTGTGGAGACCACTTATAATATGCTATGAAAAATTTCATTCTCTGTATTGCTCAGTCCGCTTTTACACAGAGACTCTTAAGTCGCGACTCATACAAGTGCAAAAGAGAAAGAAGATTCCATTCTATTGGGTGTCAATTTGAATGTAGTTTGACATTTGTTTTTTTTCGTTATGGCTGAGTGCCGATAAATGAAATTATTAAATGTATTAAAAATTATTTGCTATTCCAATGATCTGCGTTTATTTTCGAATTTTTTTCAATTGTATTTAATGCCTCAAAACCCAGAACTTTGAAATGCTTTGCGACATTTAAACGACTGAAATAGTAAGCTATGTCCAGTATTACACGATGACTTTTGAGTCATGATTCACACAAGTGCAAAAGAGAAAGAAGATGAGCCGTCGGGCAAAATTTCTTTTCTATGACTCTTTTTGACTTCTCTTCTCTCCTTGTTCGTTTTTTTTTCTATATCGGTTTATTTGTATGCTCTCTTCATAAAGGGTGGTTCGCAAAAAAAAAAACGGGATTGAAATATGAACAGAGAAACATACTTAACTCAACTCGATTGCCGGTTACATTACACACTCTTAGGGTGATTTCAACCTACGCCGAACTCTTTTGTAAACTTGGGTCGCTTATAGGGTATTTGGCATTATTTCACAATTTTGAGTAATATTGTTAAAACATTTTTTTTTTTTTTTTTTTTTTTTTTAATTTTTTACCAAGAATTTGAGTTTGAATGTGAATCATTCAAAAACTATTCACACGAAGAACAAATTTTAGGCCTTCAAATCCTGTATAGTACTTTATTGTAAGTGCTGCCGTTGTTTTTTAATAATTTTTTTCCCATCTTAAGTCACTTGTTTTTAAATTGCCCATAACTCCTAAACGGGATAAGATGGACCCCACCCTCCCATAGTAAAAAATGCTAGTTTTTAACTCCTCTACAAAATATTGTTATCAAATCTTGGCGCCAAAGTTATCGTCCTCGTGCCCATTTTTATGCCAAAGACTTTAAATCAGAATCACTTCGAATATGTCTTTCTAAAAATGTACGAGTAGTTCCAATTTCGTCCCCATTAGTTGTTGCACTGATTTATTCACTGACGATTCTTGCTTAAAAATCATGGATACTAAACGAAAGATTAAACTTGCATCGGCGATCATTCCACACAACTCCAGAACATGCAATAATCCAAACCTTATTCAAGAAACTGGCGAAACTGAAAATGTTGCAATGTGTTCACCTATCAGCTCTGTTAAAAGGGTTACTTACCCCATAACATATAGTATGCAAGAGATTTCTCTTTACCGCCTCTTAACAATAGCTCCGAAATTTCTCCCTCACAGTTTCCGTCTCCCGGTTCACGTTTCGTTGAGAAATCTGAAGTTGGAATACAAAATTCTGTACCGTGTAAAATATTCGATACACCGAAAAGATTAAAATATAATGGAGAAAAACGTTGACTTGCAATTGCACGAAAAACAAGTTGATGTTAAAACATTTGTTTGCACGCAACTTTTTCATAAGGTAAATGCACGCTGGACAAATGAAGAAAAGGATTTGTGCCTAAATTTTTTTTTATAAGTCTCCTTCACTATATTCCCATATGCTGAGCACAGGATTAAGCTTACCATCTGTAAGCACAATATATAGATGGCATTCATCATTGAGTTTACCGGCTGGGCTCTCTACTCAAATAATTGAGCTTTTGAAAAGTAGGGCCGAAAGCATGTCAAATATACAAAAAAGGTGTGTTCTGATTTTTGATGAAATGGCAATTAAGCCCGAACTTGATTATGATACGAAAACGGATATGATATACGGGTTTTCGGACTTTGGGGAGCTGGGGAGCTGGGAAGACACACGACTGTTGCTTCAAAGGTTATGGTATTCACCCTTAGAGGATTAAATATGAATTGGGAGCAAACCGTATCGTATTATATAGGATGCCCAAAGGGTGAGGCTATCGCCGAGATATTGAAATTAACAATAACCAAAACATTAGAATGTGGATTTGAAGTTATTGCTGTATGCTGTGACCAGAGCAGTATTAATAGAAAAGAATATAAATTACTGGGAGCAACAGAAAATAAGCCGTTTTTTGAAATCTTGGACCAGGTAATATTTTTTTTTATATGATTACCCGCATTTGTTCAAAAGCGTGCGAAATTGCTTGTTAAAAAATAGTATTCGAATAGCTGATGATATTGTTTCTTGGGGAACTCTTGTCAAACTGTTTGAAGAGCTACACTCTTAACACAACCAACACTGATTGTTGACCTGTTTCGGCATATAGTGAAACTCTACAGTCTATTAAGGCTGCTAGGGAGTGGATCTCATTATGGGAGTCTACTTGTTAGATGAAAAAGCCGTATTGCTTCGGTGGACTAATACAAACTTTACTGGCTGTAGAACTAATATGGGAAAAACTCAAAAATGACCAGCAGTTTCTTCTCCTTGCACATCTTAATACTAATATTGCAGAAAATTTATTTTCAATGACTCGATCAAACAGGGGATCATACGAATGGAACCCTTCAGCCTATAGATTATTAGATATAGATTAAGCAAATAATTTTTAAAAATCTAAAATCGTCAGACAATTCAGGCTACGAAGATTCTGGAGCTGAATCGTTGATACTCGAAACAGACTACGATGATCTAAAGTGTGATGATAAGGAAGAATTCCAAATTGAAGTTACTGTTGAAGGTCAGTCATGAGGGCAGATATTTTAAACAATATCGAGTACCATATTGGCTGCGATGACGAGGTTGATGATGAAACCAATAAAACGGCAATGATTATATCTAAAGGATGTCCAGACAAGCTGCAAGCAGCGGCACTTACGTTTTATGCCGGCTTTGCGGCTTTTAAGTTATATAAGAAACTTAATTGCTCAAATTGCAATCTGTTTATGATCGACAAAACAGACAAATTTCGAGAACAAGCTCTGTTGAATAAATTACGAGCTTATGAAACCTCCACCACCTCTTCCTAATTTGGAAAGTTAACTGTCCCTTCTGTGAAATTTGAAGAGTTGGTGAAAAGTGTCCAAACCCTTTTTGAAAAGCAGTTCACAGAAGTACGTCATAAAGAACACCTAATCGAGACTTTGCTGACACCCACATTAAAAATGGCATTTGTAAGTTCATTTTAATAGGACTAGTCAAATTTTCCATAAGAAAAATCAATAAGGATTTCTGTGGAGTTAAAAGTGCGAGGAACTAAGATCTCCACTTCAATTTTTCAAGTTTTGCATGTTTATTGAATTATCGACATGTTTTCTGTTTTTTACTCCGTTTATATATTTACATTGTTACGTTTTCTTATACTCGTATTTATTATATGTAGGTATTAACTTAGGTTTTTATTTTACATATTGTTCCCTTTAGTTCTTACTAAAATGCGAGGATTAGACTTACGGGGGATACCTCGAAAAAACGCGTCTAATATGATACCTCTTTGGGTGACGTGGAAAAGAATAATAAAGTTATTTACATACAGTCCTACATTAAAATATGTGCATATCTGTATATATGCATGCACAAACCTCTAACATATTAGCTATAAACTCAGTATTTTCACCCGTCATCAGCCCTACTTTCGAGTCAATTAAGTTACATCATAAAGATGTACACTATTTAGCTCAGTGCGAGAGCGACAAAACCGGTCTGTTACTTTGTTTGCACTCTTCAAGTCACTCATCAACTCACTCAATATGCTATTTTTACTCCATTCAGAAGGAGTGAACTAGTGTACTTCTCTCGCAAAAAACGATCGATCGCCACCTAGGCGGCTGGAGACAGAAATAAAAAAATTGCCTTGATGATATTACTATAAGTTTCATATAAAATGCTACTATTTAGTTTCTGTCTATCATTAACAAGTTACGCATGTTCTGCAATTTTTACATAATTATGAAGTATTCAATTGGTGTTTTCAAAGAAGATTAACACAAGAATGTTTATTCAAGATGTTTCTTAAATTCAAAGGAAGCGACTATGTAAACTTAAAAAACAAATTATTTTAGTGATGGTTCAGCGTCACAATTTAAAAACAAAAACAATTGTGCTACCATGACGATGATTTTAGGTTACAAGCAGAGTGGAATTTCTTCGCCTCTTCACATGTCAAAATGGATGGTACTGAAGTCACAATCAAACAAATTGTTAGGAAAGCTATAATTCAATAGCTTGGAAGGTACCACAGGTATTCATATTTGAACTCTTTAAGCAATGTACTCCTACAATATGATTTTTGTGAAAAGCTAATTCCTGGAATTGAATGAAAATGAAAATTTTGTAATGAAAATGTCTTTTATTTTATCATTTCTATCATAAATTGGCATAATTCTAATAGTTAAATAAGAGCTAAAACTTCTAGGAATATTCACACTCCTAAATTATTTTCAAATTTTTGTAAAAGTTTTATAGTTTCTAGAGAAGTCAGAATAACAGAGTGTCACTAAGTGAACATGATTGACGAAGATTAGATTATAACTATACTCGTATAAACTGAAAATATCAGATTTTAATTTTTTCCTTCACATTGTTGAACATTCTTCAAAATTATCAATTTTCACAATTTTTCTTCATAGAAGATATCATTCTAGGATAATGATAGTTATTTCATGGCATCAACAGGGTTCATACCTTATTCCCAAAAAAATCAATCCTAAATGTGCAACTGGATTGACAGTTGAAAATCGTAAAAATGGGGAAAACTTGGTTAAATTGTTGTAGTTTAGTTCTATTTTATAATATGAAATATGCATACACACATACACACATCCATACATAAAAATTATCAATCATTTCAATACTTATTCTAAGTAAGAAGCTAGAGACTGTTATATACAAGTATGAAATTGACTCAATTTTTAATTTTCGGTAGTTACTGATCGGAAATTATACAATAAAAAAATAAATTGTGGTGGTTTAGCGTTTCTGACACCACAAGTATTATCTTCAATTCTTTTTTATTTTATTATCATGCCGCACACATTTTAGTTCAAATTTGTTGATTGACTCATCATGGTTTTACTTTTCTCAATCTGTTGAAATAAAATTGGTCTTTTTTATCATTCAACAATTTATTTTGTCGATCAAGAGAAATTAATTGAGAAACAACAAGTTTTTAGAAGTTTCCAATATAATTGAAATGTCTGATTCAGGTACGAAAAGTTCAAATAGATTCGACGGTTTCGTACGTAAACAAAAGTGAATAAAAACTCAACGAACCTAAATGAATAGAAATAATAGCCGTGCAACAGCCATTGCGTCTATTCGCACAGTTTAGGCTCAACAATAATCAACATAGGGAGACATAAGCTAATGTCATAGCGAAATGCATCTCTATGTTTTGTATCAACCACCGACCATAATACTTTTGTCTGCACAGCTTTCTGTCAAACAAATTTACCAATTATGAACTTCTAATTGTAGGTGCTTGGTGAGATGAACAAATTGAACAAAACAAAATATTCAGACAGTTTCCTATCAAATTTATATTATAAACATGCCATCTTTAAAATTTACATATGCAATGAGCCACAGAATTCGCTGCCTCTTAAGTTTGCAGAAGCTTAACGAATCGATTCTGGGTATGTTATGTGTTGTCACATAAGTTTCCGTGTAATCGCACGTTTGCATATGCGGGCGAGTGTTGATTATGGTTCTCACTTTCCCTACGACAACGTACGTACATTTTCTTCTAGAATATTATTGCTCTACCTTTAATCTTTACTCCTGAAGATTTGGCAGTTCTTATTTTTTATTTTTATCTCACAAAAGAGAGGAGAATTCATTTCACATATTTCATTGCCTGGAAGTGGAAGTGGGCTTGTGGAGACCACTTATAATATGCTATGAAAAATTACATTCTCTGTTTTGCTCAGTCCGCTTTTACACAGAGACTCTTAAGTCGCGACTCATACAAGTGCAAAAGAGAAAGAAGATTCCATTCTATTGGGTGTCAATTTGAATGTAGTTTGACATTTGTTTTTTTTCGTTATGGCTGAGTGCCGAATAAATGAAATTATTAAATGTATTAAAAGATATTTGCTATTCCAATGATCTGGGTTTATTTTCGAATTTTACAAGTGCAAAAGAGAAAGAAGATTCCATTCTATTGGGTGTCAATTTGAATGTAGTTTGACATTTGTTTTTTTTCGTTATGGCTGAGTGCCGAATAAATGAAATTATTAAATGTATTAAAAGTTATTTGCTATTCCAATGATGTGCGTTTATTTTCGAATTTTTTTCAATTGTATTTAATGCCTCAAATCCCAGAACACTTTGAAATGCTTTGCGACATTTGAACGACTGAAATAGTAGGCTATGTCCGGTATTACACGATGACTTTTGAGTCATGATTCACACAAGTGCAAAAGAGAAAGAAGATGATCCGTCGGGCAAAATTTCTTTTCTATGACTCTTTTTGACTTCTCTTCTCTCCATGTTGGTTTTTTTTTTATATCGGTTTATTTGTATGCTCTCTTCATAAAGGGTGGTTCGCAAAAAAAAAAACGGGATTGAAATATGAACAGAGGAACATAATTAACTCAACTCGATTGCCGGTTACATAACACACTCTTAGGGTGATTTCAACCTACGCCAAACTCTTTTGTAAACGTGGGTCGCTTATAGGGTATTTGGCATTATTTCACAATTTTGAGTAATATTGTTAAATCATTCAAAAACTATTCACACGAAGAACAAATTTTAGGCCTTCAAATCCTGTATAGTACTTTATTGTAAGTGCTGCCGTTGTTTTTTAATAATTTTTTTCCCATCTTAAGTCACTTGTTTTTAAATTGCCCATAACTCCTAAACGGGATAAGATGGACCCCACCCTCCCATAGTAAAAAATGCTAGTTTTTAACTCCTCTACAAAATATTGTTATCAATTCTTGGCGCCAAAGTTATCGTCCTCGTGCCCATTTTTATGCCAAAGACTTTAAATCAGAATCACTTCGAATATGTCTTTCTAAAAATGTACGAGTAGTTCCAATTTCGTCCCCATTAGTTGTTGCACTGATTTATTCACTGACGATTCTTGCTTAAAAATCATGGATACTAAACGAAAGATTAAACTTGCATCGGCGATCATTCCACACAACTCCAGAACATGCAATAATCCAAACCTTATTCAAGAAACTGGCGAAACTGAAAATGTTGCAATGTGTTCACCTATCAGCTCTGTTAAAAGGGTTACTTACCCCATAACATATAGTATGCAAGAGATTTCTCTTTACCGCCTCTTAACAATAGCTCCGAAATTTCTCCCTCACAGTTTTCGTCTCCCGGTTCACGTTTCGTTGAGAAATCTGAAGTTGGAATACAAAATTCTGTACCGTGTAAAATATTCGATACACCGAAAAGATTAAAATATAATGGAGAAAAACGTTGACTTGCAATTGCACGAAAAACAAGTTGATGTTAAAACATTTGTTTGCACGCAACTTTTTCATAAGGTAAATGCACGCTGGACAAATGAAGAAAAGGATTTGTGCCTAAATTTTTTTTTATAAGTCTCCTTCATTATAATCCCATATGCTGAGCACAGGATTTAGCTTACCATCTGTAAGCACAATATATAGATGGCATTCATCATTGAGTTTACCGGCTGGGCTCTCTACTCAAATAATTGAGCTTTTGAAAAGTAGGGCCGAAAGCATGTCAAATATACAAAAAAGGTGTGTTCTGATTTTTGATGAAATGGCAATTAAGCCCGAACTTGATTATGATACGAAAACGGATATGATAAACGGGTTTTCGGACTTTGGGGAGCTGGGGAGCTGGGAAGACACACGACTGTTGCTTCAAAGGTTATGGTATTCACCCTTAGAGGATTAAATATGAATTGGGAGCAAACCGTATCGTATTATATAGGATGCCCAAAGGGTGAGGCTATCGCCGAGATATTGAAATTAACAATAACCAAAACATTAGAATGTGGATTTAAAGTTATTGCTGTATGCTGTGACCAGAGCAGTAATAATAGAAAAGCTTATAAATTACTGGGAGCAACAGAAAATAAGCCGTTTTTTGAAATCTTGGACCAGGTAATATTTTTTTTTATATGATTACCCGCATTTGTTCAAAAGCGTGCGAAATTGCTTGTTAAAAAATAGTATTCGAATAGCTGATGATATTGTTTCTTGGGGAACTCTTGTCAAACTGTTTGAAGAGCTACACTCTTAACACAACCAACACTGATTGTTGACCTGTTTCGGCATATAGTGAAACTCTACAGTCTATTAAGGCTGCTAGGGAGTGGATCTCATTATGGGAGTCTACTTGTTAGATGAAAAAGCCGTATTGCTTCGGTGGACTAATACAAACTTTACAGGCTGTAAAACTAATATGGGAAAAACTCAAAAATGACCAGCAGTTTCTTCTCCTTGCACATCTTAATACTAATATTGCAGAAAATTTATTTTCAATGACTCGATCAAACAGGGGATCATACGAATGGAACCCTTCAGCCTATAGATTATTAGATATAGATTAAGCAAATAATTTTTAAAAATCTAAAATCGTCAGAGAATTCAGGCTACGAAGATTCTGGAGCTGAATCGTTGATACTCGAAACAGACTACGATGATCTAAAGTGTGATGACAAGGAAGAATTCCAAATTGAAGTTACTGTTGAAGGTCATGTCATGAGGGCAGATATTTTAAACAATATCGAGTACCATATTGGCTGCGATGACGAGGTTGATGATGAAACCAATAAAACGGCAATGATTATATCTAAAGGATGTTCAGACAAGCTGCAAGCAGCGGCACTTACGTTTTATGCCGGCTTTGCGGCTTTTAAGTTATATAAGAAACTTAATTGCCCAAATTGCAATCTGTTTATGATCGACAAAACAGACAAATTTCGAGAACAAGCTCTGTTGAATAAATTACGAGCTTATGACACCTCCACCACCTCTTCCTAATTTGGAAAGTTAACTGTCCCTTCTGTGAAATTTGAAGAGTTGGTGAAAAGTGTCCAAACCCTTTTTGAAAAGCAGTTCACAGAAGTACGTCATAAAGAACACCTAATCGAGACTTTGCTGACACCCACATTAAAAATGGCATTTGTAAGTTCATTTTAATAGGACTAGTCAAATTTTCCATAAGAAAAATCAATAAGGATTTCTGTGGAGTTAAAAGTGCGAGGAACTAAGATCTCCACTTCAATTTTTCAAGTTTTGCATGTTTATTGAATTATCGATATGTTTTCTGTTTTTTACTCCGTTTATATATTTACATTGTTACGTTTTCTTATACTCGTTTTTATTATATGTAGGTATTAACTTAGGTTTTTATTTTTCATATTGTTCCCTTTAGTTCTTACTAAAATGCGAGGAATAGGCTTACGGGGGATACCTCGAAAAAACGCGTCTAATATGATACCTCTTTGGGTGACGTGGAAAAGAATAATAAAATTATTTATATGCAGTCCTACATTAAAATATGTGCATATCTGTATATATGCATGCACAAACCTCTAACATATTAGCTATAAACTCAGTATTTTCACCCGTCATCAGCCCTACTTTCGAGTCAATTAAGTTACATCATAAAGATGTACACTATTTAGCTCAGTGCGAGAGCGACAAAATCGGTCTGTTACTTTGTTTGCACTCTTCAAGTCACTCATCAACTCACTCAATATGCTATTTTTACTCCATTCAGAAGGAGTGAACTAGTGTACTTCTCTCGCAAAAACCGATCGATCGCCACCTAGCCGGCTGGAGACAGAAATAAAAAAATTGCCTTGATGATATTACTATAAGTTTCATATAAAATGCTACTATTTAGTTTCTGTCTATCATTAACAAGCTACGCATGTTCTGCAATTTTTACATAATTATGAAGTATTCAATTGGTGTTTTCAAAGAAGATTAACACAAGAATGTTTATTCAAGATGTTTCTTAAATTCAAAGGAAGCGACTATGTAAACTTAAAAAACAAATTATTTTAGTGATGGTTCAGCGTCACAATTTAAAAACAAAAACAATTGTGCTACCATGACGACGATTTTAGGTTACAAGCAGAGTGGAATTTCTTCGCCTCTTCACATGTCAAAATGGATGGTACTGAAGTCACAATCAAACAAATTGTTAGGAAAGCTATAATTAAATAGCTTGGAAGGTAACACAGGTATTCATATTTGAACTCTTTAAGCAATGTACTCCTACAATATGATTTTTGTGAAAAGCTAATTCCTGGAATTGAATGAAAATGAAAAGTTTGTAATGAAAATGTCTTTTATTTTATCATTCCTATCATAAATTGGCATAATTCTAATAGTTAAATAAGAGCTAAAACTTCTAGGAATATTCACACCCCTAAATTATTTTCAAATTTTTTGTAAAAGTTCTATAGTTTCTAGAGAAGTCAGAATAACAGAGTGTCACTAAGTGAACATGATTGACGAAGATAAGATTATAACTATACTCGTATAAACTGAAAATATCAGATTTTATTTTTTCCTTCACATTGTTGAACATTCTTCAAAATTATCAATTTTCACAATTTTTCTTCATAGAAGATATCATTCTAGGATAATGATAGTTATTTTATGGCATCAACAGGGTTCATACCTTGTTCCTAAAAAAATCAATCCTAAATGTGCAACTGGATTGACAGTTGAAAATCGTAAAAATGGGGAAAACTTGGTTAAATTGTTGTAGTTTAGTTCTATTTTATAATATGAAATATGCATACACACATACACACATCCATACATAAAAATTATCAATCATTTCAATACTTATTCTAAGTAAGAAGCTAGAGACTGTTATATACAAGTATGAAATTGACTCAATTTTTAATTTTCGGTAGTTACTGATCGGAAATTATACAATAAAAAAATAAATTGTGGTGGTTTAGCGTTTCTGACACCACAAGTATTATCTTCAATTCTTTTTTATTTTATTATCATGCCGCACACATTTTAGTTCAAATTTGTTGATTGACTCATCATGGTTTTACTTTTCTCAATCTGTTGAAATAAAATTGGTCTTTTTTATCATTCAACAATTTATTTTGTCGATCAAGAGAAATTAATTGAGAAACAACAAGTTTTTAGCAGTTTCCAATATAATTGAAATGTCTGATTCAGGTACGAAAAGTTCAAATAGATTCGACGGTTTCGTACGTAAACAAAAGTGAATAAAAACTCAACGAACCTAAATGAAAAGAAATTATAGCCGTGCAACAGCCATTGCGTCTATTCGCACAGTTTAGGCTCAACAATAATCAACATAGGGAGACATAAGCTAATGTCATAGCGAAATGCATCTCTATGTTTTGTATCAACCACCGACCATAATACTTTTGTCTGCACAGCTTTCTGTCAAACAAATTTACCAATTATGAACTTCTAATTGTGTGTGCTTAGTGAGATGAACAAATTGAACAAAACAAATTATTCAGACAGTTTCCTATCAAATTTATATTATAAACATGCCATCTTTAAAATTTACATATGCAATGAGCCACAGAATTCGCTGCCTCTTAAGTTTGCAGAAGCTTAACGAATCGATTCTGGGTATGTTATGTGTTGTCACATAAGTTTCCGTGTAATCGCACGTTTGCATATGCGGGCGAGTGTTGATTATGGTTCTCACTTTCCCTACGACAACGTACGTACATTTTCTTCTAGAATATTATTGTTGTACCTTTAATCTTTACTCCTGAAGATTTGGCAGTTCTTATTTTTTATTTTTATCTCACAAAAGAGAGGAGAATTCATTTCACATATTTCATTGCCTGGAAGTGGAAGTGGGCTTGTGGAGACCACTTATAATATGCTATGAAAAATTACATTCTCTGTATTGCTCAGCCCACTTTTACACAGAGACTCTTAAGTCGCGACTCATACAAGTGCAAAAGAGAAAGAAGATTCCATTCTATTGGGTGTCAATTTGAATGTAGTTTGACATTTGTTTTTTTTCGTTATGGCTGAGTGCCGAATAAATGAAATTATTAAATGTATTAAAAGATATTTGCTATTCCAATGATCTGCGTTTATTTTCGAATTTTACAAGTGCAAAAGAGAAAGAAGTTACATTCTATTGGGTGTCAATTTGAATGTAGTTTGACATTTGTTTTTTTTCGTTATGGCTGAGTGCCGAATAAATGAAATTATTAAATGTATTAAAAGTTATTTGCTATTCCAATGATCTGCGTTTATTTTCGAATTTTACAAGTGCAAAAGAGAAAGAAGATTCCATTCTATTGGGTGTCAATTTGAATGTAGTTTGACATTTGTTCTATTTTTCGTTATGGCTGAGTGCCGAATAAATGAAATTATTAAATGTATTAAAAGTTATTTGCTATTCCAATGATCTGCGTTTATTTTCGAATTTTACAAGTGCAAAAGAGAAAGAAGATTCCATTCTATTGGGTGTCAATTTGAATGTAGTTTGACATTTGTTTTTTTTCGCTATGGCTGAGTGCCAAGTAAATGAAATTATTAAATGTATTAAAAGTTATTTGCTATTCCAATGATCTGCGTTTATTTTCGAATTTTTTTCAATTGTATTTAATGCTTCCAAACCCAGAACACTTTGAAATGCTTTGCGACATTTGAACGACTGAAATAGTAAGCTATGTCCGGTATTACACGATGACTTTTGAGTCATGATTCACACAAGTGCAAAAGAGAAAGAAGAAGATCCGTCGGGCAAAATTACTTTTCTATGACTCTTTTTGACTTCTCTTCTCTCCTTGTTGGTTTTTTTTTTATATCGGTTTATTTGTATGCTCTCTTCATAAAGGGTGGTTCGCAAAAAAAAAACGGGATTGAAATATGAACAGAGAAACATACTTAACTCAACTCGATTGCCGGTTACATTACACACTCTTAGGGTGATTTCAACCTACGCCGAACTCTTTTGTAAACGTGGGTCGCTTATAGGGTATTTGGCATTATTTCACATTAATATTGTTAAAACATTTTTTTTTTTTTTTTTTTTGTTTTTTAATAATTTGTTTCCCATCTTAAGTCACTTGTTTTTAAATTGCCCATAACTCCTAAACGGGATAAGATGGACCCCACCCTCCCATAGTAAAAAATGCTAGTTTTTAACTCCTCTACAAAATATTGTTATCAATTCTTGGCGCCAAAGTTATCGTCCTCGTGCCCATTTTTATGCCAAAGACTTTAAATCAGAATCACTTCGAATATGTCTTTCTAAAAATGTACGAGTAGTTCCAATTTCGTCCCCATTAGTTGTTGCACTGATTTATTCACTGACGATTCTTGCTTAAAAATCATGGATACTACGGTTCACGTTTCGTTGAGAAATCTGAAGTTGGAATACAAAATTCTGTACCGTGTAAAATATTCGATACACCGAAAAGATTAAAATATAATGGAGAAAAACGTTGACTTGCAATTGCACGAAAAACAAGTTGATGTTAAAACATTTGTTTGCACGCAACTTTTTCATAAGGTAAATGCACGCTGGACAAATGAAGAAAAGGATTTGTGCCTAAATTTTTTTTTATAAGTCTCCTTCATTATATTCCCATATGCTGAGCACAGGATTAAGCTTACCATCTGTAAGCACAATATATGGATGGCATTCATCATTGAGTTTACCGGCTGGGCTCTCTACTCAAATAATTGAGCTTTTGAAAAGTAGGGCCGAAAGCATGTCAAATATACAAAAAAGGTGTGTTCTGATTTTTGATGAAATGGCAATTAAGCCCGAACTTGATTATGATACGAAAACGGATATGATATACGGGTTTTCGGACTTTGGGGAGCTGGGGAGCTGGGAAGACACACGACTGTTGCTTCAAAGGTTATGGTATTCACCCTTAGAGGATTAAATATGAATTGGAAGCAAACCGTATCGTATTATATAGGATGCCCAAAGGGTGAGGCTATCGCCGAGATATTGAAATTAACAATAACCAAAACATTAGAATGTGGATTTGAAGTTATTGCTGTATGCTGTGACCAGAGCAGTATTA
The DNA here is from genome assembly GCA_928272305.1 of Volucella inflata. NCBI lineage: Eukaryota > Metazoa > Arthropoda > Insecta > Diptera > Syrphidae > Volucella > Volucella inflata. Next base: position 38,436,460 of record OV743717.1, read on the forward strand.
ATAGAAAAGAATATAAATTACTGGGAGCAACAGAAAATAAGCCGTTTTTTGAAATCTTGGACCAGGTAATATTTTTTTTTATATGATTACCCGCATTTGTTCAAAAGCGTGCGAAATTGCTTGTTAAAAAATAGTATTCGAATAGCTGATGATATTGTTTCTTGGGGAACTCTTGTCAAACTGTTTGAAGAGCTACACTCTTAACACAACCAACACTGATTGTTGACCTGTTTCGGCATATAGTGAAACTCTACAGTCTATTAAGGCTGCTAGGGAGTGGATCTCATTATGGGAGTCTACTTGTTAGATGAAAAAGCCGTATTGCTTCGGTGGACTAATACAAACTTTACTGGCTGTAGAACTAATATGGGAAAAACTCAAAAATGACCAGCAGTTTCTTCTCCTTGCACATCTTAATACTAATATTGCAGAAAATTTATTTTCAATGACTCGATCAAACAGGGGATCATACGAATGGAACCCTTCAGCCTATAGATTATTAGATATAGATTAAGCAAATAATTTTTAAAAATCTAAAATCGTCAGAGAATTCAGGCTACGAAGATTCTGGAGCTGAATCGTTGATACTCGAAACAGACTACGATGATCTAAAGTGTGATGATAAGGAAGAATTCCAAATTGAAGTTACTGTTGAAGGTCATGTCATGAGGGCAGATATTTTAAACAATATCGAGTACCATATTGGCTGCGATGACGAGGTTGATGATGAAACCAATAAAACGGCAATGATTATATCTAAAGGATGTCCAGACAAGCTGCAAGCAGCGGCACTTACGTTTTATGCCGGCTTTGCGGCTTTTAAGTTATATAAGAAACTTAATTGCTCAAATTGCAATCTGTTTATGATCGACAAAACAGACAAATTTCGAGAACAAGCTCTGTTGAATAAATTACGAGCTTATGAAACCTCCACCACCTCTTCCTAATTTGGAAAGTTAACTGTCCCTTCTGTGAAATTTGAAGAGTTGGTGAAAAGTGTCCAAACCCTTTTTGAAAAGCAGTTCACAGAAGTACGTCATAAAGAACACCTAATCGAGACTTTGCTGACACCCACATTAAAAATGGCATTTGTAAGTTCATTTTAATAGGACTAGTCAAATTTTCCATAAGAAAAATCAATAAGGATTTCTGTGGAGTTAAAAGTGCGAGGAACTAAGATCTCCACTTCAATTTTTCAAGTTTTGCATGTTTATTGAATTATCGACATGTTTTCTGTTTTTTACTCCGTTTATATATTTACATTGTTACATTTTCTTATACTCGTATTTATTATATGTAGGTATTAACTTAGGTTTTTATTTTACATATTGTTCCCTTTAGTTCTTACTAAAATGCGAGGATTAGACTTACGGGGGATACCTCGAAAAAACGCGTCTAATATGATACCTCTTTGGGTGACGTGGAAAAGAATAATAAAGTTATTTACATACAGTCCTACATTAAAATATGTGCATATCTGTATATATGCATGCACAAACCTCTAACATATTAGCTATAAACTCAGTATTTTCACCCGTCATCAGCCCTACTTTCGAGTCAATTAAGTTACATCATAAAGATGTACACTATTTAGCTCAGTGCGAGAGCGACAAAACCGGTCTGTTACTTTGTTTGCACTCTTCAAGTCACTCATCAACTCACTCAATATGCTATTTTTACTCCATTCAGAAGGAGTGAACTAGTGTACTTCTCTCGCAAAAAACGATCGATCGCCACCTAGGCGGCTGGAGACAGAAATAAAAAAATTGCCTTGATGATATTACTATAAGTTTCATATAAAATGCTACTATTTAGTTTCTGTCTATCATTAACAAGTTACGCATGTTCTGCAATTTTTACATAATTATGAAGTATTCAATTGGTGTTTTCAAAGAAGATTAACACAAGAATGTTTATTCAAGATGTTTCTTAAATTCAAAGGAAGCGACTATGTAAACTTAAAAAACAAATTATTTTAGTGATGGTTCAGCGTCACAATTTAAAAACAAAAACAATTGTGCTACCATGACGATGATTTTAGGTTACAAGCAGAGTGGAATTTCTTCGCCTCTTCACATGTCAAAATGGATGGTACTGAAGTCACAATCAAACAAATTGTTAGGAAAGCTATAATTCAATAGCTTGGAAGGTACCACAGGTATTCATATTTGAACTCTTTAAGCAATGTACTCCTACAATATGATTTTTGTGAAAAGCTAATTCCTGGAATTGAATGAAAATGAAAAGTTTGTAATGAAAATGTCTTTTATTTTATCATTTCTATCATAAATTGGCATAATTCTAATAGTTAAATAAGAGCTAAAACTTCTAGGAATATTCACACTCCTAAATTATTTTCAAATTTTTGTAAAAGTTTTATAGTTTCTAGAGAAGTCAGAATAACAGAGTGTCACTAAGTGAACATGATTGACGAAGATTAGATTATAACTATACTCGTATAAACTGAAAATATCAGATTTTAATTTTTTCCTTCACATTGTTGAACATTCTTCAAAATTATCAATTTTCACAATTTTTCTTCATAGAAGATATCATTCTAGGATAATGATAGTTATTTCATGGCATCAACAGGGTTCATACCTTATTCCTAAAAAAATCAATCCTAAATGTGCAACTGGATTGACAGTTGAAAATCGTAAAAATGGGGAAAACTTGTGTAAATTGTTGTAGTTTAGTTCTATTTTATAATATGAAATATGCATACACACATACATACATAAAAATTATCAATCATTCCAATACTTATTCTAAGTAAGAAGCTAGAGACTGTTATATACAAGTATGAAATTGACTCAATTTTTAATTTTCGGTAGTTACTGATCGGAAATTATACAATAAAAAAATAAATTGGGGTGGTTTAGCATTTCTGACACCACAAGGATTATCTTCAATTCTTTTTTATTTTATCATCATGCTGCACACATTTTAGTTCAAATTTGTTGATTGACTCATCATGGTTTTACTTTTCTCAATCTGTTGAAATAAAATTGGTCTTTTTTATCATTCAACAATTTATTTTGTCGATCAAGAGAAATTAATTGAGAAACAACAAGTTTTTAGCAGTTTCCAATATAATTGAAATGTCTGATTCAGGTACGAAAAGTTCAAATAGATTCGACGGTTTCGTACGTAAACAAAAGTGAATAAAAACTCAAGGAACCTAAATATAGCCGTGCAACAGCCATTGCGTCTATTCGCACAGTTTAGGCTCAACAATAATCAACATAGGGAGACATAAGCTAATGTCATAGCGAAATGCATCTCTATGTTTTGTATCAACCACCGACCATAATACTTTTGTCTGCACAGCTTTCTGTCAAACAAATTTACCAATTATGAACTTCTAATTGTAGGTGCTTGGTGAGATGAACAAATTGAACAAAACAAAATATTCAGACAGTTTCCTATCAAATTTATATTATAAACATGCCATCTTTAAAATTTACATATGCAATGAGCCACAGAATTCGCTGCCTCTTAAGTTTGCAGAAGCTTAACGAATCGATTCTGGGTATGTTATGTGTTGTCACATAAGTTTCCGTGTAATCGCACGTTTGCATATGCGGGCGAGTGTTGATTATGGTTCTCACTTTCCCTACGACAACGTACGTACATTTTCTTCTAGAATATTATTGTTCTACCTTTAATCTTTACTCCTGAAGATTTGGCAGTTCTTATTTTTTATTTTTATCTCACAAAAGAGAGGGGAATTCATTTCACATATTTCATTGCCTGGAAGTGGAAGTGGGCTTGTGGAGACCACTTATAATATGCTATGAAAAATTTCATTCTCTGTATTGCTCAGTCCGCTTTTACACAGAGACTCTTAAGTCGCGACTCATACAAGTGCAAAAGAGAAAGAAGATTCCATTCTATTGGGTGTCAATTTGAATGTAGTTTGACATTTGTTTTTTTTCGTTATGGCTGAGTGCCGATAAATGAAATTATTAAATGTATTAAAAATTATTTGCTATTCCAATGATCTGCGTTTATTTTCGAATTTTTTTCAATTGTATTTAATGCCTCAAAACCCAGAACTTTGAAATGCTTTGCGACATTTAAACGACTGAAATAGTAAGCTATGTCCAGTATTACACGATGACTTTTGAGTCATGATTCACACAAGTGCAAAAGAGAAAGAAGATGAGCCGTCGGGCAAAATTTCTTTTCTATGACTCTTTTTGACTTCTCTTCTCTCCTTGTTCGTTTTTTTTTCTATATCGGGTTATTTGTATGCTCTCTTCATAAAGGGTGGTTCGCAAAAAAAAAAAACGGGATTGAAATATGAACAGAGAAACATACTTAACTCAACTCGATTGCCGGTTACATTACACACTCTTAGGGTGATTTCAACCTACGCCGAACTCTTTTGTAAACGTGGGTCGCTTATAGGGTATTTGGCATTATTTCACAATTTTGAGTAATATTGTTAAAACATTTTTTTTTTTTTTTAATTTTTTACCAAGAATTTGAGTTTGAATGTGAATCATTCAAAAACTATTCACACGAAGAACAAATTTTAGGCCTTCAAATCCTGTATAGTACTTTATTGTAAGTGCTGCCGTTGTTTTTTAATAATTTTTTTCCCATCTTAAGTCACTTGTTTTTAAATTGCCCATAACTCCTAAACGGGATAAGATGGACCCCACCCTCCCATAGTAAAAAATGCTAGTTTTTAACTCCTCTACAAAATATTGTTATCAATTCTTGGCGCCAAAGTTATCGTCCTCGTGCCCATTTTTATGCCAAAGACTTTAAATCAGAATCACTTCGAATATGTCTTTCTAAAAATGTACGAGTAGTTCCAATTTCGTCCCCATTAGTTGTTGCACTGATTTATTCACTGACGATTCTTGCTTAAAAATCATGGATACTAAACGAAAGATTAAACTTGCATCGGCGATCATTCCACACAACTCCAGAACATGCAATAATCCAAACCTTATTCAAGAAACTGGCGAAACTGAAAATGTTGCAATGTGTTCACCTATCAGCTCTGTTAAAAGGGTTACTTACCCCATAACATATAGTATGCAAGAGATTTCTCTTTACCGCCTCTTAACAATAGCTCCGAAATTTCTCCCTCACAGTTTCCGTCTCCCGGTTCACGTTTCGTTGAGAAATCTGAAGTTGGAATACAAAATTCTGTACCGTGTAAAATATTCGATACACCGAAAAGATTAAAATATAATGGAGAAAAACGTTGACTTGCAATTGCACGAAAAACAAGTTGATGTTAAAACATTTGTTTGCACGCAACTTTTTCATAAGGTAAATGCACGCTGGACAAATGAAGAAAAGGATTTGTGCCTAAATTTTTTTTTATAAGTCTCCTTCATTATATTCCCATATGCTGAGCACAGGATTAAGCTTACCATCTGTAAGCACAATATATAGATGGCATTCATCATTGAGTTTACCGGCTGGGCTCTCTACTCAAATAATTGAGCTTTTGAAAAGTAGGGCCGAAAGCATGTCAAATATACAAAAAAGGTGTGTTCTGATTTTTGATGAAATGGCAATTAAGCCCGAACTTGATTATGATACGAAAACGGATATGATATACGGGTTTTCGGACTTTGGGGAGCTGGGGAGCTGGGAAGACACACGACTGTTGCTTCAAAGGTTATGGTATTCACCCTTAGAGGATTAAATATGAATTGGGAGCAAACCGTATCGTATTATATAGGATGCCCAAAGGGTGAGGCTATCGCCGAGATATTGAAATTAACAATAACCAAAACATTAGAATGTGGATTTGAAGTTATTGCTGTATGCTGTGACCAGAGCAGTATTAATAGAAAAGAATATAAATTACTGGGAGCAACAGAAAATAAGCCGTTTTTTGAAATCTTGGACCAGGTAATATTTTTTTTTATATGATTACCCGCATTTGTTCAAAAGCGTGCGAAATTGCTTGTTAAAAAATAGTATTCGAATAGCTGATGATATTGTTTCTTGGGGAACTCTTGTCAAACTGTTTGAAGAGCTACACTCTTAACACAACCAACACTGATTGTTGACCTGTTTCGGCATATAGTGAAACTCTACAGTCTATTAAGGCTGCTAGGGAGTGGATCTCATTATGGGAGTCTACTTGTTAGATGAATAAGCCGTATTGCTTCGGTGGACTAATACAAACTTTACTGGCTGTAGAACTAATATGGAAAAAACTCAAAAATGACCAGCAGTTTCTTCTCCTTGCACATCTTAATACTAATATTGCAGAAAATTTATTTTCAATGACTCGATCAAACAGGGGATCATACGAATGGAACCCTTCAGCCTATAGATTATTAGATATAGATTAAGCAAATAATTTTTAAAAATCTAAAATCGTCAGAGAATTCAGGCTACGAAGATTCTGGAGCTGAATCGTTGATACTCGAAACAGACTACGATGATCTAAAGTGTGATGATAAGGAAGAATTCCAAATTGAAGTTACTGTTGAAGGTCATGTCATGAGGGCAGATATTTTAAACAATATCGAGTACCATATTGGCTGCGATGACGAGGTTGATGATGAAACCAATAAAACGGCAATGATTATATCTAAAGGATGTCCAGACAAGCTGCAAGCAGCGGCACTTACGTTTTATGCCGGCTTTGCGGCTTTTAAGTTATATAAGAAACTTAATTGCTCAAATTGCAATCTGTTTATGATCGACAAAAAAGACAAATTTCGAGAACAAGCTCTGTTGAATAAATTACGAGCTTATGAAACCTCCACCACCTCTTCCTAATTTGGAAAGTTAACTGTCCCTTCTGTGAAATTTGAAGAGTTGGTGAAAAGTGTCCTAACCCTTTTTGAAAAGCAGTTCACAGAAGTACGTCATAAAGAACACCTAATCGAGACTTTGCTGACACCCACATTAAAAATGGCATTTGTAAGTTCATTTTAATAGGACTAGTCAAATTTTCCATAAGAAAAATCAATAAGGATTTCTGTGGAGTTAAAAGTGCGAGGAACTAAGATCTCCACTTCAATTTTTCAAGTTTTGCATGTTTATTGAATTATCGACATGTTTTCTGTTTTTTACTCCGTTTATATATTTACATTGTTACGTTTTCTTATACTCGTATTTATTATATGTAGGTATTAACTTAGGTTTTTATTTTACATATTGTTCCCTTTAGTTCTTACTAAAATGCGAGGATTAGACTTACGGGGGATACCTCGAAAAAACGCGTCTAATATGATACCTCTTTGGGTGACGTGGAAAAGAATAATAAAGTTATTTACATACAGTCCTACATTAAAATATGTGCATATCTGTATATATGCATGCACAAACCTCTAACATATTAGCTATAAACTCAGTATTTTCACCCGTCATCAGCCCTACTTTCGAGTCAATTAAGTTACATCATAAAGATGTACACTATTTAGCTCAGTGCGAGAGCGACAAAACCGGTCTGTTACTTTGTTTGCACTCTTCAAGTCACTCATCAACTCACTCAATATGCTATTTTTACTCCATTCAGAAGGAGTGAACTAGTGTACTTCTCTCGCAAAAAACGATCGATCGCCACCTAGCCGGCTGGAGACAGAAATAAAAAAATTGCCTTGATGATATTACTATAAGTTTCATATAAAATGCTACTATTTAGTTTCTGTCTATCATTAACAAGTTACGCATGTTCTGCAATTTTTACATAATTATGAAGTATTCAATTGGTGTTTTCAAAGAAGATTAACACAAGAATGTTTATTCAAGATGTTTCTTAAATTCAAAGGAAGCGACTATGTAAACTTAAAAAACAAATTATTTTAGTGATGGTTCAGCGTCACAATTTAAAAACAAAAACAATTGTGCTACCATGACGATGATTTTAGGTTACAAGCAGAGTGGAATTTCTTCGCCTCTTCACATGTCAAAATGGATGGTACTGAAGTCACAATCAAACAAATTGTTAGGAAAGCTATAATTCAATAGCTTGGAAGGTACCACAGGTATTCATATTTGAACTCTTTAAGCAATGTACTCCTACAATATGATTTTTGTGAAAAGCTAATTCCTGGAATTGAATGAAAATGAAAAGTTTGTAATGAAAATGTCTTTTATTTTATCATTTCTATCATAAATTGGCATAATTCTAATAGTTAAATAAGAGCTAAAACTTCTAGGAATATTCACACTCCTAAATTATTTTCAAATTTTTGTAAAAGTTTTATAGTTTCTAGAGAAGTCAGAATAACAGAGTGTCACTAAGTGAACATGATTGACGAAGATTAGATTATAACTATACTCGTATAAACTGAAAATATCAGATTTTAATTTTTTCCTTCACATTGTTGAACATTCTTCAAAATTATCAATTTTCACAATTTTTCTTCATAGAAGATATCATTCTAGGATAATGATAGTTATTTCATGGCATCAACAGGGTTCATACCTTATTCCTAAAAAAATCAATCCTAAATGTGCAACTGGATTGACAGTTGAAAATCGTAAAAATGGGGAAAACTTGTGTAAATTGTTGTAGTTTAGTTCTATTTTATAATATGAAATATGCATACACACATACATACATAAAAATTATCAATCATTCCAATACTTATTCTAAGTAAGAAGCTAGAGACTGTTATATACAAGTATGAAATTGACTCAATTTTTAATTTTCGGTAGTTACTGATCGGAAATTATACAATAAAAAAATAAATTGTGGTGGTTTAGCATTTCTGACACCACAAGGATTATCTTCAATTCTTTTTTATTTTATCATCATGCCGCACACATTTTAGTTCAAATTTGTTGATTGACTCATCATGGTTTTACTTTTCTCAATCTGTTGAAATAAAATTGGTCTTTTTTATCATTCAACAATTTATTTTGTCGATCAAGAGAAATTAATTGAGAAACAACAAGTTTTTAGCAGTTTCCAATATAATTGAAATGTCTGATTCAGGTACGAAAAGTTCAAATAGATTCGACGGTTTCGTACGTAAACAAAAGTGAATAAAAACTCAAGGAACCTAAATATAGCCGTGCAACAGCCATTGCGTCTATTCGCACAGTTTAGGCTCAACAATAATCAACATAGGGAGACATAAGCTAATGTCATAGCGAAATGCATCTCTATGTTTTGTATCAACCACCGACCATAATACTTTTGTCTGCACAGCTTTCTGTCAAACAAATTTACCAATTATGAACTTCTAATTGTAGGTGCTTGGTGAGATGAACAAATTGAACAAAACAAAATATTCAGACAGTTTCCTATCAAATTTATATTATAAACATGCCATCTTTAAAATTTACATATGCAATGAGCCACAGAATTCGCTGCCTCTTAAGTTTGCAGAAGCTTAACGAATCGATTCTGGGTATGTTATGTGTTGTCACATAAGTTTCCGTGTAATCGCACGTTTGCATATGCGGGCGAGTGTTGATTATGGTTCTCACTTTCCCTACGACAACGTACGTACATTTTCTTCTAGAATATTATTGTTCTACCTTTAATCTTTACTCCTGAAGATTTGGCAGTTCTTATTTTTTATTTTTATCTCACAAAAGAGAGGGGAATTCATTTCACATATTTCATTGCCTGGAAGTGGAAGTGGGCTTGTGGAGACCACTTATAATATGCTATGAAAAATTTCATTCTCTGTATTGCTCAGTCCGCTTTTACACAGAGACTCTTAAGTCGCGACTCATACAAGTGCAAAAGAGAAAGAAGATTCCATTCTATTGGGTGTCAATTTGAATGTAGTTTGACATTTGTTTTTTTTCGTTATGGCTGAGTGCCGATAAATGAAATTATTAAATGTATTAAAAATTATTTGCTATTCCAATGATCTGCGTTTATTTTCGAATTTTTTTCAATTGTATTTAATGCCTCAAAACCCAGAACTTTGAAATGCTTTGCGACATTTAAACGACTGAAATAGTAAGCTATGTCCAGTATTACACGATGACTTTTGAGTCATGATTCACACAAGTGCAAAAGAGAAAGAAGATGAGCCGTCGGGCAAAATTTCTTTTCTATGACTCTTTTTGACTTCTCTTCTCTCCTTGTTCGTTTTTTTTTCTATATCGGTTTATTTGTATGCTCTCTTCATAAAGGGTGGTTCGCAAAAAAAAAAACGGGATTGAAATATGAACAGAGAAACATACTTAACTCAACTCGATTGCCGGTTACATTACACACTCTTAGGGTGATTTCAACCTACGCCGAACTCTTTTGTAAACGTGGGTCGCTTATAGGGTATTTGGCATTATTTCACAATTTTGAGTAATATTGTTAAAACATTTTTTTTTTTTTTTTTTTTAATTTTTTACCAAGAATTTGAGTTTGAATGTGAATCATTCAAAAACTATTCACACGAAGAACAAATTTTAGGCCTTCAAATCCTGTATAGTACTTTATTGTAAGTGCTGCCGTTGTTTTTTAATAATTTTTTTCCCATCTTAAGTCACTTGTTTTTAAATTGCCCATAACTCCTAAACGGGATAAGATGGACCCCACCCTCCCATAGTAAAAAATGCTAGTTTTTAACTCCTCTACAAAATATTGTTATCAATTCTTGGCGCCAAAGTTATCGTCCTCGTGCCCATTTTTATGCCAAAGACTTTAAATCAGAATCACTTCGAATATGTCTTTCTAAAAATGTACGAGTAGTTCCAATTTCGTCCCCATTAGTTGTTGCACTGATTTATTCACTGACGATTCTTGCTTAAAAATCATGGATACTAAACGAAAGATTAAACTTGCATCGGCGATCATTCCACACAACTCCAGAACATGCAATAATCCAAACCTTATTCAAGAAACTGGCGAAACTGAAAATGTTGCAATGTGTTCACCTATCAGCTCTGTTAAAAGGGTTACTTACCCCATAACATATAGTATGCAAGAGATTTCTCTTTACCGCCTCTTAACAATAGCTCCGAAATTTCTCCCTCACAGTTTCCGTCTCCCGGTTCACGTTTCGTTGAGAAATCTGAAGTTGGAATACAAAATTCTGTACCGTGTAAAATATTCGATACACCGAAAAGATTAAAATATAATGGAGAAAAACGTTGACTTGCAATTGCACGAAAAACAAGTTGATGTTAAAACATTTGTTTGCACGCAACTTTTTCATAAGGTAAATGCACGCTGGACAAATGAAGAAAAGGATTTGTGCCTAAATTTTTTTTTATAAGTCTCCTTCATTATATTCCCATATGCTGAGCACAGGATTAAGCTTACCATCTGTAAGCACAATATATAGATGGCATTCATCATTGAGTTTACCGGCTGGGCTCTCTACTCAAATAATTGAGCTTTTGAAAAGTAGGGCCGAAAGCATGTCAAATATACAAAAAAGGTGTGTTCTGATTTTTGATGAAATGGCAATTAAGCCCGAACTTGATTATGATACGAAAACGGATATGATATACGGGTTTTCGGACTTTGGGGAGCTGGGGAGCTGGGAAGACACACGACTGTTGCTTCAAAGGTTATGGTATTCACCATTAGAGGATTAAATATGAATTGGGAGCAAACCGTATCGTATTATATAGGATGCCCAAAGGGTGAGGCTATCGCCGAGATATTGAAATTAACAATAACCAAAACATTAGAATGTGGATTTGAAGTTATTGCTGTATGCTGTGACCAGAGCAGTATTAATAGAAAAGAATATAAATTACTGGGAGCAACAGAAAATAAGCCGTTTTTTGAAATCTTGGACCAGGTAATATTTTTTTTTATATGATTACCCGCATTTGTTCAAAAGCGTGCGAAATTGCTTGTTAAAAAATAGTATTCGAATAGCTGATGATATTGTTTCTTGGGGAACTCTTGTCAAACTGTTTGAAGAGCTACACTCTTAACACAACCAACACTGATTGTTGACCTGTTTCGGCATATAGTGAAACTCTACAGTCTATTAAGGCTGCTAGGGAGTGGATCTCATTATGGGAGTCTACTTGTTAGATGAAAAAGCCGTATTGCTTCGGTGGACTAATACAAACTTTACTGGCTGTAGAACTAATATGGAAAAAACTCAAAAATGACCAGCAGTTTCTTCTCCTTGCACATCTTAATACTAATATTGCAGAAAATTTATTTTCAATGACTCGATCAAACAGGGGATCATACGAATGGAACCCTTCAGCCTATAGATTATTAGATATAGATTAAGCAAATAATTTTTAAAAATCTAAAATCGTCAGAGAATTCAGGCTACGAAGATTCTGGAGCTGAATCGTTGATACTCGAAACAGACTACGATGATCTAAAGTGTGATGATAAGGAAGAATTCCAAATTGAAGTTACTGTTGAAGGTCATGTCATGAGGGCAGATATTTTAAACAATATCGAGTACCATATTGGCTGCGATGACGAGGTTGATGATGAAACCAATAAAACGGCAATGATTATATCTAAAGGATGTCCAGACAAGCTGCAAGCAGCGGCACTTACGTTTTATGCCGGCTTTGCGGCTTTTAAGTTATATAAGAAACTTAATTGCCCAAATTGCAATCTGTTTATGATCGACAAAACAGACAAATTTCGAGAACAAGCTCTGTTGAATAAATTACGAGCTTATGACACCTCCACCACCTCTTCCTAATTTGGAAAGTTAACTGTCCCTTCTGTGAAATTTGAAGAGTTGGTGAAAAGTGTCCTAACCCTTTTTGAAAAGCAGTTCACAGAAGTACGTCATAAAGAACACCTAATCGAGACTTTGCTGACACCCACATTAAAAATGGCATTTGTAAGTTCATTTTAATAGGACTAGTCAAATTTTCCATAAGAAAAATCAATAAGGATTTCTGTGGAGTTAAAAGTGCGAGGAACTAAGATCTCCACTTCAATTTTTCAAGTTTTGCATGTTTATTGAATTATCGATATGTTTTCTGTTTTTTACTCCGTTTATATATTTACATTGTTACGTTTTCTTATACTCGTTTTTATTATATGTAGGTATTAACTTAGGTTTTTATTTTTCATATTGTTCCCTTTAGTTCTTACTAAAATGCGAGGAATAGGCTTACGGGGGATACCTCGAAAAAACGCGTCTAATATGATACCTCTTTGGGTGACGTGGAAAAGAATAATAAAATTATTTATATGCAGTCCTACATTAAAATATGTGCATATCTGTATATATGCATGCACAAACCTCTAACATATTAGCTATAAACTCAGTATTTTCACCCGTCATCAGCCCTACTTTCGAGTCAATTAAGTTACATCATAAAGATGTACACTATTTAGCTCAGTGCGAGAGCGACAAAATCGGTCTGTTACTTTGTTTGCACTCTTCAAGTCACTCATCAACTCACTCAATATGCTATTTTTACTCCATTCAGAAGGAGTGAACTAGTGTACTTCTCTCGCAAAAACCGATCGATCGCCACCTAGCCGGCTGGAGACAGAAATAAAAAAATTGCCTTGATGATATTACTATAAGTTTCATATAAAATGCTACTATTTAGTTTCTGTCTATCATTAACAAGCTACGCATGTTCTGCAATTTTTACATAATTATGAAGTATTCAATTGGTGTTTTCAAAGAAGATTAACACAAGAATGTTTATTCAAGATGTTTCTTAAATTCAAAGGAAGCGACTATGTAAACTTAAAAAACAAATTATTTTAGTGATGGTTCAGCGTCACAATTTAAAAACAAAAACAATTGTGCTACCATGACGATGATTTTAGGTTACAAGCAGAGTGGAATTTCTTCGCCTCTTCACATGTCAAAATGGATGGTACTGAAGTCACAATCAAACAAATTGTTAGGAAAGCTATAATTAAATAGCTTGGAAGGTAACACAGGTATTCATATTTGAACTCTTTAAGCAATGTACTCCTACAATATGATTTTTGTGAAAAGCTAATTCCTGGAATTGAATGAAAATGAAAAGTTTGTAATGAAAATGTCTTTTATTTTATCATTCCTATCATAAATTGGCATAATTCTAATAGTTAAATAAGAGCTAAAACTTCTAGGAATATTCACACCCCTAAATTATTTTCAAATTTTTTGTAAAAGTTCTATAGTTTCTAGAGAAGTCAGCATAACAGAGTGTCACTAAGTGAACATGATTGACGAAGATAAGATTATAACTATACTCGTATAAACTGAAAATATCAGATTTTATTTTTTCCTTCACATTGTTGAACATTCTTCAAAATTATCAATTTTCACAATTTTTCTTCATAGAAGATATCATTCTAGGATAATGATAGTTATTTTATGGCATCAACAGGGTTCATACCTTGTTCCTAAAAAAATCAATCCTAAATGTGCAACTGGATTGACAGTTGAAAATCGTAAAAATGGGGAAAACTTGGTTAAATTGTTGTAGTTTAGTTCTATTTTATAATATGAAATATGCATACACACATACACACATCCATACATAAAAATTATCAATCATTTCAATACTTATTCTAAGTAAGAAGCTAGAGACTGTTATATACAAGTATGAAATTGACTCAATTTTTAATTTTCGGTAGTTACTGATCGGAAATTATACAATAAAAAAATAAATTGTGGTGGTTTAGCGTTTCTGACACCACAAGTATTATCTTCAATTCTTTTTTATTTTATTATCATGCCGCACACATTTTAGTTCAAATTTGTTGATTGACTCATCATGGTTTTACTTTTCTCAATCTGTTGAAATAAAATTGGTCTTTTTTATCATTCAACAATTTATTTTGTCGATCAAGAGAAATTAATTGAGAAACAACAAGTTTTTAGCAGTTTCCAATATAATTGAAATGTCTGATTCAGGTACGAAAAGTTCAAATAGATTCGACGGTTTCGTACGTAAACAAAAGTGAATAAAAACTCAACGAACCTAAATGAAAAGAAATTATAGCCGTGCAACAGCCATTGCGTCTATTCGCACAGTTTAGGCTCAACAATAATCAACATAGGGAGACATAAGCTAATGTCATAGCGAAATGCATCTCTATGTTTTGTATCAACCACCGACCATAATACTTTTGTCTGCACAGCTTTCTGTCAAACAAATTTACCAATTATGAACTTCTAATTGTGTGTGCTTAGTGAGATGAACAAATTGAACAAAACAAATTATTCAGACAGTTTCCTATCAAATTTATATTATAAACATGCCATCTTTAAAATTTACATATGCAATGAGCCACAGAATTCGCTGCCTCTTAAGTTTGCAGAAGCTTAACGAATCGATTCTGGGTATGTTATGTGTTGTCACATAAGTTTCCGTGTAATCGCACGTTTGCATATGCGGGCGAGTGTTGATTATGGTTCTCACTTTCCCTACGACAACGTACGTACATTTTCTTCTAGAATATTATTGTTCTACCTTTAATCTTTACTCCTGAAGATTTGGCAGTTCTTATTTTTTATTTTTATCTCACAAAAGAGAGGGGAATTCATTTTACATATTTCATTGCCTGGAAGTGGAAGTGGGCTTGTGGAGACCACTTATAATATGCTATGAAAAATTTCATTCTCTGTATTGCTCAGTCCGCTTTTACACAGAGACTCTTAAGTCGCGACTCATACAAGTGCAAAAGAGAAAGAAGATTCCATTCTATTGGGTGTCAATTTGAATGTAGTTTGACATTTGTTTTTTTTCGTTATGGCTGAGTGCCGATAAATGAAATTATTAAATGTATTAAAAATTATTTGCTATTCCAATGATCTGCGTTTATTTTCGAATTTTTTTCAATTGTATTTAATGCCTCAAAACCCAGAACTTTGAAATGCTTTGCGACATTTAAACGACTGAAATAGTAAGCTATGTCCAGTATTACACGATGACTTTTGAGTCATGATTCACACAAGTGCAAAAGAGAAAGAAGATGAGCCGTCGGGCAAAATTTCTTTTCTATGACTCTTTTTGACTTCTCTTCTCTCCTTGTTCGTTTTTTTTTCTATATCGGTTTATTTGTATGCTCTCTTCATAAAGGGTGGTTCGCAAAAAAAAAAAACGGGATTGAAATATGAACAGAGAAACATACTTAACTCAACTCGATTGCCGGTTACATTACACACTCTTAGGGTGATTTCAACCTACGCCGAACTCTTTTGTAAACGTGGGTCGCTTATAGGGTATGTGGCATTATTTCACAATTTTGAGTAATATTGTTAAAACATTTTTTTTTTTTTTTTTTTTTAATTTTTTACCAAGAATTTGAGTTTGAATGTGAATCATTCAAAAACTATTCACACGAAGAACAAATTTTAGGCCTTCAAATCCTGTATAGTACTTTATTGTAAGTGCTGCCGTTGTTTTTTAATAATTTTTTTCCCATCTTAAGTCACTTGTTTTTAAATTGCCCATAACTCCTAAACGGGATAAGATGGACCCCACCCTCCCATAGTAAAAAATGCTAGTTTTTAACTCCTCTACAAAATATTGTTATCAATTCTTGGCGCCAAAGTTATCGTCCTCGTGCCCATTTTTATGCCAAAGACTTTAAATCAGAATCACTTCGAATATGTCTTTCTAAAAATGTACGAGTAGTTCCAATTTCGTCCCCATTAGTTGTTGCACTGATTTATTCACTGACGATTCTTGCTTAAAAATCATGGATACTAAACGAAAGATTAAACTTGCATCGGCGATCATTCCACACAACTCCAGAACATGCAATAATCCAAACCTTATTCAAGAAACTGGCGAAACTGAAAATGTTGCAATGTGTTCACCTATCAGCTCTGTTAAAAGGGTTACTTACCCCATAACATATAGTATGCAAGAGATTTCTCTTTACCGCCTCTTAACAATAGCTCCGAAATTTCTCCCTCACAGTTTCCGTCTCCCGGTTCACGTTTCGTTGAGAAATCTGAAGTTGGAATACAAAATTCTGTACCGTGTAAAATATTCGATACACCGAAAAGATTAAAATATAATGGAGAAAAACGTTGACTTGCAATTGCACGAAAAACAAGTTGATGTTAAAACATTTGTTTGCACGCAACTTTTTCATAAGGTAAATGCACGCTGGACAAATGAAGAAAAGGATTTGTGCCTAAATTTTTTTTTATAAGTCTCCTTCATTATATTCCCATATGCTGAGCACAGGATTAAGCTTACCATCTGTAAGCACAATATATAGATGGCATTCATCATTGAGTTTACCGGCTGGGCTCTCTACTCAAATAATTGAGCTTTTGAAAAGTAGGGCCGAAAGCATGTCAAATATACAAAAAAGGTGTGTTCTGATTTTTGATGAAATGGCAATTAAGCCCGAACTTGATTATGATACGAAAACGGATATGATATACGGGTTTTCGGACTTTGGGGAGCTGGGGAGCTGGGAAGACACACGACTGTTGCTTCAAAGGTTATGGTATTCACCATTAGAGGATTAAATATGAATTGGGAGCAAACCGTATCGTATTATATAGGATGCCCAAAGGGTGAGGCTATCGCCGAGATATTGAAATTAACAATAACCAAAACATTAGAATGTGGATTTGAAGTTATTGCTGTATGCTGTGACCAGAGCAGTATTAATAGAAAAGAATATAAATTACTGGGAGCAACAGAAAATAAGCCGTTTTTTGAAATCTTGGACCAGGTAATATTTTTTTTTATATGATTACCCGCATTTGTTCAAAAGCGTGCGAAATTGCTTGTTAAAAAATAGTATTCGAATAGCTGATGATATTGTTTCTTGGGGAACTCTTGTCAAACTGTTTGAAGAGCTACACTCTTAACACAACCAACACTGATTGTTGACCTGTTTCGGCATATAGTGAAACTCTACAGTCTATTAAGGCTGCTAGGGAGTGGATCTCATTATGGGAGTCTACTTGTTAGATGAAAAAGCCGTATTGCTTCGGTGGACTAATACAAACTTTACTGGCTGTAGAACTAATATGGAAAAAACTCAAAAATGACCAGCAGTTTCTTCTCCTTGCACATCTTAATACTAATATTGCAGAAAATTTATTTTCAATGACTCGATCAAACAGGGGATCATACGAATGGAACCCTTCAGCCTATAGATTATTAGATATAGATTAAGCAAATAATTTTTAAAAATCTAAAATCGTCAGAGAATTCAGGCTACGAAGATTCTGGAGCTGAATCGTTGATACTCGAAACAGACTACGATGATCTAAAGTGTGATGATAAGGAAGAATTCCAAATTGAAGTTACTGTTGAAGGTCATGTCATGAGGGCAGATATTTTAAACAATATCGAGTACCATATTGGCTGCGATGACGAGGTTGATGATGAAACCAATAAAACGGCAATGATTATATCTAAAGGATGTCCAGACAAGCTGCAAGCAGCGGCACTTACGTTTTATGCCGGCTTTGCGGCTTTTAAGTTATATAAGAAACTTAATTGCCCAAATTGCAATCTGTTTATGATCGACAAAACAGACAAATTTCGAGAACAAGCTCTGTTGAATAAATTACGAGCTTATGACACCTCCACCACCTCTTCCTAATTTGGAAAGTTAACTGTCCCTTCTGTGAAATTTGAAGAGTTGGTGAAAAGTGTCCTAACCCTTTTTGAAAAGCAGTTCACAGAAGTACGTCATAAAGAACACCTAATCGAGACTTTGCTGACACCCACATTAAAAATGGCATTTGTAAGTTCATTTTAATAGGACTAGTCAAATTTTCCATAAGAAAAATCAATAAGGATTTCTGTGGAGTTAAAAGTGCGAGGAACTAAGATCTCCACTTCAATTTTTCAAGTTTTGCATGTTTATTGAATTATCGATATGTTTTCTGTTTTTTACTCCGTTTATATATTTACATTGTTACGTTTTCTTATACTCGTTTTTATTATATGTAGGTATTAACTTAGGTTTTTATTTTTCATATTGTTCCCTTTAGTTCTTACTAAAATGCGAGGAATAGGCTTACGGGGGATACCTCGAAAAAACGCGTCTAATATGATACCTCTTTGGGTGACGTGGAAAAGAATAATAAAATTATTTATATGCAGTCCTACATTAAAATATGTGCATATCTGTATATATGCATGCACAAACCTCTAACATATTAGCTATAAACTCAGTATTTTCACCCGTCATCAGCCCTACTTTCGAGTCAATTAAGTTACATCATAAAGATGTACACTATTTAGCTCAGTGCGAGAGCGACAAAATCGGTCTGTTACTTTGTTTGCACTCTTCAAGTCACTCATCAACTCACTCAATATGCTATTTTTACTCCATTCAGAAGGAGTGAACTAGTGTACTTCTCTCGCAAAAACCGATCGATCGCCACCTAGCCGGCTGGAGACAGAAATAAAAAAATTGCCTTGATGATATTACTATAAGTTTCATATAAAATGCTACTATTTAGTTTCTGTCTATCATTAACAAGCTACGCATGTTCTGCAATTTTTACATAATTATGAAGTATTCAATTGGTGTTTTCAAAGAAGATTAACACAAGAATGTTTATTCAAGATGTTTCTTAAATTCAAAGGAAGCGACTATGTAAACTTAAAAAACAAATTATTTTAGTGATGGTTCAGCGTCACAATTTAAAAACAAAAACAATTGTGCTACCATGACGATGATTTTAGGTTACAAGCAGAGTGGAATTTCTTCGCCTCTTCACATGTCAAAATGGATGGTACTGAAGTCACAATCAAACAAATTGTTAGGAAAGCTATAATTAAATAGCTTGGAAGGTAACACAGGTATTCATATTTGAACTCTTTAAGCAATGTACTCCTACAATATGATTTTTGTGAAAAGCTAATTCCTGGAATTGAATGAAAATGAAAAGTTTGTAATGAAAATGTCTTTTATTTTATCATTCCTATCATAAATTGGCATAATTCTAATAGTTAAATAAGAGCTAAAACTTCTAGGAATATTCACACCCCTAAATTATTTTCAAATTTTTTGTAAAAGTTCTATAGTTTCTAGAGAAGTCAGCATAACAGAGTGTCACTAAGTGAACATGATTGACGAAGATAAGATTATAACTATACTCGTATAAACTGAAAATATCAGATTTTATTTTTTCCTTCACATTGTTGAACATTCTTCAAAATTATCAATTTTCACAATTTTTCTTCATAGAAGATATCATTCTAGGATAATGATAGTTATTTTATGGCATCAACAGGGTTCATACCTTGTTCCTAAAAAAATCAATCCTAAATGTGCAACTGGATTGACAGTTGAAAATCGTAAAAATGGGGAAAACTTGGTTAAATTGTTGTAGTTTAGTTCTATTTTATAATATGAAATATGCATACACACATACACACATCCATACATAAAAATTATCAATCATTTCAATACTTATACTAAGTAAGAAGCTAGAGACTGTTATATACAAGTATGAAATTGACTCAATTTTTAATTTTCGGTAGTTACTGATCGGAAATTATACAATAAAAAAATAAATTGTGGTGGTTTAGCGTTTCTGACACCACAAGTATTATCTTCAATTCTTTTTTATTTTATTATCATGCCGCACACATTTTAGTTCAAATTTGTTGATTGACTCATCATGGTTTTACTTTTCTCAATCTGTTGAAATAAAATTGGTCTTTTTTATCATTCAACAATTTATTTTGTCGATCAAGAGAAATTAATTGAGAAACAACAAGTTTTTAGCAGTTTCCAATATAATTGAAATGTCTGATTCAGGTACGAAAAGTTCAAATAGATTCGACGGTTTCGTACGTAAACAAAAGTGAATAAAAACTCAACGAACCTAAATGAAAAGAAATTATAGCCGTGCAACAGCCATTGCGTCTATTCGCACAGTTTAGGCTCAACAATAATCAACATAGGGAGACATAAGCTAATGTCATAGCGAAATGCATCTCTATGTTTTGTATCAACCACCGACCATAATACTTTTGTCTGCACAGCTTTCTGTCAAACAAATTTACCAATTATGAACTTCTAATTGTGTGTGCTTAGTGAGATGAACAAATTGAACAAAACAAATTATTCAGACAGTTTCCTATCAAATTTATATTATAAACATGCCATCTTTAAAATTTACATATGCAATGAGCCACAGAATTCGCTGCCTCTTAAGTTTGCAGAAGCTTAACGAATCGATTCTGGGTATGTTATGTGTTGTCACATAAGTTTCCGTGTAATCGCACGTTTGCATATGCGGGCGAGTGTTGATTATGGTTCTCACTTTCCCTACGACAACGTACGTACATTTTCTTCTAGAATATTATTGTTCTACCTTTAATCTTTACTCCTGAAGATTTGGCAGTTCTTATTTTTTATTTTTATCTCACAAAAGAGAGGGGAATTCATTTCACATATTTCATTGCCTGGAAGTGGAAGTGGGCTTGTGGAGACCACTTATAATATGCTATGAAAAATTTCATTCTCTGTATTGCTCAGTCCGCTTTTACACAGAGACTCTTAAGTCGCGACTCATACAAGTGCAAAAGAGAAAGAAGATTCCATTCTATTGGGTGTCAATTTGAATGTAGTTTGACATTTGTTTTTTTTCGTTATGGCTGAGTGCCGATAAATGAAATTATTAAATGTATTAAAAATTATTTGCTATTCCAATGATCTGCGTTTATTTTCGAATTTTTTTCAATTGTATTTAATGCCTCAAAACCCAGAACTTTGAAATGCTTTGCGACATTTAAACGACTGAAATAGTAAGCTATGTCCAGTATTACACGATGACTTTTGAGTCATGATTCACACAAGTGCAAAAGAGAAAGAAGATGAGCCGTCGGGCAAAATTTCTTTTCTATGACTCTTTTTGACTTCTCTTCTCTCCTTGTTCGTTTTTTTTTCTATATCGGTTTATTTGTATGCTCTCTTCATAAAGGGTGGTTCGCAAAAAAAAAAACGGGATTGAAATATGAACAGAGAAACATACTTAACTCAACTCGATTGCCGGTTACATTACACACTCTTAGGGTGATTTCAACCTACGCCGAACTCTTTTGTAAACGTGGGTCGCTTATAGGGTATTTGGCATTATTTCACAATTTTGAGTAATATTGTTAAAACATTTTTTTTTTTTTTTTTTTTAATTTTTTACCAAGAATTTGAGTTTGAATGTGAATCATTCAAAAACTATTCACACGAAGAACAAATTTTAGGCCTTCAAATCCTGTATAGTACTTTATTGTAAGTGCTGCCGTTGTTTTTTAATAATTTTTTTCCCATCTTAAGTCACTTGTTTTTAAATTGCCCATAACTCCTAAACGGGATAAGATGGACCCCACCCTCCCATAGTAAAAAATGCTAGTTTTTAACTCCTCTACAAAATATTGTTATCAATTCTTGGCGCCAAAGTTATCGTCCTCGTGCCCATTTTTATGCCAAAGACTTTAAATCAGAATCACTTCGAATATGTCTTTCTAAAAATGTACGAGTAGTTCCAATTTCGTCCCCATTAGTTGTTGCACTGATTTATTCACTGACGATTCTTGCTTAAAAATCATGGATACTAAACGAAAGATTAAACTTGCATCGGCGATCATTCCACACAACTCCAGAACATGCAATAATCCAAACCTTATTCAAGAAACTGGCGAAACTGAAAATGTTGCAATGTGTTCACCTATCAGCTCTGTTAAAAGGGTTACTTACCCCATAACATATAGTATGCAAGAGATTTCTCTTTACCGCCTCTTAACAATAGCTCCGAAATTTCTCCCTCACAGTTTCCGTCTCCCGGTTCACGTTTCGTTGAGAAATCTGAAGTTGGAATACAAAATTCTGTACCGTGTAAAATATTCGATACACCGAAAAGATTAAAATATAATGGAGAAAAACGTTGACTTGCAATTGCACGAAAAACAAGTTGATGTTAAAACATTTGTTTGCACGCAACTTTTTCATAAGGTAAATGCACGCTGGACAAATGAAGAAAAGGATTTGTGCCTAAATTTTTTTTTATAAGTCTCCTTCATTATATTCCCATATGCTGAGCACAGGATTAAGCTTACCATCTGTAAGCACAATATATAGATGGCATTCATCATTGAGTTTACCGGCTGGGCTCTCTACTCAAATAATTGAGCTTTTGAAAAGTAGGGCCGAAAGCATGTCAAATATACAAAAAAGGTGTGTTCTGATTTTTGATGAAATGGCAATTAAGCCCGAACTTGATTATGATACGAAAACGGATGTGATATACGGGTTTTCGGACTTTGGGGAGCTGGGGAGCTGGGAAGACACACGACTGTTGCTTCAAAGGTTATGGTATTCACCATTAGAGGATTAAATATGAATTGGGAGCAAACCGTATCGTATTATATAGGATGCCCAAAGGGTGAGGCTATCGCCGAGATATTGAAATTAACAATAACCAAAACATTAGAATGTGGATTTGAAGTTATTGCTGTATGCTGTGACCAGAGCAGTATTAATAGAAAAGAATATAAATTACTGGGAGCAACAGAAAATAAGCCGTTTTTTGAAATCTTGGACCAGGTAATATTTTTTTTTATATGATTACCCGCATTTGTTCAAAAGCGTGCGAAATTGCTTGTTAAAAAATAGTATTCGAATAGCTGATGATATTGTTTCTTGGGGAACTCTTGTCAAACTGTTTGAAGAGCTACACTCTTAACACAACCAACACTGATTGTTGACCTGTTTCGGCATATAGTGAAACTCTACAGTCTATTAAGGCTGCTAGGGAGTGGATCTCATTATGGGAGTCTACTTGTTAGATGAAAAAGCCGTATTGCTTCGGTGGACTAATACAAACTTTACTGGCTGTAGAACTAATATGGAAAAAACTCAAAAATGACCAGCAGTTTCTTCTCCTTGCACATCTTAATACTAATATTGCAGAAAATTTATTTTCAATGACTCGATCAAACAGGGGATCATACGAATGGAACCCTTCAGCCTATAGATTATTAGATATAGATTAAGCAAATAATTTTTAAAAATCTAAAATCGTCAGAGAATTCAGGCTACGAAGATTCTGGAGCTGAATCGTTGATACTCGAAACAGACTACGATGATCTAAAGTGTGATGATAAGGAAGAATTCCAAATTGAAGTTACTGTTGAAGGTCATGTCATGAGGGCAGATATTTTAAACAATATCGAGTACCATATTGGCTGCGATGACGAGGTTGATGATGAAACCAATAAAACGGCAATGATTATATCTAAAGGATGTCCAGACAAGCTGCAAGCAGCGGCACTTACGTTTTATGCCGGCTTTGCGGCTTTTAAGTTATATAAGAAACTTAATTGCCCAAATTGCAATCTGTTTATGATCGACAAAACAGACAAATTTCGAGAACAAGCTCTGTTGAATAAATTACGAGCTTATGACACCTCCACCACCTCTTCCTAATTTGGAAAGTTAACTGTCCCTTCTGTGAAATTTGAAGAGTTGGTGAAAAGTGTCCTAACCCTTTTTGAAAAGCAGTTCACAGAAGTACGTCATAAAGAACACCTAATCGAGACTTTGCTGACACCCACATTAAAAATGGCATTTGTAAGTTCATTTTAATAGGACTAGTCAAATTTTCCATAAGAAAAATCAATAAGGATTTCTGTGGAGTTAAAAGTGCGAGGAACTAAGATCTCCACTTCAATTTTTCAAGTTTTGCATGTTTATTGAATTATCGATATGTTTTCTGTTTTTTACTCCGTTTATATATTTACATTGTTACGTTTTCTTATACTCGTTTTTATTATATGTAGGTATTAACTTAGGTTTTTATTTTTCATATTGTTCCCTTTAGTTCTTACTAAAATGCGAGGAATAGGCTTACGGGGGATACCTCGAAAAAACGCGTCTAATATGATACCTCTTTGGGTGACGTGGAAAAGAATAATAAAATTATTTATATGCAGTCCTACATTAAAATATGTGCATATCTGTATATATGCATGCACAAACCTCTAACATATTAGCTATAAACTCAGTATTTTCACCCGTCATCAGCCCTACTTTCGATTCAATTAAGTTACATCATAAAGATGTACACTATTTAGCTCAGTGCGAGAGCGACAAAATCGGTCTGTTACTTTGTTTGCACTCTTCAAGTCACTCATCAACTCACTCAATATGCTATTTTTACTCCATTCAGAAGGAGTGAACTAGTGTACTTCTCTCGCAAAAACCGATCGATCGCCACCTAGCCGGCTGGAGACAGAAATAAAAAAATTGCCTTGATGATATTACTATAAGTTTCATATAAAATGCTACTATTTAGTTTCTGTCTATCATTAACAAGCTACGCATGTTTTGCAATTTTTACATAATTATGAAGTATTCAATTGGTGTTTTCAAAGAAGATTAACACAAGAATGTTTATTCAAGATGTTTCTTAAATTCAAAGGAAGCGACTATGTAAACTTAAAAAACAAATTATTTTAGTGATGGTTCAGCGTCACAATTTAAAAACAAAAACAATTGTGCTACCATGACGATGATTTTAGGTTACAAGCAGAGTGGAATTTCTTCGCCTCTTCACATGTCAAAATGGATGGTACTGAAGTCACAATCAAACAAATTGTTAGGAAAGCTATAATTAAATAGCTTGGAAGGTAACACAGGTATTCATATTTGAACTCTTTAAGCAATGTACTCCTACAATATGATTTTTGTGAAAAGCTAATTCCTGGAATTGAATGAAAATGAAAAGTTTGTAATGAAAATGTCTTTTATTTTATCATTCCTATCATAAATTGGCATAATTCTAATAGTTAAATAAGAGCTAAAACTTCTAGGAATATTCACACCCCTAAATTATTTTCAAATTTTTTGTAAAAGTTCTATAGTTTCTAGAGAAGTCAGCATAACAGAGTGTCACTAAGTGAACATGATTGACGAAGATAAGATTATAACTATACTCGTATAAACTGAAAATATCAGATTTTATTTTTTCCTTCACATTGTTGAACATTCTTCAAAATTATCAATTTTCACAATTTTTCTTCATAGAAGATATCATTCTAGGATAATGATAGTTATTTTATGGCATCAACAGGGCTCATACCTTGTTCCTAAAAAAATCAATCCTAAATGTGCAACTGGATTGACAGTTGAAAATCGTAAAAATGGGGAAAACTTGGTTAAATTGTTGTAGTTTAGTTCTATTTTATAATATGAAATATGCATACACACATACACACATCCATACATAAAAATTATCAATCATTTCAATACTTATTCTAAGTAAGAAGCTAGAGACTGTTATATACAAGTATGAAATTGACTCAATTTTTAATTTTCGGTAGTTACTGATCGGAAATTATACAATAAAAAAATAAATTGTGGTGGTTTAGCGTTTCTGACACCACAAGTATTATCTTCAATTCTTTTTTATTTTATTATCATGCCGCACACATTTTAGTTCAAATTTGTTGATTGACTCATCATGGTTTTACTTTTCTCAATCTGTTGAAATAAAATTGGTCTTTTTTATCATTCAACAATTTATTTTGTCGATCAAGAGAAATTAATTGAGAAACAACAAGTTTTTAGCAGTTTCCAATATAATTGAAATGTCTGATTCAGGTACGAAAAGTTCAAATAGATTCGACGGTTTCGTACGTAAACAAAAGTGAATAAAAACTCAACGAACCTAAATGAAAAGAAATTATAGCCGTGCAACAGCCATTGCGTCTATTCGCACAGTTTAGGCTCAACAATAATCAACATAGGGAGACATAAGCTAATGTCATAGCGAAATGCATCTCTATGTTTTGTATCAACCACCGACCATAATACTTTTGTCTGCACAGCTTTCTGTCAAACAAATTTACCAATTATGAACTTCTAATTGTGTGTGCTTAGTGAGATGAACAAATTGAACAAAACAAATTATTCAGACAGTTTCCTATCAAATTTATATTATAAACATGCCATCTTTAAAATTTACATATGCAATGAGCCACAGAATTCGCTGCCTCTTAAGTTTGCAGAAGCTTAACGAATCGATTCTGGGTATGTTATGTGTTGTCACATAAGTTTCCGTGTAATCGCACGTTTGCATATGCGGGCGAGTGTTGATTATGGTTCTCACTTTCCCTACGACAACGTACGTACATTTTCTTCTAGAATATTATTGTTCTACCTTTAATCTTTACTCCTGAAGATTTGGCAGTTCTTATTTTTTATTTTTATCTCACAAAAGAGAGGAGAATTCATTTCACATATTTCATTGCCTGGAAGTGGAAGTGGGCTTGTGGAGACCACTTATAATATGCTATGAAAAATTACATTCTCTGTATTGCTCAGCCCACTTTTACACAGAGACTCTTAAGTCGCGACTCATACAAGTGCAAAAGAGAAAGAAGATTCCATTCTATTGGGTGTCAATTTGAATGTAGTTTGACATTTGTTTTTTTTCGTTATGGCTGAGTGCCGAATAAATGAAATTATTAAATGTATTAAAAGATATTTGCTATTCCAATGATCTGCGTTTATTTTCGAATTTTACAAGTGCAAAAGAGAAAGAAGTTACATTCTATTGGGTGTCAATTTGAATGTAGTTTGACATTTGTTTTTTTTCGTTATGGCTGAGTGCCGAATAAATGAAATTATTAAATGTATTAAAAGTTATTTGCTATTCCAATGATCTGCGTTTATTTTCGAATTTTACAAGTGCAAAAGAGAAAGAAGATTCCATTCTATTGGGTGTCAATTTGAATGTAGTTTGACATTTGTTTTATTTTTCGTTATGGCTGAGTGCCGAATAAATGAAATTATTAAATGTATTAAAAGTTATTTGCTATTCCAATGATCTGCGTTTATTTTCGAATTTTACAAGTGCAAAAGAGAAAGAAGATTCCATTCTATTGGGTGTCAATTTGAATGTAGTTTGACATTTGTTTTTTTTCGCTATGGCTGAGTGCCAAGTAAATGAAATTATTAAATGTATTAAAAGTTATTTGCTATTCCAATGATCTGCGTTTATTTTCGAATTTTTTTCAATTGTATTTAATGCTTCCAAACCCAGAACACTTTGAAATGCTTTGCGACATTTGAACGACTGAAATAGTAAGCTATGTCCGGTATTACACGATGACTTTTGAGTCATGATTCACACAAGTGCAAAAGAGAAAGAAGATGATCCGTCGGGCAAAATTACTTTTCTATGACTCTTTTTGACTTCTCTTCTCTCCTTGTTGGTTTTTTTTTTATATCGGTTTATTTGTATGCTCTCTTCATAAAGGGTGGTTCGCAAAAAAAAAACGGGATTGAAATATGAACAGAGAAACATACTTAACTCAACTCGATTGCCGGTTACATTACACACTCTTAGGGTGATTTCAACCTACGCCGAACTCTTTTGTAAACGTGGGTCGCTTATAGGGTATTTGGCATTATTTCACATTAATATTGTTAAAACATTTTTTTTTTTTTATTTTTTTTTTAATTTTTTACCAAGAATTTGAGTTTGAATGTGAATCATTCAAAAACTATTCACACGAAGAACAAATTTTAGGCCTTCAAATCCTGTATAGTACTTTATTGTAAGTGCTGCCGTTGTTTTTTAATAATTTTTTTCCCATCTTAAGTCACTTGTTTTTAAATTGCCCATAACTCCTAAACGGGATAAGATGGACCCCACCCTCCCATAGTAAAAAATGCTAGTTTTTAACTCCTCTACAAAATATTGTTATCAATTCTTGGCGCCAAAGTTATCGTCCTCGTGCCCATTTTTATGCCAAAGACTTTAAATCAGAATCACTTCGAATATGTCTTTCTAAAAATGTACGAGTAGTTCCGATTTCGTCCCCATTAGTTGTTGCACTGATTTATTCACTGACGATTCTTGCTTAAAAATCATGGATACTAAACGAAAGATTAAACTTGCATCGGCGATCATTCCACACAACTCCAGAACATGCAATAATCCAAACCTTATTCAAGAAACTGGCGAAACTGAAAATGTTGCAATGTGTTCACCTATCAGCTCTGTTAAAAGGGTTACTTACCCCATAACATATAGTATGCAAGAGATTTCTCTTTACCGCCTCTTAACAATAGCTCCGAAATTTCTCCCTCACAGTTTCCGTCTCCCGGTTCACGTTTCGTTGAGAAATCTGAAGTTGGAATACAAAATTCTGTACCGTGTAAAATATTCGATACACCGAAAAGATTAAAATATAATGGAGAAAAACGTTGACTTGCAATTGCACGAAAAACAAGTTGATGTTAAAACATTTGTTTGCACGCAACTTTTTCATAAGGTAAATGCACGCTGGACAAATGAAGAAAAGGATTTGTGCCTAAATTTTTTTTTATAAGTCTCCTTCATTATATTCCCATATGCTGAGCACAGGATTAAGCTTACCATCTGTAAGCACAATATATGGATGGCATTCATCATTGAGTTTACCGGCTGGGCTCTCTACTCAAATAATTGAGCTTTTGAAAAGTAGGGCCGAAAGCATGTCAAATATACAAAAAAGGTGTGTTCTGATTTTTGATGAAATGGCAATTAAGCCCGAACTTGATTATGATACGAAAACGGATATGATATACGGGTTTTCGGACTTTGGGGAGCTGGGGAGCTGGGAAGACACACGACTGTTGCTTCAAAGGTTATGGTATTCACCCTTAGAGGATTAAATATGAATTGGAAGCAAACCGTATCGTATTATATAGGATGCCCAAAGGGTGAGGCTATCGCCGAGATATTGAAATTAACAATAACCAAAACATTAGAATGTGGATTTGAAGTTATTGCTGTATGCTGTGACCAGAGCAGTATTAATAGAAAAGAATATAAATTACTGGGAGCAACAGAAAATAAGCCGTTTTTTGAAATCTTGGACCAGGTAATATTTTTTTTTATATGATTACCCGCATTTGTTCAAAAGCGTGCGAAATTGCTTGTTAAAAAATAGTATTCGAATAGCTGATGATATTGTTTCTTGGGGAACTCTTGTCAAACTGTTTGAAGAGCTACACTCTTAACACAACCAACACTGATTGTTGACCTGTTTCGGCATATAGTGAAACTCTACAGTCTATTAAGGCTGCTAGGGAGTGGATCTCATTATGGGAGTCTACTTGTTAGATGAAAAAGCCGTATTGCTTCGGTGGACTAATACAAACTTTACTGGCTGTAGAACTAATATGGGAAAAACTCAAAAATGACCAGCAGTTTCTTCTCCTTGCACATCTTAATACTAATATTGCAGAAAATTTATTTTTAATGACTCGATCAAACAGGGGATCATACGAATGGAACCCTTCAGCCTATAGATTATTAGATATAGATTAAGCAAATAATTTTTAAAAATCTAAAATCGTCAGAGAATTCAGGCTACGAAGATTCTGGAGCTGAATCGTTGATACTCGAAACAGACTACGATGATCTAAAGTGTGATGATAAGGAAGAATTCCAAATTGAAGTTACTGTTGAAGGTCATGTCATGAGGGCAGATATTTTAAACAATATCGAGTACCATATTGGCTGCGATGACGAGGTTGATGATGAAACCAATAAAACGGCAATGATTATATCTAAAGGATGTCCAGACAAGCTGCAAGCAGCGGCACTTACGTTTTATGCCGGCTTTGCGGCTTTTAAGTTATATAAGAAACTTAATTGCTCAAATTGCAATCTGTTTATGATCGACAAAACAGACAAATTTCGAGAACAAGCTCTGTTGAATAAATTACGAGCTTATGACACCTCCACCACCTCTTCCCAATTTGGAAAGTTAACTGTCCCTTCTGTTCCCTTTAGTTCTTACTAAAATGCGAGGATTAGGCTTACGGGGGATACCTCGAAAAAACGCGTCTAATATGATACCTCTTTGGGTGACGTGGAAAAGAATAATAAAGTTATTTACATACAGTCCTACATTAAAATATGTGCATATCTGGATATATGCATGCACAAACCTCTAACATATTATCTATAAACTCAGTTTTTTCACCCGTCATCAGCCCTACTTTCGAGTCAATTAAGTTACATCATAAAGATGTACACTATTTAGCTCAGTGCGAGAGCGACAAAACCGGTCTGTTACTTTGTTTGCACTCTTCAAGTCACTCATCAACTCACTCAATATGCTATTTTTACTCCATTCAGAAGGAGTGAACTAGTGTACTTCTCTCGCAAAAAACGATCGATCGCCACCTAGCCGGCTGGAGACAGAAATAAAAAAATTGCCTTGATGATATTACTATAAGTTTCATATAAAATGCTACTATTTAGTTTCTGTCTATCATTAACAAGTTACGCATGTTCTGCAATTTTTACATAATTATGAAGTATTCAATTGGTGTTTTCAAAGAAGATTAACACAAGAATGTTTATTCAAGCTGTTTCTTAAATTCAAAGGAAGCGACTATGTAAACTTAAAAAACAAATTATTTTAGTGATGGTTCAGCGTCACAATTTAAAAACAAAAACAATTGTGCTACCATGACGATGATTTTAGGTTACAAGCAGAGTGGAATTTCTTCGCCTCTTCACATGTCAAAATGGATGGTACTGAAGTCACAATCAAACAAATTGTTAGGAAAGCTATAATTCAATAGCTTGGAAGGTACCACAGGTATTCATATTTGAACTCTTTAAGCAATGTACTCCTACAATATGATTTTTGTGAAAAGCTAATTCCTGGAATTGAATGAAAATGAAAAGTTTGTAATGAAAATGTCTTTTATTTTATCATTTCTATCATAAATTGGCATAATTCTAATAGTTAAATAAGAGCTAAAACTTCTAGGAATATTCACACTCCTAAATTATTTTCAAATTTTTGTAAAAGTTTTATAGTTTCTAGAGAAGTCAGAATAACAGAGTGTCACTAAGTGAACATGATTGACGAAGATTAGATTATAACTATATAAACTGAAAATATCAGATTTTATTTTTTCCTTCACATTGTTGAACATTCTTCAAAATTATCAATTTTCACAATTTTTCTTCATAGAAGATATCATTCTAGGATAATGATAGTTATTTCATGGCATCAACAGGGTTCATACCTTATTCCTAAAAAAATCAATCCTAAATGTGCAACTGGATTGACAGTTGGAAATCGTAAAAATGGGGAAAACTTGTGTAAATTGTTGTAGTTTAGTTCTATTTTATAATATGAAATATGCATACACACATACACACATACATACATAAAAAATATCAATCATTTCAATACTTATTCTAAGTAAGAAGCTAGAGACTGTTATATACAAGTATGAAATTGACTCAATTTTCAATTTTCGGTAGTTACTGACCGGAAATTATACAATAAAAAAATAAATTGTGGTGGTTTAGCATTTCTGACACCACAAGGATTATCCTCAATTCTTTTTTACTTCATGCCGCACACATTTTAGTTCAAATTTGTTGATTGACTCATCATGGTTTTACTTTTCTCAATCTGTTGAAATAAAATTGGTCTTTTTTATCATTCAACAATTTATTTTGTCGATCAAGAGAAATTAATTGAGAAACAACAAGTTTTTAGCAGTAGTCATATTTTCAATTTTAAGTTTCCAATATAATTGAAATGTCTGATTTAGGTACGAAAAGTTCACATAGATTCGACGGTTTCGTACGTAAACAAAAGTGAATAAAAACTCAACGAACCTAAATGAAAAGAAATTATAGCCGTGCAACAGCCATTGCGTCTATTCGCACAGTTTAGGCTCAACAATAATCAACATAGGGAGACATAAGCTAATGTCATAGCGAAATGCATCTCTATGTTTTGTATCAACCACCGACCATAATACTTTTGTCTGCACAGCTTTCTGTCAAACAAATTTACCAATTATGAACTTCTAATTGTAGGTGCTTGGTGAGATGAACAAATTGAACAAAACAAATTATTCAGACAGTTTCCTATCAAATTTATATTATAAACATGCCATCTTTAAAATTTACATATGCAATGAGCCACAGAATTCGCTGCCTCTTAAGTTTGCAGAAGCTTAACGAATCGATTCTGGGTATGTTATGTGTTGTCACATAAGTTTCCGTGTAATCGCACGTTTGCATATGCGGGCGAGTGTTGATTATGGTTCTCACTTTCCCTACGACAATGTACGTACATTTTCTTCTAGAATATTATTGCTCTACCTTTAATCTTTACTCCTGAAGATTTGGCAGTTCTTATTTTTTATTTTTATCTCACAAAAGAGAGGAGAATTCATTTCACATATTTCATTGCCTGGAAGTGGAAGTGGGCTTGTGGAGACCACTTATAATATGCTATGAAAAATTACATTCTCTGTTTTGCTCAGTCCGCTTTTACACAGAGACTCTTAAGTCGCGACTCATACAAGTGCAAAAGAGAAAGAAGATTCCATTCTATTGGGTGTCAATTTGAATGTAGTTTGACATTTGTTTTATTTTTCGTTATGGCTGAGTGCCGAATAAATGAAATTATTAAATGTATTAAAAGTTATTTGCTATTCCAATGATCTGGGTTTATTTTCGAATTTTACAAGTGCAAAAGAGAAAGAAGATTCCATTCTATTGGGTGTCAATTTGAATGTAGTTTGACATTTGTTTTTTTTCGTTATGGCTGAGTGCCGAATAAATGAAATTATTAAATGTATTAAAAGTTATTTGCTATTCCAATGCAAATTGCTAATGCAATGCGTTTATTTTCGAATTTTACAAGTGCAAAAGAGAAAGAAGATTCCATTCTATTGGGTGTCAATTTGAATGTAGTTTGACATTTGTTTTTTTTCGTTATGGCTGAGTGCCGAATAAATGAAATTATTAAATGTATTAAAAGTTATTTGCTATTCCAATGATCTGCGTTTATTTTCGAATTTTTTTCAATTGTATTTAATGCCTCAAAACCCAGAACACTTTGAAATGCTTTGCGACATTTGAACGACTGAAATAGTAAGCTATGTCCGGTATTACACGATGACTTTTGAGTCATGATTCACACAAGTGCAAAAAAGAAAGAAGATGATCCGTCGGGCAAAATTTCTTTTCTATGACTCTTTTTGACTTCTCTTCTCTCCTTGTTGGTTTTTTTTCTATATCGGTTTATTTGTATTCTCTCTTCATAAAGGGTGGTTCGCAAAAAAAAAAACGGGATTGAAATATGAACAGAGAAACATACTTAACTCAACTCGATTGCCGGTTACATTACACACTCTTAGGGTGATTTCAACCTACGCCGAACTCTTTTGTAAACGTGGGTCGCTTATAGGGTGTGTTCTGTTGCAATGAATTGTCTATGTGTATATACGTGTTTACCTTTGTATTGAAATGTACACTCAGTCGACTATCTGGCTTGTGCTTTTACACAAAAATATATTTTAGTGTTTTGCTTAAAGTCTGTTTCATTGTTGGTTGTATTTGTAAAAATAGATATGTAACTACGTATTCTGTGTAAGATTGCTTTTGTTTAGCATTTATATAGTATTGAGTGGCGATGGTGAAGTTAGTTTGGTTGACTGTTGCGAATTTTCTATAAAATTATTAAAAAAACAAAAATATTTTTTAATTCATTTAAAGGAATAAAGTAAATGAATCGTGGTTACAATATTGAAAAAATGAGTGAATTTAGACATTGATATAAACTAGGGTTAGAAATGTGTTGATTTCAAGACAAAATAATCTTGAACATTAATCTACAACAAATTACGTACATCTAGATTGTTTCGCAGGTTTGTTATATTTCTTTATTTTTTTAATTTCTGTTTTATCAATACTTTCGCTAGAATACATTATTCACTATCGAAAAATTTGGATACATAAAATCTGCCATTTTGCGGCATATTTCATTTCCATTTCGTTTCGCCTAACAAAGAACTACTTATTTATTCGTTATACCTATAGTTGCTGCAGACATAAAAAAAAGCCAAGGATTAAACATTGAATTTTCACAATTAAACTAAAATATCAAAGCCTCGTTAAGGTATCAGTTTTGTTATGATTTATCTATTTACACATCTTTATAAGGTAAACCAATTTAAAGGAACACTTAAATATGAAATACATATACGAATTTATTAAGAGTAAAATTCTTGGTCGAGGGTCAATGTTCTGTTTTTGCCCCAAAGCTTTGAAAATACAATATGCTATTCGAATTTATAATACGCAAATGGTTAGATATATTCGATGTATAAAGAATGATACCAATAGTTGTCCATATATACATATACATGTATATGCATAAACGCATGTAATAACAATAGATTTTATAAATTGCCTTCTCGATTTAGAATACTAATTAAAATTTTTTTTGTAAGTTTTTATTTTATAAGAATAAGCCGTGTTAGTGTGAAGTGTTTTTTGAATAATATGCAAACGTATAATATATGTATATACAAAATACAGGACTATATTTAAATAATATGTATATATATGAGTGAGTATATACAAGAGTTAATATGTAATTACATATTTGTATATATATATACATATGTTGTATATGTACAACATCTCTACCAGAGATGCAAAAATAACCCGCGATTGTATCAAATTTCTACCCAAAATCATTTTACCATGAGCAGTTTACATTGAATAAATTTTCATTTACAAGAAATAAACAAGTTTTCGGGTAATAACAGTAGCCTTGGAAGAGAATTTGATGTATTTTGTTTCCCCTATTGAGCTGCATGTTTTTAATCCTAATATTGAAATTGTTTAAATTTATTAAGTTTATTTTGTAATATATATATATCTAAGTATGCATATGAACCCAGAAATGCAAATTTGGTCACATTTTATTGTTCATCCCAAATGTGAAAAATTGGGTTGATTGATTATAGAGGTTCTTACAAATATGTATTTTAGCTAATAGCTATTAGATATTCGTTATCTTGTTGGGAATAGATGCCAACAGCTCTATCTATCTATTTAAGTCATAAAAAACATACGAATTATAATAAAAGATGTTTTTTGGTATCAGTATCAGCTCTTAATTTTCGTTTTCTTAAGCGACTATCTACGAGGGCGGGTCAATAAGTCCGTGACTTTTGGGTTAAAACAGATAAAAAAATAATTTTATTTTTCAACGTAGTCTCCCTTGAGCTCTATACACTTTGTCCAACGCTTCTCCAATTTTTTTTAT
Organism: Volucella inflata; assembly: GCA_928272305.1. Lineage (NCBI taxonomy): Eukaryota > Metazoa > Arthropoda > Insecta > Diptera > Syrphidae > Volucella > Volucella inflata. The sequence goes on from OV743717.1 coordinate 38,472,406, forward strand.
CCCTTCCAAAAAAAATGATTTGTCGAGGTCCTCAAAATAGGCCTTTGTTTGCGAGATGACTTCATCATTGGAGTCAAATCTTTTTCCACCAAGCCATTTCTTCAGGTTTGGGAACAAGAAGTAGTCGCTCGGAGCCAAATCTGGAGAATAGGGTGGATGAGGGAGCAATTCATAGCCCAATTCATGGATTTTTGCCATGGCAAACACGATTACGTTTGTGGTCGACTGTGAGCAAACGCGGCACCCATCTTGCGGAAAGCTTTCTCATGCCCAAGTGATCATTCAAAATTGAAACCACTGAGCCATGCGAGATCCCTACGGCTTCCACAATCTCTCGCAGTTTCAATCTTCGGTCGGCCAACACCATATCGTGAATTTTTTCGATTGTTTCGGGTGTAGAGACCTCAACTGGGCGTCCAGGACGTTCGGCATCTTCAGTGCTTGTACGGCCACAACGAAATTCAGTAAACCACTTTTTTACCATTGAAATCGATGGTGCAGAGTCCCCATAGTATTTATCAAGCTTAGCCTTGGTCTCGGTAATGGTTTTTTTTCGCAAGAAATAATGCTTAATAAGCACACGAAATTCACTTTTTTCCATTTTCTCCTCAAATTAGTGAGTAGTCTCATAAAAATAGCTGTCAAACACAAACTAACTGACGCAGCAAGTTTAAATTTTGACAGGAGTCAACTGACAGATGCCTATTGACAGGAGCAGTGTTGCTGTTTCAGTAAAGAGGTCAGAAATTCAAAAAGTCGCGGACTTATTGACCCGCCCTCGTATCTATCGTTAACTATAAACATTCGGCTAATTTAAGTACTTAATTTTAATTTTTCCAAAAAGTGACGTGTTTTAATGATTCCATACAAGTCTTCACTATCATTCAAAGATAGGCCTGAGAGCGTTGTTGGTAACCGCGTTAACATTAAGTTTTTAGTGTAATTTACAAGTAATATGGAAATAAGCGCTATACCAATGACAAACAAACACACCTTATATATATATTATAAGTTAAGTTATGACTTTTTTGATTTTTTAAAGACCTTGTTTAATACGAGGGCGGGTCAATAAGTCCGTGACTTTTTGAATTTCTGACCTCTTTACTGAAACAGCAACACTGCTCCTGTCAACAGGCATCTGTCAGTTGACTCCTGTCAAAATTTAAACTTGCTGCGTCAGTTAGTTTGTGTTTGACAGCTATTTTTATCAGACTACTCACTAATTTGAGGAGAAAATGGAAAAAAGTGAATTTCGTGTGCTTATTAAGCATTATTTCTTGCGAAAAAAAACCATTACCGAGACCAAGGCTAAGCTTGATAAATACTATGGGGACTCTGCACCATCGATTTCAATGGTAAAAAAGTGGTTTACTGAATTTCGTTGTGGCCGTACAAGCACTGAAGATGCCGAACATCCTGGACGCCCAGTTGAGGTCTCTACACCCGAAACAATCGAAAAAATTCACGATATGGTGTTGGCCGACCGAAGATTGAAAGTGCGAGAGATTGTGGAAGCCGTAGGGATCTCGCATGGCTCAGTGGTTTCAATTTTGAATGATCACTTGGGCATGAGAAAGCTTTCCGCAAGATGGGTGCCGCGTTTGCTCACAGTCGACCACAAACGCAATGTGTAACAACTTCAAAAAATCCATGAATTGGGCTATGAATTGCTCCCTCATCCACCCTATTCTCCAGATTTGGCTCCGAGCGACTACTTCTTGTTCCCAAACCTGAAGAAATGGCTTGGTGGAAAAAGATTTGACTCCAATGATGAAGTCATCTCGCAAACAAAGGCCTATTTTGAGGACCTCGACAAATAATTTTTTTTGGAAGGGATAAAAAAATTGGAGAAGCGTTGGACAAAGTGTATAGAGCTCAAGGGAGACTACGTTGAAAAATAAAATTATTTTTTTATCAAAAAATCTGTGTTTTAATCCAAAAGTCACGGACTTATTGACCCGCCCTCGTATAACCCAAACCCAAGCGTATGGAGATGACCGAATACATATTGTTGACCTTATCCTAAAGTTCTCCACTAATAGTCTCTCATTGAGGAGACACCCGCGATTGCGATTTAGATCAAGTTTTATCATAAACGCTGACATTTGTAGCTTTTTTTTTTCATTTCGTCTTCACGTCCTTTTTCCTATGTATTTCTCGTACATTTCAAGATTGCGATGGAAATATGAAAACCAGACAACTCTTGTTTAAAAAAAACCTTTGATTCGAAGTGCTTTTATTTGTCAGTGAATATTGCGCAGTTGCTGCGCCCACGCAAACTATTTGTACGAAGCCGTTCTGGAACAGATATATTTTGATCTGATAAATTTGTCGTAAATAATTGTCCTATTTGTTAATATAGTAGCTTAAATATTATTTAACAATTAAAATGTGGATATTTTTGTGGACATGTTTGGCAGCAAATAGGATGGGGATACTATCTGGATCAATATGAGTGGGGGAATTTAAGTTTCAATCAGACATTTTAATCTAAGCTGGACTTACATCTGAAGAATTCTACGTTCAGAAGGCATGGACGCATGTATGCATCGTGTAGGTTTTCATTCGTAAACAGGGTGGGATGGACTCATTCTGTGCCTCCGTGGCCACCGGATTTAACCCGAATAGAGTTTTGTTTACAGAGACGGATGAAGTTGAAGAAGAATAAGAAATAATAACCCTTCATTTCTAAAGCGTGCTGTGGCCTGCATACAAAGAAATATTTTTACTTTGAACAAGGTTTGATGAAAAAAATAAAAATGGTTACACAATATTTGTATTCTTTTTGCTTACATGTTTAACAATTTAAAATTTCAAGTTTTTCCTGTTTTAATAAGTTGAGTCGTATCTGTAATCATATTGATCTCATATGAAATGATCTGTTTTTGTTTAAAAATAATATGTACACGTTTCAAAGTTATAAGAAATGAGAGTTTATTCGATATTTTTTAGCAAAACATGATAAAGTCAAAGCTTTGAGCTGAAAAAAAAATTAAAGTCACATTTTAGTTTACTTGCTTTGGTGTTTGGGTTCGGGGTGAACTTGGCCCTTAATAAACAAGCCTTTCCAGTAAACCCGGTGTTTGGTTGAGTGCTCCTAAATGCGTACTTAAAGTCGGTTTAAGTCGCGTTCTCTGTGTGTGTTCAACCTAAGGTGGGATCTTGCTCTTCTGTGTTGTCGCTCCGAGTTACACTGCGGGCGGAAGCATTAGTGTCTATTGGCTTTACATGTCTTAAATAGCTCAGGCGACCGATGTGCAGTTATCTGACTTGGTTGATGTTGCTTTACTGCTCGTATAATTCTCGTTAAAATCTTCTCCTCCAAAACCTGTTAACACAATTAATTCAGCATCATAGAGCTCATTAACAAAAGTTATACCGCTTTTACTTTTGTTGAAATATTGTCGGCAGAATTTATAGAAGAAAGGTAGAAAAAAAGTGCCTTACTACCTCGAAATTATAACTGTTGACTGTGACATTCTTTTCAATTCGTCGATGTTGTAAATCTCTTTTTGTTAACAGCATATATGTACTTAGTTGTGCATTTAGTTTAACATTTATCCCTTAACTTATAGAGTGGCACGATCGAAACGAAATTTCGGGGTCGGAACTGTAATAAATAAGAAATAAATCAACTATTTAAATCAATTAATTTTTTTAAATAAAAAATAATGGCAAAAATTGGAGTGCGTATAAACGAATGTCTACTACTGTATCAGCTGCGTTTTGCAATGAGGTGCTTTGCTGCTGTGGAATGCTTGGAAATGTGTGCATGCTTCGTCAAGCTCACAATTGCTAGTAGGTTTTGAGGAGATTTCACCAAAACCTAATTTGGCTAAGAGATTTTCAAGACTAAAAAATGTATGGGAGAACTGCTTTCGATTAAGATTTCGGGAGTTTTACCCCCTGTGGTTCACTATTTTCTGCTTACAAAATGTTATATTTCATTTTTTTTGCAAAATTTGGTAAATTGACATAAAAACATCTCAATGAACAAAACGACCAAAATCATTGAAATCGGCCGAGTAGTTTCGGGTATTAACTGTCCACCATTTGAAAAAAAGTAGTTTCGAGAAAAACGCGTTCAAAGTTTTAACTAACAACTGCCTGCGCTAAGTCATCAAGTATGGACTGCTGGTGGGGCGCGCACCCTTTCACTTATTTCACTATGGCTGCGTTTTTTTGCACACATGTTAGCTAAGTTCGCAAAAAAACGATCCAACCCCGCTTATGAGTTCATCATAAAAACTTGGTAGTACAGATATCTATATGGCATTTAGTGGTGGCTCATTTGTCGGTTGGTGAACAAACTTAAATTGTTTTGAAAAAAATTTGTAGGTTGACATTTTTGCTAATTTATCGGAAAAATTCATGCGAAACGAAGATAATGGCCCTTATTCCGGTTGTCACCTCATTTCAGTGACAAACCTCACAGTCATGTCACCTCACTTCGCATTAGGTATTCTCGTTGTCGCGTGACGTAAGTCGCAAATGAAGTGAGTCCTGAATCGAGTATCGATTGTTTTGACGTTTGAAGTTTTAAAAGCTGACGCGACAAATGAATAAAAAGTGTGATCTGTAGATCTTATAGACGTTTGAGGTTTTAAAGTTGCTAATAAAAATTGTTAATTAAAAATGAGTTCAGTAGAATTGTGGTTTGACGATTTTCTTTAGATCGGTGTGACAACAGCGCCATAGACGGCAAACATTACCTCAAACACACAGATCCACGCACATGTATAACGTCTATGGGCAACTTAAGTGAGAACGAGAATACAACGATTCTCGATTTTTGCCGACATATACCGACAGATGTTACCCAGGATGGCAACGAGAATACCGAATCCGTAGACTCACGTCACATGGCATGTAAGGTGAGAACCGGATTAAGGGTCAATTTGATTTGGGAGCACTGTTTTATATCCGCTTAATAGTTAGCGGGGATAAATTCACTTGGCGTTGATCGCTATGTTATTGTTGTAATTAACATGCAAATTGCTTTTTAAGCGGATAGCAGATTCGCAAAGAAACACGACTTATGTTAGAATTCGAATTTTAAAAAAAAAAATTGTTGGAGGTGAATTGTAAAAGTTAAAGGATTAGGAAAATGCAAAAAACTTGATTCTTTGAAATTTATAAAATGGTCAAGTTCCTTAACATTGACTTTTTATAACATCCAAGAGCCGGCAGGTGGACTCCGTCCACAAAGATGACTGCCAGAACATATAGTGCCAGACAAAATTATGGTTTTATACGTTGCAAATGAAGATTTTGTGGTATTAAGGGTTAGTAAGAATTGTTAAATGGAAGTGGAAGTAATTAGACTAGAGTATACAAAGTGGTGGAAATAACAAGTTAATTGTTCGGGTGTATAAAAAGGTCAGTAAGAAATCTGTATAAAAAGCAACATGATAAAATTGTTTATCAATAATGTAAAGCGTTTTTTATTTATTTCATAAAATTGTTGGCAGTTGGCAGTATACAGTTATATATATATATATTGAAGTTAACATTATATATTGAGTTTACATTGAAATCTCTTTTTATAATGTTATATCTTGTTTTTTTGTTTCTCGACCGTAGTACAACGTGGACTTGTTTTCCCTTAAACATTCTCTGCTTGGTCTTAATTTAATTTTTTTAATATCACTATCTTACTTTCTACTTGATGTTTACTTTCAAATAAGAATTTGTTCATTTTGTTGAAAATTTGGTAGTGTCTCATTTGGAAGAAGATCTCTTACGTACATGTATATATAGTTTTCTTAAGAAAATAACATCTATAAGCAATGCCCCAATTTTTTTTATCAGTAAATATAAATGTTAAACAGGTATTAGTTCTTCAGGACTTTTGTTTCTTCGCAAAAACGCAGAGGAAACAATGTTCAAGCAACATTGAACCCATGAGAATGATTTTAAATAATATTCATGAGTATATTCAATCCGCATTTCAATTACGGCGAATTCTTTAGAGCGCTTTAAGTTATCTTCAGAAATTTAATACCTACATTTGCTTTACAACTATAGTTTCTTGTGATTCCCCTTCATATATTTTGTTTCTCTGACAATTAACATAAATATACCTTTCTGAATTTATATCGTATCTGGGCATGACGTTTTTTCATAATCCGGTTTGTTTGAGTCGACTTGGAAAGTTGGTCGATGAAATAAGAGCACATTTCTTCGTATCCGCCCTTATTAACTAATGAACATTGAATCCTACAGTAGTTACAATAGCCGCATTTTATTGGCAGCTCAGTAACCAGCACAGTAAAATTTAACATTGCAAACAACGGGTCGAATGCTGGCGATAAATAGGCCAGCATTGTGTGTTGCCGATAAAGTTTTGAATATTTTGAAATGCAGATGGCGCAACGTATGGCTACAAGAAATATTTTGTTTTATGAAGGTTTGTGGATGCGGCATTTCACATGTTTTTGAAAAGGTAATGGTGCATTGAAGTCCGTTCATATTTAGGCATACATGCCAAATTTCAGTGCGATACTGTCTTTAGTTGTATTTTGACAGCTGATTGTTGTTCACGTGTTTAGCTTCATATTGAGTATGCACAAAAACGGTTTTCGTTCTCTCATAAGACATTACTTTTTGAGAGGCAAAACGGCGAAGGAAACAAAAGAAAAGTTGGATAAATATTATGGGGCTAATGCTCCGTCAGATTACTCCGTCAAATATTTGTTTAGAGAGTTTCGTGGTGGCTGCAACTCTACTACCGATCAAGTCCGCAGCGGCAGGTCCTCCGATGCGGTTACAGAGGACAATGTCAAAAAAATACATGAAATGGTGTTGGCTGACCGGAAAGTGAAGGTGCGCGAGCTAGCAGATACCGCAAAGATTAGTACTGAGCGCACACGCCATATTCTGGGCAATATTCTGCATATGAAAAAGTTATCCTGCCGCTGGGTGCCGCGCATGCTCACTCCTGACCAAAATCACGAACGCGAGAGCACTTCGAAAATTAAGCCTGGATCCACTATTACACACCAGAGAACAGAATGAGTGCCTTGCAGTGAACTGAAGCCGGCACGAGTGCTCCGAAGCGGCGGGGGGAGGCTCAATGGGTCGGAAAGGCATACTCTTCGTGGGCTACCTCGAAAAAGGAAAAATTATAAACAGCGAGTATTACTGTGCATAATTGGAGCGATTGAAGGCCTCACGTGAAGCGAAAAAAAAATTTGTTTTTGCAATACAATGCGCCGGCGCATAAGAGCATCGCAACCACTGCTAAAATCAATGACTTTCGGCTCCAATTGATGTCGCATCCACCTCGCCCGATTTGGCTCCCTCGGACTATTATCTCTTCCCAAACCTCAAAAAAGGACGGGATCAAGAAGTTCGAAAATCGCTGGAATAAGTGTGTCAAGCTTAAAGGGGACTATATTGAATAAAATAAAAAAAAACATTTAAAAACAAATTTTTTTCATTCCCAAGTAGGTTACTTTTCACGCTACCTAGTAGATGAGAAATTTATTATAGTTTATTTTTCTGCAAACCACAAACAGCTGTCAAATCGACACTCACAATACCGAAATAAGAAATCGACAAACGCAATACAGGCTACTCTTGATTCATCGTAGTTGCTATCTGATTTTCTGAGTGATTCCAGTCTAGCTAATTTTCCCCCTTTCAGGTTTAGGCTGCTAGTTTCAGAGTGTTTTGATTTTTTCGGAAAAGATTCTTAGAAATCCGAAATAGCCTTTTACATTTGTTTGCTTCGATTTGTAAAGATAAATTAGTCATTATGAATTGTAAGGAATTTTCCATGTCGATGCAAATCTGAGTTTCGTTATTGTTTCCTACTTGGACATGTCAGCTAAAAACACCCTTCAGGTCCTGAAGAGTTAATTCAATCTTTTGTTCTATTTTGAGTTGAAGTGAGCATTAAGAGGCCTATTGGCATACATCTTAAGATGTCTCCATTTGGTTTCTCTCCTGTTTAAAAAGGTGGGGGAAACGCGTCCGTGTAGAGTCCGACCGAACATTTGGCTTCAGCCACATCCGGCTAAATTTCCACCTTCGGCAAAACATTCGGCTTCGACAAAAAAAAGCCGAAGATCGGAGGGCTAATTTGCAAGGAGAAAATATAGATAAACTTTTGTTTCTTGCATATAATATTAAGTTATTGAATTTTGATCATTAATTCCACTTCATCGTTTGTTTACGTTTATATGTTATTTAAAAGAGTCTAACGAAATATTTTGCTATCTATTTTGCTGTTTGTGTCTTTGTAAAATAAATTAATAAAAAAGAAAATATCGACCAATCAATTTGATCAAACTTATCATTATATTTTAGGTTCTTTAAACATTTTAAAATACAATCTGCATTAGATTCGGCTTCGGCCGAAAGTGATGAAGAATCCGAAGTTCGGCTTCGGCTTCGGCCAAAAAATTCACCTTCGGTCGGACTCTAGGTTGGTGAACTTGCATTATATTCACGTTCTATATTCCTCAGGTCGTATATTGAGTGTGCGCTGCCGGTTTAGATGATTTTTTAAAAGCATACGTGTCGTGGTGATTGTACGTTATTCTAGCATCAAGCATTACTTCTAAATATTCGAAAACCGAGTTGGATGTGTTTATCAACTCTCGCTCTTTCCTGGTCGTAGTAAACAGCGCTTCGGTCTTACGGTCTGCGTGTTTTAAATTCGCACTGCGGAGCCAACTTTTAATCATAGCTTTTGTTTCTTTGCAGTATAGCTCCATGTCGGTGTTTTTGGCAACAACAACTACAACAATGTTATCCGCGAAATCTATTATACAAGGTGCCGCAAAATTAATCATCCACTTTTGTTTTTGAATTACTGACTGAGCTCGTAAACGTCAAAAAAATGCGTATCGCGTAAGTATCACTGCTTTTGTGATGCGACGTAATGATTTTTTGATGTTGCGATGCATCACGATGCTTTAATTTTGTTGACGTTCTTGAACGGCTTGTTGTTTTGTGTGTCGATTGGTTTGTTTAAATAAAAAAAAAGGTCAAAGAAATTAGCAGCGACGATTTTTCTTAATAATTTTCTTGATACGAGTAATATTGGCAATTACAATGGCAACATATTTAAATATATTTTAGACAAAAATAAACAATTGAGTCGAAAAGTTTTGTTAATTTCTTCGTCCTTTAATGAAAGAAAATGTATACCCAAGTACAAACTTTCTTTTGAAGTTATAAAAACTTGTGCAATGATGTGTTTTTTCCCGTTTTCGAATGAAAAGAAAAACATTTTTGGTGAACAAACAATACTCTAAACAAATTAAAAAATATTAAGTTTTCTTTCTCTAGACCCTCCAACAATTTCAAATTTCATCGCATCACGATAATCAATGATGCGCCGGTTGCTTTTTTTGGCGCAGCGGTTGCTTTCATGTTACGTTTTAGAACGCGATGCATCGCATCATCGCCACATGTTAGCAATTAAGAACGCTTGGCGATGCAGTACTGCGCTAATACTGCGATTATGAACTCGTCCATTCTTTTACTAAATAAAAAGAAATGATTTTGAGTGATGGAAATCTTTATTTGGACCTTTACATCGGCAGCCACAGCTGCGATGTTCTCGACCGAACGATCAGTCCGCTGGCAGCCACGTCCTGCATGGTCTCCTGTTGTTCGATTCGAGTGACGTAAGACGTCATCATACATTACGACCCATAAGAAGGGTCTTCAGCAAACCTAGGGGGACTCATCCAGCAACTATGAACCTTTTGGTCCCTTAATCGGGATCATAGACTAGCAATCTGTTAGTTAAGTGACTTTCGATCATATTAAGGAGATACTCTGGTACGTTTAATCTTTGGAAGCAGTTCATTATACGTGTCCATTTGGCTGAGTAAAATGAATTTTATTTTCTCCTTTCCAGCGTTTACCTTCTATGACAGTATGGGATTTGTCTGTAACCGCTTTAATTGTGTCCTCGGTGGATCGGCTCCTACGGAAGATATACTGATGTTTCGCGAGCCCACCATTGTCGTTGATGGCGGTCTGGAGTCTATCGAGTCTATCATAACCCGTTCGAGAATTTTACACATCGTGGTCAGTAAGATGAATGTTCATCCGGTGGCTTGCTTCCTTTTGCTTTGGGGAAACCCCTTTCAGAAGGCATGTGCTATACATGTTTAAAAACATATCAAGCTGGGTTTTTATTGCAATCTTCAACGACCTGTTCGGTATGCCGTCGGGACCCGGAGCTATCTGGTCGTTTACTTTAGCACGCGCTACAAATAATTCTTCTTGTGACAGAGTTGATATTGGTTGGTATTGGCTTCTTGTCGGGCTAAGTAGAGCCCCGTTTCCTTCGAAGAGAAACAGAGTCTCTACTAATTGTGAGCATGTGGGGGGTGACCTCTGAGGGCCCTTTAGCTTAGACGATACAATTCTATAAGCTTTGCCGTATAGATGGTTGGTTAGGCTTTAGGCGTTGTTTCTATAATACCTGGAGCATTATGAAAATAATTGAGTTATGGTCGTTATGCGTTTAGTGATCACTGACACTCCAAGTCGTATTCTGTTTGTGCGAGATATAATTTGCGCAAAGATCAATCGGGATCGGGATACGTCTGACAGACGTCCTACGTCATTTCTTTAATAATCAATTCCGAACGCGTGATTGGGGCACATGCTCCAGCCTTGGTATAAGTCGAGGGCCACATAAAATCTCTTCCGTTCTTAGGGTCACGTCACCCAGTACTTTTCTCGCAACTACACATCTGGTTTAAACTTACTCGGAAAAACATTTTCTGTGTTTTAGGTTTAAAACACAACCACCGTGACGCACCCACTGTGAGGCTCACTTCTAAACAGCCAGGCACGAGCCGAAGTCCGGGGGCTCCACCATATTTTAAGTGTGATTGTGGACAATCGGTGGTCAAGCACTGATAGCTCTATGGGCTCTACAAATGATTTCAATGTCATCAGCGCATTCAAGGTTGTACCGGCCTTTAGGAAAATTGTTATATTGGTTTTATCTTGCAAGTTTCACATAATTGCTATATTAAAAAGGGTATATGACAACGAAAATCCTTTTTTGACATCAAATGCCTCGGAAAGATTGTTTCACACTTTTATAGAGGTGGTGACATATTTTGTATAGTGCCAAAGCAAGACATGGCTTGTATACCTTTACTCCAATTAATGCGGCCTTAAAATCAACGAACAGAGGGTGTTTTGGAAGTGATTCGGTGGGAACCAGCGCATCAATTGCGGCGTTTCTGATTTCTACTTGCCATTGACGCTACTAATTAGCAGCATTTCATATTAGTTGCATAGGACATTTCGAGAGGTTAAGGAGGGATGCTCGATCAGCAAGAACTGTTGATTAGTTGCGATTGCAGTCGTTCAAAGTTAAGACAAATTTCTTCGTTGTTGTGGTGTTTTAGATATCCGTTTACGTACCTTGTCTGCAACGAGTTCGTTGTTGTGTTAAACGCAACATGTTTAATTCAGTGATTAGTCTGTCGGGTGACTGCAATATTTCCTTGCGAAATACGACCATAAGGTGGAAAACTATTATAATAAGTCAAATAGCCGTAGTCCGTTTCCAATCTGTTTTCGTGCAGACTATGCTTCTCGATTGCGCTTTCTCTCCTACTAACCATGTTTTAGAACCATGTACATTTTGGAATCCATTCGCAAAAATATATGTACTTATTCAATATAAAGTACAATATTTGCACCTGGAGCGCCGTCTTAATTTTTTATGACGTCATTAATTTTCATCGGCATTGAATATGCTAAAATGTCACACAAGACCTCAGCCAACTTCGTATGCACAATTGTCAGAAGGCATTGGATAAAAATGTTTAGTTGATATTTCTTTGTACCAAACATTTTTAAAGCCTTTATTGAGTACTTTCAGTAACAAGGACTTCATAATGATTGCAAGAAAATAAATTTCATTCACCTTATCAAGCAGTTTTTTTTTATCATAGAATAACTAGTTTGGTAGGTGACATTCCAATGTAAGTTGTTGCATATTCCTCTTTTTAAAGGTTTAGTCTTTGGAGATGGCGCAATACAACTAGAAGATCAAATATACTAGTATGCTTTTAAATATACAACAATAAGTTGTTAGCAATCAACACCCAAATGATTTCCTTTTTTTTAGAGCTCTGATTCAACACACGTTAGTATATAAAATACTTGGTTTGTATACGAGCGCTCGCACGAGCAGCTAGACGCTATTTTGAAGTATATATAAATCTTAATTTTTTTGAAAATGTGTTAGGATATTGCATGTGTTTCCACTGGTTGACTAGATGCTCATACAAAACAGCAGGAATGTAATTTACAAAAAAAAAAAACATATACGAGATTTCATAATCATATCCATGCAAACATATGCGTGTGTGTACATATTTTTGAGTCCATTATATTTCCAGAAGGAAATTGTATGTACTTTAATGAAGTTTATTTTTTATGATCTCACGGATAAAAAGCGATTTTATTATTTTAAACAATCGCGCTTGTTCGTACTTTTTTTGTTCTCCCTCTTTCTTTTTTGACAGTTCAACATACAGGGTGTACTCTATCTTTACATCTTAGTGATTTACTACAATTTACTACAACTCGGCCATCCTGAAGTCATTGATTGACCTGGGTTGTGTTGTTCATAGCAAATTCTACCTCGGTTAACATCTTTGACCAATTCGCATGATTAAGCTGATCACTTATTTTACTTAGCATAGTTTTGAGAAACCGATTCACCCTCTCCACCTGGCCATTTGCTTGAGCGGATGCAACTGCGATTTTGACATGGTCAACATTTCTTTCCAACAAATACGAACTAAAATCCAATGAAGTGAAACATGACCCTCGGTCACTAATGATGCGTCGAGGTCTACTATAATTAATAATGTATTTGTCTAAGCATGCGATTACCTCTTTCGTGCTGGTTGACTTCACTGCATATAGCTTAACAAATTTGGTAAAAGAGTCACTGACCACCAAAATATGCCTTCTCTGCGAATTTATTGAGGGCAGAGGGCCAAAGTGGTCTATGTCTAGGGTGTCAAAAGGAAAAGGCTTTTTGGGTGTGTTGTACAAGTTATGTTCATTTATTCGAACTGGAGGAAAGCACATAATAATGCAATTCTTTATATATCTTTCAATTTTACTTTTCATCTTTTTAAACCAGTAATTTGTTTTAGTTTTAGTTGTTCGTATGTCTTCTCTATACCCATATGACAAATCTTCTCATGCACTAAGCGTATAATATTGTCCTCCATTTCGGTTGGCACATATAATTCCAAGATGTTGGCCTTATTCTTTCGGAAAACTAGTCCATCTCTTAACTGGTATCCGAAGACCTCTTCTCTCTCAAGATGCACTCTTATTTGCAATATTTCCTCATCTCTATTTTGTGTGACTCGTATCAGGAAATCTTACTCTTGCTTATCGGTAACAGTGACTACACTACACGGCACTGCATTCGGGATTCCAATATCAGCGGAGTCGTTTGCTTCACTTGGGTTGACCATTTCGGTAAGAATACCCTCGTTCGTGTGCACGTCTTCATTGGCCGAATCGTCCCCTTCAAGGGAACTACTATTTTCGGTTGAGGTATTCTCCCTTTCGGAACATGCGGCGACCATTCGTCTTAAAACTTTAGCCTGTAGATCTTCGGCTTCGGGAATTTCTGCATTGTGAGATCGCCTTAACGCATCGACGTGGCCCATTATTACACCACTGCGATGTTGGATTTTGTAGTCGTAATGTTCTAACTCTAGAACCCACCTGGCTATTTTCGGACATATATTCTTCTTGCTGGGCGTTAGAGCAAGTGCATTACAATCGGTAACTATTTTAAATACGATTCCCCTTAAGTAGCTGTGAAAACGATTTAGTGCATGTATAATGGCCAGTGTTTCTAGTTCGAAGCTATGCATTCGTGATTCCTCAGGGGAGGTAGCTTTTGAGAAATACCATACCGGATGGAATTTCCCGTCTTCTTGTCTTTGCAGTAACACAGCACCGAATCCCACCTTGCTTGCATCGGTGTGCAGTTCAGTCTCTCTCTGGGTCATAAATGACTAAGACGGGATGACATACGAGGGCGGGTCAATAAGTCCGTGACTTTTTGAATTTCTGACCTCTTTACTGAAACAGCAACACTGCTCCTGTCAACAGGCATCTGTCAGTTGACTCCTGTCAAAATTTAAACTTGCTGCGTCAGTTAGTTTGTGTTTGACAGCTATTTTTATCAGACTACTCACTAATTTGAGAAAATGGAAAAAAGTGAATTTCGTGTGCTTATTAAGCATTATTTCTTGCGAAAAAAAAACCATTACCGAGACCAAGGCTGAGCTTGATAAATACTATGGGGACTCTGCACCATCGATTTCAATGGTAAAAAAAGTGGTTTACTGAATTTCGTTGTGGCCGTACAAGCACTGAAGATGCCGAACGTCCTGGACGCCCAGTTGAGGTCTCTACACCCGAAACAATCGAAAAAATTCACGATATGGTGTTGGCCGACCGAAGATTGAAACTGCGAGAGATTGTGGAAGCCGTAGGGATCTCGCATGGCTCAGTGGTTTCAATTTTGAATGATCACTTGGGCATGAGAAAGCTTTCCGCAAGATGGGTGCCGCGTTTGCTCACAGTCGACCACAAACGCAATCGTGTAACAACTTCACAGGAAGGTTTGGCGTTGTTTAATCGCAATATGGAGGAGTTTTTGCGCCGTTTTGTAACCGTGGACGAAACATGGATCCATCACAACACACCAGAGAACAAACAACAGTCAAAACAGTGGGTTTCTAAATGTGAATCGGCGCCAAAGAAGGCCAAGGTGGGTTTATCAGCCAATAAAGTTATGGCGACTGTTTTTTGGGATGCACGCGGGATAATCCACATTGACTACCTTCAAAAGGGAAGAACAATCAATGGGGAATATTTGGCCAAGAAAAAAGTTCTTTTCCACCAAGACAATGCAAGGGTGCACACATGTGCAGTTGCCATGACAAAAATCCATGAATTGGGCTATGAATTGCTCCCTCATCCACCCTATTCTCCAGATTTGGCTCCGAGCGACTACTTCTTGTTCCCAAACCTGAAGAAATGGCTTGGTGGAAAAAGATTTGACTCCAATGATGAAGTCATCTCGCAAACAAAGGCCTATTTTGAGGACCTCGACAAATCATTTTTTTTGGAAGGGATAAAAAAAATTGGAGAAGCGTTGGACAAAGTGTATAGAGCTCAAGGGAGACTACGTTGAAAAATAAAATTATTTTTTTATCAAAAAATTTGTGTTTTAATCCAAAAGTCACGGACTTATTGACCCGCCCTCGTAAGTTTGTCTCTTAGCTCGTAAAATGCTTGTTTACAATTCTCGTCAATTTTAAATTTAACTCCACTGCTCATCAAACGCTGTAGGGGGTTTGCTTTACTCTCGTAGTTTGGAACGAACTTTCGGAAATATGAGAAAAGCCCAAGACATGACCTGACCTGCTTAAAATTTGTGGACATAGGGTACCGTGAGAGTGCTTGCATACGAGTTTCGTTTGGTCGTATACCATCTTTATCCACCGAGTACCTTAAATAATCCACGGTCTGGTAGGCAAATTTACATTTTTTCAAATTTAGTTCCAATCCAAGCTTCTCTAATCTTTCTAGAACTTCGGTTAAAATTTCAATATGCGAATCCAAATCACCCGTAGCCACGGAAATGTCATCGAGGTAAACAATAATTTTTTTTGATTCAATTAAATCTCGCAGAGCATGGCGCGTTCCTTAAGCCAAAGGTCATGCGGTTGTATTCAAATTGCCCATCAGGTGTCACAAACGAGGTATATTTTTTTTGAATCTTTAGCCACACCCACATGAAAGAATCCATTCCGTAAGTCTAGTGTGGAAAAATATTTCTTGTTTCCCAAGTATTCTAAGCACGATTCTATTAGGGGCAGAGGGAGGTTATCTCGGATAGTATTTTTATTTAATACCCGAGATGTGGAGAATCACTAGGTCTTATTATCCCTTTTTTTAAAAGTTCATCAATAATTTTTTGGAGAGCTGTACGTTCGGCTATTGATAGTCTTCGCGGTGGAAAATGAAAGGAAACATCGGAATTCAATCGAATCGTAAGTTTATAATCGTAGGGCTTAACAACAACACTCGGTTAAAGGATATTTCCCCAGACAACTTGTCTTATTTGACGGATTTCTTTAATATTCAGGGCTGGATTAATATCTATCTCATCGTAATTTTGTGATACCTCAATTGCCATTATTCTGGATAACTCTTCATCAAAAGGATTTAATATTGCGTCATCACAATAATGCTTACAATTATTTGGTTTAGTAAAAAGTGACTTTGGTATTCCTGATTCTACTGCTAATGCAGATGATGACGAGTCAATGGTCGCTAAAGCTAATCTTTCTGAAATGCCCGAAACGAGTGAGCAGAAACACATCTCTTTATTTTTGTCTGAATTTATTAAATTAATTTTTTCGATATCAAAAGCAAATACATCGACCGATTTTTTTCTTATTGAACATAAACGAATATTGAATTTCATAAAAAACATCGCTCCAACACTAGGGGCACTGGTATGGTGTCATCTGGGACGACCAAAACTGTTATCAAATGAGTTTGATCTCGAAATGTTATTTTGCAAATTAGTCTTCCATAGGTCCATATTCGATTTTTTCCGAGTCCACGGTTTGGTTTTTAACTTCACGCACGGGCACCGGGACCACGGATCTTCGTATTAAATTAATCGGACTGCCGGTATCAAAAAGAGACAAAAGAGTTGTTATTCCATTAAACTCCCCTCGAGTATTATTAAAGGCAACACTTACCAAGTTAATACAGCTTATGGCGGCTACATTCTGCTATTCTAAATCTTCTTCCCAGTTCCTCTCTCCGGAGACCGCAGCTATAGTTGACCTCAATTTCTGCACTCGCTTCGGTTTGTTACATGACTTCCGAGTGTTCCCAGACTGCCAGCAATTGAAAAACACTGCTCGTGGTCGTTCTTCGTATGGGCATTCAGTTTTCATGTGGCCCATACGGGAACAATTATAACAGCGAACTCCGTCCTCATTTGTCTTAAACGTTGGTTCGGGCTTTGCATCAATTAACGGCATCCTTAAGGTCTGTCAGCTTTTTCGCACCGGCAAATAGTACGAAGTCAGAAGTGCGGCTCTGTAGCACTACTTGTATGAAAGCCACCAATTCAAACTCACTGACGTCGCTACGTGAGGCGAATGATTCCATCTCCATAATGTACCGGCGCACGCTTTCATCGGTTTTTTTTATTCTATGGCGTAATGCTTGGTATATTTCCTGATGACTTATTGATCTGCCAAACTCGCTCATGAGGCTTGTCTTTAGTTTGTTATATGTAAGAGCACCTCGGCCAAGTAGCAGCCTTGGGGCACCTGTCAATGAATTCCGTAGAGCTAAGAACTTGAGCAACTCATCAGCATTCACCTGTCGACAGATTTCCTCTAAATGGCGAAAAAAATCAAACACACTGTACGTACGATCCTGTCCACTAAACTTTATAATGGCATGTTCGATATCATTAAAATGAACACTACAACTTGGTTGTACGATGATTGCTTGTTGGCCGCCAGTATCTGCATTTCTCTCCATAACCTCAATTTCCTGACGAAGTCGTAGAATCTCATGGCGTCGGCGTAGATTGGAAAGTTCGAGCTCTAACTCATCAGCTTTTGTCGTTTGCATATTGTCAAGGTTTGTTGTCCGATAAGCGGTTCGGATCGAAGCTTCGGTAGCAATTGGAATGGCGGAAGAAACAGCCGGTTTGGGCTTGGTATTTGCTTCAGCGGTGTAAGTGTCAATCGGTTCTTCGGGAACAATCGGAGTGCGGAGGTGATATTTTCTGGCCATGCGGTCGTCGGGGCTTCGGTGGCATTCTTTACGGAGACTGTAGTGTCAGTAACGGAGGAAAGCGGTGTAGATGCTACACTGGATGCGATGCTACCCGCGCTGTTGATGTTTTTGAGTGCGGCTTCGACTTCGTTCCTGTGCTCCGCAAACAGCTTTCGATGATGTGCGGCTGTCGCTCCACGTGGAACATCGATATTGGGAAGTGCCACAAATTCCAATAGTTGGTATTTCAGCATGTTTCCATAATTTTTCTTGAAATTATGCTGCGGTGAATTAAATTCCTTAGGATATCCCACTTCTGATATTTTAATGAAGTTTAATTTTTATGATCTCACGGATGAAAAGCGATTTTATTATTTTAAACAACCGCGCTTGTTCGTCCTTTTTTTGTTTTCCCTCTTTCTTTTTTGACAGTTCAACATACAGGGTGTACTCTATCTTTACATCTTAGTGATTTACTACAATTACTTACAATTTACTACAATTTACTTCAGTACATATATATTCATTGTACTATTATTATTTTATTTCCAGGGAAAGCAGCAACGAACTATTACCATACATGGAGTATGCGTATTTTAAAAACATCGCTAAAATAAATCAAAATTGAATCTGCAAAAACCCTCAAAAAAGCCTCTAATAAGCCTTTTGTTAAAAGATAAGAATTTGGAAATGGCAACTTCTCCAACACCATCTCTTGATTCTATAAGAGGAACAAACTCAATTGAGTCATATGGTGATCACAACGGGTATTTATCAGATTCTCCCCTTACACTTAGCGGTTCATCTCCACCAGTAAGTGACTCAGCAATTTGTGATGACTACAGCTGCAGTGGAGCAACAAGCAGTATTGATTCACAACATCAAGCATCTTGTGTGTCATCATCGGCTTCATCAACATCATCAAGCAGTGGTTTAAACTGTGGAGTTGTACCAGGTCTCACAACTGTTCATAGTGTTGACGAGAATATTTCAGATAAGGAGAAAAATGTACAATGCAATGGACTTATATCAAGAAATGTTGTAAGCATAAGTTTTGCTAGCGGTTCAACCATACCACGTTGCACTGCATGTAAAAGTAAGCAATCAGATGCAGTGGCAAAATGTTTTGAGTGTGCGAATTTTCTTTGTTCAAACTGTGTAACAGCACATGAATTTATGCATTGCTTTAATGGACACAATGTTTGTTTAATTGAAAATCAGCCGGTTTCAAATACTTTAAATAGTAGCTCTGGATTGTCAGCCCTCAACGAGTTTAAATTTGGTAACCCGCTTTCAACTATCGTACAATCGCAGGCTCAACGAGCAACTTCATCGTTGTCAAAAATTATTAATGGTGTATTTGAGAACAGCGGTATTTCTCAAAATCATTGCTTTAATTGTAAGGATGAACTTATATTAAAATTATCGGCAAACAACCGCGAAGAAATGCTGTCATCACAACTTATACCATCCAATACAGCTAACATCAAATCTAGTCAATATTTTTGTAATCAGCATAAAAATGAACTCCTAAATTATTTTTGTCGCACGTGCAGTGCCCTTATATGTAAAGATTGTGTTGCAAACGACCATTTGGGGACTATACATGAAGTTGAGCATTCTCAAGAATTTTTACACAAACAACCTGAAAGTGTTATACAAGGAGTATTAGCAGAACTTCGTGGAAAGATTGGTGATATAGTCACCATGGTAGGCAACTCAGAGCTGAATATGAATCAAATGAAATCTCAATATCAGAAAGCTCATGGCGAAATAAATGAAACTTATCAGTTTTTTTGTTCTATGTTAGATGAACGCAAACAAGAACTATTAAAAGAACTAGAGAGTTTATATAATTCAAAGATACTATCAAATAATGCATCCATTAACCGTTCAAAAGATTTTATTGAAAAAATTATGCAGTCTTGTGATAATATTGAAAGATCAACTATGAAAGCTAATGGAGTAAAGGATGTTTTGACATTGCGGAAAACACTGGAATACCAATATCAGGCCACACTTCAAGACTTACAGTTTCCGTTTGAATTGGAATTTGTATCAAATTATCAGTCAATTCAAGTAGGAGTGCGTAATACCTTTGGATACATAAGAGCAACGAATGAAATGTCAACAACAAAGCAACCACCCATAGCGAGACCAACTCATAGTAATGCAAACTCTGGATTAGGTTTGAATAATATCAATAATTTAACAAATAGTAGTGGCTTGGGTGGGAGCATTAATATTAATTCTAATATTTTAGATATTTCGTTTGCTAATACAAATTCATCCTCGCAAACTCATTCTACCAATAATCTTGATTCAAATTCTATTATATCTAAACGTTTTAACAATAATTTTCAAAGTTTTGGCAACGATCTTACAATGCAACTTAATCCATATGAAAAATGGAGCAATGGTAGCTCGGACACAATTTTTACTGGTTTGCCAGAACAGTACATATCGACTCTGGGTAAAACCTCAACTAATTCTTTGGGAAACAATAATGCTTTAACTGTTGCAAATAGTATAAATGGCAATACTGGATCTGATTGCATCATGGATTTAACTTCAAAACTATTGTCTACAACAATGTATCCTCCAAAATCTCAAATAAAACGGCAAAAGATGATATACCACTGCAAATTTGGAGAATTCGGAGTTACAGAGGGTCAATTTACTGAACCAAGTGGTGTTGCTGTTAATGCTCAAAATGATATCATTGTTGCTGATACGAATAATCATCGTATACAGATATTTGATAAGGAGGGTCGTTTCAAGTTTCAATTTGGAGAATGTGGTAAAAGAGACGGTCAGCTTCTTTATCCAAATCGCGTAGCAGTCGTTAAAACATCAGGAGATATAATAGTAACGGAAAGATCACCGACACATCAGATACAAATCTATAATCAATACGGTCAATTTGTTCGAAAATTTGGTGCCAATATTTTGCAACATCCTCGCGGTGTAACAGTGGATAATAAAGGCCGAATTATTGTTGTAGAATGCAAAGTAATGCGCGTTATAATATTTGATCAAAATGGAAATGTTATTCAAAAATTTGGATGTAGCAAACATTTGGAGTTTCCTAATGGTGTTATTGTAAATGATAAACAAGAAATATTTATAAGCGATAATCGCGCTCATTGCGTTAAGGTTTTTAATTACGAGGGACAATATTTGCGTCAAATAGGAGGTGAAGGAGTTACGAATTATCCTATTGGTGTAGGTATAAATTCGAATGGCGAAATTTTGATCGCGGATAATCATAATAACTTCAACTTGACTATATTTACACAAGATGGTCAACTGGTATCAGCTTTGGAATCGAAAGTTAAGCATGCACAATGCTTTGATGTTGCTCTGATGGACGACGGCAGTGTTGTTTTAGCTAGTAAGGATTATCGTTTATATATTTATCGTTACGTTCAAGTACCACCGATTGGATTGTAATTCAGTTATAATACGTATGGGTGCATGTATAAAAATAATTTATTTTCTACTTAATTTATATGTATAATCTTTTTTGTTTTTTGTTTTTTTTTTATAAAACTTTCTTTTTTCTTTTTATTTATTTTTTTATATTTTTTTCTTTTAGATTTGTTTATTTAATGTAGATACTGAAAAGACAGATGCATTTATTATATATTTTTATATAAAACTAAACCTGTTAAGATATTTTGCAAAAACAAACACCGTAGAATTTTCTGTTATTTATTTATAAATTAAAAACGATAATGTTAAAAAGCTTAAGTAAATAAAATAGTTTTAAATATTGGCAATCAGTAAAGACTAATAGTGGACTTACATATAATGAAAAACTGATTTAAGCATACATATTCCCTTTTTTTATAGATCTTAATGAATTTGTTGACTTTTTTTTAACCATAAAACCAATGTTTTTCAAAGCATTAAATATTGAATATATTAGTAAAAACATAAAAATTAACAAATCTTAATTGTGAAAGATGTAAATGGGAACAAATTGTATTAATTAAAATGTATATTATTCTTGTTTGCACAATTTATTGCACAATTAGTATATATTTTTTTTTATTCTAATTTTGTTTTTTAATATCGTATTACTATTTATAGTATTATTATTCTATGTATGTTATACATATATTGCTAGTAAAACATACATTTTTGATAAAATATTTATGAACATAAACTAAACATACATACACGGATGTTTAATAAGGCTTAACATTACTTCTATGCATATATTTTTATATAAAACTAGGGTCTACATTCTATAACAAACTAAACTATTTTTATAAAAATAAAATACTACTAACACACATTTAAAATGATAAGTAGCTTACTATTTTACATGGGTTAGTATAAAATAAAATTAAGTTTTATCTGATGTCAAATTAGAGTAAGGGGTAACACGTCACATTTGTTTTAAGATCTCAATGCAAATAATACTTCAATTAAACAAGCATGATCATGACATACATTCCGTTATATAGTATATAGCAGTAAAAATGTGTGCTTTTAAATTGATATACATTACAAAAGCTGCATATACATATGTGTACATATTTATCCATAAAAAAATATAGATTTTGTATTATTAAAAGATTCCATGAAAATCACTCAAACACTCTGCGGAATTTTTTTTATAATTAATTTATAAGTCATTAATTTGTATTATATTTTAATGAAAGTGTAGTTTTCTAAGTGTTGTCAAATAAGAATTTGGAAAATATGTTAGGTGTTCTAGCAGAATTATGACTAGTCTTCTTGAATTTTTTATTTCATAACTTAAAATAAGAAACAAAATGTTTGCTTCTAAAACTATGCAAAAATGTAAGTTTTGTGAATTTAAGGACATTTTCCTCAAATTTTACAAGTTTATATTAAAAGCTGTTTTACTGTTGTATACTCAAAAGTGTTAAGATAAGCTGTTTAATGTAGTGTTAATATTTAAATTATATTTTTGATATATTTCAATATTTTGATACATAAAAAAAGTAAGATAAACCAACAAATTTTAAAAACATTGTTGAAAGCAAAAATAAATTAAAGTAGATGATTTAATAGGGAACTATCTTAAAATTTACTTATAAAAAAATATGCAATGTTTATGCGTAATAAAATAATAATGTACACGCTCCCATCTGACTATGTATGAAAATATATTTATTACTTGTATTTTTTACGACCGACTGACTTTATGAATAAATATGCATTTAGGTTTTAAAATTATTTCGTTTTTATAAATTGAAATTTAACTTCCTAGGAATTAAGTGTTTTTTTTTCTTTATATGTTCATTGAATGTATGTCTATATATTCAGTTTATTGCTGACCGAAAGCCCCATTTGTTACTTTCTATTTGTTTTTAGTTAAAAAAAAAGTAAATGATTGAGTTCTCGCTCTTTTACTATATAATTATATGTAACTAAAAACTATTACCAAACCATTTTGGTATAGTTTATTTTTTTTATCAATGACTTCAACTACATTGCTTTTATAAGGTATAAATATACATTAATATTAATCTATTTGTTTTATAAACCTTAAGTGGTAAATAAGAGTGTGGTTTTTAGCATTCGTTTACAGATACATATTATAATAACGAAACTCGTTTAGGGAATTTTGAAATTAGAAATTGTAATAATATAAAAATTGTCAATTCGTATTTTATTAATGATTTTCGGAAGCTCAAGGATAAAAGAATTTAATATAATGTCCAAACTTGTTCAGTTGAAATAGTTTTTATCTCGTTTTATAACTTTAACAGTAATCTTTAAAATGATTAGGTGACATTAAAACACGTTGCAGCTGGTTGAGTTGGCTTATCACATACAATTATTATAATCTTCTTGTAGTTTAATGTTTTTAATAAAATTGTCTACTATAAAAGACTTAATGAATTACATTTTATTTGTATAAAGGACGGCATACATATAATGTTTGATCTTTGTATGATATCCTAAGAAATGAACTCGCATTTTTGTTTATTTGTTGTTATATTGTTATGGTTTTTTTTTATATTCTTATCCATAGTCTTTATATCTTAGATGTTTTTGATTGATTTTTTTTATAAATCCCATAATGCTTCTCATAGAAAATTGTTATCTTTGTATTTGCTAGACTTTGCTTTCTTTTGTTATTTTTTTTTTTTAATATTGTGCAAATATGTATGTATTATTTTGTGTTAATTTAATGTTTGTCTTATTTTAATTTTGTTTTGATTTTTGTTATATGACTAATGCAAGAGTAAAAACGTTTTTATTTTAAACTTATTTCGTTTTCCTTGGTTTTTTATTTTATTCATTATTTGTGCCTGATACTTTGATCTTAAATTATATGACAGGTCTTAGAATAAATCAAGACTCTGAGCACGTAAGTATAAGTTACAAATGCTTTGATGGCAGCTAAACATATGCCATGCTATAATTTTTATCAGTAATTGGGTAAAATGTCATAATAGCATAAAAAGTAATAATAAAAGACAGTCGTCGGCTAACCTTTAAAGCGTGCATATCGTTTTGATCAGGTGATCTCTTCGTTGACGATTTTCTCTATAAATCCATTTGCTTTCTCAGATTGTGTTTCTCGCCGTTTTAGTTTTCATTTACCGGTTGTGAAAGAATAAAAAAAAATACAAAAAAAAGTAATTAATTACTCTCACTATTGAGTGTTAGTGCTTTCCTTGACATGGCCCCAAAGCCACGTCTCCAACCTGGGAACAAATTTTAGGACAAGAGTGTCCGAGTATACCCCAAACCCATTGAGATGCAGACAGTGTCAACTCCTCGGCCATACAATCAAATGGTGCAAACGGTCAGCCACGTGTTTAAACTGCAACCTCCCTCCTCATGCCGAGGTGGAATGTTCTCGCACTTTATGTGCCAATTGTCAAGGCCCCCACCCCGCTTCCTCCAGTTCCTGCCCCAGGTATGTACAAAGCAAAGAAATTCTGGCTATAAAAACCAAATCAAAATGCTCTCTAGCCGAAGTAAGACATATTTTTGCAAAGAAAAACACCCCCTCCGACCACTCTCCTTCAATATTCTTTACTCAGAAAAACTTAAGCTAACCTCCCACAAAATAACCTCATCTCCCGAAGCCACCGCACCATCTACCCATACTTCAAACCCCGAAAATAACACTACCTCACAGTTAATAAACAACTCCAACACAAATTTCTTATCAACCAATATAAACAACAAAACAACCAAAAGTATTGCCAATCCAAGTAGCTCTCCGAGCGAAATAGACCCATTAAATGAAAATGTGATCTCTCCAAAAAACAGTGCCTCCAACCCTCTCACCCATACCCCCACTTACACATCGCCATTCACCTCTTCCAAGCGCATCTCGCACCCACAACATATAAACTCATCTTCAGTATCAGCACCCGACAACCTCCCGTCTCCAAATCAATCCCCATTAACTAAGTTGTCAAAATCTCTCAAATATTGACTCTGCTGCGCAGGGCTCGAGTGATTCAGGCTCATTTAGACGCTTGGATGGCTCGGCCCCTGCCTGGCAGAGTCAATACCTTTGCCATAGAAACTGTACCAACCTATTTTCTTCCCAATACACTGCAAACCGCGCCCACCACAAAGCAAAACATCGTAATAATACACTCAAAATTCTCCAATGGAATTTAAATGGATATTTTAACAACCTTCACGAACTCCAACTACTTATACGAGAGTTCAACCCTGCAATAATTGCATTGCATGAGACACACATAACATCCCCCATAGAATACGTACCATATTTCCACAATTGTGAGTCCAACTCCTATGCCAAAAATGGGACAGGACTATTAATACACAAATCCATACCACATTCTCCCCCAAAACCAATTCAGCTCAACACCCAAATATCCGCAATTGCAATAGAAATAGAATTGCAAATTAAATTAACTGTAATATCCATGTACATTCCTCCATCCCAATATTTCAGCACAAATGATCTAGATAAAATAACTAATAATCTTAGATCTCCTTTAATAGTGGTCGGTGATTTTAATGCGTGGAACCTACTTTGGGGATCCCCGTCCTCTAACATAAGAGGAAAAACGCTCGAACAATTCCTAAATTTCTGCAACCTAACGATACTAAATGATGGCACACCAACCCATTTTTCGATCCACAAAACCTTTACACACGTCGACTTATCGCTCATATCTCCCCAACTCTACCCAAATACCAACTGGGAAATCTTACCTGACTGACATGGTAGTGACCACTTCCCCATAGTCATCAAGATCCCCTTAGGTAACAACTCGAAAATCAAGCGTCCTTTTCCAAAATTCCTATCTGAGAGAGCAAATTGGATTCTCTTTCAAGACAAAGTTTCCGATTTCCTACGCAACAGACCTGAAACCCCAAACATCAACAAGGAAACAGCAATCCTAGCTTAAGCCATCAGATATGATGCAAACTCTTCCATTCCACAATCCGTTAACAAACCGCGCAAAACTGTTGTTCCCTGGTGGAACTCGGATCTTGGAAAACAAAGGCACCAACAACAAATGGCCTGGAAGTCCTTTAAAAATAATCCAACCGACCTTAACCTTATCAAATATCGGAAACTTAATGCCCTTTTCCGGAAAAACGCAAAAATAGAAAAGAGGAAAAGCTTTGAACAATTCACATCCGCCATTAACCCTAACTCGTCACCAAAGAAAATTTGGGGTGACATAAAAACACTCACTGGTCACTACTCCCCACTCTTTATAAGAACCATCACAACCGGTCCCCAAATTTTAACTTGCTCGTTCCAAATCGCCGAAAATTTTGCTCAAATTTGGTTCGCATATTCAAATGATTCCAACTTTCACAGAAAATTCATAAAAGCAAAGCGGAAAGCTATGGATACCCAATCAACATCCCTTAGTCCCTGCCCCTTTGCTTCACTTATTGAACTCCCAATCAACACTCTAGAACTCGAATCCTGCCTTCATTCAGCAAAGGGTAAAACCCCAGGCTTCGACAGAATCGACTACCGGATGCTAATAAACAGTCCAAAAATGTTCAAAAAACGATTACTCGCTCTTTTCAATGAGATATTTAGCTCTGGTATAATCCCACAAGCCTGGAAAATTGCAACAGTTATTCCCATACCGAAACCAAAAAAACAACTCAATCAAGTTGACGGTTACCGCCCAATATCTCTCCTACCTTGCCCAGGTAAAATTTTGGAGAAAATCATTTCAAAACGGCTTTTATGGTTTTTGGAAAGAGATAATTTGATAAGCGAGGAACAAATAGCATTTAAACAAGGTCGGGGCACCAGCGATGCACTTCTACACATTGATGACTATATCTCTACTGCTTTATCCAGTAAAAATCACGTCTCAATACTCTCTATTGATTTTGAGAAAGCATTTGATCGCATTGGCGTCCATGTCGTCCTTAATAAGCTAATTAAATGGAAAGTCGGTCAAAAGTTTGTTTAAATTTATTAAATCCTTTTTGACCAATAGATAATTTCGTATAAAAGTTAATAGTTCCATTTCCAATGTCAAAGATCTTAAAACCGGAATCCCGCAAGGTTCCCCGCTCTCCGTAGTATTATTCATGATAGCCTTTAACGATATCAACCTTATTCTATCAAGGTACAGTCCAATAAGACATTGTCTATATGCTGATGATTTAATCATATTTACTAAATGCAAGGATCACTTAAAAGTATCCACAACATTTTTTAACATCATGGCAGATCTTGAAGCCTGGTGCGAAGTATCAGGCTCCAAGATCTCAGCCGAAAAAAGTAACATACTTCACATATGTAGAAAAACTAGCTGCACTAAGCATATAGATCTTAGTTTTAATTCCATAAATATCTGCAATGCAAACTATCTTAAATTACTTGGAATAACGTTCGACTGTAATTATAGCTTTAAAGAACATTGTCTAGAACTTAAGAAAAGCCTAGCTACCAGGCTAAATATTGTTAAATTCTTAGCTTCGAAAAATAGTGCTGCTCATACTAATACATTGATCAATGTCACCAAATCAATTATCCTTTCTAAAATCGACTACAGCTTAGTAATATACGGCAGATGTTCGAAATCATCTCTACAATATGTAAAATCCCCATACCATACCTCGGCCCGAATCTCCTTAAGAGCGTTTAGAACTACTTCCATCAGAAATATCCTCACCGAAAGTGGTCTCCCGTCGATTGAGCACAGATTTGATTACCTAACTTCTCTTCTACTCGCTAAAATCGCAGTATCCCGGAAAACCCCCATATTAAATGACATCAAAAGGATATTAACAACGAAGAACCTGGATAAAAACCCGTCAGCTCTCACCAACGCCATTAAATTCTCGAAGGATTATGATGTCCCAATCGAAGACCTTACGAACCGCTTTCCAACTCAACCACCCTGGCTATTACCAAAAGAATCTATCAACATAGCCCTAGCCAAGAGCTCGAATATCTCAAATAAGGGTATAAAATGTGTTTTCAGGCAATTGTTTGAAGAAATACGGCAAAAGCACGAAAACTGGTCTTTCATATGCGTAAATGGTACATCATTTGCAGTGGTCGATGAGGAGGGTAAAATCTTGAGTAAAGGGCTTTTACCAGATCACTGCTCCATCCTATCCGCGGAAACTCTGGCTATCGTACGTGCCCTGGAATCTACCTCCTGCAGAAAATCTATTATCTGTACAGACAGCCTCTCTACATTAAAAAGTATACTAAATACCAACAACAACAGTAAAATAATAACAAATATACGAGACAAACTTATACGGGCTAAGGGAAAAATTAAATTACTATGGATACCAGGCCACGTCGGTATTAGAGGGAACGAAGATGCAGATCAAGCAGCGAAACTTGCAGTGAAGGAGCCCCTTATCACCTCCCCCACCATAAATAAAAGAGATATCGAAAGGAAAATAAAAAGCATTTGGTCCGAAAAGATTAAAAATGAATGGAGTAATTATAATCACAACTACCGCTCTTTCAACCCGAGTGGAACACATACAGCATATCCTCCAAGTGTAACCCCCCTTATGGCAAGGTGTTACATTCGACTACGCCTCGGACACACCAACCTTACCCACTCTCATCTCATAAATAAATCCTCTCAGCTGAACTGTTACTTCTGCCAAAGCGACATCCCACTTTCAACCAAACATCTCGTTTTTGATTGCCAAAAAATAAAATCCATATCTAAAAATATCTTTGATAATAGTACGAGCAGTTTTCACGAACTTCTCGCTCATCCTACTGAAAAGAACATAAAGAAAGTTGTTGAATTTCTTACTGCGATAAATTTAATAAACCAGATATAGAAATCTTATTCAAACTAGCCGAAAGCCCTGGTAGCTAGAGCTATAGTATAGATTAAAAAATTGTAATTATATTACCTTTTCTTAAATAAATAAATAATAATAATAATAATAATAAAAGAATGATGGCAGGGAGGCGTTTTGGTGGCAACTAAGTGTCCTCCGAACGTGAGTGAAAAGAAATTCAAGCAATTTAATTGGGCCCATGAATTCATAACATACAGCGGATGTAAGTCAAAATAACAATTTGTCTAATTCGTTCGCAGCATCCAAATCTTTACCCGAGTATGCTATTTCTACAAGTCATGCAATCTGAATCTGATATCGAACTGTCAAAAGTTGAATACGTGTATAATACGAGGGCGGGTCAATAAGTCCGTGACTTTTTGAATTTCTGACCTCTTTACTGAAACAGCAACACTGCTCCTGTCAACAGGCATCTGTCAGTTGACTCCTGTCAAAATTTAAACTTGCTGCGTCAGTTAGTTTGTGTTTGACAGCTATTTTTATCAGACTACTCACTAATTTGAGGAGAAAATGGAAAAAAGTGAATTTCGTGTGCTTATTAAGCATTATTTCTTGCGAAAAAAAACCATTACCGAGACCAAGGCTAAGCTTGATAAATACTATGGGGACTCTGCACCATCGATTTCAATGGTAAAAAAGTGGTTTACTGAATTTCGTTGTGGCCGTACAAGCACTGAAGATGCCGAACGTCCTGGACGCCCAGTTGAGGTCTCTACACCCGAAACAATCGAAAAAATTCACGATATGGTGTTGGCCGACCGAAGATTGAAAGTGCGAGAGATTGTGGAAGCCGTAGGGATCTCGCATGGCTCAGTGGTTTCAATTTTGAATGATCACTTGGGCATGAGAAAGCTTTCCGCAAGATGGGTGCCGCGTTTGCTCACAGTCGACCACAAACGCAATCGTGTTGCCATGGCAAAAATCCATGAATTGGGCTATGAATTGCTCCCTCATCCACCCTATTCTCCAGATTTGGCTCGGAGCGACTACTTCTTGTTCCCAAACCTGAAGAAATGGCTTGGTGGAAAAAGATTTGACTCCAATGATGAAGTCATCTCGCAAACAAAGGCCTATTTTGAGGACCTCGACAAATCATTTTTTTTGGAATGGATAAAAAAATTGGAGAAGCGTTGGACAAAGTGTATAGAGCTCAAGGGTGACTACGTTGAAAAATAAAATTATTTTTTTATCAAAAAATCTGTGTTTTAATCCAAAAGTCACGGACTTATTGACCCGCCCTCGTATGTACGAGTATCTCGAAGTTGAAGTTACAAGTAGGGGAGAACATTGCATAATGCATTCAACATTTAGTAATTAATCACCAATCTGAAAAACATTTGTTTATGCGATTTTGTTGTTACGTAATTCGTTATTGTGATGCAAATAAAATGAAAAATGGATCAAAGCTACCGTTGCGATAAAAACCATAATTTATGATTCAATCGAATATTCACCACTTTATCCTTACCTTAACCACTTTACCATTACTCTTTATTCATTTTTCAATTTAACCTGTGCAACCTCTGTTCGACCCAGGTATTTATATTCCCTGCTACTATCTCCCGGGAGCTTTTTGTACTATCCAGCTAGCCTTCAATATCTCTTAAGGAACCTCCGACTTCAGTTGTCAAAAATCTTCAAGTATTTTTTCATTAGATTTATAATTTTTTCATTCCACCAACGTACAGACAAGGTATTACAGAGACGACTACGGCAAACAAACTATATATCTCAATACACCACAGATATTGTCTACATCGGGCGAAGACAACACTGTTGCAAATCCCCTTTTATGAGTTAGTGAATTAGCAATGCTATTCAAAATTGACCATCATGAACTTTAAAGTTTACAGCAGCAAGACAGAAACTTCAAGATATTCTCCACGACTTCTTCACTTAAACTTCAACAACATGAAATAGATCCAGGCTGTAATATCTACTAACTGTGATATCACTGCGATCACCACTAGCTATAATCGAAATACTGGTCTGCTTATTCTTTCATTTTATACGCCAGTATTAATGAATTGGCGCTGGCGATAGCGCACTATCACGCAGAGGGACCGTGGTTCGATCCCCGAATGCCGTACGGATTCGGCTATAAACCGTAGACCCCGCTCAAATGTGACAAAATGAAAACATGAGCAATACAAATGAGTGTCAAAAAGCTAGGCCATAGCCCATACCGGGCTGCCAGCGCCACAGTGTTTGTTTGTATTTTTATTGATGAATTAGCTTTATTGGTTTTGCCCTTGTCTGCTGATGTAAAGCTAGCCCTAAACAACGAACATGCTCGCCGTACTTGCTCGTTTGCGTTATCCCCTACACGACGAGCACATTTGGCGGGCATTCATTTCGTGTTGATTCTTCACAGTGTAAACATGTGCGATAAAGAAGCGCAAGTGGTTGCGCTTATAATTATTAATTTATGTAAGAAAAAAGAAAACAAAACAAATAAAAAAAATGAAGTCGATAACGGACTGGCTGTATAAACACAGTAGTCGTTCGCATGTTAACTTATTAAAAGAGTTGGAAATAACATCTCCAGAAGATTTTAGAAATTTTTTGCGAATGGATGCCACAACATACGCAGAACTTCTTTGGAAAATTACGCGGTCTATCAAAAAAAAAAAAATGGGAGATGCAATTACGCCAAATGAAAGATTGTCTGCAACATTGCGATTCCTTACTTCTGGACAAAGCTATGAAGATCTAAAATGTTTAACAAATATTTCTGCCCAAAGCCTGAGAATTATAATAATGGAGACGTGTGAAGCAATAATTTCAGCATTAAAAACATTTATTAAAGTAAGTACATAAGGTATTCTAAGAATAGCACATAATTAATCATTAATCTTGATATTGTGGATCATTGAGAAGTTGTTGAATTGGCGACTGAAGTGTTTCGTTAGAAATTAACTCTATATTTGTTTCTCTGGCCTTAAAAGTTGATTGTGATAACGGATAACATGATGCTGCATATTGTTCCGTTGATGACATAGATGAACCGGGTGAAAATGGGGAGACGGAGTTTGAATGGCTGTAATGAACACTCGGATGCATAAAATGGGGAACTGATTGTGCTCCCAGACTAATGGAACTCCACGTGTTTAAATTTCCCAGTTGTCCTTGAAGAATCGCATCATCAATCAATCGTTTGGCGAACAATTTTTGACGATCGTCCATTTTTCGGAAGCCAACAGTCCATGCTTCACTATAAATGGTAGCTTCATCCCTTTCTGGGATGTTTTTTGGTTGTTCCAGAAAGGAAATCGCTTTCTCCAAGAAATTGCTCCCATCGAATTTAGGGTTTTTTGCTCTCGGTTCCTAAAACAATAAAAAATAATAATAAATAAATAAATGATACAAAAAGTAAACTAAAAAAAGTCAATTAATAAATTTTAAAAAAAACACAACTTCAGGCAGATTGCCTTACCCCTTATTGGTTATACTCGTAACTTAGACTAAAGAATTATTGGCTACTCGATATGTATTTAAAGGGTTAATTTTGTCTAATCAGCAATATGCGGTTCGATGAAGGTGCACTGGAAATTTTTGCTAAGGTGTTCAGTTGCAATTGTTTCTGGGAATTTCGTCTGGCAGAATTCAATTCAGGTCGATGAATTGATTTTTGATTTATTTGTCGTTAACTCTTCGCCCTCCAAATGCGATGGTCCTCAATCGCTTAAAAGTACGGAAGGTCGTAAAACTCTGTTCGGGAAATGATGGGGTCGTCTGATTTTGGTGGGATTTTCATGTGTAACGGGATTTCCGCATTTTTTATTCTTGGCTGTTAAAAGATTACCTTTGTGTTTTTTTCCTTATCCAAGATCTTGAAGGCTGCTAGGACTATGAGCACGATTCCAATTGATATGATCGTCCCATAGTTGATAAGAGTTTGCGACTCGAGGTCTAATTGCAGCAATTGGATTTTTTTTGGATTAATGGTTTGTGAAATTTGTTCTCCTGAAGAGTCTGCTGTAGAATTGGTGGGAGGATTTAATGTGTGGATACCTCTTGTGAGGTAAATACTCTCTTTTTGATGGTACTCGTAATGTTGGTTTTATCAAATTTGATCAGGAAAGTGCCAGTGAAATTGTGATGAGTGGATTCAACCTCAAGAGTTCCATTGAAGTCATTCAGCAGTATTACTCCGGGTGATACTTCTTCAATTGTGGGGATGTGCTGGCTATTCATCAAATCGCATGTTGCTTTTCAAAGGATTGGAAATACATGTGGAGTTTACAAGGTTGATAATATTTCTCTTATTACAAATTGAGACATAATTTATTGTTTTACATTTTTTAATTAAGCCATACATTTTTTCTTTGTGCATTATAATTTCTTCATAATTGATGTCTATTGTGATACCATTTCGTTTGACAGGTTTTATTAATAGTTTTTCGTAATTATAAGCATCAGTTATTGGAATATTAACAATGTATAGGATCGGATATCGGCAAAATCTAAAGCTTCTTCTACAGTGGGAAATGGAATTTTTTCTTTATTTAATGTATCAATAGCTAATCTTATTTCTTCTTTTGACAATATTACTGAGTTTACAATTTCTATTTTTGCCCAATGAATGGCTAAATTTATATTTTGTAGTTCTTTTTTTACAATTTTGAATTTATATTGGAGTTTGGATATAATTTCTTTATTGACTTAATTATCTTCTTTTAGCATTGCTTTATTTATTAGTGATTTTAGTAAGATAATTTATTCTTTCGATGTGTAGTTAATTAATGACAATTTGATTGTTAGAGTTTACTAGCATATTATTTATTTTTCGTTTTATTGTTTAGAGATTTTTTAAATTTTCTTGGCTTGAGATTAAAAAGTAAATTTTGAATTTGTTGGAATTCGTGGGATAGATAAGGGAATAGGGGATCGTTTCTAGTCGAGTTGAGTTCAAGTGTTGGAAAAATTGTCGTCATTAATCGTTCGTACTGGTTAAGGTCGACTTCGTGTATCAGTTTTAAGTTTCTCCTGTTACAGAATAGAGTGCAAGTCTGAAAAGAAAGTAGTAGAAGTGTTAGTTAGTTCCTAATGTGGCTTTTGTGAATAGTCCTTCCTGATTCTGTCTTCACTATTGTATTTTTGTTTTCTTTGACTATTTCCTTTTTGTATCAGAACGTCAGTTTGGAACCTAATCTTTTGTTGTACTTGACGAAAATAATATCTCCTGGGTTGTATGTTTTATTTGGCTTTCGTTTTGTATTGTGATATTCTGTGTCCTTTTGTTGCTTTTTTGTAATCTTTTCTATGTCCTGTTGACGGCTTTTTTCGATTTCTTCGGGAGTTATTTTGGTCGATCGACCGAAAAAGAGTTCGACTGGTTTTTTGCAAGTGGTATAATGAATTGTGAAATTGTACTCGTTAGTAGCTCTTTCGAGCAGTTCTCCAAAAGTGCGGTCAGTTTGTTCTGCCTTGAGGCATCGCATAATTTCAGAAAGAGTGGAATGGAACCGCTCAATCTGTCCGTTGACCTCGCTTTTATTTGGCGGGGTCTTATAGATGCGTATCCCCAATTCGTCTTCCATCATAGAAATTATTGATGCAGAGTTTAGAGCTTTTTCGTTGTCGATGACAACATTTTCAGGAATGCAAAATGAGAATAAAATTTCTCTCAAAGGTTGCCTAATATCAGTTATTGCTCTTGATTGGATTATATGAGTTTTTGCAAATTTGGTAAATTTACATATTGCGGTTAATACGAGGATTTTTTCCGTTGAGAAGATGTCAAGGTGTACTGTGTGGCCGGGATAATTTGGAATAGGGGTTGGTTCAATGAAAGGTTTGTTTGGATGTCTGTCGTATTTGTTTTCCTTACATGTTTGGCAATTTTTGACAAGTCTTTTGATTTTGGATGCCATTCTGGGAAAATAGAAAGTTTCTAGCAATTGCTTGCGGTTTTCTTCTGGACTTCGATGAGCTCTACGATGGATTTTCAAAATTTTCTCCTCCTGTTCGGCTTCGTCTGTTAGGTCTTCTACCTTTGTTTACGTAAACGTAATGGATAGATGTTTTGTATTCGTCCCATAATCTCTTCGCTTGTGAGTAGACCATTTATTGTACTAGGGTTGAGGTATTTCTTAAATATGTTTATGATATCAGAATCAGTATAATTGGTTTGTATGAAGATATGTCTGTGATATGTAGGAAATGTAATTACAAACTGGTGGCTAGTTTCGTTACCGATTTCAAGAATGAGTTGGTTGGGGAAGGTGTTTATAGGTGATTCTACGGCTGGGATCAAGTTGTGTGAAGAGCTCTCGTCACTATGTTGCGACATTGTCATTAAGTTAATTTGTGTCTGTGTCTGAGGAAGTCGTGATAAGGCATCGGCAACTACATTCGATTTTCCTGGCTTATACGTTAGTTCGTAGTTGTACTCTTCCAGGATTGCCTTCCAACGCTTCATCTTATGGTTTGTATTTTTGTTACTCAGCGCATATGTTAATGGCTGGTGGTCTGTGTAGATTTTTACTTTTTTTTGTTCCGTAAAGGAAATTCCTGAGCGAGTTGAGAGCCCAAATTATGGCAAGCATCTCCTTCTCGTTAGTGGCATATATTTCTTCTGTTTTTGTTAATGTCCTGGATAAAAATGTTATTGGCTTGCCGTCTTGAAAAAGTACAGCACCAATCGCAAAGTCTAAGGCGTCTGTTGTGAGTTCGAAGTCTTTGTCGAAATTTGGGTAAGTGAGGGCTACTTCTTGTGAAACTAGGGATTGTTTAAGTTTTTTAAAGGATTCTAAAGCTTTTGCATCGAGGCTGATGGGTTTATTTTTTGAGATATGTTTAGACACTCGTCCGGCTTCCCCTCTTTAAACGGATGTCAGGGGTTTCCCTATTTTCGCGTAATCTTTAATAAATCGGCGATAATAGCCTGACATACCTAGAAATGATCGTCCTTAAGAGTTTTGGGAGGTGATATTTCGGAAATGGCCTGAACCTTTTTAGGGTTGGTTTTAATTCCGTCGGTGCCTATAACAAATCCTAAAATTTCGACCTGTTTTTGGAAAAATTCGCACTTGTCCAACTGGATTTTCATGTTGGCGTGCTCAAGTGTCTCAAATATAGTTTTTAGATTTTCGAGATGTTCGGTTTCGTTTTTACCGAAGATGACTGTGTCTTCGATACAGACATAACACCGTTTTCCAATATGCTCTCTACGGCGATTTGGATGGCCTAATAATGTTATCCTCTAAGAGTTTATTGATTTGTTGCTCGACTTCTTCTTTGAGCGCTCTTGGATAGGAGTATGATTTTGAATAAACGGGGTCGCTATTTGTGGTTCGAAATTCTCCCTTAACTGATGTCGCGTAAGTTAATTTCTCTTCCGAATCGGAGAAAAGATTAGGAAATTTTTTAATAATGTCATTTAAGTTAGTGGTTTCTTCTTTACTCAAGTGGGAAGTCCTAATATATATATTACTGACATAGTTTGTGAAATGTTGCTTTAGGGGCACGATTAGGTGAGGGTAGATTGTTATATTGGTTTTTTGGGTATAAATGACAGCGTTTAAGTATGGGGGTCTGTTCTGGTAGTTGACTTTTGCTGATCTCATAGTCTGGTCAATATTCATTGGTTTTGGAGGGAGCGGGCGCTGATTTGGTGGTAGCTGTTGTTGTTGATATGACATGTAGGGTTGACCTTGTGTTGTAGTAACCTGTGGTGGCTGAGTAAGCCGAGGATTTTGGAGTAGTTGGGGATAGAATTCTTGCCTAGGAGCGGGAATGGGTGCAGGATTAGATGGGCCTAACCTTCTGGGAGGAACTGGTGGTTGAATATGTTGGGTATTTTTCCTAATAGTCGACTGCGAATTATTAGCGTGTTGTGCTCTAAAATCGGCATTTTGTAACTTTAGACACAAGTGCAGCGCTTGAGGGAGATCCGCAGGTTACTTATGCTTAAGAGTCTGGGTAAATCTCCTTTAAGCCTTTTGACAAAGGTGTCAAGTGCCTTAACTCGATAGCACTGTATCATGATATTTAAGGATACCTGGCTCATTTCCATGGATCCGAGTAAGGACAAATGATGTTAAACTGCTTGATAAAATTCCTGTATGGTGTTATTTCCTTGCACTAGGGTTGTTAATTGGTATTCAAGGGTACCAAGATTCCTTTTGTCGGCGTAGTGCAATGTCGGGCATTTGGAGATCTTTCCCCAGTTTAATGGGGTATTATATGACTCCAATGCTATGTCCGCGTGTCCGGTGAGCTTATTTCTGATTACGGAGAGTATGCCATAGTATTTGGCAATGCCCTTAAGATGTTCATAAATTTTTAGTATCCTTTCTACACTCTTCTCCCAAGAGTTAAATTCTTGGGCTTGGCCAGAAAACTCACGTAAGCTTTTAACCACGTCCGGGATTTTGTCCATATCGGCCAAATTTCGGTCATTGGTTATATTGATTGGCTGATCAACATCGTTATTAATGTCTGACGCGGGATTCATGATGGAGGTGAATATCTGACGTCCTTGTATTTGTAACGTCTCCGCCACTAGTCTTGAAATAAGTTGGATTAGGTTATCGTCAGGGGGATTAGGGACTTGGGATTCAGCATTTTGGACTGGTATTTCTAACGGCGCTGGTCTAATCAAATTATTTGGATTCGACCTTATTGAAGCAATGGTAAAGTTTAACAAATGATTGAACAATAGTAACAGTAAATTAGGGATCGAATTTTTTAAATTGTGGGCTTAAGTCAAATATCGAGTAGAATAGCGAATTTTACAGAATAAAGAGTTTCTAATTAATTATTAATACAAATGTAAAAATTTGAGTCTAAATTATAATCGAACAAATAGTCAATACAATCTTATGAATACGTTCTTAAAAAATTAACATCGACTTACAGATGTAAGATAATTTCCATAACAAATTTATTTTTTTGGCAACTGCTAGACGCTGGTGAGGGCGGCTATCCAACTGGATTCCTTTTTGTCCTTTTTTAAGGGATTACTGGGGGGGCCTCTTTTCCCCCTCACAAACACTGGTCCGCGTGGCTTGGTGTCCACGTTACTTATTCACAATCACTTTTGTGGCTTGATGTCCACTTGTTTCTTGTGGTTTGTATTTATTTTTTACACTTTTACACTTGGTGGCTTGGCGTCCACTCTTTCGTGTTGGTTGTGGCTTGGCGTCCACTTATTTACACTTGGTGGCTTGGCGTCCACTCTGGTTCACGAACTATAACACTCGCTACTCTCGCGCTTGATTTATGCGTTGAATTATTTTGGAACAGTGCCGCGTAGCAGTCCCTGCTCGGGCGCCAGTTAAAGAAAAGTTAATTAATAAGTTTAAAAAAAACACAACTTCAGGTAGAATGCCTGACCCTTTATTGGTTATAACTTAGACTAAAGAATTATTGGCTACTCGATATGTATTTATAGGGTTAATTTTGTCTAATCAACAATATGCGGTTCGATGAAGGTGCACTTGAAATATTTGCTAAGGTGTTCAGTTGCAATTGCTTCTGGGAATTTCGTCTGGCAGAATTCAATTCAGGTCGATGAATTGATTTTTGATTTATTTGTCGTTAACTTATAGTTAAACCAGCTAAATCCGGCTCTTACATTTAGCATCGTGATGATGGCGCTAGTGAACGCAAATTATGAATTTCTAGAAATAAAGGTAGGCATCAATGGACGAACTTCTGATCTGGTATATTTGGCCAGTCATAATTGAAATACAACTATGATGAACATCTTCTGAACCTGCCAGAACCAGAAAAACTACCATTATATGATGATGTTCTTCCTTAAGTTATAGTTGGAGGCGACGCTTGTCCTCTTTTGGAAAACCTAATGAAGCCATACAGTCGCCATTATTTAACAAAAGAGGAGCAAACTTTCAACTATATATTATCTAGAGCACGTCGAATAGTAGAAAATGCGTTTGGAATTTTGGCTAACCATTTCAGAGTCTTACATACAACTATAAATTTAGCTCCTGAGAAAGCAGCTATAATTATACTTACATGCTGTTATTTACATAATTACTTCGAATTACATAAAAAGGAATATACCCTCATACCTGAGAAATAGTGAAACTGATTTTTCGACAGATGTACAACATGCTAATTTTACTGATTTGCAGCCAATAAATAGTGGCAATATATCAGTTAATGCAGCTAATTTCGTAACAAATTTTGTAATTATTTTAATGCTACTGGCGGTGTAGCTTGGCAAAATAAATTTGTATAAAAATTATAACTGTACATAATCATGTTGAAATAAAATTAAAAAAAAAATATATGAAATTTACTTTACTTTTTCTGTTCCATTTTCGTATGTGTTAATACCGTCGATATGTGTTTCTTGGTTATATTATTAAAGTACCAAAGACTTGGAATGTAAACATCTTCAGCGCCTGCACCCGATTTTCACTTTTTTTTATCTTTACCAGTTCTCGTCTGTACGAAGCTGTTCAGGCATTATATTTTTTTTTACACTTTCAACAGTGGCACTTTCATCTACTTCTTTATATTTTTCCAACAACCAGCGCCTACACGAGAAAAACATGGCGAGCACGAACAGGTTCGACGAGCATGTTCGTCGTTTAGGGAGAGCTTAAGGGAAATGACCGTCGCTGTTGGTGACCCAATTCTTGGAGTGACTGACCGTGAACTTTGCCGTTGCACTTGCATATATTACTCTCGTGCTTACGGGAATTTTGCCAACGTTCGAAAATTCACCAGCAAAATCATTTACATCATCATTCAATTCAAGTGTCGAACAATTGAACTCATTGTGAATTCCTTTTTTGCGGGGTACAGATAATGTCTCAAGAGGTTTGATCGATACACCAGATGGCCAGAAGCTATTCCTCTCAAGGACATGCAAGCAGACACAGTTGTAACAGATTTTTCAAACTGGTTTGCACGGTTTGGCTCATTTAGAACCTTGAACACCGACCAAATGACTCAATTTGAGTCAGCATTGTTCAAAGATCTGACAAACATGTGTGGAGCGAGTAGAATCCGAACGTCACCGTACCATCCTGCAGCCAATGGAATCGTTGAGCTATGGCATAGAACGTTGAAGGCAGTACTTATGTACCATCAACCAAGCAAGTGGACTGAAGCTCTACCGACTGTGCTACTGAGGTTACGAACAGCCTGCAAAGAAGGTATCAAATCATCGGCAGCAGAGATGCTATATTGCACTTATTTAAGAATTCTTGGCGAGTTTTTTTATGAATGATGATACTTCTCTTAGTCTCGTACATTCCAAATCCCGAGATTAAGAGAACTGCATATTGAAGTTGTATTCTAAATTAACTATGAAAGTACTTGAATAAATATTTGCTGACATTCAACCTTATGAGCCCACGGAATCAACAAAGTAAAATCGGTTATCGTCGGATAAAAGAAAAATATTTTTTTTTTTTTTAATTTTGGTTCTGCAATTGGTTTAATATTACTTTGTTTAAAAGCATCAAAGTATAAGTGCGGATATTTGCGGGTAAAAAAGTTTTCTTTGCAATTGGTTAACGAGATTATTTTGTTTAAAAAAAAAATAAATAAAGAATACAGTTTGGCCAAAGATCCTTCAGATGATATTGCTTCTCACATTTCCAACCTGGTATCTCTGGTCCATCAGCTGAAGGAATGTGGCGATACTATCACGCTTAATATGCTCAGAGCGAAAATTTTGATGACTTTACCTTCTGATTACAATCATTTTTATTCGGTTTGGAAAAGCAAAAACCTCGCGCTTAGTTATGGAAGAGTCCTGTATGGCCTCTCATATTCGCGATAAGGTATACCGTTGTATGATAACGGAGATCCGTCAAACGAATCATAATCAAAATAGAAGTGAAGGCAAAAGCAAAATGGGAAAGTATTTTTGTTGCAAAAAAAAATAGGGTACTGGAAGAGTAACTGCCCGTTAAGAAGCACAAGTGCGACAAATACTGAAATGGTTCGTGACGCTTTTATTTTTACTATGTTAGC
This sequence comes from Volucella inflata, assembly GCA_928272305.1. Classification (NCBI taxonomy): domain Eukaryota; kingdom Metazoa; phylum Arthropoda; class Insecta; order Diptera; family Syrphidae; genus Volucella; species Volucella inflata. The sequence goes on from OV743717.1 coordinate 38,513,527, forward strand.
TTAAAATAAATCCAATCGCGAAGAGTGGTTTTTGGACTGGGGTGCCAGTGATCACATAACTTTTAGACGTGAATGGGTAACTGAATACGAGGAGAGTGTACAGTGGCGGTGGGACAATTTAGGATGCGGTTTAAGGTTGAGAAAGGAATTGGAAGGAGTTGGAATATGCAAAGATCGCAAGTCTGAGCATTAAAGTTGAGTCAGTCAGAACTTGGTGTGAATGCCTCGCTCATCAAAACTCTATGTTTGCAACATATATTAACTTCCTAGATGAAAAAAAGTCCTTTGTAATGCGTGTGCTTTCGGTAAATCCCATAGGTTGCCTTTTAAAAGAAGCAGCAGATCTTTGTGATCCCATGCAAATTTCTTCACTGGCTGGTTCAAAGTATTTCCTTATATTCATGGATGATTTCTCAAGATATAGGACGGTGTTTTTCCTAAAACAAAAGGATGAAGTCTTTGGTTGTTTAAAGTTGTTTTAAATTACTTTTGAGCGAAAACGATTTTCGCCATCAAACTTCTGTTCCATATTCCCCTAAACAAAACGGCAGAGTAGAAAGGGAAATAAGAACAATTGTGGATGCTGCCAGGACTATGATTGATGCACACAATTTGCCAATTAGGTTGTGGGCAGAAGCTGTGAACTTTCTGGCTTATATCACAAATAGAACGGCTCCTACCGATTTACCAGGATGGTGTCCAACTCAAATTTGGTTCCAAGAAACCGAATGGAAATGTAACTTCTCCAACATGCCGCTTTTCGGAACTGAATGCTTTGCTCATATTCCCTCACAAAAGCGCAGAAAATGGAATGCAAAGTCACGCGCAGGAATCTTTGTTGGTTTTCCGATAATTTAAAAAGGTATCGCATATCCTTTGCCGAAAACAACAAGGTTGAGGAAAGCCGCGACGTCGTTTTTAAAAACAAAATGATTACTGGGCAAACTAGCGAAATTGGTGCGGCAGGTGATAAACAGTTCGATGAAACTTCAGCACATTCTGACGATGTAGTCATTCATTTTGAAATAAAAAAGAAGCCTATCATTATGAGGGAGGTAATGGAAACACGCTTGAAGGAACGATATAAAACCTGACTTGGGGTCAGAGGGTTTACACAGGAAGCAGGTGTCGACTATGACGAGATTTTCTGTCCCGTGCCACGATTTAGTTCGATTAGAACCGTGCTTGCAGTAGCTGCGAAAAGAAGAATGTTCTTGAAACATAAAGACAGCTTTCCTCAACGGGGACTTGCACGACTTAATATACATGCAACAGCTAAAAGGTTTTGGTGACCTAGATGCTGGAACATCAAATTCACTTTCTACGTTCATTTAACGTAGTCTCTTCTAAAGCGGATCCTTGCGTTTTCATTGGAAAACGTGTTATAATTGTTATCTACGTAGACGATGGATTACTCGCAGGATAAAGTCTAGAAGATATAAGCCAGTTCATTACACACTTAAAAGGGGCTTCTGAAATAATGGTTTGCGAAGTTGACTGGTTTCTGGGGCTAGAGATTAATCAGCCAGCGGATGGATTGCTGTTTCTATCTCAAGGAGGTTACGTAGATCGAATCTTACAGCGATTTGGAATGTCTGATGATAATCTAGTTTCAACGTCAGCCGATATTTCGATGAACAGAACTGCAGCTAAAAACCAAAGAAGAAGCTAAGTTTCCTTACCGCGAACAAGTTGGGTGCCTCATGTATCTAGCCACTGGAACCCGGCTAGGTATATCTTGCGCCCTTGGTATAGCAAGTCGGCATTTGGAAAAACCAAGCCTACAAGAGATGATCTGGCTTTTGCGACTACTAAATGAAGTGCTACCAGAAGGATGTGACAAGCCGAAGCTTCTTCTTGATAACCAGAGCTCTATTAGGCTTGTAAAGAACCCAGAGTTGCATAAGAGGAGCAAACACATCGACATAAAACTTCATTTCATCCGATAAAAGTTCGCAGAAGGCAGAAGGCAGATCTGTTGTATGTTTCAACTAAAGACCAGGTTTGCTGATATTTTTCCCAAATCTCTACCTAAAACTAGATTTGAATATCTTAAAGAAAAATTAGGTATTTTTGTTAAAAAAAAGAAGATTGAGTCAATTTGAATTTTGTTTATGGTCTACTATTTAAGTTAAATACATAGCATTATATTTCAAGTAATGCAGATGAAGGTGGGAGTGTGAAGTTTTATTCATCAGTATGATTAAAGCTGTTAGTCACTGCACTTTTTACTCATACTGAAACTGTACTATAACAATACCAACTTATTCTATTCGCCTCAAGCTGTTCGGTTACCGAATTCTTTATATGTAGCCGAACAGCCATGCCACGTTCAAAGAAGATCTGCGGAAAATCCGGTTAAAAAGGCACTATCAACTACGGTCACTCCAACTGTAAGAAAACGAGGTCGGAAAAAGAATTTCTGGATTTCTCAGATGGCAAATGCGCAACAACGCCTGGGGCTTACCACTGAAGCGATCCAGGACCGAGCATTATGTAGACGCGTTCTGCGGTCTGCGACATTAGCCAACCCCATAAGCGGAGCAGCAGCGATGCAGTAAAAATGGGAAACTCGTTACGCATAAGTTCGTATAACGAGGAAAGGGCTAATAAACGGATAAAAGAAGAAGAAGAAACTGTACTATAACTGAACTATGAAACTACTTGAATAAATATTTGCCTATCACTCGTTATTCAACATTAATCGAAAATATTTCATTTGACAAAACTTAATCTAAGTTTGAACATACTCACCCTTCTTGAAGGTTTCAAACACTCAGCTTACAATGTGGCTTCGAAGAGAGAAGCTGTGCGTCTTGGTAATGGTTTTGGCCTTTTAAAACGGTAGAAATAAAGAAATATCAACCCAATTGCAGCAGCCAACAGCAGATAAGTTGAAGTGTAGTGGGGATAGTGATGAATATTTATTGTAGAGTATTCGCCTTTCACTTCTGACTGGGACATAAGATTATCAATCATCATCAATACCCCTTACCGCTGGAGAGTTGGCAAAGTCCTTTGATATATTGCTTATTGTGATCCAATTTTCTAAGCTTGGCACAAGGAATGAATGAGTTAGTTATGGTGGCGTTATAAGCCGTGCAATTGGTTTTAAGAACACAAATTCTTTTAAACTTAATTGATTTTTTGAATCCCGCCCATCGATCTTGTGTGGTACTTAATTTAAAATGCAATCAGTTAATGCGTCGTTTTCATGATTCAGAAGTGCCATTTCACAAACTTGCTGATTTGTCTGATGTAGTTGAATTGGAACATGTTGGGTGCACATGTAATTCTTTGTTGCTACTTTCAAGTTGATAATTCCATTTCGGTAAGTGCGAAGAATTTTTCTCAGAGTTACTGCGCGATTCGGCTTAGGTATACTTACGAAGAAACTTCTGCTGTTGTGAAGAATGGGAACTGCAACGAGATTAAACAATTGTAATTCTTGATTATCGGATAGTGGAATAAGCACTTTAATCGCTGCAGTTATAATTGCAATATTTACCACCGTAAACTCTACAAAAACGTTAAGAATCTATATAACTTAGTACAAAAAAAAACAATACGAGTAACAAAAATATATGATTTAAATATCAATAAACAAAAATTATTTGTACAAACCAACTAAAAAGAGTAAGCCAAAGGCCTCAGTTCCTCCTGCTCTACTCTGGATAGTAATTTTATATTATATTTCAGTACAGTAAATAAATAGAAAAATAAGCATTTCAAAGACGATTGAATCATTTAAAGTACGACCCTTGACTATTGTAATTTTGAATATGTCTAGCACTGACACGCTGGGCAAGCTTAAAGTCGGAGGAGGATTTCCTTGAATCAGCTGCAGCTGTTCATTGAGGTGCTTAGGAGTGATTAGATGAGAATAAATCTTAGCATTATTTAAGCATGTGATAAATATCACATCAAGGAAAATATCTTGAGTTCATTCAAAATGTGTGATAATTAAAAAAAAAAAAAAACAAAATTAAGGATGCTAACTGCTGATTACTTTCGTGCTTTTTTATGAGGACATTAATCGCTTTTGCTGGATAATCATTCAGTTCCTCAAACTGCTGCTTAATTTCCATTGTATTTCGCTTGAAGATATTTGAAGTAGAATCGGAAATAGAACTTTGTTTTCTAATAAGAGTTGCTAAAGGTATTTCATGTTGATTAGCCAAATTTATCTGATCTTGTATGTGCTGTTCTTGATCCAGGACACCAAAAAAACCATAGGCTACATTACCAATAAAATCAAACAGTGATCGTAGTAGTTATGAATGGCACGTTGAAGAATTCCTCCTTGTGTTTTGATGTTGGCAACTCGAACCAATCCATCAATGCCTTTGATTACTTTTACCACTAGTCCCCATTGCCATTAAACTGGTGGCGTATTGGCTTCCTTTAACAGAACAAGAGTGTTTGGAGTTAGGTTTTTGATTCAGTTTTCCATTTATTTCGTTGTTGCAGAAGATGCAAAATACTAGACCACCTTTTCCAAAAAGATTGTTGCACATGCTGCAGTTGCCGATATTTATTTAGACTACCTATGCTTGTCGGTAACATCCGATTCAAGGATCGTGAGAAGTGGAGTTCCTAGCAGCAAATAACCTGGAGTAAGAGCCTCCAGATCGTGAGTTATAGTGGTCTATTTTAGACTAACTTAATTCAGGTAAAACTTCCGGTAAACTGTACTGATTCGGTTCCGATAAAACTTCGTCCAATTTAAAACGTCAGATCTTCCAACCAAAACGATGAGACTGCTAGATCTGCGAGACTGCATCCTCTCGAAATTAAATCAACTAGGTTTTGTTCTCTGTTACATAGTTCCATTGCCGTGTTCGAATAGCTGGGAGAACGTATCCATGCGGTGAATTTTCAGAAACCTTTCTTTATGTTTTTCAGGAATATGTCTTAGAATATCTGAGGGATTTGTAAAAATTTTCCCTATTCAAAATTACCCCGTCGTAATAAACTGGTGATTTCCTCAAGCAATCTCCTCGCTTCAGACACTGTTTCTGCTTCTGCCAGAAGATCATCGACATATATCACCTCCGATGCCCTCTTGTGGTCATTTTGATTATCGTCTGCAAGTTTTATAATGCCTCTTGTTGCTTAGAAAGGCACAGACGCTGACCCATACGTCAAGGTGTTGAGTTTATAGGTTGTCAATTGTTTATATCGCTGAGATCTCCAAATAATTAGCTGGATCGCTCGGTCCTCCGATCTTACCAAAACCTGACTAAAAGAATTGAAAATAGGTTAGGTTGAGCAGTTGGTCCGACGCTTAAAATATTATTAAGAGAAATTTCAGAAGTTGTTTTGGCTAAGCAGTCCAATACGACGCGAAAAATTGTAGAAGAGCTCTCTGGTTTAATTACTGCGTGATGGGGAATGAAATAATGAAATTGTGGAACTTCAACATCACTAATTCGACTCATGCCGCCCAAAAACTCGCACTCTTCCATAAATAAGACTTCGAAGTTTGGGTTCTTAAAGTTGTAATTTTTTTGAAATGAAGACTTACCAGAATTTGTCAAATATTCTTAAAGAACTCCTCACAGTTATATTCTTCCAGGTTAGATGGGTGTATCATGATTTTCTGTCTCCCTGAATTTCACAACAAGTTTTTCCAATGAGGAAAGAGATAGTTTGGTGGAAATGGTGCGAACGGCATGTGTATTTGTCATGTGACAAACCTCCTGCACATTTTAGAACACCTCCTGCAACTATTACATGCTATATAAAATGTGGACTTGGATGTTTACTTTAAAATTTGAAGTTCTTGACTCAAAGGTGAGGGAGGTTGCAAACATGTCCTCCTATTCCGCTTATTGGTGTCTCCGACCGATATTCGGATAGCCCCATTGTCTGCACAAGCGATGCTGTTGTAAATGGAGACGACAAGGAATCCGTGTTCCATATGCTGATATTACATTCACGATTGCCGTTGCTAAATATATCAGCCTGTGCGACCGGCTGCTGCGTTGGTGAATTGATCCTCAATTCCTTGACTTAGCTGCTGTGGCTGGCTATTTGCGGGCTGATCTTGGGAAATGGTTTCAGTTATTTTTTTTGTTGGTTGAAAGATTTTAGTTCTTTAGATGCAAAAGCGAATTTTGTCTCCCATTACACGTTTGATAACCCTTCGATTGACGTGAACTAGAGAAATAACCTATCTTTCAACAGTTCTGACGGATTCGAAGACGCTGCACAGCCCTCTCGCGTTCGGCATCTGTAGGAGACAAAAAAGTTGTACAATTATATATATCTTATGATTGTGCAGTTGTCCTTATTTGCTGCAACCACAGTCGCTGGTTCTTGTTTTCAGAATTTTAAGGAACTGTTCCAATGTGGATATGCTCAATTTTCAGAAGCCTAATTGTATCACTTGTTGCATTTGGATTTTATGAAAGTGGGCTTATATCAATAGGCATCTCTGTCAACCTTAAGTCCAGTTGCCCCCGTAGGTTGATATACAATCCAATATCAGTTTCTGATGCGTTGTCCTCTAACCTATGAAATGTATTCGATATATCTTCAAACGTTTGTTGAAGGCTTGCCTTCACTCTAAACATACTTGGATTAGACTGTGCTCTTGCATTGGAAGAACTTGAAGAACTTAAGCGCTGTTTGAGTTGCGTTGCTGGCGATGATAACTTTGGATCTAATTGGAACGCTGATGCGGCCGGTGATGCTGATGGCGGTGCTGCTGTTGGCTCCTCCTGCTCTTGGTCTGCTTCCTCTTCTGGCAGGTTATCTTCCAATCTTTTAAAAAGATGTGCTTTCATTGATTCGTATACCTTTTAATTTGTTCGTAATTTCCCTTTACGAAATATTCATGAATGACCTTTTCTCCGTAATTATCACGAATTTCACTGCCAGTGAAATCAAAATAGTCCACTAAATCTTCCAACTTTTTTCGGCGGTGCTGTAATTTTGCTGGTGTCTTACGCTCTTCCCCATCCTTTTCGTAGTTGCAAACATGAGTACATACTTCCTTTCCAATCTGTTCTTGTGGATTGCACCATTTTAGTTTTTATTTATTAATATTATTTGAAATACCACAAGAAATCGAATTACAACACTGAATTTTCTTTAATATAAAATAAACAATTGATCACAGGGTATTAAAATCCTTAGTGAGTCCTGTCATGGTCCCAATGGTTGTAAGTTAATTTTGAATAAAAGAAAACTGAATATGTTGGATATCAAACCACAACTGATTTTATTTTACTTAAAAGTTATTCACAACGATTAATTTCAAGAAGCTACTGTGTGACCAAAGTTGATACATAATATTTCATTCGTGATCGTGGGAACAGACAAAATTCAGAAGCAGCACGATCTCGGCTTGTATGCTATGCGTAGATAAAATTGCTTCATAGGAATATAAGTGGATCTTGGTCGCAGGGTAGTTCTCGTTAAAAATAAAACTTAATCTAAGTTTGAACAGATAGCGTTGTGACCTTTGCTATAAATGCTGAAAGAAAAAAGCAAAACATGATGTTTGTAGAAAAAAATGCCTACATATACATACAATGTATTCTGAGGTATCCTACGAAGAACACAGTAGGTGTGTTTTTTTGCATCGGTTCAGCGCTTAATTCCAATATGCGCAAAATTACATTTAATGCAAGATGTTTATCAGAGTTAACCCGAATAATGACAATGCTGCCAGACTTATTTTTCCATGACAACGATGGCTGGTATGGCAAATTCAATGTAAGTACTGCGAAATAATTCGTATGTAAGCGCTGATACCTATGCCAAAAAAATACATAGAGATTCCAGGTGACCAAGCAGGATATTCTGTGCACAAGAACCAGTTAGCAGCACTCTCACACGAACAACAACTGCGATAAGCTTAGGAGGGCACCAATCAACCAAAACACCTGACTCATTCCAACTTTACGCTGCCAAGAGTCCTAATATTTCGACATATGGTAATTAAACTATAGTACTTGATCTTATACTTCGCAAGAAATTCCGCTGAATTTATACAATCGCCGACGTCGTATACCCGATCATCGGGGCCGACTTTATCCACCACCTTAAATTAACAATCCGGTTAAGTCACAAAATAATAATTCATGAAACGAACCGTTTTCCTGACATCCTCAAAGATTTTGTGAGTATTACACTCGACAAAAAGTCAAGTTCCCATTAACATTCTGGGGGACATCCCATAGCGGAACAGAAAAGTTCGCTGTCCGAAAGCGAGAGACATATCCACTACAAATGATGCAAAAGAAATCCGGAGGGTGGAGACCATGTTGTGTGAACAGCCGTATCACAGTTTCGGATAAGATTTCTTTTTTTTCACCTTTTGGCTTCTTTGAATTCAACGTCATGAAGTTTGGCTCATGTAATATTGCTCAGACAATGCAACGATTCATGGACGCAGTGCTGAGATGACTTAAAATTAGCGAAGAAGCCCATCGACAATACCTGCGCATAATCTTCGAAACACTACAGCAATTAGGTCTAGTCTTGAAGGTATCTAAGAGCTTCTTTGGAGAGCCTATTGTAAGACACCCGGGGTACAAACTTAACAATACCAGCAAAAAATGTTCCACAGAAGATTCGTGAGATCGTGGAGTTTTTTTCGAAGTTTTATGCCCAGCGCTTCAGACACCCAAACTGCTCTTAAATCAGTTTTACAACCGGAGCGATAACATGCAAGTTCTGTGAGCACACTAAGCGAACCGAGCATTCGAAAAAAGCAAAGTTAAGGTGAAAGATGTAGTTCAACTGGTTCATCTACAATCTGGTGTACCACTGGTGCTGTGATGCAAGACTTTAGACCTTGCAATTGGAGCTGCTCTGGACCAACACGTAGGTGATGAACTCCAACCACAAAGATTACAATCGGGTGCTGTTAGCCATATATAGAGCAGTACGATATTTTTGACATCTCATAGAAGGCCTGAAAGTCGTTATGGTTACCGACCAAAAGGCATTGGTGAACGCATTCGACAGAAATCAGACCGTGCAGCTCGTCAGTTAGAGGAAATAGGGCGCATTTCAACTGATATTCAATATTATACGGATATGAATAACGTTTTGGCAGATGCCTATTCTCGCATAGACACCATCAGCATGCCTGCTATAGTTAGCAGTGCAGACTTCACTGAAATGCATAGAGTCGACGATGAGCTGAAGCTTCTTCTAACAATTCGAGAAAAGTTTTCACTCCAGCTTCGAGGACTGCTCATCGACGAAACTGATGTGATCATCGTCCACGCTGGAATGTTTTTGACAGCGCAATTGGATGGTATGATCAAACGATGGCACCTATCAAATGCTAAGAAACGGCAGACTGGAAGAATTTTCTCTCACCTGTCTTGTCGGGATTTCATACCAGCTTCAAGGAATATGTATATCAAACCAATCGCTGCAAAAACTCGTCTGAAGAACAACGCTGCTTGGGGAATTCTTAATGCATGAGGAAGTGCCCCCGGAGCCACAAATTTATCTCTGTTGAAAAATTTCGGGTGCGTATGCTATGAGTGAAGTCAACCCCATCATCATTGTAAAATGAAATCGCTTGTACACAAAACACTTTTCGTTGCACAGTGCTTTTGCTTTTGTGTGAACAGCCGTATAAGGGTTCATTCAAAGTACCTTAATGTACTTTCAACTACGTTTACAACATTAACATGAACGGAACGCCTGCAACAACATTAAGAGAAAGACTAAAACCAGCATTTTATGAAAATTTTAATAAAACAAACTTGTCAGTAAGATTGCTTTCGGAATTTGTTTTCTTCGCTCAGTTTTTTCGCACTTGATGACACTTCTTCGGGCTTAGCTTTAGCTGTGCACTTCGTAGTCTTTGGAACACCTCCTTTAAGTTATCTCGATGTTCTTGAAAAGTTTTGCCGACCACGATGACATCGTCCAGGTAGACCAAACAGGTTTTCCATGTTAATCTTAGCAAAACACGTTCCATTAGACGCTCAAAGGTTGCCGGAGCATTGCACAATCCGAATGGCATTACTGTGAATTGCCAAAGCCCGTTTCCTGCGGTGAAGGCTGTCTTCTCACGGTCCTCCGGATGGATCTGTACTTGCCAGTAGCCACTCTTCAGATCAAGTGTGGAGAACCATTGCGCTCCTGACAGTGTGTCCAGTGTGGCGTCAATCCTTGGCAAGGGGTAGCTATCCTTCTTGGTGACATTATTTAGCTGGCGATAATCCACGCAGAATCTATTGGTGCCATCTTTCTTCTTGACCAGTACAACGGGTGATGCCCACGGACTCTTAGAGCCTTCAATCAACCCTTCCTTTTCCATAGTCGAAACCATTTCTGCAACCTCCGTCTGCTTAGCTAATGGTAAACGCCTTGGAGGTTGACGTATGGGTCTTGCATCTCCAGTGTCTATTCGGTGTTGTACCAAATGTGTGCTGCCATATTCGCCATCCTGCGAGGCAAATACGTCTACAAATTCGTTGATTAGTTCCTCTGCCATCGTTCGTTGCTCCTGGTTCAGCTCGGTTTGCCTGAGTATAGTTCTTTTCAACTCGGATGTGCTTCTTGAGGGCAAAGATATAACAGCATTTTCCTTCGACAACTTGGTGACAGCAGTTATCGGTAGGCACGCTCCGATCGATTGTCCTTGCATTAGTTTGATGCTCTTATTTCCCACATTCAATATTCTTACTGGGACCATTTTGCCTTTCGGCTCAACGAGCATCTTTCCTACGACGTAATTCTGATAATGATTTTTAGAGTCCGGCTCAATCAAATAGAATCGATGGCTCCCAAGATCGCCTTCCACCTTCGCCCAAATAAGTGTCTCTGCGGAAGGTGGTAAGATCTCGTCCTTGCTGACTACTGTCCTAAGGCATGCGGCATTCTCATTCCCGTACACCATCGGCATCTCAACGTTCCTGTACTTAAGTACTTGAGTTCCGATGTCGAGCACTACATTATGCGCCTTCATAAAGTCAACTCCAATGATGCACTCGTCGCATATATAGGAATACGAGGGTAGATGTTAGTCCTGCCAGATTGATCGTAAGAAGAACCTCTCCATATACCTCCGCCGTCGCTCCTGTTGCTGTTTTCAGACAGTAGCTACTGGTATTGTGCAGCCATGAATCAGTAGCGATGTCCCTTCTTATAATGGAAGCGGTGTCAATGGTGGCCACGCATTTATTCTGGCCAATGCGGGCTTCCACTGTAAGACTCTTCTTACTTCGTTTTGTTTGGGAGACTGGGATTTTGACCTTGGGGGCGTCAATTCCAGAAACCGACTTCTGCCCCTCGAAGCTGGTCCTTACACGTATTCCCGCCTGTTGACTTGATGATACGCTGCTTGCAGTATAGATGTTTTCCCTGCTACATGCTTCTTTGTTACGCCTCCCAGCAGAGCACTGAGGACAACTGCGTTCGTTAAGTGGAGCTCTACACTGACGCTGAAGATGTCCTATTTTGTTGCAGTTCCAACAATGGACATGTCCTCCACGCACACTGTTCCGCTCCATGACGTCTGCTCGTTGGCATGAGCATTCCACGGCTGTCACTTCCCTCACGCGGGGGATTCCTTGAGATACATGGTCGGCAGCTTTCATCGTCAGGACAAATGCTAGGGCTCCTCAGGGGGGGTTAGTTTTCCAGCCATTCGTACAGCCATTTGCAACTGCCTGTCTTCAATCGCTTGGATAAACGCCTCTACAGCCATTTCGTTGATAACGTCTTCTCCGGCATTAGGACAAGATAAATGCGCCAACCGCTCGATATCGGCCTGCAACTGCTGAAGGGTTTCGCCCCTCTTCTGGACTCTGCTGCGCAGTTGGACTCTGTATACTTGTTGCATATGGTCATCTCCGAAGCGCATTTCTATGGCTTTAACCAAAGCGTCGTAGTTGAGTTGTTTATCTTCTGAGATGGTTTGCAGCAAATCCGCAGCTGTACCTCTCAGTGCCAGCGTTAAGCGCAATCGACTTTTCTCCATCGTCCCAGTTGTTGGTCATGGCAGCTGCTTCAAATTGTCTTCTATATATTGGCCACGATGTTTGGCCATCGAAAACAGGAGGTTGTATCTCTTCTCTTCTAGGGCTGTCTGTAGAAATTTCTCGGATCTTCTATTTCTTCACTCTCTCTAGTTCTTTAGCAAGATTCTCAATATTGTTTTTAACCTTCCCATACTGTTCCTCGACCTTCACGAGCTTTTCCTGGAATTAGGTTCCAACCATTGCGAGTTTTGCCTCGTGCATATTTAATTTTTGATCGATTACTTCGAATTTCGCTTCTAGAGAATTCTCGAACTCTTCGACGGTGTCTTTTTGTGCGGAAAAAATGGAATTCTTCTGTTCTTTAAACTTAGAATCCATACTTGTCCTTTGTTCTTCTGCGGAATTCTTCTGTTCTTCAAACTTAGAATCCATACTTCTCCTTTGTTCTTCTAAAGAATTCTTCTGTTCTTCAAATTTAGAATTCAATCCAAGGAGTAATTCCATCATAACGGCCATGTCAACTCCTGTGCTCACATGTTCTTCTTCTACGTCGAACAAAATGGATTTCGGATCTTTTCCATTTTTTTCGATCGCTTCTTGTAACCGAAGAATCAAATCACTTTCCCTCCAGCTGCGGAGAGATTCCACTTCTCTAGCTCAATTTTCAGCTGGGGTATACTTAGCCCCAGCAATGTACGTGCCATTTTTTTTATTATTATTTTTTATTTCATAGCATTCAGAATAAGTTTTATCATACTTCAAACACCAATGTAATATTTCAGCTAGGGTTCGAAATGGTAAAACGTTATTCTGTTTCAAAACATTCTATTTATTACGAGTATTATTTAAATACAACTTTCAATTAAATCACAAACAATTTCACTTCTATTTCACAATTCAAATCTCTTATCTTCCACTTAGTAAGACTAAGCTCCTTTTCTATCGCTTTCCAAAAATCAACTTATCGTCCGCAGTTTCTCATCCTGTATTTATACCACATTTGTCGGGTTCTAGTTCTTTCTGGTAAATTCTGGTTTGAAACTTTGGTAAGAACTGAACTCTCCAACGTGGAGAGTTTGTATGGTCCTAAAGTTATGTAACACTGGATAATTGATTTACTCGCATATATACCACAATATCCCCCTCTTACCCCCTCAAACTCTTCGACATTCTGCCCAATATAGCGATGTATTCGATCCACATGAACCACTTTCATCTTGCCTCTTCCTCGTTGAATGCGATAGACAACATCGTTGATGCGTTTTACGACTTTATATGGTCCTTCCCAGTCTTGCTGTAATCTGGGTGATACGCCTTTCCGTCTATGAGGGTTATATAGCCACACTAGATCTCCTTCCTCGAATCCCGTTGTGGTCGCCTTGACATCATACCTCGTCTTCATGCGGTCACTGGCTATCTTGATCTTATCCCTGGTTCTTTGGCGCACGTCCCTAATAATCTGTCTGAGGTCTGCGACATAGTCGTCTTCATTTCTGTTCTCTTCAGACGGCGGTGATCCAAACATCAATTCACTAGGTAACCGGACTGTTCGACCGAAAAGGATTTCCGATGGAGTGCGGCCTGTGGTATTGTGTACTGCACTCCGATAGGCTAATAGAAACATTGGAATTTATCCATCCCAATCGCATTGCTTCTCGCCAACGACCTTTGATAGGTGTTCATTCAAGGTTCTGTTGAAGCGTTCTACCATCCCGTCCGATTGTGGGTGGAGCGGTGTTGTTCTCGTCTTTTTGATACCCAGTAGCTCGCACACCCCTTGGAAAATCTTAGACTCGAAGTTACGCCCTTGATCCGAGTGCAATTCCATCGGTACGCCCAACCTACTCACCCAGTTGTAAACAATCTGTTCAATCACGGTTTTGGCTTCCTGGTTAGGGATAGCATAAGCCTCAGGCCACTTACTGCAGTAGTCCATAACAACAAGAATGTAGCGATTTCCCTTTTCAGTTTCGGGAAACGGTCCTGCGATGTCAACTGCGATTCTCACGAAGGGCGCTCCAACGTTGTATTGCTGCATTCTGCCGTGAATTCTAACCCTCGGGCCTTTACTGGCGGCGCAGGTGACACACTTTCTGCACCAATTTTCGACATCGTCCTTGGCGTGCACTAAAAAAAAAGTTCTCGCACCCTTTCTAACGTCTTATTCACTCCCAAGTGGCCTCCGGATACTCTATCGCGCAGTTCCGTTAATACGTCACTGACTCTCGACCTTGACACAACGAGCTGCATCACAAACGACTTTCCATCCGAGCTATCCCACATTCGCCTCAAAACACCATCTTGAACATGAAGCGAGTCCCACTGTGCCCAGTATGCCTTTAGTTCGGGACTTTTATTGGATATTTCCTGCCAATCTGGGTTTTCTTCATGTTCTTTCCAGGCGAGTATTGGCCACTTTCATTCCAACCGTCAGTGGGCTCAGCTCTTAGTCCTTGAGTGGGTACCGAATCTTTTTCTTCTTTTCGTGCGCAATGTTTGCAATCAGATTTGCAAGGTCGCCGGGACAGAGCATCCGCATTATAGTGAAGGCTTCCCTTTCGATGCTGTATCTCGTAGTCGTACATCTGGAGTTGTTCAATCCACCTTGCGACTTGTCCTTTAGGATTTTTAAATTGCAGCAACCATTTCAGAGACGCATGGTCTGTGCGAAGAATGAATTTTCGTCCATACAGGTACTTAGGGAAATGCTTTGTTGCCAAGACCAAAGCAAGAAGTTCCCGCCTGGTAACACAGTAGTTCCATTCCGGCTTAGAGAGCACCTTACTAAAGTAGGAAACAAATTTCTCTTGCCCGTCATGCATCTGAGAAAGGACAGCTCAAATTCCGACGTTACTGGCATCTGCATCCACAATAAATGTTTTTCCTGGAGTAGGGTACGCTAGTACAGGGGCCTCACATAGTTGTTGTTTGAGAGTTTTGAAGCTTCTTTCGCATTCACTTGACCATTTGAATTGTTTTCCCTTTTCTGTTAGTTGATGCAAACTCTTTGTGATCCCAGCAACATCCTTCACAAACCGCCTGTAGTAGATAGCGGGTCCCAGAAAGCTTCTCAGTTGGTATTTGTCTCTTGGGACTGGCCAATTTTTCACTGCTTCGATCCTTTCTGGGTCTGTCCTTACCCCTTCGGATGAGATGATGTGTCCTAAGTATTTGACAACTGGCCTAAAGAGATGACACTTCTTCGGGTTTAGCTTTAGCTGTGCACTTCGTAATCTTTGGAAAACTTCCTTTAAGTTATCTCGATGTTCTTGAAAAGTTTTGCCGACCACGATGACATCGTCCAGGTAGACCAAACTGGTTTTCCATGATAGTCCCAGCAAAACACGTTCCATTAGACACTCAAAGGTTGCCGGAGCATTGCACAATCCGAATGGCATTACTGTGAGTTTCCAAAGCCCGTTTCCTGCGGTGAAGGCTGTCTTCTCACGGTCCTCCGGATGGATGTGTACTTGCCAGTAGCTACTCTTCAGATCAAGTGTGGAGTACCATTGCGCTCCTGACAGTGTGTCCAGTGTGGCGTCAATCCTTGGCAAGGGGTAGCTATCCTTCTTGGTGACATTATTTAGCTGGCGATAATCCACGCAGAATCTATTGGTGCCATCTTTCTTCTTGACCAGTACAACGGGTGATGCCCACGGACTCTTAGAGCCTTCAATCAACCCTTGATTTTCCATAGTCGAAACCATTTCTGCAACCGCCGTCTGCCTAGCTAATGGTAAACGCCTAGGAGGTTGACGTATGGGTCTTTTCGGTGTTGTACCAAATGTGTGCTGCCATATTCGCCATCCTGCGAGGCAAATACGTCTGCAAATTCGTTGATTAGTTCCTCTGCCATCGTTCGTTGCTCCTGGTTCAGCTCGGTTTGCCTGAGTATAGTTCTTTTCAACTCGGATGTGCTTCTTGAGGGCAAAGATATAACAACATTTTCCTTCGACAACTTGGTGACAGCAGTTATCGGTAGGCACGCTCCGATCGATTGTCCTTGCTTTAGTTTGATGCTCTTATTTCCCACATTCAATATTCTTACTGGGACCATTTTGCCTTTCGGCTCAACGAGCATCTTTCCTACGACGTAATTCTGATAATGATTTTTAGAGTCCGGCTCCCAAGATCACCTTCCAGCTTCGCCCAAATAAGTGTCTCTGCGGAAGGTGGTAAGATCTCGTCCTTGCTGACTACTGTCCTAAGGCATGCGGCATTCTCATTCCCGTACACCATCGGAATCTCCACATTCCTGTACTTAAGTACTTGAGTTCCGATGTCGAGCACTACATTATGCGCCTTCATAAAGTCAACTCCAATGATGCACTCGTTGCATATATCGGCCACTAGGAATACGTGGGTAAATGTTAGTCCTGCCAGATTGATCGTAAGAAGAACCTCTCCATATACCTCCGCCGTCGCTCCTGTTGCTGTTTTCAGACAATAGCTACTGGTATTGTGCAGCCATGAATCAGTAGCGATGTCCCTTCTTATAATGGAAGCGGTGGCACCGGTGTCAATGGTGGCCACGCATTTATTCTGGCCAATGTGGGCTTCCACTGTAAGACTCTTCTTACTTCGTTTTGTTTGGGAGACTTGGATTTTGATCCTGGGGGCGTCAATTCCAGAAACCAACTTCTGCCACTCGAAGTTCTTATTCGTTTCCCGCCTGTTGACTTGATGTTGCGCTTCTTGCAGTATAGATGTTATTCCTGCCAAATGCCTCTTCGGTACGCCTCCTAGCAGCGCATTGTGGACAACTGCGTTCGTGAAGTGGAGCTCTGCACTCACACTGCAGATGTCCTATTTTGTTGCAGTTCCAACAATGGACTTGTCCTCCATGCACACTGTTCCGCTCCACGACATCTGTTCGTTGGCATGAGCATTCCACGGCTGTCACTTCCCTCACGCGGTGGATTCCTAGAGATGCTTGGTCGGCAGCTTTCATCGTCAGGGCAAATGCTAGGGCCTCAGGGAGGGTTCGTTTTCCAGCCATTTTTACAGCCATTTGCAACTGCCTATCTTCAATTGCTTTCGCTGATAAGGTCTTCTCCGGCATTAGGACAAGATAAATGCGCCAACCGCTCGATATCGGCCTGCAACTGCTGAAGGGTTTCGCCCCTCTTCTGGACTCTGCTGCGCAGTTGGACTCTGTATACTTGTTGCATATGGTCATCTCCGAAGCCCATTTCTATGGCTTTAACCAAAGCGTCGTAGTTAAGTTGTTTATCTTCTGAGATGGTTTGCAGCAATTCCGCAGCTGTACCTCTCAGTGCCAGCGTTAGCGCAATCGACTTTTCTCCATCGTCCCAGTTGTTGGTCATGGCAGCTGCTTCAAATTGTCTTCTATATATTGGCCACGATGTTTGGCCATCGAAAACAAGCGGTTGCATCTCTTTCCTTCTAGGGCTGTCTGTAGAAATTTCTCGGATCTTCTGTTTCTTCACTCTCTCTAGTTCTTTAGCAAGATTCCTAATATTGTTTTCAACCTTCTCGAAATATTCCTCGACTTTCACGAGTTGTGCCTCGTTCATATTTAATTTTTGATCCGTTATTCGACTTTCGCTTGTAGGGAATTCTCGAACTCCTCAACAGTGTTTTTCTGTGCGGCAACAATGGAATTCTTCTGTTCTTCAAACTTAGAATCCATACTTCTCCTTTGTTCTTCAAACTTAGAATCCATACTTCTCCTTTGTTCTTCAAACTTAGAATCCATACTTCTCCTTTGTTCTTCTGCGGAATTCTTCTGTTCTTCAAACTTAGAATTCAATCCAAGTAGTAATTCCATCATAACAGCCATGTCAACTTCTGTGCTCACATGTTTTTCTTCTACGTCGAACAAAATGGATTTCGGATCTTTTCCATCTTTTTCGATTGCTTCTTGTAGCCGAAGAATCAAATCACTTTTCCCTCCAGCTGCGGAGAGATTCCGCTTCTCTAGCTCAATTCTCAGCTGGGGTATACTTAGCCCCAGCAATGTACGTGCCATTTTTTGTTTATTTCACAGCACTCAGAATAAGTTTTAACCCACTTCTGAAACCAATGTAATATTTCGGCTAGGGTTCGAAATGATAAAACGTTAATCTGTTTCAAAACACTCTCTTTATTATTATTTAAATACAACTTTCAATCAATTCACAAACAATTTCACTTCTATTTCACAATTCAAATCTCTTATCTTTCACTTATTAAGACTAAGCTCCTTTTCTATCGCTTTCCAAAAATCAACTTATCGTCCGCAGTTTCTCATCCTGTATTTATACCACATTTGTCGGGTTCTAGTTCTTTCTGGTAAATTCTGGTTTGAAACTGGGGTAATAACTGAACTCTCCAACGTGAAGAGTTTGTATGATCCTAAAGTTATGCAATACTGGATAATTGATTTAATCACATATATACCACAATACTGTTTTCCTAGCGCAATTGGTGCACTAGATTGCACTCATATAGAAATTGTAAAGCCTTATTTGCATGGAGATGAGCACCTAAATCGCAAGGGGTATTTTTCTCTGAATGAGCAGGCAACATGTAATGCAAAAGAGTGTTTCACAAGCGTTGATGTCCAGTGGTCAGGATCTGTGCATGATTCACGAATTTGGCGAAATTCAGCCATTTTTAATGTGATTAATAAAAATTCACCTCGAGCTATCATCCTTGCAGATGAGGGCTATGGTCCAACACGATGGATCATGACACCTACTAAAAATCCAAACATAGAAGCTATGACAATTTCTTTTCATTCTCTCAATTTCTCCAAAAATGACCCTTGATTTGTTAACGCGTGAACCTTAATATGTGAATGTATTGTCTTCAATATGTGAGCGTATAAACTTACCTTACTTTAAGTGGCGCTACAGTCCGTGCTGGACATGGGCCCCAGTCAACAAGCGTCTCCAGCCAGCTCGATCCCTGACTAGCTGCCTCCAGTTTCGCACGCTAAGTTGGATGAGGTCCGCCACTTGCGTGCGCCACCTGAGTCTTGGCCTTCCTCTATTGCGCTGTCCCTCGGGAGATTTGGTGTCCATACGCTCTACATGATCCAGCCATCTCAGTCTTTGGATCTTTACTCTTCTGGTTAGGTCGATGTCGCTGTACAGTTCGTCGTTTTATCTCCTCCTTCACTCACCGTCAATGCAAACAGGCCCAAATATCGCCCGAAGAAATTTTCTCTTGAAACAATTTAGGCAAGCCTCGATTCGCACTAGCAGGGTATGTACTTGGTCGTAGTATAGCGTCTGTCCCCCAACGACGCGCAGCTAATGCCTCTTCGCCGACTTCACTGCGGCTTCCTATAAGCCACCTTGATGTGGAGCCGCTGCCATCGAGTCTTCTGATTCGCCAACTGCTGTTGAGGGTGTTCACTGTGTTCTGCCAAATCTGCCTGTAGAAGTTTGTTCGCATTCCGTAATTGCGTACCATTATCGCTGTATAGTTGAGTGCATGGGCCACGTGCATGCCATTTCATCGCAATCCACCATTGGTTGATGCCAACTGTCGTCGAGTCGGATTGTAACGGAGTGCATATGCAGTAGTTCGTAATAGCCTGCCAATGGTTTGTGTGAATTTGTTTGTATGATCGCGGGTGGAGCAATACGCTCAATATTTGCCTTGAATGGTTTAGTTTCCACCTCCACCGCCTGTAGATCTGCCTCGGAAAGTTGTGGAATATCAGTCGCCATGTTATTTCGCATTAGTTCAGTGGGGCCATGCCACCATAATGTGTGACTGACTATTGATGCAGCCGAAATTCGGCGACTCGCACAATCCGCTGGCTTTAGATGAGTGCGGACATGCCGCCAATCCCCTACGTTTTTGTGCTGTTGAATGTAGCCAATTCTGTGTGCAGCATATGGTTTGAGCATTGCGGCTGATTTGCGCAGCTAACAAAGAACGATCGTGTCATTGCTCCATAGGGTGCATGGGACATGCGCCAGGTCCAATGCATGTTTTAAACTGCTAACAGTCTGTGCCAATAGTCGAGCTGCACACAATTTCAGCGTCTTTAAATTGCCTTGAGTGTTAACTTGAGCTGATGTCACACGAGTTTTTGCAGTAACAAGTGCTGAGGTGAAGTCTCCATTGGGGCTTGTCATACAAACGTAAACCACCACCGCATATGCTTTCATGCTAGCATCGCAAAATCCATGAAGATGTGTTGTTACCGATGCCTGCATCTGCAAGCACCGTGGAATGCGAAGCTCGTGTAGTTGATGCAATTTGTGGCGCTACTACATCCATTCTTGAAGCAAGTCCGTCGGTAGTGTTGAGTCCCATTCGAAGCCAATCCGCCATAGAGGTTGAAGGAATATTTTCGCCACGATGATAGCTGGTGCCAGAATGTTGGTAAGATCATACAGTCGAGTAACATCACTCAACACCTTTGGTAGTTAATGTTTTTTCGCCAATGTGAATGTGATAGAAGAGTTCATCCATTGTCGGATTCCAATGCAGCCCAAGCACAGTCACTTCCGGGGACTTCAACTCGATGTCAAACGTTGGACAAAGATTGTTTGATATTTGAGCGAATGCCATCATGTCATTGGACTGACATTTGCGTAAGCGAAAGTGACCTTTCTGCAATACCTTGTCGACGTCATTTGCCAATTGAGTCGCCTGATCTGTAGTTTCTACACTCGCCAAATAATCGTCGTCCCGCAAAACGCTCGTAAGAGTAGCCGCTGCTCGGAGATCATCAGCCAGGATGTTGCAGTTATCGCGTGCACACTGCTGCATTGCCCGAATAGCATTGTACGGACCGGAAGCCATGCCATAGGTTACAGTAGTCAATTGGTACGTACAAATTGGTTGATCAGCTGTCTTATGCCATAAGATCTGCTGCCATCGCTGGTGACGTTCGTCGATTTGTACTTGCCTGAACATCTTTTCCACATCTGCCGAGAGAGCCACCGCAAAGCGTCGAAATCGAAAAATGATTGTGACCAGCTGTTCTTGTATGAGCGGTCCACTCAATTGTGTCTCATTCAAGGAAATTCCATTTGATGTCTTCGCCTATGCTATAAAGACGACCCGAAATTTTGACAGTACAGCATGATGTGGAATAAAGTAGCGTTGTGATGGTTCATGCAGTTAATCGGTGACATTCTTTATATGGCCCACAGTGATGTATAAATGTATGAAAGTCAGGTATTTTGCCTTGAGCTCCGGATTGTTCGCCAGTTTGAGGATCCAGTTGATAAAACTGTCGAAGTGCCAATGGATGCAAATTGCCAAGCGTCGGTGCATCCGGACGAAACGGGATTTGTACGATGTAACGGCCATCGGAGGCACGTCAATGTGTAGCCAGGAATAAATTCTCGCAGAATTCGTCATCGCCACCCGTATTTGGGTTGTCTGCGTCGGCTTCGAATATACGCGCCATAGCCAAGCTATACAAGAAGTTCAAACGTCGTACAATACTAAAGTGCCAAATATATTTAAGCTCACTGCACAGAGGCGAAAAAATTCGATGAAAATAACCTCGCCGAAATACATAGAAAATGCAGACGGTCGCTTATTAACAAATGAAACCCAAATTTGTAACCGGTGGCTTGAATACTGCAAAGAGTTGCTTAACAAACAGTTTCCACGTGATATCGCGCCGACCTCTAGTTTCGGAGAGGAAGTTTCGGACTTTTCAATGGGAGAAATAAGTATAGCAATCGGAAAAATGAAGCGGGGGAAAGCGGTGGGACCAGACAGAGTCCCATCAGAGTTTTAGTCGAAGATGGAGGGAATCGGCAGCGAATGGCTATCGAAACTTTTAAATAAATTAAAATGTGGACAACCTATGCCGAATCAATGGAGAAGTAGCTTCTTGGTGCCGTTATACAAAGGAAAAGGCGACACTCGAGAATGCAATAACTACCGTTCAATCAAGAAAAT
Organism: Volucella inflata; assembly: GCA_928272305.1. NCBI lineage: Eukaryota > Metazoa > Arthropoda > Insecta > Diptera > Syrphidae > Volucella > Volucella inflata. The sequence goes on from OV743717.1 coordinate 38,535,375, forward strand.
CGTCGAAAGTCTTAAACGAACGTCTTCGGCAAATAATAAAGCTCGATAATAGCCAGTGTGGATTTGTTGAAGGAAGATCGACATTGGACGCTATCCAAAGCCTACGAATAATAATGGAAAAGCACCGAGATTCGTCTAAGGATTTACACATGGTATTTATCGACCTCGAGAAAGCATTCGATCGAGTGCCTAGGGATCTCATATGGGCCGCTCTGAGGTCTCAAAACGTACCGGAAACGTATGTTAGAATATTACAAGACATGTACGGAAACGTGAAAACTGCGGTTAAAAGCTCTGCTGGACTAACGTCGTTGTTGACTGTCCTTTTAGCTTGACAGCATATACTTAGTCTTGCCCTCATTGACCGCTTAGCCCATTTTCGCCGCTTCCGTCTCAATACTCGCGAAAGCGCCACTGACATCACCCTGCTTTCTTCCGATTATGTCAATATAGTCGGTGTATGCGAGTAGTTGGACGGCCTTTGAAAAATAGTGACTCCTGTGTTTGCTCGTAAGTTGTGCACTATTCTTTCAAGTACGATGTTGAAAAAATCGTATGACAGCGCATCGCCTTGTCTAAATCCTTTCTGGACATCAAAGGTCTTGGAGAGATCTTTACCGGTCTTGATGGAGAAGCGTGCATTCTCCATCGCCATCCTGCACAGAGGGACGAGTTTGGCACGGGTGGCATAACTAGACAAGCTCATGGGTCTTCTCCAAGATCTGCCGTAGTGTGAATATCCGGTCGATGGTGGACTTTCTTGGCCTAAAGCCACACTGATATGGACCTATCAGTTTGTTGACGAACAGCTTGTATGCGATGTTAAGGAGACTAGTGCCTCTGTAGTTGACGCAGTTTAGAGGGCCTACTTTCTTGAGAATCGGACAAACGATTCTGATGTTCCATTCATCGGGTATACTTTCGTCCGACCATATTTTTCAGATGAGTTGGTTTATGCTCCTTAACAACTCATCGCCTGCCGCTTTGAAAAGCTCGGCAGTCAGGCCATCCGCTCCAGCAGCTTTGTTGGACTTAAGCTTCGATATAGCTATCTTCACTTCATCCAGGTTGGGTGGGCGGAATTGTTGGTCATCATCGTCCAGGTTGAAAGGTTAATTCTGCCTGACAGCGGTATTTGGTCCGTCATCGCCGTTATGCAGTCTGCAGAAATGGTCTTTCCAAATCCTCAGCATTGACTGCGATTCTACTACAATGTTCCCTTGTTCATCTCTACAGGCTTCGGTTCGGGGTTAGTTTCCGTGGAATGTTATTTTTACCTTTTGGTAAAACTTCCGAACCTCATTCCTGGAGTAGCATCTCTCAATTTCCTCGATCGCGCGCTTCTCATGCTCTTCCTTCTTCCTCCTGTGTTCGTCTCTCCTCTTCCGCTCATAGAGCTCATGAGCAGCTCTGGTCTTTTTTTGCAGTGCCGCATTGCGTGCTTTTTGCTTAGCTGCATGTGCTTGCCGGCATTCATCATCAAACCATGGGTTTCGTTGTGGTGGACGAGTAAAACCCAGCATATCGGAAGCGGCACCTCTGATGGCGTTTTGACAGTGTTTCCAATGGTCTTCGATGCTTGATGCTGGCGGTTTTTGACCTCTTAAGAGATTAAAAGACACTCGATCGGAAAGGAACTTGGCGATCTCTTGCGATTGTAGCCGTCTGACGTCGAACCCTTGCTAGCTACGACAATGTTGCGCCCCGCCGCAAAGTCGATTATCCTGAATCCGTTATCGGAGTTGGTGTTGTGCCGGCTATATTTTCCGATTGTTCCACCAAAGATACCCTCTCTTCCTTGCTTTCCATTAAAATCACCGAGGACAATTTTAACAGCTCGGACAGTGTCCGTAGGTCTTGTTAAGGAGCTCATAGAAGACATCCTTGGTGTCGTCATCTTTAACCTCTGTGGGGGCATGGGCGCATATAAGGCTAATATTGACGAATTTAGCTTTGATGCGGATTGCTACGAGGCGCTCGCTCACATATCGGTAGCTCAGGACTTCTTGTCTTAGTTTGCCTCCGACAACAAATCCGCATCCAAATAAGTGCTGCTTTTGCCGTCGCGCAGTGTTCCACGTAGTACATATTAAGTGGACAGAATTATTTTTTCGCCTTTTTCGTGTTATTCTTATGAGTAAGGTATATTGCAGTGAAAAACTTGTGTTTTTAATACTTTATTTACGGTTTGTGACTATTTTATAGGAAAAGAAAATAAAAAAAATAAAATATATATATTTTTTAATTATTTATATATTTTGACGATGGCGATGGCGCGATAGTTAGCTCATTGGACTATCACGCAGATGGTCCGTAGTTCGATTCCCGGCATCGCCAACAAGTTTTCAAATCGCCATCACCCTTTCGGCGGGCAATGGCAAACTCCTGAAAAGTAAAAATTGCCTACGAAATAGATTCTAAGGAGTGCCGTACGGACTCGGCCTAAAACCGTAGGCCCCGCTCAGGTGTGACAAAATGAAAATATGAGCAACACAAATGAGTGGTAAGAAGCTAGGCCAAGGCCCATCCCGGGCTGCCAGCGCCACAGTGTTTTTTTTTGTTTTTTTTATTTATATTTTTTTTTTTAAATTGTTTATAACTCGTTCATTATCATTAGTCTTATTGGAATGAGTCTTCAGATCCGAAGATTTCATAAGATTTTGTAATTGAATTCAGGAATGAATTCATTCCGGAGGAGGTGATGGGACAGTAGAGGCAACTAACAAGGCCATAACTTCCGCGGAAATATTGGCTGTTGGTTTCTTCGGTACTTCTCTAAAACTATTTAATAATGGATCCGAAGTAATAAGTAGTATGGCCAATAAATATTTATTAGTGGCAATGCGACTGGTTTTTCTCATACATCGCATAAACGATTAGTTGTTAAGTCTATTAAGTATTGTAAATTTACCACAGCACTGACCTCCGTAACCTCAATACTGCTTTTATTGGTCTGGCATGCTACTTTGGCTTTTGCTAAGTCAGGATGGATAAATATGATGACCGATTCTTTCTGTCTGTTTTCTTATCAACTTTTTTTTTTTTTTTATAATTCACGCGCGCCTCAAAGGGTTAATGATACCCTTTTATGTAGTGGTTTGAAACTCAGGTGTGTTTGATTTCGATATTGACTTTCCATGGGTGGGAGTCCGAATAGGACGTAGAGTTTTTCTTCACTCGAAATGATTCAGGTTGTGAATTTTAACGGTTGTCTTGTGCTTGAAACTCTACAACAGCCAAATCTTCATGTCAGTGTTATGCCTTCACACGCAGATTTTTCTGCCTAAGTTCCAAGTACATAATGAAAAACTTGTCGTGAGTAGGATTCGAACCTTAAATGTCCGAGTGAAAAGCGATGGCTAGTACCACTACACCACGGCCACCCCCCTGTCATGAAGGAACTGTCATTTTACAGTCAACATATTGTGCTAATGCTTCTAAAGCATTATTGATTTTCAGAAAGCGATCTAGCCGTATACCAGCACTATTCCACGTTATCTTCATCTTTGAAGAAAGCCTGGAAATACTTCTGCGCATTTCATTTTTTTCAAATTCAGTGCACTCTATATTCAATACTGAATATATTTTTGCGACTATTTCATCGACGACACTATTTTTCGAAACGGCTTTCCAAATCTTAAAAAACTCCCCCTTCGTTATGCAATTCGGTTGCCCTACAAACAAGGCATTACTTTTTTTGCGCACATTTGCGCACTCTGATTTATGCACAGTTTATAACTAAGAAGTCAAGCTTTATATTAAAAAAAAATTGACCCAGGGCAAGATGGGACTCATAGTTAAAAGTCTATGCACTCTGATTATTTAAATCCAATTAAGTTCGATTTTCTACACAAAAGAATTAAAAATGAATTAAACTAAGCTGATCACTAATTGTGCACTTGACATTTGATTTGACACATTCCACTTTGACTTGCTGTAAAATCATTTGCACGCATTTAAACTAGTGAAGTGTCGGTCATGTACGAACTCAGTCAAGTATCTCGATCGTGGGGTCGGTTTCACCGAAGCCAGTGACCCATTCCGCGATGTAAGCGCTAGCCTTGGCCCATATACGGCTCATCCGCCACCATCTCTTTTCCAAGACCCTGACTAAGTCTTGGAAATCCTTATATTAATCATTGAACGTATAAAACGGATGGAAAAAAAATAAACAAACGTATTTTATCCGTGTTTTCCGTCATATCCGTTATGGGTGTGCTCCCATAAAAAAGTCTATATACTATTGTCTACTACGTAAACATACTTCCACTTTTGGTGAAAGCGCGTCTCGCATTTCATATTTTAATATTTCAATTTTTACTTTCTGTTCCCACACTTTTGATGAGTCCGCGTCTCGCATCTCATATATTTATGCGTTATTTTCTGTTCACACACTTTTGATGACTGCGCGTCTCGCATCTCATATTTTGTATACGTTATTTTCTGTTCCCACATTTTTTTGATGAGTGCACGTCCCGCATCTCATATTTTCACAAAAATTTGTAAATAGTTTTAAGGTACTCGTTTTAAATGCACGAAAGTGAACAGACTTGTTATTCTTATTAACCCGCCTATTTTTTCATGGTCCTTCGAAGCCAAGAACTTAAATTGTATACTAACGAAAAAAGATATAGAGCTGCATGAACTGAAAACGAAATTCTATAAATGGTGAACTAAGTAGATAAAGTGTATGAACTGTGAACTCTGGACTTTAATTGTGAACTGTAGACGTAAGTTGTAAACTGTGACCTAAGGTGGATAAACTGTATGAACTCTGAACTTTAATTGTGAAATGTGGCCGTAAATTGTAAATTGTGAACAAAAACAAAATAAAAGATTTATTTTGTGGACTACAGCCCTTGGAACCAATAATGGAGGAAAAACTATTAGCAGAGCAACTGGAATCAACTCAATTTATTAATTATGAAAAAGATGGTGGGGCAGAGAAAACGTTCAACTATTTAAATACGCGAAAGGAGGCATTACAGAAAACTGGGAGAAATTCTGTGGGAATGATGTGATTCTTCGCGAAACGGAGGAGCAAAACAAGGAGCATAACTATTTTGCTAACAACTTTAAAAACCAAGTACAAGAATGACATAGACGAAAGAATAAAACTATTAAAGATACGGATAAGAAGAAGGTTGAACAGAGTGAATTTAATCTTACAGACGAAAAACCTAAGATACAAGAACTAAGCTCCAATGAGCAAAGAGTAAGAATTAAAAAACAAATGGTACGAATGGCTTTACTTACACAAAGCATGTTGAGGGAAACAAAAACTGTTCCAGAGAAAGAGAAGACGCAAACGTATTCAAAGTACGAACTTAATGAAACAACGGAAATGTGGAAAAATGTAACTCAGTTACATGAAGAGATTCTTGTTCATGCAACTGAAGCTGATTTATTAATTAAATATTTTGAAGAGAAAAAGTACGAACTACTGGAAGACGAATACAGGAACTACATTATATGGATTCATGGGTCTCAGAGAGAATCTGATAAGAACGATACTAACACAGAGGTTCACGATGTGAAATTGTCAATGAACATACCGTTGTTCGACGGCAATTACAAAAATTGGATAATATTTCGAGAGATTTATGAAGAACTAGTTCATAACAACAACCGACTGAAAAAGGCTGAAAAAATGTATTAATTGAAGACAGCGGTAAAAAGCGATGCATTAAAACTTATACAACATCTAATAAATTCCGATGCTAATTACGATGCAGCATGGGATATAATGAATAGCCGGTATAATAACAAGCGAATACTATTTTCCACATATATAGATACGCTGCTACAGCAACTCACCATATTAAACGAATCAGCGTTGTCAATTAAAGAACTACACGATACTACTAAGAAAAGTGTACCTGCAATAAAGAATTTGGAGATTGATACCACATCCTGGGGTTCATTGTTAGCCCATGTTAGAATTCAAAAGTTCGATAAAGAAACACACCAATTATACGAGCAATCTCTAAAAGACCCACGTGAAACACCAGATCTGGAAGACGTATTGAACTTTTTAGAAAACAGATTTCAGTCTCTAGAAGTACTAGGAGATCAAAAGAGGCGGGTGCAGTATAAAGTAGAAAGAAATCGACCTGATAGGTCAACTGAAACTTGAAAAAGGTCAAATAGAAATTATCATACAACAATTTTTAAAAGCTACAAGTAATACAAAGGCCAACATAGCATGTACACTTGTGCTACATTCCGAGAGAAGAACGTCTTAGATAGTATTGCTTTTACTAAAGAAAATAGGATGTGTCAAAATTGCCTTAACCATGAAACTAAAGAAAAATGTTATAGTACGTCAAAATTAGTAATTTGCAGCATCATTATCTTCTTCACGTACATAATACTCGTACTACAAACGCTAAAAACCAAAAAGGTAATGCGTAGAATATCCAAACACACATATCACGATCAGACGGGTCAGGGGCAAAAATTATAAATGAAATTAATGTAGAAAAGAAAGGGAGCATTACTTTATTGGCAACTGCATTAGTTAAAGCAAAGACCACGCAAAACACTTACGAATTATTACGCGCATTGGTGGATCCTGGTCCGCAGGCCACATTCAGAATGGGGGATGCCCAAAATATAAAACAAACGTGAGAATCTCTGGAATGGGGACATGGCTGGGACATATAGACATAAAATTCAATTATAACTAACTCCGGGATATCCATCAAACTGTATATTACACTGCGAAGCATTAGTCCCTTCAAGCCTAACGCATACTCAATCAGAAGATTTTATAGTACTAGATAACAATAATTGGATGGCTAATAATCTCATACTAGCAGATCCAGCATAAAACAAACCCGGGCCGATAGATATGCTTATTGGAGCGGAAAATATTTCACTATTAAAATGTTGATCTTCTACCATATTTATTATTATATTTATTGACCGTTCCAGGTCCTCTTTCGTTAGTTCCATCGATCGATTTTTTTGAAGTTTTCTACACATCGCAGTAAATTGAATGCGATATGCAACTACTCGCGTTAGTTTTCTCATAGAGGAATACTTATCCAAAACCTTCCATCTATTTTCAAATGTTTTTGTTAACATGACGTCCAGTTCAAGCTCCTTCAACTCTTCCACTGTGCCAACCTGCACGGAAGTGCATAAATGATTTGATGTCTTGAGCCACGTCGGACCGTTCCACCAAAGCGCGCTATCTTTTAGTAAATTTGGTTCCACGCCCCTTGATTCCAAATCCGCTGGATTATCTTCGGATCTAACATGGTGCCAGTTTGTTGGCTTCGTAAATTTGTGTTTTTGCTTTACTCGGTTAGACACAAAGCTTTTCCATCTGTCGACTGCCCCATTAATCCAGCCTAACGTTATAGTTGAGTCCGTCCAGGCATATACCTCAATCTCATTCCATTCCATTGATACTTTTACCTGTTTCAAAAGTTTTTCAAGTAGAACAGCAGCACTCTAAATCCACCTTTTTTAGTACTTCTATCAACTGTTTCTGAATCACTTTAGCATCTGTTAACGAATGTGAACCCGACATTAAATCATCAACGTACAAATCTCCTTTAATTATTTCTGCAATATGTGGGTATTCATTTGATTCGTCTTCCGCTAACTTGTGTAGCGTTTTGATTGCTAGATAAGGCGCAGATTTCAATCAATGCAAAGGACGCAACAGATTCTATGGGCCGGGGCCTTAAACCTTACATCCTTTTGAATATATGAATTTATTCTTGAACAATTTAGTTCTTTGCCAAATTATAACATGAATGCGTTCAGGTTAAAAATTTAAAAAAAAACTTAAAGCGATCTGCAAGAAATAGAAAATGTTCAAGATCTTAGTATTCTAGAAAGTTTATTTAATTGTAAATATAACTGCCGTAATCATTGTTTGGATCATAGGAAAGATCTTGTTGCAAGCTCTAATACTTATAAATATTTATCTTGTACACATTAATACCCCCTGCAATAGTAATAAGGCAATTATTTTAATTTAAATCAAATACGGAATCTTCATATGTAGCAAAACCCCAAAATCAACCATCCAAATTTTAAAATCAATCTACAAGTATAATCAGACAGCAAGACACAGCCTTGGTGCTTTCGCATAACACCAATAAAAAGCATTTTGGCCGAGGCGCACCTATCTAATTTGTAAGGGCGGAGAGAAATAGTTGCCTCAATACTTTACTCATAAGTCGCTTTCTCAAGGAACTCAATAATAAACAAAGAAAAACTCCTCACGCAGTAACGTACATAAACTAAAAAGATTCGATTAGCCATTTCCAATATCCTAAAATCCAACAAAGATATGGAGACTTATACACCCCTGGACTCTTTTATAATGGATATAGCGCTAACACACAATTGGTGCCATATGCCGGAAACTTTTTCTAAGCATTTCAACCCATTTCAGCCAAAACTGGAAAACCTTGTTTACAGACGGCTCCAAAAGTGAATTCAACATATCGTTTACAATTTGATTCGAGAATTGTAAACTATTACTGCTGAGGCACTCGCCTTATCCATATATTTCCATAAAGCAAAAGGATGAAACATGTGATTAGCAGAGATAGCCTCTCTACCATGGAAGCTGTCAAAAACACAAGCTTCAACACATGCATAATTAGTATTATCCGAAACTTACTGACAAAATAAAATTGATGTGGATTCCTGGTCATGCTGGTATTCAGGGAAATATGATAAGTCAGGTACCCTAGATACGCGTCTGCGGTATAGTTTTTGATTGTCTGTCTGAGCAGGTTACATATGTTATTCAAACGTATTTTATGGGATTTTCAATAAAATCCTTTATCTCCGACGGATAATTCGACCGTACTTTATTAGTTTCCTCCTTTATTAGTATGTTATGACTTTCCTTTAAGATATTAATGTTATTTATATTTTTATTATTTGCAATTCAAAATATTTTTAGTGTATCAATTTTTCTAAGGTAAAGAATTTACTACAGGAGGCAAACTTCTCAGATGTTTACAAGCTCAGCAAACTTCTCAAGTCCTGTGCTGTGCCCTTAATATGTGGACTTTACTCAGCTGGACATAAGGAAGTGTGAAGAGCCTTAAAGAATCAATAAAAATTTGCTGTCTGAAATACATGTATCCCACTTTCTTAATATAAAAACAGCCACAGAGGAATGTCTACAAAAACTTTGCTGACTATAGCGGATATAGCGTCAAAGTTACCTGATAAAACCTGACAGGAGAAAAAGGAAAAATTGCTCAAAAACCTCCATCGTCGTCAACAAGATAGCAGCAGTGAAATCAAAGCACTTTCAAATATTGTTTGGTTGTAGCAGAAGGTTCTAAATGCTGTCAAGGAACGCAAAGAATTTCACGGTGCCAAATCTTGATGGTGTTGAAACCTGAATAACGCTTTGAGGCACTGAAAACTTTCGGTTTATGGTTCAACTATCTCAAGAGTGGACATACTTCAAGGCTATGTTCGTCAGGTAGGTGTCGTTAATGCGGTTTTAAGCACCATATTATATTTTGCAGTGAGAGAAGCGCACAACGCTTGAATCTACCAACACTTACTTCACAGTCAATTGATTAAATACCACATACACAAGCGTAAGCACAACCAACTCTGTGACCATCTAGCCTTGTGGCAACTATGTAACCCGAAAGAACCAGACGGTATTACTTGCAATACCGCATAACGGTTCTCGTAACAGGAAAGATTCTTTCTCAGACACTCTTGTCTGCGGGCATTACTTGGGATGCCGTCTTTCCAGAGACTTGATTGTCATTTCGCCGGAGACTGCAAGGGATATGGAGAAGTTACATTACTGCACGGCTTTTGTGAAGCCAGCACTCGGGTTTGTGTAGCTGTTATTTATCCGAAGAATATTCGACCGTACTAGGATGCTCATATTTCATTATAAAGGTCGAACCAATAATGAAAGCCAAGTGAAACCAAGCTACCATTCCTCGCTTGGAGCTATGGCCAGTACTGCTTTTGGCATCAACGCTTTAGAATTTTCATGTCGTGCTGGGACTTCAAAATGCATCATACTAAAGAATCAGCCAACAGATGGCGTGGGTGTTGGCTGAAAATTATTGTCATTTACTGAATTCAATATGGTTCATCTTTTTTGACAGCTGTGATGCAATTTTTGGCAGCACAGCGTATTTTTGTTATTCAATCTGATTATGAAAATGAGCATCTGTACAAGTAACATTTAGCAAAATTCGTGAATGTTTTGATCAACATACTCTATATCAACTCTCTATCAGCATGCTCGGTCAGCACGTTCACCCAAAACATCCCCACTGTGAGCGAAAGCTTTCAAAACAAGCCAGGCATCTCGATTCGTCGCCGAAGTCAAAAATTGGGGCTCACTTATGGCACTTTATGGCAAATTTTAAAAAGTTGATTTTCATTTACACGGCTATAAAATCCGAAGCCTTTGGACTATCAACAACATCGCCGATTTGTTAAATGGATGTTTGTTCGCTAGGACAATTTGTCGTCGAATTTGATCTTTTCCGATAAAGCCCATTTTTGGATGGATGGGTACGTATAATACTATAAATAAACAAAATCGTGATTTTTGAGGAACGAAAAACCCATACGAGATTCACAAAATACCAATGCATCTCAAAAAAGTCACTGTATGGGGTGGATTTATTATGCATTGGCGGCATCATTGGCCGCTACTTTTTCGAAGATGAGGCTGGAGAGACAGCAACACTGAATGGAGAACGGTTGCAAGAGAATAGTGCTACCGCCCACACAAGCCATCAATCATTTAATTTATTGCGTGCGTAATTTCAAGATCGCATTCTTTCGGTTAGAGGAGAAGTTGATTGGCTTCCGAGGTTATGCGATTTGACATCTTATTTCAGGGTAAGGTCTATGCCAATAACCCATCGACAAATCAGGATCTCGGACCTTATATCCAAACTGAAATTGCGGCCATCAATCCACTTATTCTTCATAAAGTGATTGACAATTTTGACCTTCGGATGGTCGCTTGCAACAGAAATCGTGGTCGCCATATGAACAATATTATGTAATTTCTATAGGCCGAACTTTATTAATCAATTGACTCTTTATTGATTTCATAACAAAGGTGTATTTAATTAAATGAAAATTTTCACACTAGCTGTTGGCTCACCTTTAATTTGTGTCGGCCTCTAACACCGTGCTATGTAAGCTTCATAAACATCCCACAACATTTAAGCCATATGTTGCAAATCGCTTTCGATCAACTCAGAATCTTACATCATCCGAGCGATTGCATTATATTCGATCAAGGTTAAATCCTGCCGATTGCACCAATCGAGGTATTGGGGCAGAAAACTACTGAAGCACCGTTTGTGGTGACATGGACCGGATTGGTTGATAGAAAACTCGTTCCCTATTGAAGATGACCGCAAGAACTTGCCATGAAGAACAAGAACATGCCATGAAGGATGAAGAGAAGATGTCTTTACGAACAATAGTGGCTACAATGGCACTTGAGCTTACAATCAGAGGACAAAATGGTCATATTATACGACTCAACGAGCATATTAGCAACATTAATCGACTTCTTCATATGCTGGTGTTTATCTCACGTTTGTGTCCGAGCGGTCAGACTCATCATTAGTGCTGATGAATTAACGGGACATTGAGGGTCTTTCTGCAATGTGGGTGGTCGTGGCAAAAGTGTCAGTGAACTTGCTTCATAATGGGAAGTTTCGGTGTTTAAACTTCAATTTTTCCAGTAAAAAAATCAAGTAAGATGTGTAGTTGACTAGAATATAACAACATGCCAGCTGTTACTAACAATTCAGTCTCCAATTTTCCAAAAACTTAACACGTGCAGAGGCTTTATACGAGTAAGTGTATTCATAAAAAAAAGTATTTTCAATGGACATCCATCATCTGCGGTCAAGCTCCAGCATGTCTTGCTTCAGCAGCTTATTACCGCTAAATCCCCATCTCGACACTCCGCACTGGAACGAAAAGATCACTTGCGACCATCGAAACCTATATGGCAGTCTTCATATGTAAGTTAAGGTAATCGTTTCTTAGAATAAGTTATCTGAAAACTACTGATTCAGTATCAGTACGATCAATTCATATAAACAAGAACATCCGGACAACTTGAACATGATCAAAAATGTTATCAACACAGATGATCAGCGGTCAATCTAGAACAATCAATCGACAAGGTCATTGTGAATCATCACAACCCTATATGAGGCCATCAGCGCAAAAGTGGTGTAACCCACAATTTTTGTTGGTTGCTGTTCTGGTGTTACATACATTCCTTACATTACCAACTATCAATACAAAAGTGGTGTAAGCCACCTTTTGGTATTCAAAAAACAATTCAAATAATGTTCACAAAAGAAATTAAAATAAAAAAATATTTACCAAATTTAAAATCCCCTTTCTCTCTAATTAAATATTTTGGGGTTACACCACTTTTGCGCTGATAGCCTCATATAAACTCAATCTCCGAAAGAGTTTATACAACTTCTAACCCAATCCTGTCCAGGCAGTGACAATTCATATTCTTAAAAACAAACGTGTGGGAAAAAAATTATTGTGAAGGATCAAACAATTTTTTCTTAGTAAGAATTCATGATTTAATCTTTAAAATAAGAGTGCTACGGTAAAAAAAGTACATCATAAAAAAGTATCCTAAATAAAGAGAAAAATTTTAAATATATATATATATATATATATATATAAAGAACCTGACATCAAAGGTGTTAAATAACAATAATAATAATAAAATCAACGATTTTAGAATTCGTATAAAGGAAAAAAGCAAAAATAAAAAGTGTAATACATAAAGTGAGAGTGAAAAGAAAGGAAAGCAAATCCTAACTTTAATGAATAAAAGCAATTCAATCAAGAAAAGTTTATGTACGATATAAAAAATGAAAGAACAATATAAAAGAATGTTTGAAAGAGTTTCACCAAAAACAGCACAAACAATGACCACAGTACTCTCTCCCGAACTTACGTCCCTGCTCTTCGGCTGTAGAACGGGAACGGCAGCGTATGTTAGGCTCATTAAATTCCGATAAATATGTAAACCGCATAACGAATTGGGGAACTACCAACAGAGTGGAATATGATGCTTCCAAAACACAATGCTGTCTGCTGTCGATTAAGCGAAATTCAAATACCCAGGCATTATTCATGAATGGCACTTGCACTGTTGAAACCGAAAAACTTAACATTCTCAGTATGTGTGTCAATGACAACTTACGTTGGAATGACCACATATTCGAAGTCGCCAAAAATTCTGCGAAATGTCTAGGTTTCCTTAAGCGATGTAAGAAATATTTCACCCCCTCTGATCCGCTCAAAATTGGAGTACAATGCTCACATCTGGTCAGGTGCCCCCAAGACTTCTTTACGCCTACTAGATAGGATTCAAAACCATGCGATAAGACTAATAGGTGATGCTAATATTACACAGTCGATTGACACCCTCAACCACCGACGTAATGTCTCCTGTCTCACCCTGTTCTTTCGCTATTTTCACCACCAGTGCTCCTCAGAAATTGCCAGTAGCACTCAGCCCTTTCAAACCTCCAACTGTAAAACCCATACCACTATGAATGCTCATTAGAACACCCTCAAGCCCACTTTCGGACGCACCCTGAAATATCGTGATTCTTTCCTCAGCCGAACATACAACCTTCAAACATTTAAAACCAACGTACATCTGTGCCTCTCTTTTCTCCCTCCCTAAATATGCTTTGCCCGCGCTATTTGCACATAATCTCTTGTGCGCGCGCAAATTAAAAAAAAAAAACCTGAAGTAGAAGAACAACATCATCTCCAGCTAATAAAAAAAACAAATATAGCAAAAAATATTTTTAATATTGCTATTCTATTTTGAAATTTGTTGTGTGTTATGGACAGTTTTTTAAAAATTTTGGCATAATAACAGATTAACTCTTTAACAAACCAACATGATTACTAGACTCGTAGTAACAAACACAGCTTCTTCAAAAGCTGAAATTGAAAGTCTTAGAAATGAGCTAAAGACTATGACAGGACTTAATAATATGACCGAGTACGAGCCACAAACAATGGACGAAAATTTTGCATGTAATGAGTCATAAGATGTAATAAAATCTTTGCCAGATTTTAGTGGAAACGAGCAACTACGTTAGTTGGCAAGAATCTGAAAATAATTCTATGATCTTATTCAACAAGGGTAGTCGCAGTTATTTCGCTGCGTTAAACATTCTAAGGAATAAGATAGTGAATCATGCCAACGATGGCTTGACGAATCACGGCCCAGTTCTGAATTTTGACGCGATTATAAGCAGGCTTGATTTCACCTGCTCACATAATCAAACAGGATTAAGCATCCTTTTTCAAGGAAATTCTTCCTCGATTAAATTTTACAACGTTGTCAATTAGAAATTTACGCTGTTAATTAACAAAACTTATGTAGAAATTAAACAATGCAAATCGTAGAAATGTATTGAGAATATTCATTACAGAGCTGAACGCTTCACTTTCAAACACGGTTCTCTTTATCTCCATAGGATTTGCCTAGTGCATTGGCAAAAGCACAGGAACTAGAGTCGAACAATATGAGAGCAAATTTTGGTTTACAATAGGGTAAGTCGCAGAACAATCAAAACAGAACAAATTGTAGAAACCAGATTAATCTTAGAATTCCTGAACGGGGTCAAAATTCAAACACTAACCAGCAAAGACGAAATAATCCACAAATGCCAAAACCTATGGAAATTGGAAGTTCTATCAATAGAACAAATAGTAAACAAAATTATTTTAATATAAAGGGCACATCTCGTGTATTTTATCAAACACGTTTTTTCATGTCAATATGTTTTAAATGCTGTCCTGCAACAGTTGTGTTCGAAACGGGTATATCTCTGGTATTCGTTCTATTTTGTTTTTGACCCAAAAAACCTGGTGAGGTAATCGCAAACAATATATAGATAACAACAACTCCCAGGAAATTTTCGTCGACTAAAAGGTACTTGCAGCAACTTACCAAGACAAGCTAATCGAGCTTATAATGGCAAAGTCCATTAATGATCTGAAAACTGCAGATATTGCAAAGGTGAGAGAATATATACCATCAGAATTTATAGAATTTCAGGATAAAATCGGCAATATGAAAGTGCACAACTTAGTGTCCAACCTCCTCACAGTGTTCCACGTAGTATATATTAAGTGGACAAAACTATTTTTTCGGCTATTTCGTGTAATTCTTATGAGTTAAGTATATTGTAGTAAAAAAATTTTATTTTTAATACTTTATTTACTTTATTTTATAGGTAAAGAAAATAAAAAAATAAAAAATATATATATCATTGATATTTTTTTATTAATTATTTATATATTTTTTGTAAATTGTTTATAACTCATTTATTATCACTCCTCTTGTTATGGAATAAGTCTTCAGATTCGAAGATCTTAAAAGATTCTGTAATTGAATTTAGGAATGAATTCATTCCTGACGAGGTGATGGGACAGTAGGGCTAACAAGGCCATAACTCCTGCGGAAGTATTGGCTGTTACTTCGGTACACAGTACTGACCTCCGTAACCTCATTACTGCTTTCATTTGTCTGGCATGGTACTTTGGTTTGTTTGGTAGGATGGATAAATATGATGGCCGGTTCTTTCTGTCTGTTTTCTTATCAACTTGTGTGAATGAACTGTCATTTTACAGTCAACATATTGTGCTAATGCTTCTAAAGCAGTGAATTGGCGTTGTTCTGGATCTTTCTTTCTTTTACTAGTTACAAGGGTAGCTCTATCGCTGCAAACGTCATTCATGATACGAGAAATAGATCTTTGACCCGATAGTCGCTTGGTTTGTTCAGACGCAAACAAGATTTCGGATTCTGAATGAGAAGATATTATTTCTTCACAGAAGTCGCAATAAAAGCCAATAAAGGCTTACCGGCAACACGGGAAGTGGATGGAACATCGTCGTGGATTTCCAAAGAATATTCTTTAGCCTTGTATAATTGGAAATTTTCCTCTAAGCAAGAGATATTGATTTTCAAAAAGCGATCTAGCCGTCTACCAGCACTATTCCACTTCACCTTCATCTTTGAAGAAAGCCTGGAAACATTTCTGCGCGTTTCATTTTTTCCAGATTCAGTGCACTCTTTATTCAATATTGAATATATTTCTTCGACTATTTCATCGACGACATTATTTTTTGAAACGGCTTTCCAAATCTTAAAAAAACACCCACTTCGTTATGCAATTCGGTTGCCCTATACAAAAAAGCATTACTTTTTTTGCGCACTCTGGTTTTTGCACAGTTTATAACTAGGAAGTCAAGCTTTATATTAAAAAAAAAAATGACCCAGGGCAAGGTGGGGCTCATAGTTAAAAGTTTGTGCAAAAAAAATGGTTCAAAAAAACGTTACAACTTTATAATTAAAAATCTTTTTAAAAAAACAGGTAGACTGACTTCCAAAACTTATTAAAATTATCTACTTGCTCTGATTATTTGAATCCATAACAATTTAGTTTGATTTTCCACACAAAAGTATAAAAAGTGAATTAAACTAAGCCGATCACTAATTGTGCACCTGACATTTGTTTTAAAACATTCCACTTTGACTTGCTGTAAAATCATTTCCACGCGTTTAAATAAAGAGAAAATATTGTTTACTTACCTATCAGTTATTCGTTATTAAAACTGCATTAGGAAATACTCTCAATTCTGTCATGAATTTTTTTAATTTTGTCCACTTATTGGAGTGAAATGGAACAGTGTGCTCCTGTGAAAAACAAGAGGATAAATAACTTAAACGAGAATATTTCAGGACAGATGTAAAGATCGAAATTCGTACAATTGTTGAAACTCCTATATGGAGTGAACAATATCCATATCTTTTATCATAAATACATTTGTAAGTAAGGAAATAAATAAAATATTGATTGACGGAACGTTCGACCTAGTAAGAGCCAATATAACTCACCAATTTGTGTAGTATCAAAAGAAGATATTGTAATATTTCGGCTAGGGTTCGAAATGATAAAACGTTATTCTGTTTCAAAACACTCTATTTATTATTATTTAAATACAACTTTCAATCAATTCACAAACAATTTCACTTCTATTTCACAATTCAAATCTCTTATCTTTCACTTAGTAAGACTTTAGGTCCTTTTCCATCGCTTTCCAAAAATCAACTTATCGTCCGCAGTTTCCCATCCTGTATTTATACCACATTTGACGGGTTCTAGTTCTTTCTGGTAACTTCTGGTTTGAAACTGGGGTAATAACTGAACTCTCCAACGTGCAGAGTTTGTATGATCCTAAAATTATGCAACACTGGATAATTGATTTAATCACATATATACCACAATATCCCCCTCTTACCCCCTCAAACTCTTCGACATTCTGCCCAATATAGCGATGTATTCGATCCACATGAACCACTTTCATCTTGTCTCTTCCTCGTTGAATGCGATAGACAACATCGTTGATGCGTTTTACGACTTTATATGGTCCTTCCCAGTCTTGCTGTAATCTGGGTGATACGCCTTTCCGTCTATGAGGGTTATATAGCCACACTAGATCTCCTTCCTCGAATCCCGTTGTGGTCGCCTTGACATCATACCTCGTCTTCATGCGGTCACTGGCTATCTTGATCTTATCCCTGGTTCTTTGGCGCACGTCCCTAATAATCTGTCTGAGGTCTGCGACATAGTCGTCTTCATTTCTGTTCTCTTCAGACGGCGGTGATCCAAACATCAATTCACTAGGGAACCGGACTGTTCGACCGAAAAGGATTTCCGATGGAGTGCGGCCTGTGGTATTGTGTACTGCACTCCGATAGGCTAATAGAAACATTGGAATTTGTCCATCCCAATCGCATTGCTTCTCGCCAACGACCTTTGATAGGTGTTCATTCAAGGTTCTGTTGAAGCGTTCTACCATCCCGTCCGATTGTGGGTGGAGCGGTGTTGTTCTCGTCTTTTTAATCCCCAGTAGCTCGCACACCCCTTGGAAAATCTTAGACTCGAAGTTACGCCCTTGATCCGAGTGCAATTCCATCGGCACGCCGAATCTGCTCATCCAGTTGTAAACGATCTGCTCAACCACGGTTTTAGCTTCTTGGTTAGGGATAGCAAAAGCCTCAGGCCACTTGCTGAAGTAATCCATAACAACAAGAATGGAGCGATTTCCATTTTCGGTTTCAGGAAACGGTCCTGCAATGTCAACTGCGATTCTCTCGAATGGCGCTCCAACGTTGTATTGCTGCATTCTGCCTTGAGTTTTAACCCTCGGGCCTTTACTGGCGGCGCAGGTGACACACTTTCTGCACCAATTTTCTACATCGTCCTTGGCGTGCACCCAATAAAAACGTTCTCGCACCTTTTCTAACGTCTTATTCACTTTCATTCCAACCATCAGTGGGCTCAGCTCTTAGTCGTTGAGTATATACCGCATATTTTTCTTCTTGTCGTGCGCAATGTTTGCAATCAGATTTGCAAGGTCGCAGGGACAGAGCATCCGCATTAGAGTGAAGCCTTCCCTTTCGATGCTGTATCTCGTAGTCGTACATCTGGAGTCGTTCAATCCACCTTGCGACTTGTCCTTCAGGATTTTTAAATTGCAGCAACCACTTCAGAGATGCATGGTCTGTGCGAAGAATGAATTTTTGCCCGTACAGGTACTTATGGAAATGCTTTGTTGCCAAGACCAAAGCAAGAAGTTCCCGCCTGGTAACACAGTAGTTCCTTTCCGGCTTAGAGAGCACCTTACTAAAGTAGGAAACAACTTTCTCTTGCCCGTCATGCATCTGCGAAAGGACAGCTCCAATTCCGGCGTTACTGGCATCTGCATCCACAATAAATGTTTTTCCTGGAGTAGGGTACACTAGTACAGGGGCCTCACATAGTTGTTGTTTGAGAGTTTTGAAGCTTCTTTCGCATTCACTTGACCATTTGAATTGTTTTCCCTTTTCTGTTAGTTGATGTAAACTCTTTGCAATCCCAGCAAAATTCTTCACAAATCGCCTGTAGTAGGTAGCGAGTCCCAGAAAGCTTCTCAGTTGGTGTTTGTCTCTTGGGACTGGCCAATTTTTCACCGCTTCGATCTTTTCTGGGTCTGTCCTTACCCCTTCGGATGAGATGATGTGTCCCAACTATTTGACATCTGGCCTAAAGAGATGACACTTTTTCGGGTTTAGCTTTAGCTGTCCACTTCGTAGTCCTTGGAACACTTCCCTTAAGTTATCTCGATGTTCTTGAAAAGTTTTGCCGACCACGATGACATCGTCCAGGTAGACCAAACAGGTTTTCCATGTTAATCTTAGCAAAACGCGTTCCATTAGGCGCTCAAAGGTTGCCGGAGCATTGCACAATCCGAA
Organism: Volucella inflata; assembly: GCA_928272305.1. Taxonomy (NCBI): domain Eukaryota; kingdom Metazoa; phylum Arthropoda; class Insecta; order Diptera; family Syrphidae; genus Volucella; species Volucella inflata. The sequence continues at coordinate 38,554,735 of OV743717.1, forward strand.
TGGCATTACTGTGAACTGCAAAATCCCGTTTCCTGCGGTGAAGGCTGTCTTCTCACAGTCCTCCGCATGGATCTGTACTTGCCAGTAGCCACTCTTCATATCAAGTGTGAAGAACTATTGCGCTCCTGACAGTGTGTCCAGTGTGTCGTGGCAAGGGGTAGCTATCCTTCTTGGTGACATTATTTAGCTGGCGATATTCCACGCAGAATATATTGGTGCCGTCTTTCTTCTTGACCAGTACAACGGGTGATGCCCACGGACTCTTAGAGCCTTCAATCAACCCTTGATTTTCCATAGTCGAAACCATTTCTGCAACCTCCGTCTGCTTAGCTAATGGTAAACGCCTAGGAGGTTGACGTATGGGTCTTGCATCTCCAGTGTCTATTCGGTGTTGTACCAAATGTGTGCTCCCATATTCGCCATCCTGCGATGCAAATACGTCTGCAAATTCGTTGATTAGTTCCTCTGCCATCGCTCGTTGCTCCTGGTTCAGCTCGGTTTGCCGGAGTATAGTTCTTTTCAACTCAGCTGTGCTACTTGATGGCAAAGATATAGCAGCATTCTCCTTCGACAACTTGGTGACAGCAGTTATCGGTACGCACGCTCCGATCGATTGTCCTTGCTTTAGTTTGATGCTCTTATTTCCCACATTCAAGATTCTTACTGGGACCATTTTGCCTTTCGGCTCAACGAGCATCTTTCCCACGACGTAATTCTGATAATGATTTTTAGAGTCCGGCTCAATCAAATAGAATCGATGGCCCCCAATATCACCTTGCAGCTGCGCCCAAATTAGTGTCTCTGCGGAAGGTGGTAAGATCTCGTCCTTGTTGACTACTGTCCTAAGGCATGCGGCATTCTCATTCCCGTACACCATTGGAATCTCGACGTTCCTGTACTTCAGTACTTGAGTTCCGATGTCGAGCACTACATTATGCGCCTTCATAAAGTTAACTCCAATGATGCACTCGTCGCATATATCGGCCACTAGGAATACGTGGGTGAATGTTAGTCCTGCCAGATTGATCGTAAGAACAACTTCTCCATACACCTTTGCCGTCGCTCCTGTTGCTGTTTTCAAGCAGTAGCTACTGGTATTGTGCAGCCATGAATCATGGGCGATATCCCTTCTTATAATGGAAGCGGTGGCACCGGTGTCAATGGTGGCCACGCATTTATTCTGGCCAATGTGGGCTTCCACTGTAAGACTCTTGTTACTTCGTTTTGTTTGGGATACTTGGATTTTGATCCTGGGGGCGTCAATTCCAGAAACCAACTTCTGCCCCTCGAAGTTGGTTCTTACACGTTTCCCGCCTGTTGACTTGACGTTGCGCTGCTGGCAGGGTAGATGTCATTCCTGCCAGATGCCTCTTCGTTACGTCTCCCAGCAGCGCAAATAGAATAGGTGCAACCAAACTTTAACAAAATGTTGTTTTGACGACATATTCCTCAAACAACGCTATTGGCAGTATCTTAACCCAAGAAAACCTAAAACCTAAACCTATCATTTATATATCGAAAACATTAGATACCACAGAGCAAAATTATGCAACAAACGAAAATTTCGATATGCACCCGTAATGTTTTGCTGCACCAACACCTTTAGTCAAAACTTCTGCAGTCGAAAGAAAGTTAAGTTTGATTTCTCCTTTTGAAAGAACGCTTCTGATAAAATGATAGCGAATATCATATGCTTAGTTCGCTGACGAAAAACTTGATTTTCGGCTAGAAGTTGTCCCCCACGATTATCGTTGTATACAGTAATATTGTCAATATATATATATATATATATATGTACATATATATATAGTCCGATAGTCCAAGTTCCTTTATAAAGTTTTTTTTAAATAAACAGCTTCCTTAATCGCCTCCGAAATGCCCATATATGCGGCTTCCGTCGAATAGAGGGCTACAGTCCTCTGTTTCTGTGATTTCCAGCTTATTGCAGATTTCGAAAAAGTAAAAGCATATCCGGTGTAAGAGGTTCTATCGGTAACACATCTACCCCAATCTGCGTCTACATAGCCAATCAATCCCTTTTCACAATTAGAGTATTTCAGTCCCAAATCCTTTGTGGCCTGAAGTTAACGAAGTACTCGTTAGCGGCACTCCAGTGAACATCTGTACAATTGTCATTAAACTGTGCAAGGACACTGGTCACATGGGGTACATCTGGTCGTGTACAGATAGCAGCATACATGAGTCCACCAATGAATTCCCTGTACGGTCGTTTTTCTTGACAAGTCGACTTTTCGCTTTTAGTAAGTCTTATTCCAGGTTCCATATTGAACTTCTTTGTTAGTTCAGTGATGTATTCCTTGTTACTAATTGTTATGTTACCGCCGTTTTTCTTAATTTCGATACCAAGGCAATACTTTGCCTTTCCGAAATCAAAATCATTCGTCATGCTAGTTTTAATCTCGTCAATCCAGTTCAAATCTTGTGAAGAAATAAGCACATCATCAACATAGATGGAATTAAGATTTTGTTAGTTCTCCAGGCTACATACACGCATGGATCAGCGATGGTTGGCCTAAGTCCCATTTGTCGAAGCTTGGAGTCAATTCTTTTATTCCATTGACGACCAGCCTGCTTCAAGCCATAAAGAGATTTTTTAAGGTACTCGTAACATACCTGATTTCCCTTACGAAAAGATTTCAGCAAAGACTTGGTTTTTTGTGCAATTTCACTGTCCTTTGGCAGTAATTCTTTTAATATTTCTTCAAATATTGGAGGTGACTTCATGTAGATTTCTTCATCTAATGATCCATTAAAATAAGCCGAAGTTATATCGATTTGATGCACATTTAGATGATACTTTACAGCTATTGCAAATATAAGACGTATAGATACGATCCGAGCAGCAGGAGCAAAATTCGTTGTCTATTCCAAACTGCTGACTAAAACCTTGAGCAACGAGACGAGCTTTTCTTTTTATCTTTGCAGTGTTAGGATTACGTTTATTCGTGAGGACGAATCTGCATCCTATAATGTTCCGGTGTGGTGGACGGTCAGTAAGTTCCCAGGTATCATTTTTAATCAAGCTCCTTACTTCATTGCAGATAGCGTTTCTCCACCCAGCTGAATCCTTTCCCTTAAGTACGTTTTCAAAATTAACTTCAGCGTTGAATGCATAACCGGTGATTTCATTGTTATCATCAACATCTGAAGTACTTGTATGTTGATCCAGGTCAGGTCTTTGTTAAATGATATCGATAATACCATATTGGGTGTCATTTGAGACAATGTCCATGTTATCTCCTCGTTTATTGAAGGCGTAAATATCCACATCAACGAATTTTACGTCCCTCGTAATTGCTATTTTCTTCGTATTTGGCATCCAAATTCGGAATGCTTTCGCTTCTGCTGCACACCCGACAAAAATACCCTCAGCTGAACGGGCTTCAAATGTATTCTTATTAATTTGTCTGTTCAGCACGAATGCCTTGAAGATGCATTACATTAGGAACTCTATCCAACCATAGTTCGAATGGCGTTTTTCCAGAAAGGCTTCTTGAAGGACAACGATTCCTTATATAGTTCGCAGCGCAGATGGCTTCAGCCCAAAATGATGTCGGCCAACCAGATTGTATTACCATACATCTCGCCATCTCAACTCTCGGTGTTGATAGTCTCCTTTTAATTCCTTGTGTCCTGATATATTCAATGAACTGGCTAGAACTATACTCAGTCCCATTATCTGTTTGTAATGCTTTTATCTTATGCCCGGTTTGCTTTTCAGCGAGATTTTTGTATTTACGAAACGTTTGAAACACATCGCTTTTATTCTTTAGAATATACACCTCACTCCAATGTGAATAATCATCGATGAATGTGATGAAATATTTTCCTCCGCCATTAGACTCGGTCCTCATAGGACCAAACATGTCGGAGTGAACAATCATCAGAGGCTTTTCACTTTTTCATTTTGTTGTCCTTTCCGAAAACGGCTGAGCGGATAATTTTCCTTTCAAGCAAATAGTGCAAGAGTGTAGTTTCTCAAAGCGATTTATTTTTATTCCGAAAGCTGTATTTTGGTTTGTCATGGTAATAACATCGTGGGAGTTTAAATGGCCTAATCGCTCGTGCCACATCTTAATGCCTTTGTTTTTAATTTTTGACAATTGGGCGACTTGGGCAGACTCAGTTAGTTGTTGAACATAATAAAGATCACCGATTCTTTTGGCTATTAATTTGATATCGCCTTCTTTATTTAGTACGAATGCACTGTTTCTTCTAAAGACGACTTCGCAATCTTTATCGGTGATTTTCGCAACTGAAAAAAAGATTTGTGCGCAGATCAGGTACAAATAGGGTATTTTGCAGATTTACTGACCTTGTTTCGGGTCCAACGATGGTTTGGATTTCTACGGTATCCTTAGCTTCAACTGTTATTGATGCATTACTTGCTAAATTCAATTTACCCCTGTCAGTAGGCACCATTGTTTGAAAGCATTCCTTATCACGACATAAATGGGAAGTACAGCCACTATCTTGACACCAGCTCTGTTGTAGGTTTACACTTTTTGTTTTGGTTGGAGTTTTTGAATTTTCGGATATGATGTAAAATGATTCCTTCACAATATCACCTCGATGTGCATTTTGACTACTGGATCGGCAATCGGCAGCTTTGTGACCAAATTTATTACACTTACTGCATCTGAATGCAAATTTTTTTTTTTTTGTTTCTTTGTTATTTCGTGGCAGCTGTCCTCGATTGCTTTGAGGTTGGAAAACATGTTTATTTTTTGTTGCAATCATGGCTCCTGATTCATTTTCTTTTGATTTTTGTTTTCGAACATCTGATTCTGATTCAAAGATTTTTATTTTTAGTTTTTCAGCATTGGGCAGAACGTCTTGGGTTTCAACGGCGCATCTGAATTTTTCATATGTTTCAGGGAGGCTGTACAATAGTATTTTGCTTAGGAGATCCTTGTGAATCTTCACATTATACAAATTTATTTTTGCAAATTTCGCTGTACAAACACTTTTATTTTATTTTATTTTTTTAAAGGAGTTCTTTTGCCATTTTTAGAGCGAACCTCTAGGCCCATAACCTATTGCGTAGTAACAGTAATATATTTATTTGAATTCTTAGGAACAAAAGTAGACAGAGAAAAATATATAATATAGAATGAAATGAATATATATAAGTGTGAATAGAATGTTGGTTGAAGTCTTCGATTTGGAAATAAGAGCAGGGATATTTAACAAATATAAACTGTTGTGTTTTTCTTCTTAACCTGTTTTCCCGATTTTGGCGTTGAAAATTGGGTGGCGCTAATCTTTGTGAACGATATTGGTTTTCTGTTTTGATACTCGTACATTCTGAACCGCCTCCCTGCTGAACAGCTACTGTGTGAAGCTGACAACAGCTGCTTGTAGCAATTTCCATTTGTTTTGCGATTCTTTTTGTGCCCTTTTCTTTTGTAACACAATCTCGTTATTCGCTCAGCAACCACCACCTGTGTGGTCGTTATAGACATGTCTGTGCTACCAAGATTTTATGGTGAACTCTTAAGCGGATTTGATGAAAACTTCTTTTCACCATCTTTCGTTGAATGATACTTAATGAATCCGAATTTCTAAGCGCTTTTGACAAATGATCAAGGAATCCGAGCTTATCAATTTATCCGAATTTCTAAGCGCTTTTGACAAATGATCATGGACTACGAATATGAATGTTTTTCCAGGTTTTGATACAAAGTGTGGTAAGAAATCTACACATAATTTCTGGAATGGACGATCTGTACAAGAGGTTGTACCCTGGATGTCTGAAGTGATTGACGGTTTCCATTCAATTGAGACTCGGTAACCAATTGGCTGCATTGATTTTTATAACTCGCGCGCCAAAACAAATTTGTATGACAGGTGAAGTTTCTGACCCAAAAAATTCACAAATTTGTTAGACAAATTGTTGTTTTCAAATACGTATTGAATTAAAATGTTAAGAAAACGTGCCTATGTTATTGAAAAAGCGAAGAAAACAATGTGCATCTGCGTCTGCATCTGCTGCTCAAGTTGAATCGACTTCAACTGTTTGAAGCGATTCAAATTTGACGTTTATTGAAACTTCAAGTGTTTGCGGAACTTTAAAATTAAGAATTAAGAAAACTTGAAGGCTTTTTTTCATTGTTTTCTATGTGTTGTACTTTTCAGGGGAAAATAAATGTAATGTTTGTTTGCACAAATGTAATGCATGTGCCATAATTTTTCCAAAATTTAAAAAAAACGAAAAATTTGATAAGCTCAACTTTATCAGATTGTGTGTTTATAAAGTAAACATACTTTTTTGCGTAGCCATTGAAATGTCGTTTCACAGTGAGAGAAAAAGAAATATTGAGTAATTTGCCAAATCCACATTACAAAAATGTGAGGGACAAATGGTTTCGAAATAATCACGTTATTGTCGGATCCCCCACCACCACTGTTTTTTAAGCAGTTTTGTTGCTTAAAAGCAAAACTTCACAGCATTAAGTCCGCTATTACAAGGTGATTTTTCAGTCGTGAATCACACAAGTGCAAAAAAGAAGTCGTCGTCGCTACTTGTTCGTTATTTTTCTATATAGCTTTATTTCTATTCGTCCCCCATGAAATTTGTAGTAGGTCAGGGCAAAATTCAAAACTTTTGTTTAGAGAGCGAAACGTTTGTGTTTAAGGCGAAAGAAAATATCAAAGAGAGCTGTCAAAAGGAGTCGTGACTCAAAGGCCACCATGTACGCGCACGCGCCTCAGAGAATTAAAAATTAGAGAGTGTAACGTTAAAAAAAATCCCTTGTTTAAAGGAAATAAAATGGTTTGTGTTGTTTTTTTCAATTTAATATTGAATAATGGGTCAAGCACATACGGATAACTGAATCCGCTCACAGTCTTTCACTTTCACAGAATAGTCAGTTTGAAATATTGTTCTATATTTGCAGGATTTCACCTATAAAAATTTTAAATTGCATTACACTCTCCCAGATACCGTCTTTTTCGAATTCTTTAACAATATGTCTAAAAAGCACTTTATATTATTCACCATTGACTCTATATTGAACCGCAAAATAACAACACAATCTATCTCAATTTGCTACCAAAAAGTTTTGGTAGACGATGATTTAAACAGCAATCTTTAAGTTGATAAAACTTTATTTTATTTCAATACACTTACTTTATTATTTTTTAAAACAACTTTTAATTAATTCAAAACCGATTTCAAATCTATTTCACAAATCAAATCTCTTATGGCGTACTATGTGAAGTAACTCCGTTTCTGTCGCTTTCCAAAAGTCAATTTCTCCTCCGCTGTTTCTCATCCTTTACCACATTTGTTGGGTTGCGGTTCTTTCTCGTAATTTCTGGTTTAAAACTGGGGTAATTACTGAAATCTCCGAAATCGCCGTGGAGAGTTTATTAATGATGTATGATCCTAAAGTTATGCGACTCTGTATTTCTGATTTTATTACATCTATGCCACACCACAATATCCCCCTCTCAAACTTGTTCGTCCCGAACAAACTCTGCGATATTCTGCTTAATGTAGCGATGTATCCGATTCACGGAAACCACTTTCATCTTGCCTCTTTCTCGTTTAATGCGACATCTATCGTCGGCACCGCCGCACAAACCAAAATAAAACGAGCATTTAATATAGCTACAGCTGAGCTCCTTTTTATGCTGTTTATTCTCTTTAAAAAATACAAAATTAGGAAAGTCTTATAATTCATTTCTACTTGCTTATTGGTGTATCCTGGCAAATGACCTGGCGGCTGACGAGTATGAAGACAAATTGGCAAAAAGCCGGGAAATTCAATGTGGTTTCGCGCGTTGTCAAACTGACAGTGTCAAATTTCGAATGTCAAAATCAGATCGCTTATTCATCAAGATCTTCATCGCTTAGTCATTTGCCAGGAGTAACACCAATGTTACATTCGTTTTCAATTTGGTTTGCGACATCCCACCCCCCGTGAGGTGACCCCGTCTGTGTTGAAAGCCTCACTCACATCTAGCAAGGCAAGTTTCACGGCGGGCCTCCTGAGAATTCCTGTTTGCTTCAGCTGAGCGTACCTGTCCATCCGTCCTGGCAATACCTTTGTGATCCTTCCTCGGATCCATCGGCTTCTCGGCGCATCAACGTCGCACACTATAACCAGGCTTCCAACTTCCAGTGGCGGCACCATCTCAAACCTTTTGCATCTTCTGGTGAGGACGGGGAGATACTCACGAATCCATCCTTTCCAGAAACGATTCTTCAGCTGCTGGCTAACTCTCCATTGTTCTGAAGGCATAGCGCACGTTGTTCAACCGGCCTAGGAGTTTGAGTAGAATTTGGAACGCCCAAGATGAAGTGGTTAGGTGTGAGAGGCTCCTCTTCCTCAACTGAAATCGGCACGTGAGTCAATGGCCGGCTATTGATTATGTTCTCTGCTTCTATTAAAGCGCTTTGAAGAGTCTCGATTTTGGGCATCGTCGAATGGAGCGTGTGCGACAAAGCCCGTTTGATAGATTGAACGAGCCGCTCCCAGCATCCGCCGGCATGTGGGTTTAAGGGACAGTTAAACACCCACTCGATCCCAGCCGAGGAGAGCTCCGCTTTGATGGCTTCGTTGTCGAATATGTCGTGGGTCATCAACTCCTTACTGGCTCCAATGAAGTTTGTCGCGTTGTCACTCCTTATACGTAACGGGATCCCACGTCGGTTTACAAAATTGCGGATACACAGGATACACGCATCGGTTGACAAATTCGCCGCTATCTCCAGATGAATGGCTCTTACCGTCAGGCAGGTGAAAAGAGCAACCCAGCGCTCCTCCGTTCGACGGCGTATTGTGACGTTTACGGGGCCGAAGTAATCGATAATATAAGTAGACGGCCTCACATAAAGCGTTACCCGGTCCTCCGGGAGCTGACCCATTAACGGCGGCATTGGTTTGGCGCATCGGATTCGACATAACTGTTATTCACTTTTACATCTTTTAACGGCGGTACGTAGGCCGGGGATCCAGAATCGTTGCCGTATCTCGTTCGCGATGGTACGTCATTCTGATGGCGAAGGCGACTATGGTACTCCATTACAAGCAATCTTGCTACCACGTGGTTCCCCGGCATGATGTTAGGTCTCTTAGTTTACAGAGGCACCGTTGTGGCTGCTACGATTCGTCCAAATGCACGAACGAGTCCGACTTCATCCAGATATGGTGTCATCTTGAAGAGTTGGCTTCTCCTTTCTACTGACAAGTTTCGACGTAGAGCTTCTATGTCCTTTGCGTAAACATCCCTCTGTGTCTGACGGTATACCCATTGTTCGGCGCTGTTAAGTTCACCTGCGGTTAGTTCCCCTCGCTCAATCGACCTACGTTGACACGCGTTAATAAATCGGATGGATCATGCCATAGTTCGTCGCAATTTCAGAAGGCATGAGAATCTCGATGCTTCGTAGAGCGGTTCGCTAGACGATGTCACAATCAGTACATACTTAGAACGAATTTCCTCTCTACGTTCATAGTCAGCAATATTATTAGGCGGTTGAGGCCACCCCAACTCCTGCAACCTTAAGAATGCGGGTCCCTTTATCCATGTGTTGTCGTTCCGGAATTGTAGGGAATTGGCACGAGTGGCATCATCTGCCGGATTCATCTTGGACGGCACCCAGCACCACTGACTGACTCGGCTACTCTGCAGGATTTCCGCTATACGAAAGGCCACGAATTCCTTACGACGACGAGGTTCCGATCGAAGCCAGTGTAGCACGGTTTTCGAATCGCTCTAAAAGATTCGATCAATGATAGGTAGATCGTGACAATCGACACCGGAGTTACAAAGCCTCGTTCCCAGAATCGCAGCAGACAGCTCCAGACGGGGTATTGATAAAAGTTTCTTCGGACTTCTCCTAGTTTTACCGTAGAGGAAAGATACGAAGACCTCATCATTATATTCGATGCGAAGATACGAAGCGGCGCTAAAGGCTTCTTCGCTGGCGTCGACAAACGTGTGTAAATCCACGCGGCTGGCTTGTAATAAATAACAATTGTGGCATCTAGGGCCATGTGCCATGTACGCCAGAAGCACCTTCCATTCTCTCCATCGTGTAAAGGCTTCGACGGGAATAGGCTCGTCCCATTCAACTCGATGACGCCAGACCGATTTTAAGAAAAGAACAAGGGTGTAATTGGCTATCATTCCCAGGGGATCAAAAATGGACATCGATATGCTCAGAAACTCCCTCTTAGTAGGGCATCTATCGTCCTTCATGATATCTTGACTTACACAAGAGAAGTTAAGACGGAACGTGAACACATCTTCGTCACTATTCCAACAGGCTCAGGACCTCGCTTGTCGTGGCAAAATCCATGTTCATATCGACAGTTTCATTTGGAGTCACTGATATCTTTGTATGCGATATATTTTGCAGTACTTCCCTTGAGTTCGATGTGAAGTTGCGCAACTCGAATCCAGCATCTTCATGAATTCTAATAACCGCCTTGGTAACAGCGACGGTTTCTGACGCACTTGCAAAGCTGTCGACGTAGTCATTCACGTAGTGGTGGCCGATGATGGCTTCGACGGCTCTCGGATACTTCTTTAGGAACCTTTAAGCATTAAGGTTCTTAACGTAATTGGCACAGGGAGAGCAGGCAGCTCCGAAAATCATTGTTTTCATCTTGTACACGTCGATCGGCTTTCCTTCGTGCTCTCGACAAAGAAACCGCTGCGAGTGTTGATCTTCTGGTCATATCAGCACCTGGTGAAACATTTCCTTTATATCACCTGTAACTCGGACGGATCGTATCCGGAAATTGTATAAAACCTTGACCAATGACACGTAGTCGTCCGGTCCCTTCAGCAAGAACGAGTTTAAGTAACTACAAAGCTTTCGATGCAGAAATAATCGTCGACAAGCTGATTCAATCGTAGATCGTTTGCCGAAGACTGGTTGCTGCAGAGCACGATATTGCCTTCTTCCCCAGAAGGCATCCTACCATATGCGACCCATCCGAGCTTCGTCCGCGCAATGATAGGCCCCTCCTCCAGGCAATCAAAAGTGTCCATTGACGCTCCGAGGTGGTTATTGTCCAACCCGATAAGAATCTCTGGTTTGGCTTTATCATAATCGGGTAGATCTCTCTGGGTCTTCCCTTGAGACTCAGTCGTTTGGCTAGGTCTGACAACATAATTGCGACGGATGAGCCTTCATCCAACAAAGCAAAAGTTCGTGTAATCATATTACCATTGTAAAGCCTGATGGGTAAAACTTTGAAGAGAATTCTAAAGTCTCGAAGGCCATCACCACTCAGTACGGTTCTTTCGGATAGCGACGCTTGATTTCCCACGACTTCCTCCGATGACTTCATAGGTTGCTTGTCATGAAGAGTGTGATGATGCATCTTTTGGCAGTTGGCAATACCATAATAACCTTTTAGAACGACATGTCCTAATACTGTGTCCGTACTTTAAACATGCAAAACAAAGGTGGTTTTTCTTCACGAAATCCCATTTGGCAGGTGTCTCTAATTTGGTGAAATCGCTGCACTCTATTATTGGATGCAACGTTCCTTCGCAGTATCGGCACTTGTTATTTCCTACTTTCGTTGTCGCGCGGGTAGTTTGTAACACGTTTCCCTTTCTTGCCCTTATTGGCGAGTCGCTTCTACTCGATGAAGGCATTGGTGTCGGTGTTATTATGGAGATTAATCTGGCTAATCGACCCAACCAATCATTAAAATGTTTGATTGTTGGGTATGACTGAATACAAACACTGTTTTGTGCTCACTCTAACCTCTTATTCATCGGCATCTTTCCGACCAGCTCATCTAACAAAGTAGAATTAGCAATATGTTGGTGCATTCCACTCGCTTCCAGAAACGCGGACAAATTTTGGACCTTTGTGGCGAATGGCACTATCTACTCCAATTTATTCTCTGGAATCGGTGGAATTGCCCTTACCTTCCTTAGTTGGCTTTGGATGAGACATTTCGGACGTCCAAAATGGAACTCCAGGTTAGCCATGACTTGTTGGACATTGTTGGGGTTGATGAGCAAAGACTCGACAACGTCCCTCGCTTCTCCCTTAACACTTTTCTGCAGGCGGAACATGATCTCAATATTACTATATCCGAACATGTGAGAAGATTCTGTGAAGGCCGTGCAGAACATAGGCCATTCCTCAGGCCTTCCACGAAACTCTGGCAAATCATGTAGCTTACGGTGAAATCCATTCATGGCCGATGATGTAGATGACTCTTGAGTAGCTCGGGGATAGGGTGGATCGGGCACAGGAACGTAGCGCTGATGTTCGATAGTCTGAAGAGCGTTAAGCGGTGGCAGTGGCTGTTATGCTGCTGGGTGTAAGGTGAACTGAACTAGTGGGCAACGTTTGAGAAAAATTCATCGACACTGGTGGCCAAGAATACACTGCATGTGGTGTGAACGGCATCAGCGAATTCATACTGGTTTCTAACTATGCATTCTGATTCCTGGGTTTAGTGGTGGCATGAGCGCGTGAAACTGTAGCGGCAGCGGCAGCGGTTGGAGTAACAAACGTGACTATGGAAACTGCAGGTGGAGGTGGGGCTGACGTGGAACTTACTGGGGCAGCAGGCATGTTGGATGCAGACGCACTGTCGATTGACTCTGCCGATCTCGCTTGCTGCTCAGATAACAGTTGTTCAAGTCGTTGGCGTTCCCGTTTCTCCTCGTTTGCAGCCACTACAGCGGCTTCAAGTTGTTCGTGAAGCTGCAGCAATTGATCTTCCATCGTTGGCATGTTGATTTCTGTATCATGTATCGTTCGATTTTCTTCCTCTAATGAGCTGTTGTCGTCGGGCGTATCTGTAGGATTATCGGACTCTTTGCGAAGTTTTGAAGATTGCCTTGTCCTCCGCTTTCCAAAGGGCATTGGCAATAAAGTTCGACAACAATGTTCGCTGGCAATGAAGTAGTCTGAGTTCACGGGCTGTTGATTAGGACAACGGAAGGCTCAGTTCTGCAACAACGGCCTTGGATGGCAATCCAGTGGAAACGATTTGGGCAATCCTGACGACTATTAGCTATGAGCTGGCAATAAATTCTTTCGCTGTCTGCGGGATGGGCAGGCTAGATTAGTCCTCTGGCTGCGGGTTGGGCTGGTCAATTAATTTTATAAGTTTTCTCCACTGGTTTTGGGCAGTTTATTGCAATCCAATAAAGAAAAAAGATGTCGTCGACACCGCCGCACCAACCAAAATAAAACGAGCATTTAATATAGCTACAGCTGAGCACCTTTTAATGCTGTTTATTCTCTTTAAAAAATACAAAATTAGGAAAGTCTTATAATTCATTTCTACTTGCTTATTGGTGTATCCTGGCAAATGACCTGGCGGCTAACGAGTATGAAGACAAATTGGCAAAAAACCGGGAAATTCAATGTGGTTTCGCGCGTTGTCAAACTGACAGTGTCAAATTTCGAATGTCAAAATCGGATGTGTTCATCGCTAAGTCATTTGCCAGGAGTAACACCAATGTTACATTTGTTTTCAATTTGGTTTGCGACAACATCGTTGATGCATTTTATCACTTTATAGGGTGCTTCCCTGCCTTGCTGTGATTTGGGTGATACACCTTTCCATCTACGAGGGTTTTATAGCCACACTAGATCTCCTTTCTGGAATCCCGTTGCGGTTGCCTTGACATCATACCTCGTCTTCAAGCGGTCACTGGTTATGTTGGTCTCATCCCTTGTTCTTAAGTGCACTTCCCTAATAATCTGTGTGAGGTTCCTGCCCCTCGAAGTTGGTCCTTACACGTTTCCCGGCTGCGCTGCTTGCATGATAGATGTTTTCCCGGCCAGATGCTTCTTCGTTACGCCTCCTAATAGCGCATTGTGGACAACTGCGTTGTTTAAGTGGAGCTCTGCACTGACGCTGCAGATGTCCTATATTGTTGCAGTTCCAGCGTTCCAACGACGTCTGTTCGTAGGCATGAGCATTCCACTCCTTGATATGCTTGGTCGGCAGCTTTTATCTTCAGGCCAAATGCTAGAACCTCAGGGAGGGTTCGTTTTCCAGTCATTCTTACAGCCATTTGCAACTACCTGTCTTCAATCGTTTGGATCAACGCTTCCACAGCCATTTCGTTGATAAGGTCTTCTCCGTCATAAGGATAAGATAAATGCGCCAACCGTTCGATATCGACCTGTAACTGCTGTAGTGCTTCTCGCCTCTTCTGGACTCTGCTGCGCAGTTGGAGTCTGTGTACTTGCTGCATAAGGTCCTCTCCGAAGCGCATTTCTATGGCTTTAACCAAAGCGTCGTAGTTGAGTTGTTTATCTTTTGAGATGGTTTGCAGCAATTTCGCAGCTATATCTCTCAGTGCCAGCGTTAACGCAATCAACTTTTCTCCGTCGTCCCAGTTTTTGATCATTCTATAAATTGACCACGATGTTTGGCCATCAAAAACAGGCGGTTGCATCTCTTTCCTTCTAAGGCAGTCTGTAGAATTTTCTCGGGCCTTCTGTTTCTTCACTCTCTCTAGTTATTTCGCAAGATATCTCAATATTGTGTTCAACCTTCTTGAATTGTACCTTTTGTATATTTAATTTTTGATCGATTATTTGAACTCTTCAACAGTGTCTTTCTGTGCAGCAACAATGGAATTCTTCTGTTCTTCAAACTTAGAATTCAATCCAAGGAGTAATTCCATCATAACAGTCATGTCAACTCCCCTTCTCTTCTTCTACGTCGAACAAAATGGATTTTGGGTCTTTTCCTTCTTTTTCGATCGCTTCTTGTAACCGAAGAAAGATTGCGCTTCTCTAGCTCGATTTTCAGCTGGGGTATACTTAGCTGCAGTACAGGGCATTTTTTTTCTTCCTTGCCGTTATTTTTTAATATATGTGTATATAGTGCGTCTATAACGAGTTTTCCGATCACATCTACAATGTGGAGTAAACCAGTCATCTAATTTCGTTTTTAAATTACTTTTTTACTAAATAAAAAAACATGGTTATGATTCTGTTAAGTGGAAAAGATGATATGATGTTGATACACATTTGTGCCCGTTTTATCGTATTTTCCATGACTTTCCGTAAGATTCCCGGTGATAACTGTTTGCATTCATGTCGAACATTTGCCTTAAGGGCTGCGATTGTCTGAGGCTTATTAACATAAACCTGCGACGTGCGATTCAACGTGGAGAGTTTATTAATGATGTATGATCCTAAAGTTATGCAACACTGGATTCTTAATTTTATCACAACTATACCTATTCCCTTTTACAAGTGCTTTGTTTACGTTTTTCCAAGCACGATTTTATTTAAAATAACACATCTACACGCTTCACATTTTATTTAAACACGTTTTTGATAACAACAATTTTTTAAGCAAATTTTTGAATTATATTCGGTTACGAATTTTCACCTTTCATACAAATTTGTTCTGACGCGCGAGCTGTCATAAATCAATGAAGCCAATTGTTGTGAAGTAATGGCACAAGCAGCGTTGAAAGCACTTGACCTAGTCTCAAATGTTCTTTTTTGATTAATGAATATTGCAACTTCCTCACTTTTACTTAACAACTGTTTTTTCGAATAGATATTCAGTTTAGAATATCCAGCCCTATTCGGCTAAACGCCGGTGGAAATTATCGTTCGGAAGTCGAAAACTTTTATTCCACTAAACATTCGAAGGGAATCATTCCCCGTCGGTAAGCTAGTTTCCTATCACACTAAACGGTCGAAACAAATTGTCCATACAAATCTGTCATCGAGTCATCCGCAAGTATTTTGTTGCGCTTGTGATGAATGTTGGGTGGAAAAAGTAAAAAAAAAAAGTTTGAATTTAAATATTCTTTTGGCTGCTTTTAACACTAGGTTTGAAGCAACTACAAATCTAATACAAAAAATTGACTTTCATTTATTTATTTATTATTTATTAAACACAACTTACACAAAAAGAATGATTTCTTGTAGTTGGCGTAAGGCTTAACGAAATTCAAAAGAATATTTAAAGTAAAAGTGTACATAGATAGAAGGAAAGTAAGAAAATGAGTTTATAACTCATATGTTATCGAAATTGTATTGATGTACTCGTATAAAAATTTATATTTAAAGCTAATATTCACAGGGTGACTAGGACGATGAAATGAATTTCAGGAGGGAGGTTTTAAAAGTGCGGTGATTTGCGATGCTTCTTATTTCGATTGGTAGAGAATTCCACTGACGGGTGGTATAAACAAAGTAAGTGCGTTCGGATGCCGAGCTGGAGTATCTGGGTTGGATAATCACATGCGATCGCTGCAAAACTGGAAAGTCCAAGTTTCTATAGAGATAATCTGGTTGGGCAGTTCGCATGACTTAGTGGATGCAACACAAAGCTTTGAATTTCAAAAAGTTAACTAAGGAACAGCTAACGATTTTTTTTTGAGTGTTGTGATACGTGGTCATAATGTCGAAGATTGTAAATGTATCTGGTAATGTTGTTAAATATTACATTTCAATTTGTTAACGGGTTAGAGTCGGTGTTACAATAAACTTGGCAGCAGTACAGCAGAGTAGGGAGAAGAAGAGCTTTAGCCAGTAAAGTTTTGGTTTTAATAGGGACGAAGTGTTTTGAGGCCCATAAAACGCAAATTGCAGCATAAACTTTACCAATGGTAGCGTTTATGTGGTCGGACCAGGTAAGCGTGTCATTAAAGATGATTCCTAGATTCCTTAGTTTTTCAACGTAGGGGATCACGGAGTCACCTAGTTTGATGTGCGGAAGAAGCGACCTATTTAATTTGGTAAGGTTTATGGCAACCGATTTACATTTAGCTGGATTCAAACTCAGATTATTACTCTGTGCCCACTGCTCAATGCAATCCAAATCGCAGTTCATTGCTTCTGATGCCTGGGAAAGTTCAGCAGGTGGGCTACTAATAAAGACCTGCACATCATCGGCGAACATGAGGACAGTGTAGTGTCTGACCGCCTGGGGAAGATCGTTAATGTAAAGTACGAAAAACAGAGGGCCTAAAATTGATCCCTGTGGTACACCACTACACACTGGGAGAAGACCTGACGTCTTATCTCCAAAAACCACACATTGATGTCTCCCTGTGAGGTATGATTGTGGTTGAAAAGAAGCGAAACCAGCTTTTTAGTTTAGAGCAGAGGATCGCATGATCGACTGAGTCAAAAGCCTTGGAGAAGTCGAGAAGAGTAAGCAAACTTACTTCTTTCCTATCCATTGCTATGCGTATCTCATCAACAATATTAATTAGTACGGTCTTACAGCTCCGATTAGCTCTGAATCCGGACTCAACACCATTAAGGAGATTATTGACATCGAGAAACCTTTGTATCTGTCTTGAAATTGCTTTTTCAAAAACCTTTGACAAAAATAGTAAGATAAAAATTGGTCTCAAATATACTGAACCACTGCCACCCTTCGGAATTGGAATAATCATGGCTTTTTTCCAATCAGCTGGGAACTCAGAGGTTGTTAAGATAGAGTTGTATAGATGTTTGAGGTAAGGCAAAATAAAGGGTAAAAGCAGTTTAACGAACCTGGGATCTATATTATCCAAACCTATGGCATTTGATTTTACTGACAGTAATGCTGCAACAACATCAGTATCATCAAGCAAGGTAGGGCTAAAGATTCTATCAGCTTCTTCGGGTGGGTCAGGAAACAAATCAGCAGGTACGTTTGAACTGATTTTGTTTAGATCCAGAAATTTTGCATTTAAAAGATTACAATCAATGTTGTCGGGGACCTTGCGGTTTTGTTTACCGAAACCTAAATTTCTTAAAGTCTTGGAGACATTTTTGCCAGAACCCGTAGGGTTGAGGTGGTTTGCGTAAAAATTTTGCTTAGCCAATCTATTTTTATGCACAACTTTATTCCGAAGAGTGGAGTAGATTGCATGTAGCTCTGGAATTCTACACCGCTTCTATCTAGAGTACGCTATGTTTCTCTTGACAATCAGCTCAGTGATATCCCGATTTATCCATAAGGGAACTGTATGAGAAATTACCTTCCTACGTAATGGAACATGAGCTTCGAATAACTGCCCGATATATCTGTTCAGAAACGACAGTTGATCATTGACTGAGGTGAGCCTATGGATTCTGCCCCAGTCGATTTCACGAACGTCACTTAATAGACTATTTTGGTTAATCGATCTAAAATCCCTATATTGGAGATGTTTAACATTTACCTGTACTTCAAAATCGTAGATTAAGAAGATGAGGTCATGTTTGGAGAAACCAGGTGCAAAAAGTTGATTATAAAGTAGAGCCTGTTCGGGATCGTTAACAAAAAAGACATCAAGTAAGGTGCTAGAGCTACTGGTGAAGTGAGTTGCTGCCGAGGAGTTGACAGGGGATAAGCCTAGAGAGTTGCTATTGGTGGTGCAGAGGTGCTATTGTGCAGAAGATTACAATTAAGGTCGCCGCAGAATACAAAAATGCTGTTCCAAGCTAACAAGCAGTGGTGCAATATCGGCGTTTTTATGGAGTCTGTAGGCCGTGCAGATAAGTATTTGCGATGAACTGCAAGTAATCTTCACGAAAAGATATTGCAGGGGGCAGTCAAGGTGCGATTTATGAACGAGATCACATCTAATGCATCTCTTACATACATTGCGGCTCCCCACCCGATCGCCCATACCTGTCAGCACGAAATACGTTGTAACCGTCGACCTCGTAAATTTTATCGCATAACTCCGGATCAAACTATGTCTCAGAAACACAAATAATATCAACGTTGAGTGAAAATGAATCGAAGAGGTAAATCGAACGTTCGATCCATTGTTAGCAGAATAGGGCTGATAATATAGATGTGAAGTAGAATGCTTTCGATACCTGCAATAAAGTTGTCTCCATATTTTTTCTTGATCTAATATTAAAACAAATGCAACGTCTTTCGGTAAATAGTTATCGATGTCAGTAATTAGACATTATCCTTAAGTCTATGTCACTTCCTGTGTATTATTTTTCCATGTACAGTTTTTGTAGTTTATCATTGTTTACTGGCATGTCCGGTAGTACTTGTCTGCTACAATTCTTTCGCAATTTAATCTTATTTCCAAGATTTATTTTCTGTTTTTTCTCATTTCACTCAAAACCGCAGTGTTATTATATAGGTATAGTATGCTCATGGTTCCACCCGAGGCTGTTTCGCCATTAGCGTCCGGAGAGAACTTACGCTTCGCATTCTCGTATGGCTGTGCTAAGGCTGTCACAACTTTAATTGGCAGAGGCTTCTGAACACCAGCTAACAAGTCTGGATTTGCAATCCGTCTTCTAAAAGTACGAGCATAGACCGACAATCTCCTTTGCCGTTATTTTTTGATATATGTGTGTATAAGTGCGTCTATAACGAGTTTTCCGATCACATCTACAATGTGGCGTGAATAAAAAAAAATCATTATGAGTGATGGAAAAATTTATTTGGACCTTTACAGTTTTCTCTGTTAAGTTGAAAAGATGATATGATGTTGATACACATTTGTGCAAGTTTTATCGCATTTTCCAAGATTCCCGGTGATAACTGTTTGCATTCATGTCGAATATTTTCCTTAAGGGCTGCGATTGTCTGAGGCTTATTGACATAAACCTGCGACTTCAAGTAGCCCCAAAAAAGAAGTCTGGTATGGTTAAATCGGAGGATATTGGTGGCCATGCCGATTTGGCGATTCGCCAAAACGAGAGATTACGTGACCAGGAAATGCTTCCTTCACAATATCCATTGTGGCTGTCTGTGCGGTTGCACCGTCTTGTTGAAACCACATGTTCACCAAGTCCCTCTCATCCAATTCCGAGATTAGGAAGTCATTTATCATGGCCCTGTAGATTTGCCAGTAACAGTGACTGTATTGCCGATGGCGTCCTCAAAAAAATACGGCCCAATCACTCCTCCCGCGTGAATGCCGCACCATACAGTGACTTTGAGTGGATGCAATGGCACTTCGTGCATCAAACGCAGATTTTCAGTGCTCCAGAAATGAAGATTTTGCTTATTGACGTAGCCGCTCAAGTGGAAATGCGCCTCATCGCTCATAATGATTTTCGACACAAAATCGTCGTCTTCGTTGATGAGATTGAGAATGGCTTGACAGCAGAGTATAGCGCTCCATTGCTTGTCTGTTTGTATACTGCAGCTATCTTGTTCACAAATGTCAAATGCGATTGACGTTCAACGCCATTTGCAAAATTTATAGCATCTTCAGACAGGATGATTAACTTTGCGGCACCTTGTATAACATAACACATCGGCGGGAGATCATTGGAACATTCACGCCATGTATCCAAATAAAATACTCAGTTTTATGAACTTGTAGAAAATAAAATCAGGCCGTGCGAGAAACAAAAATTGGTTTCAATTTGTGCCTTTCTATAGAGGAATAAAATGAGGAAAACAAAATTAATTTTGAATTTTGCGGATTTACAAGAAACTACAATGCAAAAGGGTTGATGTTGCCATCTTTGTTATAATTTTTTAACAAAATACACTTTTTATCAGAATCACTCTTAAACCACTAGAATGATAACAAGCATTCCCTTCTACAGTTAAATGTACTTGAATCTCGGTCGTTCTTGACTTTGAGTATGAAGGTTTAGTCGTTTGTCGACTTCGCCGGGCTCAAACTGCTCGGGTGGTTGCCGGTTAGGTTGAAGTAGAGTTTGAGATGTTCCCACAATGTGGCAGATGCGATTTTACATGCAATGTTGGAATCTTATACCTCTTAAGTTAGCGCAGATGATGGAGTCTCTTTTTGTGGAGACGGGCAAACGGTACTGAGATTGCATTTATTAGGCAAAAACTCTTTTGACTTACGAAATGAGTTGATACAGGGGTGAAATCGGCTTACGCGATAGTTGATAATCAAAATTGACACTTTTGCTCTGTGTAAGGTAATTATCAAATTGAGGATTGACATATTTTCTATAAATCATTTGCAGTTTTCCAAAACAACAGCAAAGAATCGCGATTTGTTGTTTTGTTGAATTAGACTACGTAAAACAAAACTGTTATTATTTTTAATATTATTAAGTGTTTTGAGATATGTACGTTTTACTTATATGTTTGTAAACAAATTTTGTTAGATTTAGCTTCAAAACAACACAATTCGAAAATGATATTAGTCCTGTTTTTTTGCAAATCCGCTATCTGCGTAAAAAGTAATTTGAATGATTATTACAATAAAAAATACAGCGATCAACGTTAAAGGCTCAACCATAATAGGCGAAAGTAAACTGAAAATACTGTCAGAACTGGACGAAAAGTTTCTTTACGTTACTTCAAATGGAAAAGTTGCCCATAATAAGAGTTTGAAACGTATCAATCTGTCAGGTCAGGTTGTCATTTGTTTTGTTTTTGTGTTTTGCATTTGTGAAAACTTTTATTTCGGTGCGGTTTAAATTGGAAAATTTGTTAAAGTAATTATTGTTTCTAATATTTGTTGAAGTAAAATGTCGAAAACAAATATGTAAGTTGTGAAATAAGTGCTTGTAAGGTGTTTCGAAATTTCGTGCTTTAAAAAATATAAGCAAGAAGTAGGATTCAATCTTCAGTCGCATTTCACTGTCTCGGATATTGTCTTGTTTAACTATATTTTAAAACACAACTTTCTTCACACACTTCTCACTAAATACTGAAAGGAAAAAAAACAACACAACAATTTCTTTATGTCTTAAATGTTTAGATTTTTTAAAGCATGATTCTGTTTAAACCAAAATTTCTAAACAATTTACAACCAACTATTTCTAAACTTACCAATGTCGACATTTTAACTCAACAATTACTTTAACAAATTTTCGAACCGAATTTAATTTTTTTACAGCAATTTGTTCCCACACACAAGCTTTCTGGAATTCAACTCGCAGGAAAAAGGCACAAATCTACAGTTAAAGCACTTTGGATGACTTTGATAATCAAATATATGTATTTCTTTCTAATATAAATGTTTTTGAAAGAAATTACACCTTTTTCGCAAAAACCAGAAACAGCTTTTTGAATTATTAAATTTAACAGATGCTTAGCTATCAAATTTACGTACGAAATGCGATCCTGATCGCAATTTACGTACGAAATCAAAAGTGAACGAAAAATCGACGAAACTGAGCAATCTGACATTATGGGTGCGAGATACAAATCATTTGTAATCGTAAATGTGCGTAGTCGTACTGGTCCTTTCGCCTATTATGGGTCTGCCTTAAGTCAATTTATATCCGTTATCTTTTACCACTTTCGGATGAATTTTTCCAATGAATTAGCGAAAATGTCAATCTTTCGCTTACAAATTTTTTTCGAAACAATTTAATGGCGTTTTCCATTGGACAAAAAAACACTCTTTTTGCAGTCTAGAGTGAATATAGGACTCTAAAAAATGTTCCATTGGCAATTGTTTGACGTTTTCGGAGTGAATTTTTCACTCCCAATTTCATTTCAGATGGCGCTGGCACATATAAAAACGAAACGTTGAATTGACGGCTGCAATTTCAAAAAAACAAAAACATTTGAGAAAATTTTGTTTTTGCGTTTAAGTCGGGCAAATTTAAATTTATTTAAATAGAAATGGAAAAATAAATAATAAACATGATATTATCCAAGTGATGCCAATATATCAACAATTGTCTGCGATCGAATGACATAGAGCAAAGAATAGTTGATAATCAAAAACGACAATCAAAAAAGCTACAGTCAATTACCACACTAGCCGACTTCACTCCAGCATCCAACTTTGAATACCTCACCGGGGAAGTCTTTGATAACTGCTTTAGATGTCAACGGCGATAAAGCACAATGTCTTGCCGGACAGAATAGGCCATCCAACTTAGACGATTACACGAAAAAAGTCAAAACTTCCGTCCAACTTATCAGAAATAAGGAACGATAGCAATATCTTAGCTAAAATCAAAAAGCAACTTGACCTACCACCTTTCCAAGGTATTTAAAGCTGCTGGAAGAAGCTTATATTAACTTTTTTCTTAGATCTGGTCAATAGATTTTATGCCTTATGTGTGGAGTCTCAGTATCGTATATATCAATATACCCAAATAACTTATCTTTTATTAAACATATGTCCATTGAAGTGGCATTCGACTCTATTTAATTTTTTGAATTAAAATATGGAATGTCACCAGCTTTTCTTATTTTCTTATTAAATTTTCAGTAGCGATGTCCCTTCTTATAATGGAAGCGGTGGCACCGGTGTCAATGGTGGCCACGCATTTATTCTGACCAATGTGGGCTTCCACTGTAAGACTCTTGTTACTTCGTTTTGTTTGGGAGACTTGGATTTTGATCGTGGAGGCGTCAATTCCAGAAACCAACTTCTGCTCCTGGAAGTTGGTTCTTATACGTTTCCCGCCTGTTGACTTGATGTTGCGCTGCTTGCAGGATAGATGTTATTCCTGCCAAAATCCTCTTCGTTACGCCTCCTAGCAGCGCATTATGGATAACTGCGTTGTTTAAGCGGAGCTCTGCACTCACGCTGCAGATGTCCTATTTTGTTGCAGTTCCAACAACGGACTTGTCCTCCAGGCACACTGTTCCGCTCCACGACATCTGTTCGTTGGCATGAGCATTCCACGCCTGTCACTTCTCTCACGCGGTGGATTCTTTGAGATGCTTGGTCGGCATCTTCACTACCCAAAAAAGGCCTCGACTGCACTTGTTCTGCGTCTATCCAAAGATTAATGCTCCCCTCCACAAACTAGCACTTCGAAAACTTAAATGCTATGCGAAAACTGTTTGTCCCAAATACCGGGGAAGTCGAGGCTCCCACCACCCGGGCTCTCAATCATGCGCTGGCTGCCACCTGTCCTCTAATTCAACATAGAAGCAAGAAAAAGCCACACTGGGGCCGCTTAGACACATTTGCCAGAAGCTGTGCAATCAAACAAAAAACCACAATTAAAGTGTCAGACTGGGACTAATATAAGGAATCCCCCAAAATGAAAAAATAATGCGCGGAAGAAAAATCCTCTCCAAGTCCTTCGATGCCTTACTTACTTACTTTAGGTGCCGCTACAGTCCGGGGTGGACCTGGGCCTCAGTCAACAAGCTTCTCCAGCCAGCTCGATCCCTGGCTAGCTGCCTCCAGTTTCGCACGCTAAGTTGGCTGAGGTCCTCTTCCACTTGCGTGCGCCACCTGAGTCTTGGCCTTCCTCTACTGCGCTGTCCCTCGGGGGCGGATTCGAAGACTTTTCGGACCGGAGCATTGGTGTCCATGCGCTCTACATGACCCAGCCATCTCAGTCTTTGGATCTTCACTCTTCTGACTAGGTCCATGTCGCTGTATAGTCCATACAGTTCGTCGTTGTATCTCCTCCTCCACTCACCGTCAATGCAGACGGGACCGAAGATCGCCCGAAGAATTTTTCTCTCGAAGCAACCAAGAACACCCTCATCCATTTTTGATAATGTCCATGCCTCTGCGCCATAGAGCAGGACCGGGATTATTAAAGTCTTATAAAGGGTGACTTTTGTTGTCCGAGAGAGGGCTTTGCTACTCAATTGCCTTCTTAACCCAAAGAAACAGCGGTTGGCAAGAGTTATTCTTCGCTTGATCTCAGCGCTGGTGTCGTTGTTTGTATTTATAGCGGAGCCTAGGTAGACAAAGTCCTTAACTACCTCAAAGTTATATCTGTCGAGGGAGACGTTCTGTCCGAGACGTCGGTGTTGGTTGTCCTTTTTGCTTGACAGCATATACTTGGTCTTGCCCTCATTAACTGCTAAACCCATTTTCGCCGCTTCCGTCTCAATACTCGCGAAAGCGCCACTGACATCACGCTGTTTTCTCCCGATTATGTCAATATCGTCGGCGTATGCGAGTAGTTGGACGGACTTTTGAAAGATAGTGCCTCTTGTGTTTGCTCGTGAGTTTTGCACTATTCTTTCAAGTACGATGTTGAAAAAATCGGATGACAGCGCATCGCCTTGTCTAAATCCTTTCTGGACATCAAAGGTCTCGGTGAGATCTTTACCGACCTTGATGGAGCAGCGTGCGTTCTCCATCGTCATCCTGCACACACGGACGAGTTTGGCAGGAATGCCAAAAATAGACATTGCTCTATATAGCTCGTCTCTATAGATGCTGTCATACGCGGCCTTAAAGTCGATGAATAGGTGGTGGGTATCGATCTGAAGCTCATGGGTCTTCTCCAAGATCTGCCGTAGTGTGAATATCTGGTCGATGGTGGACTTTCCTGGCCTGAAGCCACACTGATATGGACCTATTAGGTTGTTGACGAACGGCTTCAGGCGTTCACAAAATACGGCGGATAAAATCTTATATGCGATGTTAAGGAGACTGATGCATCTGTAGTTGGCGCAGTTCAGAGGGTCTCCTTTCTTGAGAATTGGACAAACAATGCTGAGGTTCCATTCATCGGGCATACTTTCGTCCGACCATATTTTACAGATGAGTTGGTGTATGCTCCTTAGCAAGTCATCGCCTGCCGCTTTGAAGAGCTCGGCAGTCATGCCATCCGCTCCAGCAGCTTTGTTGGACTTAAGCTTCGATATGGCTATCTTCACTTCATCCAGGTCGGGTGGACGGAATTGTTGGTCATCATCGTCCAGGTTGAAAGGTATATTCTGCCTGACAGCGGTATTTGGTCCGTCATCGCCGTTATACAGCCTGCAGAAATGATCTTTCCAAATCCTCAGCATCGACTACGATTCTACTACGATGTTCTTATTCATCTCTACAGGCTTCGGTTCGGGGTTTGTTTCCACGGCATGTTATTTTTACCTTTTGTTAAAACTTCCGAACCTCATTCCTGGAGTAGCATCTCTAAATTTCGTCGATCGCGCGCTTCTCATGCTCTTTCTTCTTCCTCCTGAGAAGCCGGTGCTCGTCTCTCCTTTTCCGCTCACAGAGCTCATGAGCAGCTCTGGTCTTTCTAAGCAGCGCCGCGTTATATGCATCTTGCATAGCTGCATGTGCCTGCCGGCATTCATCATCGAACCAGGGGTTTCGTTGTGGTGGACGAGTGAAACTCAGCACATCAGAAGCGGCATTTCTGATGGCGTTTTGGCAGTGTTTCCAATGGTCTTCGATGCTTGATGCTGGCGGCATTGGACCTCTTAAGAGATTAAGAGACACTCGATCGGAAAAGGACTTGGCGATCTCTTGCGATTGTAGCCGTCTGACGTCGAATTTTCTCACAGCATTAGTTTATCTTGGCGTAGTTTGGCATATCCGCAACCGTATCTTGGCTACAACAAGGTAATGGTCCGAGTCGATGTTAGCTCCTCGGAACGTACGGACATCTATAATACTGGAGGAGTGTCTTGCGTCGATCGCAATGTGATCAATCTGGTTGACTGTTGATTGATCAGGAGTTCTCCAAGTCCCCTTGTGTATGTCGAGATGTGGGAATCGCGTGCTAGCCACGAGAATGTTTCGCCCCGCCGCAAAGTCGGTTAGCCTGAATCCGTTATCGGAGGTGGTGTTGTGCAGGCTATATTTTCCGATTGTTCCACCAAAGATACCCTCTCTTCCTACCTTTGCATTAAAATCACCGAGGACAATTTTAATGTCATAGCTAGGGCATCGCTCGTAGGTCTTGTTAAGGAGCTCGTAGAAGGCATCCTTGGTGTCGTCATCTTTCCCCTCTGTGGGGGTATGCGCGCATATGAGGCTTATGTTGGCGAATTTAGCCTTGATGCGGATTGCTACGAGGCACTCGCTCACATGCCGGAAGCTGAGGACTTTTTGGGTTAGTCTGCCTCCGACAACAAATCCGCATCCAAATAAGCGCTGTTTTTGCCGTCGATAGCAATTGCCGTAATAGATGTCGCAGTTTTTCATCTTCTTTTTGTCCGGCCCATCCCATCGCATTTCTTGGATGGCGGTTATGTCTCCTTTGCAGCAGTCTAGGGCCTCCGCTAGTTGCTCGGCTGCACGTGGTCTATTAAGGGATCTAACATTCCATGTGCATATCCGAAGCTCATTGTCCTTAAATCGTTTGCGTGGGTTGTCAACAGTAGATCCGTCCATATCCGAGGCTTGTTGATGCTTCGTAACTTAATTTTTTTTGAAATGACCGGGCAGTTACCCCGGAACCTTCGATGCCTAGCTGCGTGAAAAAAGCGAGGACGCTTGGACGACCTCAATTGATGAATTTCTTAATCTGTTACTGGATACCCACTTTCCATGTAGCTTCCACTCACGGCTAGCAACAACCTTAACAGGAATACTGTAGCCGCGACAAAAATTGGTGGTCTCATTACAAGAGACAAACTGCTTAGAGCACTACACAGCTTCAAACCATACATATCTGCTGGGACGGACAGTACGAGTATTATACCTGCCGAGCTACGAAGGTCCTCTGATATCATCGTGTTTTCGCTTGAGAAAATGGGGTATTGGCTCTAAAGGACCTCAGACCTTTTAGTCTATCATCTTTCCTTCTGAAAACTATAGAACGATTAATGTATATCCATATACGATGTAATCTTCATTAACCAGCCACATCAAATGATACTTCATTATAGAGAATAAGCAATGGTCGCTTTCCTGGCCTTTAATAACGTCAACACATCCGCAATCACGGCGTATAGTGGTCGATTTAGGGTCATTAGCTGGACTTAATTCAGATTTAATATTTTTTATTATGTCTGATTGGAAATGTGTTTTATAAATCAACTAGCTGTCCCGACGGACTTCGTCCCGTCCAATATATGGCGAAAATAGATTAAAATCAAGTATTAATTTCATTGAATTCTATTCGTTTTATTGAAATAAAAAAAAAGAATAGAACAATGATTGTTTTCAATTTAAGGCCGCACGATACACAACATTTTTTGTTTTCTGCTCCGGAGCGTAACTCGGGATCACGCATCACATTTTTTGATTTATGCAGCACACTTCCAGCGACTGCCCTCGTGACTTGTTTATGGTCATCACAAATGCAAGTGGTACTGGGAACTCAATGCGTTTAAACTGGAACGACAAATTGGTTGAAGTCAAGAGAATTCGCGGAACTAGGCATTCTTCTCGCTTAACGGCCCTTTCAAAATCCTTGCCACTATTACGTTGATCATTAGCTCCGTCACAATCAGCCGGGTTCCATTGCATTTGGCAGGTGGAATCGAAATTATACCACTTGAAGTATCCACCGGAATTTGTCCATTTCCGATTCTCAGCAGTGTTTTGGGGAAAACTTTGCGGGTCTATCCTGTTGCAGTAGCACTCGCATATTCATACTCGATGGAATTGTTTTCACGTATTGCAACAAATACGATGACTTGAGACATGCGTTCAATTCATCCGCCGCTGTTGGTTTCGGATTCACGGGAAGAGTTTGTCGAAAGTCGCCCGCCAAAAGCATCATCACGACACCAAAGCGACGATTATTGTTGCGCAAATCTTTCAATGTTCGATCGAGTGCTTCTAATGATTGTTTGTGCGTCATCGTGCACTCATCTCATGTGATCAATTTACAATTTTTTAACACTTTTGCCATGGCTGATAACTTTGAATGTTGCAAAAAGGATTTTCGTTAATTTGCCGATTTAACTAAAGCTTCAGTGCTGAATGCGTCGTTCTTCCACATTCAAACATTGTTGCAGCAATTTCGGTGGATGCGAGAGCTAACGCAATTCCACTTTGAGCATGTATTGCTGCTAATATAAATGATATCAGGAACATTTTCCCAGTTTCGCCGGACGCATCAAGGAAAAATAGTCCACCGTTTTCAGCACTCTTTTGCTGTTCATTCAACAGAGGAACATTTGTTTGTACTTGTAGTTGCAAAGTTGTCGTGTTGTAAGCACGCTCGCGTTATTCAATACATCTCTAGTTTGACGATTTGGTGCTGGCATATGAATTTCAGTCAACAGTTTGCCACTCATAAGCAAACAAAAATCTTCAATCAGCACTGACGCTTCATTGTAGATGTCATCGGTTATTTGCAATTCCGAATTCCCTGTCGCGACTCGAAAGCGATGCAAAACGTCGAAATGATCTTAGCGAAAAGTGTACGAACTTAATTGGCGGGTAAAGAAGCTTTTGCATCGTCTAGCGTTTGATTCCAGTGACTGGTGTGTTCAAGCAATTGCTTCTCGAAAAGTTGCACACCCCGTACCATCCACAGTCCGCAATGACTCAAATGAAGATGAACCGCGCACATTAACCATAAGCAACCGAAGGTAGAAGCAATCATCATTCTTAGGATGGATTGTGTGAATTCATCCCAATACGTCAGTTAAAAACACATCTGGATATCAATCTACTGGTTGGCCTTGTTTCTGCGTAACCATTTCTTCGACGATGCATTCATATGTAGCGTAACGTATTTGCAACATACTTAATCGATTTCACCGAACTGCAATATTTAACATTGATATGTGTTCTAAATACCTTAGACAATATTGGCGAATATGGCAGTGGATATCCTTCGTTTCCAGTTTGAGTTTCCGAAATAAAAGCACGTGGATAGCGTTTTATGCATTTATTGTAGGGCATACAAACCGAAGTGGGATTATGTTGTCCGCAAGGTCCGTAGAGCGAACAATCGGCGATATCTCAGTAGGTGTTTGTCAATGTTTTGGCGAATCATCACTCGATATTCGTAAAAGTTAATTGAATGTATTTTAAGTGATATTCGTCTTCACCACGGCAGAACATAAGCGGATATTGCATTGCATCGATCGGTGTGTCTCACTTACTCGCTCTGGGGCGTTTCCAGTTCGCCGTTTGATGACTATATATCACGCGATTTCAAATTTTCACCAACAACAACAATTGATATTCCACGAACTGTAGGTACATTGTACTGTCTTTATGACGATGCTGAGATCATCGAATGGCATCTGTTCCAACGAAGTCGTAAACAGTTTGATGGTCTCATTGTGTTCGTGTAACATTTGCTGCAATTGCTGGACTATTTCTCTTTTCGTTGTATTAAAGCACAACGTCGATTTCCTTCATCATGAAAATCTCCAAGAAAGTATAATTGGAGATATTTGTGTTCTTGATCTGGATGCGGCAACAACGATCCAGATGAAAAATTTGCCCATGAATCTGTTTATTTGGAGGCAAATTTATTTTTTGTATTTTGTAAGCAAGATATCGTGATGTATAGTGTATTGTGTGTGGTGTAAGTGTTAGTGTATTAGCGTTCATCACTGATGTTAGTGAAATTACCTTGAATGTTGAATTGTATTTTCGTTCATTTACAATTGCAACACCAAACGACGTCATTTGAAAACAATCGTTGTACATCTTGATGTGTTGCAAGAAATGGGTCGAATTAGGATATTCACCGTAAGGCAGCGTGTGCAATGGCTTTGGTGGTGGGAGCAACCCTGGCAATATCACCTTGCCGCTCGTGCAATACAATCCAGGCGGTTCTTTCTCAAATTTAACTACATTGCAATGCTGATAAACGACTGACATCTGATCGAATTGAACTGATGCGTACGCACTGTGTGGAATGTTTGGCTTACATCGAAAGGCTGCACGTTAATGCTCACCGAAAGAATTTGTTGTTTCGACGTTGTCGTTCAATAGTCGCAAGTTGTGATCTTGCTTCATCAATTTGCCGAGCACGAACATTTCCTCTTCTCAATCGTTCTTACTCATTGTAATTTTCTTTGGTCTTTTCTGACTGTCGCGCATGATTTTTAATCATCCTGATTCGAGCTGATTCCCTTTCAATAGCACGTTCCTCTTCCGTTCGACGTGCTGGGACATTTCAGTGTCGTGTTGGATTCTGAGAACGCCGAACAATATTACCATGACCTCTTCTTGGAATGGTCACAACTATCGCACTGTGAATGGTCATCACTTTGTATTATTCGCACATTTACATATTTCAAAAATCAATAATTTACCTTTGAAATAGCCAAAGTGAAGAGGGCAAACGAACGAAAAAGATGCAATTAAAGTTTGGAAATCAACTGGAAAAACAAATCAAATCGATTACGATCTATTTCAATGGAAATGGGGTTTAGTTTTCGCCGACAAACAAAAACAATGAACTCACTTTTTTCTGATCGAAATATCAATAATATCATTCAGAAATTAAAAATCCACAGATTTTCCGAGTGAAATCAACGAAAAATGATAAAAACATCATCATCAAGAGCAAACAATATACCGAGCTGTCAAACGCAATGACCGCCTACTGCGCTTCTTTTTCTACAATAATTTAATTGAGCTGAAAAATTGAAATGTGCACTTACAGCGCTACCTGTTGGGAATTTTTCAACTTTTTTTTCTAAAACTTCGCGTAGCAAATACGAACAAACCCACAAAAAGAAGTATCTAATTTGGTCCAGTCGTTTTTATGTTTTAAGCATCCGAACTAACCACGATCCATTTGTATATATATTGATTTAAAATCATTTTCATGACTTCAGGGGGTGGTGGTTTCTTGTGTTGTCTGCTCATCTTTGGATCAGAATATACGAGTATCAACATGGTATGGAGCACATCAGTATTTGTTGCGATCCAGGACATCTTTCTTGAAAACGCACTTCGAAAAGTTTTTAATCTTATTGGCGGACTTTTAAGACCTCTTCCGAAAACCGTCCGATAGGGATATGAAAACTTTCAATTATGTCAGCACTGTGCAACAGAATTTTGTGGACACTTGCAGGCATATTGTACTAATTATATTTGGAAATTAAGCCATTTGCAACTGCCTATCTTCAATCGCTTGGGTAAACGCCTCTAAAGCTATTTCATTAATAAGGTCTAATAAGATAAATGCGCCAGCCGTTCGATATCGGCCTGCAACTGCTGAAGTGTTTCTCTCCTCTTCTGGACTCTGCTGCGCAGCTGGACTCTGTATACTTGTTGCAGAGCGCATTTCTATGGCTTTAACCAAAGCGTCGTACTTGAGTTGTTTATCTTCTGAGATGGTTTGCAGCAATTCCGCAGCTGTACCTTTCAGTGCCAGCGTTAGCGCAATCGATTTTTCTCCGTCGTCCCAGTTGTTGGTCATGGCAGCTGCTTCAAATTGTCTTCTATATTTTGGCCACGATGTTTGGTCATCAAAAACAGGCGGTTGCATCTCTTTCCTTCTAGGGCAGTCTGTGGAATTTTCTCGGACCTTCTGTTTCTTTACTCTCTCTAGTTCTTTAGCAAGATTCTCAATATTGTCTTCAACCTTCCCGAACTGTTCCTCGACTTTCACGAGCTGTTTAATTAATTTAATTTTTGATCAATTATTTCGAATTTCGCTTCTAGAGAATTGAACTCTTCAACAGTATCTTTCTGCGCGGCAACAGTTCTTCTGTTCTTCTAGAGAATTCTTCCGTTCTTCTAAAGAATTCTTCTGCTCTTAAAACTTAGAATCCATACTTCTCCATTGTTTTTCTGCGGAATTCTTCTGTTCTTCAAACTTAGAAACCATACTTCTCCTCTGTTCTTCTAACTTAGAATTCAATCCAAGGAGCAATTCCATCATGGCAGACATGTCAACCCCTGAGCTCACAAGCTCCTCTTCTACGTCGAACGAAATGGGTTTCGGATCTTTTCCATCTTTTTCGATCGCTTCTTGTAGCCGAAGAATCAAATCACTTTTCCCTCCAGCTGCGGAGAGATTCCGCTTCTCTAGCTCAATTTTCAGCTGGGGTATACTTAGATGCAGCAATGTACGGGACATCGCTCCTGATTCATGGCTGCACAATACCAGTACCAACTGTCTGGAAACAGCAACAGGAGCGACGGCGAAGATGTATGGAGAGGTTGTTTTTGCGATCAATCTGGCAGGACAAGCATTCGCCCACGTATTCCTAGTGGCCGATATACGCGACGAGTGCTTCATTGGACTTGACTTTATGAAGGCGTATAATGTAGTTCTTGACACCGGAACTCATGTACTTAAGTACAGGAAAGTTGAGATTCCGAAGGTGTACGGGAATGAGAATGCCGCATGCATTAGGACATTATTCAGTAACGACTACGACATACAGCACCGAGAGGGCACCCTTCACTCTAATGCGGATACTCTGTCCCGGCCACCTTGCAAATCTGATTGCAAACATTGCGCACGACAAGAAGAAAAAGATGCGGTATCCCCTCAACGTCTAAGAGCTGAGCCCACTGACGTTTGGAATGAAAGTGAAATGCGAAACGCCCAAAAAGAGGATCCGGATATCGAGCCAATACTCGCCTGGAAAGAACATGAAGAAAAATCAGATTGGCAGGAAATATCCAATAAAAGTCCCGAACTAAAGGCATACTGGGCACAGTGGGACTCGCTTCATGTTCAAGATAGTGTTTTGAGGCGAATGTGGGAAAGCTCGGATGGAAAGTCGAGAATCAGTGTAGTGCTAAGGGAACTGCACGATGGAGTATCCGGAGGCCACTTGGGAGTGAATAAGACATTAGAAAAGGTGCGAGAACGTTTTTATTGGGTACACGCCAAGGACGATGTAGAAAAGTGGTGCAGAAAGTGTGTCACCTGCGCCGCCAATAAAGGCCCGAGGGTTAAAATTCACGGCAGAATGCAGCAATACAACTTTGGAGCGCCCTTCGAGAGAATCGCAGTTGACATTGCAGGACCGTTTCCTGAAACCGAAAAGGGAAATCGCTTCATTCTTGTTGTTATGGACTACTTCAGTAAGTGGCCGGAGGCTTTCGCTATCCCTAACCAGGAAGCCAAAACCGTGATTGAGCAGATCGTTTACAAATGGGTGAGCAGATTCGGCGTACCGATGGAATTGCACTCGGATCAAGGGCGTTACTTCGAGTCTAAGATTTTCCAAGGGGTGTGCGAGCTACTGGGGATTAAAAAGGCGACAACAACACCGCTCCACCCACAATCGGACGGGATGTTAGAACGCTTCAACAGAACCTTGAATGAACACCTATCAAAGGTCGTTGGTGACAAGCAATGCGATTGGGATGGACAAATTCCAATGTTTCTATTAGCCTATCGGAGTGCAGTACACAATACCAAAGGCCGCACTCCATCGGAAATCCTTTTCGGTCGAACAGTCCGGTTACCTAGTGAATTGATGTTTGGATCACCGCCGTCTGAAGAGAACAGAAATGAAGACGACTATGTCGCAGACCTCAGACAGATTATTAGGGACGTGCACCAAAGAACCAGGGATAAGATCAAGATAGCCAGTGACCGCATGAAGACGATGTCAAGGCGACCACAACGGGATTCCAGGAAGGAGATCTAGTGTGGCTATATAACCCCCATAGACGAAAAGGCGTATCACCCAAATTACAGCAAGACTGGGAAGGACCATATAAAGTCGTAAAACGCATCAACGATGTTGTCTATGGTATTCAACGAGGAAGAGGCAAGATGAAAGTGGTTCATGTGGATCGAATACATCGCTATATTGGGCAGAATGTCGAAGAGGTTGTTCGGGACGAATAAGTTTAAGAGGGGGATATTGTGGTATATATGTGATTAAATCAATTATCCAGTCTTGCATAACTTTAGGATCATACAAACTCTCCACATTGGAGAGTTCAGTTATTACCCCAGTTTCAAACCAGAAGTTACCAGAAAGAACTAGAACCCGACAAATGTGGTATAAATACAGGATGAGAAACTGCGGACGATAAGTTGATTTTTGGAAAGCGATAGAAAAGGAGCTAAGTCTTAATAAGTGAAAGATAAGAGATTTGAATTGTGAAATAGTAGTGAAATCGTTTGTGAACTAATTGAAAGTTGTTTTTAAACAATAATAAATAGAGTGTTTTGAAACAGAATAACGTTTTATCATTTCGAACCCTAGTCGAAATATTACAATATTATAATCAAAAGCGCGAAAACAAAATAACATTTCATTTATTTCTTTATGGAATAGAATAACATGGGACGATCGCCGAAGACCGTATGTACCTACGTATATAGTATGTTCCTATCTACAACCGATTCCTACAACTATAATTCAGATATTCTTTTCCACGTCACCCAATGAGGTAGAATATAAAACGCGTTTTTTTTAAGGTGTCCCCTGTAGGCATAGTCCTTACTCTTTATTAAGTACTAAAGAAATAAAAATATTCATAAAATAAATAGTTACTATCCACTAATAAAAAAAAGAATGAATAACTACAAAAACTTAACAAATAAGAGTGAAAAACAGAAAATAAATAAAAATTCACAAAAAAAATTAACAAAACAAAGAAAGGATTAATAGTAAAGTTCTCAATTGCTCACACTCCACAGATATCCTCATTGGTTTTCTTAACCGAAAATTTGACTAGACCAATTAAAATGATTTTATAAATGTAGTGTCTGTGCTTATCATCGTCACATTTCATACTCTCGGAAGCTGTCATTTTCATTGCGGATTTGAGCAGTGCTTCAATCAAGTGTTCTTCGTGTCGTATATCTGGAAATTGGCTTTCAAGTGTTTGCATACTTTTGACATGAGCTTCAAATGCTAGAGAAGGAACAGTTAACTATCCAAATTCGGAGGATGTGTCATAAGTGTTATAAGCTCGTAATTTTATTAACAGAGTGCAGTTTTCGCAATTAAGTTTCTTATGTAACTGCCACTTCTTTGAACATCCTTTGGATACAACTATTTCTGTCTCATTGACATCACCATCAAACTCGTCATCGCAACTATTAGCATGGTATTCGATACTGCTCAGAATATCTTTTACCATTAAATGATCTTCTACTGGAGCTTCAGTGTGGAATTCTTCATTATCATCGCACTTAAGATCTGCGCAATCAGCTTCGTGCAATAACGACTCAGCCCGAGAATCTTCGTAATTTGAGTTTTCTGGCGACTTTAAATTTTTGAAAATAGTTTGCTTTAAATTACGAATAAATCTGTAGGCTGAAGGGTTCCGTTCGTATGATCCCCTATTTGATCGAGCCATTGAAAATAAATTTTCTGCAACATCAGTATTAACATGTGCAAGTAGAAGGAATTGCTGGTCATTTTTAAGTTCCCATATTAGTTCTATAGCAAGTAAAGTTTGTAGTAACCCGACAAAGCAATATTACTTCTTCATCTTACCGGTAGATTCCCAGAACGATATCCACTGTCTAGCAGTTTTAATGGACTCAGAGTCTCGCTATGTAGTGCAATAGGGTGTCGATTAGGGTTGCTTGTATTTAAACTGTAGCTGTTTAAGTTGTCGAAAAGATCATTCATTTTGCTTAAAAAAATTGCCGTTGAGGCAGCAATCTCTTATCGGCTTCAGTTTTAAAATAATTTGCTGACATTGCGTTGAAGACCCCAGCAGCAACATTAGCACTAAAAACTTGGGTAGCCAATTTCACGGACAATTTTTCGAAGGTGTTCGGGTTTATATGACTCTTGGTTAGCTTAAAGCACACTTGAAAGATGTTCTTGGAATCCTCTTCAAAAAGTTTGACAAGGATTCCCCATGAAACAATATCTTCAGATACTCGTATTATAATTGGATTTTTAAGCAAACAATTCCGCACACTTTTGAATAAGTGAGGGTAGTCATATAGAAGAAAAATTCGTTGATTTTCAATATCGAAAAAAGGCTTGTTTTCGTTTGTCCCAAGTAATTTGTATGCTCTTCTATTATTGGTACAACACACAGCAATAACTTGCAGACCACACTCTAAAGTCTTTGATATTGTTAATTTTAATATCTCAGCAATTTCATCACCTTTCGGGCATCCTATATAATAAGATGTGGTTTGCTTCCAATTTTTATTTAATCCCCTAAGAGTAAAAACCATTACTTTGGAGGCTACAGTGGCGCGTCTACCCAGCTCCCCAAAGTCAGAAAATCCGTATACCATGTCATTTTTAATGTTGTAATCAAGTTCAAGTTTGATTGCCATCGTTTCTACCTTGCTCTTTAAAAGATTAATTATTTGGTTTGAAAAACCGGCCGGTAAACTTAAGGAAGAATGCCATCGATAGATTGTGCTTATAGATGGTAAACTAAATCCCGAGCTCACCATATGGGAATATAATGAGGGAGACTTTAAAAAAAAAACTTCAGACAGAAATCTTTTTCGTCCAATGTATATTTGCCTTATGAAAAAGTTGCATATTTACAAAAAATTGTACGTCGACTGGCTTATTTTGCAATTGCATGTCAACGTTTTTCTCCAAGTTATAGTTCTTATCAATCTTTAATCGTTTTGGCGTATCGAAAATTTACCGAGGTATGGTATTTACTATTCGCTCATTATGAAAACGAGATTCGG
Organism: Volucella inflata; assembly: GCA_928272305.1. Taxonomy (NCBI): domain Eukaryota; kingdom Metazoa; phylum Arthropoda; class Insecta; order Diptera; family Syrphidae; genus Volucella; species Volucella inflata. Next base: position 38,591,822 of record OV743717.1, read on the forward strand.
GAGGAGGAAACTGTGAAGGAGAAATTTGCTAACTATTATTTTCAAGATTAGGTAGAGAGAAATCTCTAATATGCATATGTCAGAGGGTTGGGAACTCTATTAACACAAAGTGTAGTTGGAACATTCGCAGTATTGTCAGTTTCAATCATTAGAGGCACTAGAAGAGTCTGAAATGACCGCTGGAGGAAGCTTTGCATCTCTGATGTTATCCATGATTCTAAGGCAAGACTGGTCGATAGATACATCAGAGCAACTGCACACTGACATCGATGACATTGGCAGGGCATTTTTAGATAGCAGTTTTTGATGTGATTCAACTTTTACATCTTTGCTATAAAAATGGGTTTCACAAATGAAATTTTGTTTATTCAATGTATTACATTGAACATGCTTTAACCAAACATCCCTTCTACGATCTTTAAGAACTGTAAAATATGACAAGGAAAATATCTTTTTTATATTGTCACAATCTTTGTATGAACATTTAGACATTCTGAAAATCAAATACAAGTGCGTGCAAATTAAAGGAAGCAATAATGTTTACCAATGAATTGTGTTATGTTTGTACGTACATATGGTATATCAGTAATTGAAAAGCACAAATTGAAAATCACAAACAAACTCTTAAAAGACCACACACTTGTGACGGAAACTAGCACTGCACTGGCAATAGTTCAGGCCGATGAGTTATTCGCAATGAAACAACACAACAATGCCTTATGAGTGCATTTGCATACGGAGATTGTTGAGGCAAAAGTGCTTAAGATTTTTGTGGTACTTAGCGAAGGGTATCTACTTGGGCCGATACAGGCATCACCATCGATTTCCTCAAGTGATAGTACTATTAGTTTCATATACAATGACAATACCAAACATGAAATCAGTCGAATCGACAACCGCAATAGCCCATGGGAACATTTTTTAATTGTTTGTATATTTAAATAAATTTTTTTCTTAACTCGTTTGGACTTTGGACAATAAAACTATTTAAATGCTTTTATATTGGAGTGAATAAAGTTCAGTTATATTGATCAGAGTTGTTTCGCCCAACAGAAAACACTTTGTTGTTGATTGTTTTTAAATTAAATAATTTGAATTAAGGACTAGCTGTTGCCCACGGTTTCACTCGCGTTAAATTTGTACTCGATTTCATTCCTTTTTGTAAGGCTGTGACATGTGCTTTTAAAAAAACGCAAGGTTTAAAGTTTCTTAATGAAACGCTCAACTAAACTTTACATGCGAAATTGACAAATTATAACAAACACTGACTTCTTTAGATGGCACGTAAATAAGTTTTTGAGTGGAAGAGAACAGATGTAACATAGAAAAAAATTATTTTGTTATTTGCTATATTTTTGGTCTTAACGGTCGTATCGTGAGGAAGAATTTTATTTTTTGCACTTTTTTAACCTCGTTCGTATTCGTATTGATTTTACTCTCGTCATATCTTGGTATAATCGTGCGGAAGGTGGTGTGTTTTCCGTAGCGATACTCAATCATACTCACCATTCTCTTCACCTAAAAATAGTTTTTTTTTTTCATTACTTTGAATAAAAGGCTGAACAATGTATTTAGAAAACTACCATTTTTTTATTCTATGTAATCTACATTGCATGTTAATGAACAGACAATCGTGCAAAAACCTCAACACCCTCTTAAAACTTTAAAAAAAGTGAGTTTATAATAATTTTTTTTTTTTTAAATATATATATATATATATAATTCTTTTTTCACTTAAACGCTGTAAAACAGTAACATCATAACTTTTGATCAACTAAATATATGACAATGAATACAGAAAGCTGCAAAAACGTATAACAATGTTATTATTCCTTTTATAGATATAAACATAATTTTCTAAATAATTTTCTTGAACTTAATGTTTGCCCCTGTATTTTGGGTAAATAATTGGAATAAAAAAAATATAATTAAATGATAAATAGAAAAAAGGGTCTGTTTGCAATGAATGGTAATTATATATACAAACATATATATATATGTAAATTACGTACATATTTTTTATATATTTATGATTACATTAGAGCATACATTTTAATAATATAAAAAAAATATATTTTTTACATAATATACGTTTGTTTTTGTTAAATCCTCTGATGAATAGGAACACACTCATGTCTCCTGTACCAAGTTAACTGAAATTCAAACATAAAAAATGTAATAGGAATTAGGTTTTTTTTAAGATATTACGAAAAAATGAAAAGCTTATAATAGTTAGTTTCGTATAACCATTCTCCGTGACTGTCTACCAGTTACAAGAGTTGGCGTGAGAACATTTTCTACATGAGCGACCCAATATATTCGAATGTTTTAAACAAATTATAACTAAAAACATATATTTGGGAAACATAATTTAAAATAGTAAATCTACCATCATCTTTCAAAAATCCAGCAAAAGTAATCTTAAACTTTCTGAATTAAAACATAAGTATACGGAATTTTTGGCCAATTAAGAAAATGCTCCCAATCCCCGCTTTGAGAACTGAAACGTAAAACTGTTCAGACTTAAAATAATTTCAAACACCAACTTTGTATGATCAGAAAATAACACTGACAAAAGAGTTTGATTTATTTTAAAACTTAGCTGTTTGGATCAATCCGAAATAAGTATAACAGAAGTATTAAAAATCGAACACAAGTTGTGACATTGTTCCAGTATATGGCACTCTTATAATAAAGCAGTTTTATATATTTAAAAAATCTATCAGGTGACATTCAGGAATGTCATATTAATTTGCTACAAAAGCTTCCTCATCACCGTAAAATCTAGCAGTTTTAGGAGTATAGTCGTAGTTTTCTTGACTCAAATCCTATGCTTTGCTTTGGTGAGGCTCGCATTTTATATTATATTTTCGAAAATATCTTTATTTAATAAGTGTTCAGCTTATTCAGGAATACTTATGTACTATGGTTTTGTTTTACTTGTGATGCCATAGATGTTTATTTCTGTATACATGTACTCGTTTAGTATTTGTAGGTATTGTATACGTATAGCTCATTCAATGTTCAACACTTTCTCTCAAAACTGTCTGGTGGTACAAAAATTATGGTTACCAAAAGTATTAATATTTTGGTAAATTAAGCACGGTAAATTTTAGACAAATTCTCTAAAATAAAGGTGATTCTTTTAGAAGTTTTTTTTTTCAGAAATAAAAACAGTCCAAAAATTATCATTTACTTGAAGATTATTTCCTTTAAATACTGACAGTTACTGTGGCTAATATAGTTCAATCTAAAGTTCCAATTTTTAATGATGCATTCGAACATTATGAGTGGTGTTTGAGGGATTACTCGAATAATGTTGGCCTCCAATTTCCAAATTTTAGCCGACCTATACATTTATGTAGATTTTGGACTTAACGTATTGATACCAATGAAGATGGGATAAACCGTATATGAAATTCTGTGGTTACTACTACTCAATCAGCATTAGCAAATCCATTTAGTTATCCCCCAGCCTTTCTATAAAAAAAACTGTTAAAATATATTTTTAAAATGTGTTCCTATTTAAACGCATTTTTGAGAATACCATATTCTGCTTCTCGACAAGACTACGGATGAACGTTTGATACATAGTATTTCAACATCACTTTTCTTAAATCTCTCTTGCAGTAAGATCCATTACGTCTTGAATTTTCACTTTATTTTCCTGGCACTGCATCTGTAGGATGGAAGAACATCTACGAACTTCTCAAAATCTTATACTTTTCCTTCGACAAACCCATTCTCATTATCAGTCAACCCCAAGTTTTTACCTGGGCATGACATCTCAGTTTGACTTTCGCTCCTCTGTTAGCAAAATAAATAAACGCGATAGATTACCGGATTCTGAGGACAATTTTTTGTTCTTGGATAAAAAGATTCGAAGTAAAATGGCTTCAGAGAAAAGTGTTTAAAGACTATGGTAATCGGTCAAATTATGTACAATAGTTCAATTGAAGAAGTCTAATGACTATGCCCATAGCTCAATGAATTCTTTAAAAATGAATGACTATTGTATCAAAAAACTATTTCTTGGTATTAAAATCGTTTGTGATAGTGTTGAATGGTATAACTCTGTGCTCAATAAACTAAAATTTGAATATTTTCAAATCTTCTTCCATGACCTGTAGAGTGAAAAGGTTTTCAAGGTCGTTTTATATGGACTGTGTGATATGGACACTAATTCCTCAAAAACGATAAATTAAAATGACCTTAAGTGCATTCAATTAAAAAAAAAATCACTAAAAAATATGGAGACTATGTTGATAGCTTCTATTGAATAGCATGCCGAGCTGACCTCCGACGAGTGCACACGCAATATCAGTGCACTCGTATAACCGCTTACCCGCCTGAAAAAAAATATATAAAAAAAGAATTTCCCACTTCCCTTGCACAAATAGCGTGAAAACAAAAAAAAATATAAGTCAATTTGTGGAAAAAAAACCTACAGTGCAGTTTAGTGTAAAAAAAATAATATATATATATATAGTGCGGGCATCCTCCAACTCCTGCCTCTGGTGTAAGTGCTTACACTCGGTCAATGCTTTTGCTGTACGCTGTTAAACGGCAAAGGCAATGACTGAGTGAATCTAATAACCAATGGATGGCAGGTTGTGAATGGCAATTTTATTGGTGTACTATTTCATATTGTTGTAAGGGCATAACACCTACAACAGTGTAATTCGGCAAACCAATAACGAAATTTCCACTTCGCAGCCTTGTTTAGCATCGTCAATGTTGTTTTTTTTGTTCTTTTTCTTCCGATCGCTCGAGAATTTAGAGTGGACATAGCTAATATTCGCGGGCTGAAAAGTAATCAGTTTTCTCCGTACGTCCACGTCTGTAAATACAGGCCAGTTGTTTTGGCACTAAGTGAAACACAGGTAAGTCCCCGCCCACACCTCTCAGATCACTCTGATCTGAAGCTACCTGGCTACGAACTAATGCCATTATTCTTTTCTCACCGAAATATCGCCATTTACGCGCGTAGTGATGTAGCTTACCAAACTCCACCATAATGTATAGTCCCTGTTCCAATCCGGAATTCAGTTTCATATGGTTAAAATTCCATCTCCGTAAGCAAGTTATTCACTACTGCTTTATTTATAGTAGACCCAAACTGGACAGCAATTCAACCTTCAAAGAGTTGGATGCGATGTCTGACTCCATACAAAGAATTGTATCCCTGTATCTTAAGTACACTATTGATGTGCTCTCACCTCTAGGTTCGTCGGACCATTGTGCTATATCAGCTAAATTCTCATACCACACAGTTAGAGAACAGTACAGAACAAGAACAGTATGGCAATACGAGAAAGCCAATTGGAGAGGACTTAACACCTTCTTTAGGAATTTTAACTGGTGCTTATGTTTCCTCGATAACGACGTGAATGCCGCTGTTGATATGATCACAGACACTATTCTCTTTAGAATAAGATCCTTTATCCCTCACCGGATAAAGAGGATCAGACCAAAAGAAAAGGCCTGATACGACTCGAGCTATAAAGAAGCTGTCAGGTTGAGAGAAATGTTTTTTCGGTCATATAAGACCAACCCGACGGAGGAAAACCGGAATGACTGCAACGCATTTCTGAAGCGGGTGAAATTTCTATAAGACCAAAAGCTGAGGCAAAAAATACTTAATTGCCCCAAAGGTAGTAAAAATGTTTGGTCGTTCGTCAAAAACATTAGAAATCCAACCTCATCCTCCATCCCAATGCTCATTTAAAATGACATTCCAGCTGTCAGCTCTTTGGACAAAGCCAATTTGCTTGCTGCACATTTTGCAGCCAACTCAACTCTTTCAGATTGTGCTTTGTCTCCGCCTACACTTGAGTGCGTCGAATCTTCAATGGAACGAATCCACTTTCGCACTCATGTAATATTAAGAGTCCTTAAAGATCTTAACATTCACAAATCCGCTGGTCCAGATGGTTATCTCCCCTTCTTCTGAAGAGGTGTTCTTCAACGCTGGCAAAACCACAAAGCTTTTCCATCAATCCTACTCTTTAGGAGTCTTTCCAAGCAGATGAAAAACTGCGTTTGTCCAGCCCGTCCCCCAAAAAGGCGAATCTTCTTCTCTCTCCTCTTACTGACCCATTGCACTTACGTCCCTTCTTTTCAAGGCCATTGAAATGCTGATAAATCGTCAGCTTATGAAATATCTCGAAACAAGAAAACTTCTTAATGACCGGCAGTACGGTTTTCGTAGCAACAGGTCCACTGGTGATTTGATGGCATGTCTCACCGAAAGTGGAAGCAAAGTTAACATCAATCTGGCGAAAGCAAGATAGTTGCACTTGATATTTCTAAGGCCAATGACAGAATTTGGAATCAGGACCTTTTGTCGAAAATGCGTGCATTTGGGATAGATGACTATTCTTTAATGGATTAGAAATTACCTTTCGGAACGTTCAATTCAAGTTGTCTTGGATGGTTTCAAGTCTGATATTCACAGGGCTCCGTTCTGTCTCCGACACTCTTTTCAATCTTGATCAATGATCTCTTGTCTGCTACTTCTAATCCAATTTATTCCTCTGCTGACGATAGTACTCTCTGCTTTTCATATTCGTTCCCGGAATCACGTCCCTGCTCTTCGGCTGTAGAACGGGAACGGCAGCGTATGTTAAGTTCATTAAATTCCAATATTAACAGCATAACCAATTGGGGAACTATCAACAGAGTGAAATTTAATTCTTCCAAAACACAATGCTGCCTGCTGTCGCTAAAGCGAAATTCAAATACCCAGCCATTATCCATGAATGGCATTTACATCTGGTCAGGTGCTCCTAAGACTTATTTGCACCTACAAGAGAGGATTCAAAAGCGTGCATTGAGACTTTTAGATGATGCCAATATTACATAGTCGATTGACACCCTCGACCACCGGCGTAGTGTGTCCTGCCTCACCTTATTCTATTTTCACCATCAGTGCTCCACAGAAATTGCCAGTAGCATTCCGCCCTCCAAACCTCCAACCGTGAGCCCACTTTCGGACGTACCCTGAAATATCGTGATTCTTTCCTAAGCCGAACAAATCGCTTATGGAATCCCCTGCCGAGCTCTGTATTTCCTAGCCATTGCAATATTCAGACATTTAAGACCAACGTACATCGGTACCTCTTTTCTTCCTCCCTAAATTTTCTTCGCCCGCGCTATGTGCAAACATTTTTTAGGGTACACAGAATCCCTTGTGCGCGCGCCAATTATAAAAATAAAAGCACTGGAAAATGGTTCTATAAAATTAACAGAGTTAAAGAAGAGGTATCATTCCATGTTCCAGACACAAATAAATTGGTGTTATCAAAGAAAACTTAAAGGCAAAATAACTCAGTGTCACAATTGTCAAATGTTTGGCCATGGAGAGAAGAATTGTAATATATTGTAATATACAGACTTATTGTGCATATTGCGCTGGGTGGCATTTAGACTGTTGATTGCACCAATGATGCAAGAGCATTTTAAGAGTAGTCGTCCTCTTGAGTGTTAAGTGCTTAAAAATAAAAAAACCTAAGGGCAGCTCATCTTTCTAATCATGCCATACAAAAACCGGTTCCCTTGAAATCAATAATAGAATTTTCTGCACTGCCACAGCGCCCTCGACAGCATTTCAAAAATGGAATGAAGGGTACATCTCGTATAAACACTCTGCCTCAAAATGCATGGGAGAGTTGTTTCCAAAATCACTCCAATTTTAATAACATTAACTACATTCCCAGCAGCATTTCAAACAACTTCTCTAGTACTCTTTCTCTTTTCATAATTAAAAAACTAAATAATCTTGCTATGGAGATGGTCACTAAATTAGCTATTTGTAAAAGCAAGCCAAAACCATTCAATGTTATCACACAGTTAGCTACTTAGTTCTTGTATTCTAGTCCTAAATAATCTTGCTATGGAGATGGTCACTAAATTAGCTATTTGTAAAAGCAAGCCAAAACCATTCAATGTTATCACACAGTTAGCTACTTAGTTCTTGTATTCTAGTCTTAAATAATATGGCAAATAGATAAATAAACATTGTTACTTGGAATGCGAGAAGTATTCGCAACAAAACAGTCGAATTTTTGAATTTTTTTAATGACAGCTACATTCATGTTGCTTTGGTCACGAAACGATGATAAATAATAATTAAGATCTATGCACAGCTAATTATAAATGCTATGGAAATGATAGAACAGGTAGAAGAAGTGAGGTGTCGCAATTCTCATAAAAAGATCAATTCAATATTCATTTCAGTCTATTGTGAGACAATAGAAATTTTCCTGTCGGTATAGCATATATTACTAGTAAAGGAGATTTAGATACAAATATTGACCGTTTCTCAAAGCATACACTGAATGCTGTTGAAAAATGCTTCCTATAGTTCTAAAAACAACATTTCTTAAAAAACTCCCTGTGTATGTTCTGGTACTTATTAAACTTAGAAACTTGTTCCGAAGAGATTGGCAGCGATATCGCCAACCCCTTTACCAACAACAGGTTTCAGCTTTGAATAAAGTGATTGTAAAACACATTTTTGATCATCGCAGTAAGGAATGGAATCAACAACTTTGTTCACTTGAAAATAAACGCAAAGCCATTTTGGTACATTGTCAAAATAATAAAAAAAACAAGAATAGATAGATGCCTTATTTGACGGATTCAGGAACTATTTTCTTCACGGACTTTGAAAAAGTAAGCGCACTAGCATTAAATTTAAAAAAAAAACATGGCGTTTCGTATCATTTGGGCGACATAAGCAAAAATATTTTGGTTCAAGGGGCTATCCAATTCTAGTCGAATCTATACCTGCGAATTCGTAACTGATGAGGACATAGAGTCTGTTTTTATAAACTAAAAAAATATATATACAAAACACTTTCCCAAAGAATAAAATTCTTAGTGTTTACAATAAACGGATGCCTAAAACCGCGGTATTGTCCTGATGCCTGAAAGCTGGCAAAAGTAATACTAATTATCAAAGCTGGTAAGCCCCCTGAAAATCCTGGGAATTACAGACCAATAAGTCTACTAAGCAGGCTTAGTAAAATTTATGAGGAGGTATTAAAAGACAATAGGTGCATTTTATTGGCAGATCAGTAACCAGCACAGTAAAATTTAACATTACAAACAACAAGTCGAATGCAGGCGATAAATAAGGCAGCATTCATTGCTGCCAATAAAGATTTAAAAATTGAAATTCAGATACACGAACTAAAAAATAATAGAGAGAAAAATACTTTTCATGTTAAATTCGTACGTGTTTAAATTTAACTTTTTTGTGAAATTTAAACAAATTTCTTACTTTTGTTAATTTATTCTTAAGTTTCAGCACAAAAAGAAATTCTTGCATGGCTTTCACGAAGCGAATTCTATTTGCTGAGCCCTATAAACTAAATGCGAGTTCAAAAAAACATTCGCAACTTTGCGAACCCACCCGCAATTTTATTCAACAAATCAAATGACGTTTGGAGTGAGTTAAATTGTTTTATTGGCATTGAATGCTGAGCTGACTACTGACCTGCCAATAAAACGCGGCTAATATTACAACATTTATCTGTGATAATAAAATATATCCAAATGAACAATTTGGATTTAGGCGCCACCACAATACCTCTCACCAGGTTCTTAAGTTTTGTAGTCATGTCAAACGGAATCGTTCACTAGGAAGACCTACTGGATTGGGTCTACTTGATACAGAAAAGGAATTCGATACAGTTTTGCATAATGGCCTTATAAACAAAATGATCTCAATTTCCTCCCTATATTTGTAAAACAGTTCAAAGCTTTGCAAAAATTTAACAAAAAATGTAAAATCAAATTAAATGAGGAGAAAATGCTATCTTTTTCACTAGGAAAAGAAAAGCTTGTTATCTTCCCAATAGAGAATTGAATTTGAATGGGGTGGACATCGAGTAGGAGTCCTCCGTTGGATATTAAGGTATATACCTGGACACAAAGTTAACTTTCATCGATCATATAAGTCGCACAGTTAAGAAAATTGTTAATAGAAAATTTGTTAATAGACAATCATTACTATCTTCGGAAAACATTATAATCATTCATAAAGTAATATTTCAGTCAATTTCACTTTATGGGTGCCAAGTATGGGGAGAATGTGCAAAATGTCGTATCAATAATCTCAAAAAAAAAATTGTTTAACATTTTTTTATTTTTTATGCTTAATTTGCCTTGGTATCATTCAATCTGCGATATACGAGTACATAAAAAACGAATGTTGAATTGATCTTTAATAAGATTGAGGAATCTAGTGCGATATTTCTTGAGCATTGCTGTATTGCTGATAATCCTCTCATAAACGAACTTAAAACAAATATCTAGTAAAATATGAAGATGTTTCCTAAATTCATAGTATCGCTTAAATGTTATTTCACAAATATTTACTTAACTTACTTTAGGTGCCGCTACAGTCCGGGATGGACCTGGGCCTCAATCCCCTCCCACTTGCGTACGCCACCTGAGCCTCGGATTCGAAGACTTTTCGGACCGGCGCATTGGTGTTCATCCGCTCTACATAACCGAGCCTTAGTTGTTGGATCTTCACTCTACTGGCTAGGTCGATGTATAGTTCATACATCCGTCGTTGTATCTCCTCCTACACTCACCATCAATGCAAACGGGACTGGGATTATCAAGGTCTTATGTAAGGTAACTTTTGTTGTTCGGGAGAGGGCTTTACAAGTCAATTGCCTTCTAAGCCCAAAGAAGTAGCGATTGGCAAGAATTCTTCTTGCAAAGGCGCCACTGACATCACGCTGCTTTCTTCCAATTAAATCAATATCGTAGGCGTATGCGAATAATTGGACTAACTTTGAAAGATTGTGAATCTTGTATTTGCGCGTGAGCTTTGCATTATTCTTTCAAGTATGATGTTAAAGAAATCGCATAACAGGTCATCGCTTTGTCTAAATCCTTTTTTGACATCAAAGGTCTCGGTGAGATGTTTACCGACCTTGATGGAGCAGCTTGCATTCTCCATCGTCATCTTGCACAGGCAGCAATGCCAAAACTAGATATTGCATCCCTATAGATGCTGTCATACGCGGCCTTAAAATAGATGGTGTGTATCGATTTGAAGTTCATGAGTTTTCTCCAAGACCTGCCGTAGTGTGAATATTTGCTCAGTGATGGACTTTCTTGGTCTGAAGCCACACTGATATGGACCTATCAGGTTGTTGACGAACGGCTTCAGGCGTTCACACAATACGGCAGATAAGATCTTGTACGCGATGCTAAGAAGACTGATACCCCTGTAGTTGGCGCAATATTTAGTCTTTTTTATTTATTACATATGATTGTCGTTTGTCTTTTGTTATTTATTTATTTATACCATTTAATATTTACAAATTTATTTATTTACCAATTAATTAATTTATTTATTTATTATGAATTTATTGATTTGTTGATAAAAACGTTAAATCATCTATTTTTATCGCTATACCACGTTATACTATACCTAGTTAAGTCATAATTACTGGTACACAACTGAACTCACTCACTACGAATGCAACACTAGGGCATCCATTTCGTATTGATTGCGATTTGACAGTTGATATTAAGCTTCATTGTAGCGTAAAAAGTTTTTGACATTAATTGCTTACAATCATGGAATGGGGCGACATCGAAAATCGTATTGTTGTAGTTGGCGTACTTTAATGAAACATGGAAAAAGGCGACATCTTTAGGACGTTGCGACCGCTCGGAATTGATCGTAATTTTGTGTATCGTGCTGTGAAGTTGTTTGAAGATACTGGTCGAGTACGAGACCGTCAAAGATTCGGCCGTCCGCGCACTGTGAGAATCCTAGAGCGATCAAAGCCGTGAAGAAACGAACCGACCGAACACCGCTGCGAAAACAAAAAATCTTGTCGCGGGAAATGTAAATTTCGCAAAAATCCATGTATCGTATTATCAAAGAAGATTTAGGACTCAGCGCGTACAAGCGACACACTGGACACTTGCTCAAGGCCGCATTGAAGGAAAAACGCAAGCGAAGATCGAAAGCGTTACTCAGCCTGTACGCGAAGAACGCTCACAGAAAAATTCTGGCTTATTGGCCAGCTGGTAGTCCAGACCTCAACCAGTTGGATTACAATTTTTGGTCCGTATTAGAGGTCATGGCTTGCTCTACTCGACACTCAAATATTGACTCGTTGAGGCGAGCCCTTGTCCCTGCAGTTCACAATTTCCCCAAGCATGAAGTGCGCCTCGCAATCGATGTGTGGTCACATCGTATTTAGTCGTGCTGGAAGGCAAATGGAAGTCATTTCAAATAAGTTGTTCTTAGATTTGTAGCCATTGAATAACCCAATAAAAACAAAAATTGTTTAAATATTAATTCGTTTTCATTTGGCGCTGATATTTCTGTGTAGCAGTATTTACATATGACTTGACTAGGTATATATCATTATTTTTTGTTTTTCTTTTTCTCATAGGTTTTCTTGTATTTTCCTCTAGAATTAAATTGTTTTCTTTTTTTTTTTATAATAAAACGCAATTATAGGATCCTATTGTGACCGGAAAGCTTTCCGTGCGGAAAGAAAGAAAGATTCCGGCCGTATATTTATTCTACCGACACTTTTGACACTTCCTGCGGAGGAAATAACGTTATCGACGTTTGAATTTTAAAAATTGCGGTTTTTGTAAAATCGAAAGAAATTTTAAGAATTCAAAAAATAAAATAAAACAAAATGGAAGTGATGGGGTATTAGATTCAGATAGTGATAGTGACACTGGTGACTATGCTTTAAGACGTGAGCGAAGGGTTCATTCATCAGGGAATCATAAGAGCAAAGCAAACTTTTTCCAAAAGTGTGTTATTCCGGGTTTAGTAATGGTGGTTGATTGGAAGTCACTTGCCTTCTTCTTCTTTGTATCCTTTTATTAACCCTTTCCTCGTTTTACGTGTAGGAAACAAAAATGCAACAATTTTTTTCCGCACGGACAGAGTGCGGAACGGAATCAACAATACGACCCATAATAAAAAATGTTCCAGTAAATAGATATAAATTCTATCAAATCTCTGTATGTAAACTGTGTGATAACAATGTAATTTATATACCAAATAAAATATCTTTGTATCATTATTTTACTATATTCCTTTGTAGAGTAGAAATGATTTCTTTCTATTTTTTGATTCGAAGTGAACTTGCGGCAGCGACTGCCTTTGTTTTCCAAAATAACACATTTTTGCTGTTCTTCCAGTATCGATATGGAGATAATTTTCCAAACATTACTTGTTCTTTTTTATATTCTTTTTCCATCTATAGGTTGCTGCCACTTGTATCGATCCTAGAGTGTTGTCATAACTCAGTTTGCCATCTCTTTCAGAAACCTTGGTCCATATTTTGAAAGTGATTCCAACGTAAAAGCCGATTGATTGTGTCAGTGTTTCACCTACATATAAGAAAAGGGATGGGGTTAGAGGATTCAAATCGGTATCAGACAACACAAAAGGAGTCATGAGTCAAGCACTATTTCAATATGCTTGCTATTGTGGCTAGTTCTTCATATGTCAAGACGATGGCTTACCTTTTGCCAGAGATGCAGTGATAATATTATTCTGCGTTTCCTAAAATTAATATATGCTTTTCGTTATGACATCGTCGCGCGCCATAGAAATTTATACCATCGTGGCTGTAAATATTTTAACACTTCTTGCGGCATGATACAAATCGTTATAGAGCAGCTAGAAATGCGTCGGTAGTGATACCATTTACCACGTCAAGATTTATAGCCTTCGTGGGCACGCAAATGAGCAGAGCAATTTTAGCTCTCGAATTACTTGGGTTATTGCTGTGCTGTGCTGCTGTGGACCAGTGTATTAAAGAAAGGTCGGATATAGGGTGTGCGTGGAGTTACTAAGTCTTCCATTAGTTCCCTACAGATCGATTCGCGAAGCACAAAAAAAAGGTTTGCATGTGTGATCAAATTAGATTGCGGCTGCCCATAATCCAGAATTGGTAATAAACCATTTATTGGATGGTGTAAATACCTGTGATAACTGTCGTTTGCTATATCTTTCAGTATTAGCATTGGATAGAAATGTTGAACACCTGAGTTAAGCTGATTTCGAAGTTGATTTGTATCTCGTAGATCATTGATATCTGCGGAATAGGCTTTCAGTTGTGCGAATTTGACGATTATGCTATTGTGGAGCTCCTAAAATTTCAAACCGTGAGTCATACGAGCGAAGTGGGATTGCTGCAAGAATATTAAATGAATTAAAGCATGCGTTTGTTCGGGAAGGTGTGCCACTGGTACCAAAAAATCTTTCTTCATACCATTGGCAACTCTTTTAAACCAAGTTAATATTTATTATAACCATCGAATGGATTTGTCCCTCTCTTCGAATAATTTTCAAGTACAGTTTACAATTTTATTTCTGTAACTGTCAAAATAATAATAACTAACATACGTAGAGTTAGTTTTCAGAAGTCCTTGATCCAGCAGTCAGATTGCCGAACCTGCTGACAATCTTAAATGTTTAACTGCTGCCGATTTTCTCTGGGTCCAATAAAACACAACGTCCCTACTTCGAGGAGATTTTTAAATCTACAACCATTGGAGGTATCTATTCTGGTACGGTCTGATTTACATGGTTGAATCAATTATAATACAACTGGGGGACCTGCACAAAGAAGACTTGTGGCTTGAGTGGCTATTTTGGGCGACATCATCAAATGTAACACTTTGCATTTTCGGAGAAGGACGGGGGCTAAATGTTTCCACTGAGCAACTGAAATCCAAATTTGTTGCACCTGGAGGAAGCAATTCTGATCCAAATCAAGAGTTTGGATTAACCAAGTCAGATAGTAGTTGTTGTTACCCTAATAAGTCTGTACCCAAATCTGCGTAAACTTTCGTTGACTGACTGCAATGATGTTTTATCAGATTCGAGTCAAGGAGGATTAAAAGTGTCAATGTATTATATGGAGAAATGGGACTAGGAACAGGGAACCACCGATGTACAAATTCGAGGTCAAGAAGTTTGAATTCCTATTGAGGGTACCTAAAAGACGTTAACACAACTAGCTTACATCTAAAAACTTTGTACAGGCAGTTTTCATAGCCCCGAGATCATGACACTCACGTCTTCGATCAAAAACCTCCAAACATTAATAAAAGAAAATTATAGTAAGTTTGTATTGGAGCAATAAAATTAGGGCTGTAAACACGAGCAAACCGAATATGTTCCCACAAATAAAAACGATCTTTCATATCTTAAGTTCGATTGAACGACAGGCAATGAACAAATACTGAAAACTGAGATAGATGATGACAACTTTTTTGTAGTCGAGAGTCCGCAGAAGAAGGGTGACTGGGTCACTGGTTCTAACCGCGATCTGGAAAATCAGGTTCTTTTACACAATTCCTACCTTCGAAATGATAGAACATGGGCGATTCTATAACTTAGGATTCACTGAGTTTGATGACGAAAATATTACAAATAATGCCATCGCCGACGAGAGGGAACTACCCCGTTCATTTCGAAGTAAGAGCTTCAAACTGTCTTCGTATCACTGAAAAGAAAGAAATCAGTGGGAACCGATGGAATATCGAACATTGTGCTTTGACATCTCCCACCAGAAGCTGTGGACATTTATACAACCCTTTTTAATAATGAGTTGAATATAGCCTATTATCCAAATCATTGAAAGACAGCGGTGGTACATATTATTCCCAAATTGGATAAAGACATGTCCAATTCGGTGATTCTTTGGTCGATAAGTCTCCCTCCTAAGTGGGTTGAGGACAAAAATATAGTTCCGGATAATCAATTCGGTTCAAGGCGGGATATGATATATCACATGCCGCGTCTAAACTGGTATCTGATATCCAGTAAAATAAAAGGAGGGAAAAAGCAGCAAAAGGGTGTTATCGAACCACAAGGCTTAAATACTTTTTTGGTTTATTGTTTTTGTAAGTCTTTGAATTCATTTACAAACAATTTGAATGAATTAAACTACGCATTTTTTCGGGAAGGTAGGCGCTACTGGTAACAAAAATTTTTCTTCCATACTGTTATATTTCTAATAATACAAAGTGGCGCAAAATTATTCATCCTTTCAGAAGATGTTATAATTTTTGCAAATGGCATCGTACGTCAATCATATTTGACATTTGTGAACTAGACAGCTGCAGTATACAAACAGACAAGCAATGAAGCGCTTTTCTCCGTAAAAGCGAGGAATAATGGTGTCGATTTTTTTACCAATAATCGGTCGGAGGTGTTAGCGCAGTGTGAGTTTCGACGTCGATTTCCTAATCGTGTCGCACCAATTGGGCAAACATTCCGGCGTTTAGCTACTCGACTCGAACAGACTGGAACCACAGCAGACCATCCAGGACGTGGCCGTCAACGGACTGTGGCTGCCGATGTCGCTGAGAACGAACAAACATCAACAATTGGGCATCACCAGACGGACCGGAATTTTAGTGAAGGACCTACACATGTCCCCGTACAAAGTCCAAAGAGTGCATCAGTTAATGCCTCCGAACCGTCAGTCGCGAGTGAATTGCTATCAAGCCATGCTCAATCTCAACAACGAAGAGGACGATTTTGTGTCGAAAATCATCATGAGCCACGAGGCGCATTTCCACTTAAGTGGTTACGTCAATAAGCAATATCTTCGTTTTTAGTGCACTGAAAATCCACGTGCGATGCACAAAGCCGCGGAGGAGTGATTGGGCCGTATTTTTTTCTTCTTCTTCTTCTTATCCTTTTATTAACCCTTTCCTCGTTATACGAACTTATGCGTAACGAGTTTCCCATTTTTACTGCATCGCTGCTGCTCCGCTTATGGGGTTGGCTAATGTCGCAGACCGCAGAACGCGTCTACATAATGCTCGGTCCTGGATCGCTTCAGTGGTTAACCCCAGACGTTGTTGCGCATTTGCCATCTGAGAAATCCAGGAATTCTTTTTCCGACCTCGTTTTCTTACAGTTGGAGTGACCGTAGTTGATAGTGCCTTTTTAACCGGATTTTCCGCAGATCTTCTTTGAACGTGGCAATACCAACTTATTCTATTCGCCTCAAGCTGTTCGGTTACCGAATTCTTTATATGTAGACTTCCTCTTATACGCGTAGATCTAATGCAATCGCGTTTAGTGACTCCACTAGACATCCTTAACATTTTCATTTCCGCTGCCGTCATTTTGTTTTTAAACGCTTCGTACATTGTCCAGCACTGTGAACCGTATATAAGAGCTGGTCTAACAACCGTGGTGTAGAGTTTCCCCTTTAATTTAAGTGGAAATTTTCGGTCGCAAAAGATTCCCGAATTTTCCCGCCATTTCATCCATCCCACACTCACTCTGTGGTTTACGTCGTCGTCACATTTCGCTTCCATGTTAACGATTGATCCTAAGTACTTAAAGATAGTGCTTTTCGGAAGAACTATTCCGTCTAACATTATATCCGGAACAGGTCGCAACGGATGCGCAAATGGGCATGTCAAATGCTCCGTCTTTGAACGACTTATTTTAAACCCGTTCCTCTCTAGCGCATTTCTCCATGAATCTAAGGCGTTCTGTAAATCTTCGACGTTATCGCTAAGTATAACTGCGTCGTCAGCGAAGAGAATTGGCGTTACATTTGCTTCGCGCTTGCAGTCTTTTAAAAGATAGTCGAATACTACGTTAAAGAGGAAAGGGCTAAGTACGCTTCCTTGATGCACTCCGACATTAACTGGAAATTCTCTCGTTAGTCCAGCAGAGCTTTTAACCGCAGTTTTCACGTTTCCGTACATGTCTTGTATTATTCTAACATACGTTTCCGGTACGTTTTGAGACCTCAGCGCGGCCCATATGAGATCCCTAGGCACTCGATCGAATGCTTTCTCGAGGTCGATAAATACCATGTGTAAATCCTTAGACGAATCTCGGTGCTTTTCCATTATTATTCGTAAGCTTTGGATAGCGTCCACCGTCGATCTGCCTTCAACAAATCCACACTGGCTATTATCGAGCTTTATTATTTGCCGAAGACGTTCGTTTAAGACTCTTTCGACGATTTTCATTGTGTGTGACATAAGCTTGATTGAACGGTAGTTGTTGCATTCTCGAGTGTCGCCTTTTCCTTTGTATAATGGAACCAAGAAGCTACTTCTCCATTGATTCGGCATAGGTTGTCCACATTTTAATTATTTAAAAGTTTCGATAGCCAAACGCTGCCGATCCCCTCCATCTTCGACCAAAACTCTGATGGAATGCTGTCTGGTCCCGCCGCTTTCCCCCGCTTCATTTTTCCAATTGCTATAGTTATTTCTTCGATTGAAAAGTCCGAAACTTCCTCCTCGAATAGACCAGCTGTCGGCACGATATCACGTGGAAACTGTTTGTTAAGCAACTCCTTGCAGTATTCAAGCCACCGGTCACAAATTTCCTTTTCATTTGTTAATAGGCGACCGTCTGCGTTTTTGATGTATTTCGGCGAGGTTATTTCCATTGAATTTTTTCTCCTGTGTGCAGCGAGCTTAAAAATATTTGCCATTTTAGTACTGTACGACGTTTGAACTTCTTGGATAGCTTGTCTTCTATCCGCCGATCGTGAGGATATTTGTTCCAACTCCTGGTACAGGTTTTCCGCTTCTGCCGCTCGAGTTCGAGCCAGGACTTTCTTTGCGATCTTTTTAAGACGCTCGTATTCAAGAGCCAGTCGAGCTTTTTCGATATCGTCGCTCCGATCGCATTTTGTCCACGCTTGGAATGCATTCTTCTTGTCGGCCACAGCTCGTTGGGCCGTATTTTTTTGAGGACGCCATTGTCAATACGGTTACTGTTACTGGCGAACGCTACAGGGCCATGATAAACGACTCCTAACTGTAGGAATTGGATGCGCGGGGCTTGGTGAACATGTGGTTTCAACAAGACCGCACACACAGCCACTATGGATATTGTGAAGGAAGCGTTTCCTGGTCACGTAATCTCCCGTTTTGGGGATTTGGTTTGGCCAGGCAATCGCAGTCCTTAAGGAGAATATTCAACAAGAATGCGAACAGTTATCACCGGAAATCTTGCGGGAAGTCATGGAAAATGCGATAATACGGGCACAAATGTGTATCAACACTGGTGGCATCCACTTGGCAGATGATGCAAAAAGCAAGGCTAAATTTGAAAATGGATCCAGGATTTAGCGGGCATGTCAAGGAGGCAGAGAAAAGAAAAGATTTGTGGACAAATTAAAAACAATATGATGATTCCGTTTTCACGGGTTCCGGAGACCTTGAATCTACGATAATCTACGATAGACTGCAATTACGACATCACAGTTAATAATATACTACGTCTACCTATGTGAATTAATAAAAAAAAAATACAAACAGGGTTGAGGTTAAAGCAAGCCAGTGCCAAGTTTATACCTTTTAAGCTGGATACAACTGCTAATAGAGACAAAGGCAACAAAATTAAAATTTTAAAACGTTATATGGAATTGCAAACGGCCATTTTCTTTATTTTTTAAGGAGGCGCTGTTCTTTACTTGTTTTATGATTAATGAACCACGGAACACTTATAAATCGTAAAAAATTAAATGGTTACTTCATATAAAATAGAGCAGTAAGCTTTAAGCTTCACAACAAGGATAACAATGAAAAAACTTCCAACAATTACCAGGGCAACCCGTTCTGATAACGTGCGGTTGGAGCTAACTACTCGAAACACTTCTTTTCTCTGCATGGCGGCTTTTTTTTAATATTTCTTCTGCATGAGTGTGTCGGCCCAGATATCGTTGTCATAGAGAGTTGCTGTTTACCGATGGTTGGTTCTCTGATGTGCAAGCTTGTTCTGAGATGCGGCAGTATTTGCCCCTATTTCGGAAGCTGAATTGATCTGTTCCCAGAAAGTAATCTCGAATACAAGCGTATTTCGAGATACATAGCTGCCCTGTTCCTTATACTTGCTTCTGATCCTACCTAGAATTCAACCATCGTCTGGATCTCCTTTCTTGCCAGGAGAGCTGTTTCTGATTTTTCAGTAGCGAGGCTGAGCTTTTTGTAACTTAACGTTGTTTTGCTGCGCATCTACGTTGCCCCTTGTAGAGATAATGTCATCTGCGTTCCCTATTAGATTAGTATGATATTCCATATATCGGGACATACGATTGACCCTTGAGCATCTGCAGCCATGCCGTTAGCCATGCCTTTGCGGTGGTTTTCACAATATTGAAAATATATTGCAATATCTCATCTCTATAGATTCTGTCATACGCGACCTTAAAATCGATGAATAGGTGGTGTGTATCGATCTGAAGCTCATGGGTTTTCTCCAATATCTGCCGTAGTACGAATTAACCCGTTTTCATTAAATAGGTGGTGCAAACCAGTGGCATTTCGAAAAGCCCGGAACCGGATAATCGTTGGAGCAGTTTAGATGGGATGTTTAAGCTTACCCGGCGCTCTCCCCTGATTTTGCTCCCTCCGATTACTATCTTTCTGGTCCTTATAGAATTCATTTAATAGAAAAAAAAAACTTCGTCTCTCTGGACGCCTGTAGAATCCACTTGTAGCGATTCTTTTCCTAGAAAAATCAAAATCTTTGCGAAAGGTGCAATGAAAATGGCCCGAAATATTGTATAATGTGGTAGGATATAATAATAATAAGTTTCGCATTAATGTATGTTTAATGTTTCATTGCGACTAAAAAAAAGAGAGGTCTGAAATTCAGGTCTGAGCCCAGTTCCACAATTTGTAGGACTTCGATGCACAATGTGTTAGCAGAATCACCATAACCGGGTAATTTTTGTATGCAACTCACACTAACGTATAAAAACATCTGCTATTTAACGAGTCATCGTCTGACCACGCTACAGACAAGACGGGCATTAAAGCGAGTTTCTTCAAAGCGCGTGTGTTTTAGAAGTCCCATGTGTATAGTGTATTTCTCCTTAAAAAAGGAATTGACAGTATCATCACGAGTTATGAATCCATTTCACAACTCAGGGACGGAAGTCTCCTGATCCTATGTCGTAACCAAAAGATTGACACGGGGTGGCCGTGGTATAGTGGTATTAACCATAGCTTCTCACTCAGACGGTCAAGGATCGAATCCTACTCATGACAAGTTTTTCATTTGTGTAATTGAAACTCAGTCAGAAAAATCTGCGAGTGAAGGCATAAGACTGGCGATGGCGCGATAGTTAGCTCATTGGACTATCACGCAGACAGTCTGGGTTCGATTCCAGGCTGGGTCACCAACAATTTTTCAAATCGCCATCACCCTTTCGGCGGGAAATGGCAAACTCCCGAAAGTAAAATTGCCTACGAAAAAGCTTCAAAGGAGTGCCGTTCGGACTCGGCGATAAACCGTAGGCCCCGCTCAGATGTGACAAAAATGACAACATGAGCAACACAAATGAGTGTCAAGAAGCTAGGCCATGGCCCATACCGGGCTGCCAGCGCCACAGTGTTTTTTTTTTTTTTTGAAGGCATAACACTGGCATGTAAATTTGGCTGTTGTAGAGTTTCAAGCATAAAACAGCCGTTTAAATTTATAACCTGAATCATTCCGAGTGAAGAAAAACTCTCCGTTTGGACTCGCACCCTTGGAGAGTCAATATCGAAACCAAATATACTTGAGTTTCAAACCACTACATCACAACAATGTTTTCCTTTCTCCTCCTTCCATCTTTCCGCACGCGCCCTGGCAACAGTAAAAGGGTATCATACCCCCCCCCCCTAGAGGCGCGCGTAAATTATATTGTCCAATATCTGCCCCATTAACGTCCGTCTCCACAACACACTGAACTGCTCAAAAGGTACGGCGTACGCCCCTTGCCAGATCCGGAAGAGGAAATTCTAAGAGAAATGAACACACAGGGTGTCTCTGAAGTGTTCAAATTCACTAAAAATCAGGGAGGAGTTCAACGTCCCACTGGAATCACACTGCTCACTTTCAACCGTTTCCATCCACCTACAACGGTAAACATTGGCTGGTACAAAACTCTCAAATCCTTGGTCACACCACCAAATGGTGCAACAACCCTCCACGATGTGGCGCCAGCGCCAACCAATCCATTCCCCAAACTAAAATTTTAACAGGAAAACCCAGAGCACTATGGTGGAATAAAGACCTTGAGCAGCTTAAAAGAGAAAAAAAAAACAGACTTTGGAATTCTCTAAAACGCAATATATCCGCTGAAAATATTCTGGCCTACAAACGAGCTAAAGCTTTATACAAGAGAAAAATAAAAATTTCGAAATCAGATTCCATCCACAAACTCACTTCTGATATTAACCCCAATATCCCCAATGCTAAAATTTTGTCCAACATTAGAAGGTTCTGTGGTATCAATACTTCCTCTCTCATTCATTGCATCTGCACCAACAACTCTCCCAGCTCCAATATCACTAATCCATTTTCCATAGCCCAGCACTTCACTGAATTTTGGTCTTAAGAATCTCAAAACTCAAACTTTTTCAAATCCTTTTATTCTCTCCATCCCCTCTTTCTCTTTCAGAAAATGCTAAAAATATTGACAAAGATATGAGTCTTTTGAAACTAGAAATAGCGTTAAATAAACTAAAAGGTAAGACACCAGCTTATGATAGAATATCATATCCAATGTTGAAGAATTTGTCTCCTTCCATGAAAGCTAGACTTGTCAAGCCCTACAATTCCATTTTCCACAATTTTATTCCGAAACTATATAAAAACAGTACTTTTATACCCATGCTTAAACCGAAATCTGATAAAACCCTTCTCGAATCCTATAGACCCATCTCCCTTAACCCCTGCTGCGCCAAAGTTCTTGACAAGATAATTGCAAACAGACTCTGGTGGTTTGTATCACATAACAAAATTCTCTGCAGTTTTCAAATGGGATTCAAAAAAGGCAAATCCGTAACCTCCTCATCACTAACTCCCTTTCGAAGAGAAGCTATCTTTCGCTTTTCTCCCTCGATTTTATAAAAACGTTTGATAAGATTTGAGTTCATTCAGTCATCGACCAACCTAAAGCCTGGAATATTGGGCCTAACATCATTAGGTAAATCTTCAATTTTATGAAAAATAGAAAAATTTCGGTTCAAATTAGATGAGCTTCCAACGGCTCCAGAATAGCCGAAAGCATAGGTTTTAGCGTTACCACCGAAAATGAACCGATATGCTCCTTTCTATTACTCTTATATTCGTCAGTATTTACAGCGGAAATAATTACTATTTTAAAAGCGTTGCAGTTTACTAAAAACTAAAAAAAAAGTTTGTTATTTGCACTGACTCTCTTTCTTCTATTGCTGCTATCCTTAACACCAACAATCAGTCATACTACCCTTCCATAATTCGCAATCTTTTACACCTACAATTTCCGAATATTAATATGGGTGCCATATTATGTTCATGTTCAAATAGCTGGCAATGAATTTGCTGATAAAACCGCCAAAGAAACTCTAAAAACTCCTTCATATCTCTCCCCCAACTACAATAATCATGACTTAAATAATTTTATCAGGAAATCTACTGAATCAACCCTGCATATTGGGGAGAAAACGTCGGATTGGTACAGTTCTACTTACAAAAATAAACTCTCTATCATGGAATACGCTCCAGCTTCAAACTTATCACGTATTGAAATAAGTAAAATCACTAGACTCAGACTTGGACACAGCAGACTTTCCCATGAACGCTATATCAACAAAAATACATAAATCATCCACTTGCAATCAATTTCCTGTTAACATCCGCCATCTCCTATCCGAATGTTTTGATAATTTAAATCAACTGATAATCAATTGATAACTTAAAATCAACAAACTTGTGTAATCTCATCTAATATTCCTGTCAACGTATTCTGTTTAGACTAAGGTTTTTATAACTATATTGTATGTTAGCTTTTTTAAATAAATAAATAAATCTGCTGTTTAAAGTATTCCTAAGAGTCCTGATTAGGAAAAATTAAAAAAATAGTTCAAAAGTATGATGTTAAATCATAAAGTAAGTTTTCTTGAGGATCCTACTATATATGAAGTTAAAAGTTTTTGATAAAAAATGGTAACAATGAATTTAAAAAAAAAAAAATTAACAATTTTAACGATAACGATAATAAATAACCAGAACTATTAGGTAATATTTAACTGCAACTAAGAACATTCATTGTATATCACCAGGATGGTATCTCCACACGTAGTAGCAATGTACAGCGGTAACCGTTTAAGGTTTTAGAACTTAACCCCAATGAACTTTTATTGATGGAGACGGATGAAGGACATTGCTAATTCAACAGAAATGAAACTTTCAACTTGAACCATACCATATAATTGAAGAGGCAGTTGTTAATGTCTGAGAAGAATCAGGAACAATTCACATTGATAAAGCCCTTCAAAAACAAGTCTTGGCGTGCATTTGGACAATTGATAACAAAATACACGGTTTGATGGAAAAAAAATATAGTTTAATCAATATATGTCTTCTAGGCCATGCAAAAAAAAAAAGAAAAAGTTCCGAAACATAAAAAAGCCTCGGATACGGACGGATCTACTGTTGACAACTTATGTAAACGATTTAAGGACAACTAAATTCGGATTTGCACGTGGAATGTTAGGTATCATAACAGGCCACGAGCCGCCGCACAACTAGAGGCCCTACACTGCTGCAAATCAGACACTACGGCCATTCAAGAAATGCGATGGGATGGGGCGGATATCCAAGGTACTGTTGCGGATATTCCGAAAAACGCCAAGACAAGCTAATAATGTTAGGAATTTCGATGTCAGACAGCTACAATCGCAAGAGATCGCCAAATCTTTTTCCGAACGAATCTCCCTTAATCTCTGAACAAGTCCCTTGCCCCCAGCATCAGGCATCGGAGACCAGTCGTGACACTGCCAAAGAGATGCCGCTTCTGATGTGCTGGGTTTCACTCGACCACCACAACGAAACCCCCAGTCTGCAGCTAAGCAAAATGCATACAAAGCGGTGCTGCATAGAATAACTAAAGTTGCCCACGAGCTTTGTAGGGAGAGAAGAACACCGGCTTCTCAGGAGAAAAGAGAAAGAGTATGAGAAGCGCGCGGTTGAGAAAAGTGAGAGATGCTACTAAAGGAATAAGATTCGGAAGTTTTACTAAAAGGTTGTGAGTTGCATAGACGCAACCCATATTAGATTACCTACGCTAAAAATATATCCAACTAGTTATTATAACAGAAAGGGAACTTTCACAATAAATATGCAGATCAAACCGTTTCCATTTTGGTTATCAACTGCGATTTTTAACCTTCACCTTAATACTCGTAGGCTATATGTGACAGCAAGTTTCGCTTTTTGGGCGTTTTTATTGCTTACATCCTGGGTGATTCAGCCTATCCTCTTTCGATATTTAGTTCCCTACAAAGATAATGGACAACTGACCAGTTAGAAAAATAATTTTAATTATTATCTTAGTTCCACAAGAGTATTTATCGAGCAAGCCTTCGGAATTTTGAAAAAAAAAAGATCAAAATTTTAGATTATATAGATAGAAGATCTAAAGCTGATGTGGTATTTGCGTGCGCAAGACTGCACAACTTCATCGTAAACCATCATCATGCAGAAAATTAGAGCCCGATTCAACAAGTGACACTGAAAACGATGATCCTTTTCAAGTAAAGCAAATGCAAATGATTCGGAAATGGAAACAGCTAAAGGAGTACAAATATGGAACAATCTTACAACACTTTTTGCTGCCTGAAAAAACTGTTAAACGGATAAAAAAAACTCTTTAAGGAAACAAATACATATTCATTCATTAAATAAATATTCATTAATAAATATTACAGTTGATTTACTCGTACATAACAATGCTTTGCACTTTGTGTTTTAAATAACATTAAATATATTATTAGTCTTGGGCTAAGATCAATTAATGTCCTAACATTTGCTGTAGAATACCTTTTAGGTCACTAAGATTTTGAATGCACTCAAGCTCTGCAGTGAGTTTCTCTTTCTCCAGGGCCATTATTTCTTTGTGTCGCAAATCCTCCTTCTTGGACTCCTCTACCAAAAATTCTAAGGCTTCGTTGACTGCAACCTTTTGACGCTTGGAGTACACTGGGTGCTTTGTTGCAACACTTGGAGTTCCTCATCTTCATCACTCAAGACTGGCAATATTCGTTGGTTGTATTGACAGATTGAGCATACGTTGATGATGAGCGTAGGTTTTCTAAAGGAGGCTCGATTGAATGCTTCACGCCATAGATTTGGTCAATGCCGTCGAAAAACTCCCAATATGTTGCCTCCTTTCAGGTTACCTTATTTCTTTTTTTGATCCTTTTGTACGTGATGATCAAGTTGAGGAACTTACGATGAATCTGTCCTTCGGAGTATGGATGCTTACGAGTTTCGATACAACGAGTTTGAGTATGATGATTTGCAAACAGAGGGGAAAAAATTGATCGTTTGCAAATATTTGACTGGTTTGCGAGTATATACATATATGTAATTTACGAATAGAAATATTTTTGTTGGCAGAGGAATTTTGATATATAAAACTGTAGGTTTTAAACTGTGTGCACGCATCACGCGGAAATTACTGAATGGATTTTAAGGAGTGTTTTGGGTTATACCAGTCATTGCCACTTTTATTTTAAGAGCCGTTTTTTTTCTTTCTTTAACTTGGCATTACCTTCATAGATCCAAATTTGTAAAATTGTAATAATATAATTCATTATCGTTCATTATAATAGTGAAGTGTCTCCATGCAGTTGCAATTCGAGATATTAGGCTTTTTGCAAAATGATCTATAATTAAAAGACAAAAACAATTAATTTCAAGCTAAGATTTTTTATTGTTCGTCAAAAGATCAAAGATATTAATAACCTTTACACCTAAGGAAAAAACAACAAAACAAATTTAGTACATATATTAAGTTAAAAATTTTATTTTGGAGTTACTTCACTGTTATAGTGGCATTTCGAATCTTAATCATACACAGATGAACGTTCTTCAGCATCATGTTTTGAACGTGTCGTTATCTCTAAGGGAAGGTTTTATAAAAGTGATGATGAATTGGTGGAATGTATGGTAGAAGATCAAGCATATCTTTCTTCTTTGCCTCAGTGACAGGTCTTCTAGATGGATAGAGTGGGTCCTGCTGAATGTTGTTTACATTTTTAATTTGTCGTCCTTTCGTCTTTTTACTGAGATCAACTTCATAAAACGGTGTGTCTGTGTTAAATGTTTCTTTAAATTTGAACTGTAGAGGATGATTTTTTTCAAATCTCAGCCACCTTATATCGAGCCAACTAAACTTATAACAACATTTTGTTTTTTTTTTCTATTTGTAATGCATGCTTCTAATGCGCCCGTGCTTAAAAACTCTGCATGTTTTATTTCAGTTTTGTGTTTGGCTGTTTTTATTATGTCGATCCATTGCTCTGGGCTATAAATTTGTGCATGGCGACGACTGGCGTTCTCTATTATACCGAATTCTCCATCATTTGGAAGATAAGAATGTCCTGATACCAAGAACTTGTGATCTAAGGTCATTATACTATAATCAGGGTCATTTACAAGCTTCAAAAAAAAAAGAGCGGTTTCAATATTGCGGTTTTGTCCAGTGCAAGAATCCGGGTACATAATTATATGTTTTTCTACGCATTGAAGTCATTTAAATTCTAAAACGAATCAAATAAATTATGTCTTTCATTTTCTGTTATCAGAGTAATACATTTTTTT
Organism: Volucella inflata; assembly: GCA_928272305.1. Taxonomy (NCBI): domain Eukaryota; kingdom Metazoa; phylum Arthropoda; class Insecta; order Diptera; family Syrphidae; genus Volucella; species Volucella inflata. Next base: position 38,619,471 of record OV743717.1, read on the forward strand.
GGACATCCGCATTCAGCATTTTCAAAAATTGTTCGCTCTCTTTTTTTCCTTTCGCAGTTAAATATTCTCTTCCACTGTTACGTAAAAACTTCCTATTATTGACTGCCCAATTTTCTTTATTAACTGATCTTTTCCTTGATGTAGATGGTCCAGGTTCAGATTGAATATCCTCAATTTGCTCATTGGCGCTCGAATCTGTATCTGGAAAATATACATACATTTAAATTTAAAACATTCAGTTAATACTATTTTCTTGAATCTTTAAAGCAAACTAGGGGGCTTAGTAAAAAAAAATGAATTTATGTTGTTTCTAAATTCAGAAGAAATTTCTTCTGATGAAAGTTGATAATCAGTCGCTAAAATTTTCAAAATCCATCACAATTAATTTTAAAAAGCACAAAAAAAATTATCTGCACTTTATGAATATAATCACACTATTAACTCTATGCACTTTTTCCGCTTTAATGTCGAATGACATAATATTACACACCGTTATATACTCGGTCTAAATTTTCGTACTATTAGAGGTCCCGTTAATTACGGTTTTATTGTTTTATTATGATTGTTTTTTTTTTTTGGTTTTTACGTTAAGCTTATTATGTACATACATATAAGAATACATCGCCATAAAAGTCAATCAACTTAGATTTATTGCACTATTGTACTGATTTGGGACTTACTTCACTATTATAGTGAACAATTATTTATTAAAGTTCACTGTAAAAATAAAAAACGATAATTATGAAAAAATTAATTGCCTTTTTGGAGTTGATTTGCATTTACATTAAGGATATAAGAAATTGTGTTACAATTAAGCAATAAAATCCATTTTTTTAAAAAGTGGAGTTACACCACTATTATAATGAGCGACACATATATTAATCAAATTTTGTTTCTCTTTTCACTATTATCTATTTTTTCCCTTTTTCCAAAACCCTGAAAGAAAGGCAAAAACAAAAAAACGATATGCGATACATTTTGATTTCAACCATTGTTAGCTCGAACTTTTGTAAATGATCGTGAGTATTGAAAAATACTTACAAACACTTGGCTTGTTTGCGAGTATTGAAATCGAGTATATTGAAATCATTACCTGCTTGTAAGCTCACGAGACAGTTTGCAAACGCATATAGGGGATCGATCTGGTTTACGAGTTTGATCATGTTGAATAGCCATACTCGTGGGTTGTTGTAAATAACAAGTCATTGGACCCGCAAGTATAGACCGCATAAGAACTTTCAAAAGAATTAAGTGTGCACAAAGTTATCGAAGTAAAAAAAAATTTCGAGAAAGTGAACAATATTCTAATTTTTAGTGGTGCTGCCTCATATGACCTCATATGTCGTCCCAATGAAATAAAAATAGTTTGGATAAACAGCAAAATTGAAGAATATATTCCCAATTCAATGAGATGCATCTTCTGCTAAAAATTGTTCACACAAAAAATCGGTGCACAAATTCAACATGCAAGGATTGCTTTTAACCTCCACCCCATAATGAATGAACTGGATTGTACTATATAAATCGCAATGAGAAAGGTCATACATTTTATGACCCATCCTGTCCAACTTTTCTATGCCATAAAACGGTTAACAAAATCAATATCAAACACCGCTACACCTTACGCGAGGCATGGCAAATGTACAATAAAAAACCCATCCCTAAATCAACTATCCATTCCAAGAAAAACCCATGTGTGAAAACCTACTATGCCAGAAATTATTAAAAAGAAAATCAATAACCCATTACCCTTTGATAAAAACTTTACCACCTTCAATCAAAAGCAGATTTACCACTCCTCCTTTACCAGAACGTCCTAAAATGCGGTGTGATAACCCAAAGCTGGAGAACAGCATACGTCATTACATTGCCTAAGCACAAAAAATCCATAAATACAGTTGATGGCTATTGCCCAATATCATTGGTACCATGCATGGCCCAAGTCCTAGAAAAAATTGTTGCAAAATGTCTTCTGTAGTTTATCGAAACCCGAAAACTAGTCAGTAAAACCAAATTCCATTTAGACTGAATAAGGACCGCACTGATGCGCTGCTTCACATAGATTTTTATATCTCGAATATAGTCTCTAGACTTAAAAAAGGCTTTTAATAACCTAGTTTTGAATAAACAACAGAAATATGTCGGTAAGAGACAACAACAATTACTCTTCTATCGTACCATTACACAAAGGTATTCCACAAAGACGTTCATTATCGGTTGTTATTTATAATTGGTTTCGACGATCTTATTGGTATAATAACTTGATCGAAAGATATATTTGGAATCCACATTGTGTCGAACTGAAGAAGAGCTTAGCAGCGAGAGCTTGATAAATTATTAAGCCTGCAAAATTCAAATGTACATATACATATACGAGTACATGCTTGTTAATATAACAAAATCTTTGATTGTAAGTTAAATAAATTATAGTTTTTATATATATGGCAATTGTGCTAATTGCTGAAACCGGTCCACCATCAAGCAGTAAGAAGGAGCATAAATGCTGTCCGCATCAACAACATCAACGCAGATCAACACAGACAGCTATGTTTTTCGATCTATTCATTTGGGGACTACCTTGGCTTTAAAATCCGATGTTTGGGGACAGATACATCCACATCAGCATATAACACACTTGAAGAAGGTGCATTCAATCTTGTGCAGACTAACGAGTCAACTATATCATATACAGCTAGTCTTACAATAATGTCTGAAATACCAATCAATGTTTTAACATCCTTTATCACTATTTTTCATAGAAACGGCGATGAGGTGTTTAGTTTCATTGACGCGTATAACGATGCTATTATTAAAACAAGAATTTGTGGCAATGCCACTACAATCCAAATGAACAAGGATATGCAAGATTGGGAAGCGTTGAAAAAAGAATTGTATGGTGTCTTTAAGGAACCGCATAGTAGTCTTCAATTACACAGAGAGTAAATTAGAATTAGGCAAAATAAGACTGAATCTGTGACATTGTATACACAAAGAGTAGAAACATTAAAAAGAAGATTGATGCAGAGTAAACTACATAATATAAAAGAAGAAGGTTCTAAGGGACAGATAGATTATATTAAGAGTGAGACCCTCACTGTATTTATCAATGGACTGCAGGAAAAACTAGCATCATACGTTGAGACACAAAGATCTAAAACTTTATCGGAAGCTCAAGAGGAGGAGCAACGGCTCGACCTATTTAGATCAAATGTTAACAGGGACTATTCGAGTAGAAATTTAGCAAGGGTTAATTATATAGAAACAAAATATTTCAACTGTTGCAAGCCAGGTCATATTGCCAGAAACTGCAGATTACCTAGGAAAGATAGGGAAAAGAAAACGCACAAGGAAACCATTCAAATGGCACAGGACCAAGTTCTGGTGGGCAAGGAACAAGTTCCAATCCTTCCAATGCGCATAAGAAAAAATTTAAAAAAGATGCCAATGTTAGGAATTCAACAGTATTTAATGAGATAGTAATTCAGAAAGCCCTCACGTCAACGTGGTACTTGACAACGAAATTAAATGAATGATAATTGATACAGGACCGGAAGTATCGCTAATATGCGCTACTACTATGGGAGAGGTAGTTAAGAACATGTTTATTCCCAAATAATAAAGGTAAAGCTATAAGTAGAGAAATAAAGTTTCAGGTAGTGGAAAATGGATTTCTTCGGCAGTATGATGGAATATTGGGTAGCCATCTTCTTAAGGAAGGAGGTTACTCCATCCATTATAAAGAAGATATACTGAAAAACAGGTACGAAGAAATACCTTTAAAGTATTTACTGAAATTTCTGAAGCATTTAGAGTTGTAAAAATAAAAAATAGTAATGAATTAAAAGAGGACATAATTGTGCCAAGACAGTTAGTAAAGGAACGAATAATCATACCAGGATGTATAACCACAAACAACAATGGTGAATGTGTGGCCACTATTCTTAATACGACTGAAGAAGATTTTAACGTTAGCGAAATCCGAATTGTCGGAAGAAATTAAGACGACTTTGAGGTCAAAAAATAAAGAATATAAGAGGTAACAGGAAATATTAGAACAGAACATATGAACATAGAGGAGATAGAAAGCATATTAGGTATAATAAAAAATTACAGTGACATTTTTAGTATTAAGGATGAAAAGCTTACTCAGACTAATGTGCATTGGATTAGGACTACGGAAGGATGTTCTCCGGTGTTTACCAAAACCTACAAGTACCCAAAGGTACATGAGGAAGAGTTACGTAATAAGGTTGAAAAGCTAAAGAATGACGGTATAATAAGAGACAGTAATTCGCCATGGAGCTCACCTCTTTGGATTGTTCCAAAGAAGGTTGAATTGACGATTGTGGATAACTATCCCCTTCCTAATATTAATGAAATTCTTGACCAATTAGGAAAGGCCAGGTATTTCACAACTCTCGACCTGACTTCGGGATTTCATCAAATCCCAGTCGAGGATAAAGATATCGAAAAGACTGCCTTTAGTACTCCGTACGGGAACTTCGAGTATACTCGAATGCCCTTCGGGTTGAAAAATGCCCCAGCATGTTTTCAAGGTTTAATGAATAACGTGTTGACAGGGTTACAAGGTATTAAATGCTTCGTTTACCTCGACGACGTGGTAGTGTACGGACAGAGCCTTACAGAGCATAATGAGAAATTAGTGCAGGTTATTTATCAAATAAGGAATGCTAATCTCAAGTTGCAACCAGACAAATGTGAATTCCTTCATAAGGAAGTTCAGTATCTGGGTCATGTGATAACTGACCAAGGCGTGAAGCCTGATCCCAACAAAATAGAGAGTATAGTTAAAATGCAACCGCCATACAATCAGATAGGAATTAAGTCATTTTTAGGAATGGAAGGATATTACCGAAAGTGTGTCAAAAATTTTAGTAAAATAGCAGAGCCCCTAAATAAATTTCTAAAGAAACATGTATTATTAAATTGGGAAAAGAAAGAAGCAATTACCAAATTTCCAGTCCTACAGTACCCAGACTATAAAAAGGAATTTACGATTACAACGGATGCGTCCGTGCTGGGCCATAGGTTGGCCAACAAAGCAGTTTAGACCTTACATTTACGGTAGGAAATTCATCGGTCACAGCTCTTCCAAGGAGCGAAGTTGAATTAGAAGAGGAACAAGATATTAAAAATAATATTCGCAGAGAAATAACCGAATTAGAAGAAAGGAGGAGTTTTGTAGAATTTTCAAAATGCAACACATCACTACTAGCATATCCCATCCCCAGGCTAACGGTGGTGTAGAAAGGGCACACTGTCGCTTGTTAGAATATTTATATATAACACAACAGCGCATACCACACCGGATACACTCCGTATGAACTCGTGTATGGTAATTTGGCGGACAAACCTAGTGAGTTAGACGAGAATTATGAGAAGAGTACATTCGACTACTTAGATGAGCTAAAAGCGAACCTCTTAACTAAATCAGTAAAAGCTAGAAACAGGTCTTTGAACGCAGAACAAAAGGCAAAACTACGATATGATAAGCATATAGGGAAACAGGTAGAGTATAGAGTAGGAAAACAGATTTTAGTAGAAAATTCAGTGAAAGGTACGTTAGAAAGTTATTTTAAAGGACCGTTTAAGATATCAAAAGTTTGCCAAGATCACGTGTTCATTAAGTTAGGAAATAAAGAACAAAAACACAATAAATCCAACATTCGACCGTACTTTACAGGATCACCTGGTCCTTCGGTACAACAGCCAGGAACATTTCAAAATTCGTAGAAAGCGGTATCACTAAATCCGAATGAATCGGAATTTTGACATTTAAATCTACTAACTACGAGTAGGTATTTGATTTTTCGTAGTGCACAGACAAAAAGGATTCAAAATGCAAAAACCTATAGTTTGTTTGCTACATTATGGAAAATAATTATTTTTTGTTCATTAAAGGTCGAAAATTGCAACAAATAAATTACAGTACCAGAGAATGGTGGAGCTACTTTTGCAGAATCCTGGAATTGCTCAAGGATTTACAAAGAGTACCGGAGGCCCTTTCCAAATGCATTTTTTTTCCAACCTTGAAGAAGCCGTCATAAAATTGACAGGTTTAGAAACCTCCACAGCCGGAATTGAAGTTACTTCCGCATTCGGACTTTAAGACTCATCAACAATTATAGACCATAAAGAACACCCTTTGCTGGGTGAAAACTCAGTGGAAGCTGATCAAACGGAATTCCAATCGAGGGCGCAGTATGCGGCAGGGTTCCCCTTCAACCACACAGCGAATTAGCATTAGTTAATATAATCGGGTCTGGGTTTAAAACATTATTCGGTACCATGGATAATGAGTACGCCGAATACTACGCAGAAACTGTGAATACAATCAAATCAAATGAGATTAGAATATAAAAAAAAATGGGAAAATGTAAAAATCATGACAAAATTGAGTAAACAGGTAATTGACATAGGAGCAATTCAGAACGTCACCGCAACCAAAATCAATGAAATAATTAGCCCAATAAATCTTATCAGACAAATTCAGGAAACTTATTCCATACACTCATACTTTAACGAAATAATGAATAAGATAAATTTTAAGATTATGCAATTAGAAAAAGAAATAGAACAGGTTTTAGACAGCTTATTTTTTATTCAAAATGGTGTTATTCACCCCTCGAAAGAACCATAAAAAAATATGCAAATATTATAACAGTGATTAAAATAAAAGCTTATATGAAGAACCAAGAGATCATTGTATTATTACAAATTTCAATTGAAAGAATATTAAGAAGAATTTAATTTATTTGAAATTATTGCAAACCCAAAAATTGTAACAAACGGTGTTTTAATTGATGTGCCTAATACTCGTAAATTTTTAATAATAAGAAGAGATAAGGAATTTTATAATTTAAAAAATAATCTGGAAGACTGTAAAGATATTAATGGAAATTACATTTGCAAAACTGAATCATATAAGAACACTCTTGATTTTACAAAGTGCGCAATAAATGTCTTCATGCGCAACAAAGCTAATAACAATCAATTCAGATATTGAAATGTTATACAGAATCAAAGCAAACATATTTATATTTGTTGTTTCTCAAGAAACAAAATTAAATTGTAAATATAATAATGAAAAAACTGAAGGGACTCTTTGTAATGTAGGAATATTAACTTTAGGCGAAAATTGTACTTTTAACATAGTAGATACTAGCATAAGAACGATAAGTAAACCAATAGAAATTGAATTGAGAGATAGATTTAATACAAACGAGCTCGAAGATTGTTGCGTTTATGTTAAATTAGATACTGTTGAACTAAACACAAAAATGTTAAATAAAATTATAGTAAAAAATGTAGAAAAGCTTAATGACCTAGCAATCGACATACAGAATCAGAAGCATTTTTGGGAAAATGCATTAGATTCAATTCCAGAGAGAACCAGAAGAATTCTTACAGGAATCGGAGGCACCTTAACATTTATTGCAATATTTGTAACTGCATACAAGTGTAGTGATGTAGATCTGCAGGGCGAACAACCCTCAAAAATGTTTTAATCGAAAAAAGAAGAGGTACGTAAAAGAGTTACCAGAGCGCACCAGATCACCCTCAATGACATCATCGGAGACCATAACAATGAAACGAGTCGAACCAAGTTTAAGGGTTAGATACCCATAAAGTCGTTTTAAGGAAGGAGGTGTTAGGAAGGTGTGATGCTGAGGAAGGAAAATTGGCATACTAAACAAAAATGTTTCCACAGAAAATGTTGTGATATGATATTTACTGAGAAATTTAATTTTATAATATTACACAGACGACGAGACACCTGAAAAAACAACGCTCGTGGATCATAATACAAGAAAACATTAATGCATAGGTCAGCATAAGGCAGTTTAAGGTAGACGAGAAGTACCAGTGAATAAGAAAAAATTGCATAGTTTAATTCTAGACCCGCTAACAAGTAGAACAATAAAATTTGCTGTAATTCATAAGCTAAATTTCGTGTTGTTTTATTTTATTCTTTTTTGTGTTAATTTCTGCTGTTTGATGATACTTTATTCGAGAGTCTGGTTTGTTTCTCTTTTTCTTTTTTTTTTGGTTAATGCACAAAGGAAATACAGCTAACAATCTAGCTCGCGTGTGACGTTTTTATTTTTTATTATTTTTAAAGCGCTCCAAGCGTAACTTTGAGATAGTAAGGGACTTTGTCTATCTAGGCTCCGTTATCAATTCAGACAATGACACCAGTGCTTAGGTCAAAAGAAATATGACTCTTGCCAATTGCTGCTTTTTGGGCCAAGAAAGCAATTGACCAGCAAAGTCCTCTCTCGAATAACAAAAGTTAATAATCCTAACCCATGCAGAGGCATGGATATTATCAAAAATGGATGAGGGTGTTCCTGGCTACTTTGAGAGGAAAATTTATCGGAGGATTTTCGGTCTGCATAGACGGTGAGTGGAGGAGGAGATACAACGACGAACTGTATGGACTGTACAGTGACATTGACCTTACAAGAGGAGTCAAGATATAACGACTGAGAGTGCGGATGAACACCAACACTCCGGTCCGAACAGTTTTCGAATCCGCCCCCGAGGGACAGCGCATTAAAGGAAGACCGAGATTCAGGTGGCGCACGCAATTGGAAGAAGACCTCAGCCAACTTAGCGAGCAAAACCTAAAACAGCTAGCAAAAGATCGAGCACACGTTTGTTGACTGAAGCCCATGTCCACCCCTAACTGTAGCGCCACCTCAGCAAAGTAAGTATTTTTGGGAACTCAGTGTGATTCATGGCATGTGTTAAAGTAAGACATGCTCCATTTTATTCTGCAGTCTTACATCCGAACAACTCTTGCAAATTATTGAATTTAGTTATTAAAATTCGTACTCTGTGAAAAATGTTTTTCGCGCACTTCGACCAATTTACGGTCGTCATAATCGACCTACTGAGGAAGCAATTCAGGCCCAAATTTCGCATAAATTTCACGCTATTCGAAAAACATTTCTGCCGTATTTGGTCCAATGACCACCTTCAGGCAATACAAAAGCTGCCAATGCACTATTTGGTGCGGTTTATGGTCGGGAGGAATCATTAGGCCGTTTTTTTAAAAAAAAGACACCCGTGTGAACGACGTTACCGTCAATGGCGCTCGTCATCCTTTGCAATTTGCTTCTCAATCGCAACCTTGGAAGACAATATTACACGTGTTAATAGCGAGATACCACCCATTTTCTTCGTGGAAGTGGATTCTCCGTATGGACCACTTAAAACATAGTCGTGGTAGAAATGATAAACATTGATTTATCGACTAAAATCTGTCTATGACGACTTTTGTATCTGTTCTAGTTCCCGTAGGTTCCCGATTCTATTCACAAGGTTAGTTGCTTGTGAAGCAGGTATTTCATTCATTCAGCCTATTTACAAATTTTGTTTTTTAAAAGCGCGATCAGACGGTCATCCAAACTTGTCATCCGGATGACATCCTGATGTCACTATGACGTAGAATGGGTCCTAAAGTCATGTCATTGAACGTGTCAACCGAATGACATACCAGATGACACGATTTCTATGTCATCCAGATGACTGATTTGATTGACCGTGTGATCGCTTGTCATCGCTATTAGGACTGGATGAGCAAATTTTTTTGACAGCGTGTCATCCGAATGACAAGGTCGCATGGATGACATTACTTGATTTTCCTTCCACATTGTCATCTAACATCGTACGACACCTTTGCATCGTTGAAAAAGTTAAAAGATAATTTTCATTTTGTTTCTGTGTTATAAAATGATTGACAACGACGGTGAAGCCGATATTGAGGCCAAAAACAAAACTCCCACGATTTCAGGAAAAAACAGGAGCAGACAAATATTGTTTTCCTGGGATCGTCAGAGTCTGCTTTAATTGCAGCTGTTCAGGTAAATCCTGTCTGTTGGAACTCATCAGTACCAACATGAAAAAAACTTGCTATAACTCCCACCATGTGAGGCAATAGACAGAACGCATTCCTTTTGGTCAGGTTACAACCTTTATTAATCAATATATATTTCGTAGATCAATATTCAAATGTTATTGGTTTTAAATAATTCAACTTACAATAGTTTTTTCTCTTTATGTCTATACTTAATATTATAAAGAGAAAAGATTTGTAAGTTTGTTTGTAATGAATAGGCTCAGAAACTACTGAATCGATTTAAAAAATTCTTTCACCTTTAGAAAGCTACATTCTTCGTGAGAAACATAGGCTATATTGGAATTTTCAAAAGTTTAGGGTTCCGTACGAAATCTCGAATAATGTAACCCAAGGTGTAAAAAATTACTCATAAAACTCCTTACTATTGACGATAGAACAAAATAATGTTCTACAATATTAAAGAACACATTCAAATCTACAAAAAAGTCCGCGATAGCATATATATAACTGTAATAGTTTCTTCACTAAACTACTTTTTCATGTTACAAAATTATTAAAATCGGTAGTAAATTTTCAGACCATGTTATTGGTACCTTGGTATTAATCTTTATCCAAATAAATTACTTTATTTTCAAGGATGGTTTAGCACCTACATATAGCTTTTTGAATTTTAAAAATAATCTACTGATATGTAATCATCGGATTAAGAGATTTAAGAGAAGGTATTCGTTACGCAGCGGTCGCGAGCGGTGTAAGCAATAAATATTTTAATTTCGTTGTTTTCGTTCTTTGATATTATTTAAACTAGGTTTAATGAAAAGTTCTTTTCAGAACTACACTCAATTTAATAAGTTTTCAGAACTACAATCAAGTAAAAAAGTTCAGAACTGAACCAATTTTCTTTAGTTATTTCATATATTATTCCTGACATAGCATTAATAGTTCTTTTGGGTTTCATTTACATATTTTTCATAATTAGCATAACGGTCGAGAGCAGTACCTACTGAATAAATATTGTATAATATTTGTATCACTATAGTCATTAGTTACGCGACCGTTGACAACGACTGTTTATAGCGACGGATGTTTAGATAAACAAATATTAAATTTTTAAATTGCGACTAGAACTCGAACTGAACGGACGTATAATCCTTTCTTTGATTTTAAGCTGTCACACATTTCTGTTAAATAAACATATTTCCAGTTCTTTTATTAATAATTTGCGTTTGTTGTCCATTTATTTTACAATATGTAAGTTTTTAAAAATTAACATTTAGATTTCGGTGATATTCTGAAAACTAGGCACAGTATAAAAGTTCTCAGAAATGAACCAAAATGCCTAAAAGGGGAAGGTCTCAACTTTATAAAAATAGTTCACAGCGAGGACAGCCAAAATACGTCGAATTGGAGAATCTTCATTTGATAATGAAAATCGTCTTGCACGTCAAAGGAAATACGCATCGCTTTCGCATGCAAGGGAATCGAGTGCCGAACGTTCACAGCTTCTTGCAGAACAAAATTTGCGAACCTCACAGGTACGCGCACGAGATTCAAGTGCTGAGCGTACGCAGCAGCTTGATGAAATGAGGCATATAGTTTCGCAAGCACGTGCGAGGGAATCAAGTACTGAGCATTCCCGGAGACTTAGAGCACAAAGAGAACGACAGCAGGCGTCAACAAATAGAATTCGCGAACGTGTTTTAGCTCTTCTTCTTCTTCTTCTTATCCTTTTATTAACCCTTTCCTCGTTATACGAACTTATGCGTAACGAGTTTCCCATTTTTACTGCATCGCTGCTGCTCCGCTTATGGGGTTGGCTAATATCGCAGACCGCAGAACGCGTCTACATAATGCTCGGTCCGTTTGGCGCGAAAGAAATTAGGGAAGGAAATTTTATGCCCACATTTAAGATAGAAGGAGAAGTATATCACCTCATAGGTAGCCTTTTACCACCGTCAGATCAAAATCCACAATACTTGCAGATATATTTCATTTCAGATGCAGATCAGCTATCATTGCGGTCAAACATAGCGCCAACGCTAAAAGTTGATTTAATTAGCTGACTACAGACCGCGTGAAATAGTCACAGCATATATATACGAAGTTTTAAACAAAACTTAGAACTTAATAACACTTCTGATAATTTAAAGTTGATTATTCACTCAGACCGTACACCACAGACAGCAGGTTTAATGCTCCTACTATAAACGAGGTTGCCGTTCTCTTGGTTGATGAAGAAAAATGTCCCAGGGATAAAGTGCTGCACTGTAGAAATGGCCAGCTAAAGAGGGTCTCTGAGTTGCACCGCTCCTATGACCCATTACAGTATCCTCAAATGTTTGTAACAGGAGAAGAAGGTTATTATTTGACAATTCCTCAGCAAGATACAGCGCGTAATAAAACTGCTATTTTATGCTTTTAGATTGATGGATTGAAGATTGAATTACATATCTGATGAGTACATTCATCTCAGAGATGCTTTAAATCAAGATGCAAATGTTGATCCATCAAATATCGGTCAACATGTAATCTTACCATCTTCATTCACAGGTTCTCCGCTTTATATGCAAGAAAAAACACAGAACGCAATGACTTACGTTCAAAATTATGGAAGACCCGACTTATTCGTCACTTTCACATGTAACCCGGAATGGACTTGAATTAAAGCGGAACTATTATCAGGTCAGCAGTCATTCGACGTCATGACATAAGGGTATTTCATTTAAAGATGAAAAAATTTATAAAACTATTTAATAAAAATCAGATATTCGGCAAAGTGAAGTGTTATATGGCAAGTGTGGAATGGCAGAAGCGAGGCTTACCACATTGTCATTTGCTGTTCTGGTTAGAAAGAAAAATCCAGCCAGACGAAATTAATAGTATTGTAATATTTCGGCTAGAGTTCGAAATGATAAAACGTTATTCTGTTTCTAAAAACACTCTATTTATTATTATTTAAATTCAACTTTCAATCCATTCACAAACAATTTCACTTCTATTTCACAATTCAAATCTTTTATCTTTCACTTAGTAAGACTTAGGTCCTTTTCCATCGCATTCCAAAAATCAACTTATCGTCCGCAGTTTCTCATCCTGTATTTATACCACATTTGTCGGGTTCTAGCTCTTTCTGGTAACTTCTGGTTTGAAACTGGGGTAATAACTGAACTCTCCAAAGTGGAGAGTTTGTATGATCCTAAAGTTATGCAACGCTGGATACTTGATTAAATCATATATATACTACAATATCCCCCTCTTAAATTTGTTCGTCCCGAACAAACTCTTCGACATTCTGCCCAATATGGCGATGTATTCGATCCGCATGAACCACCTTCATCTTGCCTCTTCCTCGTTGAATGCAATAGACAACATCGTTGAATGCGATAGACAACATCGTTGATGCGTTTTACGACTTTATATGGTCCTTCCCAGTCTTGCTGTAATTTGGGTGATACGCCTTTCCGTCTATGAGGGTTATATAGCCACACTTGATCTCCTTCCTCGAATCCCGTTGTGGTCGCCTTGACATCATACCTGGTCTTCATGCGATCACTGGCTATCTTAATCTTATCCCTAGTTCTTTGGTGCACGTCCCTAATAATCCGTCCGAGGTCTGCGACATAGTAGTCTTCATTTCACTAGGTAACCGGACTGTTCGACCGAAAAGGATTTCCGATGGAGTGTGACCTGTGGTGTTGTGTACTGCACTCCGATAGGCTAATAGAAACATTGAAATTTGCCTATTCCAATCGCATTGCTTGTCGCCAACGACCTTTGATAGGTGTTCATTCAAGGTTCTGTTGACGCGTTCTACCATCCCGTCCGATTGTGGGTGGAGCGGTGTTGTTATCGTCTTTTTGATACCCAGTAGCTCGCACACCCCTTGGAAAATCTTGGATTCGAAGTTGTGCCCTTGATCCGAGTGCAATTCCATCGGTACGACGAACCTGCTCACCCAGTTGTAAACGATCTGTTCAATCACGGTTTTGGCTTCCTGGTAAGGGATAGCGAAAGCCTCAGGTCACTTACTGAAGTAATCCATAACAACAAGAATGTAGCGATTTCCCTTTTCGGCTCCAACGTTGTATTGCTGCATTTTGCCGTGAGTTTTAACCCTCGGGCCTTTACTGGCGGCGCAGGTGACACACTTTCTGCACCAATTTTCTACATCGTCCTTGGCGTGCGAGTCCCACTGTGCCCAGTATGCCTTTAGTTCTGGACTTTTATTGGATATTTCCTGCCAATCTGGTTTTTCTTCGTGTTATTTCCAAGCGAGTATTGGCTCGATATCCGGATCCTCTTTTTGGGCGTTTCGCATTTCACTTTCATTCCAACCGTCAGTGGGCTCAGCTCTTAGCCGTTGAGTGGATACCGCATCTTTTTCTTCTTGTCGTGCGCAATGTTTGCAATCAGATTTGCAAGGTCGCCGGGACAGAGCATCCGCATTAGAGTGACGGCTTCCCTTTCGATGCTGTATCTCGTAGTCGTACATCAGGAGTCGTTCAATCCACCTTGCGACTTGTCCTTCAGGATTTTTAAATTGCAGCAACCACTTCAGAGACGCATGGTCTGTGCGAAGAATGAATTTTCGTCCGTACAGGTACATATGGAAATGCTTTGTTGCAAAGACCAAAGCAAGAAGTTCCCGCCTGGTAACACAGTAGTTCCTTTCCGGCTTAGAGAGCACCTTACTAAAGTAGGAAACAACTTTTTCTTGCCCGTCATGCATCTGCGAAAGGACAGCTCCAATTCCGACGTTACTGGCATCTGCATCCACAATAAATGTTTTTCCTGGAGTACGGTACGCTAGTATAGGGGCCTCACATAGTTGTTGTTTGAGAGTTTTGAAGTTTCTTTCGCATTCACTTGACCATTTGAATTGTTTTCCCTTTTCTGTTAGTTGATGCAAACTCTTTGCAATCCCAGCAAAATTCTTCACAAACCGCCTGTAGTAGGTAGCGAGTCCCAGAAAGCTTCTCAGTTGGTATTTGTCTCTTGGGACTGGCCAATTTTTCACCGCTTCGATCTTTTCTGGGTCTGTCCTTACCCCTTCGGATGAGATGATGTGTCCCAAGTATTTGACATCTGGCCTAAAGAGATGACACTTCTTCGGGTTTAGCTTTAGCTGTGCACTTCGTAGTCTTTGGAACACTTCCCTTAAGTTATCTCGATGTTCTTGAAAAGTTTTGCCGACCACGATGACATCGTCCAGGTAGACCAAACAGGTTTTCCATGTTAATCCCAGCAAAACGCGTTCCATTAGGCTCAAAGGTTGCCGGAGCATTGCACAATCCGAATGGCATTACTGTGAACTGCAAAATCCCGTTTCCTGCGGTGAAGGCTGTCTTCTCACAGTCCTCCGGATGGAGGTAGCCAGTAGCCACTCTTCAGATCAAGTGTGGAGAACCATTGCGCCCCTGACAGTGTGTCCAGTGTGTCGTCAATCCTTGGCAAGGGGTAGCTATCCTTCTTGGTGACATTGTTTAGCTGGCGATAATCCACGCAGAATCTATTGGTGCGGTCTTTCTTCTTGACCAGTACAACGGGTGATGCCCACGGACTCTTAGAGCCTTCAATCAACCCTTCCTTTTCCATATTCGAAACCATTTCTGCAACCTCCATCTGCTTAGCTAATGGTAAACGCCCAGAGGTTGACGTATGAGTCTTGCATCTCCAGTGTCTATTCGGTGTTGTACCAAATGTGTCCTGCGATGCAAATACGTCTGCAAATTCGTTGATTAGTTCCTCTGCCGTCGCTCGTTGCTTCTGGTTTAGCTTGGTTTGCCTGATTATAGTTCTTTTCAACTCGGCTGTGCTACGTGATGGCAAAGATATAGCAGCATTTTCCTTCGACAACTTGGTGACAGCAGTTAGCGGTACGCACGCTCCGATCGATTGTCCTTGCTTTAGTTCGATGCTCTTATTTCCAACATTCAAGATTCTTACTGGCACCGTTTTGCCTTTCGGCTCAACGAGCATCTTTCCCACGACGTAATTCTGATAATGATTTTTAGAGTCCGGCTCAGTCAAATAGAATCGATGGCTCCCAAGATCACCTTCCAGCTTCCCCCAAATAAGTGTCTCTGCGGAAGGTGGTAAGGTTTCGTTCTTGCTGACTACTGTCCTAAGGCATGCGGCATTCTCATTCCCGTGCACCATCGGAATCTCAACGTTCCTGTACTTAAGTACTTGAGTTCCGATGTCGAGCACTACATTATGCGCCTTCATAAAGTCAACTCCAATGATGTAGTCGTCCCATATATCGGGCACTAGGAATACCTGGGTGAATGTTAGTCCTGCCAGATTGATGGTAAGAACAACCTTTCCATACACCTTCGCCGTTGCTCCTGTTGCTGTTTTCAGACAGTAGCTACTGGTGTTGTGCAGCCATGAATCATGAGCGATATCCCTTCTTATAATGGAAGCGGTGGCACCGGTGTCAATGGTGGCCACGCATTTATTCTGGTCAATGTGGGCTTCCACTGTAAGACTCTTGTTACTTCGTTTTGTTTGGGAGACTTGGATTTTGATCTTGGGGGCGTCAATTCCAGCAACCGACCTCTGCCCCTCGAAGCTGGTCCTTACACGTATTCCCGCCTGTTGACTTGATGATACGCTGCTTGCAGTATAGATGTTATTCCTGCCAGATGCCTCCTAGCAGCGAATTGTGGACAACTGCGTTGTTTAAGTGGAGCTCTGCACTCACGCTGCAGATATCCTTTTCTGTTGCAGTTCCAATAACGGACTTGTCCTCCACGCACACTGTTCCGCTCCACGACATCTGTTCGTTGGCATGAGCATTCCACGGCTGTCACTTGCCTCACGCGGTGGATTTCTTGAGATACATGGTCGGCAGCTTTCATCGTCAGGGCAAATGCTAGGGCTCCTCAGGGGGGGAGGTTAGTTTTCCAGCCATTCGTACAGCCATTTGCAACTGCCTGTCTTCAATCGCTTGGGTAAACGCCTCTACAGCCATTTCGCTGATAACGTCTTCTCCGGCATTAGGATAAGATAAATGCGCCAACCGTTCGATATCGGCCTGCAACTGCTAGTGTTTCTCCCCTCTTCTGGACTCTGCTGCGCAGTTGGACTCTGTATACTTGTTGCATATGGTCATGCCTGAAGCGCATTTCTATGGCTTTAACCAAAGCGTCGTAGTTGAGTTGTTTATCTTCTGAGATAGTTTGCAGCAATTCCGCAGCTGTTCCTCTCAGTGCCAGCGTTAGCGCAATAGACTTTTCTCCGTCGTCCCAGTTATTGGTCATGGCAGCTGCTTCAAATTGTCTTCTATATATTGGCCACGATGTTTGGCCATCAAAAATAGGTGGTTGCATCTCTTTCCTTCTAGGGCAGTCTGTAGAAATTTCTCGAAACTGGGGTAATAACTGAACTCTCCAAAGTGGAGAGTTTGTATGATCCTAAAGTTATGCAACGCTAAATACTTGATTAAATCACATATATACCACAGTATTTTAGTTGCTGACCTACCCGATTAACAAAACGATCCGATATTGTACGATATCGTAACTAAATTGGTGCATGGACCATGCGGAGAGCACTTAGCACTTAGCAGCACCATGTATGAAGAATGGTATCTGCACAAGATCCATCTCAATCAGGATGTTTTTACCTTAGAATGTTGTTACATCACGTACGCGGTCCAACTTCATTCGAGTACTTAAAAACTGTAAACGGGGTGGTCAAAGAGACACATCAAGCAGCTTCCCGTGATAGAGGTTTGCTAGAAAACAATGACCATTGGGAAAAGACTTTGAGAGAGGCTTCGTTTTCACAATGCCCAACAAAACTAAGAGAGTTGTTTGTAGTGATACTTTTATTTTGTCACCCATCGGAATCATTCAAATTATGGGATAATTTTAAAGACGATTTATATGAAGATATTAGAAACAGAATCAGGCCGCAAAATCAAGAATGAAATTTACCTTTCAGTGAAGAATTAATAAGAATAAGAATTATTAGAATTAAATGATAAAACTTTAAGCAATTTCGGATTACCTTCTTCAGTTTGTATACTCGTACATAATAATAGTACAGGAACAATGGTAGATCAGTATGATACCAATGATTTGACAGCGTTTGTCAATGAAAATGTGCAAAAATTAGTCCTAGATCAAAAATATGCTTTTGACTATAATAGAAAGTGTGAATAACAACAAAGGACAATTATTTTTTTTGGACGCGCCAGGAGGCACAGGAAAGACGTTCCTCGCAAATTTAATACTTGCAAAGATAAGACAATCTGAAAAGATAGCGATAGCAGTCGCTTCGTCAGGAATTGCTGCAACACTCAACAATCAACATGTTCTATTTGCAAAAATGGTCCCCTTGGGAAATTATTACCAGACGCATCATTGATTATATGGAATGAATGTACCATGAGCCATAAAGCACATGTAGAGGCTGTGGATAGAACCTTAAGGGATCTCAGAAACTCTACTTCCGCTATGGGTGGGATTGCTTTTGTATTTGCTGGAGATTTCCGACAAACACTACCCGTTATTAACAGAAGAACGCGTACAGACATTATAAAATCTTGCTTGAAATCATCTGTCCTATGGACATCGATTCAAAATTTGAATTTACGAACCAATATGATAGCTCCCCTTTGCGGAAATACGTATAATAATTTCCCGCAACAACTGCTAAGACTTGGAGAAGAAATTTTTCCACCTTCAAATTTAAATAGTAATTATGACGTCCTTTTGGATGAGGCCAAATAATAATCCAGACAATTTATTAGGTACCGTATATCCTGACATTGAAAATGTACAAGAAAAAGATTTCCATTGGTTGTGTTCTAAAGCAATAGTGTCACCTAGGAATGAAACTGTTAACGAAACAAACAATTTGATTATGCAAAAAGTCCGCGGCCAGGTCAAAATTTATAAATCGATCGATACCGTAACTAATATCGAGGACGTAGTACATTACTCACAGGAATTCTTAAATGCACTTAACCCCTCTGGATTGCCAACATATGAAATAAAATCAAAACCCGCAACACCAATCATGCTTTAAAGAAATTTAAGCCCTCCTAACATGTGCAATGAGACAAGGCTACTTATAAAGGAATTGAAGGAAAATTTAATTGTAGGGACAATTATCACTGGCCCTGCAGCCGGTCAGTTGGCTCATATACATAGGATGCCGATGATTTCTACAGATTTACCGATTCCATTTAAAAGACTTCAATTTCCTGTGAAAAGATCTTTTGCTTTAACAATTAACAAGTCCCAGGGCCATACCTTCGGTTTGGAAGGGATTGATCTACGGAAAGAATGCTTCACTCATGGCCAACTATATGTTGGCTTATCGCGAATCGGAGCACCTGAAAATAAAACAACAACAAATGTTGTTTACAGGGAAGCTCTATAATCCACTAAACTTTACACAACTAAACATCCTTCCAGTAAAATAACCTTTTATAGCTCATAAAAATGCTTTTACTACGGGAAATTCCCTTGGGAAAAATAAATCAATTTTGGTGTGGAAATATAAATTACTCTTCAGAAACCTATAGCCCGGGAAATTTCCACGGAAACATTATTGCCACCCGTGCGAAGCCGGGGCGTGTCGCTAGTATTTGATAAATCTAGTTGTTCTAAGTTTTATTTTTCTATTGAATTAGCTGGAGAATTGTTGCGTGGGCTACAGAAGTCAAATGGAAAATGGCCGACCTACCCAATGGCTGCTTTGACATTTTAGTACATTGGAAGGCTCCTACTTCTAGTACTATTTATGGGCATTGCCAACACTCCCCCCTGGTAGGTCCTTCCGCGGACTGACTTCTTTGGTGTTTGTGATAACCAAGATCGCCAACTTTACAACAGGCCTCTCGAAGACGCCCGATTTGGTTTGGACAAAGGCGCTGCGGACTTGCCCATCTTTGGAAGTTCTAGTTTCCACCACTCGCCCCTTTGGCCAGCAGTTCCTTGGGCAATTTGGGTCCGTAATAAGCACAAAATCGCCCACTTGTATAGGTTTCACTGGCTTGAACCATTTAGCACGACGAGTAATAGCGGGAAGATACTTTCGTACCCAGCGTTTCCAAGTGTTCTGCGAACTGCTGTGACGTTTGCCAATTCTTTTTTAACACCCTAATGTCGTCGTCGAATACTGCTAGTGGTTTAGCACCATTCGAAGATCCCAGAAGGAAGTGGTTAGGTGTAAGAGCCTCCTCATTCTCGTTGTCGATCGGAATGTATGTTAACGGTCGTGAGTTAACGATATTTTGGACTTCAATCAGCATGTTTTTAAGGACTTCTTCTGAAGGATTTCTAGTAGGCATTACCTGGTACAATGTATTTTTTACGGACCGTAACAGCCTTTCCCAACTTCCTCCCAATATGCGGCGATCCTGGAGGAATGAATTTCCATTTGGTGGTAGTTGATGTAAAGGCTTCTATAAGTTTATCTTTGTTCACGCTCTTAAAGGCTTCTCTCAGTTCTCTCTCTGTACCTATAAAATTTGTTCCATTATCACTGTACATTTCAATTGGAGATCCGCGTCGCCCGATGAAGTTCCGTAGCGCCATAATACAAGAGTCGGATGATAGAGAGTATGATCTCTATGTGGACCGCTCTTGTGGTCAGACACGTTAGGACACGTTAGACACCCCACCTTTTTTCTATTCAACGGAGGATTGTGACGTTCATTGGCCCGAAGTAGTCTACTCCGACAAAGGAAAACGGTCGACAAAACGAAGTGAGCCGTGCCGAGGGAAGTTGTGCCATTATAGGGTGAAGCGGTTTAGCCCTATTGTTCTTGCACGTCTGACAAACCCGCCTTACTGCAATTTTTTTCGTAGTTCATTTACAACCGTCTCATGATTTTCGTGGTTGTAGCGGCAATGTACTTCCATGATGTGTAAGTCTACCATTTCTGAAAGCTGAATTCTTCCAGAGAACAGAGGTTGGGAAGTGCACTAGACGGTTCTACCAGCTGGTTGGCTTCTAAATCTGCGATTTCTTCCCCGTACACGCTTGCTTGCGCTTCTTTTATGAGTAATCGCTCTGCGACCTGAAGTTCCTGTTGCGATAGTGGTCCACGTGTTTTTTCATGTTTAAGTCTTTTACTTTGTGCGTTGTAAATGAAACGGAGTGCAAAAGCAGTTCTTCCGAGCAACAGGAGGTTTCATGATAGCGAAAAATGTTTTCTCGGGTAGAGGTGTGGATACTGAAGAAGCACGCCTTGAGTTCTTCTTCCGTGCTGCCTTCCTGGTGAGCTTCCTGAGGCCAACAGTCCGGGTGCGACTTGAGAAACTCTGGGCCGGTAAACCACCGACTCGTAACTTTAAATCCGGGATGTTTCGGCCACTTTGTCCCTTCATCAGCCACGTTCAGCTTCGTGGGAATTCACCGCAAGTCTGATATCTCCGTAAGGTCTAGGATTTCGCTTATCCTGAAAGCTACAAATTGTCTATATCTCCGGTGATCTGATCGAATCCAACTCAGGACATTTCTGGAGTCCGACCAAAGGAAAAGTCTCGAAAATTTAATTATATGGGACTCCACTATGCAATTTGCGAAGCGAGCACCCAAAACTGCGGCTTGTAATTCCAGTCTGGGTATTGAAAGACTTTTCAAAGGTGCCACTATTGTTTTGGCACCAACAAGCGAGTACTCGACCATATCGACGGTAGCATTTCTAAGGTATGCCGCAGCAGCAAATCTGTTCTCACTAGCATCCACAAAAACATGTAACTGTCGTTCTGAATCGAGATTTGGGCAGTAGGAGATGTAGCATCGTGGAATTTCGAGCGTTTCCATTGTCGCGTAAGTATTGACCCATTTCAACCATTTAGCATATTCCTCGTCTTTGACTTCTTCGTCCCAGTCGATCTTTGAACGCCAGATGTCTTGGAGGAGCACCTTGATGTACATCAAAAAAAAAATGCGCTAACAAGCCCAAAGGGTCGAATATTGTCATTAGAATATTTAGCACTTCGCGTTTCGTAGGGCGGCGCCCACTAAAGAGGAATTCGATTTGGCTTATCTTAGTGGTTAACTTATATGTGAAACAATCCGATGCCGTTCACCACCACATTCCTAGGACTTTTTCTATGGTCAGCTCCACGTCGACATTAAGATCCTTGCTAACTGTGGGTTCAGTCTTCAACCCCTTAAGGACTGCAGGCGAATTGGAAATCCAGTTCCTGATTAAAAAACCACCCTGATAATGCACATAACGAATCTCTTTGGCCAACTGAATTGCTTCTTCTTCCGTTGGTACGCTGTCCATTAAATCGTCGACGTAGTGATTTTCCTTAATGGAGCGAACAGCTCGCGGAAATGCCTAGCTGAACTCGTCCGCATTTTTGTTTTTGATAAATTGAGCATAGCAAGGGGGACACATCGCTCCGAAGGTCATTACATTCATCACATAGACACCTGGGTCTTGTTTTTAATTTTTACTCCAGAGAAATCTTTGAAAATTGCGATCTTCTTTCCGTATTCGGACCTGGTGGAACATTTCCATCATGTCTCCGCATATCGCTATAAGATTTTCCCTGGCTTTGTATATGACGGATGTTAGTGAGGTAAGTTGATCCGGTCCTTTAAGCAGCATCGAATTCAAAGAAATGCCTTGGACCTTGGCTGCCGCATCCCAAACGATCCTTAGCTTTCCTGGCTTATTCGGGTTTTGGACTGGAAATATCGGGAGGTACCAGGAGCCGTGGTTTTCTTTAGATATTTCAAGCATAGCCCTTGGAAACGTACTCCTGGATTTTACTTTCGAACATTTCGGCTAGGTATGACTCTCGTCTCATGCGCTTGTGGAGACATGACAATCTCTTTTTGGCCATGGGTAAACTGTATGGCAACTGGATCTTGTCAAAGTTCCACAAGATTGAAGTCTCAAAAAGTCCATTTCTCCGGATAGTATAGGTGTTCAACAGCTCTAATGCGCGTTTATCCTCAGTTGAAAGAATGATCTTTTCGGAATTTGAAGCTCCAAAGCTGTCACTGGTAATGAACTTTGTCACCAGATGCTGTAATTCTGCGTAGTTGCATTCACAGCTATGAAAGCTATGGTAGTTATTATGACAGACGTCTCTGGCAGTTTGTCCATCATAGCAGCCATGCACCACCCATCCTAGGCGGGTTTTAGTTGCGACTGGTTGTTTCGAACGTCCTTCTTTATATCGCCGAGGAAGGCTCAATTTGGAATTGTTCAGGCCTATAAGCAATCGTGGAATCGCACGCTCATATGATTGAATTGGTAGTCCGCTGAGATGCTCATAGCTTTGCTGTAAGTCGTCAAAGTCTATAGATTGTTTTTGCAGCTCCAGTTTCTTGACTGTGTGTACATCTGTTAGACTGAAACGTTCTGCATTCGAAGCTGTATCTGTGATTTGCATGTTTCCGAATCGTTCTCGTATATGTGAGTGTTTCCAGTCCATTTTAAATAGAGCGGCTGTGGGGTTCCTTTCACGTTCAGCTCTATAGCTATCTCTTCATCCATTAAAGATAGGGAAGATCTATCGTCTAGGAAGGCGAACTCGCCCAACCGTTGGGATTTGTGTTTCCCGATCAGTGTTTTCATTATGCAAAAGTATATGATGCTTAAAGGTGCATCCACCCTTGCCACAAGCAGCTGGTGAATGGCAACTATGGTTTTTATGTTTTCCTAAGCATCGTCGACATAACTGATGCTCCTTTACTACTTACCATCTTAAGGTGCGGTTGAGTTTCTGGAATTCCTTGCAGTCGGCAACCGACTCGCAGTCTCCTTGGCATACGCAACACTTGTATTTCGATGAGCACGAGTTTTCAATGTTCGCATAGTTGTTAAAAAACCCCTTTTCTTTCTTTTTTCTTGGTGTCAATTTATAGTCTGAAGTAAATGGCGACATATCTGGTGGAAGAACACTGTTGGAAGCTTCGGAAACTTGGTATATCCATATAATGAAATGAGAAAAGTTACAGTTCGGTATACTTCGCTTGTATTTTGGCATGACTGGGTAACATCGTTAACCCAGGAGGAGGGGGACCAGGTGTTTGCTGTTTCGAAAAGTACTCGAGCTGAGGCTGATCAAAAGATGTTTGAGTCCGTTGCAATTGCGGTGGAATTTAACAGGGTGGTGGTTGCTGGGATATGTCATTCAGAGAAACTGGTTCAAATTGCCAACTGACGTTGTGGCAAGTGACGTGCTTGTTTCGTGGTCGCCGGCACATGGTTCGTCGTCGACGCAGGGCGACCCACGGGAGGATGGCTACCAAGCCAGTTTTCCACCTTGATTACTGAAGTAGATGTATCATCCTCTTCGGTTCCCGACGAGTTGTCCTCTAGTTGGCTCAGAATCTGATATTTTTTCCAGATATCAGAAATTCCTCTAGGTCGCGCTTCACCTTCAAGAGCCCCTCCTCCTCTAACATGCGCAATTCTATTTTTAGATTCTTCTCCAAAGATGCCCGAGATCCTCTTGAGCTAAAGGACCACAGATTTTTATGTTGATTAACAGGAGCATTTGGGTTCTCGGTGGTGACAAGGTACCTTGATACTTCGTTTTGTGGAATCCTGGTGCTGCCTGTAGCAGCAAGCTCCAAGCTTACAGCTTGGTTGGAGGAATATGGCTAAAAATGCGTGCGGAAATTGAGGCAGCATTAAATATCGAAGGTGTATTTACATCTCCCATACTGCCCGGAACTTTGTACACTTGTGTGGCAGTAGTTCTAATAGCTGTGATGTGAAGTCCATAGAGTCGGAAGTTCTTGTACATCCGAAGACAGCGGCGGGCCTAACCTTAGATGGATTAATTGGGTATTCACTAGCCGAGAAAATTAAGGCTGCATGAGACATGGCGGCGGTAACGTAGTTAAGTATATTGTTCGGGGCACTATTGTTGTAAATTGTTGGAACTAATCAGTGCCAACATGAAAAAAACTTGCTGTAACTCCCACCATTTGAGGCAACAGACAGAACGCATTCCTTTTGGTCAGGTTACAACCTTTATTAATCAATATATATTTCGTAGATCAATAATCAAATGTAATTGATTTTAATTTGTTTAAATAATTCAACTAGATAGATAAATCTAGTTGGTTTAAGTTTTATTTTTCTATTGAATTAGCTGGAGAATTGTTGCGTAGGCTACAGAAGTCAAATGCAAAATGGCCAACCTACCCAATGGCTGCTTTGACATTTTAGTACATTGGAAGGCTCCTACCTCTAGTACCTTTTATGGGCATTGCCAACACTGCCCTTTGGGATAGTGGGCGGAAGGATTACAAAACTCCGAACTCCAAAATTGATTCCTGGAAACAGGTGGCGGCCAATTCAAATATTGAGGGTGTTGACGATGTCGAGGCGTGTCTTATTTACATTAGTCGACGTCCACATTAGAATTGGTGGGTACTCGTACTTTAATTGATCTACTTTCATGTATGAATACGTTCATACATAACTATATTTGTTCGTTGTTCTTTTAAGAGGATTGCGTATGATGATTACTTAATTTTAAATGAGTTGATGCAGTTGTCAAACGCTGAACCGTCCCTCGAAGCTGCCCAACCAACACCAGTGCACTTTATTCCAACTTTTATACAGATCAAATTTATCGACCATTGATCTAACGGACATATACGAGTATATACATACAAATATGGTGTTCCTAAGAACTTTATCAAATTCTACTCGACCCATGACAAGTTGTCTATTTTGGGAGCAGTCTCAACTCACTCGCGGCAATTTTTGATGCGGGTTGCAGGATTTGTTATTGATCAGCGTATTTACTTACACTAGAGCCTAACAACAAAAAATAGAGCTGTAATGCGAAACGCAATTATATTCATTATAAGCCTATTCACCACGTTGAACAATTGCAATCTTCTTATCCTTTTATTAACCCTTTCCTCGTTATACGAACTTATGCGTAACGAGTTTCCCATTTTTACTGCATCGCTGCTGCTCCGCTTATGGGGTTGACTAATGTCGCAGACCGAAGAACGCGTCGACATACTGTTCGGTCCTGGATCGCTTCAGTGGTTAGCCGTTGGTACGTATGCGCCATCTGAGAAATCCAGGAATTCTTTTTCCGATTAAATCTTCAGATCCAGTAAAATTGATAGCCTTCTTTTTTTTTTCGCCACTTATGACCAAAAGAATGAACATAGATCATATCAACAAATGTCGTTCACTTTGAATCGCAGTCCTGCTTAAAGTAAAAATTCAAGAAACTCTTTTTCAAATAATAACACCTATGAAATTAACTTGTTAATATATTACAACTAATGTACTCGTATTATTTCCTCCTAATACTTCGTCATTAACTATTTACCATACACGTTTGCGCTCCCAATGTTTTTTTTTTTAATTACTTTAATTAATTATTTTGGTGGAGTTGCAGTATATACTGTAGCACGTCACTAATACAAAGAACTGAAAAAAATCGGTAGAATTAAGCGATAACATCATTAAGTGTCTCATTGGAGTTTTATATAACCACAACCGATGCAATTCTCCAGTCATTATTTTCTGCAATCCACGAATGTGGAAATGTTAATAAACTTAATAATGCATTTATTTCTTTTTCTTATTGGACACCATGTTTCACCTTTTATCAAAATTTAGCATATGAAAAATCCTCTATGAAACAAGAGTAGAATATGATACGGACTTCTTAAGGGTGATATATTTGTAACACTTCTCCAAAGCTTTTGATAGCGTTTATCACATGGTACTCTACCAGAAACTTAAATTATATTTTTTTGTTCCAGTGAAAGGTCCGTCCGAATGGGTTTTAATTATTTACACAATCGTCAACACTGTCATAATACGAGGGCGGGTCAATAAGTCCGTGACTTTTTGAATTTCTGACCTCTTTACTGAAACAGCAACACTGCTCCTCTCAACAGGCATCTGTCAGTTGACTCCTGTCAAAATTTAAACTTGCTGCGTCAGTTAGTTTGTGTTTGACAGCTATTTGTATCAGACTACTCACTAATTTGAGGAGAAAATGGAAAAAAGTGAATTTCGTGTGCTTATTAAGCATTATTTCTTGCGAAAAAAAACCATTACCGAGACCAAGGCTAAGCTTGATAAATATTATGGGGACTCTGCACCATCGATTTCAATGGTAAAAAAGTGGTTTATTGAATTTCGTTGGTGCCGTACAAGCACTGAAGATGCCGAACGTCCTGGACGCCCAGTTGAGGTCTCTACACCCGAAACAATCGAAAAAATTCACGATATGGTGTTGGCCGGCCAAAGATTGAAAGTGCGACAGATTGTGGAAGCCGTAGGGATCTCGCATGGCTCAGTGGTTTCAATTTTGAATGATCACTTGGGCATGAGAAAGCTTTCCGCAAGATGGGTGCCGCGTTTGCTCACAGTCGACCACAAACGCAATCGTGTAACAACTTCACAGGAAGGTTTGGCGTTGTTTAATCGCAATATGGAGGAGTTTTTACGCCGTTTTGTAACCGTGGACGAAACATGGATCCATCACAACACACCAGAGAACAAACAACAGTCAAAACAGTGGGTTTCTAAGGGTGAATCGGCGCCAAAGAAGGCCAAGGTGGGTTTGTCAGCCAATAAAGTTATGGCGACTGTTTTTTGGGATGCACGCGGGATAGTCCACATTGACTACCTTCAAAAGGGAAGAACAATCAATGGGGAATATTATGCCAACTTATTGGACCGATTCAATGACGATTTGAAAAAAAACGACCTCATTTGGTCAAGAAAAAAGTTCTTTTCCACCAAGACAATGCAAGGGTGCACACATCTGCAGTTGCCATCGCAAAAATCCATGAATTTGGATATGAATTGCTCCCTCATCCACCCTATTCTCCAGATTTGGCTCCGAGCGACTACTTCTTGTTCCCAAACCTGACGAAATGGCTTGGTGGAAAAAGATTTGACTTCAATGATGAAGTCATCTCGCAAACAAAGGCCTATTTTGAGGACATCCACAAATCATTTTTTTTGGAAGGGATAAAAAAATTGGAGAAGCGTTGGACAAAGTGTATAGAGCTCAAGGGAGACTACGTTGAAAAATAAAATTATTTTTTTATCAAAAAATCTGTGTTTTAATCCAAAAGTCACGGACTTATTGACCCGCCCTCGTAACGTTTCTTCTGGTTGTCGATCTTTAAGTGCACGAGTATCTCAGGGTTTATATTTGGCTCAATTTTATTCTGCGTTTTATTAGTAACCTGAGTAAAGTATGGTTAAACGTTGCAATCCATTTCTGTGCTGATGATGCCAAGATATATATCTCGAGACTCAGTGGACTAGTCGTTAAATAAACGAAGGTTTGGATCAAATATAGAACTGGTCATTATGTAATGGACTCAATATTAATCCGACGAAATCGCTCCTCATCCTTATAGCTAGAAATATTACCAACACAGATTAAATACCACCAATATACCTGAACGACAGGCAACTACATTTTGTGAAGGTTGCTGCAAGTATTGGGTTCAAATAAAATTGCTCACTCTCCGCCGTAGACCATATTAACTTCGTTCTTAAACGAATATATGTTGAACAGCGCAAACTTTGACTTTCATCTAGCTTCACCCCAATAGGTACAAAACTCAGGCTTATAAAAACTTTACTTATGCCTTGTAAGATTGACTCTCTATCACAACGCAAGTTGCTTGTTGCCTTTAAAGATATGATAAGGTATGTGTACGGGCTTCGTCGATACGGTCATGTACGAGTATCTGCGATGCCAACTTATCATTTGTACAGCAAAGAAACATATTAGCTAAGAATGGCCGGTGCTTTGCTTCCGATATGCCGAAAAAGGGACATTAGCCCGAAAAAGCAGAAGTGTTAAGAGGATCAAATGTAATAAGTGTAAGGGAAACCACATGACAACAATGTGCGACCCGAAATTTCAAAAAGACTCAATTTTTGCTGTGCAAAATACAAGTGACAGCAAGCATATTAAAGATAAAACAGAAAGTTTGACATCGAATCTTGTGTGTAACTCTCGGAGTGAATATAATAACGTCTTCTTAAAAACTGCGCTATGTGTTCGAGAACGATGGGGGGAGAGGGATAACCTCTTGCTTCGAATTATCATCGAAAACGGCAGTTAAGATACCTACATTCGTGAAAATGCTGCAAAAAAGTAAAAACTTTCAACCACAGGTGAAGTTCAAATGGCCATCGTTCCTTTTTGTGTGAGCTCATTTGTGGAGCCAAAGTTGAAATAGAAGCTTTGGTTGTATTTTTTGATACTCCGAGTGAAAAAATGGATGTCCTTTGTTAACTTCAGATAGGCTGACAAAAATTTTGTGAAAAACGTTGCAGTGGTCACCGTTCATGAAAGGCAAGTTGCTAAGCGTTAAAGTGCTGTGAAGACACTACTTAAATGCAGTGGCATCATAAGCACTCTCACACTCAACAGTCTACAACTGTAACAATACTTTTTATTTTAAAAGATATGTTGATGGAAAAACAAGGTACATACAACTTGCCAACGATTTAAGCACTCGACGTTCTAAGAATACAAGGCGAGGAGAGAGAATAGATTTCATTAATTTTCATATGGCACATTACTTAACAGTGTATCAAAAAATTGAGAAATTGTTATCACGCATCGTTGCCTAGAAAGATGTGAGTTCAAGCTTCTGTGGTAAAAGAAATCAAAAGGTTGCACGTGTTGATTCTTTGGTGAGACGACTTTCCAAAGATAAAACAAAATTGGCGGCGTACGTCGCGGCTGTTCAAAAACTACCTCAAGATGGAATAGCAGAACTTGTTAATCATCAGCCATCAAAAAGAACATTTTCATTTCAACCGATCCTATCAACCATCTCTAAACAGTTTTCTGGTAAATGGACCTATTTTTCTTTCTGATGTGCATGAGATTGCTGTGGCTTCTGTGTCAACAAACAATGCAAAACTAACATTACATTTCTTTGTGCTAAAAGTAGTGTCGCGTTATTGAAAAACAAAACAGCGAAGGACAATTGACTCTACCGAAACTTGAGTTTACTGCCAATTCAACAGCAGATAGCCTCTGCAATCATTTAAAGCTAACTCTTAAAGTGATGGTACAAAGATTCATATCTGTTGTCAGACTCTGATCAATTGAATTTATGGGGATTCACAATGCTCCGTCGAGTGACTTGAATAACCCGATGATCTCTTTAATTACATAAAAGAACTTAACCTTTGCTATAAACAATATTGCTGGTGGAGGTAGACCAAGATGTTAATAAAACCAGCGATCGCATGATAAGGTTCGGCGATTTTAGTACGTGAAAAAAAATTACTTAGAATTACGCTCGGATCCAATGCCTTTATTAACGAAATTCAATTTGAACAAAAAGCCAATTCCATTCATGGTAAATCATTAATAACTCAGCTTTTCCATTTCCTCTTGAGGTTACGAGGTCGTCGTCAACTTTTAAATGATGCATTCGATGTAAAGCACCCTTAGATTCTTCCGTCTAACTCACAAATTATGATGCTTCCTATCGACGATTACCACTTGAAACGTTACACGTAGGTGTTAGCATGGTTTTTGCAAAGCTGAGGGAGAATCAGTTCGACAACTTATAAAATTAAGGGCACTTTATTTGCGAAAGATTATTTGGCCGCACCGGCTTTTCAACCAATTGCTCCGACACAAAAAGAAAGGATCACATTGGATAGTTTGACAGCGTTGGCCTCGCTTTCGCTGGTCCATTGTTCCGCACTATGGAATCCGATAAAATTATGCAGAAGTCTTATTTGATGATGAATATGTACAGCAGTTCGAGCAGTCCATTTGGAAGTGGTATCCAATTGAAGGCTGCATGATTTTTTTTTCTAAGAAAAACAACTTTATACACTTGTAATGCGTCAGCGTGTCAAGTTTTTTTTGGAAAATTGGACAAAGAGAGAAGAAAGATGTTTGTGCTCAGTGGTTGTTTTGTTTTGTGGGTGGCAGCCAAAATTTAACGAGGAGTCTTAATTGATTGTGATAGCTGGCTTGTTGTTGTTTTCAAATCAGCTACACATCTAACTTGATTTTTGTTGACTGAAAAAATGAATATCTTTAGGACACGTCTGGGACTAGAATACCTAACCTTCCGATTTGGAAGCCAGTTCACTCCCACCTGAGCTGCGAACACCCGCGATGATGATGGCGATTCGACGCAATATTGCCCGGCGAGGTATAATATCAGATATTACCCAAACAACGAAAACAATGTTGCTTCTGAGACTAGTAACTATATTCATGAAATTTGAAAGCATCATTTTAAATACACCAACAAATTTTGACAAAGATGACGAGTTATGTAATTACGTCGTGACTGTTTTACACAAATACTGCAAATTCATATACCACTTTGAAGGAAGGAGATGTTGTTCAGCTGTTTGATAACCCAAAGCCTTCGCTAAAAGTTGGTCATAATCGAAAAGGCGGTGCAAGGCATTCCGAAGGCCAATCCAATTACTTTGGAACATGGCCCGGCGAAAGTGTTGGTAATTTATATTGAAACAAGTATGCATGTATACATATTGTACATTGACAATTTCATGCACCTAATGTCTAAAGCGAGTCAGAACAGAAAATTTTAACGTGCTTTAAATTCAATAAAATTATCTCTTTCTATAAAGTCCTTTTTACATATCTATAACGGGTATTTTTCAACACAAAGAACCTTTCTATTTCAGAACCAGCTTTCAACTCTTCCTATTTTAAATGCCGGCATAAAACTAAAATTAACGAATGTTGTGCCAAATTTAAAGAACAAGACAATTTTATTCTTACATGAAACTTAATTAAAAAATTAAACTGGATTTATTTTGTTTGTAAATGTTTTAAGTTTTTTCTGCCGTCGGATATAACTAGCGCCGGTTTTAACTGCCGCATTTGATCGGTCAATTCAACGTCGCTATAAACGTCCGCTGTACTTTTGTGTTGTATGATGTTACATATTAAATATGTGTCAGAAATTTGAAGGATCGAATATATGTATATCCAGTTGTTTAGAAACAAAATCCTATTTGGTCTTTTTTCTCCTACTAAAGAAAATATACTTGACTAAGAGAGACTTACAACCTTATCAGTTTCTAGAAATCGATTTCTTTTTTTAATTTTTTTAATCTAAATGGTCTCAGAAATGAGCCTATTAAAGGGTTTGTCAGAATTCCCTCTAGTTCGAGAGTTTACTCGTAGCTAGTCAAATATGACTTCTCATGATTTACATGCTGCAATGTTTTAAAACTAAAAAAGGTGAAGATGGTGTTCTGTAGAAAAAGGGTAGGCACTGAGAGTTGCCACCCTGGCGATATCTAGTATATCAACTGTTTTTCTACACATCAAATGTACTGGTCGATGTCCGTCCGGATTCAACTTGCTAAATTTATAAGCGCGAGTGCTGACCAGCCGACAGAAATAGCAGCACTACAAACGAGACAGCGGATGAATTTCTTAGATGGAATCAACGTTGAAAAAAAGTTCGGGAACAAATGAGACCTTAGCCGGTCTACTCAGACATATTTGGAGCTGAGGCCGCTAACGATTTCCCTGACTAAATCAGAGTCTTTGAAAATAGATGATGGCGAATGAGCCTTCATTACTGGTTACTGCCTTCGGTCTTACCGGCCCTTCTTCATAGGAGTATCAAAAATGGAACTGGCCCTCCAGGTTGGGGGTTGCGCCGCCGGGGTAATTGCCCGGCCAAAGAAAAAAGATGAAAAGTAATACAGCAACAATAAGCCTCGGATACGGACGGATCTGCTGTTGACAACCCATGCAAACGAATTAAGGACAACGAGCATTGGATACACAAGTGGAATGTGAAATCCCTGCAGCCGATCAAGTAGTGGAGGCCCTTGAATGCGAGTGAATGGGCCGGACAAAAAGAGGATGAAAAACTGCCATATCTACTTCTGCGAGTGTTATCAACGGTAAAAGCAGCATCTATTTAGATGCAGATTTTTTGTTGCAAGTAGACTTAGGAAAAAAGTCTGGGGGAGGAGGAGAAAGATGACGAAACCAAGACAGCTTCTACAAGCCAAGGGACGGTTGCGCAGAGACAAGCTAATGCGGTGAAGAATTCCGGCGTTAGACAACTACAATGGCAAGAGCAGCCAAATCCTATTACTATCAAATCTCTCTTAATCTCTTAAGAGGTTCACTGCCGCCAGCATTAAGCATCGAAGACCAGTGCCAACACTGCCAAAAAGCCATCAGATATATCGCTTCTAATGTGCTGGGTTTCGCCCCCGACTACCAACACGAAACCCCTAGTTTGATGACGAATACCAGCAAGCACATGCAGCTAAGCAAGATGCATACATAGCGGCGCTGTATTGAGAGATGCTAGTCCAGGATGAGATTCTAAAGTTCTACCAAAAGGGTCAGAAAAAAACATGCGAACTGAAGCATGTAGAGACGAATAAGGGAACATCGTAGTAGAGTCGCAGTCAATTTTGAGGATTTGGAAAGATTATTTCTCTAAATTGTATAGCAGCGATGACGAACCTTTCAACTTGTACGATGTAGACCAACAATACTGTCCGCCCGACCTGGATGAAGTGGAGATAGCAATATTTAAGCTTAAGTCTAACAAAGCTGCTGGAGCGGTCGGCCTGACTGCCGAGCTCTTCAAAGCGGCAGGCAATGATTTAGTAAGAATCATACACCAACTCATCTGTAAGATATGGTCGGACGAATATATGCCCGATGAATGGCACTTCAGCATTATACGTCCGATCCTCAAGAAAGTAGACCCTCTGAACAACAACAACGACAACAACACTAACAAGCGAGTATTGAGACGAAGCGGCGAGAATGGGTTTAGCAGTCAACGAAAACCAAGTATATACTGTCAAGCAAACAGGACACTCAACACCGACATCTCGGACAGAATGTCATCTTCGACAGATATACATAACTTAAAGGTAGTCAAGAACTTTGTCTACCTAGGCTCCGCTATAAACTCGGACAACGACACTAGCGCTGAGATCAGACAAAGAATTACATTTGCCAATCACCGCTTCTTTGGGCTAAGAAGGCAATTGACTAGCAAAGCCATCTCACGAACAACTAGAGTTACCCTATATAAGACCTTAATAGTCCCAGTCCTGCTCTATGGCGCAGAGGCATGGACAAATCAAAAATGGATAAGAGGGTTCTTGGTTGTTTTGAGAGGAAATTTCATCGTTCGATCGTTCATTTTTAAAAAACTTATAACAGCTTCAAATAGGATAGAAAACCCTAAAAAAAAAATATGACTTTATTGGAAAAATGTGCGCCATTTTGCAAAAAATGAAGGTTATAAGCACATGGGCAATCAAAAGTGTTGAACTTTCAATTTCTAGAGTGGACCCAATTCTGCACACCATTCGACACTTCACTTTTGACAGTATTGTATTTCTTCCTACTTCTCAGAAAAAAAGCTACGTTCATGTAGCTGGGTTGTTTGGCAACGCTATACGTAATCTAAAAACGTCAGAGTTCAGTGTCGGGAGTATTTTACGAATGTGGGATCTAATGATAAACGTAATTAAATTAAAAGAGAAAACTCGACAACTTTTATTAAGAATAGAATAGATCTTTATTAGTTATAAATTCAAAGTACACAGATCTACAGCACTTGTGTTAACCCAACAGATCGCCGTCGTTATTCCATGACTTCTGCCTTTGGATACCCAGATACTTCGTTTTATACTTTTGCGTTGTTACATCCAGTCCCATACCGCCACCCTCCTTAGTGGGCTATACCCTGCCCATATCTTAGCTGCGCAGCTCAGCAACAATCCTAGTCCAATGGCTCCTCCGATCAATAACACTTTCGCTAATTGCCCTGGCATACTGATGTTTACTTCTTCTCTTCCATGTGCCCATCCATTTAAACGATTTGAAATTGGGTCACCGATCATCGCCATGATATAAACACTTCTTACCATGAGTTCTACTGTGGTGCTTACTCATTGCTTGCTGTGAGGGTGTCGTCTGCTGTCGCCAATCATCATGTTGTTGGATCACTATGTATCGTTAGGCATCGTATCGATCTGAATAAAATGCTATTTTGCATGGATATATCTGCGTCTCTAATCTCCGTTGTCTTCACAGGGTATATCCATGTAAATTTGGTGAACGCATCTACCACTACGAATAGGCAGTTGTAGAATTTATTGGTTGATGGCAGTGGTCCTAAGTGGTCGATGTGCAGCGTATGGAGTGGTATATCGGTCTTTTCAATCGGGTGTAAGGACCCTTCGGCTCGTCCGTTCTTTTTCGTCACCAGCATACAAGCCACACAGTTCGCGATAACGTTTTCTATACACACAATAAGCTTAGGTATATAATAATCTTGTTGGATTATCGCTCCCACTCTTTTTGCTACCAGCAGGTGCGCCCCCTCATTGAACTTATATAATAATCCGCTTCTTACATCATAGTCCTTATACGTACCAACTGCCGCAATAAGATTCAATATAGTTGACAGTGCTCATATTTTCTTTGTGCAGACTTTATTCGGTGTATGAGGTTATCTTCTACCCTCATCACCACTGGATACCTGCTCCGCTCTTAACACTCTTGTCAACACTTCTTCTTTTCTTCTTTTCGCTCTTAATACCTCTTTTCAGCCTCACTTTTCGTTTTAGATTTTTTTCTAAACCAAAATTGTACTTAGGAATGTTGTCGAGAAACTCATTGAGGATCCCGATTGAGCCCCCAAATGAAGGATCCAATGATAAATGATATTAAATTAAAAGAGAAAACTCGACAACTTTTATTAAGATTACAATATGATCTTTATTAGTTATAAATTCAAAGTACACAGATCTACAGCACTTGTGTTAACCCAACAGATCGCCGTCGTTGCTCCATGACTTCTGCCTTTGGATACCCAGATACTTCGTTTTATACTTTTGTGTTGTTACATCCAGTCCCATACCACCACCCTCCTTAGTAGGCTATACCATGCCCATACCTTGGCTACCCAGCTCAGCACAAATCCTAGTCCAATGGCTTCTCCGATCAATTACACTTTCGCTAATTGCCCTGACATACCGATGTTTACTTCTTCTCTTCCATGTGCCCATCCATTTAAACGATTTGAAATTGGCTCACCGATCATCGCCCTGATATAAACACTTCTTACCATGAGTTCAACTGTGACGCTTACTCATTGCTTGCTGTGAGGGTGTCGTCTGCTGTCGGCAATCATCATGTTGTTGGATCACTATGTATCGTTAGTCATCGTATAGATCTAAATAAAATGCTATTTTGGCTGTCTGAAAGGTTATCTTGTAAATTAGGTTATTAGTTTTGTTTATCAAATCGATATCGGTGGAATTCACTATGTAAGTTAGTCATCGTGTCTTAATTATATTGGGCACTAGGCCCCACATTATATTTTATTTGTTGTGGTTCTTAACTTAATGATGAATGCTTATGAATCCTGGGGCCCAAACAAATTTAATCAAAAAAGTGAATTAGAAAGCTTCAAGCTATATTTTCAAATAAAATTCCTTTCCTGCTTAAGATGAGGAGATTGGAGGATTCTGTTTTACGACACCCAAAAACTTATTCTGGAGAGTGTCTCAACCGCTTGCGGATGAGTGCTTCGGTGGTAGAGTCATCAACAGGTAACCAAATAATAACCTCGGCGTGATTTGCAAAGCTTTCGATCCACAACTTTATTTCTAATAAAGATCGTCAAGCATATACGTCAACAGGAAAAAGATTAACTTTCTGAATTGCGTCTGCAATTCATTTACTCGAACCAACTCCTGGTGGATTACCTAGCAGACAAAATACCAATCATTCACCTAGCAGGCAAAATACCTGGAAACGTTTTCGACCAAACACCGGAATAAGCAATTAAACCGAAAAGCTTATGCATGTGGAGTGTTAAATAGTTTTTAGTCTTAAGTTGGAACATTTATTGTGGAACAATAAAGGTCAGATTCGCTAGAAAAAAATAATTTTTCTTTTTAAAGAAAGCAATTATAGTTTCATTAACTGGCGCCCGAGCAGCAGTGATTGTTGCGTTACACTGTTAAATATAAAAACACGAGTCACAATAAGTTAACAATAACCAAGGTAGCGTGAAATATCAAACGATCCCAAGTTAGCCCGAGTGATACGAGTATCTAGCTCAGTGTGTGCAAAATACAATGATTTAGCGATCTTCTCACGATAACCAAGTAAGAACATGTCAAACTGAAATCGCGTGTTTGTGACTTACGAAAAATGGTGACAGCCAAGCGTGATACAAAATAAAAGGAAATCAAAAGTGGACACAAAGCAACAGTGAAACAGTGTTTGAGTAAGGGAAGAATGAGTAAAGATATTTGTGGACAGCCGCTCTATCCCATAACCAGCAGTTGCCGAAACCCTACATCGTTATGGAAATAGACCCGCCAAAAGTTATATTTTCCTAAGTCATGTAAAAATTTTGAAAATCATTGTAAACTTGGACTCATTTAAAGTCACTATTGTTTGACTTCATTTTAACAAATATTAAGATATTTGTATCCCCAACACAATTTAAATAAGATATAAAAAGAAAAAAAAAATTATTACACATATAAAAGTATAAACATATCAAATTATAACTACCTATAACCAAAATGGCGATGGCGCGATAGTTAGCTCATTGGACTATCACGCAGACAGTCTGGGTTCGATTCCTGGCTGGG
Organism: Volucella inflata; assembly: GCA_928272305.1. NCBI lineage: Eukaryota > Metazoa > Arthropoda > Insecta > Diptera > Syrphidae > Volucella > Volucella inflata. Next base: position 38,656,994 of record OV743717.1, read on the forward strand.
TCACCAACAATTTTTCAAATCGCCATCACCCTTTCGGCGGGCAATGGCAAACTCCCGAAAGTAAAATTGCCTACGAAAAAGCTTCTAAGGAGTGCCGTTCGGACTCGGCGATAAACCGTAGGCCCCGCTCAGATGTGACTAAAAATGATAACATGAGCAACACAAATGAGTGTCAAGAAGCTAGGCCATGGCCCATACCGGGCTACCAGCGCCACAGTGTTTTTTTTTTTTTTTGTATAACCAAAATTAAAGTGAAACTTACTATCACATCTATATTACATTCTTAATAAATTAGACTAAGACTCAGTGGTCTCATTATCATTGCAGGAAGATGCTAATCCTCCTCTTTCTGCTTCCGCCCGGCCACGCAGACATAGCCTTGGCATCTTATAATACCCCAATAAATTGGGAAAAAATATCCAAATGCCTAACCCTACACTACGCCAACAAGAGAGACTTAGGTATCCTCAAGTACTAGATGACAACTCTTGTACAAGTTTTATCAGATAGTCCATCACCATTTATCCCTCATTCTCAGCAAACTTGGATCCATGAACATAAGGCAAGAATCATTAAACAATATCACCAAGACTTTTGAGTATACGAGAACCAGCAGATTTCCCACAAGCTCAGCATGCCAATAATTCCCAATCTACTACTCGGAGAACCTTCCAGCAAACACCACCGCCTGTTCCTTCCAGAAGATATATAGTACTGCATCCCAACCTACACCCATTCCCGCACCATTGCGCGTTTTCTTTCCACAGCTAGTTCATGACCCTCATAATCCGCAAGCTCCTCAGTTTCACAGAGAACAGCAGTACCAACAACAACGACCGCTCCCTCTCAAACCTATGGACAAGTTATTCAAAAACATCAAAATTCTCACCAAATTAACCAACCACACAAAGTGCAACGAATTCACCATACAGAGAGGTTCTAATTATATAATTACGGCACCGGACAATTTTAGAATAAAAACAGTATCCCTACGAGAACTTAACCAAGCAATTAAAAAATTGAAAAATAACAAAGCCCCTGGTTATGATTTGATAACAGGTCAAATTCTCAAGGAGTTGCCAAAGAAAGCCCTTATCAAACTGCTCCAACTTATAAATGCCGCGCTAAGATTATTAAACGTTCCAAGCTAATGGAAAGTTGTCGAAGTTATAATGGTCCCGAAACCAGGCAAATCTCTAAATGAAAAAAAGTCCTACAGACCGATATCGCTTCTGCCGATAATATCTAAAATATTTGAAAAACTCCTATTGAAGCGCTTGCAACCGATCATTGAAGAGAGACGTCTAATTCCTGATCATCAATTCGGTTTTAGAACTAAGCACTCCACAATTGACCAGGTCTTTAGAATTACGAATGAAATTGAGAAAGCCCTAGAGGGGAAAAAGATATGTTCTAGCGTGTTTCTTGACGTGTCTCAAGCCTTCGATAAGGTATGGCATGAAGGCTTAAATTTTAAGCTAAGTCAGGTTCTTCCGAGAGAGCTGCATACGATTCTGAAATCATACCTGGAAAACAGAATTTCTCGTGTTAAACATGGCACCGAAAACTCGGAATTTAAAGAGATCGCTGCTGGAGTTCCGCAAGGAAGTGTACTTGGTCCGGTATTGTTTTTACTCTATACTCGAGACATACCGGAAGAATCAGGTACCATAGTAGCCACGTTCTCGGACGACACGGCGATACTAGCTACAGATACTTCAGTCGAGTTAGCTACTGGAAAGCTACAAACGGCTTTGGATCTACGAATGGACAAAGATATGGCGAATTGTTCTCAATGAGACCAAATCTACTCATGTTAATTTTACTTACCGAAAAATAAACAACCTTCCCATTTTCATTAACTCGGTACAAATACCATATGCAAATGAAGCAAAGTATCTAGGAATGACACTAGATGTAAAACTGAAATGGAAGCCGCATGTTAAGAAGAAACGTGATGAACTTGAAAATAAATTCAGACAAATGTACTGGCTACTAGGAAGACATTCCAAGTTAAGCATACATAACAAACTGCTCATCTATTTGCAAGTGCTTAAACCTGTTTGGACGTACGGTATACAACTTTGGGGTTGTACTAAACCAAGCAACCGAAATATTCTCCAAGGCTATCAAAACAAAGTTCTAAGACAAATCGTGAACGCCCCATGGTATATCAGAAACAGTGATATCCACAGAGACTTAGGAATAGTTACCGTCGAGGACGAAATAATGAACTTTGCTCGCAAACTCCATAACGTCTTCCGCAATCAACTCATCCTCAAAACCGGTAACGAAACTAACTACCAATTTTTAATCACATTCCCAACATATTATAGACACATTTTCATCGAGCCTAGTTATACCGACAGAGACATCATTAACCTATTCAAAAAAAATTCCTCAGTACCATAAACGGCCTACACACAAAAGAAAATGTAGAATTTACCTCAACAAGTTCGACTCTTTCCCTTCCTTCCACTTACATTCTTTTCCATTGGTTCTTCAAAATCCTAGAAGGGTGATGGGCAGCCATGGGTTCATCAGCCATTGGTGCACCCTCTTAGTATCTTGAAGGATCAACCATCGAAGATAGGACGGATGGTCTATTATGGAAGCGACAAGAGGAAAGGCGCAGGAACCGCGCCCAACGAATTAATGTTAAGGAGCCTTTACCGGCTCTTGCCCTTGTGTGGTTCGTCTCCCCAATTGGGTAGTCTTCTTTGCCATAGAAGGCATCTCCGCTCCACCCATTTCCTTCCTGCCCAATCCGTTGTTTCGGCCCACCCCTTCATTTTGCTTCCTTGGAGAAGCATATTGGCGTATCGGCAAATCGGAGTGGACAACCTATAGGTCTGCGAGATGGCAGAGACAGGTGTCCCTTTGGTAGTGACGGACAGTCACTTTAGTAAAAGCGCGTTTCTTCTAGAGCCAGATGGACGGTCTGGAACCCTCTGCGTGCAATAAACCCCAGAAGATTTAAAACAACGGACGCCCCATTCGGACGGACGGTCGCCCATCGTACCACAAATAAACATTGTAAAAGAAATATAATTGTATAGATTGGACCCCCATTTGCATGCCCCGCACTAACGAAATTTAAGACAAAAGGATTCACCGGGATGCCGTTGTTTAGTTTACATTGGGTAGCGCTCAGAGGTAGAACTCCTTCCAATAGTCTCGTTAGTTAGAACTAGTTGTGTCTATCGTGTTCCCCGGGGTGAATCCTTTCGATAAAAAAAACATATCGTGTTTTAGTGTCGGGCTCCGCAAGTAGCGGTTCAGGCTATTTGATGGTACCTTCAGTACCATCCTTAAAAAAAAAACATCTTGTTGTTGCCGCCTTTCGGTTGTTAGATTATCCACCAATCATCGATTAACAAAAAAGACCCATTTTATAACGTATACCAAAAAAAGATTCTTTTTCTTTCTGGTGTGGTTTTCGGTTTATTTATTTTCCAGCATACGGTTTTGCACTTCCGATCGGAAAATGTGCATGGCGCCTACTTTAAACAACGAAAATTCTTTTAAATTGAAATTCCCTACATATTTACTTCCCTGAACCCAGCCCAGCTGAGCCACCAAAAATGTTCAGCAAACAATTTGCTGCCAGTGCAAATTTGTTCCAATTAAAACCTAATAAAAAAAACAAAATTCGCTGTCGGGAAATTGCGTCAAACACGGGAAAATATAACACACTACTTAGAGACAAGCGAAAGTGCAAAATTGTAATTAGCGACGGTTGTTTTGTGCTTTCGTAAAAAAATAATAATAATAACCCAAACAATAAGAAAAATGTGTGTGCTGTTGCTGTACATAGGGCTTCAACCTAAAGCAATGCTAGTGCGGTGTGGTTAAGAGAGTGCAATTTCCGAAGAGAACTGTTTTATATAATTGATTTTATCCCGAAAAATGTTCGTCAAGAGTCAAACCTCCATCAACAAGTTCTCATTAAAGATATTGGGACAAGACTTTCATCAAGGCTTAGAACGAAGCAAAAGAAAGCATCCGAGTCGCTTTTGGAGTACTTATACGGTATCTTAGAGCTTGGGAGTCTCATCGAAAGTGCAATCGAATACTTTGTTGACGGTATTCCAGATGCTAGGCAGACCAAGGACGGCTTATAACAAGCTAATATAGAGGAGCTTAAATCTTAAATCGGCGTAATTGAACGGTCAAAGGGATCCGTCTCGTTGAGCTTGGGAAAGAAAAAAGAAAACTTTTCGGGATTGGCCAAAATAGGGTCACAACATTGGGCAACGTTCGGTTTGAGGCGGAAGTTGGTGGCATTAACCTGCCAGTTTCCACGTGGTAAAAAAGAGGGATATGGGTTAGTCGGTGGTAATTAGCAACGATATCCTGGAGCTGGTTAACTTGTCGATAGTCGACCAAAGTGTAGAACTGAGACTTAAAGAGAGTTCTCTCGAACCGGAAGTAGAGTCTGAGGTTCTGGGTTATAATAAAGGGGAACGTGGAATGGGATCTAACGCGATGCGGAAGGACGCCAGCGGCATAAACGGGAACCTGAACCAAAGACTGGACGAAAAGGAACCAAAGGATCTGTGATCTGAAGTGTTCGAGTTGGCAGCGACGTTTCTTCAAATTTGTTAGAGCTCAGTCACCTAGACGTCGACAAACGAAAGTCACTGATGCGCATCATCGAGGAGTTTGCTCCTGTAGGTACGGAACTATCACCCGACGCAATGAAACTTCTTAAAGGACGACATACCTGTGTTCCAGAGACCAAGAAAAATAGCTTACACCGACCAGGTTTTGGTGTAAACTCAAGTGAAGGCATGGTTGGAGGAATATACAGCCAAGTAAATCCGAGTACACGGAACCCATCGTGCTAGGAACGAAGAAGGATGGATCAAAGAGATTGTGTTGCGACTACCGCAAGTTGAACGAGTTTTCTAAATTCATGTGGCTTCATCCCACGAAGAGTGCGGGAGCTGCCGAAGTCGTGGATCGCTTGGAAAGGCAGTCAAGTGTGTTCGGTAATCCACGGAGTCATCACAGACAGGGGGGCGGCGTTCATCTCAACTGCGTTCGAGACCTATTGCAGAGACGAAAACATCCGACATCTTATGATCGCGACGGGTATACCGCGAGGAAATAGACAGGTAGAGAGGATTCATAGAATCATTTTGCCGTTGCTGACAAAGGCCTGTCTAGGAAGCCCGGCGAATTGGTACAAACATGTGGACCGGGTACAGCGAACGTTGAATAATTCACCTTCAAGGAGTACAAAGTTCAGTCCGTTCCAAATATTGACTGGATTGGAAATGCGGATGTCCGAATATCCAGAAATACGCGAGTGGTTAGCTGAAACAGAAGTTCAGGACCTACACGCAGGACGAGATACCATAAGGAAGGAAGTGTGTCAAAATATTGCGGCCGTACAAATAGAGAACAGGAGAACTTTCGATAGTACTTGAAAGCCCGAGAGAGAGTATGAGCTTAATGCACTAGTCGCCATTAAGCACACGCAGTTCAGAACCAGAGCTAAGCTCAAGCCAAAGTTCAAGGGCCCATACAAGGTCGTAAGGAAACGAGAACATGGGAGGTATGACGTAGTAAAAGTTGGCGAGCCCGAGGGCCCGAATAAAACAACGACAGTCGGTGAAAACATGAAGCCCTAGAATCCTTCATTCGGGGCGAATGATCCGTCAGGATAGCTGATTGTGGGAAAAGAAGCAGACAAAGAACGAACGAACGACTACGACAGAAAGCGGTGATGCAACCGACTTACACATACACGCACATGCACAATGACAAGAACGAAAATAAAATTCCTTAACCAGTCTGTAAACTCAACTCAGCAAAGTCGGCGGGTTATTCGTTTACGTAGTTGCCACTGTATAAAACATTAATTTTAATCGCTATCTTAATAATAAACCTGCAATATCTAAAGCGGTGTGTTTTATTGCTACTTGTAGAATCGAGAGCCAGATCCTACATACATACGAGAAAAAAATTAATGAAATACTAATAAAACAACTACAAGCAAATAATAAAAACATCAATATACAAACATATTAAGTACACTGATTCAGTCGATCTGGAGCTTTCGCTTGCATATGACACTACTTTCGTTTAAACCAAATAAGAAAAAAAAAAAAAAAACAATCAAAATACCCAAGCGCCTGAAACTGAGGACAATCGTTTGTCCGTAGATAAGAAATTTCGAAGAATTATGAGCGTCAATAAGAAAAACTCCAGAAAAAACTACTGAAGTCCTCTTCAATGCCTGCCAGACAGTGACAATGACGTTATGGAAGATACAAGTGAAGTTATGAAAAACCTTGTTGTTCCATCAATTGAATTGCTTCACAAATCCAGTGAATATGTGCACAATTTGTTGAAATCATTAAAAAATTCAAGATTATTACATCAAAAAACTTTCAATTGCAATTAAAATTAATTGTGAATCCATGAAATCATATAAAACCCTAATTACCAAATTGAAAGGAGAAAATTGTCTATTTTTTTCGCACGACCTTAAAGATGCGCGAGTGTTCAACGTTGTGCTTTATGGTATGGGAGACATGGACCGTAATGAACTTAAAGATGAAATTGTAAAAGCCGGGCTAAAATGCATTGATATTAAAAGAATTATCAAAAAGTATGAACATTAAACTGACACAATATATTTAATATCTTTGGAAAATGGTTCCATAAAACTTTCAGAACTAAATAAACGTTATCGTGCTATTTTTCACACTCAAGTTCAGTGGAGTTACCAGAGAAAACTCAAAAGAAAGCTTACGCAGTGCCATGGGGAGCGAAATTGCCATGTAAAATCATACTGCGCCATCTGCGCCGGTTCTCATAAAACTGCCGAGTGTAACAATGCTGACAAAGTAAAATGTGCTAATTGTAACGGCGCTCACAAATCATTCGATCCAATATGTGAAAATAGAGCTCAATACTTGGAACTATGAGTCAAATCTGCAAATCCGAGGTCTGAATCTCAACGAAAAGCTCCCAATTCACATGTTCCTGCACAATCCGCACAGAGAGTAGTTTCGTTTGAAACAGACAAAACAACACTTGTGCAGACTCTCGCTCTCCATGAATTAATGCTTGGAGGAAAAATTTCCCACAACAATTTGGACACTAGTACTTCCAGTAATATGACTAGAGCAACAACTCTAGCAACTTTTCCAATACGCTGTTTACGGCTGAAGAAATCAATTTACTGTGTATGGAGATGATAAGTAAATTATCAGTTTGTAAAAATAAGATTGAACAGTTCAATGTAATCGCACATTTAGCTTCTAAGTTTCTATACCCAAATGTTAAGGGACCTTAAAATTGTAACTTGGAATGCGAAAGGAATACGCAGCAAAATTCTAGAACTTGTTTATTTTTCAAATAGCAGTAATATTTATATTGCTCTAGTTACAGAAACCTGGCTTCAAAATGATATAAATTTATCCACACCTAACTTTAAATGTTATCGCAACGATCGTACGGGCAGGCCAGGTGGTGGTGTTGCAATATTTATACGTTGAACAATTCAGCGTTCGCTTTTACCTGTGGTCAGAACCTTTTTTTGTTTTGAAAACGTAGGAATTAAGATAAAAACAAGTAATCAACGTTCGTTTAAAATTTTTTGCGTCAACTTCCCCGGTGGCCGTGTATCAAATGTAAAAAGAATTGCACTGAAAAAAGATTTGCAAAAATTATTCACCATGAGTGGTGAATTTCTTATTGGAGGTGACTTCAATTATAGACACAGAGATTGGGATGCCTAAAAGCAAACTCTTCGGGAAACATCCTCTCGAATCTTTGTACATATTTACCAATCTCAATTTTGTTTCCTCCAATTCCAACGTTTTGCACGTGTAGCTCTCGTGGTCGTCCATCTGTCCTAGACTTTTTTGTTAGTAATGTACCTAGTTTAACTACACCACCTACTGTGATATATAACCTAAGCCCTGATCATATTCCCGTCTTTTGCAAGCTTCGATGGTCAGGGGAAAAAACAGTGCAATTGGTCAATTGGTCGCGCTTTCGATCAGAACTTAGTTCTACGCTACGTAGCTTTTCAGTAGATTTGGAACGTATTTCAAGCACTGAAGATGTTGACTTTATTGCAAGTGAATTCACATCCAAAATATTAGATGCTGCTGAAAATGCTATACCTAAAAAAAGAAAAAGTGATTATACTCGTAACATCAAGCTTCTTTCCCACATAATAGAACGGATCGAGTTGAGAAACAAGTGTAGACGAGAATGGCAAAGATACCATCAGAACCTTTCTAGATTTCAGGTCTCCTATTTGAATAAAATTATTGCCTTAAATATTTCAAAATATCGTAACAAAGAATGAAACAACAAATTAGCCACACTGGACAAAAGTAGTAGGCGTTTCTGGAATATAGTAAAGATTGTAAAGAATAAAAAAAGACAAATACCGTTTCTAAAGGATTCCCATAAGACATATTTTTCTGATACTGAAAAGGCTAATGCTCTCGCACTATACTTTTTAAAGAATCACTCCATATCTAGATACCTTGGGGACTTAGAATCTACTACGTATGCAGACAGCACAGTTAAGACCCATCTTGAGAGCAGTTTTTTGTTGTTGTTGTTTTTTGTCAATAGCTTAAATATTAGAAAAACAGGTTGTATAGACACTATAAGAAATATTTATCTGAAGAATTTGCCTAAATATGGCGTAAGACTTTTTACATTTCTTGTTAACGCATGCATAAAAATGGAATACTTCCCTCAAGCCTGGAAGGAAGCTAAAATCGTTCCTATGATAAAAGCTGGAAAGCCCATTGAAAACATAGAAAGCTACAGGCTTATAAGTCTTAGCAAGATTTTTGAAAAAGTACTCAAAGAAAGAATAGTTAAACACATTACCGACAATCATATATATCCCAATGAGCAATTCGGGTTCAGACAATATCATAATACTGCGTACCAAATACTAAGAGTCTGTAACCATGTTAAGCAAAATCGTTTAATTGGTAAGTCTACTGGAATGATCTTACTCGATGTTGAAAAAGCTTTCGACACAGTCTGGCACAATGGTATCATGTTTAAAATGATTCAACTTAATTTCCCTATATATATCTGTAAAATAGTTTATAGCTTTTTATCCCGTCGCTCTTTTAAAGTGGTCGTGAATATCAGCCAATCTAGTCTGAAATTATTTAATGCAGGTGTGCCGCAGGGATCTGTTCTTGGCCCAATACTGTTTAATCTGTATACTTCTGACTTTCCAGACCTACCTAACTGTGGTGCTGCTATTTTTGCTGACGACGCTGCCATATTTTCATCACATGAATTTGATCTAGACATTGAGAGTCACTTGCAAAATGCGATGGAAATTTTAGAAAAATATTATTCTAAGTGGAAAATAAAAATTAACGGAACTAAAATGCAAGCTATTTTTTTTCACAAGGAAAAGAAAGACTTGCTTTTTGCCTAGTTCCCAGCTGCAACTTAATGGTGTACGCATTCCAGTAGAATCCTCGGTGAAATATTTAGGCGTTTATCTCGATACGAAACTTACGTTTAACGAACACATAAAACAAACAACAAAAAAGGTAGGAATTGCAATTAAAATACTTTACCCATTTATAAACAGGAAATCACTACTCTCTTCTCATAACAAAATGATAATTCATAAAATAATCTTTCAAGCAATCCTATTATATGGGTGTCAGGTATGGGGCAATTGCGCTAAATGTCGCCTTAAGAAACTACAAACATGTCAAAACAAAATATTAAAAATGATGCTCAACATACCTTGGCATCATTCCACTACAGATATCCACAGGAAAGCAAGCGTTGAACTTATATGTTCTAGAATTAAAAAAACTTAATGAAAACTTCCTTAGCCGCTGCAATTTTGCTGACAATCTTTTAGTACGCCAATTGAACTCGAATTAAATTCACATTAATGAATCCCTATTTTTGATTGTTACTTGTTATGTGTTCAACCTTATTGTTAATTTTTTTATTTATTTATCTTGTTTAAAAAAAATAAATAAAAAAAATATTTAATTTTACCTATTTGTTTGTAAATTTATTTATTTACTTGTTCATTTATTTATTATTTATTTATTTATTCTTGTGCATTAATAATTCAATTTATAATTATTTTATTATTACCCTAGTCAATCTGTATAATATAGTTATTATCTCTATGAAGATAATTAGTAATTGGAGGTTTTTGCTTTGGTGTTTTCCTCCTAACAACTTTCCTATTATTATTTATGTTACCTAGAAAAAAAACTAGATAATATTTCAGAGGAAAACTTATAACGTTAAATCCTTGTATAATATAAAATGTGCGGTTACAGTACCAATGTAATATATTAAACGGAATAAAGATGTAGATGTAGATGTAGTACACTGATAGATCTTGTAATTACACCGAACGAAAGGGACATTTGAGCAAACGGGGTACACGAACTAAGAATAAGTGACCATGAATCCATTCATGTGGAAATTCCTATAAAAGCGAAAAGTATAAGGCGAAATATAAAAACAACTGAAGTGTTTAATTACAGAAGTGCGTTTAAAAGAAAATTACAATTAAAGTGTGAAAATCTCAATAATATCAGTGACACAAATATTTTATCTCGCAACATACAAAACTCATTGGTGGAATGTGTTCGAGAACTTACAGTAGATAAAAAGATATGCTCATGTATGAATAATAATTTCGTTCCTAACACTCCTGTGGAACAGCTCTAAATTGGCTGATTATGACTTTTAAAAACCAACGACATGAAAGAAATAAAATTATGACAGTATTTTTAGATTTTCAACGGGAATTTGAGAAAATAAATAGTAAATTACTATTAAAAAAAAATATGGCATTAAAAATAAAGCACTAAGTTGATTTAAATCATATTTAAGAGAAAGAACACAGCGAACTAAAGTTAACAAGTGTTTGTCAAATAGTGAAGAACCTGTATTTGGTGTTCCCCAGGGTTCAATATTAGGTCCACTTTTATTCTTAATATACTCCTCCTCCCAGCAGTCTTACAACGAACCCCTAAAGAGAAAAAATTTCACAAACTCCTATCTTTAGAGATTGTTAAAATTGTAGATTGACAAAGTTAATGCATGATTAGAAAATTAAGTTTATTTCAATTCTAATAATTCATAGTACAAAATTAGTTATTACTAAAGAGCTAGGTTGCGTGCCCATCACGAGAATTTAACAAACGACTAACTCAACCTGTACATATATACATACATATGTTTTCTAATATATATACACACATTGTTGTATTTGCTAAATTTATTCAACAAAGGTCATGTGCGAATTACACATCAATAATAGAAAGCAAATTGAGTTACTCCACGTTAACAGCAAATCACAGGCATTCATCAGCTATGGAACAATGGCGTTCATTTGAATCATCATTTTAACCCTTACGTTTTATAAAATATTTACCAGAAGAGAAAATACAAAGGTTATTATTCAGCAACCACAAATATAGGACAGGAAAGAGATCAACTTTCTAAATTGCACCTGCAATTAATTCACACGACCCAACCTCCGTTCAATCCACCTAGCAGACAAAATACCACCTGGAGGTGTCGCCCCCTATAAACCTCCTTATCGAAAAAAGAAAAAAAAACGAAAAATAGTATAGGAGATCCTGTGTCACAAAAAAATTATGAATCAGTCCAAGGAAAGCTCCATTGCCCAAGATCCAAGATCCACTTAACATCTTCTTATTTAGCTTTGTACCGACAAAAGATATTAGAAAGATCTACGAAATAAATAAGGTGTTAAACACTATTGTGACAATAGAACCAATTAAGGCTTCCAGGCTGATCCTAAAACGCAAAAACTGTCAGTGCTTCGGGCACACTAAAAATTATTGTTCTAGGCCACCTTAGTGCGTTAAACGCGCAGGTAACCACAGTACAGCTATCGTGGTTGGTTGGCTGTAAAAGTGCTGTAAAAAAAGAGAAACAGTATTACAAATAAATAAAACTAAAGAAGTAGATTCCATACCTACAAGAGAAGAAGAGTAAAAACTTAAAGAACCAACATGAAAGCTTACTTCGAAATATGCAAAAATAGTTAAAATCGCAAGTAAAACACATACGAATTCTAGAAGTAAGGATGAAGACTTACTTTCATCAATACTAATAAAACTAGATAAGCAACACAAATGTATCTCCAGCTTGTAAATGCGTCTAGAAAAAATTGATCTGTGATTACAAATTACAACCCACGGTTAGGTGTTTTAAAAATCATGTTATGGAACGCGAACGGCCTGCTTAACCATATAGATGAACTACAAGCGGTACTTGAAATAAAAAAAAATTTATATATATATTCTTGGTTTCCGAAACACATCTCACGAAACATATTATATAAACCACCCATTCAACAATACAAGAGGAGGTAATGCAATAAATATAAAAAAAATCCATTGAACATTTCGAACCTCTTCCTCTCTTCCACTAACTTAACATGTGTGTTCCATTTCCACGTTTTTGTGCAGATAAGTCCAAGCAATTTCATTTTTTCTTTTATGGGAATTTGGATTGAGCTGCTGTTCAAGGTGGTGGTTGAACAGTTTTTCTTCCTGCTTTCAGACAGAGCCTCCATTTTTTCAATCGGCAACTTCGCGCCTGTGTTGTTGCACCATTTGAGTACTACGACTTGTCTAAAAGCATAGGAAACTTTGTCTGGATTTGCAGACCCAAGAATGAAGATGTTGTCTGCGAACGTTAAAATGGCTTTTATTTGCTTATCATTTGTTTGAAGTTGCTTAAGGAGCGAATTCACATAGGTGGTTTATAGCGCTGTCGAAATTGGGGATTCCTGTGGGACTCCGTCTGCTAATCTGTGGTCTGGTGAGTAATGTCCATTAACGCACACTTTTATTTGTCTGTAAGACATGAATGATTTTATTGCATTGAGCAAATTTGTGTTCACTCCCCATTTTTGGAGTTGTGTAATAACACCGAAAGTTCTTACTTTTTCAAAAGCGTTTTCCAAGTCAATGGAAAGAAGCACAGACTGGTTTCTAGAGGCCATTTCTGTATGTATTGCTTGGTCAAGCACATGCAACAGAGTGTTTGTGCCTCTTTGAGGTTTGAAGCCAAGTTGGCAATTGTCCAGACATTTTTCGAGAGTTCCTTTTAGCCTGTTTACAATTATTTTTCCAATAGTTTAGACAGAACTGAGAAGAGGGAAATTGGGCGGTAACTTTCGATGTATTGCGGGTGCGCATTTGGTTTTGGAATAGGTATTAAAATTGTTTTTTTCCATTCATGTGGGAATATTCCTGTTTTTAAGATGTTGTTGTATAACTTTAATAACCTCAACATGACTAAGGTGGACAACTTTTTTAACATGTTAAAAGTTATTTTGTTTGGGCTTCCAATATTTCTGGTAGTGTTATTAATTAGTGGTACATTTTCGACAGGTAAAAGATTGTTTCCTTTCATTTTATTGTTGATCTGCACAACATGGGGTGGAAAGTTTTCATCTGAACTGTATCCTGCCCATTTAGTGGCAAAAAGTCGCGCGGTTACATTTGGATCAGTTGTCATTGTGGAGTCTTTTCTGATTGCTGTGATGTTTCTTCGAGTCTGTTTATTACTTATAGCCTTGACCTTGTTCCAGAGGGTTGTCGTGTCCATCGTTGGGTTTATTGAAGATAAAAAATTCGTCCAGGCTGCTGTTTTTGCTTCATGTATCGTCCTAGGGGCCTGTATACTATGATGTTACTGTTGGTGGGGTGATTTTTTTACTATATGCCAGGCATGTCTCTTTTGGATGGTTAATTTTTTTGTGGTGGGGTTAAACCAGACTGGTTGTTGTGGAGAGTTTTGTGGTTAAGAGGCGGAAATTGCGGTGGAAGCTGCCAGCCTTTTTATTGTTCTTATTGGCTGCCTTTTTATTAACATTTTGCGACTCCTGAATAGAATTCAGAAATTGACCTGATTATTCAGTGAATTTTATCCAGTCAGCTTTTTTTTTCGACGAATCGGGATTGGAATTTCCTTCTTATAGAATCAGGCGTTCCTGTATCTATAATTAAAGGGAAGTGTTCACTTCCTTCTAAATTGTTGTGCGTTTTCCAAGTGGCTATATTCGCTATTGCCGGCGAGGCAATTGTCAGGTCAATGGCCGTAAAAGCGGTTTTGTGTAGAAATGGGTTGGAGATCAATCATTGAGGAGCACTAAATCTGGATTGTTTAGCCAGCTGGCTACTATAGTGCCAGCACTGTTGGTTTGTGGAAAACTCCACATTGTGTACTTGGCGTTAAAGTCTCCTAGTATTATGATATGCTGCGAGTGATTTGCTACCAGATTATGATATTCTTGTTGGGAAGTATCTTGGTTTGTTTGTCTATAGATATTCTGGATTGTTAGCGGATAAGAGGGTAGGTGCAATTTCGAGATTTGGGTGAGCACTCCATGTTGACAGCTTGTTTATGTATTTGAAATATTAGATTTAATTAGTACTGCAGTACCATCTTTGTTGCGTTCATGTTGTTCGTTGTTAAAGTAAGCGATGTACTTTTTGTATTTTGATGGTGCTTTTTCAATAAGGACTTTAGTTTCTTGCAGGGCTATTATGTCGGGGTTGTACTTTTGGACGAGAATGTCCATATATGGGAGGTTGTTGTAGTATCCCTGTATGTTCCATTGGAGTACTTTAATGTTATTTGTTATATGTGTGTTAGCAGTTGGTAAGTTTTGATTTTGATAAGTTATTGTTTGTCGTGGTCCTCTTTGGCTGACGGGAGAGCGTGGAGGTTGAACACCCACCGCTATCACTCCAGCCATTGGAGTCCTAGACCATTGATCGGTTATTTGGGTATTGTTAATATTCATTTTCTTCTGAATCTGATGCAGACATAAAGTAATTTTTTTCTTGAATAAGCTTATTAGTTATATGTGAGAATGTGAGTTTAATTTGTTATTATTTTCGGTGGTAAGGCTTGTTTTGTTTGGTAAAGTTTCTTGTGAGCTTGTAGGTTGGCTATTCTGAGGTGGCGGTGGAAACGAGCGGTTTTGTTTTTGTCTTTTTAGGCTGATTTGGGCTTTTGAGTTGTCCTGCAGAAGATGTTGAAGGTTCAGGTGTCGTTGATCTTGCGCACACGTACAAATTGATTCATTTATTTATTTCTTATAATTATTTTATTTAATTTATTTAATAATGAATTAATCTCTGTACAATATTAAGTTTCATAGTATAATATCAAACATAATTATAAACAACAATAAATACAAATATATATATAGTTTAAGATGTTATAAAAAATAAAAAAAACACTGTGGCGCTGGCAGCCCGGTATGCGCCATGGCCTAGCTACTTGACACTCATTTGTGTTGCTCATGTTGTCATTTTTGCCACATCTGAGCGGGGCCTACGGTTTATCGCCGAGTCCGAACGGCACTCCTTAGAAGCTTTTTCATAGGCAATTTTACTTTCGGGAGTTTGCCATTGCCCGCCGAAAGGGTGATGGCGATTGGAAAAATTGTTGGTGACCCAGCCAGGAATTGAACCCAGACTGTCTGCGTGATAGTCAAATGAGCTAACTATCGCGCCATCGCCTAAGATGTTATACAAATGGAAAAATTAATTAACAATAGAAAAAGCTATAAAAATAGAGTAATAATATATAGAAAAAGAGAAGAATATGAAGTTAAGATGTAATAAGCTGACAGATGAAGTTCTCAAAGGCAAATTGATTCCTGAATTTAAATAGCAAAATAGCAAATAGCCCCTATCGAAGCCAAAATGTATATCATTACTAACCTTAACTAAGGCTGTGATGCAGTTATGCTTACTTCTAATCCTGATTGAAAATCCGTTATGAATTTCATTTCTTCAACATAATCTTTCATTTGTTTGCTTACAATTTTTTCAAAGGCTTTGCTCAGAAATAGAAGAATTATAATTGGTCTAAATTCATTTTTATTTGGCGAAGACGGCTTGGGAATTGGTATTATTTTTCCATTTTTCCAATCGTTGGGAAATACACTGGTGGTAATGATAGTATTATAAATATGTGTAATGTGCTTGCTAATGGCAGGCAAGAGCATTTTAATTATCGTCGGGTGTACACCATCTAGCCCCACTGCTTTTGATCGTATGGAGAGAATAGTATCCACAATACAGCTTTTCATCCACACATTGTAATGAGAAAGTCCGCGTTGGATTCGTGGTATTACGTTCAAAAACAAAAAAGTCAATCGGGTTTGCTTGGGAACAGGATGTTACAAAGTTTCTGTTCATTGACATCAAAATTTCCTAAAACAGACTCATTGCGAAAACTCATACCGACATCACGAATAGTTTTCCAGAAGGCAGAATTCGATTGGTTAGTATGAAACTTAGTTTCATAGTACTGTCTTTTACTCTTACATATTAACAAGGTTACTGAATTACGCATTTTCTTAAAATCATCGTGCATATCGAGACATCTGTATCGACGCCATCTATATTAAAGAGCGTCGCGTTCTTTTATTTTCTTTTTTATATCTGACGTGAACCAAGCAAAATTAACATTATTCATTTATTTATTCTTTTGGTTTTCACAGGTACATGCTTGTTAAAAAGAAAGTCAATATGCTTATTAAAAACAGAAACTTGTTCATTAACATTAGATTTGCAATAAATATGTGACCAGTTGAGATTATGACAATCATCAAGTAAGGACAATACATTGACTAACGGAAAGTGACGATATTGTTGAACAAGGCTTCTACCCCTAGAGGGAAAAACATTCAGACACAGAACAAAGAAAAGGACAGATAATTTGGTCATAGTGTTCTATAAACTCGCTTTGAGATAGAAGGAAAACACCATGAAGAGAGGGGGTTTTATTAGGAAAAAAGTGTGTGGGACTATTTGTATTCGCTAAATGGAAACCTAGTGAGTCAATCATATCAATGAACGCTCTATTTTTGTTAGCTAGGGTGTCCAAACTAAGATCACCACCAATAATAACTTTAGGATATAGTGGACCCAACTCCTCCAGAATATCTCGTATATGAGTGAGGCAAGCTATGTCTGGGGCCATATAGAATGTGCCCACTAAAAGATTGGTCTCCTTGCTAGAGATTTCCACAAATACGAGCTCAGCCTCATCATTTTCAGTGGATTGCTTGACAATTCCCTTGTATTCATTCCATTGTATTCCCATGAGAATAGGAACCCACATTACCTTAATTTTATTGAGGTATCTAATAACGCCGCCGGGGTAACTGCCCGGCCATTTAAAAAAAGATTAAGTTACGAAGCATCAACAAGCCTCGGATATGGACGGATCTACTGTTGACAACCCACGCAAACGATTTAAGGACAATGAGCTTCGGATATGCACGTGGAATGTTAGATCCCTTAATAGACCACGTGCAGCCGAGCAACTAGCGGAGGCCCTAGACTGCTGCAAAGCAGACATAACCGCCATCCAAGAAATGCGATGGGATGGGCCGGACAAAAAGAAGATGAAAAACTGCGACATCTACTACGGCAATTGCTATCGACGGCAAAAGCAGCGCTTATTTGGATGCGGATTTGTTGTCGGAGGCAGACTAAGACGAGAAGTTCTCAGCTTCCGGCATGTGAGCAAGTGCCTCGTAGCAATCCGCATCACGGCTAAATTCGCCAACAGTACTCCATATGCGCGCATGCCCCCACAGAGGAGAAAGATGACGACACCAAGGATGCCTTCTACGAGCTCCTCAACAAGACCTACGAGCAATGCCCTAGCTATGACATTAAGATTGTCCTCAGTGATTTTAATGCAAAGCTAGGAAGAGGCACATGCAGCTAAGCAAGATGCATATAACGCGGCGCTGCTTAGAAAGACCAGAGCTGCTCATGAGCTCTATGAGCGGAAGAGGAGAGACGAGCACCGGCTTCTCAGGAGGAAGAAGAAAGAGCATGAGAAGCGCGCGATCGAGGAAATTGAGAGATGCTACTCCAGGAATGAGGTTCGGAAGTTTTAACAAAAGGTAAAAATAACATGCCGCGGAAACAAACCCCGAACCGAAGCCTGTAGAGATGAACAAGGGAACATCGTAGTAGAATCGCAGTCGATGCTGAGGATTTGGAAAGATCATTTCTGCAGACTATATAACGGCGATGTCGGACCAAATACCGCTGTCAGGCAGAATCAACCTTTCAACCTGGACGATGATGACCAACAATTCCGTCCACCCGACCTGGATGAAGTGAAGTTAGCCATATCGAAGCTTAAGTCCAACAAAGCTGCTGGAGCGGATGGCATGACTGCCGAGCTCTTCAAAGCGGCAAGCGATGACTTGGTAAGGAGCATACACCAACTCATCTGTAAAATATGGTCGGACGAAAGTATGCCCGATGAATGGAACCTCAGCATTGTTTGTCCAATTCTCAAGAAAGTAGACCCTCTGAACTGCGCCAACTACAGAGGCATCAGTCTCCTTAACATCGCATATAAGATCTTATCCGCCGTATTGTGTGAACGCCTGAAGCCGTTCGTCAACAACCTGATAGGTCCATATCAGTGTGGCTTCAGGCCAGGAAAGTCCACCATCGACCAGATATTCACACTACGGCAGATCTTGGAGAAGACCCATGAGCTTCAGATCGATACCCACCACCTATTCATCGATTTTAAGGCCGCGTATGACAGCATCTATAGAGACGAGCTATATAGAGCAATGTCTAGTTTTGGCATCCCTGCCAAACTCGTCCGTCTGTGCAGGATGACGATGGAGAATGCACGCTGCTCCATCAAGGTCGGTAAAGTTCTCACCGAGACCTTTGATGTCCAGAAAGGATTTAGACAAGGCGATGCGCTGTCATCCGATTTTTTCAACATCGTACTTGAAAGAATAGTGCAAAACTCACGAGCAAACACAAGAGGCACTATCTTTCAAAAGTCCGTCCAACTACTCGCATACGCAGACGATATTGACATAATCGGAAGAAAGCAGCGTGATGTCAGTGGCGCTTACGCGAGTATTGAGACGGAAGCGGCGAAAATGGATTTAGCGGTCAATGAGGGCAAGACCAAGTATATGCTGTCAAGCAAAAAGGACAACCAACACCGACGTCTCGGACAGAACGTCACCCTCGACAGATATAACTTTGAGGTAGTTAAGAACTTTGTCTACCTAGGCTCCGCTATAAATACAAACAACGACACCAGCGCTGAGATCAAGCGAAGAATAACTCTTGCCAACCGCTGTTTCTTTGGGTTAAGAAGGCAATTGAGTAGCAAAGCCCTCTCTCGGACAACAAAAGTCACCCTTTATAAGACTTTAATAATCCCGGTCCTGCTCTATGGCGCAGAGGCATGGACATTATCAAAAATGGATGAGGGTGTTCTTGGTTGCTTCGAGAGAAAAATTCTTCGGGCGATCTTCGGTCCCGTCTGCATTGACGGTGAGTGGAGGAGGAGATACAACGACGAACTGTATGGACTGTACAGCGACATGGACCTAGCCAGAAGAGTGAAAATCCAAAGACTGAGATGGCTGGGTCATGTAGAGCGCATGGACACCAATGCTCCGGTCCGAAAAGTCTTCGAATCCGCCCCCGAGGGACAGCGCAGTAGAGGAAGGCCAAGACTCAGGTGGCGCACGCAAGTGGAAGAGGACCTCAGCCAACTTAGCGTGCGAAACTGGAGGCAGCTAGCCAGGGATCGAGCGGGAACGGACTGTAGCGCCACCTAAAGTAAGTAAGTATCTAATAACGAAATCCCTGATTTTATTGATAGTCACTTCGGTTTGACTTATTTTTGGATTAAGAATAGCTTTAAGAACTGAAAAACTGTCAGTACATATTACAGACTTGTTGGAGTGTCTAGCCCTTAATTTGATTGCTTCTAATACTGACGTTTAATACTGACGCATATTTCGGTGATATTCCACCTCTTAACAAGGTACCATCTTCAATTGTAACGCCAAAGGTGGTATTATATGCTAATTTGGATCCATCTGTGAAAACTGGTCTCCACTCCAAATAATCCAAATAAATACGAGTAGATCGGAAAATACTGCTGTCCGTGTTAATCTTTTTATACTGTGCCAAAGTCAGAACAAATTATGATGTTTTTATAAACCAGGGTGGGAATGATGGGAAATTATTTTTGATGTGCTTAATTGACAATTCCAATTGTGAAACAATATGAATTGTGTGGCATATGGAAGAATCAAGTCGCCGTTTTTTAAACAATCTCCACGCCTTTACTCTGTTTTCTCTTAATATATTTAAAACGAGAGTCCACCATGGGAGATATCTTTTGGAAGAAATAGGTGCATTCTGAGGAATAGAAATATTGGCTGATGATGGATTGGCTAAGATGTATAAGGATGTAATTCTAGTGAGGAGCAAGTAAGATCGATGTGCGTAAATGTGTTATGGGGAGCAAAATGTATAGGCGAGCCCTCGTTTAGAACAATTAGGCCTGAGTTCAAAAAAAAAAAAAATCCTTCAATATGTTACCTCTTGAATTAGTCAAAGGAGAGCCCCAAAGTATGATCCAGGAATTGACGTCACCCACAATCAGCACTGGTGTGTTAATCTGATTTAAAATTTTTTCGAGATCAGTTCGGATAAATTGTTGTTTTGGTAAAATATGTCATTAACATCACTGGTTGCAGGGCCATTGATGAAATAATCTTTTTTTATCGAGCAGTATTTGAGTTTTTTTCGGAAATTGGGGCAGATTTTTTTCGGGTTTGTTTGGTAGTTGTTATTAAAGGAATGGTTTAAACAGTTTGAGTTAGAAAGTTTGAAGAGGAGTTATTTTGAACGTTAGAATTTGGAGCTTGGATGAGTAAGATGTTGAGGGTTGGCGAGCAAGTGTATTGGACAGAGAGGTGTTGAGTTATTGTATTGGGTTAGGATTTTCTTTTAAATAATTTCTGGTAGGTTTTGCTACTTGGGGTTTTCTTGGAGCGCGTAGTTGATGTAGCGAACGGTTTTCGTTGTAGATTTGCCATACCTCGCGTAACGTGCAGCGGTGATTGAAATTGATTTTGTTAACCTATTTATGGCGTAGAAAAGTACAACAGGATGGGTCATAAGACGTATGGCCTTCCTCATTGGAATTAATACAGTACACCGTAGTACATTCACTATGGGGTGGAGGTTGACAGCAATCCTTGCACGTTGAAATTTTTGTTCACCGATTTTTGTGTGGCCCAATTTTTGGCAATCCATTGGATTGAGTATATAATCTTCGATTTTGCAGTTAATCCCACATATTTTTATTTCATTGGGACGACGTATGAGGTCAAAGATCAGTATTGCAGCACCAGTTGGAATAAGAATAATGTTCACATTCCTGAGCATTTTTTTACTTCGATTGCCTTGTGCACACTTAATTCTTGTAAAAGTTCTTCTTCGGAGATGTCAACAATATGACTGAAAAAAATTATTCCTTAAATTGAGTTTCACATGGGAAGTACGAGTAATATTAACTGGGATGGAGTCAATTAATTTTGCTTTGACGAGTTCTTCGGCATTTTTGAAGTTAGAGACTTTAAATAACAGATGACCTGATCGCATGGCCTTAACCTCTTATATTTCCTTTGTCACGTATTCCAGTCCCAGATTGATTTGAAAAGTATTGTAGGTGGAAAGTAAATTAAAATTGTCCCCTATTTTTTCCATTTTTGACACAACAATGTAGTTGGAAGTGTTGGAAAGTCGATTTTAGTACGTTTTCGTTTTTTTTTTTCACGAGCCGATTTAAAGATGCGTCCGGAAGAAGATCTTTAAATTGGGTTTGATTGTGGGGGTTTGCTCCCCCCTTTTCATTGTTTATGGAAAATTGAAAGAAAATAATAAAAATAGGAAGTTATTGGGTTATTGAATTCCCTAATAAAATTGATAACTTTTATATAAAACAAGTGGACTTTGAAGCGAAAAGTTAAAAGTTAAACAATTGTTTACGTTTTATTACTATGCAATAATCACTGTCACTGTTCAGAACACGTCTTTACGCGGCGATAGCCTGAATGCAACTGTGACTACGATTTAATAACTACCGCAGTCCTGCAGAAGCTATCACCAACAACTTTGCTTAAACTGACAGTTTTAATAAACGAGTGTTTTATCTTGAACCATGTTCCCTGGCATGGAAAGTAGCAGATGTCATTATGATCCACTAACCAGGAAATGATTTTCAATGATCATCCTACAGGCCCATATCTCTTTTACCAATTTTGTCTAAAGTATTAGAAAAGATTTTTCTGAAGAGATTTAGCCCTTTCATCACTGGTGGAAATATCAACTAAATCTCATCAAACTGCTGCAAATTAAGTTCTTAACTGGACCAACAAAAATCGATCACCTAAACAATCCATATATATATATTTATTTCAGATGTTCAAGTTCGTAATACAGCTAAGTATCTAAGAATGAATTTAGATGACAAGCTAAGATGGAAGGAAAATGTGAAGGAGAAGAAAGAAGCGTTTAACATCAAATTAAGAAAACTTAACTGGCTCACTGGTAGAATTTCAGTATATAATAAATTTTTAGTATATAAAGAGATATTAAAACCAGTATAGGCATATGGTATTCAGCTAGGGGGATGTACTTCCCAAACAAATATATCCATAATCACAACTTACAACACGACTTTAATCCAGATTCTGTAGAGGAGACAATGTCAAAATACGCGAGAACACACTTCACAAAGGTGAGGTACCACACCACATCAAACAGGACGCAGCAAGGTTAATTGACACCAATGGCCAGACTCGAAGATTCAATCGTTTAAAGCCACATGAGTTATGCAATCACTTATATTATATATAAAAATCAAATGCTGTTCGTTAGCCACACTAAAACTAAAAACGGCTTGATAGATTTGAATATATACTTTTTTTTTGATTGATCTAAGTGAGGGAAGGTTTAAAACACAAAAAAGCGGATGTGAATGTTCGTGGTCCGACGACTGAGAACCATTAATAGACATCTGTGTGAGATTTATCGTAAGGCGTGTTAACTCTTACAGTTGACCGAGAACGATTGACATTGGGATGATACGCTCAAGGATTTTGTCATATTTTCATCACCGCATCAAATTCGTTCATTGTTTGCTATTATCATATCCACATGTTGCCCCTCGAATCCGAACGATTTGTGGGTCAAATATAAGGACGACATGTCTGAGGGTTTTTTGCATCATGTGAGCTGGCAAACTTTAAAACCAAAATTACACATGACTGCAGATATTTAACATGAGACATTGATCACGATAGAAGACATGTGTTTATTGATACCGAATAAAGAATTGTCGTGTTTGGGTATGATATCGCCCAATCGTCTAATGCACGATGCATTTAACCACGAGTTACAAAGAGAACAATAATACGAAACCGAAGCATTATCCGAAGAAGTTCGTACGAATGTTCCACAATTGAATCAACAACAAAAGATTGCGGACGACTCTTTGATAGAAGCATTGAACAACGGAACTGGTGGAATTTATTTTCTGGATGCTACTGGAGGGACTGCCAAAACGTTCTTAATATCATTAATTTTGGCGGGGATTTGATAGCAGAATGAAGTTGCCCTCGCTTTGTCTTCATCTGGAATAGCTGCGATGGCGGACGAACTGCACATTCTGCCTTGAAATTGCCACTGAACATGCAAATCAAAGAGACACCAGCTTGTAACATCGCTAAAAACAACGCAATGGAGAAAATTCTACAAGTATGCCAATTAATCGTTAGGGACGAATACACGATGGCCCACAAGAGATCACTGCAGGCACTAGACAGAAGATCTACGTGACAATCAAAACATTTTTGGTGGAGCCATGATTCTGTTGTCCGGTGATTTTCGTCGCACTCTTCCAGTTATTCCCCGATCAACTGTTGCTGACGAACTAAACGCTTGGTTAAAATCATCAAATTGATGGCGACATGTGAAGACACACCGATTGACAACTAACATGCGAGTATTTTTGCAACTAGATCAAAGTGCAGATGAGTTTTCGAAGCAATTGTTGGATATTGATAATAGGAAAGAAGCCTCGACCGGATTCATCACATTACCCACAGATTTCTTGTCAGTTGACAAAATCGAACGAGGAGCCCATTCAGCGTGTTTTTCCAGACGTAGCGCAACAATTCAAAAACCAAAATTGGCTTAGGGAACGAGCAATATTGGCGGCAAAAACCAATGATGTCGATCATCTCAACGCGACCATTCAAGATTTCATTACTGGAAAATTTTTTTTTTCAAAGCAGTCACAGTTACTAGCCAGAATGACGTAATCAACTATCCCATAGAATTTTTGAATTCGCTGAAATTGCCTGGACTACCACCTCACAATTTGAAATTAAACGTAGGCTCAGTCATCATGATGTCGCATAACATTAATCAACCTCGATTATGTTATGGCACGAGACTGGCTGTGAAAAAGCTAATGAATAACGTCATCGAGGCAACGATCATCAAGAGAAAATACAAAGGAGAGGATGCTCTGATTCCACGTATCCCGATGATTCCAACGGCCTTACCCTTCGATTTTAAGCGGCTCCAATTCTCCGTGCGTCTGGCCTTTGCGATGACCATAAACAAGTCACAAGGCCAGTCGTGAGAAGTTTGCGGAAATAACTTAAAGTTTCCGTGTTTCGCGCATGGAGAACTATATGTCGCATGTTCCCGTGCTGGAAAGCCATCATCTTTGTATATTTACGCACCGAAAAAGAAAACAAAAAACGTAGTTTATCAGAAAGCTTTACATTGAATGACTGTATTTATTTTATATATAAATAAAAAACGAAGAATTCATTTGAAATAGAGGCAACCTTACGAAATTCCAACCGTACAGGATGCGAGTGGCGAGGAGTCCATATAACTCGATTCCTACCGAGTTAACTTTTAAAATTCTACTTTTCAACAATGTATCAATATAAGAAGCAACATGAATCTTAATATGTGCATATAAACATACTATTTGTGTGTTTCCTACAAAATGGCATTATTAACTGTAAATTGTTGTTTGGTAGATTTGCTTTTGGAGGAAGAAAATGATTTTTATAAGTTGAATTTTCTTTTAAAAAAAGTAATAGAGATAGGACGCTCTCTCCTTCTATGAAAATAGATTATAAGCGCAAGGATGGTTTTGTTTCGCATTTCAATGCATCTATATACCAAAAATATACTTGGTTGACTGGTAGTTATAAACTTAACAAAATATTTTGTTTTCCTTGCCTTCTTTTTAAATTCCCCTAGTGTTTGGAGCCGTCGGGGCTACGCCGACATAAACAATTTAGTTAATTCGGCAAAAAAACATGTCAAAACGGAAAGACATATTCGTAGCTGTTTATCTTTGCACGAATTCGACACTAGTCGCATTGCAGCCTCTTTAGGTAATTCCTTTGTAGCTCACAACCAAAAAGTTGATAGAAACCTTTGATTAATGGAACGTTTTATAGAAACAGTAGTTATACTTTAGGTTCATTGTAAATTTAACCTTTCATGACTTGAAGTACATATAAAAAAATTGGCTTGCATTGACTTACTAATATGCGATATGCGATATGCAATACACAAATAAGAAAGCGTGTGCAGGTGCATATTTTTCCGGCTTACTATTTAAAATTTTCCACGCCACGCCACTTGCATCCATTATTATTGATCTCAATGATTTGGAGTTAGAAGATTGATTAGGATTAATAATTGCTAATCAAAAATTATAATCAAATAAATTATAGGTGAAATGAAGTTCATCGAATTAATATTAAATATCAATTAGAAGTTAGACCCTACAATGCCATATACCCTGACCAATGGACCTGCACCCTGGTCAATGCCCCGGATCGAAAGCAAACCGCGAGAGAAGCCGCGGGTAGGAAAGCTAGTTGAAGATAAATATACTCTTCTGGATATTTCATATCTTACTAAAACTAATTGACTTAACTAAAAACTTTGATTTTATGTAAATACATTTATTTGAAATTTCTCTTTGTTTATACTAGTTGCAGTGCGATGAAATGCTCAAAACTTATTACTTATAACTTATACGGATCGCCAAAAAGATTTATGATTTTTCCGAACTTAAAATCATTAACTTATTGCACACATGTTTTAAGTATGGAAGTGCATTACAAGTTGTAAAGATTTGTGATCGTATGTCGGCCAATTGGATTTATTAAAATAATTTCGAATTGCAATAACAGTAACGTCAGGTCCTTATAACATAAAAGGACATTTAGTACAAAGTACCAACTAGAAAAATTAATTGACACAAAAGAGATTGAAATGGTAATTAAGTGTGTATTTTTAAGCCAATACCAACTTTGATTTCGAACAAGACATATGAAATTTCATAAAATAGGTTTTTATTTGTATTCAATCGAGAGAAAACATCGGGTATATGCCCACCATCTGATTAATGTCCCAGAGACAAAGTTTTAGTCAACTTTTTTAAAGCATTTCGGGCCGTATGTCTTCGATAACACGAATAATATGTGTCAATTGTTTTTGGTTTGTAAGGGATCACCAGCGACATTACGTATCCCCAAAGAAAATAATCAAGGTGAGCCATATCGAAAGATCTTGGAGGTCACTTCACAGCTCCATTACGCGAAATTGTATCATTATTATTATTATTATAAATTTATTAAAATGTAAATAAATTACAATAGTAATACTGCTTAAATTTAGCGCTAGCTGCCAGGGCTAGCTATATATAAAAGATTAATATTTGCAATATTTACATTAGAAATAAGGTAGGAAAGACTATGGTTTGAAATGTTTTTGCTTGTAGAATTGATCGTTTTGCAACTCAGTAGGTGGGCAAAAGTCAGATTGAGTTGTTTATAGCATAGATGGCAAACTGCGGGCGTGTTCTTGTTGAACAGGTGTTTGTGGGTAATATAAGTGTGTCCTAATCTCAATCTTATATTTATTTTAAGTTTTTTGGGGGAAACGTTGATGGGGTACATGATGGTTCTGACACCCATTGGGTTAACATTTTTATAACCATGTTGATAGTTATCCCAGGTGCTTGATTTTCTTTTCCTCCAAGATTCGAGTAAAAATCTTTTAAGACCTTTCTTGTTATACTGGTAAAAAGTGAGAAGTGGTCCGTTTATAGCTGACTTGGCGGCTGCATCAGCAATCTCATTACCTTTAATTCCAGCGTGTCCTGGAATCCACACGAGTTTAAGGCTATCGCTGCGGGATATTAACAAATCTCGTATTGTTTCAATAATGTTGATCGAGTTGGAGACGTTTTTGACAGCCGTTAAAACAGATAGACTATCCGAATATACAACTGTCTTATTTTGCTTCGCGCATTTAATAGCTTTAGATACGGCAAAGGCTTCTGCGGTGAATGTTGAAGAGAATTTGGGCAATAAACCCCCTCGAAAGAATAGAACCATTTATATCTACAACTGCAAACGCTGTACCGTTGCCCGTTTTTGATGCGTCAGTGAATAGAAGCTGCCAGTCGAGGGATATATGTTCATGACTTATGTTAAGAAATAAAGCTTTATAAACTTCATCCATAGTTGTTGATTTAGGATATCGGCAAAGATCGGTGTTGACAAGGTTATTATGAAGAAACCAGGGAGGCTGCTTTTTTCGGTTGCAATTTTGAAGATAAATGGGGATATTAAAATTGTAAGCAATCGACAAAGATTTTTGAAGAGTTGAGGGAATTCTTGACTGTTTTTTTCGCATTAGTAATTTCTTTACATCTTTATGGATAGGAGTTTTGTAAGGTGAATTGATTTTTTGGATAATGGCTGATGTTAAATAGTAAATTCTTTCTTCTAAGGAGGGGAGACCGGCATCGGTGAGAATATTGTTGATTGGTGTTGAACAGAGGGCTCTGATGGTTGTTCTGACGGCGGTGTGATAAGGCGTCTTGATCAGTTGTAATGAGGTTCCGAACATTTACCGTAGATCGATAAACCATAGTCAATTTTGGAGAGTATGATAGATTTAGTTACATTAATTAAAGTATTCACGTTACAAAGACTATTTTTAAATGATAAATATTTGATAAGATTAACCCTGGCAGTTAGATTTTTTTTTATATAATTACAATGGTTCTTAAAACTATAGTTTGAATCGAAAAAAAACACCGAGAATTTTAACAGAGTTAAATTATAATATAAATATGAAATATAATTAATTAAATTCTTAATTACTGTATTATTATGGTTTAAATAAATATTATTATTACAGCTATGCTTGTAGCATATGTGCAAAATTTCAGTTTTTTTGAGGGAAATGCTGGAAGTCTTACCCCAGTTTAAAAGAGCCTTAAGAATGCGAGAGAAAATGCCAGCCAAGAGAGATAGGTCTTTATATTTTGAAAAAAGAATGAGATCGTCGGCGTACAGACAATGCCCTACAAATTTAAAGCTGTTGATTATCTTACTTATATTGTTAAATGCTATTATAAACAAAACAACTGAAAGGGCTGATCCCTGTGGGATCCCATTACTAAGCTTATGAGATGAAGAGTGAATATTTTTTAGAAGGACTTTATATAATTAAACATTTTTGGACCTATTTTCCAATTTAGGAGTTGTTTAAGTACAAGGTGTAGACCAATTTTGTCAAATGCCTTGTCAAAATCTATTTTGAGTATAGAGACGTGATTTCTTTCGGATAAAGTGGAAGAAATGAAATGGTCAATATGAAGAAGTGCGTCAACGGTTGATCGTTCTTTTTTAAAAGAGAGTTGACGATCGTCAACAAGATTGTTTTTTTCAATGAACCAGAAAAGCCGTTTGGCTACAATCTTTTCAAATATTTTACCAGTCTAAGGGAGAAGTGAAATTGGGCGGTACCCGTTTGCGGTGTAGAGAATTTTGTTGGGTTTTGGTATGGGAATAACGCACGCAAACTTCCAGGCTTGTGGGATTATACTTTGGTGGAAAATTAGGTTATCACATCATAGGAAATGCGGTCAAAACCTGGAGTTCTGCCTTTAGCGCTACGAAGACTGCTTTCAAATTCAGTGGAATTAATTGGACATTCGAGGGACATTGCTGAACGAGAAGGTATGTACGAAAGATTGGGGCAATTTAGGATTTCATGTTTGGCATTTAAAAATTGGGAGTGCAATTTTGAGTCCTCAACTGCTTGTTCCCAAGTGAGAGCCAAATGATTGGCAATTTCTAATGGACAACTTAAAGTTCTGTTTTCTGTTTTGATGATTTTAATTGAATGTGGAACGTAGGAGCCGGTTAAAGTTTTAACATCAGTCCATAGTTTATGTACCGATGAAGTAAGGTTTATATTTGAAGTGAATTTTTCAAAACATGCCTTCTTTTGCATTTTTACTATCCTTCGAAATTTGGCGTTTAACTTTCGATAAAGGACAAGATGGTGGTCAGTTGGATGTTTTTTAAATTTTACCCAAGCTTTTTGCTTTTCTTTTCGCAGGAGGTCTAATTCTTTGTTCCACCATAGTACTGTCTTTCTAAATGTTTTGTTACCAGTTTGAGGAATGGCAAGGTTAGCAGCCGCACGTATGGAACTTAATTTTGGATGAGCGCCGCTTCTTTATTGATGTTAGTTGAAACTGGTCTAGATAATAACTGACTGGATAGAGAAGTTTGATATAGGTACCAATTTGCTTTTCCAAGTAGAAATTTGTTTTGATGTTTAGGTGAGTGCATGGGGAGCCAGTCGTTAGGGAAATAAATATCGGAAAGTGATTACTTCCATATAGGTTGTCGGATACGCACCAAGATGACATTGGAATGACAGAAGGTGTTATAAGGGATAAGTCAATATGGGTGAAGGTTCTGTGCGTAGAGAAATGTGTGGGACGCCCATCATTAAGGACCGCTAGCCCTGAGTTAGCGATAAAATGTTCAACACGTTTGCCACGGTGGTTAGTAGTGACAGAGCCCCAAGATGGGCTCCAAGAGTTAAAATCCCCTGTCTGAAGAACTGGAGTGTTAATACCATCTAAAACATCTTCGAGGTCGGATGTTAAAAAATGCTGATCAGATGGGATGTATAAAGATATAATTGTGAGCTTATTTGGAGTTTCTATTTGAACTCCTATAGCTGACAGATTTGAAGTAATGGTTTTAACTTCGTGCGGTATTGACTTGTGAACTAAAAGACATGTTCCCTGTTTAGAGGAATTAATGGTACTAAGATTGTGAAAGTAGGGCTTGTACTGTTTTGGTGGGTGGGGATGATAGTTATATTTAATGTGGGTTTCTTGCAGACAGATTATGGAGGGTTTGTGTTCGCTTCTTATCTGTAGTTCGTGGTAATTGTTAAGATAACCATTTAGATTCCATTGAAGGGCTTTTAGAAGATCGTGTGGTAATTTTGTATTAATTTTTGTAAGAGCAGTCATGGGTAGATTTTGTGTTGATAGGTTTATTAAATTTGTTGAGTCAGCGGAAGAAACTTGGGTGGGAGTGTTAATTTTGGCTTTCAGCATCATATGAGTCTGCATGTTGTACATAATATTCATTATTTTCTACTCTTGTGTAATTTTTGAAAGTGGCGATTGATTCATTGGGGGTGCTTCAGGTGAAGAATTAAGAGGTCTGCTGTTATGTTGAGGTGTTGGTGAGTTAATATTTGATACGGTATTTTCGGAAAAGTTGGACTGGGGTCGAGATAAAGATGTATTAATTTTAAAGGCCTTTGAAGTAGATTCTGCATAGATGAGGTTATTTTTTGTATGTGTATAAATATTGTTTGTTGAGTTGCTTGTTTCTTTTGTTGGTATGTTTATTGGTTTTGTTGAGCTGATTGTTGTGATTGGTTTTGTGTTGTTTTTTGGAATTGAGCTATTTGAAGTTTGTGGTAATTCAAATAGAGTTGAAGATATTGGATTAGTTTGATTTAGGGTATATGTGTTATTTATAACTTTCTGTGCAAATGATTGGGATAATTCTGGTAAAGATGTAGGAATCTGTTGTTTGTGAATCCGTTTAGCTTCCGCCATAGTACATTTTTTTTGTGTCTTAATAGTAAGAATTTCTTTAGCGCGTTTAAAAGCAGGGCAGTCTTTGGAGTTGGATGGATGTGGAAGATCACAATTTGCACACACAGTACGGGTGCACGGAGCAGGAATATGTATAGTTAAGCTACATGTTTCACACTTAGCTTCGCTATTACAGCGCTTGGCTGTGTGCCCAAGAAGTTGGCATTTACGACATCGCATGGGATTTGGTATATACTCTGAGACTTTAGCACTATAGAAACCAATTTCGACGGTTTTGGGAGTTTGAAAAAGATTGAGAGTAAAAAGCATGAGACCGGTAGCTTTTGATTTGCGTTCGATAATTTTGGTGAACTTGTAGACACCAGTAACATTTTGTGATTTCATTTCCGAAATAATCTCAGTTTGGAGGCATTAATCAAACAAGGGGCGTAAACAATACCCTTGGACGCGTTTAATCGGTCGTGTAGTGTTATTACAACGGGACATGAGTTGGCTAGATTGTTAGCTTTTAAGAACAATTTGGCGGATGTTTCCGTTTTGGCTTATATTGTGAATAGCTTTTTTTAATAGAAAAGGACTGATTGATGAGATTGGCTTTTCACTAGATTTTGGAGAAATTATTATGAACTTAGGGTTTTTTGCACTTTTAATCACTGGGAGGGCGGGGAAAGAGTATGGGAAGATCGAGGTAGATGTTGATGTATTGTGTTTTACTTTTTTATTTGGTTGAACTAATATTGCAGAATCCACATCGAGCGGTAGTGTCCTAAAACGGGAACCACTCATGTTTTAACACGTGTCGATTTACTCTCGCGTTGAGACAAAAGTTAATTTAGCTGTACAGAGGAGAAAAAAAAAAGAAAGCGGGAATAACCGGAATTGTCAAAGGGCAAAGAAAAATCACACGATAGGCGATGGTCGATGCTTGCGGCTCGAATGCTAGTCGGTGACTGACGCGAAAATTTACTCTCATCAATTTTTTCTTTGATAAGTTGATCGTTTCGTCTGCTTAATGGTACGTAGCGCCATCCTGCTGGAACCACATCTTTTCCACATTTATTGCATTCAATTGGGGAACGAAAAAGTAATTCTTTATGGATCTATAGTAAAAACCCTTAACCGGTACAAGCTGATTAGTACCATTTAAAAAAAAAATGGTAAGGTGACTGGAAGAGCCCACATTTCGATAATCTCATTTGGATTATCATCACTCTAAATGTGACTATTTGCTTATTGACGAACCCTTTGACCCAAGAATAAGACACATTGCTGAACATAATTCTTCTATAAAAATAGATGCAATGCGATTTGATTTTGAGCGTAACGTAATTTTGACGTAAACGATTTTCTTTAGATCTTGATCTTTGGTCAAAGACCAAAGTGATGTAAATGACGTCGAATCGATAAATTGAGATCTTTTTCAACACTCTCCTGAATAAATGCAATATTCTCTTTAGTACTCATTCTTTTTAGGAGTCTCTGTTTCAATTAAGTAGGGTGTAATATGGTATAAAGATTATTGAATTTAAATGACACTGACAGTTTGCAATCTGACAATTGGTTTGATTGATATAAATGTCTGAAGTTAGTATTGTGTTAAAAAACAACACATTTTTAAACGAAATGAAGAAAATAATTGCTTTAATTGACAATAAACGCACACAAGTAAATTGAACTACGAAAGTAGTAGAACCAAAGAAATGCTGATCAAAATAAAATTTTGATTGTGAATCCTTCTCATTTTGGAATCCAGGTTTTCTTTATATGCGCGCACCAAAGGGATTTTACGTGCAAAGAGAAAGTAAGAGAGGTGTCGACGTACTAAAATTTCAAGGCATTAGTATGTTGTACGGCAAAGAAAAGAATTGATTTATCTCACACTACATTCGATATTGGGCTTGATGGTTAGCCGGAGAACATTTATAGTATAAGGCCTCGCAGAAGTAGCATCTTCCGACAGGTGCTGGTTCCTTAAATGACGAGAATGAGCCTCTGCAGCCGAACATCTTGCAGCTCTGCTAATAAGTCCTACTTCACGCCTCCCCGTGGCGCCATCTGGGAATCTCACTAGAGGTTGCGAAGTGAAGAGGGCAAATGGAGTTTCTTGCGCCATTAACCAGGATTAGTGTCGGAAAAACAAAACAAGACCATATCCGGGCTACTCCGACATATTTGGAGCTCAGGCCGGTCAGGGTCTTGGAAAAGAGATGGTGGCGGACGAGCCCTATAAGGGCCAACGGCAGCGCTCACATCCCGGAACGAGTTACTGGCTTCGGTGTAACCGACCCCTCGTCCTAGGGGCACTCAAAATGGAACTGGTCCTCCAGGTTGGAGGTTGTGCCGCCGGGGTAACTGCCCGGCCATTTAAAAAAAAAATTAAGTTACGAAGCATCAACAAGCCTCGGATATGGACGGATCTACTGTTGACAACCCACGCAAACGATTTAAGGACAATGAGCTTCGGATATGCACGTGTAATGTTAGATCCCTTAATAGACCACGTGCAGCCGAGCAACTAGCGGAGGCCCTAGACTGCTGCAAAGCAGACATAACCGCCATCCAAGAAATGCGATGGGATGGGCCGAACAAAAAGAAGATGAAAAACTGCGACATCTACTACGGCAATTGCTATCGACGGCAAAAGCAGCGCTTATTTGGATGCGGATTTGTTGTCGGAGGCAGACTAAGACGAGAGGTCCTCAGCTTCCGGCATGTGAGCAAGTGCCTCGTAGCAATCCGCATCACGGCTAAATTCGCCAACAGTACCCTCATATGCGCGCATGCCCCCACAGAGGAGAAAGATGACGACACCAAGGATGCCTTCTACGAGCTCCTCAACAAGACCTACGAGCAATGCCCTAGCTATGACATTAAGATTGTCCTCGGTGATTTTAATGCAAAGCTAGGAAGAGAGGCTATCTTTGGTGGAACAATCGGAAAATATAGCCTGCACAACACCACCTCCGCTAACGGATTCAGGCTAATCGACTTTGCGGCGGGACGAAACATTGTCATGGCTGGCACGCGGTTCCCACATCTCGACATACACAAGGGGACTTGGAGAACTCCTGATCAATCAACAGTCAACCAGATTGATCACATTGCGATCGACGCAAGACACTCCTCCAGCATTATGGATGTCCGTACGTTCCGAGGAGCCAACATCGACTCGGCTGTGAGAAAATTCGACGTCAGACGGCTACAATCGCAAGAGATCGCCAAGTCCTTTTCCGATCGAGTGTCTCTTAATCTCTTAAGAGGTCCAATGCCGCCAGCATCAAGAATCGAAGACCATTAGAAACACTGCCAAAACGCCATCAGAAATGCCGCTTCTGATGTGCTGGGTTTCACTCGTCCACCACAACGAAACCCCTGGTTCGATGATGAATGCCGGCAAGCACATGCAGCTAAGCAAGAGGCATATAACGCGGCGCTGCTTAGAAAGACCAGAGCTGCTCATGAGCTCTATGAGCGGAAGAGGAGAGACGAGCACCGGCTTCTCAGGAGGAAGAAGAAAGAGCATGAGAAGCGCGCGATCGAGGAAATTGAGAGATGCTACTCCAGGAATGAGGTTCGGAAGTTTTACCAAAAGGTAAAAATAACATGCCGCGGAAACAAACCCCGAACCGAAGCCTGTAGAGATGAACAAGGGAACATCGTAGTAGAATCGCAGTCGATGCTGAGGATTTGGAAAGATCATTTCTGCAGACTGTATAACGGCGATGACGGACCAAATACCGCTGTCAGGCAGAATCAACCTTTCAACCTGGACGATGATGACCAACAATTCCGTCCACCTGACCTGGATGAAGTGAAGATAGCCATATCGAAGCTTAAGTCCAACAAAGCTGCTGGAGCGGATGGCCTGACTGCCGAGCTCTTCAAAGCGGCAGGGATGACTTGGTAAGGAGCATACACCAACTCATCTGTAAAATATGGTCGGACGAAAGTATGCCCGATGAATGGAACCTCAGCATTGTTTGTCCAATTCTCAAGAAAGGAGACCCTCTGAACTGCGCCAACTACAGAGGCATCAGTCTCCTTAACATCGCATATAAGATCTTATCCGCCGTATTGTGTGAACGCCTGAAGCCGTTCGTCAACAACCTGATAGGTCCATATCATAGTGGCTTCAGGCCAGGAAAGTCCACCATCGACCAGATATTCACACTACGGCAGATCTTGGAGAAGACCCATGAGCTTCAGATCGATACCCACCACCTATTCATCGATTTTGAGGCCGCGTATGACAGCATCTATAGAGACGAGCTATATAGAGCAATGTCTAGTTTTGGCATCCCTGCCAAACTCGTCCGTCTGTGCAGGATGACGATGGAGAATGCACGCTGCTCCATCAAGGTCGGTAAAGATCTCACCGAGACCTTTGATGTCCAGAAAGGATTTAGACAAGGCGATGCGCTGTCATCCGATTTTTTCAACATCGTACTTGAAAGAATAGTGCAAGACTCACGAGCAAACACAAGAGGCACTATCTTTCAAAAGTCTGTCCAACTACTCGCATACGCCGACGATATTGACATAATCGGGAGAAAACAGCGTGATGTCAGTGGCGCTTTCGCGAGTATTGAGACGGAAGCGGCGAAAATGGGTTTAGCGGTCAATGAGGGCAAGACCAAGTATATGCTGTCAAGCAAAAAGGACAACCAACACCGACGTCTCGGACAGAACGTCATCCTCGACAGATATAACTTTGAGGTAGTTACGGACATTGTCTACCTAGGCTCCGCTATAAATACAGACAACGACACCAGCGCTGAGATCAAACGAAGAATAACTCTTGCCAACCGCTGTTTCTTTGGGTTAAGAAGGCAATTGAGTAGCAAAGCCCTCTCTCGAACAACAAAAGTCACCCTTTATAAGACCTTAATAATCCCGGTCCTGCTCTATGGCGCAGAGGCATGGACATTATCAAAAATGGATGAGGGTGTTCTTGGTTGCTTCGAGAGAAAAATTCTTCGGGCGATCTTCGGTCCCGTCTGCATTGAGGTGAGTGGAGGAGGAGATACAACTACGAACTGTATGGACTGTACAGCGACATGGACCTAGCCAGAAGAGTGAAAATCCAAAGACTGAGATGGCTGGGTCATGTAGAGCGCATGGACACCAATGCTCCGGTCCGAAAAGTCTTCGAATCCGCCCCCGAGGGACAGCGCAGTAGAGGAAGGCCAAGACTCAGGTGGCGCACACAAGTGGAAGAGGACCTCAGCTGGCTGGAGAAGCTTGTTGACTGAGGCCCAGGTCCACCCGAACTGTAGCGCCACCTAAAGTAAAGGGTGTTACGGTTATTAAGGTTTGAATGCGCAGAATATCATTTTCTGCAAAGCACTGGTTGTGGAAATAGCGATAGAACAAGCAATTGCATCGGATTTCAAGTGTGTCATTGTGATTTTACGAGTTTTATCGCCCGATTTTAAATCCTACATACCAAAGAGGACTCGGAAAAACTAAGCCAAATTTGAAATGTTGCTTGCATCCCTAAACATTTCGTAACATTTATTGTGATAACAAATGTGTGATTCGAGAATCTAGGATGGAAAATTTATCGGCTTCGACTTCGAAATGGAAATAAATGTCGAAGATATAACGGAGCCCTACCGGTCGCTAAGAAATTTTCATGAAAAGATCTTCATAAACTGATAGGAAGTAAGTACCAGAGATGCCACGACTATTGGGCTGATATTAGGTATTCGGCATATTCATATTCAAAAAAACGCATGTGTAGCTCAAAACTATATCCATTATATTCATAAAAATTGTTTTCTTAATACTTAAAATCAATCAACGGTGAATTGTTGTGAATGAAAACAACTTTTTCAGCATTTGTTAGTAGCAAACGATTGCGTTTTTCCTCTAATAATGCCAGCTTCCGAAAACAGTCTCTCACTGTATAAACACTGATAAATGTATAACTAAACTAAAACTCCCTGCTTGGAAGTGCTAACTTACCACTTTAGTAATACAATGTGATGAAATCAATGAACAATGAGCAAATAATGCTCGTTGCGACGGGAGTCAGTGGCAAATGAAACAAAAGACTGCCGAATTGCCGGCACGCATGCACAGCAATGAGACATACATATTCGTATATCTTATAAAAAAATTGTTTGCCGAACATTCGGCTGCTGAATATTCAGCGCTTCGGCCTAGACCGTCGCTGAATATTCATTATTCGGTATTCGGCTACATCATTATTCGTGGCATCTCTAGTAAGTACAATAAAAAAGAGATAAAAAAATTATACTTTTTAGACTCCTGGTAAACAATACTGTTTTCCGAGTAGGTTGTATATTTTTTAAGAAAAACTTAATTTTGAAAAACGATATCATTTAGGCATTTTCGATAACAACTCACAATTATCCAGAATAGATATGTAATTCCATACTGTCTAAGTTGTTATTCTATTTAATACGAGAATTTCTTTATAAGGCTATATAGAATGCCAAAAAAAAACACATTCTATATACAAAAAATTTGAATAATCTTTTTAGCCCATTCAATATTATTAAATAAATTTTACGATAAAGTGACTGTTAATGCGGTAAAATTCGTCAATAAATTTTACATTTAAAATTAAAAATAAATTATTACAAGCATTGTAAACGAACGAGATATTGAGCCTCACTCAAATCGTATGGAAGGACATCAACATGTGGCTCTAACTTTACCGTTTTTCAAGAAAAATGAAAAATGGATAAAAATTTATATTTATTTAATAATTTAAACAGGAATTCTTAATGAACGACTTTATATACACACACATTTACGAGTTACTGAACTCACGGTTTTTAAATATTTACTTATATGCAATATTATAAAGAACTTATTCGAAAAATTTGTTTGTAAACTAATAAAAATAATTCGACTGCACAAAGCTAGAGCTTGGTCTTACTCCCACAGGGTTTAATCTTTTGGTTAAGGATAGGTAAGTCTCAACAATAAAACTGAGCAAAATTATAAGAGCATTGTTTTTTTTCTGAAAAGAAGAAAAAACTGATCAAATCTAATTATTTCCAGTGTTTAACCTGACCATGAACAAGTTTACTCCATGTTACCACACAAGGAAAATTAAGGCAGAACATAACAAAGCAGATAGTTGTTAAACACAGCTATAGAAGGTTAAAATGCATATTTTTCAAAAGATTCAAGTTTTAATATTTAAATATGTCATATCCAGTTCATTTCTCAAATAATACATGAAAATTTATATAAAAATTTGACTAGACAATTTACATAACTAAAAAAGTAAATAAGAAGGGCTATACTTTATATAAATAAGAACCAATAAAATTAGACAAGATCTTTTATAAGACGTTTTGATGTTACCTCAATCGCTTAGCGAACTGTTTTTCATTACGCATGTGCTATGACGTGTTATTCGAGACTCTTGGCAATCAATATCGTAAGAAGGAACAGATTTAATAAGAGCGCAAGTCTTAATAAAATCTATTGTTGAATAACCCATACATGAAGACTGATTACTGTTAAAAGCATTAGTTGTGCTACAACTTGGATCCTTTGTTATCCTTCCCTGAAAAATATTGTTTCCTTGACATTCTTGGGATTTGATGCTGTTTGGCATATCCTCATTATTGTCTTTGTTATGATTTTTATGCGTTTCAAACGTTTCATTATTTGTCTTTGCTTTAAGTGAAAAAGAATCTGTTGAGGTGGGTGATTGCACTAAGTCTAAAGTAATGTAATTGACCACAGTACTAATATCCGCCGCCGGTGTTTTAATTTGTTCACTTAGCAAAATGGGAAGATCTATGCTGCTAAAGTTTTCATAACATCGTTCCGAGCTTGCAGCCTTATGAAGGCCATCCACATTTTCATACATATGTTGTTTATCACTTATTCCTAAATTCTTTCGGGAATGCAAAGTCTTTAAGTCTAAATTGTTAATATTAGGCGCCAATTCCTGCGGTGGCATATCATCGGATCTCTTTTTTATGTTATTGTTGAATTCATTTGGCTTTAGAGGAAATTCTTGGTAAACATTACTATTTGGATAAAAATGTTTATTTGGTTGTGGGTTCAAATGAATTACCTCATTCGTAAAATTAACACCTTGAAATGAACTCGGTGAATTTAAATTTGAACTAACAGGACTTCCTTGATTTGAATCACGACGGGAAGTGTTTGATCTATTGTACAGACTGCTTGACGTTGGCAATGTGGGCTCTAAGTAAACTTCATTTGTATTAGATGTTATAACATCTATAGATTCCGAACAAACCATTGAAACTAATTCTTCATTTCTAGCAACAGTGTTAATATAACTTTGGAATAACTGGTGCATACTTTCTGCATTATTGCACCGAAAAGTATAAATACCAGGTCCAGTCATACACCTCCGCCCTGCTTCAAAACTAAAAACTTCGCCAGTACAACCGTATCGTCGTAAATGTTGTAGCGCCCACTTAACAGTATCTCCCACGTCGGGCAAAAATATCAACTCTTTTGGCGACAGTTCCAAATATCCACTTTGGGTTGTTCCAGAATCAGAAAAAATACGACAGGCATACACCCTATACACGTTCGGCAATCTGTTAAGGTTGGATGGCTGTTCCTTAAGTTCTCTTTTGCTATTAATGCATCCCATTGTTTTAAAATATAACATTATTCATTTTGTTGAATATGTAGTTCATTTCCGAATAGTCGTAAATTTGTTCGTTATAAGAACGCCTTTTTTAAAACATAATCAGCACAATACTATTACGCAAAAATTTATAGAAAGCAACCTCGCAATCTAATATATTTAAATTTAAAAGACACAAATATTTCCGAAAAAAAAATTCGCATATCTTTCGCACGATTTAGACGTATAAAATCATACATGAACTACCATAGATGGCAAACTCTACTACTACAGCTGCAAGCCTGGACCTTTTTCACAAATACACTGTAAGTGAATCACCAACCTAATCCAAGCCTGATACCTTTCAAAATAGCTAAAATGACAGAAAATTTCACGTAACGTCCACTAGGTATATATAATAAAAGCAAACATGAAAGAAAAAATATTTAACGTGGTCAGTATTTATTTCAAGGTGGTGAATAAGTAAAAATAGTAGAACATATGAAAAAATACTTTTGTTTTGCTTTCAGTGTACCAAAAAATGATGGTTTCAGAACTAAATTAGTAAGAGACCTTAAAATCATAATTTAAAAGATTTATTTCAAGATGTAAATGAATTGCAAATCAGCTTATCATAAAACTTAAACTGGTATTGTTAGTCAATTGTGTAAGCTTTCAGTATATTTAGGAGCTCTGGAAATTTTTTTGTTGTTGTTTGACACGCATTAAGTAAACATTGTAATTTTATTAAGTAATACGATCCAATAAATTATAAATCATTATTTTTATCATTTTTAAGTATTTCAAGAAAATCTTTGTTGACTCGTTTAATTTAAAAATTTCAGGAACGTTATTTATTTTTATTTACTATAAATAATAAAATGGGTGGTGTTTTTGATGTTAGTTTTCATCACCCGGAATAGCAAACGTGTGCCAATATTTTTGAACTAATACGAGGGCGGGTCAATAAGTCCGTGACTTTTGGATTAAAACACAGATTTTTTGATAAAAAAATAATTTTATTTTTCAACGTAGTCTCCCTTGAGCTCTATACACTTTGTCCAACGCTTCTCCAATTTTTTTATCCCTTCCATAAAAAATGATTTGTCGAGGTCCTCAAAATAGGCCTTTGTTTGCGAGATGACTTCATCATTGGAGTCAAATCTTTTTCCACCAAGCCATTTCTTCAGGTTTGGGAACAAGAAGTAGTCGCTCGGAGCCAAATCTGGAGAATAGGGCGGATGAGGGAGCAATTCATAGCCCAATTCATGGATTTTTGCCATGGCAACTGCACATGTGTTTGTGGTCGACTGTGAGCAAACGCGGCACCCATCTTGCGGAAAGCTTGATCATGCCCAAGTGATCATTCAAAATTGAAACCACTGAGCCATGCGAGATCCCTACGGCTTCCACAATCTCTCGCACTTTCAATCTTCGGTCGGCCAACACCATATCGTGAATTTTTTCGATTGTTTCGGGTGTAGAGACCTCAACTGGGCGTCCAGGACGTTCGGCATGTTCAGTGCTTGTACGGCCACAACGAAATTCAGTAAACCACTTTTTTACCATTGAAATCGATGGCGCAGAGTCCCCATAGTATTTATCAAGCTTAGCCTTGGTCTCGGTAATGGTTTTTTTTCGCAAGAAATAATGCTTAATAAGCACACGAAATTCACTTTTTTCCATTTTATCCTCAAATTAGTGAGTAGTCTGATAAAAATAGCTGTCAAACACAAACTAACTGACGCAGCAAGTTTAAACTTTGACAGGAGTCAACTGACAGATGCCTGTTGACAGGAGCAGTGTTGCTGTTTCAGTAAAGAGGTCAGAAATTCAAAAAGTCACGGACTTATTGACCCGCCCTCGTATTTACCAACGAGTCCCTAACCAAAAAAATACCAATCAGATTTGAAAAGCATTATTTTGCAAAATCTATGTCTTTTTGTCCAATGGCAATGGATCTTGGAATAGAAGTAAATTGCAGTTTGAAATAAAACACCGATAAATAGTTGGTTTTTTAGTTGTTTATTTGAAAATAAATAAGTACTAATATAATTTTGCATGAACTTTATTTTTTTCTTACTCTTTTGTAGTAATTTCGTCGCTCGAGTTCTGACTCCCCGACAAATCATTCAATAATCGCGCATTTTATTTGGAATCAGAGCATGAAAAATGATAGCTTTTAATTGTTTACTTCAAAATCGGTACAACGTGAATGTCAGGCAGTGATCAATCGGGAACTTTTTAGGTTAGGTATTATTTTAAAATTCAATTTATTGAAAGTAGATACTTTTTTTTTAATTTAGATATTCAGTGAGAAAACTACCATTTGCCATATAGCATTTTTATTTCTCTATTTTAAGTTAAATGTGTCCGTATGTATATATTTTCAACATATTTGAAGAATTAGTTTATTCTTTATAATACTTAGAAATAATAGTTAGATAGATAGTTTGCTTATTGCTTTGTTTGCTGTTTGCTACTTAACCAATATTTTAAAATCAATTTCACAAAAAGTTTGCATTGAATTAGATTTGCACAAATAAAAATATTTAAAGTGATCATTAATCCTTTTCATGTATTTATAAGAAACTAAAACAATAATCAAATTTTATGTACGAGTATTTCTAATCTATACATATTTCGGATATTCTAAGCTTATAAATTAATATTTTTCGGAACAGACCCTTCTGACAAAAACATTCATGGTGAACCAAAAAATTTGCCCACACCGGGGTGAAATGAAGAAATATCAATTTTGTACCGAAAAAGGAGTAAAGCTGTAAGTGAAATTAATTATTTGCTTTGTATTCAATAATTTAATAAGCTTATATCTTATATTTTATAGACCAATCAATATGGCGAATCCCAAAAAATGCTGTTTAGGATGCAAGACGCATATCCAGTTATACCGCCCAGGATACAATTAATCCAGGTAAGTTTGCATTATGCATGGAAAAAAAAATTGTTTGCACAATACTTAATATTTTACCTGGGTGGACTAAAAAGTAAAACAATTTTTTTTCCACTTGCGTGGTATGTGTATATATTTGCATTTATTAATTATTTTTTCTCATTGACAGAAGCTAGATGATCAACACAATTCTTTGCATTTTTTTGCGGTTTTTTGCCGGGAAGCTGAAAGTGAAAATGTAAACTGGGTGCAATAGGCCTCCTGGGGAAACCGAACACCCAACCAAAAAAAATCGGTTAACGCGCCGCTATGCATACCTCAAGGGTGGTGTGGAATTGCATTATCAAAAGAAATAAATAAACACATTTTTTTTAAAAGAAATTTATTTATTTTATTTATGATATAAGAAAATCAAACAAAAAATACATACTTTGTTTTAAAACCGTAAAACACCACACCTCGCCATTTTCTTATGGATGAAGTAATCTTAAATTTTGACGTTCACACGTTTCACGGACAGGTTTCTCACGGACAGGGGACCTCAGGAGAAACCGGTTTTTGGAACGGCCGATATCTGGAAAGTTTGACATCTATGTTAGTTCATTTATGGCAAGAAACATGTACAGTGACAATGCAGATTGGGGGCGGAAAACCTTTATAAATTCAGTCAGAAATTGTTTATTAGTGGTAGCCATTAAACCGCACTTCACGAAATATTCGACTAAAATGACATAGAATCCGCATGCAACCCCACAGACCTCTTTCTTGTTCGCGCATAAATCCACAAAATTGAAATTTTTCAGTTTCTCTGAATTTGTGTGACAACAGCCCCATTGATTTCAAACATTGCCTCAAACACATACAGATCCACGCACATGTATGATATCTGTGGGCTACTTTACCTATGTGGAGCAAATGATGAGGATTCTAGTATCATGTTTATTGTTTATATTTCCATATCTATTTAAATAAATTTAAATTTGCTCGATTTAAACGAAAAAACATAAATTTCTCAAATGTTTTTTTTTTTTAAATTTCAAACGTCAAGTCAATGTTTCATTTTTATATGGATTGGTGCACTCTGAAATTAAATTGCGAGTGAACACTCTGAGAACGTAAAACAAGTGCCAATGGAACAGTTTTTAAAGTGCTATCTTGTTTTTTTTGTGTCCAATGGAAAACACTATTATAACAGCGGCTGACTGGAATAAATTCGTATATCTACTTAGGGCTGATCAAAATGTGAAATGTCGGGGAGAAAAAAATCAGTTAGATAATGTGGAGGGTGAGCTCTCTGTAAATCGTGGGTAAAATTTTTGGTGTCTTTTTTTGAAGTTTTATTTTTCCTTTTCGTTTTATTATTCGTTGCTCCTATAGTTAACCTGGTGCAGTTGAGTCTTCAAAAAGTCGAAGTTTTTTTGTTTTTTTATATATATAATTGCGACGCGCAATCGGGATTTTGTACCCTTAAAATATTTGCACATAGTGCGGGCAAAGGAAATTAAGGGAGGGGCAAAGAGAGGTACCGATGTACATTGATTTCAAAAGTTTGAAGGTTCTAATGGCTAAGAAATAAAGAGCTCGGCGGGCAGTTCATGAGCAAGTTGTTCGACTTAGGAAAGAATCACGATATTACAAAGTATGTTCGAACACGATTAGCAAAAAATATGGCCGATTGCATCCAAAAAATTGCAATAAATATGGCCGACTCAATTGGGATAAATAAAGATGGTGGCTTCAAATGGTACTCGTATAATGGTTAAGCTTCGTAGTGCTGGGATGCAGGGGGCGCATCTACATTTAAAAGCTAAGGGCACGTTTGCATAGCTACGCGCAACATTCCCCCTCCGTAGATCGACCCTTGCTGCTGACGTCC
Organism: Volucella inflata; assembly: GCA_928272305.1. Classification (NCBI taxonomy): domain Eukaryota; kingdom Metazoa; phylum Arthropoda; class Insecta; order Diptera; family Syrphidae; genus Volucella; species Volucella inflata. The sequence goes on from OV743717.1 coordinate 38,701,301, forward strand.
AGGATGGCTAACTTGATTACAGGCCTATGGTAGATCCCGGTTGGAGTCTGAACCCAAGCACTTCGAACTTGTCCGTCCTTGGAACTCCTCACTTGAGTTACTCGCCCATTTGGCCAGCAATTTCTAGGGTTGTTCGGGTCGACTATCAAGGCGATGTCCCCTACCTTGATGGGTTTCGCAGGAATGACCCATTTTGTGCGTCGGGTGAGAGTAGGTAGGTACTCCGCCACCCAGCGCTTCCAGAAGAGGTCCGCAAATCGCTGCGCAGCCTACCAATTCCGTTTCAGTGTTATAGCCCGATCGTCGAGTACTGCCGCCGGTTTCAGTCCGCTAGATGAGCCCAACAAAAAATGGTGTAATTGCCTCTTGAATTTCCGCGTCTAAGGGTACGTAAGTTAATGGTCTCGAGTTCACAATACCTTCTGCCTCAATCAACATGCTTCGTAGCAGCTCATCCGAAGGATTGCGAGTTGGTGTTATAGCGTACAGCGTGGATTCAATTGACTGTACCAATCTTTCCCAGCACCCTCCCATATGGGGCGCGCCCGGGGGAATAAACTTCCAATTTGTAGTGGTGGTAACAAAGACTTCTTGCAACTTTTTGCGCTCGATCGCTTGTAAAGCTTGTTTAAGTTCTGTTTCTGCTCCGTGGAAGTTCGTCCCATTGTCGCTGTGGAACTCAATCGGCACTCCTCGCCTGGCTACGAAATTTCGGATACATAATATACAGGAGTCGGTCGTTAAAGAGTGTGCAATTTCGATATGGATTGCCCTCGTGGTGAGCCAGGTAAACAGGACGCCCCATCTTTTTTCCGTTCTCCTACCGACGGTTACATTAATTGGACCGAAATAGTCGATTCCAGTGAAGGAAAAGGGACGACAGAGAGATGCGAGTCTGGCAGCGGATAACTGTGCCATGATAGGTGGTTGTGGATGAGCGCGGTTGTTCTTGCACAATTGGCAAAGTCGCCTGATGGAATTCAGCTGGATTTTTAACCGGCTGATATGATATCTTTGTCGCAGTTCATTGATCACCGTCTCGTGATTCTGATGTTTATATTTGCAGTGAGCGTCCATGATTATTAAGTGTGAGATCGGGTGGGATTTGGGGAGGATGATCGGTTGCTTGGCGTCTTCACTTACTCCTATGGCGTAGCGGAGCCGTCCAGAAATGGACATACATTGAAAATGAGGCTGCTGTTCTCCACTTGGCGATTAAAACAATAATCAAATTTTATGTACGAGTATTTCTAATCTATACATATTTCGGATATTCTAAGCTTATAAATTAATATTCTTCGGAACAGACCCTTCTGACAAAAACATTCATGGTGAACCAAAAAATTTGCCCACACCGGGGTGAAATGAAGAAATATCAATTTTGTACCGAAAAAGGAGTAAAGCTGTAAGTGAAATTAATTATTTGCTTTGTATTCAATAATTTAATAAGCTTATATCTTATATTTTATAGACCAATCAATATGGCGAATCCCAAAAAATGCTGTTTAGGATGCAAGACGCATATCCACTTATACCGCCTAGGATGCAATTAATCCAGGTAAGTTTGCATTATGCATGGAAAAAAAAATTGTTTGCACAATACTTAATATTTTACCTGGGTGGACTAAAAAGTAAAACAATTTTTTTTCCACTTGCGTGGTATGTGTATATATTTGCATTTATTAATTATTTTTTCTCATTGACAGAAGCTAGATGATCAACACAATTCTTTGCATTTTTTTGCGGTTTTCTGCCGGGAAGCTGAAAGTGAAAATGTAAACTGGGTGCAATAGGCCTCCTGGGGAAACCGAACACCCAACCAAAAAAAATCGGTTAACGCGCCGCTATGCATACCTCAAGGGTGGTGTGGAATTGCATTATCAAAAGAAATAAATAAACACATTTTTTTTAAAAGAAATTTATTTATTTTATTTATGATATAAGAAAATCAAACAAAAAATACATACTTTGTTTTAAAACCGTAAAACACCACACCTCGCCATTTTCTTATGGATGAAGTAATCTTAAATTTTGACGTTCACACGTTTCACGGACAGGTTTCTCACGGACAGGGGACCTCAGGAGAAACCGGTTTTTGGAACGGCCGATATCTGGAAAGTTTGACATCTATGTTAGTTCATTTATGGCAAGAAACATGTACAGTGACAATGCAGATTGGGAGCGGAAAACCTTTATAAATTCAGTCAGAAATTGTTTATTAGTGGTAGCCATTAAACCGCACTTCACGAAATATTCGACTAAAATGACATAGAATCCGCATGCAACCCCACAGACCTCTTTCTTGTTCGCGCATAAATCCACAAAATTGAAATTTTTCAGTTTCTCTGAATTTGTGTGACAACAGCCCCATTGATTTCAAACATTGCCTCAAACACATACAGATCCACGCACATGTATGATATCTGTGGGCTACTTTACCTATGTGGAGCAAATGATGAGGATTCTAGTATCATGTTTATTGTTTATATTTCCATATCTATTTAAATAAATTTAAATTTGCTCGATTTAAACGAAAAAACATAAATTTCTCAAATGTTTTTTTTTTTAAATTTCAAACGTCAAGTCAATGTTTCATTTTTATATGGATTGGTGCACTCTGAAATTAAATTGCGAGTGAACACTCTGAGAACGTAAAACAAGTGCCAATGGAACAGTTTTTAAAGTGCTATCTTGTTTTTTTTGTGTCCAATGGAAAACACTATTATAACAGCGGCTGACTGGAATAAATTCGTATATCTACTTAGGGCTGATCAAAATGTGAAATGTCGGGGAGAAAAAAATCAGTTAGATAATGTGGAGGGTGAGCTCTCTGTAAATCGTGGGTAAAATTTTTGGTGTCTTTTTTTGAAGTTTTATTTTTCCTTTTCGTTTTATTATTCGTTGCTCCTATAGTTAACCTGGTGCAGTTGAGTCTTCAAAAAGTCGAAGTTTTTTTGTTTTTTTATATATATAATTGCGACGCGCAATCGGGATTTTGTACCCTTAAAATATTTGCACATAGTGCGGGCAAAGGAAATTAAGGGAGGGGCAAAGAGAGGTACCGATGTACATTGATTTCAAAAGTTTGAAGGTTCTAATGGCTAAGAAATAAAGAGCTCGGCGGGCAGTTCATGAGCAAGTTGTTCGACTTAGGAAAGAATCACGATATTACAAAGTATGTTCGAACACGATTAGCAAAAAATATGGCCGATTGCATCCAAAAAATTGCAATAAATATGGCCGACTCAATTGGGATAAATAAAGATGGTGGCTTCAAATGGTACTCGTATAATGGTTAAGCTTCGTAGTGCTGGGATGCAGGGGGCGCATCTACATTTAAAAGCTAAGGGCACGTTTGCATAGCTACGCGCAACATTCCCCCTCCGTAGATCGACCCTTGCTGCTGACGTCCAGGATGGCTAACTTGATTACAGGCCTATGGTAGATCCCGGTTGGAGTCTGAACCCAAGCACTTCGAACTTGTCCGTCCTTGGAACTCCTCACTTGAGTTACTCGCCCATTTGGCCAGCAATTTCTAGGGTTGTTCGGGTCGACTATCAAGGCGATGTCCCCTACCTTGATGGGTTTCGCAGGAATGACCCATTTTGTGCGTCGGGTGAGAGTAGGTAGGTACTCCGCCACCCAGCGCTTCCAGAAGAGGTCCGCAAATCGCTGCGCAGCCTACCAATTCCGTTTCAGTGTTATAGCCCGATCGTCGAGTACTGCCGCCGGTTTCAATCCGCTAGATGAGCCCAACAAAAAATGGTGTAATTGCCTCTTGAATTTCCGCGTCTAAGGGTACGTAAGTTAATGGTCTCGAGTTCACAATACCTTCTGCCTCAATCAACATGCTTCGTAGCAGCTCATCCGAAGGATTGCGAGTTGGTGTTATAGCGTACAGCGTGGATTCAATTGACTGTACCAATCTTTCCCAGCACCCTCCCATATGGGGCGCGCCCGGGGGAATAAACTTCCAATTTGTAGTGGTGGTAACAAAGACTTCTTGCAACTTTTTGCGCTCGATCGCTTGTAAAGCTTGTTTAAGTTCTGTTTCTGCTCCGTGGAAGTTCGTCCCATTGTCGCTGTGGAACTCAATCGGCACTCCTCGCCTGGCTACGAAATTTCGGATACATAATATACAGGAGTCGGTCGTTAAAGAGTGTGCAATTTCGATATGGATTGCCCTCGTGGTGAGCCAGGTAAACAGGACGCCCCATCTTTTTTCCGTTCTCCTACCGACGGTTACATTAATTGGACCGAAATAGTCGATTCCAGTGAAGGAAAAGGGACGACAGAGAGATGCGAGTCTGGCAGCGGGTAACTGTGCCATGATAGGTGGTTGTGGATGAGCGCGGTTGTTCTTGCACAATTGGCAAAGTCGCCTGATGGAATTCAGCTGGATTTTTAACCGGCTGATATAATATCTTTGTCGCAGTTCATTGATCACCGTCTCGTGATTCTGATGTTTATATTTGCAGTGAGCGTCCATGATTATTAAGTGTGAGATCGGGTGGGATTTGGGGAGGATGATCGGTTGCTTGGCGTCTTCACTTACTCCTATGGCGTAGCGGAGCCGTCCAGAAATGGACATACATTGAAAATGAGGCTGCTGTTCTCCACTTGGCGATTAGCTTTTAAATCGGCAATTTCTTCCTTATATCCGCTCCCCTGTGCTTCTCGGTACAGAGCATCTTCTGCCAGCTGGAGCTCCTCCTGAGTCAGTGGTCCTTTTTCCCAAATGATTCGTCACAGGCCCGAGTGTTGTGGATGAATCGAAACGCGTATGCGGAACTTCTGAGGAGTCTCTTCCAGCACGAAACAGCATCAGAGCGAAAAACACTTTGGTTGCCTAGCGTGTGTACGTTTACGTACTGCGTTTTCAGCTCTTCGTTAGTAGATTCTTCGGCTCCCGCTTCTTTAGGCCACTCATCTGGAGAAGTTTGGAGAAATGTTGGCCCAATGAACCATCGGCTGTTAGGGTTGATTTTTGGCGCGGTCTGCCACTTGGTCCACTCCGATACTTCTGTAAGATCGAGAATCCCGCTGACTCTGAACGCCACAAACTGGCGGTATCTCCGGTGATCCGAAGGAAGCCAACAAAGGACGGTTTTGGAGTCCGACCAGAAGAATTGCCTGGTGATCCGGATAGAGTGCGACTCGGTAATACATTTGGCAAATCTTGCACCTAGGACTGCTGTCTGTAACTCGAGGCGGGGAATCGATAACGATTTTAGAGTGCCACTCTTGTTTTCGCGCCGACCAAACTGGTTTCGGTAGTGCCATTGATTGAAGTTCACACGTAGGCAACTGCTGCAAAGTCGTTTTCGCTGGAATCGACGAATGTATGGAGTTGGACTTCATCTCCCCATACTGTAGAGATGTAACATCTTGGGATCCTAACGCCTTCCACTTCCGATAAATGCTGAACCCACTTCTGCCATTTGGCGTATTCTGCATCCTTAAGCTCCGCGTCCCAGCCGATGTCAGATCGCCAAATTTCTTGCAATAGGATTTTCACGTACATTAAGAAATGCGCTAATAGTCCCAATGGATCGAATATGGTCATAAGGACTCTGAGGACCTCCCGTTTGGTTGGGCGACGATTGCCTGTGAGAATGTGTCTTTGCTCTGAGTTTGTGTTTATTCTGTAGGTAAAACAATCTGAGGAAGTACACCACCACATCCCAAGAACTTTTGTGGTCCCATGGCATAAGTACGCGGCCGGTTCTCACTATCATAGCCCCACAAAAAACGTTGGTAATTTTGGTCTGGTTCGCGTATACGGACCTGATGATACATCTCCATGATGTCGCCGCAAATAGCGATTCGGTCTGGTGAAATTTGTAGATCACGGACGTGAGAGGTGTTAGCTGATCCGGGCCTTTCAGGAGCACTGAGTAAAGGGACACTCCTTGGACAGCGGCTGCAGCATCCCAAACGATCCTGATCTTACCGGGTTTATTTTGGTTTTCCACAGGAAAGATAGGGAGGTGCCAGGAGCGTCCCCTTCCACTTGATATTTCGTCGGGTGGAAGTTCCTGAGCATAGCCTTTAAGAACGTACGCCTCGATCTTCTTATGCAACGTCTCCGCAAGGTTCGGTTCCCACATCATCTGTTTTTGGAGGCATTCCAGCCGCCTTTTGGTCATCGGGTAGCTGTCCGGAAGCGAGATCTGGTCGAATTTCCAAAGAAGCGTCGTTTCGAATCTGCCATCTTTCCGGATCGTATGGGAGTTCAAGAGACTTAAGGCTCGCTGGTCATCGCTAGACAACAACTCTTTTCCATTATTTTGCGTTCCGAAGTTATCGCCACATATATATTCTTTAATCATACGCTGCAATTCGAGGTTGTTGCACTCACAGACATGAAAGTTGTGCCCGTTGGCAGCTCTGATTCCTTTACCTGAATCCCCCTTCGGAACAACTTCGGAATGCTTCTCGTACCGCGAGGTGTTTACTGTCCATTTTAAACACAGCGGACGTGGCGTACCCTTTACGTTCAATTGGTTTACAAGACCCTGGTCTATCAGATTAATGAAGAACCATCGTCAAGCAAGGCATACGTGCGAATCTGAACGCCTCGACCGTACAGGAACACTGGGACTACTCGGAACAGAACGGAGTCAACTTCAGTCCGTGGAATGTTTATTTTCATTTGCGAGTGTACTGTAACAATTCCGGCTTTGGAAGGAATTCCACTGTTATCCCGTCGGGGGTTATGCAGAAGTCGGTGGTGGCCAAGGTTGCAGCTGCTCACGCCGCAAACTTCCGTCGAGGTGCAAGGCTTACTTACATGTTGCCGTAAACATCGCCGACAGAGCTGGTGTTTCCTGACTTCCTTCCATCTATTCGAGCGACTCAACTGCAGAAACTGGTGGCACGCCGTTACGAATTCGCAATTGTTGAAACAGATGTAGCATTTGCGTTCCATTTGAGGAGTCTGCACGATTGATGCTTGGTGATGAGTGTGAAGATGTCACTTGGGTTTAAGGTGAATACTTGTCATGAAGACTTAACCTCACGGGATGCCCATACATCCATGGGAGCAAGGGTACGCCTTGCCATCGCTTATTTGCTACAATTGATACCAATGCGGAAATGTGTTGAGGGCACAAATCTACTCTTGGTATGAGTCGAGGCCCACCTAAAACCTCTTACTGATCTTAGGGTCTCAGCACCCAGCACTTATAGCCACTCCACTCCGGGTATTGAGCCCTTGCAGGGCCACCCTCCCTGCGATTTAGGTGTAAACCACAGCCACCGTGATGCTTCCACAAGGGGGCCAACCTCAACAAGTTAGGCCCGGACCGAAGTCCGGGGGCTCCTAACTCCCACGGTACCGTGTTTTAAGTCCTGGTATGGACTACCGGTGGTCTTGCCACTCAACAGGACCTATGACCGGCAGATGATGAGTGTGAAGATAGCCTTGACTCCTAACACCGTTCGACCGGTTCCGTTACTGCGAAAGTGAACACGTCGGTAACGTCTGCTTATGAAAAGCCCAGTTAAGACATAAAGCTGGGGGCAATCTGACTACCAGTTCTTGCACGAGCATCGGATTGTTTAAGTGCTCCACCATACCAGTGGCTTCGGTGTGACCGCAGAGGTTTTGTACGGCTATGGCAAAGGCTACAATCGTCCCCAATTTGTCCATTCTCGGAGGTGGAGTAGAGCGAATGACCTCAATAGGGGAGGTGATGATGAGCTCCGGGTTCCCATACAGCATCCTGAGCGTTTCGATCACCTGATGAACACAACCTGGCTGAATAAGGAGGTCTCTTACTGCGTTATGTGCTTCCTCTTTGAATGCCCTCTGTAGAAGGCAAAGATTCTTCTCATCGGTAAAGCCGCACAATCCGGTGCTTCGGGTAAAGCTGGATATGAGGAGGGGCCAATCCGCTGGCTTTCCATCGAAAATGTGAAGTTCCAGTGCAACTAATTGTCGCGCTGCTAATTGTTCGCGAGTTAGCCTGGACTGTCGACCGCCCTCGGTACTTGTCTCGAGTGTAGGCGGAGGGTGAGTATCCATTCGAAAATAGCAGGGGTGTGTCGTAGCCGGTGGGAGTCGCTCGGCACTTGGGTTGGCTGATGGTGGCGCGTAGTGGGGCGCGGATGGCTTCGTTGGGAGCTCTTGGCGTCGTGGCTCACGGACATTGGGCTCATATTGGTACTCGATTCGATGGTTGATACCACGTTGAAAATGTTTTGTTCGACTCGGGCTGAATTGGCTAAATTGGCTACGTCTACAACGTTTGCAAACCCCCCCCCCCCCCCCCCCCCGTCGGTTGTTGTCGAGGGTGTCAATCGATCGTGTAGTATTGGCATCACCTATAAGTTTTAGCGCACGGTTTTGAATCTTACCTAGCATGTGGATGAAATCCTTATATATTGAAGCCAGATCAGGGGGGGGTGAAAAATTTGTTACATCGCTTGAGAAAACCCAGACATATCGCGGCATTTTTGGCGATCTCGGATATGTGGTCTTTCCAGTGTAAATTTTCATAGATACACATACCGAGAAAGGAAAGTTTTTTGGTTTCAACGATGCAAGTGCTATTCATGGATAATGGCTGCGTATTTGAGGAGAGTACGATAACTCTGGCGCCAAAAAATGATAACAGTTTTTTTATAGAGGTGTCAAAAACAAGCATTTTTTACTATGGGAGGGCGGTCTATCTCGCCCCGTTTTGGAGGTAGGGGAAATTTTATTAAAAAATGACTTAAAATTGAAAAAAAATTATTAAGAAAAAACGGCAACACTTAGAATAAAATGCTTTACAGGTTTCGAAAGTCAACCCCTTAGTTTCAGCTGTATGATTTGTATCAATAGTTTTTAAGAAATTCGCATGCAAACCCAAAATTTTGATAAAAAAAATTTAAAAAACTAAATTTGGACCAATTTTTCTCAAAATTGTGAAATGAAGTGCTAAATTGGATTCCTGTGGTAGATGCATTTATCAATTTTAAATCGAACACAAAATACCGAATGGATTTATGTCGTCTAGTTTATGAGAAAATTAAAAATTACCAAAACTACCTTTGAGATTTTTGTTTTTTGGTATTTACGGTGATTTTACTTTGAGGATTAATGTTGATGAACCTATCATCTTTGTAAGTAAAGTATTGCAAATCATTTAGCGTTACCCAGAATGCACCACGAGGAGGTGGAATTGCATTGCATTCTACGTCTCGGTCGTTCAGTTTGTCAGTAAGTCAGTGGTTAGTTAAAAATAGTCAAATCGATTTTTACATATTAAAAAGGTATGTAAGTCTCGTCAATAAAATCATCGTCCGTACTGGTGTTACTGTCGAGTTCGTTGTGTTCGTCATTGATGGTGAGGAGCCGAGGTTTTTTTGTCGGTAAAATACCTCACTGTGAACGGTGGGAGAGTCGAAGTTCTTTAATTGTAAACCAACACTTTCTTTACCATCGGTAAAACATGTGTATACTTCTTTTACGTCCAGAAAAAATTCCATAATTTGGGAGCCCAAGTCGTCCTTATACTTTTTTTAAGACAGTATTTTCGATAAAAAAAAGTGTCATATATTGATGAAGGTGGTCTGTTGTTTTTCGGCATAAAATTGTTTTTTTCAAAAGCTTGTTCTGATTCTCCAGAAAATTAATTTTGTTGGTTGCATCGGTTTTGTTAACATATTCGCCTTTGCTGTGATTCGTAATTTCATGTGTTGTGGAACTAGAGAATATTTTTTCAAGACCTATACTGGGGCGTGCTATCGGTATAGATACGACTGGTGTTGGGGTCAACGTATTTATACATATAAGATACTTTATACTTTAAAGAACCGCCCGACCTTATCTTCTTTGCAAAACAACCTCAATACCACGATTGTCATTTTTCTTTTCCTTTTCGTCGATTTGTACAGTTTTTTCTTTGCCGCCAATATTAACATCAACGTGAGACGATATAATTTCGACTATTTCACGACAATAGTTAAAGTAATCTATTATAGTAGATTTGCTTAGTTCATTTTTATTGTCATGATGGCGCCAAGCGATTAAATGCTAATTTTAAAAAAATGATATGCAACAATATTTAAAAAAAACATAAAGTTGTAACTTCGGACTTAGTTAATTTACCTGAAAAACCGAGTTCACAGGCATTTTGATCACAAAAGAGATAATTATCGCAAGAACCTCGCGAATCTCTAGCCGACGAGGTGCCGATAGATCGGTTGATTGTATTCCTACAATTTTTTCGCCTTTTTTTTAGAGCTTTTTTTTGAGCATCGCCACATCCAACCGAACTTTATGTTTATGTTTTAGTGGAAATTAGACCAGTTTCTTCTAAAAAAAGCAATGCTGTTTTTGTTTGTCGACACCAAATCCGCAAACGAACAAAATATTGAGAAGTTATTTAGTTTAGGATGGATTAGAGGATGCCTAGCCGCCATTGCTTACCCGATTCGCACTAAGGTTGAACATAGAATGGCCTTTGTGAACATCAATAACTACACGCTTTACCATATGTGTATGAAAAACAACAACAACAACAGTACAAAAGTCACCCGTTTGTTCAGTTATATATTGCATTATTATCGAGTACGCAAAGTAAAACATACATATTACGCAAAGTGAATAATTTGTTACAACATTTGAACATGTGAATTTTCTATAATTTTGGAATGAGTACTGTAGGTGAAGAGTATTGATGACATAGGCGCCTGCCTGACGAAATGCACATACCCCGAGCGGAGCAACGAAGTTACGTGAGCGGGACCTGCCGCCTTGGTAAAGAGAGGTGAAATTCCTTAATCCCGCGAAGCGGGCCACTCGTGTACTCTTAGTTAAGAAAACTATTAATATAGGCACCTGCCAGACGTTTAATTTATTATATTTATTTACTTACCTCAAGGGAAGACCATGTAAATGCCAAAAAAAAGAAAACATAAATAGTAATTTTCAATTTTCTCAGAAACTAGACAACATAAATCCATTCGGTTCCTTGTGTTCGATTCAAAATTGATATAGGCATCGATCACCGGAATCCAATTTAGCACTTCATTTCACAATTTTGAAAAAAATTGGTTCAAACATAGTTTTTTAAATTTTTTTTGTCTTAAAAACAATTGATACAAAGCTGGAACTTAGGGTTGAAAAAAAAGGTTTCTGCCCTTCGAAACATTTTGGATGAATTTCACAAACCGACGATTTGGTTGTGTTTAACCGAGATGCATCTAATTCGATGTTTTCCGGGAATTTATCTAATTCGTCCCTCAACTGACCAACAAAAGTAAAATAAATCTCTTTTATTTTCGAAAAGGTTTCGTCAGCAAAATATTTTTCTTTGAGTGGATCTGCATTACTGTTCACAATAGCGGTATGTTCTTTTTTAACCCGTTTAAACACTTCTAGATCTTGTAACTGCGCACTTACGTACCCTTTAAGATTCCGCGACGCGGTATCATTTTGAAAACCGTCGAAATCTTTTGTTAATTCAACAAGCGCAAAGTCTTGCGCTTCAATGTGTTTTAGCAATTTTGACATAACAATTTAATTAAATGTTTCACTTGCTTACTTTATTTATAAGCTTTATTTTGTTAAGTAGTTAAAAGGAAATTTAATTATTGCAATCTTTACCTTTTAAGAGTTCGTACTTGTTGAATACGATTGATCAGGATTGCTTAAACAGGATCGCCCTGAACCAGGATCGCTAGTACCGGTGACCAACTTTTGTTCCGCTTGATGACTGTTTTAGAGGCTACCGTTGATTTGTTGAAGCAACTGCTCCTCTGGTCACCATTGATTTTGTTGAATCAACCGTTTTCAATATCATACAACTTTAAAATCACGTTAAACAAATTTTTGCAATTGTCTCTAACAATTTTTATGCACTTATGTTTTTTAAAACTGGTTTATTTTAAAAGGACCCGAAGAACCATGTTCCAACTAAGTTGTAGCCGAATTAGAAATTTTAGATTTTTTTGTAATAAAAGAAAAAAGAACTCATTACCCGTTTTAATAGATTTATTTCAATATTTGATGTTGGAGTAACTGACGCTGAGTGTCGAGGAACATTGTCTCATGCTACAAAGAAACCTCGGCGCCTAACAGCTATAACGTTTACATAGGGTGAATGACCTTCTTTATACCATCGTACATTGGCATTTACATGTGTTGGTTTTATTAAGTTAAAGTCAATTAACTAATGCTCCATATGTGAATTAATAGGTTAACATGAAATGCAAGTACAAATTGTGGGAGCATTACGTAAATGTTTTCTCTTTCACTGGGTCAGCCATTAAAGTAGGCTTAAATTAAACTACTCGTAGAATTAATAAGTCGAAATGTAGAGAAAACATGTTAGTTATGTACCTTGCACATTTGACAGTTCAGTTTAGTGTTTTCTTCAGTAGATGTTGGTTCTAGGTATAATAAGTTTTTTTTTATTTTAAAGAGTTAGTGTGAAATTATACTTTAAATATGTGTATTTTATTGATATGTATTTAATGTTTATAAGCACTAGGTAATGATGATATTTAAGCTGCATCTGCAACTTATACTTCTAATGTCTCGATACCTAGTTTGATGTCCTAAAATACCAAACCTCAATGTCAAATGTGCTCGATTTACATTTCATATTTTAAATGTGTTGCGTATTTATAAAATATAATTTTTGTTTTGAACGAACAACGGGCTTATTGAGAATGCTATTAACGAATTTCCATTCACCTTTAAAATTTCCTCTATTTAAGCTAAAATGATTTTTGTAAAACGTGTCACGGCAAATTGGAACTTTATTCTTTACTTCCAAGCATAGCCATTTGTAACTCCTTTTCAGATTTGTATTGCTAAGGTGTTTATAACATTTCTGTTGCAGTCTATTTTTTTTATTACAATAGTTAATTGTGGAAGGTCAGTAGTTATCCAAGGTTTGGACCTTTTTGACGAGCTTTTTATATTTTTCGTAAAACTACAATATTTTATATGATTTGTAAGGCCATTTATAAAAATATCATACGATTTAGGTGGATCTGGCCCCATAAAAACATATTCCCATGACTCACAGCTGAGAATAGACTTCAATTTCGAAAAATCAATTCTGGTTACCTCATTGTGAGAACTAGGCTTATGGTTATTACTTCCAATAGTGGGACTTACTAGTAAACCTGTCATTAAGTGATCAATAATTACAAAATTTAAGACACATTTTTCACATGCGTCAAGTGAAATATTGGAAAAACGTCCGTAAATGTGGTCCAAACAGCTACCCGATGTCAATCTTGTCGGTTTATTTATAACAGACTCCAACCAATGAGAAGCCAGTAGGGCCAAATATTCTGCTACTGTGCCAGTTTTTTCAAGAATATTAAAATTAAAATCTCCCAATATTATCAAATTTTTTGAATTTTCATTATCTAATAAATTGGAGAATTCTTCCACAAATACCGAAAAATCATATTTGTGAAGCCGGTAAACCCAAAAAACAACAAAAATTGCTTTTCTTACTGTGAAACACAATTTTATGATATCAGCACTTAAGAAGTCAACGAGGTACGTCGGTACACAATCATCAAATGCTTGTTTAACGAAACAGCCTACTCCACCTGCCACATAGTTCTCATTTGCTTTTGTAAAAAATTCATAACCCGGAAAACTATAGTATAATCTTTTTTCTCGAATTCATATATCCAAATCTCCGAGAAAAATACAAAATCCGGCAAAGATACAAAAGAGTCTGGATGAGATACTGGCCTAATGAAATTTTCTCTTAGACTTCTGATGTTTTGATGTAAGAAAAAAGTTTGTTTGCACAATATAAATTGGATAAAAAAGGTTGTTCACAGTTAGTATCAGTAAGGTTGGAGGAAGTAATATCATCGAGACAATTTAAATCGGAATTCACTATTGGTTATTAATCAATTTTCTTTATCAACAGATAAATTTGAAATCATCAAAAGATTTTAATGCGATGATATTACTACATTCAACTTGTTTCATGAGAACATTGTTCTTGCTAAACCAAACATATTTATTGTTCTTCGCATTTTTAACCTCTTTGGCTCGCATTAGTAACGCCTGGTTGTACTTAGTTAGAGCATTATTGATATACAGGACAATGCGTCGCCCTTTGCTGCTGCTGTTGTTGTTGTTGCTGTTACCATATTGGCACGAGAGCAGGTTTCGCCTTTTCTTTTTCTTTTCCATCATAATCCGCTGTTTGAGAGTGAAGTCCGACGGTTCAATGCATATGATCGGCTTGCTTGATGCACCGCTGTTTCCATTATTTTCGTTCTTTTTTTTGCACATTCCTTACATAGCATTTATTAAATTTGTTGTCGGCTACTTCAACGCCCAGTGCATCTTTGAAAATATTCTGTGCAATATTCTTTGCTTTTTTGCCGCTTACGTCAGATAAGCCAGAGATTTCAACGCAGTTACGGAGTGAATTTTGCTGTTGCCAATTTAGTTTTGCTTCGAGTCTATTTATTTTTGATTTCAATGTATTGTTCTGTTGACGAAATTCAATTCTTTGTTTATGTCTTCCATATTGGATAACTTCATATACCATATACCATTTGAAGTGTAAAGTCACCAAGTGGTTCAATTAAGTTGGGTTCTTCGTTGATCTTTTCCCTTATCTTACTTGCCGTGATTGTATTTTTATTCGGTTCGGGCTGCTTGTAAACCGGAGACGAAGAGGGTAAGTTCAAAGATCTTCGTCTGAGTACATCACATCTATCACAACGAAAAGGTTTTCCACTAATCTTCATGTATTCGATGTCCTGTTCAAAGATATTCGCGCAAGCCCCGTGAAAAAACCCTTTGCAGTCATCACAAGACACTTTTAAGAGAAGGTTTCATTCTACTTTCTCGGAACAAACCTGACAATTCATGTTTGACTTGCGAACGTAAAGAAGCTTTCAAATGATATGGGCAACGACAATCAGAAGAGATATCTTATATAGAAGATACATTTTTTAGAGCTCGCTATGGCCCAGCGTATTCTGAACTTAAAGAAATACAAGCAAGTGTTCCATAGGGAAGCGTTCTGGGACCCACCGTG
The DNA here is from genome assembly GCA_928272305.1 of Volucella inflata. Taxonomy (NCBI): domain Eukaryota; kingdom Metazoa; phylum Arthropoda; class Insecta; order Diptera; family Syrphidae; genus Volucella; species Volucella inflata. The sequence continues at coordinate 38,716,327 of OV743717.1, forward strand.
TATTTATTATATACCAGAGATATACCGAATGCGAGTGATACGATAATTGCCACATTCGTCGACGACACTGCTCTTCTATTAACTGATGGACTTAAGTCGGATGCGTGGCTAAAGCATCAGAAAAACTACAAAACACAGTTGACGAGATATGTGATTGGACGCGACGATGGCGAATTAAACTTAATGAGTCAAAGTCCACCTATATCAATTTCACAAATAAGAAGATAATAAGAAAATAACGAATGTTCCTTTAGTTATAAATAACCAAGTAGTTCCTTATTTTAACACAGCAAAGTACCTAGGTATGGAAAACTTTATTGGTTGTTGGGATATAATTCAGATATGTGCACTGTAAAATAGTAATTTTCAATTTTCTCAGAAACTAGACAACATAAATCGGTTTCTTGTCTTCGATTCAAAATTGATATAGGCATCGATCACCGGAATCCAATTTAGCACTTCATTTCACAATTTTGAAAAAAATTGGTCCAAACATAGTTTTTTGGGTTTGCATGTGAATTTCTTAAAAACAATTGATACAAAGCTGGAACTTAGGGTTGAAAAATAGGTTTCTGACCTTCGAAACTGGTACAGTACTTTATTGTTAGTGTTGCCGTTGTTTCTCAAGAATTTTTTTTCCATTTTAAGTCATTTTTTTAATAAAATTGCCCCTACCTCCTAAACAGGGCGAGATAGACCCCCCTCCCATAGTAAAAACGGCTTGTTTTTGACCCCTCTATAAAATAAACTGTTATCAATTTTTGGCGCCAAAGTTATCGTACTTGTGCCGCATATTTGAATTACGCCTTGGCGACAGCAGACAGCATTATGTTTTCGAAGCATTAAATTCCACTCTGTTGATAGTATCCCAATTTGTTATGCTGTTAATATCGGAATTTTTGTTGCGACGATCTACTTGGTGACGGACAGTCACCCACCGCAATCCGGTGTACAAAAAAAACCATTTGTGAAAGAATAGCTCTGTAAAGACTGAACTTCTATCTGCGTGCCCCACACTACCGAAACGCTAAACCAAAGGAATTCACCGGGAGGTCGTTAGGTTGTATTGGGCAGCGTTTCAAAAGCAGAACTTCCTCCACAAAGGCCCATCGTAGTAGTTCCTCGTTTCGTCATCACTTCACCCAATCCGATCATTATTAGAAGCGAATAATTATCAGGAAGTATGAACTCGGTTAGGCCATATATTGTCGGCAAATTATCTTTTTCCTTTTTTTGTATATTTTGAGAGGGGCTGGTGTTGCATTGGGGCTGAATGCAACCCCAATGTCGTGGGAAAATATTAGCTCGGGCCAAAGGGAAATCCCAATCATCCCCAGATGTGGGAAATAAGAATGGGACGTGCATGAGTGTGTGTGAGAGAGGGAAAGCAACGGTTCTCCAAGAAATGTTGACACACTTCAGCAAATTTGCGGAGTGGTGCACACAAAGGCCAAAATTGCCCCGTTGCACCCGTCTGAACGGCGAATGAATGGGGAGGTGTATGTGAGACCTACGGCCCGAGCTAATAGCCATGGGGTAGGGTAAAACATTCCTTGGTTAACCATCAAAAAGCTTACACAAAAAAAGAAAAAAAAAAATTAAATAAAATAAAAAAAAGTAATTAAGAAAAAGGAAGCGTTAGTTAAAAGGCGCAAAAAAAAGGAGGAAGACTAAAAGTTTCAAACAAAGCTGAAGTGAGGAGGAAACAAGGACGAATTGAAGACTGACAGAGGAGGTAGTTCTACGGATGAAGGATAAGTACCCCTTTTTTAGAGATAGGCTTTGATATATATTTAGTGTCGTGTTACTCCGGGTGAATCTTTTTGGGCATCCCGTAAAAAAAATCGCGATACAAGTGTCGGGCTCCTCAATTAGCGGTTCATTCTAATCTGTGGTACCTTTTGTACCCCGTTCAAAAGAAACAAAAGAAACGTTGTGTTGTTGCCGCCTCTCGTCCTAATATTGTTCCCATTTTCTTGGAAATAAATCCATTTTGTAACGTTCTACAAACACGGATTCTTTGTTTTTTTCTTGCGTGATTTTTCATTTCGATTTCCATTACAGCATACGGTTTTGGACTTCCGATCGGAAAAAGTGCATTGGCGCCTAAATATATCAGGGAAATTCTTTTAGAGTGAAATTTTCTTTATAATTATTTTCCTGAACCCAGCCCAGCTGAGCAGCCGAGCAGCAAGCAATTTGCTGCCAGTGCAAATTTCCCCAGGGCATTTTTTTCTTTTCCATCCCTGATCCCAAGTGACAGATCGTCACACGAATTTTAACCACCATTTGCGTGGTTAGGTTTTTTTTGGTGGTTCGAACTTTTTTTTAAGTTTTGGTTTTGAGGCAGCCCGGCAATTGAAAATATAAAATTTCGTTTTATAACAATTTAAATAGCTTAACATACGCTGCCGTTCCCGTTCTACAACCGAAGAGCAAGGCCTTGAGATCGGGAACGAATATGAAAAGTAGTGAGTTTTGTCGTCAGCGAAGGAATATACTGGATTAGAAGCAGCTGACAAGAAATCGTTGATGAATAATAAAAAGAGTGTCGAGACAGAACAGAGCCCTGGAGCACACCAGCATTTATTTTGTGAATATCAGACTTGAAACCATTCAAGACAACTTGAATTGAACGTTCCGAAAGGTAATTTCTAATCCATTGAAGAAGGGAGTGGTCGATCCCAATTGCACGCATTTTCGACAAAAGAGCCTGATGCCAAACTCTGTCAAATGCCTTAGAAATATCAAGTGCAACTATCTGGCTTTCGCCAGATTGATGTACACTGTGGTTCCACTTTTCAGTCAGACATGCCATCAGATCACCAGTGGACCTGTTGCTACGGAAACCGTACTGCCGGTCATTACGAAGTTTTCTTGTTTCGAGATATTTCATGAGCTGACGGCATATTAGCGTTTCTATGGCCTTGGAAAAAAGGGACGTAAGTGCAATGGGTCTGTAAGAGGAGAGAAGAACATTCGTCTTTATTAGGGACGGGCTGGACAAATGCGCACTCAAGTGTAGGCGGAGACATAGCACAGTCTGGGAGTGTTGAGTTGGCCGCAGAGTGTGCAGCAAGTAGATTGGTTTTGTCCACGGAACTGACAGCTGCAATGTCATTATAAATGAGCGTCAGGATGGAGGATGAGGTTGAATTCCTAAAAAAAAAATAAAAAAAAAATCTGTACTACCTTTGGGACATGTTAGTATTTTTTGACTCAGTTTTTGGTCGTATAGAAATTTCACACGCTTAAGAGAGGTATTGCAGTCATTCCTGGCTCGTTTAAATTTTTTTCGGTGTTCCTCTGTCGGGTTGGTTTTATGGGACCGAAAATATATTTCTTTCAGCCTAACAGCCTCTTAACAATTAGAGTCATAACACTGTCATACCATACCTTTGGATAAAGGATCTCATTCCAAAGAGAATGGTGAATGTGACCATATCAGTAGCAGCATCCACGTCGTTATCGAGGAAACATAACAACCAGTTAAAATTCATAAAGAAGGTGTTAAGTCCACTCCAATTGGCTTTCTCGTATTGCCATACTGTTCTTTTGGGAATATTTTCTCTAAATGTGAGATCAATGTACGAGAATTTAGCTAATATGACACAATGGTTCGACGAGCCTTGAGGTGAGAGCACATAAACAATGTACTTTTCAGGTTGAGAGATTAGAAACAAGTCTCTGTCTCTGGTGTTGGCGGTATAACTATCAACGTCTGGGATTCGCGTAGGCTCATATACAACCTTGGTAAAGTTGTTTTCCGCAGCGAAGATCTCAACAGGACGGAGCTTCGGGTGTTGTCTGTCCAGAATGTCGGACCCAACCAGAATTGTGTATATTGAAATCGCCCGTAATAACGATTTTAGTATGAGGATACAGGGATACAATTCTTTGTTTGGAGTCAGACAGCGCATCAATCTCGTTAAAGGTCGAACTGCTGTCTGGTTTAGGGCTTCTGTAAATAAAGCAGAAGTGGATACGCGTAACTTGCTTACGGAGGCGGAATTTTAACCATATGAAATTGAATTCCGGATTGGAACAATGACTACATTGTGGTGGAGTTTGGTAAGCTTGATCACTACGCTGAAAAGAATAATGGCACTAGTTCGTAGCCAGGTAGTTTCAGATTGGGGTGATCTGAAAGGTGTGAACCAAAACAGCTGGTCTGTATTAACAGACGTGAACGTACGCAGAAAAGTGATTACTTTTTAGCCCGCGAATATTTGCTAAATCTAATCCAATTAGATGGGAATGGGAGGTAGTGTTTACTTTTTTTTGTTCACTGCAGACAGCGAAATGGAAATGACGTGCGTACTCGTCGGAGGTCAACTCGGTACGTTCAATAACGCGCGCGTAACAAATAAAAAATTCAAAGAGGAATTCAAAGAAGACGCGCCTCACCAGTCTTCGTGTAATAGCACACGTAGCGGAATAGGACCGAGAGTAACGAAATTTGGGCCGATTCCTCTCGTACCGTGTAAAAGTCGACTATCATAAATTAATTGAGATTAGGTAAAGTACTTTTAGCGCCGCATTATTTCGCAATCAATTGTTGACAGTTCGCTGGCCAGAACGAATAAGATACTTGTAAGATCCCGCCTACTTTGCCATCTCCACTTGGTGAACAGTTTCACTTCTGCCAGTGTTGCGTCGATTTCTGCTTCCGTATTTCTGTTGTGAACACACTTCCTTTCAGCTGCTAGTATATCGATTGGAGTAATTCCATTGACTACCAGAACAGCCGGTTCCGATACTGTTCAGTAGGAGCTTATTACTCGGAAAGTTCCTCTTCTCTGTACGGCAGCAAATTTTTTCTATATCTTTCTTATGGGAGTGCTCCGCCCAGATCTCGCAGCCATACAGATGAAATGCGTGATTGACATAAGTAGTCCCCGCTTACTCGTGGTTGGTCCTCCTATGTTCGCCATAAATTTGCTCAGAGATGAGGTGATCTTTGCAATCCTTTCAGAAGCGGAGTTTATCTGTTCTCAGAACGTAAGTTCTGAATCTCAGCGCATCCATAGATATTTAACTGGCCCCTTGCTGATAATTTGCTTCTGATCCTACTACCCGGAAATCGACAGTTGTTTGGACCTGCGCTTCTTTCGTCTAAAGTTACTAGTGAAACTAGTTTCTTTGAGTGGTGATTTCCCATTCGGGCAGCATTGGCGGCTTTAACAACCTCTTCTACTGCTCCAATCTTAGATCGGCCTTTCCTGAATCCATGCTGCCGATCGGATAGTCCTCCTGCTCTGTGGATTGCTGATGCCAGTCTCGTCTTTATCGTCTTTTATAGAAGTTTCCCCGCTTTATCAAGCATGCATAAAGGTCTGTATGCTGACGGGGAATCTGGGTTTCCCTTTCCATTTTTAATAAGGACAAGGCGTTGTATCTTCCATCTCCTGTAGAATTTTCCTTCCTTTAGACAGCTCTTGTACATACTCAGTAATATCTGTGGATTTGGCGGCTAGGTTAAGCTCCTCTTTGCAAATGCCGGTATATGTTGTTATAGTACAAGAGATCTGGGGGTCTTACAGGGTGGGTGGGAAAGAGTGTGCTCACCATTTTTTCCATTTCTCCTGGTGACTTCGTACCGTTATGCGGCTGTCTTCCCAGCTTTCGCGTTACCTGAGGGTCTTCCCACTTTTGCTTTTTTCTGGCCTTGAGAGCCCGCTTGAGATCGATTTTTGTGATCTTGTATCCCGCTAATATGTCTTCGGTGACTTCAGCGTCCCTTCGTCTTCCCCTGGTGAATCTACTCCGACAGTGAAGGCATCTCCTCCTTAGGGCAGCTATCTCTTCCGTTCACCAGTATACTGGCTTCCTTTTGTTGCCATTTACAGTTTGCGGCATTGACGCACGAAAAGTCCGTTGTACGAGTGCCATTGTGCTTTCCGCCCTTCCTTCTGCGGGCCCAGTTATCTCTAGGATTGCGTCTTTTTCTTCTTCGACAATAGCGATGAAGGCTTTTTGAGATGGCTCACAAACCAATTGCTGTTTGTGACTCATTGCTGAAGGAGGTAGATCCTGCCATAAGTAGGTCAAATGCGATGTACTGGTGGTCGCTGCTAGTACGCGCTTCACATACTGTCCAGTGTATCAGCTTGGGAGTGATTGGCTCTGAGGTGAAATTTATGACCGGTAGGGTTTTCCTATATCCTGGTCGCCTGAATGTGGATGTGTTTCCTTCATTCATAACATAAACGCCTAGCCTAGTAGCCATTTCACGTATGCGCATTCCGCCTGTTTCGGTAGTAGGCATTCCCCAGACTACCACCTTGGCGTTAAAGTCCAAAGAAACCAAGTCCTCTACTTCATATTTCGTACTGTGTTTTCTAAGGATTCTAGTTACGCCCGGAAATGACTGCGGCTTTCGTTTGGAGTAAAACGAAATTGATTCTGTGCATGAGATCCAGATAAATTCTATGCCAAGGGAGTCAATAAACCATCTCGGCTCGTCTTTATTTCTACAATCTTCGCTGATGATGACAATGTCTGGGTTAAGATCGCTTCTTTGTTGTGTAAGTAGGTCGTCAACTGTACGGCTTCTGCGTAGACTCAC